>CM062600.1:83651756-85069842 GCA_031468815.1 Morus bassanus | reverse complement strand
TATGACCTTGGGCCACATTATCTCCTGGCCTTATAATCCACCCGGTGATATTTTTTTAGCATCCTCCCTCCCAACAAAAAGCTCTTTTTTTCTGTTGGAAACCCAGAAACAGGAAAAGGTTTTGTTGTTTCATCAGAATTGTTCTTTGTTTGGGGTTTTGCTTTCGGCAGCAGACCATCCCTGCCCGGAAAGGCTGGGCACACAGGCACCGATGACTCCCCACTGGTGTCCATCGCACCCACGTGTCCTTCCCAGGCAAGCACGAGAAGGCTGAGTGAAAATCAAGACGGTAACTTTTCTCCATCCCCAAGGGCCTGCCCGTATCAGGGAAATTTGCACCAACCAAGGGACCCTCTAATAGGTTGTACAATTGAAGTTTGTTCTCAAAACAGCTGTCGTGTCTAATAACCAGCCGAAGCATCCCTGTAGCGATGCTACAAGCGTTGCCTTGGCTGGCAAGGAGAGGGGAATTCCCCCTGCCATGCTAAAAAGCCTCTAAATTGGGTAGCAAGGAAGGAGGGATAGAGAAAAGAAGTTAATCAACGAGAGCCAGAAACCTACCAGCGAAGAGCATCCTTCCCGTCAGCATCTCAGCCAGGATGCAGCCGGCCGCCCACATATCGATGGCTTTGGTGTAGTTGTTTGGCGAGAGGAGGAGGCGGGGGGAGCGATACCATTTTGTCACTAAGCCTTCGGAAAGGTAACCCTGAAAAAGCAGAGACAGAGACGTCGGCAACCTTGCAAGAGAGCTCCTCCGCGGTCAGCCCTCACTGCCCGCCGTGGCCCCACCACCGGATCCTGCAGAGAAACCTGCCCACCGCGCTTGTGCTGCATCTATGGCAGGCTGCGGTTGTGTATCTTGCAGGAAGTAAAATACAAATTTTTGCTCCCCAAAAACTTATTTGCTGTTTGTCACTGTGGTATTGACGCATCTTCTGTAAAGAACAGATGGCTTTAATAGCACAGATTCACACATCATACCTGCAAAAGTTACTTCAGGTCACTATTAGAAGACTTAGATGTATTATATATATCCCAGTTTGACCATGTGAGACATTTTGGAAATTAAGCACATTATTTAAGAACTTTGCTGGGTCCCAGCTATACCCCACTGGTGCGTGAAGGAAGCCTTTCTCAGCTCAGTACCCACAAGCACAGCACTTGGATTTCCAAAAGTTACCGGTTTGCAATCTTTTGCCAATTCCATCTCTAGTTAAGCCCGTATCTATAGTCCCTCCACAGCTACCTAAACCGCTGGTTACAGCAAGCTACGCGGCGCTGAATTCCCACAGATCCAACCCCCAGCACTGATGCTGAAATTGAATTTTTGAAGGGCAGGAGCTCCCCGGGGAGCCTGGCCGGGCACAATCCCGCAGCGAGCACCGGGGGACATGCAAGTCCGGAGCAGAGGTGGCACAGGGAGCACAGAGGGCTCCCAAGCGGGCAGCGCACCGAGGATGCGCTCAGCAGGATCTGGTCTCTCACAGAAGCCAGCAGAGCTCGCCCCGCCTGCATCCTCAGGATGCTGCTGCAGTCAACCCCGCTTCGGTCTGGGGCACGTGCTGGGAACTGCGGATGAGCCCATGCAGCATCTCACAGGGGTGAGACGTGGGATCTTGTAATAAAGAGGAGAACAAGGGGATGGGCAGAAAAACAGATTTATGGAAGAAAATCACTACCACCTGGCAGGAAAGTCTGGACCAGCAGATGTCTTAAAGCATCGCTGAGTGGGTAACGCACCCCGCAAGGGCTCCTAGCCAAGACTCTTGAAAATAACACACCGTGGGGTAAGTAGGAAAGCCCTTTCGGGGATTAGCTAGCTAATGAAGAGCTAGGAAACCCTGCCCTTTCTGCACTGAGCCTGAATCCTGCCTAATAAATCACCTCCCTCCCTTGCCAGCCAGCCGCTGGGTCCCCAGCATCGCCTCCGGCACCCGGGCGACGTGGGGCAGCTCCTCGTCCTCCGTCCTACTTTGCTCACGGTGAGGATGGTGGGTTGGGATGCTTGTCCTGGTTTTAAAGGAGATGCCCTCAGCAGCACCCCATGGGACAAAGACCGAGCGCCGTTGTCTCTTTGGACCACAGCCCTCGCCTTCCTGAATTCACCCGGGAGATCTGACACGAGTGCCAAGCGCTCAGCAGCTCCTGCTGAAATCAAGGGGGTGCGTTCAATCCTGCGAATAACGCTGGCACCGTAAGGGATGTCCCAGCGCTCCCGGCACTGCCCGCCGGCCAAGCTCCGGATGCCCGGGTGCCACGCCAGGGTTGGACATGAACGGTTATTTCATCAGGGTAATGTTGGAATATTTGTAAGTAGTATTTTCTATATTAAATACAATGCATTAACAGAAGGAGGCAGATTGAAACACAGTCAAAAATACAAAATAAAATGAAATTATAAAGTTGAATTGCATTTAAATGCCATGAAGCATTTGGGGAGTATCAAAATGCGATGACAGCATGAACACAGTTCACGTAAAAACTCAGTTAAAAACCCCATCCTAACGGAAATAGTTTCACAAACTGTTTTCAGTTGCAATATAACCACGGATGCAGTTATGCTATATAACATCTCCTAGGATGTTACAGGGTATATCTCAGCCTCAACACGAGAGCAGTGCTCCATCACAAACACTACAAGCTTTATAATGCTCCTCTTCCCCCAATGCAGGTTTTTGTTCCAATTTCCAAATGTGCAAGTCGTCAAGCTTTTAATCATAAAAGGTTTGCTTTTAAAAGAACATTTTAATTTTGGTCTCCTTAAGGTAAGTTGTAATGGAGACTGATTGGGTGAGAAGTTTCAGAGTTAATGCTGTTATATTTTTGCTAATGCTGCTGAATCAGAACCAGCACAAAAGCCCCCAGGCATTATCCCATCAGTCTGTTGCTTACTGCAATTATTCCCAACAATGGAGACATTGCTATTTATCGGAAAAATCTTAAGAAAATAAACTTTGGGGATAGTGATCCAGGGCAATTCCTGGCTGGAGCAATTTCCTCCCTTTCCCACCAAAGGAATGCCACTCTCCTTACAGATTTACTGCTCGGTTCATACGTTTCTCCTCTCTGATAGCAAGATGGATTTGAATTCTCGGGGTTGTGCGCACCATGCAAAATGTATGAGCAATATACCGCAAATATCTGCATGTTGCAACAAGCCAAACCTTTTCTTCCCCAAATGTCTCTCACGTATCGGAAAAAATTCCCTGCAAAAACTCACCGAATACTTTGGACACATCTTCAACCCCTCCCCTGCCATGTGGGGTTACTGGTGGTAAATTAATTAGCAGCACTTCTCATGCAGTCGCAGGCACAGCCGCGGGATGCTTGGGTAAGGATCCACCTAAACCTGGCTTGGGTACGGGCTCAGCTCTTACCCGAGGCACCAAGACTTACACGAGGGCGGCAGCCGCGCCAGGATGGAGAGAGCCCGAGCACTTCCAGCCATCACCTATGCAAGGCATGGGCTTTCGCACAAGAATTTCACCATTTATGTAGATTCAACCAGACAGAAAGACCAAGAACGGAAACATATGAATTAGTTCTAATTAAGAGACAACATACATCTTCATGACAATATTCTGTGGATTCAGCACAGCCCTTTCGGAATTGAAGAACAACTGGAATCTCTTTAAAAACCAATATAACAGAGTTAATTTAAAAACAGAAATAGTTTCAAGTCCAAGGCTTGCTTGCAAGCCCTCCCATGCTATTTTTTTTGCAATTTTCAACTATCATTTTTATGCTTCTCCTCTGCTCCCATGGCACATGCAGGAACAGCTCAGGCAATCTATAAAGGTGCTGAATTCACTACAGGTAGGATAAGCATCGAGTCGTATCGAACAGCACAGCAAGGGAACTGAAAAGCAAAGAAAAATGAACGCTTTTTCTAATCTTTACACAACACGGATTTTGTGTGTTGCTCGTAACACCAGAAGGAGAAACAATTTCAGGCATCCTGGTGTCACGCTGGTCACGGCACGCTGGACCACCTGCATCCCAAGCACGCCGAGGGAAGCTGGCGTGGCATGGCATGGCATGGCATGGCAGCACATGGGGAGCCCAAAGCTTCTCCTGAGAGTATTTCACACCAAAATCCATCTTCCTGCACTCAAAAAGCCACAGAGGTGCAGACCAGGCACCCACAAACTGGAAATCCAGCAGGATCCAGCCACAGCCTGTGTATCTGTGCCTCCATCACGGCCAGGAACGGGATTTCTGCTGCTGCACCCGCAGGATGCACTGCAGTGCCAACAGGGGGGATTGAAAATAGCAACAACCCCAGGCTTTCGGAATAATCCTGGTGCAGCAGAAGACTGGTGCCTCTTCACAGTATGTTTTTTAAGCTTATTTTTTAAAAGGCAGGTAGGGCAGTTGTAGGAGAGGCTGGAAAAGACGCCGGGTTTGCAGGAACATTGCTCCATAATAAAATAATAAAACTGCCGTTGTGCAAAGCTCCAGCAACGTGACGGGTGTTCTCATCATTTTGGGATGACAGAACGCATTTATTTCAGGACCGCAGACTATTACGTGCTTCATCAGAGGACAGAGAAGGAGAATAACCGAGCTGGGGTCGCAGCAGGAAGGTTCGGCGCTGGCCGCACGGGGCCGTGGGCAGCTGCCCAAGGGTTGAACGTGGAGGGTGGTCCCCTCCAGGGTGAGCACGGAACAACATCCCACGTCCTCATCTCCTTTGAAGACCTCCACGTGATGACCCACCTGGGAATTTAATTATTTTACTGGATGAACTGGAAGCTATTACTTTTGCACTGATCTGCAAGTACAAAACAAAAGGGAGGACTTCAAAGGTTTGAAGATGTTCTGGAAACTATTTACTGCACGATCTCTCCCTTAGCGTGGAATTTCTGCCAATGAATTCTGTAATTAATGTTGCTGATAGGCAGAGAGGGTCCCCTGGCAGGCCCCAGGCCGATGCCCCCAAGCGCTTTAGAGCACCAGGAAGAGCCCCCAGAAGAGATAATCTCGTGCAACATGGGCAGGCTAAGGAGCATCCCACTTCACTGTCTCATCACCTGAGTAAAAAGATTCAGCAAGTCTCCATATCCCCACATGGCAGGTATTTCTGTTGTCTTCTCCAGAAAGGAGAAAGGACCACCCAACGGCTCCTCTCTGTCCAGCGCCGGGCGACAGGCCACAAGGGATGCACGGCCGCGGCTGAGTCTCCCCTCTGAAACATTTATTATTTTTAAGTCTAGACATTCATTGGTATTTGTCCCAATTTTTAATGCTTGACTTTGCTCTCTCCCTGCTCTCCCGTCCCTCCTGCCCACCACGAGTTGAGGGTGCTCAAGGGAGGGCAGCATCTCACTTTTACAACCTCTTCCTCCCCAAACTTGGGGCAGATCACATCTGGACTCTCTTTCGGAGCCAGAGATATTTATTAGGGCGTATTAGGTGTATTTATTAGGTGTGGGGCAGGCAGGACCACGAGGCTGCAGACAGAGGCGGCGTTGCAGAGCGCTCCAACGGCGAAGGCGAGATGCTTGCATTCAATAAGGAGGTAGTTTATGGAAAGGGAAATGCTCGGCTTTGACTGTTTTGCGTAAGGATAAGGACCTCATGGGGGCCGGAGCTGTCCCTTATCTTCATCTCCAACGCTCCTCTGCTCACTGTTTGGGTGCTGAGTCGCACAGCAAAGCGTTCAGACCACAAATAGCGGTGTCCGGGGAAAAAGAGATTAATGGGGAGATGTTCTAGAGGGATAAACAGCAGGATTAGTGACTCCTGGGGATAAAAAGAGTACTAAGAAGGAAGCAAAAAGAGCCTGAGTGGCCGCATAGTGACAGGGTGACAAAGAAAGGGGGACGCACAGGATCATCTCCCAGGGGTCCTCTCCTGCTAGACCTGATATTCTTTGCCCTAAAGAGAAGTCTGCAAGTACGTGAGCACCCAGGGAGCTTAGAAGCGTGTTTATCTGAGACAGGGCTAAAGTTTAAGCCATCAGGTCTGAGCAGCCTGTGAAGGTGCAGACCCAGACCTGGACATGACCTTGGCAGCTTGAAATTCATCTCATTTGCTACTGGCAAGTTTCAAATGAACAGACGCCCCACATGGAGGAAGGGATCTGAGCGGCAAACGCCGGCCAAATGGTGGGAGAAACTCATGTGAAGCTGCTTTGCTTGGAAGCTGATGAAGGCCAGCACCCCACTGTGGTCCAGGGCACCTCCCAGAGAAGGAGAGCTCTCCCTTTCCCACCAAATTATCCTAATTTAATGGTTGTTTGCTGCAAGTCATGTAAACAAGACACAGTGCAAGCAAGGACTATTATTTAGGTGGTATATGTGTTTCTAAACTGTGTTTAAAACTCTGCTCAGAATCTACTGCAGTTATTATTTGCCTTTTTAACACTCAGCAGGATGGTTTGGGATTTGAGAAGCATCAGGTCAGAAGAGCTGTGACCTTTTAGATGGACGACAGCACACAACCTGCAATTGTTCATGTTAGCAGACCCCAGCCATCAGTCTAAGCATGTTCCAGACACAAAACATCATAAAGGAAAAAAATCCAAGCGTTTAAGACAACCCTTCCTCACTGCAAAGGCCTGCAAGCGAAGTATCACTCTAGAGCTGTCGCTCTGTGCTGCCTTCAGAGGTTTGGATCTACTGGGTCTTTTCAGCAATTAATTACCCAGGGAGAAGGATTTCATCCGCTTTTCGGCAGCTCTGCATTAGCACCTGCTGGCAGCACCAAAATTTGGGGCGTAAGGATCCCTGTTCTGCTCAACGCCCGTCAGCAGCGGGGTGGAGGCTCGGCAGCTTCAGACACGGTGATGCTCCGGTCCTCTCCCTCTTGCTGATGCTTTCTGCAAGAGCACAGACCGAAGAGCTTGTATATCTGTACGAGCCTTGAGGAAAGCAGAGGTTGAAAGAGAAATATGGAAAGGAATTGATTTTTCTGAGTCATCTGAGAAGACCTGAAAATCAAAGGCGGGACTGACCCAAGCCCCGTCCAGGCCCTCCTGTCCTACCTCTGCCTTTGCAGTGCCCATCACCCGGCTTCAGCAAACACAGTCCTCCCCATCGCCAGAACTTACAAATAACTGACATTATTCGCGGTGCTGGATGCTCACCACAGCGCTGCTACCTACGGCTCTGCTCTAGAGCAGTATCCAGGTCTCTCTGCACAGTGGGGATCTGCTGTTTTTTGCACTGATGCTCCAGCCTCCCGCTCCTGGGAGGAATCGGAGGCTGCTCACGCAATGGCATCTTGCAAAGTTATGTCCTACCACGAAACTGTGGCTGTGGCCATTCTCCTGACAGCTCTTTCCCACTGCACTGGCTGTTATTAAGGCAATGGAGAACTGCTAAGAAATAACAGTAATTCTGCAGCAGGCATGTACAGACGACTCCTACCCTGATCCTGCAGTCTGACAAGATGACGCTCCTTAAATCAGTGACTTTCTGCATTCACATAGCACTGCCTTGCTTGCAGGGGTTTTCTCCAGGAGTTAGCCTCCCTTGGGAAAAGCCTCCGAATGCACCTGACTTTGAAAAAAACAAAAAAACCCCCAAACCACTCACTTAAAAAGCCTCTTCCTGAGCTGGGTAATAAATAACGAGGGAGGGAGGGAGCACAGGAAGGGGAGGCAGCAGTGGCAAGGACCCCGTGGTCACTCCCCAATGTCCCTTGCAACCCTCTTCCTTTTCCCCAGGCTGTTTCTCCCCAAACGCCAGACTCGAAACCAGAATAGATCAGGGCTCAGCTTCAGGACCACAAGATTGTCTTTTCGCTATCCTTCTCCCTCTCCCCTTCCCTGCCTCCCCGCAACAAAGCAACGGTGGGCAGAAACCCACCAGTAAATGCAAAGCGTATTTAAATCTCGGCACAGGCTCAACAGCGGGTCCATGGGGGACACTGAACTCGTCCACACAAACATCCAGCTCAAGAAAATAGATTTTATCTTACAATACTAAATAGTAACTTGAACCAGAAACTGGCTGCAGACGGCATCACATCTACTGGCGCAGAGCACGTGATACTTTGCTTTCTCCCAGGACCACGCGGATCCGCAAGCTGATGAAGCCTTCGCCGCGCTCCTCCGCGGCTCAAAACCTCCAGCCTGGACGGCAACCTGCATTAAACATCTGCAACTGCCTTCAGAATCCATTAGCATCAGGACTGCGTGTTACGGAGGCTTCTCTACCTGTTTTTCCTTGCCTGCCTCCCTCCCTCCCACGCTGCCTACCCGCTGTCAGCACGGCCACCGCTCCCATCTTGAGCTGCTCCACCAGCAAAGCCACCACAAGCTGCTCCCAGCTCCAACCTCCCTTTCGCCAGGGCACAGGAGAGCCCCGGGGCAGCCCGGCCGTGGTGGCCGTGGGATGCCGGCTCCCTCCCCAGCCCCCTGTCCCAAGAGAGCGCAACACATCCAGGGCTACCCCACCGGGAGGGTTTCGCTGCAAGAGACTGCCACACCGAATTAACGTTTGTTAGAGGAAGAATGCAGCTCTTAATAGCTGCATTTTAACTTGAGTATAGAACTGTTTTCAGTGCCTGCAATTATTTTGCAGGGTTTGGCAGATGCCTGGGAATACGACCCTTCTGAGAGGAGCCCATAGCCTGTGGCTCGCTAATTGCTTGTTCGAAAGTGCCACTTCGGGGGAGTTTCAGCCCTCCTTGGGCAGAGAGAAGCTGGTGACAGCAGCAGGAGAGGAAAACTGAGTCAGTCCCAAAGACCCCCCAAGGAGGGGACGGATTTCCCCTACTCAAGGGCAGGTATTTATTTTCCTGCATTTTGCTTCATTCCGCCTTTCCTTCCTTCGCCATCCCAGCCAGACTGCTGCGAGAAGGCATGCACGGACCAACGGATGGGGTGGCAGGGGATGCCCAGGCTGGGGGGCCTGGGGGGATCCCCTGCCCCAAGCAGGGCAGCAGTGGGGCACGCCAGGCTGCCCTGGGCTGCACCCAGCCACTCAGTTATTATTGCATTATAATACAGTATTTAAGTACCAAAGAGCAAAAAATTTTATGTGTTATTTGGATCTTGACCTTAGATGAAAGAATAAGACCATCTCAATGACCCATCCCTCTTTCCCTACGATTAAGTAAGTGTAATTCAGACAGAGTTGGGTTTTTAAGAAGCGGGTTGGCACAGAAGTGAGGACAAAGAGAAGCAGAGCGGCTGCAGATGAGCCAGCTACCCTTTCCACGTGCTTCCATTGTGAGCATGAATGGCAGCTCGTGTTTTATAAAAGCAGCAAAGCAAGAAACAGAAAGTTTGGTCATTTAAGTAAAGCGAGCAAACGCACGCCTCCTCGCAGTCCATTGCTGGGACGCAATAAAATATATAAGTACATATTTGATATATATAAGCAATAAAAGACACCTGAATGGCACTTGAAGCCTTCCTGTGCCCTGCTCGCTGCTTTGCGGCACTGGAAATCCCTGGGGCGCGCTTGGCCAAGCTCAGCCCATGGGCTTTGCCTGGGAAATGCATCCTGGCTTGGGGCAGGGAGGACAACCACCACCAGCGACCACCCTGGCAGTGCTTACAGCTCCCCAAACAGCTTCAAGGACCGGTTTCTCCTGAGAAGATCTACCACGGTCCGACTGCTTCACCCCACATGCATTCAAGGCCTCCCCGTGCCGGCCGGCAGCTCGCCAAGAGAGCACCGGCCTCGGCGATTCGGCACTGCCTACCTTGTGCGAGTAATGCTGATCCACGATTCTGGCCAGCCCGAAGTCGCCGATCTTCAGCACCAGATCTTCCGTGCTGATGAAAATATTGGCCGGCTTGAGGTCACGGTGGAGGACGTTGGCCGAGTGGATGTATTTCAGGCCCCGCAGCAGTTGGTACATGAAGAGCTTGGCGTGCTCCTCGGCGAGCTTCCCCTGCTCCAGCAGCCGCGCCAGGTCTGTCTCCATGTACTCCTGGACGATGTACACCATGTTAAACTTGAAAAAATCCCCGCGCAGGTTGGTCCCCTTCGGCCCCAACACCTCGTACACCTTCACAATGTTATCGTGGTCCAGGCGGCGGATGATTTTGATCTCCCGGAAAGCGTGCTTCATGCTCCGCGCATCACTGATAGTGATCTTCTTCACCGCCACTTTGCGGCAGCTCTTGCTGTCGAGGGCTGACAGCACCAGCCCGTTGGCCCCGAAGCCCAAGGGGCGAAAATTAATGAAGCGACAGCCCAGGTCGTACCCGTACATGCTGGCGATACAGTCGCACTTCTCTGCCATCGCGGGCTCCGTCCTCTTTCGGCTTCTTCCTCTTCGTCACTTGAAAAGCTGGGAGAGTCGAAGAGCTTCCAGATCACAAATGTGGTTTGAAATCAAGCGCCTCATTATTACTTACAGCTGCTTGTGGCAGTCTCGCTCTGAGCCCATCACTTCGAGATGATATGCAGATGCAGTGAAAATAGATGCGAGCGCACACACACACACAAATAAAACGTTTTAAATTGGGTGAGAAATCCAGGCGTAGAAAAGACTTTCCAAGCAGTGTGAATAAATGCTGCCCAGAGATCTCTACAAGTCAGAAAGGTTATTTTTCTTGAGGCTAACAGATCAGCGCTGCTACATTTTTCAGCCACTCTCTTGTTTTCCTTCTCCGATGGCCCTGAGACGATGCCGATGCGTGGGGCTGGTGGTGCAGCCAGACGCCCAGCCCTGCGTCCCCAGTGTCTCAGTGCCGGGGCAGCTGGCCAGCCCCGCCGTGGGGCAGAGCCCAGAGCAGCCCCATGGCCCCTCCACCACCCCAAACCCTCCCTGCCCACAAGTTTTGACAGTGTTTTCCCCACCAGCGAGGCGCATCCAGGCACTGGCCGGGCTCCCCAGCGGTCAGCAAAGCTTCGCCCTTCTCGTCGCTCCCTTTTCGGTATGGGCAGACCCCATCTTCCCCATGAGCAGACAGGAATCTTGACAGCAGCAAATATTTTGCAGACCAAAACTCACTTTCTGTGTTCAGTGCAGCAAGTTTCCACGTTTGCAGTTCCAACACCTTCCCCTTGTATGCCTTTCGCTGGTGAAGCCAAGCGCCATCTGATCTTTACAGCTTGCCGGAGGAGTTCCCTGCGCTGCGCTGCCTGGTTATCCCTCAGCAGGTCTCAGTCCCACTCCTGGAAGAAAAAAGGAGATGGATTCATTTGATACCAGCACTACCTATGCCCTGCCTGTGTAATGGCTTGCTGAAGGTTAACCATGTGACCTTTTGGAAACTGAGTAATTATCCCCTCCAAAAGCATGCATCATTACCAGCAGTCTTCAGATGGTTAATTTTTCCTTTTCAATTTGTAATACACAGAAAACTGTAACTCTTCCTTTCCCCTTTGTTCTTTTCTTTTTTATTTTAATCTGTCTGAAAACGTTACAGAGCGATTTGCAGAAGGCAAAGGTAGAACAGCGCACTACTTCTCCAACTGTCCATTTAAACCACAAGGAAAGCAAGGTAGCAGCCCACGAGGGTATGAACCCTCCCTGCCAAGCAGCTGAGCAGCAGATACGACCGCAGAGTTTTTCAGCTTATAATGCCGAAAATTGCTCGGGCAAATGAGGCGGTGCTTCCCTGGCCGGTTTTGCAAAGAGCCATAAAAACCGGCTGCGAGGGTGGGACTGCCCCTGAATTCGGGGTGCCACAGCAAACCTTGGCAGCAGCCTGGGGATGCCGCTGGCTCCGTCCCTGCGGTCGTGGGAGCTGCCAACCCCTTCCCTCATGCAGCAAACCACACCATTTTAGTGCATTTATAAAGAGAGATGCTCCGGCATCGCACAGCCTGGGGCGCACAAGCAGCTAACAACACAGCTCGTTCCTCCTTTCTTTCTGGGGGAAGGAAAGCATCCTTATTGAGATGGATGAGCCCTGTCGTCAGTCGCGGGGATTTGCCATCGATCAGCAACGCCTGCGACTGCAGCTCAGGCGGCCGGCTCCACCGAGGGCCACTCGGCACTGGCAGCCATCCCGTTGCTTCTCCGGCAGCTTTCCTGGTGATGAACGCAGGGGTGGGAAGACCCGATGGGAAAACAGGAGCTGACTTCATCTCTCACCTTGTCCTTCGTAAGGATGCGCTCGGCACTCAGATGCCACGAAAACACTTCCCCCGTCTGTCCAAGTTTAGCAGCTACTCCCTTCAGAGGCATAAGCCAGCCCGCAGCCTCCCACTTTTGCTCTTCTCCTCCAGGAGGACCCAAGAACTCCTCCATGCAAACACATGCTAAAGATGTCTACAGGGTCCTATGGTCCTCTTTGAAAGTACAGGTGAATAAATATATGTATAAAAACATATGAATGATAAAATGTAAAGTTGTGGGGTTTTTTTCACTCCCTGTTAATATGAAAAGACTTTATGACACCCTTGGCATTAAGAAGCTGGAACAAATGAACGTGGACCCAACGCAAGGAAGGTGAGCAACAGCAGTGAGTTGTGGTGTCTCAAGAGCATAACCCTGTATTTCAAAGCCTCTTTGTGCTAACACATGCTCCCTGATCGACAGAGGAATCTCTTATCAAGATGTACGGGCTTTTAAAGAAAAGAAAAGCAGCAGAGAAACCTGCTGGCACCAGGGCAGACCCCTCAGCCAACTGCTAGCAACGGCATAACGGGCAAATACCAACGTCTGCTGGGGACGAGGATGCAGATTTAACCAGAGGCACGGAGGATCCCAATATTTGGGGGATTTTCCTGACAAAATGTCATTTTCCAGTGGCAGGGGTAGCCATGGGCAAGGGACCACCTCTTGCAGGCGCTCCAGTTAGGAAAAGGTGTTTCAAAGCACTTCAGGTTTTCTAGATAAAACATTGCGATTTTTCACCCGCAATTAATTCGTTTAGAAAGTGTTGAACAAAAGGCACAAAGTGTTAGGAAATGACCGTTGGTTTGGGTTTTTTTTCGGATGATCAGCTCATCGAAGCTTTCAACCTACCATGCCTCCCTGCAGACGTGTATGAGTCCCAGAGGAGCAAGGACACCCTCTCCTGCCCAGCCCCTGCCCCGCTCCCAAACACCCCCCACCACCTCGTTTTGCTGCACCCCCTCTTTGCCATGAGACCCGCGTGCACACCAACACCCTGTGTCACCCGCCGAGGGGACCACCAGGTCCTTCTGAAGCCGGGGAGACCCGCAGGGACCAGCCAGCTGCATGACAAGGGCTGTCACCTTGCACGGGCACGTCCTGGATCGGACACTGGTCCCAGCGCTGCAGAAGGAAGGAAAAAAATAAAATTACCCTGGATCTGCTCCTGTTGTGTTCTCCGTGCCAGATTAATGCCTCTGTTATAGCCTTTAATCACCAGAGCTGCTCCACTAACCCGGCAGTGGATTCACAGCCTGGTCCTTCACCCTGCGCTCCCCAAGCATCACCAGCGGTACCCTCCTGCCCTCTGGCAGAAGCTACCCCGAGTAATAATAGGGAAAACATCAAATGCTGAGCTTTGTTTTGGTTTGCAACCATCAATCGTTAAAGGTGGAAGAGAACTGCAATGCTTCAGGAGCAACTATTTGAAGAGGGATCCAGTTAACGGTTAAAATAAAGACATATGGACCATATGACAGCAGAGAGGGATGTAGGCAGGGCAGGGATACCCTCCAAAGAGCATCTGCCAGCAGTTACCAAGCAGATTGGCAAACACTGCTTGCTCCTCTAGTTGGAAGCAAAAATAACTATAGCCTCTCTTCAATTCAGCAATTACCTAGTGCTGGCTTTTGCACACAAGGACGGAGCAGAGAAAGTCGCTCTCGCTATTAGGAAGTGGGACAAGGCAGAGAGGTCCCTTGGCCCATAGCCACAGGCAGGGAAAAAAAGGATGAGAAACAAGGAGCGAAGGGGAAAAGGAAGGTAAATTAATCCCGAGACTCTGCAAGGACAGCAGGAAAGAGCATCCTGTGTGGGAAGGTTACCCCGGTTAACCCAGCTGCATGGCCGTGGAAAGGGAGCGCACGTTGCTTAAACCCCAAGAAGGCGGTGAGGGGGTCTGAGGACCACGGGAAGGTTTAAGAACAAGTTGGGACCTCAAGAGCAACCAGGGGGCTGCAGCAAAACCGGAGCTTTTCCACTTGTGGTGACTAACCTGAGTTTCCTAAGCCTGTGCCAAAGACCTCAGTCTCTGCACAGGTCTCCTGGATGTCTGAGGAGGAAAAAAAAAATGAAAAAAGTAGCAAAAATTTCCTACTGGCAAAGGGAACTCTGTGAAATAGTGCTTGGGGCAATAAGCTTCAACAAGTTGCCACGTTGGGTTTGAGATCCATCTCTGTACCTCATCTCTCAGCCCCACCACCCAGAACCCACCGCATTTCTCAGCTTTTTGGCACTTGGAGCCAAACTCCACAGGGTTTGCTGAGAACAGGTAGGGCTGGATGGGACACGGTGCTAGCTCCCACGCTGACCTTCTTGGCTTACTCTAGATGCAATGGAAGGAAACCAAGTTTTGCCTCGTCAGCTTAATTATTAATAATCAGTACAGTTCTAGAAGCACTGAAAGAGAAAATGAGACTCGTAAGAAGGGAAGAAAAAGAACCCTATTTCATCTCACAAGCAAAGCGATGGCCTTCGCGGCGCTCCTGGCTACATCTCAGCCCCCAGCTGAGTGATGACCCTGCAGCACCTTCTGCAATTAGAGGGGCCGAGGCAGAATCACCCCTAGAAGGATGGCCCCGGACGATGGCAAGCCGTGCTCCTGTCCTCGCTCTCGTGGCTGGATCCCTCTCACTGAACCATCCAGGGAAAAGCTGCTGGTGAATACGAGGAGGTGCCCTGTGGCCGAGGGACCAGCAGGCAACACGTTCCCATGGGACTGACCACCACCTCCGTCTGTCCTTCTTATCTGCCTTCTCTAACCAAGACAACAGCAAAGCCAAAGGATCAGGCTGACCAGCCTTCCCTGAAAGGCTGCAGGAGTTATTTTTCCAGTGCTCTCCATTATCCAAACCAGACACCACTTCTGACCGGTTATTTCATTAGAAGCACTAAAGAAATGAAGCGAAGCCTGCACACAGCCTGGGTGCTGCTCCTCAGTTATCCAAGCAGCTGATGCCTGGAAACTGCAGCTGGGGAACAACCATCTGACTATTTAAATGCACATTTCCAACGAAGGGCTGGATCCCGGGGCAGTACTGCAGCTAACCAAGGGGGAGTTTCGGGATGCCGGCCTCATTGTCAGCAATCCCAGTTTTTCCTCTCTTCTTGGTTCTCCAAGTCTATTGTAATGAAAAAGTATTATTTCAGTGGCCTAATGAAAATAGCTGCCGAGACCAACAGTAGTCATAAAACCAGCAGCGATGCCTTTTGGCTGCAGATGACAGAAAACATGGTCTATATTCATGAAACTACGAACCAGAGTCCCAGGGGTTTTTCAGCTGATGAGGCCAGGACCTGCCACCCACTGGCAAAGCCGAATTCAATGGGAGCTTCAGGGCAAACCACAGCTGAATATGGCCAACAAACAGGTCCTGAAGCACAACAGAGGGTCAGGAGCAGAGGGTGATAAAACTTGCCGTTAGACCAAGACGATGTGCAAAGAGAATACATTTGACTTGTTCGTACCGGTGGAGTCACCCCAACCTTTTGCTCGTGTGCTCGACAGAGGGTTTGCTGGGGTGCTGGAAGACAGTAAAACACAAAGGGACAACAGTTTTAAGGGCTTTGAGTGCTAACTTTATTCCCATCCCCTTTCCCACCTCCTATCTATTCTAGTTTTAAAGCTAAGAAAGCAGTAGGTTACTTGCAGAAAGCATATACCAAAAATTTTCTCTGTTGGAAAATCCTCCCAGTCTGCAGACCATACATCCTGTTGGTTTAATAAATATTTGTGAGTTCAAAGTCATCGTTCAAACCTGCAGCTCGGCCAGAGGGAAGGGTCAGGAGCTCCCGCGATGCCCTGCAGAGCCCACGCTCCCACCAGCCTGCCCTCCAGTCTCCTGGGCACGGAGAGGTGACCGAGGAAGGGACGCAGTTGCTTATACGGAGAATTATGCAATCAAATTCCCAAGAAACATTGTGCATATAAGAATAACGCAGGAAATGTAGAGACACGTTCCCTCCTTATGAACACTGAACATATTTTACAGTTTCAATTTACCTCTCACTCGCTTTTTCACTGAGAGTAGCGTTATCTGTTTCACTCTTTGCACAGCATATCACCCCTGAGATTTTATAACTGGGACCCCTCGTGCCACACAACGCAAGGACAAGGGAATTAAGAAATGGTCTTTTATTACCCCATTCTTCCTCTCTCCCCCACACCACTCTGTGCACAGAAAGCATTTGCCCTTGTGTTGCTGCTGTGGTTTACTCTGACCTTCCTGCTTCCCTCACTCCTCTGAAGGCTCAGGGGGCTCTGGGTGCCCTCGGATGGGCCCGGGGGGGTCTGGGTGCCCTCGCACGGGCTCCCCACTGCCGTCTCCCAGCGGGCTCCCAGCATTTCCCAGCGCAAGACCTGACCACGAGGCTGTGATGAGCTTTTCCTTTTCACCGAATCCACTCCAAGCGGCAGTGATCTCTAGCTGGATGAATTCATTAAAGCTCAAGTGTCATAACAAGATGTCTGTTATTAACAGAGCACCACAGGTGCTAATTAAAGGAGGATAACAGCAATCTCTCACTTGAACACCTTGTAAAGGGCTGGATCCTGCAAACCATTACATCTCAACAGCCTTTTTGACTGGGCCCAAGATTAAACACTGTGCTGCAAAGCAGGAGGGGTCTAGCAGGGGCTGTGTTCATCGCATGGCCTTAGCTTATTGCTTCCTGTATCGGGTAGATCTGGCAGGAGCACGGTGAGATTCATTTTTTCGTTCCCTCTCTTTGCCCCAGCATCCCTCCCCCCTTCAGCAAACGCCTTTCAAATGTCCTTTATCTCTGCCTCGCCGCTCCCCGCGCCACAGCAGCAGCATCCCCGCCGCGCATGGCGGAGGCCATCTCCGACCCAGAGGAGCCGAGCAGCAGAGACCCCGCGGCGGAGGATGCAGCGGACCGCGACCGGGGGGTTTGGTGCCTGCCGCTCCTGCGATGGACTTGCATGTCTCAAGCTTTAGTCACAGTAACGGAGTTACTGAAGCAGAGGGAAATATGGGCAAGTCTCCTGTAGCTCTATAGCTCCCAGGCCAGCGACTGCTTCAAGGCTGAAGCTTAATTAGTCCTTCCCATCCATAAACACAGGCTCCTGGTGCTCAGTTTTGCAGGAACATCCTGCAGAGAGCCCCGGGGAGGGGCACTCTTCAGGGCTGAACGCAGGTAAAGGCAACGCTTCCGCTCTTGTCTTGGCAAACAGCCTCTTCCCTTCCCTCCTGCAGCTCAAGCTATAAACTACAGGATCTGATTCCCTGCTTTGCAGCCTCCTGCACCTCCCAGGAGTAGGAGGTTTCTATCACAGAGTTGGGGGGCCCATGTCCTGCCCCTCCTGAGACCCTCCACACACCCCAATGCCAGAGAAACAGGAA
This sequence comes from Morus bassanus, assembly GCA_031468815.1. Classification (NCBI taxonomy): domain Eukaryota; kingdom Metazoa; phylum Chordata; class Aves; order Suliformes; family Sulidae; genus Morus; species Morus bassanus. Next base: position 85,052,446 of record CM062600.1, on the reverse strand, counting down.
AACCGGGGGCAAGAATCCACCCCAACAAAAGCGGTCTGACCTGAGAGGAACGAGCTGTTCCCCAAACCTCATGATGAAGATGGCCAGCAACAGGAACAGCTCAGCCTTTGAAGGATGCTGAAGAACAGGCAGCGATGCTCTCATGCTGCGTGCCCTCAGCTACCTCGGTGCTGAGGTCTCCACCAGAGACACTGCTCCCTGGTAGCCCAGAAAGCATCGCGAGCCTGTGCACAGACACTGGCAAGCACTTGGACCTGTCTAAAAGCATGGCGCAAAGTCGGAGGACTGCTGTTGTGAGCTCCTCTGAGTGAAGCTCTTGCTAATTATCACCGGCAGAGTCCTCCCCCCAGGCAGAATCAGACCCTCTTATGCCAGAGCTGCTTCTAGTAAAGAGTCAGAGATTACTACAGTCAAATCGATGAGCGCACACCGGGTTTCTGAACATGGGTTTTATCCTCCGAGCTTCATCAGAGCTGCCAGTGCACAGCACATCAGGTACCCTGGGTGATCTGAAGTAACCTATTTTTCATGAAGAGTTTTTTTTGCTTTTGGATCCATCACACCCCGACAATCCCGGCTGTACCAAACAACAGCCACGCAAACCGCTCAGGAGTGGATCATACACCTATTTCCCCCCAAAACAGTGTTTATCAGATGCCTTAAATACCAGGATCCAAACAGAAACCCATTGGGAAGGAGAAGAGCAGAGCTGCCACCAGCAAAAGGCTGGAAGGCACCAAGTAGCACTGCCCCAGAAGGAAGGTGAAATCTCCATGAGTCTGGAGGGAAAAGCTGGAGGGAGAAGGCAAAACCAAAGGAAAGGAGCATAAAAATGACCCCAGAGTCCTGACCTGAGCAGTAGTAACACACACACAGTTTTCCCATGTATACCATTGTACCGTAAGCAAGCGGAGCAGCATCACTCAGCACTGCAAAGCTACCTCTGCTGCCCAAACCTCTTGCAGGAAAACAGGAATTTTCCTCCTTAACGGCTAGGGCGCTTGTGGCCAGGCCAAATTACACTCAGAAAAAAAAAGAAAAAAAAAAATTCAGACAACGCTCATTAGTTCACGGAAAGAACAGAAAACAATGAAGAATTGCTGACACTCGCAGAGATTTTAAGCAGTGCGGGAAAGCCACCCGGCTGCCCCTGGCCAGACAGCCGGTTTTGGTAAATCAGCCGTGGCAGGGGGCTGCAAGTGGCGGAACACAGGCAAGACGTGGGGAAAGGTCTCGTTTCCCAGCAGGACCCAGCACACGAAACCGCTCTGGGCTGGGCGATCTGCAGCCAGACAGCAACCAGACAGTGCCTTGAATAAACACGGTTCAGTAGATGTGCCCCGCAGCCAACCCACCCTCTCCCACCAGCCTAAATACATTTGTTTGACATGGTATTAAGCTGGAAAAGCCCAGCTCCATCTCTATGAATGCATCCGCCTGTGTCAAGCTGTCCATGACAGACAGACATACATCATAGCCGGCGTATTTTGCTGCACCTGTAGCCTCCATCCTGCTCCCTCTTCAGCCCTAGCCCTGCCAGCCGCGGTTTTCGTGCCGCACAGGCTTTTAATGGCTGACAACACATTGATTTAAAACCAGCAGAATTATTTCCGTTACCTAAATAAAGCTATCCTAGAATGGATGACTCAGAAGCCTCTCCCCTAGCCATAAATCAGAGCAGAAACACGATACCTCATCGGGCCAAATCACTTTGCCCTTTTGGTTTGGCACCTACAGTTTTTTCTCCTAAAAAAGAGATGAGAAGATCCGCTCTCTGCTGGCACTTCGTCGGCGCGCTGGGCCTCTGCTCCCTGGGACGTCGCCAGTCAGGACTTTGCCTGTGTTATCACTGGAGGGGCTGGACCAAGATAAGCAAAAGCAGGACAGTTATGAAAAAAATATTTAAAAAAAATATAGAAACAGCCCTAGAGGTTTTTTTACTGTGATTGAGGAGCCCGCACCAGGAATTTGCCCCAAAGGAGGTATGTGCAGCATGTGCCAGCAGGCAGAGAGATGGCAGAGGGACTCCTTCGACTCGTCCCTACCCGCCATGGGCCCCAAGAGGTCCCTCTGTGAGCAGAGAGCCCGATGTCCTCTCAAAACACTGCACTGGGATCTCGCAAAAGTGCTTGTGCTTGTGTCTCTCAGAGCCGGTCTGTAACCTCCCTCTTAATCCCTCTGCTCACTGACAAATCTCACCCAGTTTATTTTGGGGGACAGGGCTAGACCGCTTGCAGATCTGCATGCTCAGCTTGGGAAAACATCGAAGACAGGCTTTAGGGAGAGGCAAAAAAACCTGCATTTGTCTGCAGAAACCGCTTCGTAAAAGGTTTCCACCCCCACTCCTCCCACTGCAGTCCCTCAGCGATGGCCCCATGCTGCGGCAGCCCCAACGTGCCCGCAGGAGAGATGCTCCCCCAGCGCCTGAGAGAGAAAAGGGGGTAAAACTACGCGGTGTGGAGACTTGCCCAGTGCCTCAGTCAGAAACACCCCCCCGATGCCCCTCTCTCCTCCCAGGCAGCGCCACCGGGGGCTTGGGGGAGAAGTACCTCCAGCCGTGCGCTCTTGCCTCCATCATCCTCGAGACGAGCGAGCGATCGGAGACACCCACCTAGGAACAACCCTCTGGGAGGGTGACGGCAGCGTTCGCCGAAACGATGCTCCCCTGAGGCGCCGGGGCTGCTGGATAGAGGGGCATGGCCGCTGAGCACGGCCAGACCGAGTACGCAGAGAACATGACCTGTAACCCATCATAAACAGCACAGGCTGTTCAAACCTCAAGGAGAATTAATCATCCGTCCAGGAGACCGTCCAGACGTGGTATTTCACCCTAAGCTCTGATATTTGGCCACTGTTGAATAGTCAGTCCTTGATCCAAGTGCACAGGGGTTTAGGCAGCAATGTTGCCTGGAAGATTCACCAGGAGTATCTGGTTCACCGCTCCTACAGACGCAAGCTGTCATTCACGGTCAGGTTTCCGTGGTGCACACCTCTGCCCCACGTTATCTCCCAGCACAATCGAAAGGGCAGCCCTCACCGCCGGCCTGACCCACACATCCAGCCTGCCTGCCCCCATACATCCCATCTGCCTGGGGAGCAAGGCAGGTCCTTCCCAACGACGAGGACTCGGCATCCCAAACTTCAGCCCTTCCTTTGGTCCGACTCCATAAAGGGCAGGGTGACAAGGTCCCACACCTGCAAACAGATGCTGGAGACCAGGAATCCCACACTAACAACTTCACACGGCAAAGCTTCCCCTCTTTTACGCTAGGGAGAAGGTCTCTGCTGTTTTAATTCTTCCCAGTCTCATGATTTTGGGAGACCATGGTGCGTAGTCATGGAACGCCAGCAGCCGGCAAAGCTGAAAGCTAGTGGCAGTGGAAGAGATGTGCCAGCATTGTCAAAAATAATATGTGGGAGATTTTCCAGAGACTTCAGACAAAAATGTTGTAAATCCTGGTCCTAAAACAGCCCGAGCAAAACCAAAATACATTCTCAGTGACTTTTAGCCATCCAAATAATAGATGGAGAATAAAAGGTTTTGCTGGACTACTGCTAAAACTTGCTCTTGCTATAATCACCTACCACTATAATGAGATTATGTGGATTAGCTGTATTTTAAGGGAATGTCAATGAACTGGACAGCCTTTCCAGGCAGGTTTTTAGTGCTACGTGGAATAATACCAGAAAGACACCAAAGCAGACAGCTATTTTTAGAAAGCATTCCTCTAAATAACCTAGGTGGAGAGAGATTGCAAGGCAACGGAGGTGCATTAATGCGGGCGGTAGCTGAATGAATGAATGTTGCAGAGAAAACCAGATTCATCCCTGGTTTCTCTTGGCCAAGTTGCACAAGAAATTAATTCAGCCAGACCCGAGCTTGCATTCCTCCAACGCTGTGTTGTGAAACGGACTCAAATGTTGCACTCTTGCTCAGAAAACCCAGCGCGCACGGACTCACTCTCATTTTCTCCTAACTATCCTCAGGATTTAAAAGAAACTCTTAGAGAATCCGGGTTTTTTCACTGCTTTTTGGCCCTGGAGCTTACTCCTGCAAAACACCCAGCAACTTCAAAATAAACCGGACCCTGCACTGTACAAAGCCCTTTACTCTTCTTTTCCAGGACGGCTCCAAGTTGGAGCCTTGGGGACTGAAGCCTGGACATTTTGCTCCCCATGTTCTATCCAGCCACATCTCTGCGCCTTCTCTCTCTTTGTGACTCAGCCAGGGCTTGTGAATAAAACCCAATTAGGGATTAAGCATCAGAGCAGCACAGCAGAAGGAAGGCCCCTACCCCAGGCAGCTCACAGCCTGGGATCTTTAGCTCCCACCCTGGTGAAACAACAAAAATAACCCATTAAAAGGGCACTTTAATTGCCTCGCCAGTGTTTTGCACAAACTCCAGCTAATGCTTGAGGTTAAAAATGAATTAAGCCTTAAATAGCAAATTTTCTTCCATTCCTCCCGCTTTTACCCTTAAATTTTAATGGGGTCGTGGTGAGGGGGGAAACAGATCCAGCCAGTCCTCCAGCTCTTGTACCCAGCTCCTCTGAAACAAGGCCCAGGCTCAGTGCTGCTGGGTTTGCTCCACCACAGGCTGCCATTGCAGGCACCCAGTCTGTTTTATAGAATCACAGAATCACAGAATCACAGAATCATTAAGATTGGAAAACAAACTCTAAGATCATCAAGTCCAACCGCCAACCCAACACCCCCAGGCCTCCTAAACCATGTCCCCAAGTGCCACGGCTACACGGTGTCTGAACACCCCCAGGGATGGTGACCCCACCACCTCTCTGGGCAGCCTGTTCCAGTGCCTGACCACTCCTTCAGTGAAGACATTTTCCCTAAGATCCAACCTAAACCTCCCCTGATGCAGCTTGAGGCCATTTCCTCTCGTCCTATCGCTTCTTACCTGGGAGAAGAGACCGACCCCCACCTCACCACAACCTCCTTTCAGGCAGTTGCAGAGAGCGATAAGGTCTCCCCTCAGCCTCCTCTTCTCCAGGCTAAACCCCCCCAGCTCCCTCAGCCACTCCCCATCACACTTGTGCTCCAGAGCCTTCCCCAGCTCCGTTGCCCTTCTCTGGACACGCTCCAGCACCTCCATGTCCTTCTTGTCCCGAGGGGCCCAAAACTGAACACGGCATTCGAGGGGCGGCCTCACCAGTGCCGAGCACAGGGGCACCGTCCCTGCCCTGGGCACACTGCTGGCTCACTTTCAGCCGTTTTGGGGACACACCACCCAGGCTGCTGCCTAGATTGCAATTAAGACAGTTATAAAGTCCATATTCTCCATGCCAGAAGTGGTCTTAACCAGGATGAAAAAATTGAGAGGGTGCTACCATGCACCATGGTCCTCCAGAGCCCTGGGAAGACGTGCTCCAATCCCACGCCGAGCTCGTGCTTCACAGACATTGCCCAGCACTTCGTGTCCACGTACTCAGGAAGAGAAATGTTCCACCACCACACTTTTCTTGAAAAAACGATGCAAACAGGAGGTAAATACAAGTAGCAATGCCCAAAGAGCACCTCACAGGAGCACAAGCGGAGTGCTGCCTGCCTGCTGCCTGGCTATCGCCGCCTGCTTACATGAGGATCATCCGAACTGGGTACGATCGAGACCTGGGTGCCCAGAAGGGAGGAAGGAGCGAGACAGCAGCTCCAGGGCAAAACCGGGAGGCTGCGGAAGGTTTGGGCTGGTTTGCTCTGTTTTCAAATCTGATGCTTTAAATGCAAGGTTCGAGCGTCAGCCTCCCCTATGCTTTGTTGAGGGCAATGCAATTGGGGTCCTCTGCACCTGCTCGGGCTCTGGACCACCATTGCCCAGCATTCAGCCAAATACCATTCTGAAACATCCCTTCTGCTCTGTGCAGGGCTGTAAAAGAGTCATCAGGATGGAGCAATTTCACAGCCTTAATCCATGTCTTCACTTTTGGCTCCAGAGGGTGGTAAGATACCCATTTTGCAAAAGGAATCATGCCAAGAAAACCTGGCTGAGTGGTTTGGTTTGCAAGACTCAGGTCTCAGAGACTTACTCTTTTTTCCATTTCAATATCTATTGCTCAAAAATGCTTATGTTTCTAAAGCACGTTGCAGATCTTACAGTACTTTGCTGGGATAAAGGAAAGCTAACAAACATATTACGGCAATAAAGATTGTTTTCTCTGTCTGAGTAGCAGCAGGCACATGAGATTTATTCAGATAAGAGAGACCAGCGTAGGAGATGAGCTTATATTTCAGGATGTAAACCTAAATCATGGGGAGATTTGGAGACTCCATGGAAATGGGCATCTGCACCCCCAACGGGGGATGTCCCGCTTTAAAAGCAGCATCCCCATACCCTTCGCAGGGTCTGCAGGACTGTCTACCCTCCTCAGTCTTGTGGCACTGGTGGAATGAAACGGGTGAGATGAGCAAAAGTACTAACCCACGCTCCTCTGCAGGCAAAAAAGGAGACGTTTTCCAAACTTTGTCATCACGGTTTTTCCCTAGCTGTTGAACTACTGCATTAATCCTGCGGCTGCTCCTGGGATCTGCCGAAACACACAGCATTTTTCATGTACTGAAAAGATGTTGCGCGTATTATCATCGGCATTTCCTTCAAATTCCCTCCCTTTGTCCAAACCGCACTCTGTCCATTTTGCCACGCTCGAAGAGCAAACAGCAATTAGCTTTCCAGCTCAAAGAGATATATTTTTTTTCATCCTTAGACCTATCTAACAGACGAGATTGTGGCATTTCTAATGACATTGGGAGACAAAGACTGTAAAAGCCTTTCCCAAATGCAGAATTGCCTCCGCGCTCTCCAAACACACAGGATAATGAGGGCATTCAAGTGCCACGTTCAAACTCCTTTCTACCAGCCCGATTAGCACCGCTAACAATCTTGCTTGCGCCTCCTCCACCCTCACCCCATTCACCAAAGCGCTCTCTGCAGTATTTACACTTTGTTAATCAGTTGGTATTTACCAGAAATCTGAGGTCGCTTGCGCTGAGCCATTCTGCCTGCTCACCTGCCTTAACATCAGGGGATGCAGCGATGCAATCGCTAACCCGGGGCAAAACCCGGCGCCGAAGAGGCACGCAGATGGCGCGGACGTCTGTCGTGCTGAAAATCAAGCAGGTATTTTGGGAGCGGGTGCGGCTGCCTTGTTCCTCTCAGAATTTTTGTATTCCTTTTAAATAAGCAGAATGAACCTCCATCTAATAACAAGAGCAGACAGGACTCAGGTGAAGCTGGAACACGAGTCAAGTTGAAAAGTCAGTAATATCAACCACTGATATCGTTTGGCAAACGTAAAGCCCATCACGGTGCCACCTGAGGTTTCCCTGCCTCTTATTCACGCGAGAGACGACTCGGCGACACCATCAGGACCCCTCCGCAGCCACCGGTCACGACTTGAGCTTTGTTTTTCTAAAAGCGTCTTGTCAAATTTCCTTGTTCACCTCTGTTACCGAAGAACACAAAACTGACCTCAGGTGTAAAGAAAACACAGGGGAAAAAAAAAACCCCAAGAGAAACACGCATATGAAATTTCACCTTTGCATTAAAACTTATCCCACTGAAGTTCAGCAAACAGTGGCACAGGCGTGCAGGAGGGAGGAACATGTGCCAGCTGCCGTTGCTGGCACAGCTGTATGCACATCTGGCCCCAGTCCTGCAGCATCCCCTTCAACCCAGCAGCACGGGGAGCAACAAGAGCTGTCCCTTTCTACCCTGCAAGTGTTTTTTTTCTGCTTCACGAGGCTTCCCGTCTTGGCTCAATCATAAACCCGCTTCCCCGCCAGCTCCCTGGCCACCCATTTCCCGCTCCCAGCTTTCCTTAGCAAGACGACAAGCCTTGCCTACCTTCACAGAAACAGCAGCAGTCTGCTCCATGCTTACTGCCTTACAAAAAGCACGTAATTATTTCTAATTTATGGCATTTCTGATCATACTCAGCCTGAGAGATACGTGGAAGGAAACTAAGGCTAGCCTGCTCATTTCAGGCTCTGAGGTTGATACAACCTCGAATTAAAAAAAAAAAACAGGGAGAAAGCAGAATTCCCAGAAAGCAAAAGAATTGTAATTCTTAAAAGAAATTATCTGAAATACTCTCCGGGTCAGACTCATTGCTTGTAGAAGAGATGCAAACCAGTCCCAACGTTTCAAGCCGCAATATTGACAGAAATGCAAGGAAACAACTTTTCTTTTCCTTTTCCTCTTCCCATTCTCCTTGATCTCATTTTTAATTGGAGCCGGTCCCAGCTGAATCAGGTCCCAAGAAGCCCCGCATCTACCCTCTGTCCTTGAAGTCATTTTAAGCCAGGACCTATTTCCACATTCACATTTCCAGCTCTGCCTCCTCCCAGCAGGCCAGGGTTTAATTTACCTTTCCCCAAAGGCACTTTCTAATAGTTCAAAACTTTCCGTATTTCACAGGACGGGGCAGGGAGAGTTAATGGAGCACACAGCCCCGGCGAGCGGCCGGGTACAACCAGTGCTGTTGTGGCGCTGCCAGCCTGGTTTGCTGGGGTGCCGAGGATGGGGCATCCGCCCAGATCCTTCGGGAACAGCCCGGGAGGATTTAATGCCAGGTCCCCAGGATGCAGGCACCGAGCAGCAGCATGCCCAGCGTGCGGAGCAGGCTGGGGACGGCGGCACGTTTGGGTCCCCTGGGAATAAAAAAGAAACGAGTCACCTCTACACCCTGCAGTCGACCACGATGCAGGCTGCGCCCTGACTTGTGTTTTGCATTAGGCACACTGGAAAACCTCCCAAAGCGGAGATTAATCATTGGGAGCGATGGCTGGGACCAGCTTGGAGGCACGCGTGGCCACTGGTTCCTTGCCTCCAGCGGACCTGCCGGTCTGCTCATCCTGGAGCAGCACCGAGCAGGTCAAACTGGGGAATTCCTCCCGACATGAGCAGTTTACTTTGCAGCAGCGGGATGATATTCCACCTCGTTCACAATTGTGATCCAGCCCGCGTCTTCTTCCACCTCCTCCATAAACCCCCAGACCAGGAGCGCGCGCTTGGGGCTGGGGATACCCCCCGCTCCTGCCAGAGGGACCGGCAGCGTCGCAGCCACAAAAGTGAGAGATGGGGAAGGGGGAACAAGTCCTTCCAGAAAGGCTCATGCCTCTGTAGCTGACACGCTGCATTCTCCCTGCCCTGCTTCACTTAAGCGTAGGAACAAGCCTCTCTCAGGGTCCGGAGACGATCTGCAGAGTTTCCTTTAGGAAGGGATCGCGGGAGGAGGCCTTAGGAAGCCTCCAGAGGGAAGCAGCCCATACTCTGAGACATGAAATTTGATTAGGCTTTTTATCTTAGTTTACATAGCTAATTGTTGCAGGTGTATCAGTTACCATGTAATTAATACCGTTGTAAAATCAGGTGTAGCCAAGAACTGACTTGTGCAAACAATCCAAGCAGCTGGAACAGATGGACACCGACAGGTATCAGCCCAGGGGGGTTGTTTGCTTTTCCCTGAATCTGGAGGGATTCTAACGTGAAGCCGAGACACAGCCAAGCTGAATCCCTGGGAAATCACAGGGACTTGGAAAGCCTCCCATCGCTCAGCTTGGGAGTAAGACAACAGCTCAGGCAGCGGAGGGGAACTTTTCATTCGCAGCAGGTCACGGTAGGTGAGGGAGGCATTAAGGGTGCAAGAGCAGATGCAAGACTAAGGGCACAAGAGCAGAACGGAGGTTTCCCACCTGCATGCAGTGGAGCCACACCAGGTCCCAGGAGGGGACTCTCCCCACTGCAGAGCGGCCGCGCAGCTGGAACAACGCACGAGCATCCTTGCTGGCGACCTCACGGCCACGCACGTACCTGGGCACCGCTTCTCACGCCACTGGGGAACGCTCACATCAGCATACTGGAAAGCTTTTTCCTCGAGTTCCCCTGCTCCCTCCCTTCCTCCCAGAAACGCCCCGAGGATAAGCACGCTGAGAGCCATGTAGCACTGGGCTGCTGCAGCGGCGTGGGCTGGCCAGCTTCCTACAGAGATGACTGTTGTGTATAATATAGAAACTGAGCTGCTTGTTCCAAGCACAACCACGCTGGCTGCTTTTTAAAGACAGGCTTAGCTCGGATGGAAAGTGCTGCAGGAACAAACAGCGCTAATTCCCCCTGCAGCCTCCAAGCCAGGCGATGTTGTTGGTTGGGAGATTTGGGAGCTCATCCCGCTCTCAACCCAGCCCCACGGGCAGGGAGCACCCGCAAGGTCATCCTGGCACCTTTCAGCAGGGCTGAAATCGGCTCCTGTAAATCCTCGCGTGCAATTCTGCCTGGAAAGGCCTCGAAGGAGATCACTGTTAAACCTCACCCTAGCACAGATCATGGGAAACACACGGTGGCTTCCCAGTGCCAAGCTTGGGCTGCACTGGTTGGCATCGCACCTGCCTGGGAAGCGCAGCTGGTGAGGTTCGAAAGGTGCAGCCATCAGTTAGCAGCGGAGTAGGAAGACGTCAGGGCACAAAAGAGGAGATTTGGCGCTTAAACGCACAAAAATAATTCAAACAGTATGAGGTATGTGATTTTCTTCCACGGTGGTGTCAAAGACATGCGAAGACCATTTGCCAGGCGTTGGCAGGCCATAAGCACCGAGTTTTACTCTCTTCTATGTGTTCAGTCGCGCCGATACAAGGAAGACATCATCTTGCCACTATTCATCACGCACATACACCCAGAGAGGCAAATAAAAGTACCACAATGCAAACAACTAATGAATAATCAATACCAAACCCAAGGAGCACACCAGTAAGTGTTTCGGATGAAAAGCTGCTGGTGGCATGCGGAATAGCTCACGGTTCAGAGCTTATTGCCCACGGAGCAGCAGCAGAGCTACGTGACAAGGATGAAGCCAAAATGAACTGCCGTGTCTAAGGCAAGTCCTCTTCCATTATAGCTTCTTTCCATTTCTGTGCTAGTCACAGAAACTATGAGCCCAAAACAATGGCAGCAGTGTCTAAACTTAAAAGGGCAAATTTTACAAAGCCAGAAGCAATCGTTAGCATCACTGAGAGTATGGGACTCGTTTAAAGCATCTACCAAAGACCCCAAAAAGTTACAAATCTAGAAAAGCTGCAAGAGTTAAATCAGGCGAAAACCATTCTGGCAAAAATGAGATGTGGAGAATGCATGGAAACATGGTCTTTCTGAAAGGCACAGAAAACGAAGAGGAAAAAGAAACGTCTAGGGTCAGTGATGGATGAGGACATCTAACGGAATCCATTAAATCTGAACAGCCAACAGAATTAATTGTAAAGTAAGGGACTTTTTAAGCACGCTAGGAACAGAGAATTAGATAGCTGCTAGATTCACTATTAGGTTCCACCAGTAAAATTGGAAGTGAGTCCTGCGCTGCCAATGGGATAAAACAGTTACCAAAGAGGACGAGAGAAACTCGGTCTACAGATTAACCACGTGCACCCCATTGTGCAAAACAAAGGTCTTTCCCAACAACCTCCCGTGCAGCTTGCCTTAAAATCCCTTAACGACAGAGATTTCAGTATTGCCGAACATCTGCTAAAATAAAGCACTTTAAAATCAACTGGTGAAACTTTGTGTAGTTGCAGTACTTTAAGAAAGGACGAAAGGTGACAGGCAGGAGCAGCACGCAACCTGGGGTCGGCTCCAGCTAGAACAGCAGGACAGAAATTTCAGGTAAATACACGAACTGGAAGCTAAAAATACAATTCCAATCAGCCAGCTGAGTTTCCTGGAATTAGGTCTATTTAAAAGACTTATTTTTTTCTTTGACAGCCAACAGGGCTGCATGACGCAGGCAACTGCCTCAACACAGCGTTTGCCCAAATTTCTCCAAAGCATGTAATATTTTGAGGATAACTCTGGGTGAAACGAAACCCACACACATTAGGTGCGTGCCGTCACAGCCCCAAGCGTGGCTGTTGACAGGGCGAGAGCAGGGAGGGAAGACAGCACCCAAACACAGTCCTCAGGGATTTTTGTCACTGCTCAGTCTCATCTGTGATTCCTCTGGGGGATTACATTAAATATAAACTTAAAACACACACAAAAAAGCAGTAACTAATGGATGGTTGGTTGATGACTCGGTCGCACGGAGACCCAAAACACCTCGGTGGAGGTCACAGTCCAACAGACCATGTTTTCGTGCAGCAAAGCGATACACGAGGCTACAAAAAGGATCTCCACCCGAGCCAGAAAAGATTTGGGATGAGCGTGGGGCGTCTCTTCTGCACACACTCTCAAGGCAAAGCCAGAGCAAAAGGAGGTGGTGCTTGAAGGTGCGATGGGAAACATGTTCAGTAGAAGTTGGAAAGCAAGCTCACACCAACACACGGCACTGCCAAGGTCACGGCTACATCCAGACCGGCACCTGGACGATGCGGTCACAGCAGCAAAGTCCCAAGGGTGGCCACAAAAACCATACGTGATGGGGCAGGAGCCTTTCAGCGTGACGTTGTAGCACCTGAAATACTTCAGCCTCCTGAGGAGCGGGTGAAGAGGTGACCCGATCACTGCGGACAAGGAGCTGGGAGCAACGAGTCACCTTTGTGACAAGGGCACAACAACATCCCCCCCCCCCCTCTGCAAGTCAGAGCTAGATAAGTTTGACCTTGAAATGAGATAGCATCTCCCCAGAGTGAGAGCAACGAAATGTTGGCACAAGTATGGGAGGAAGGTGTGTGTGGGGGGAGGTCACCATTGCTTAGAGCCATTAAAACAAAACTATCAGGCTGGTTTTTAACCCAGCCTTCTGTGTCTGCAGGAGGATGAGCTGCAAACACTTCCCTGCAGTTGCATTTCTGCAACACCTCCCACCTGGGGCCATGGAAAGTTTCAGAAGCATTATTTATGCCTCAAAAAAGGCCTGAGTGCTAGGAGAACAGCAGGATCTTGCTAAAAAGGGAAAGATCAAGGCAAAAGGACTAAAAACCAAGGTTTGCAAGCGTTGGATGAGATTCATCTTACTTAAATTTAGACACCTCAAGCTCAGCTATCCAAGTCAGAACCAGCACCCCGAAAGGCATTTGCCTGCCCTGCCTCTGAGGCTTACCGCAGGGTGAAACGAATCCCGTTTGGGAGGTGCCTGTCCCCTCCATTTGGTGGGGGGCAGCTCAGACCAGACGCTTTCAGATGCCCAAGCGAGGGTAAATGAATCGCATCCACCAAAACAGCCTCAAATGCAAGCGAGCTGCCTCACGCCGCCTGGAAAATCGAGAGGTAATTTTGGCTCGTAATGCTAATTCTGGCGATTTTGCCCTGCTGAGGCGCTCAGCACCCAGGAGGCAGAAGCAGGATAAGAAGCTACTCCAGCACCTGGAGGCATGTTTTCATGTCTCTCTTGTAGGTATAAAGAAGAGATAAATGGAGACCATCTGCATGAAGCACTCAACCTGGAGAGCTTGAGGTTGGGCGAGATGCTCACAGTTCAGCATCCTCCTTTCTGAACATGGGTTATTTGACTGGGATTTCAGACCTTACCGGTCCTCACTAACAGGCTGGGCTCAGCTTAAGGAGAGAAGGGACTGTGGTGAGCCTGACTTTTCTCTGCTTTGGCTCCAAGGCCAGGCAGAGGCTCACAGTGGCGGGTCTCCGAAGCCCAGGGGAATCGATGGTACATGGGTTATCGCATCCCTTTACGCTCTCCTCTTTTGCAGGGAGGGGGAGTACTGATGCTCACCTGCTGGGTGTGAGATTTATCCTCAGAATATTACGTGCAACTCCAGCCCGGGCTCCTGTGATATCTTCGCTACGGTCCTGGTCTCCCTTTCCCTGCAATCTTTCACACACATGCCTCCACGGGGCTTCCTCGTCACCTTCGACCTGATGGATGTCTGTCCATCCAAAAGGAGTTATCTGAGTCTCACTTGCATCCCTTGATCATGTCCAAGGTGGTGAAAAGGATGTCACCATCCCCAGGCCTCGTTCTGCAGGGGAGGGAAAAGCACTCTGTGTTTCCTGGGAAGTTCCCAGCACCAGGTAGGATTTGATGTGCCTAATCAACAGCGAGGAACAAGCGACAGAGCTGAATACAGGGACCAAACCCCCTCTCAGCAGTATTCAAGCATTCTGTCTCCAAAACCAAGCAAGGTGCTTCATCAAGAGAAACCCTCGATACTCCACATCACCTTCTCCGGCCACGACATCCCCCAAGCACGCAGGCACGAGACAGACTCGAGGGAGAGGTAGCAGAAATACCCAAACACCTCCAACACCCAGATAAAGCTGAGCTCTGGGTGCACACTAGACCCCGGGGGGACCCCTCTCCCCTAACCTTCCCCACGCCTCGCGGCTGGGCAAAGCGCTGTGCGGGGACGGGTCAGGTTTTTCCCCCTCTTTTTGGTACTCACACTACACCAGCTCAAAACGAATCTTCCCGAGGTGCCATGCCTCCCGGCGCCACAGCCGAACGCGCCTTCACCGCGCATCGAGCGCGTTTGATGCCATTAAAGCCTGGACCGTCGCCACCTGCCATCTCCAACGCACGCCCTCAGACCCGAGGGTCTAGTTCAGGCGAGGAGTAAATAAATGAGAGCGAGAACAAACGCAGCCTTGATGTGGAGAGGGCGAGGAGGTGGTTTCCCTCTCCGGACACTGGGAAGGGTGCTGGGGACCTGCTGGGCACGCTGGTACCAGCTCGGTCGTGCGCAGATTTAGCTGTGCAAGCCCGTAAGTCTGTACGTACATACACATAAAGCACGCATACGCACATAGAACATGTACATACACATAAAGCACATACATACACATAGAGCACGTATAAAAGCGGGGAGAAGCGAATGCATATGTGCTCGCTCGCCCTCCCGGGCAGCAAACGGGCGCTGCGGGGGTCTCAGGGGTTTGCAGCCCGCCGTTCCGAGGGGGGGGGGCTCCGGCAGGCCCGGCGGCGGCAGCGGGGCCGTGCCGGGCTGGGCTAAGCCCCGGGGAAGGGCGAGGCGACCCCGACCCCGACCCCACCGGGCGCTTCCAGGGACGGTTCCCCGGGCGGGTCCCGGCGGGGTCCCCGCTGCCGGCCCCGAGGTCCGGTCCCGCACGGGGTGGCGGCGACGCCGCTCCCCGGCCGCCTCACCCCGCAGCCCACCGCTTCGGATCCCCTCCCCGCCGGCCCCCGGCGGGCTCAGCGCGCAGCACCGGGGCGGCGCGGGGGGGAGCGGGAGCGGCGCCCGGGCGGGGCGCGGCACTTACCGGGGGCGGCTCGGCTCGGCTCCGCTCGGCTCCGCTCCGCACCGCTCACCCCACGGCCCGGCCCGGCCCGGCGCACCGGCATCGCGCGCCCGCCCCCGCCGCTGACGTCACCCACCGGCCTCAGCCGCCGCGCGGGGGCCACCTGCCGGGGGACGGGAGGGGAGGGGGCGATCCCCGGTGAGAGGATGCGGTCACACACCCCGCCGTCACCGGGAGGAACCGCCCGAGCGGATCCGGCGTCTCCCGCCCCAGCCACTCCCTGCGAGGAGCCGCTGAGGGGATCTGGTGTCCGCCTCCCCTCCGCTCCCGCCACAGCCCCTGCGAGGAGCCGCTGAGGGGATCTGGTGTCCGCCTCCCCTCCGCTCCCGCCACAGCCCCTGCGAGGAGCCGCTGAGGGGATCTGGTGTCCCCTCCGCTCCCGCCACAGCCCCTGCGAGGAGCCGCCCGAGGGGATCTGGTGTCCGCCTCCCCTCCGCTCCCGCCACAGCCCCTGTGAGGAGCCGCCGAGGGGATCTGGTGTCCGCTTCCCCTCCGCTCCCGCCACAGCCCCTGCGAGGAGCCGCTGAGGGGATCTGGTGTCCGCCTCCCCTCCGCTCCCGCCACAGCCCCTGCGAGGAGCCGCTGAGGGGATCTGGTGTCCGCCTCCCCTCCGCTCCCGCCACAGCCCCTGCGAGGAGCCGCTGAGGGGATCTGGTGTCCGCCTCCCCTCCGCTCCCGCCACAGCCCCTGCGAGGAGCCGCTGAGGGGATCTGGTGTCCGCCTCCCCTCCGCTCCCGCCACAGCCCCTGCGAGGAGCCGCTGAGGGGATCTGGTGTCCGCCTCCCCTCCGCTCCCGCCACAGCCCCTGTGAGGAGCCGCCCGAGGGGATCTGGTGTCCGCCTCCCCTCCGCTCCCGCCACAGCCCCTGTGAGGAGCCGCCCGAGGGGATCTGGTGTCCGTCTCCCCTCCGCTCCCGCCACAGCCCCTGCGAGGAGCCGCCCGAGGGGATCTGGTGTCCGCCTCCCCTCCGCTCCCGCCACAGCCCCTGCGAGGAGCCGCTGAGGGGATCTGGTGTCCGCCTCCCCTCCGCTCCCGCCACAGCCCCTGTGAGGAGCCGCCCGAGGGGATCTGGTGTCCGCCTCCCCTCCGCTCCCGCCACAGCCCCTGCGAGGAGCCGCCCGAGGGGATCTGGTGTCCGCCTCCCCTCCGCTCCCGCCACAGCCCCTGTGAGGAGCCGCCGAGGGGATCTGGTGTCCGCTTCCCCTCCGCTCCCGCCACAGCCCCTGCGAGGAGCCGCTGAGGGGATCTGGTGTCCGCTTCCCCTCCGCTCCCGCCACAGCCCCTGCGAGGAGCCGCCCGAGGGGATCTGGTGTCCGTCTCCCCTCCGCTCCCGCCAGAGTCCCTGCGAGGAGCCGCTGAGGGGATCTGGTGTCCCCTCCGCTCCCGCCACAGCCCCTGCGAGGAGCCGCCCGAGGGGATTTGGTGTCCGCCTCCCCTCCGCTCCCGCCACAGTCCCTGCGAGGAGCCGCTGAGGGGATCTGGTGTCCGCCTCCCCTCCGCTCCCGCCACAGCCCCTGCGAGGAGCCGCTGAGGGGATCTGGTGTCCGCCTCCCCTCCGCTCCCGCCACAGCCCCTGCGAGGAGCCGCCGAGGGGGGATCCTGCCGGGCCCCCCAGCTCAAGGCATCCCTCGCAGCAGGGACAGACACCTGAGGTGAACCCCCTCGCTCCAAACACCGAGACAGTCCTGGCTGGGCTACCTGCCCTTTTCCCCCTCGTAGGCACCCTGTAGCGGCTCACCAGTATTACCGTGTGGGTTTCCAGGTCTGCACCAAGCCAGCGACCCGGCAGCGTGTGAGACCCCAGGGAGCCCTGGAGCATGGCAGCGTCCTTGTGTCTGTCCGCTCCTGAGGTGTGTCCTTGCTGAAGTGGGGCCTCTCCTGAGGAGAAAGGTGTCACGGAGTTTGGGTTGTGCCCCACGGGGCTGAGGTCTTTCCACCCCCAGGTGGCATGACCCGCTGAGCAGAGTTAATGGGAAAAAAAAATTCACCCTACGCTGTATTTACAGCGTGAAAGAACAATTAAAGGAAGCTGCTTCAACAGTCTAAGTGGAGGAAGCACGATAGTTCGATAGTTATTGATCCCCTCCAGACAACCGTGCTGCTTTGATAGAGCCAGAGGGACTGAGCCTCCCTCGTCTTCTGTGGGGGAAACGGTGAGAAAAAGTAAAAAGAGAAAATGGTCCGCTAAATTAAACTCCCAGGGAATTACACAGGAGGAAATGAAGGTGTATAAACCATTTTTGGTGGCATAGTACTCTGTAACAAGACTGCTCCGTTGTTTCACTAAGATTGAAATGAACATTCCCATCTCTGTGAGCAGGAAGGTCTCAAATTGTGCCTGTGAATGCAAGGGGAAAAAATCAGAGAGAAGAAAGAGGAATAGGACCGTTAACAGTTACTGTTAAAACCTCCCAGGGAAATGGATTTCATCTGCCCCGCATCACTGTGAGCTTTGGTGCCTCTTCCCTTTCAAAGCCAAGCACGGAGGTTATTCCCCCCGGTTGACACAGGTAACAAATACACAGCCAGGGAGAACGAAGGGCATCCCGGGGCCCTCCGCGGAGGAGCTCGATGGGGCTAAATAGGGCTGTTTGGGCAAAGATGTTCTCAGACGTGACTATTGTCCGGCGTCTTTCTTCAAGGTTTTATTACGGCGACCCGTGCGGTGATACCCCCAGCCCCGGCTTGATGGTCTTGCCCCGGTGTTCAGCAGAGAGGTTTCTGCCACCGGAGCGGCTGTCAGCTCGAGTGCCAAGCGCCGTATAGGAACGGAAAATAAATTACCATCCCGCCCACGGGGTGAGGCTGAAGCACACAAACCCCGTGCTGTGGGAGCGTGCTCCGCATCCGCGCTGGCTGGGAGCGATCCGGGGATTTGAGGACTTTTCTTCCGCAGCTCTGGTTTGTGGCACTGCTGTATACTGAGCCATTTTGTTTTAGCAAGTAGGCCAGCTATCTCCGTCTTGCAGTTAAGCGATAAGCGTATGCCCACACACGTACGCATTTATATTTTCTTTTAAAGGGTGGACGCTGCTTTGGCTGATATCAGTTTGGTTTTGGTGAAGGGGCTGGATATTACTGGTGCTTCCGAAAACCAGGGCAGCAGCGCTCAGCGTCTCACAGGACTTCGGCGGCCATCCCCGGAGTGGCGCCGCGTGAACAACAAGCTCTGGCAGTGCCGCGAACGGCGTCGCGGAGTGGCTCTCACACCACCCTAGCAACAAGCGCCGCAGCTTGGCAGGATCGGTCCCGAACGCTAACGAGATAAAGGGGCCTCCGTTCAAACGGGGTGAATAAACGGCAGTAACTCCAGGCAGCTATAATTAGTTCGTCGTCATCACGAAGCTGCCAAGTGTAATGAATGGAAATACCATCTTTACGGTATGCGGTGTTGGTGCAACTTGACATGTACCCCATAAATTCCTCTCCGGCATGAGGTGGGTGCAAGGGTGCGTGTTTCCGAGCAGGATGAAGAGAGATGGGATGATAACACGATAAGCGACATAATTAAACACTATGGAGCCTAAATAGATAATCACGGGCCTGTGCTGCATCTTCACGCACGAGGAATTGTGTCTCTTTTGAAGCGGGGAGAAGCAAAGCTCTCAAAAACCTGCCTGAGTGTTTACATCAATTTCCTGGTGATTGGTGAGGAGGGACCCAGTGCACTTGATCAAAGCAGGCAGCGCTGTTGCCTGAAGCGTGTGCCAATAACGGGAGCTCGAAGAATCTCTTTTTTTCCACCCTGCCAGAAATGTGGTTTTTAATCCAGACTCTCTCCCTTCCCTGTGTGAGACAGCCGAAAGCAGAGGTAAGGCAAACGCAAAAAGGCTCGGCCTTAGTCCTGCCTGAAAGCCGACAATTCAGCCTTCCCGCCGCAGGCTTGGACTATCAGATGCCTTCAGGAAGAGGGTGCTTTTCTCTGCTGTCTCCTTTTCCAACGCTTCCTATTTTCATTGAGAGAGAGTACATTTTTATTCTCTAACCATAGCACATGCAGCATTTTATTCAGAGCCTGAAATTCAGCCCTTCCGCAGGCAATGAAGCCGAAACCCACATGGGTGGGTTTTTCACCCCAGTTTTTTCACCCCAGTTGCATAATGACGCTGTTACACCCACTGCAAAATGTTTGTCTTGCATAACATTATTCTGTCTCCAGTTACAGGACTTATCCAATGTATTTAGGAAGTCAAATCATTAGCTGCTGAAATAAATGGGACCCGAGTGTCTACAGCATGACTGAGTTCCGGAAATCCCCTGCCAGATCCAAACTCGGCGACGTCAGTGAAGCGATACACGTCAGCCCGGCGCCATCATTTCCCGCTGGATACAGCACATTCAGCGCGTCCTTTTTGACGCACCTAACGCCGCCTTTTCCAGACGCATCGAACGCCGCCTTTTCCAGACGCATCCCTGATGTTTTATCAGCCCTTGGAACGAGACACAAAAAAGTCGGTAGTTGCCCTATGAGTGACCTGCAGTAGCGCACCCTGGGATGAATCGTTAATGCTTTCACAGGTATGTAGACAACAGGAGAGAATAAAGACTTTTTTCATACCAAATTCCATAAAATGAAGCACCGGTGTAAAAGTGGCCACATTTCCAGAGGTGCTAAGCCCGGCTCCTGGGCTTTGGGGGCATCCCAGGACCCACGCTTTTATTCATCAACACTTTGCAGGTTGCCTTTTCTCTACATAGATGAGAAATACTGTTAGGAATTGCTCTGTTTTATAAGAATTTCCCATCTTACAATCGCTTTCATGTGCTTGTGGGGAACCACAGGATAATTTACGTGGGAAGGGACCTCCAGAGTCACCCAGTCCAGCCCCCTGCCGCTTGGAGCGCATCTCCTCGGATCGGGTTCCTTGCAGAGTTTTCCAGTTGAGTCTTGACCATCTCCAAGGGTGGAAGGTTCTATGGCGGGGGCGGGGACGACGAAGGGGATTTAACAGAATTGGGTTTTGCGTGTGAGGCAGCGAAAAAGAAAACGGTGTTTCTTGCCTTGGCAGCCTCCTCTTCTCTCCAGGCTGCAGGCTGCCTACCCCACACTCACACGCTGCTCACCATATTTTAGCTTTCCTCAGCATTTTGAGCTTGCAGCCCAATTTCGTTCCATCAGCTGTATTATTAATCAGCAGGCTGCAAATTATGTTGCTATAACTCACGTACTTTTTGTATTTTAAACTGAAAATAAAATCATTGGGTGCATAGTAAACAAATCCCAGCTTTCCAGGAGAAGCACGTGACTGGCGCAGCAGAGCAAGGGGAGCCGCGGGTGCTACGGGGCCAGGACAGCTGGGAGCCCACTGGTGGGAGAACGACCTCGTCCAGGTCCTCGTCAGCAGATAATTAGTGGGGTGCTCATCCAGACAGGCTCTGTACGGATCCTGGGGTAGCAAACGCACCTGCGAGACCGTTTCCCTTCTGCTTCTCACCCAAGAAGCTTGGTCTGCTCAGCTGGGGTGGGTTGAACCCAAAGCCCCGGGGTTTCAGCCCAGCTGAGCAGCCACGCAGAACCACTCGGAGAGCCAGGTACGGCACTTACCTCAGCCATCACCCAAACCCAGAGCCGTATTAAGTGACTAGCTCTCTAAACAGAGGTAGAAAAAAGGACAATAGAAAATATTTTAAAATCTCCTTGACTTGTTAACCTTTCGGGCAGAAAAAGGACATAGAAAAATACAAAAAAAAAAAAGACTAATTAACAACTGGGCCAGAGCTACTCTCCCACGTCCACGGTTCCTATCCAAACTAAGTTTGCCTTTGTAAAGCTCAGTTTGTATTTCTAGATTCAGTGCAGTACATGCTAGTTGGGACAGGGACAGGAAAAAAAAGCGCCATGTAATAATGCATGGGAATTTTTTTTTTCCCCTCCTGCTACTAGGAGTTGCACTGCTTAGCAGAGCTCCGGTGCTGGAATAAATGCCGGTGTGGGGCATGGCTCGAGTGCAGTCTGGCTGCGCGAGCCCTGGCAGCTCTGCTGACTCCACTGAAATTGTGTTTGCACTGATGCCATCAGGAACAGATTCATTTCTCCGGGGGTGGGGCGTGACAGTAAATGTGTGATCAGTTGCCCCGGAGTAGTATTAATGTACAAAAATAAAGTGGAAATTAAAAACAGCAGGACAGGAAAGTGCTGCAAGTGCCAAGCTGGGGAAATTAAACCACTCTAAGTCGCCACGTGTGCTGTTCGCTCCTCCGTGCACGCTCTGATTTCTCCCCAAAGTGTCATAAATCAAGTGGATACTTAAATGTTGGTGTCTGCAAAGCAGCTGAGCCGGTAAGTTCTGGCTGGTGGGGTCAGGTCAGCGGAGCGAAGCCGGCTCATCCTGCAGCCTGTACCCATCCCATCGCAATGCTCCAACACCGCCGTCAGTGCGCGGTGCCCTTCCCCTTCCCGCTACGACTGAGGACACCAAAAACACGAACACAAGCTCTTTGGCGCAGGCACCACACCTTCCTCTTTTTTTCCCCTACCTTTAAAACACCGAAGACAGCTCAAGGCTTTGAATTTATATCTCTCAAAAGGAAAAAGCCACTGCGGCAGCGCTGGCTTGGCTTTATTCTTGCGTAGCAAAGCCGGCCGTGCACGGAGCTGCCTGTTTTGCCCACCTCACCTTGCCCGCAGCAGCAGCAAGACCCTGGCTTTGGGCACAGACCGTTGCTGGAAGCCTGAACGTTGGCCGAGACACACTGTCGAGTTGTCTGCTAAGGAAACAGCCCGGAACAGAGCCTGCCTCTTTGAAAGGAGAACGCTTCGCGGGAGGAAACGTCAGAGTACAAAATCTACCAGGCACAAGTGAAGTATGACCTGAAGTCCCTGTCGGCTCCTCCAGTGCTCCGCGAGGAACGGAGAATTGAATGGAGGGGGAAGGGTCAGAGATACTTCGGAGCCGTACGGAATCCAGGGCTGGATAATGTGGCAGAGGATGGCATGGTGCGACCAATTTGAAGAACAATCGAGTGGCCGAGCAGATGTGACGCCCAGGTGTCGAGCTCCTGGGGATGAGTTCACGGAATGAAAGTGGCGTCGACACCACAACCCCTTTACTTTCTATTTATCGCAAATAAAGAGGCCGATGCTTGTTTGCCGCCTTGTGCCCGCAGATCCTGTCCCTGCCGCTCTCCGCCCTCATCCCTACCCTGCCACAGCTGCGCCCAGGCCTCAGCACCCTCCTTGCATCCTGAAATAACACCGTTTATTCACTTCCTCCTCCGTCTTCCCACATCGTGTTTGATTTAATGCTGGTGTCAGAGCACCCACTCACCAAACCGGGGTGAGAGCAGCAACCGCTGCCGCTTGCCGGCTGCGAGGGATCCCAGCCTGCTCCTTCCATCTCACTGGCAACAAAACTAGTCGAGAGCAAAGCTTTTGATTACCCAAACTGTCACTGATTTGGCATCCACTTCCTTGAAGGTTTCCTTTTTTCTTTTGTCTGATTAAACTGACCTAAAACTGCCAAAGCAAAGAAAAAAGATGAAGTCTCTCTCATGTCGTAGGCAGCCACCTTTGTAAATCCTTAGGAACGAGCTTGTCACAACTCCCAGTACAGGGGGATGCTGTTAGAGCCATCATTCTCCACACACCCACATTTTCCACCATTTTCCACCTCCTGCTATTATTTTTCACGTACGCTATAACCAGTCTTTACAGACCGTGAACGTCGCACCTGGGAGCGGAGGCGCCTGCCAGAGTGATGGCAGGAGGAGACCCCCGAGGAGGTGACGTGACTCCCAGCTGCGTGTGCTGGGGGGTTCCCGGCATGGCCTCAGAGAGCCCAAATTTTGCCACAGTGCTTCCCAGTTTCTCTCCCACCTCAGAGCCAGTTTGTCATGAGCAATTAGTGCTGGCACCAGCGCGCCTGGGCAGAAGGAGCTCCTGCACGTCTCACCATCGCCTCCCTTTCCCTGCCCAGCGTCTTTCACGGCTTACCTACTTACCACACAAAGCATTTATCCTGGCATCTTGATCATTAATAAAGTTGCTAATTAAAAGCGCAGTCCCTGCCTGCCCGTAACCCCCGATGTCGCTGGTTTAGTTGCGGGTTTAGCCGTGGCTACTGGAGCCGTGATGGGCGAGGGGAGCCCAGGCACAGTGGGAAGGGACCACGCAGGGTCTACGTGGCACTGCAAGGAAATTTTAGAGACTGGTACCTTGATTGCTCTAAGCATTTTGTACCCACAGCAGAAATCCAGCCACAAGAAAGAAACCCAACAGAATTATTTTAAAACTTGTGTTTTTCTTTCTAAAAGCAACTGCCTTTCTTTTACCATGGCTGTCCCCAGCACGCCACACGCAGACAATGCCTGGATTAAACAGCATCACCTCAAAACCGCCGTTCCCCACCCTTCACGGCAAATCCCTTGGATCCAGGCTTGGCTTTAAGCAAAGGAGCTACCTCAGGAACAACTCACCTGCTCACGTGGGTATTTAAGTGTTTTACCAGCTCCCAGCATTTGCATTCCTGCTGGTGTGCAGGACCGAGCCTGCAGAAAACAAGCAGCCGGGTTATCTTTTGCACGGACCTTCACAAAGCATCGCTCCAAATTACCTGGGAGAAGCATGGGAAGCAAAATGGAAATAAAAATGAGAGTTAGTCAAGGTCTTCCTATTCACAGATTATTTTATCTGTTAATTAAAAGTAGAGCAGGCTTCAGAATGAGAACAGCTTCCCTTAGGTCCCAGTTAAGCGGGATGGCTTTGCCCCAGCCGCAGTGGGTATCCCAGGGACCGGGCGAGGACGGAGGGATTGATGGATGATAATGAAGGAGCTGTCTGAACACGTGCAAGTGAAGTTCTCAAATGACCTTAAGCAGCCTGGTTTGGGAAAGCTGTGCCGTCTGCGCCGGGAGATGCTATCTCCTCCGAGAACAACCCAGCTGAGGCATCATCCAGCCCTTTGTATTTTAGATCAAACGTCTTGGGAATATTTCAACATGAGAAAGAACCAATGCCAAGTGCACAGCAAGAGGATTTTTCTTTTCCCAAGACTGGCCGTTTCCCTGCATTGCCATTCTAATCGCAAATAGCATTTTTAAGCTTAAAAAGGTGTTTTGGAAGTGATGCAAACTGTCCAACCCCCCAGCCCGCAGGACTGCTGACTGACGGGGAATGGCTTGTGCTTTGTAACCGCGGTTTCTGGCTCTTGGCCTGATGCTGGCCGTCACCGGAGACAGGTTCCTGCAGTAACAGCCATCGACCTGGCTGAAACCCGTAACTCCCACGCCCACGCTTAGCACCTCTCAGATCCCGTGACGTACTGAAGCCAAGCAGTATTTAGCTGAGTTAGCCTTTTAATAGGCGATCAGCTTGAATTTATGGCTCAAGCCAAAACCCTCCAAAACTGGGAACGCGAAGGGGTCAAGGAACAGACGCTGACAACAACCTCTCCACAGAAAAGGCTCCTGGCCCAACACGTGGCTGGGATGTCACACGGGGAGCACATTTGAGGTAATGCCCAAGGTAGTTTAGAAAATGAGCTTTTAATTAATACTGCTGTGCCTTTTCTAGGGGCTCTTAGCTGGGAGTTCAGCAGGACGAGGTTAGCAGTGATGCTGAGCTGCTGTTTTCCAACCCAAGCTGAGAAGGTGCAAAATACCCCACATCAGATGCGCTCATGACAGCACATGACTGTTTGGGGAAGAACAGCTCAAAAGACGCTTGTTTAGCCCAACTTTGCTTAAACCCTTCCTCTGACGGCACCCATGTTATCGCACACCGGCTCCATCGATGCTCCAGGTTTCAGTGCGCCTCCAGCAATGGCCCACGGGCAGCCCGAGAACGGGAAGCGATGCTGCGGCTTGCTGGCGCGTGGCAGCCGGTGGCACCAGGACCTGGCATCGTGGGATCCGGGTCACCAGCAGATGAGGAAATTTGGCTGCTGACGAGGTGCTAATGATGCCAGAGACACGAGCTCGACCTTCCCCGCCAGCCGGGTCTCCTCTGGCCATATGGTGCTGGGCAAGCCTGGCAAGCCCCATCCGTCACCGGAGATCTGCAGACAGGGCTTAAGCTCCAAAATCAGGCATGGTACCCAGGGCAGGGCAGGATAGCTGAGGGTCGCCAGCTGTCCCCATCACCCCCTTCCTCCCAGTTCCCCCGGCTTGGATTTTACTGGAAGTGTTGTCCAAAAGGGACAGGGAGGCAACCGCTCACTCCCCCTGCCCGCATCTCCCCACTGCCTTCTCCCCTGGTGGGCTCTCGGTGCTGCTTTTGTGCCTGGTATTAGCCAGCAAGCCTTGCATGTCCTCATTGACCAGGGGGTGATCCTGGGAATGCCGCTGCTGCGTGGGACATCAGCATTTGCCAGCAGGGACACATAGACCATCTCTCCCATCCTTTCTTAGGTGGCCGCAGACAAAGGTTTCACCGTGCTGGGTAGAAAGCAGAGCTTAGGGCTCTACCCCTCAGCCTGCGGCTCCCATGCCCATGTTTTTCCTCTCAGTGGCCCCCAAGAAAAGGCAAGGACTACGTGATTTCACCATCACATCTGTTTCATGATGCACACCATGGCTCATCACCAGGAAAGGGTCTAGATCAGCCAGACCTGCTTTTATGAGTCAAAGGGAGCATCAGCCTCGGCTCACAGGACCCTACAGAGCCCCGAAGGCATTTCCAGTGCCGGTTTGACCTCCTTGGTCCCTCCAAGCTTGCAAGATGGGGAAGAGGTTTCCTGCTGAAGAACAAAACCAGAATAACCAGCTGGGCCACCACTGCCTTGGGACTGGGGAAGATTCCAGCTGCCAGACAGCTTCTACAGAAGCAAGCCCTTTGATGGCAAGTGGAGCCCGGGCAGAGTAGCAGCAGCAAATGATGCTCGACCTTTGCCAGGTCGGAGGCAAAACCTGCTCTGGGCCAAGTCACAGTGGCCCCGAGGAGGATTTGCGTGGCTCCCTTATAGAGTAATTCCATAACAGATGGCTGGGTGGAGAAGAATCAACATTCTCCTCTATCAGCGCCAAGTGAAAACACAACATTACTTATCGTAAAAAAGGAGACAATTTTCCAGGGCGATTTCTCTTCCCGGAAGTGTGGGGTAAAGTGCGGCAGTGTACATGCAGTTCCTCAGACCCAGCCTCCATCCCAGCTCCAGCAGCACCTCTGGAAGCCCATCCTCTGGCATCGACCAGCCCTGTTCCTCACACCCACCCAGAGGACTTTATTCCTCCAGCTTCCCTTCTGTGATGCCTGGCATGAGCTCAAGAGGCCAGGAGCTGGTTTCACTCAAACCCAAGGAAGCTCTGAGACAGGGCAGCTGATCACCTGCTAGCTTCTGCTCGAGGTCTCATCTCGGGAAGGTCACGGTGGCCTCAGCTCCATCCACACATCCAGAAGCGCACCTCAACCCAAGCACAGGACCTGCTGCTCCTGCAGCCCCCAAGCAAGGCACAGCCTTTCTTGTTTTTCATGATATAGACTGAAAACTTCCATCCAAATGACATTCACCACCAGCATGTAGAGTCAGGCCATCTCGTCCCAATTCACTTCCTCCACCAAAGAGCCGGTTGGCATCACCAAGACATTTTCTGGAAACCTGCCCTGTCGTGGCACGGACGTGGGCTGGGGAGGAGAGGCAGGACAGCGCAGGAAAGGCGATGCTGAAGGTCACGCTGCAACATGGGAAAAGAAAAACGACGTTGGAAACCCCAACTGAAAGGGCAGGACAACCTGCAGAAGGCACGGAAGACATCAAGCATCAAACCCTGGCATCGCTGTCGCTAAAGCCTACCAGTGTCGATGACAAGGCGTGTGGAGGAGGAGGAGGTGCTGCAGGATTTCAGGAGACCTCTAAGATACATGCAACAGATTAATCTGTAATTTGATGTTTGCAGCCAGGGAAATTTTATCTCATCAGCTGAGGAACTCCATGACCTATTTGTACATTATGTGTTTGTGGGTTGTACGCTCCCACCGAAGAGCTGAGACAAAAACTTGGCCACAGCAAAAGAGAATAAAAGACTATAAATGCTCCCATGGAAAAGCTGACTTGAAGAGGCTGAGGAGCTTTGTGTCTGGGCTCTGTCATTAACCAAGCTAATTCAGATAAGTAAGCCATTCAAGGCCCAGCAAGAAGAGCCAGAGCAAAATAATCAAGGCTTTAGAAGAATGAAGAAATCTCTTGAAAATACGGACCAGATTTCTGATGGCTGCTGTGAGCACGTGTACAGAGCCAGAAAACCAGAGGGGCCGAGGGCCTGGAGGCCCAGGACGCGCTTTTGAGTCAGAGCACGGAGGGTTTGGTGGCCACACCAAACCAGAAAGACCCTTCAGTGGCTGGACCTGGGTGATGTTTGGTTCAACGGCACATCCCACCAGCCCAGTTAAGAAAATGAAATGGTTGGGCTGGAGACTTCTAAGCACCCTTTTTCTGGTTGTTGGGGATTCCTTTGCCTGCATCTGAGTTCAGAAAATAGGAATAAGTTATGATTCACCATCTCTGAAGCACCTTTGCAAGAAAGCCCCCTGCAGCCACCGCCCAGGTCCCCCTCCAGGCGTTGTCGCCCAGCTGTGGGTGCAGAGAGGAACTAGCATTTCAGCCCCTTTCCCTCGCTGGTGCTTTTGGGCTGAGGAGAAGTTTGGTAGAGCTTTTGTATCACCCCACACCAGAGTTAGAGGATAGGAGGTAAAACCAGCAGAAAGCAAAGGATAAAAGGTGCTGCTCAAGCCATCTTACGGTCCCTCTGTCACCTCCCTCCGTGCGCTTTGTGCCTTGAAGTGGTATTTTGTAGAGCTGGAAAAAATAGGAAATATCTTCCCCAGCCACGAAGGGAACGTCTCCCTCCATGAGCTTCCCATCCTTCACGCAAGGCAGCCTGGCTTCTCCCTGCACTGCTGAAAAGCTGGGACCTCAGCTTTGACTGGATGAAAATACCCCAACCAAAGGCAGATAAAGGGAACTATTGAAACCGGCATCAAAAAGGCTGCGCTACCATCGCAGCAGTGGCAAGCTGAGCTAAACCTTCAAAAAACTGCGTTTTAATCTTGATCTGCTCTGAAATTTGGCTCTGCAAAGCCCAGCAGCTTTGCATTTTCCACCACCTCTACACAGCATCCTTCTGGCTTTAAACAAAAGGGTGTTTTGCGGCGTTTCCTGATGCTTCTGATGCAATTTTGTAGAGCAACTTTCCAATGCTCTCCATTTCCAGGCGAGCTTCCCAAGGTTCATAAAGAATACAGTCACGGGACTGAAAAAAAAAAACAAACCAAAAACATGCAAGGGAGCAAATCTGATGCACAGGTGGGAGAAACACGGATGCACGTGGCTTCATGCGAGGAAGGGCTGCTGCTGCTGCAGCATCGAAATGCCGGGCCAGAGCTTGCAGCGAACAACTCCCAAGGCTGTGCACAAGGACAGAAGGCTTCTCTCAGCTGTGGCTGGATTTAAGCTGGATATTGAGAGAGGTTTCTTTCTGATGAGGCGCAAAGGTGAAGCCAAGAGGGTTTAATGTGGAGCTTGGCAAGTCAATAAGCAAAAAACATCGCACCTCAGAAAGGGATTTGCAAGGCGAGAGCTCAGGGGAGTGCGGGGAGGTGGTGGCCAGGAATGAAGCAAATTGCACTGCGATCTTAACTGTCAGCTCACGGTGTGGCCTTGGGAAGTACTTTAACACCCTGATGACTCATTTTCCTTTTGTACAATAGGGATAACAATACTAATCCACGCTTAGGAACCACTTCAGACATCAACATTAAGGCATAATCACAAGGGAAACCATCCTGGTACACGTTGCAGCACAAAATATTAATAACAGAGAGCTGAGCCCAGCCCAAAGCAGGAAAAAGCCCCTTGAGCACGTTACTGCAGGTGAAGGAGCAGCCAAAGTATCTCAAAACCTCTAAACCCCTCCAGGAGTGGGGCACAAGCAGCTGTGGGGCCAGGCGGGGATGGAGGAGCCCCGGGGCCGGGCACTCAGCAGCACAGACATCCCTTCAATGCTCTTATACTTCATTAATAAAGCAGGGGTCCCGCCGCACAGGCTCGGCTTGCTCTTCGCATCAGAGGCTGTTTAAATTTTAATTGGCATGTGCATATACATTTATACCCAACCAGCTCCTGGTTGAGATGTTGCCATGGCATCTCCCAGGCCCAAAGCACCAGCATTCGGCTGCTGGATTATTTGCACTCGGCCCTGCTGAGGGATAGCGGGGCGGTTCATAGCTGGGATGCACCAGCATGGGGAAAAACAAGCTGGTTTTTTTACATTCACGAGGCTTTAAAGAATTAAGGTAATTGCTGCTGTTCTGGCTAATTACCGACTTCATTATCGGCAGGGGAAAGCAATGCTGAAACTCCGGCAACTTCGAAATTTCCCAGTTGCTGGGAGGGGAGAAGCGAGGAGCTCGGTGGGGCTGGTTCATCAGGAGTGCCCCAGTGCCAGGTTTGGGACGCACCCTGCAATGAGACCCTACAGCAACTCACCTGTAGGGTCAGCACTTCCCCAGCTGCTCATATATACATTCCCATATATCGCATCCTTCTAGGTGCAGCCTCTGTGCAGGGTCCCGGGGCCGTTGCCCAGCGGGGAGCAATCCTGAGCCTTCCTCTCCTTAAGCAACTGAGCCTCAACCAGAAGGAAAAGCTGCTGCAAAGAATAAACACGAAAAATCAACATATTTCCAGCTTGTAACAGTCAGCACGTTATTTAATTAAAAAACCCTATTAAGATCAGCATGAGTTCCCAGAGGGAAAAACATATTTGAATTACTTTGGTGGCTGATGCTCGCTGCAGTTATTGTAAGGCTCTGCCCTGGACCCCCGCCGCACCCAAGAGCGATGAGGAGGAGGAATACTTCTAATGCTAATTCCCTGTGCAAGTCAGGTTACGGGCCCACCTTGGCTTTGTTGAGTCTTCCCAGGGGGTTGCATGACTGATAATTTACAGCCTATTTACTTGGACACATTTAAATGAGGAGCCTTTGCACCCTGTGTAAGTTTTTGAGGGTTTTAAAAGCCTTCGGACTTCTAGGATATTGCAGGAATACGTTACTGGGCACTGCTAAAGAGCTAGAAAATGTTAAGTGTAATTTTGATTTAAGCTTACCTGGAGACATCACCTAGAAGAGCAGTTTTCCCCCCCATTTTCCTTACAAGGCACCTGGAGCTCTGACCAGGTAGAGGACACCAACTCGAATTACGGATTCATTTGAAGGCAAACCTGGTTTATCCACAGCAGGTGTCATCAGAAGATGTGGATTTTGGGCAAAGTATTATTTAGAAATTAGAAGCTCACAGCGCAGCACCAGGGAACAAAGGGGCCCATTAATTGATTAAATTTCCTTACTTTTTTGCAAGGGTGCAGAATCGGGCCATAAGACCTTCGATCCAGGTTGCCAAGACGACCGACACAACCACACTCTTTCCAGATGGAAGCAGACAAGAGACTAGCGATAAACCCGCTCTTAATTAAACATTTGTCTTGCAATTACATACTTCTGAGTAATTATCGCCATCAAGACAAACACCAACTGGATTACACAGAGAAGAGACAGACGGTAAAGGTTAACAGGTCTTTTTCTTCCTTTGCAGTTTTTCCTGAGCAGAGGGAAGGGCAGGACATCTGGAGAGCCGCTGCCACTACAAAGGAAGAACAAACCCATTCGAGGAAGAGTTGGTTTGAACTGGCAGATTTTGAAGTTACAGGACTGAGAGGGTGGATGATCAAGGTCTTGGACCAGGTTTGGTGCAACCTAGACCATGGCCAACAGCCTCCCGCGGTTGTGCAACATCTCTCCATAGCACCTTCCCGTGTTTTATCATCCTAAAGCTCCGTGAGGGTAAACCTGAACCCACTGTTAGAGGGCCCACGGCTTCACTGCAAGGTTTTGGGCTCTGCAAACACTGAGGTTGGAAATCCCCGGGGGTGGCTTCAGGTTATGCTTCTTGTCCCTCCTATCCCATCCTACCCCAGCCCATCTATCCCCACAGCAAGGTCAGCTTAACAGCTGCTTCAAACACAGACTTCTCTCCCCTTGAATCATCTCTTTCTACATTAAGTAACCCAAATTCTTATCTTTTCCTTTACATCAAACGTTTTCAGCCATCCTCACTTCCATCTTCTGGCTTCCCTTTAACTTATCCTAGGAAGCAACCAGGCCCTTGCAGAGAAAGGGTCATAGAATCATAGAATAGAATCACAGAATCATTAAGGTTGGAAAAGACCTCTGAGATCATAAAGTCCAACCGCCAACCCAACACCCCCAGGCCTCCTACACCATGGCCCCAAGTGCCACGGCTACGCGTTTTCTGAACACCCCCAGGGATGGTGACTCCACCACCTCTCTGGGCAGCCTGTTCCAGTGCCTGACCACTCCTTCAGTGAAGACATTTTCCCTAAGATCCAACCTAAACCTCCCCTGACACAGCTTGAGGCCATTTCCTCTCATCCTATCGCTGTGACTTGGGAGAAGAGACCGACCCCCACCTCACCACAACCTCCTTTCAGGCAGTTGCAGAGAGCGATAAGGTCTCCCCTCAGCCTCCTCTTCTCCAGGCTAAACCCCGCCAGCTCCCTCAGCCGCTCCCCATCACACTTGTTCTCCAGACCCTTCCCCAGCTCCGTTGCCCTTCTCTGGACATGCTCCAGCACCTCCATGTCCTTCTTGTCCCGAGGGGCCCAAAACTGAACACAGCATTCGAGGTGCGGCCTCACCAGTGCCGAGCACAGGGGCACCGTCCCTGCCCTGCTCCTGCTGGCCACACCATTGCTGATACAAGCCAGGATGCCGTTGGCCTCCTTGGCCACCTGGGCACACTGCTGGCTCATGTTTTGGTGGGTCCAAGCCAAGTCCCCACCTGTAATTAGTACACTGACTGACTGCCTTCCATTTCTAACATAGAGTTCCCACTTGGTAAACCCAGTTTTTTATATATGCATATATTTTTTTTTTAATTGGCTTGATTTGCAATAACCACACGATTGATTCCTACTTTAATCTGTGCTCCACTGTGAACATCAGGTCTCCTCCAACATATCCCTGCTGGCCCTACCTCGATTTCTCCTTACCGCAGGTATCTCTCACCATCCCGAGATGCGGTATGAGAAGGTGAGACAGCACTGCCCGGCACCCTTAGACACAGGAGCTAGGGAAGCAGAATTATCTGCAAATCAGATTTTAACAAAATTCACCAACCCAGCACCTTGAAGTCCTGTATAATCCATTGCATCCAGCTCTAACTGAGAAGAGAAGAAACGGATGCCCAGAGGTGAGGCCTCCCTGGAGAGACCAGGGCGAGACGTAAGCAAGGATATACTGGACAGAGGTTTGACACCCGCACGCTCCCACAGCGGGTATCACACGACTGCAGCAACTCTGCAAGTCCTCCCAATATCCCGATGCAGCTCAAGATGGAGGTACTCTGGCATGGCTGAAAGCATCACATAAAAACCCAGACTACTAAAACTAAATAGGAAAATACGGATTATTAAAACCAGACTTTTTAATAGCTTGAATAAACCTCAGACGCTCACAACAACCGACTTGAAGTCATGCTTACTCACGGCCGTCTCTCCAGACGCACCATCCAGAAGCAAGTTGCAGGTCTCTTCCCTGCTCCGAATGAATCATTTTTCTACTTTGAAATCGAAGGCTGCACAGAAAAGCAACCTCAGTGCGTTCCCAAAGGTTAATCTGATTTGCGGAGCCACAGCTGAATTATTAATGATTAGTGCTGCAGTTTCTATTAAGGAACAAGCGTACAGGTAGCAACCATTATGCCAAGCAAATCTCTTAAGCCAGCACAGCTCATGTCTATGAAGAAGCTCATCCGACTCCTGGCCTGCTCAGGCCACGGGGAAATTTAATTATTTAGGTTCCTCAGCTGCTGCATAAATATCAAACATAAAACAGCGGTTCATAATTGAAGTGCTGCTGCTCAGCACACGGTGAGAGAAGCTGCGTCAGCAGGGAGGAGCGAGACGAGGCTGGCCAGCGCGACGAGGTACATGGGAACAGGGGCTGAGCTGCTCCCATCAGCAAATTCCCCTTGAAATTAAAAAAAAAAGTTAATAAAAAAAGTGAAAAATGCAAACTTCAGAACAGATCAATCCACAAGGCTTTTACTGAACGTGAAACAGCCTTAAAATATTGCCAGGAGAGTCCAAGCAGCTCCAGTTCACAAAGTGACTTAAAGGCCTGGATTTATCATCACTTATTAATCTCACGTCAACTAAATAAGAAGCACTGCTGAACTGGAATAGAAAAAATTTTAAAGCTATCGCATTGCTATTGACTGCTGGGATATTCCGCTACTTTATCTGCATCCAGTAAATCCAGGAAGAATTGAGGAAATGAGAAAACCTATTTTCCTAGCGCAAGTCTGAATACGAGGAAGGAGAGGCTACGACCTAACACATCAAAGTACAACTACACTTAATTGGTTTCGATTAGAGCTTTCCAAAATACTTGGTTTTATTCAGCTTTGAAAACAACGCATGTAGGATTAAACTTGTTCCATGTTTCTGTCTATACGTATAAAACGCGTAAGTGCTTCTGCCTATACATAAACCCCAGCATGTTTCAAGTGGTTTCATTTAAACAAGCTTTTCTGCATTTTAACTGCATCCCAATTCCCAGGAAATTCCCTGTGACACAAGTCAGACTAAAAAAAATTAACCATTTAATAAGCAAGCACCATTTAGTTTTTGTACTTTACTGTGGAAAACAGTAAGCTTAGTTATGAGGGTATTAAGCTTTGTAGCTGCTTAAATATTCTCCTGGTTATCACCCTCACGGGTTCCAAATTTAGCCCAGCTCCTGGCTTTGGTTGCAGTCAACGTGTCTTCAGGGGTCTCGTCCAGCAAGGACCAAGAACTCAAGGGAAAAAAAAAAACCCTGTAAATGCAAAACTGGATTTAAAATTATTATTTAAATCAAGGTTTCCTGGTTTTCCATGCTGGTCCTCAGCAGAGGATTTCTCTGGGAACAGCTGAATGGTTTTGTAGCTTGTTTGGAACACGAAGCCACGCTGCTCCTCGTACACATGCTTGTACAGGGCAGGGGAAGGTTTGCCTCTTTAACGAGCGGTTGCAATCACGACGGTACATCAAGATTTAGTCCCTTGAGCCGCAGTAAGCACCATCCTAAAGAAAAGTTCTTAAAATTTGTTAACGTTTAAATTTTTTTTAATTAAGAGAACAATTCAGGGCGTCACTTGATAAAACTGTGCATGGGAGAGACGCCTTTCTCAAATCAGAGCCTCTTCTGTCCCCGATATCAATTAGCTTCTTTATCCAGCATTCCCTTGCACAGTTATTTACCGCCTCTGTTCAGTATTAACTCCCTATCAGCGAAGATCCAGTATGAATGACACGAAACGCTCCTTTTCTCTTCTCCTCGTGGGCACTGTGAGAGGGAACATGTGCTCTCGCAGATGGAAATCACTGCCTCCTGAAATAACACGCAGCTAAACACCCCCAACTAAATACTCACGGGTAAGATCGCTTTGAGCATTGATTGCAACAGATAATTATTTCCATCAGTGCCTCTTCAAAAGACGAGTGAAAGGAGAACAAAAAAAAAAATGCTTTTTTTTTAAACCAACAAAACAGCAAAGCAACAGGATCAAAGAGCATTTTTAAAAGCAACTTTGCTTTGTCTCAACCTTTCAGATGCTCACGTGGGTCCCTGACAGGCACAAAACCCAACTCCCCTGGGACCGCGCACGTCACTGGCTTTCTTCTTCCACGCAGCACGGCTGGGCAGTTCGTCAGTCCTGTTCCTGCCGGGCTCGTGCATTGCTTTCTCGCTGTCAAACAGCCTCTTTCCCGTCCTCCAACCCCCGCCCCGCCCCCACCGCACACAGGGCGAGAGGATTCGGTTTGATTTCTGACCAGCAAGGCCA
Source organism: Morus bassanus (assembly GCA_031468815.1). NCBI lineage: Eukaryota > Metazoa > Chordata > Aves > Suliformes > Sulidae > Morus > Morus bassanus. The sequence goes on along the minus strand of CM062600.1, from coordinate 85,017,402 downwards.
AATCCAACAGATGTTTCTTCCCGCCTCTGCCCAAGACATTTACCGCATCACATCAGATTATCACAAACGTGAAGCCCCGTATTTTGTCTAGACCAGCCCAAGGAGGTAACTTTGCTCACCCAATACGTACCCATCAACCGCTTCCGCTGTTCCTTACGGCTCCTGCTGTGTCAGGCGGGTAGAGAGCAATAGGTGCGAAAGCACGAACCCAGCCATGTCCTGAGGAGAACAGATTCAGGCTGCGGGAAGAAGGCGATTTCCTTTCTCGTATATCAGGTAATTCAATTTGTGTTCCCTCAGTTTTATTTCCTCGTCTTCAGAAGCTGAAACATCAGAGAAGCTGACGTTTGGAAGAGCGCAAGTTAACACTGGAAAGCTGGAAGTTAGCTGTATTTTGGAGGAGTATTACATTAAACCATCTGGCAGAAACGCTCACTGCTATCCAGCGCTACTGCCAATTGTATGCTGATGAAAGGTACGGGGAGCGCCAGCCGAAGAGAGAGATAAGTAAACATACAGCAGAAGAGAGTCATCTCTTGAGGCGACTCCTGGAGACGACCATATTGTCCCCAAAACACTTTGGAAACACCAAAAACTCATTCAAGAGAAGAGACAGGAACTTGCTGAGCACCTGGGACTCCAGTTCATTCCAGCGTGAACTTTTGGAGGAAGGAAAGTGGAAGGGTACAGCGAGCGATCACAATCCACGGCTCGACTTCCTTGTGAGAAGAAAGAAAACACGATGTTAGGGATGGGGGATTAAAATAACGAGCACATTTGTGAGAATCTGCCTGAGGGAAAATAGTTTAGAAAATTAAAAACTCCATAGTAACAGGCTGAAAGCTGTTAACCAACATCTAATTAATCACAAACTGCAATCCCCACAACAAAACATTAAAAGGAATTACAGGCAGGAGAAAAATATTCCTGCAGCAACCAAGCTTACCCAGACCAAAACAAGTACTAAGGAAAAAAGAAGAAATAAAAAAGCACCACAGCAATGATACCTGAACAGAAAAAAACCCCAAACTTTTGACAAAACCAGCAGGACTTTACTGTGAATAGCCAAAAAGAAGGGTATGGCGTATACTATCAGGTTTTGCCTTCTGCTAGATATTAAAACCCAATCTCTAGGGTCTCAGCCTCAACCTAAGTACAAAAAAAAAACCAAAACAACACCCTTTTGGCAACAAGCAGCGATCGGGCCGCGGCGAGCACAAACACGCTGTGCGCTGGCACAAGCAACGCTCAGCCATTTTAAAAGCACAGGTTAGTCTTTGGCTACAGTTTGCCGTTACACCAGCTGTCAGAGGGCACAGTCACTGCAAGCTGGCCCGATTTCTGCTGCTCTCGCTCTGCTCCAGCCTTTAAATCTGCTAGCGCAGACTCTGTGCCCGGCCAGAAGGTCTCGCAGAGCTGCCACAGCTGCGTGTTTTCTGTCCCTGGTGCTATGCAGGGATTTCACTACCCCAAGTCCTGCCAATTTGAACAGCAAGGAACCAAATGTTTTGAGAACAGCAATTTTTAAACAATCATTAAGAAAGGGTCTCTCATCTTTCCCTGATTATTATAATAATTGAAACATTAGACGCTTTTGTCTCCATCTCATTTGCCCATCAACAGACTCCTTTTTAAGCCTGCCATAACTGTCCCGTAAACTTAGATCTCGCCTTACAGCAAAATGTTGACTTGGACACGGTTCTTCTGGGTCCGTTTGTGGCTCCTTTTGCTTCCTCCCCACACTTTTAAAGTTAAAACCATATAATCACAAAGTAAATTGCAGAGAAATAAAAGTTAAAATGCTGTAAATACTGAAATAGCCCCATGTCCAACAGACCAACCTCCCTCTAGGGACACCTACGCAACGGGATCTCCTTCTGCTGCAGGCTGGGGAGCTGATGAGTCAGATGACCAGAGAAGAACAGAAGAAAACAGAAGCTCCAGACCCCTCCAGCAGCCGAAAAAGTCACCTAGAAATGTCAAAACCAAACGTGAATATTAAATAGAAGGTTGCAGGTCCTGAATCTTGAAGGACTCCTAAGAGAACATGAAGCTGGGCAACACAAAAGAAACCCAAACCAAATGAAACAAAAAAGGACGTGATGATCCATGGAGTCAAGCCTCTACACTTTATTTAATGAAAAATAGGCGTTGCAAAGAACAGATGGACTCAACTGACACCTACAGAAGCTGATTTTGCACATTCTCCTGTGCTGCGTGTTTATCCGAATGTGAAATATATTCCAACACAATGCGGAGTAGAGACCTCAGCTTGGATCTCAACCTCCCGGGGCAAAAGACCAGAAACCCCCCCAAACAGCCATCCCCCCACAAAAAAAAACAAACAGAAATTCTAGGATTATATAGCACTCACCAGCACCTCTTTATTGAGAAATTTCAAAGTTCATTCAGGGTCTTTTGCTCATTAAATTGTCATCTTAACACTGACAGTGTACAAGAGGAGGTATTTTAGATTAAATGTTAGGATAACAGCAGATACAGGCTCATGGAAGAAAAAGATCGTAGTTTTATCAAAACAGTTTTGATTACTTGCAGAGTTGACATTGATCACAATAATTCTACTCAGGAACTTACCACACTAATAGGTCATTTGAAAACAACCTTCTATAATAAAAACCATGAGGAATTTGACCAGTATTTTCAAAGTGAAAGTCAACATTTTCACTTAAAAAAACCCCCACTGCTGTACTGTTTGAGTCTAACGGGTTGGTCTGAGGGAAAAATCTGGCTGCATGATGAAGTATGAAAACCACATGGCTAACGGAACTACTGATCATCAGTCTGGAAATGTTTAAACCACCTCAGATCTTCCTGTTCAAGTGATGCAGGAAACTCCAAAACATACAATTAGGATAAGAAGAAAAAGATTAAGAAAAGGAAATCTGGAAATTGGTTTGAGGCATTAAAAAAACACACAATCAAATGCTTCCTTTGAGTAGCTACAGAGTCTTAAACACAATCTCCAACTCATAAACACAAAAGGAACATTATTAACGTGCAGCGAATTTAACTTTCAAGTGCTGACCTGCAAATGTGATTAAAACCTCCTGTGACCACAGGTGCACCAATTGCCTATCTGGTTTGCATTTGTAATTTACCAAAAGACAGTAGTTCCTCTCAAGTTTTCAAAACAAAACTCAAATCCTTTAAGGCCATTTGATGTTGCCACTCCTAATTTAGGACAGACATTTGAAAAAACACTTCTTGTTCCCCACTTCTGCCTTTTAGAAAATAAGGGAGCTGAATAGGAATGCCCGCACACAGAATCTCTCTGCAGACAACAAAAATCTCTCTGCATCTCAAAACACTTCTGCCTTCCGTATCTTGGGTAAGCAGAATACGGAAAGCTCATTAGCAGATGACGTAGCGGACAAGTCTCGAGCCACGGACTTCTCTCACTCTCTGGCAGTGGCGCAGGATATTGAGGATGCTATGGAAGCGCTTATCCACTTTCAGTTGGGTGAACTCTCTGATATCAGCCTCCACAATAAAAAATTCACCTGGAAAACAAATAATGACTTCGCTGTAGAAATTACAGTGTCGTAGGATACACTTAATGTTTCACAAGTAACAATACAACCTCTTGTTAACAATTCCACATGCTGATGAGAAAATGAAATTGGCAGTAGGAGGGCCTCACACGATCTCAAGAACTTTGTTCTGCTTTCTAAATTTGCTACCAGAAAGAAGAATTACCAGCCTTCCCATTAAGTTCAACTACCCTGCATCGTCCACAGGCCCCATCCAGCGAGCTCCGTCTGTTGTCAGCTGTGTCTGCTAACATCTCTCACACCATCCACTGACCCAAGCAAAACCAAGGAGATGCTCAGAGTCTGCTTAAAGATCATAGCACAGCTTTACAGAGGAAGGCACCACACTTCAGCATTTCAGTCATGGAACACAGCTGAGTAGCTGCATTATTTGAATCCCAAGTAATTGCTTTGCAAGGTCCGAAATAAGCTGTGGCCCGATGACGTTCTCTCAGCAGGCACTCAAGTTCTGGAATTGGCCCTCTGCAAATAAAAGGAAGGAGTCCTGCATATGTCACAGCTACGCAGCCCACCATTCCCTCGACCTTCATCGGATTTGGAAAAGACTAATTCTTTCTTAATTAAGAAAATGCAAGAAAAAGACTAACCACGTGGAAAGGCATCTTCCCTGCGTCTCTTTAAGAAAACAGCATAGAAAGGTCCTGCCTGCATCAGAGCTGGCAGCCCATCCCTTCTTGTCCTTGATTAACTACTTTGAAAGGAAATTCTCATTATCAAGTGCTTGTAAGAAACCAAGGCCTCGACTGGAGTTAAAGCATTTAAAACACCTGCAACACAACCCTAAAAGAAAACCCCCACAAGCTAATAGCAGACACAATGAAGGAAGGAGTTATTCCAAGCACTCCATAGCTATACTCACTAGTTGTGATTTCATGTTCAGTCTTTATACGCTGCTCAGGTAGGAGATAATTATAGATATAGTAAATTGACTGTATATTTATTTAATACCTCCTGTAACACGGCATAAGTTTTGAACCACACATCTTCACAAAACCGTAAGAATGAAAAGCAATCTGAAACCAGGAAGATGCTAATCAAGGTATAAGGAAGACATGTCCAATCATCTTCTAAGGAGAGTAAGCAGAAGGAAATAATGTATTCTTCTGCGCTATCACGCTTCCAGGTGTTATGAGAAAGGAGTCACAAGGCTAGGGGTGTTCTAGCTTGTAGAAAGAGGATAGCATTCTCCCTCCTCCTGTTACCCGCCAAGTCAGGCAGAGGCAGCAACACCTTAGATAAGATGGAGCATTTCTTTTTTCTATTAAATTATTGGAGAGTCCTTCCAGTTTAACCAAGGAGAAAGTAGCTGATGCTAGCTGGAAAGCTGAAGATGCCAGGAATGCTTTTATTTATTAAACAAGTACAACGTAGGTTTACACAGGGAAATCTATTTTTTTTAATGTAAACATTTCATCTTTAAGTTTCACCTTCTGAGTGATTTCACAGGACACATGCTCTGCTCTGAAGGAGCATCCAAGAACTAAGGTCCCAGGATGCTGTTTATAGGCACAGTGTTCCCCAAAATATTGCTCAGAGCTGAGGAATAACAGGCAGTGTTTTCTCACGGACTGGGCCATTTTGAGAGTCAGTGACACAGACGTCTAATGGGAAGCAGAATCTTCCAGAGATGGTAACTTGCAAAAGCTGGAGGTCTTCCCCAGATGGGAACTATCCTGGAATCCCAAAAGAGCTTGCAACACTGCCGAATTCACGTATGGGTGAGAAGGGGAAGGTTGGTTTACTAGTAAAAGAAAAACAACACCTGCATAACTGCTTAAAATATAACTACAGTTGGATACAGACCATTTGCAATTGCCAGTAATAGGGCAATACCCCTCCCTAAACAGCATTAGGATAAACCCACATACTGGTTTTGCAGTCTGTTATATCTGGGGGAGCAGCAAAACATCCTGAATCTGTGCAGAATAGGATTTCTTCTTATATTTGCCCAGAATTCAGGGCAACAACATTCAGCATAGCAGGATCTTTATTTATGAAGAATCCAGAGCTGGCTAGAGGGCAGTGGTTTGGTTGGAAACAGTAGGTCCATGCACTAAATAACTAGCTAAACTAACTGAATCAGCTTACTGGCTGGAAGTTACCCTGGATAAACCAGGCAGCATCTTTTCTCATCTTGAAATGAGAGGAAGAGGTCAGCTGGCAATCAGCCCAGGCTGAGAAACTGTGGGAATCCTAAGCAGAGAGACTAACAGCAGAAATTTAAGCAAACAAATCAATGAATGCACCACCTCATCCTGAAAAATGCAATGGATAAAGACATTTAATCATTTCGTGCTGGCCAGATAAGAAGCATCTGACAGCCTGCCAGACCCTTTCTCTAGATTTTCTCATCACAACAAACAAACAAAGAAATCTACCACACACACACTCTCTCAGATGCTGAATGCCCTAGTTTCCTAACTGAACTTTCCAACATAAACAAGAAAATAAAGACTGTTTCTCAGGTACTTGAAGAAATGAAAAGCCTCAATTTTTCAGACTTAAAAAAAAAACAAACCCAACAAGACACTTTCTTGTAGAAAATTCTTTGACTAGTTGTAGCTATCTCAGGTTGCTAGAATGGCTCCTTCACTGCAGCTGAGGCTGCCGTGGATCACGGTGCAGACTAAGCAGCATTCCAGGCCTAGGAGGGCCCTTCTAGTGTTCAGTCTCTCCTCCATAGCCACGGGCTCAAACTCCTTAGTATCGTTCCTGAAGACGGTAACAGTTAAACCAAAAAAATACTGTAAGCTAAACATGATGAAGCAAGTATTTTAAGAAATCCCAGATTAACATGAGGCATTGTTAGACTGAAGCAGAACTTGTCTAGGAAAAAATCCAAGCTATCCAAGCCCAAATCAGTGGCCTGGTCATGTGAAGTAGTATAGCTGCATGCCTTTAGCATGCTTTTATTAAAGTCCTTTACAACACTGACTTCATATGACATGTTTATCCTATAGGTCTCAAAATAAAATGCCAGGCATATCCATCCTGTCACAATTCCTTCCCTACAGAAGAGATGCAGTTAGAATCTAGAAGTTAGTGATGTTATCACCATACCATAAATACTGAGAGTGCAACAAATCCAAAGGAAGGAAGAGAAAGTCAGAGTTTGTCACAAGGTGACTCCTGAGTACCCAGTGAATTGCTTAGGGCAGAGTGTTCTTGCATTCTGGCCAGGGCAAAAATGGAGAGGTGGGCGCCAAGGTGTTGTCAGAAAAAGAGCTCTGCTTCTGTGAGACAGAAGAGAGTTTGCTCCACGCTTTATGTCTACTCTTGGAAACATGAGGGCATTCTAAGGACATCGCCAAGCTTGATATGCAGTGCACCCCTCCAGGAATAATTACATACTTGTTCTCAAAAGGAAAGGAATGTCAAAAAAAGGACATTTTAATATTAGAGATTTACTGTGCCACATCTCTTTGGCAAATCTAACCTGTGAGTACAATTCGCTTTTAGATTGAGACACAGACATTTTGGTGCATTTTCACTCCCTCTATGCTTTTAGGAGGAGAAAACTTCTTAAGGTTATCAGACAGCCCTGTCTCTTCCACAAAGTCACTGCAGCATGACCGATTACCCAGATTTCCCAGCTTCAGAACAAATTTTTAATAGTTTGTGTCCATTCTAGCTTAAAAACTGAAAATGCAGTTTATGCAATTTGGTTATCAAACTAGGAGTTTCCAGCACTTGTAGCGATTCCAAATTAAATCTTTGCGCACTCAAAGTTTTTGCTAAAACACACCACGAAAGTGACATGTTTTCAGTGAAGACATATAAAAAGTAACCAAATGAGTTACGGGAAAACTCTTCAGTCACAACAGTAACCCTTGGTGCTACACTAGAGGACTTTATCCAGAAGAGGCGACTGGATTTTATACCGAGTACCCAGTTCTGCACAGTAATTAGACATTTATATCCCTCATGGCCTAGAATCTGCTCTGTAGATGGATCTCATTCCTGTTCTCCTCCCCTTACAGCAAGGGAGGGCCAGAACTTCCATAGCTCCAGGCTGTCAAAGCCTTGTTCGCCCCCTGTAGTGGAAAAGAATTCTTCAGGGCCAAACCTGATCTCAACTGCGGCACCCCGTGCTGGGAAGGGAGGAAAAGCCCTGCTAAGTCTACAGATGATGACTTTTTTCTTTCCCTGTTCTCAGTCTGAGAATAAGCAACAGCAGGTTTTCTAAAATTTTTCAGGACTGATGGTTTTAAACACTCCCACAGGTTAAACCATTTCACCAACTACCAGAGTGCCTGGATGGACTATTTTCTGAGAATAAGATGCTAGAAGTTACACTATAAAATGAAAAGCATGTGCTGTCATTAATCATTCAATATTTTGTCCAGTGTTTTTATATTTGTGTTGCAATATCCAAATGCTATGAGTTTGGTACTAACAAAAGTAAAAAAAAATACCCTTTGTATCCTTAGTTTCTTCTTCCAGGAACCTGTGGTAGAGATTTCTGACTGCTGCATTCATCGATTTCAAAGGCTGATGCAAGATCTTGTACTTGCCCACCACAGCCTTGTTCATATCTTGAACGACTGAGTTAATCTGATCATATGTTAAACGACCTTTCATGTACCTACAAATAAAAATAAAAATCAGTAACCAGGAAGTCACAAATGAAGTTCCGTGTTTGTTTTTCTCTTCCATCAGCCATAATTGAACATGCTATTCCTAGTTAGAGGCGGTTTCTTCTGCTTTGTGTTAATGAACAAATGTAGTAGTTAATTTTGTTCATTTCCTTGATTGTTTAATAATGTTGAAAAGCCAGGAAGATGAAACATTAGAAAACCAAATTAACGAGTACAAAAATATCCAGTGCTTAAGCTGTAAGGAGCTTTTCAAGATGGAATAAAGGTTGCTTTTTTAGCGTACCACCTAAACTACAAACACAGAAAAAAAAACAATCAAGCACCTTTGCAGAAAACATAACACAAGCCAAAACTGAAATTAAGTGTTTCTTCTTAAGAGTGCAATTTGGTTCATATTATAATCATAAATAACCTGTGTTTGATCTTACAGCCATTCCTTCGGGTTTTTTTTTTAAGAAACACTAGTTTTGTTTTGTTTTCTGTATTTTATTGTGCAGCCTACTGAGCTCTACAGACCCAGTTCTGCACTACCAGCATCCGCTTCTGAACTTTCAGAGCATTTCGTAAGACTAGCACTAAAATAATAAGATCTGTTGATAACAGCCTAGGGGTACAGGAAGCACAGAAGATAAAAAGAAAGTGATGTGGAAATATTAGAACACTGGAATATTTGCAAATAAGGCTATTCAGCATTTATAGATGTAAAGGCATGCATTCAGGGAAAAGGAAACATGCTACAAACTGAGAAGCCGTTATATAAAAATGAAATCTGAAACTCAGAGGACAAGCAGTAAGCTAAATAGAAAACAAAACCCCAGAAAACACCGCAGTAAAAGCCAGGGCGACCTTGCAGCTTGAATTACCCTGTGACCATCAAGCTACAAGAAACCAAACTTGGCTGTTTGCATTTGGTTCAGTATCAGTTTGCAGATGTGTGGAATTGAGAAAAGTGTTACAATTCCTTTTAAGAATGAATGGGCTTCTTCAGGTCAGGACAGCAGGTGGCTAAAAGCTGTAGGACAGGACGACTGAAAAGGTCAATGAACAGGAAATTCTTCCCTCATTTTAATCTGAATGGAAGAAACCTCAATCTTTGGAAAACACACAAAGAATTTAAAGCACAAGTAGCTGATCAGTTACAAACTGAATATTCCAAACCAGAACGTGGGCGGGCATTATGCAATTGCCAACTGAAAATTAAGTGCTTGCTGTGGCTTTTTACAATAGCCAGTCCCTGCTGGGGAGACAGGTCTGCACCGGGTGCATAAAAACCCCTGAAATCAAGCAATTGCTCTAGTTTCAGACTGAACTGCTACTAAGTTATTTGTAGCCGTTTCCAATTGTATTGATATTTTAATTAATCCAGATTCAAAGGTGGAGGTGCAGCCGTTTTTATAAAGACCCTCTATGTAGCACACATAACATCTTTTCAAATAAAAGCAGCACTACCACCCCTGAAACACCGTCACACTCGGCAGAAACAAGTAACACAGCCTCTAACCACAGAAGGGCTCTGCCTGTATACGTTAACCGCTATTTATGGCTATCTGCATCCCTTAACCCACTTATAAAGTCACAGGGGAATGTGCAGAGCGATGAAGATTAAGGCCAGAGGTATAAAATATCCATATTTTAAGTTCCTGTGCTCCCGCTATCAATAGACACACAGTGAATACACTCGCTGAAGCCAAGAGAACACCTCAGCTCATCCTGACGCAGGAACAGAGAAGCAGCATTTGGTTGCCTAAACCTAAGAGCCGAGTGCTCTTTGAGAGGCCTGCAGGCATCCAAGATACTCACACGGGGCCAGATGTGCCGGGGTTTACAGAAAATTCAGTACCTAAAGATCTGGCAGTACACACTAAAGCATCTCCAACGGCACCAGGCAGTTCTGCTTAGGCAGCCACGGTACGGCACTAGCAGCTAGGCAGCTAAGCCGCTTTCTGGTTTCGCCACCTATACCAACAAGCGTTTCAGCGACAAGAGTGGGAGTGGGGGCACTCGGTGAGCGTGGGGACACCTGTGTCACAGCCACTTACATGGAGGTGCCTTAATCTGAAACTAAATTCTGTTCAAAGCAACTGGAATTTTTCTTCTGTGCGTAAATGTAAGGGTTGTAAAAACTCCGGCTGTTCCACAGTCTTCTCACGTTTCTATCCAGCCGTGGCTAGCAAACCCATAAATGCTGATGTTTATTTCAGTCCAAACAGACACTAATATAAAAGTACAAAGTTAGGAAGTTCCAAATTAATCCATTTAATTTAGATTTAAGAGAACTTTAAAATCTGCTTCACTACACCAAAAGCAAAAACATTCAGAGCTCTTTTTTTTTAAAAAAGTGTGACCCAATTTCTTTTTTTTAACCCACAGAAACCCTTTTCAAAACATTTTTTTCCATAGGTATGAAAACCAAAGCACAGTGCCGTGTTCTTCAAAGAAAATAACAACATCAATATATCGCATATATACCACTGGAAAGAGAGGTAAAGTCTCCTAATGGCCAACTCTGCTTCCTCAAAAATGCTTAGGCTAAACGAAATGCATATATTCTCCCAAGTTCCCATCTTCTGAGACTTTAGAGTTATAATGAACGTGCAGATTCTAAAAATATCTTAAGTGGTAAGAATTTTAGAGACCGAATAAAGCAAGCATTTTCCTTTGCCTTGAATTGAAAGTTAACTGAGACATCTACCGTGCAATTCCCTTTTTCTTCCTCCAAAAAGTGTCTTTCTGCAACAGATTTGAAGGCTAAGATAATTTGAAAGTCTCTTACTGCATGAGAGTATTCTATTTGATCAAGGCACTCCATATCCGTGCCTCAACACAGCATGCACCTTTGTTAAATACCCGCTGCAGAGTTCTAAAAATATGAAGTCACTGAAGACTGTATATCCCTTTTAGTGCCCTAATGATGCTGAAGATAGCTTCTCCTTCACTTTGAGCACAGAGGGGGTGAAAACCACCTAGATTTTTCAGTTACACCCTACCACAGCTGTGGTAGGAAGGGAGACAGGAATGAGAGACTCTTGGCTGATGCAAAACCCACGATACCCAGCTGGTAACGGATTTAGACCCATATGTGATGCATATGCACAGTTGTGCTTTATTAAGTCCCTCAGACAGGCTTAGCGCATAGGTACAGTCCTGTACGAGCACAGCCACATGGCTCCGGGACCGGAGCTGCATAAAAATGCAGTAGTATCCCTTGTTACTACTGCCAGCAGGTATAAAGAGAACCTACATCAGTGCTGACCTGGAGAACTGCGATACGAACCTAATTCTCATTCTTCTAGGAGAATATGTTAGGTGTGAGAAAATTTGGGTCATGGACATTTGCTGCTTAGATTTGATTAAATAGTATATGAAATTGCAGGCTTTGCCAACTCCCCCAATCTTGTATTACAACACTGCCAGGCAACAGAAAAAACTGGTAGATTAATAGATCTATTTAAATTCATGTAAATCATCTTCCACAGAACAAACATGCTTTTCCCATCTGAATAAAAATACTTCTATAGCCTCACAAGCACAGCCTAAGATGCAACCTTTCTGTAAACCAGCGATGAATAGAAGAGTAATCAGCTGGCCTCTGTCCCCATTCTCCCCAGCCGCAAACGTTCCACTTTCAAGGATAATGAAACACTTTACGGGGTTATCAGGGAAGAGCATAGCTTTAACAGGAGGTTAAAACAACATTTGGCTGGAACCGGCTACCTCTATTTCTCTTGCCTTAGCAAGATAAAGACTAAAAATTCCCATGCTCCAGCTTTACCTTTCCAAAATTTTATCAGGAGAGAAGTACCTAAGGGAGTAAAGCCACCAAACATGAGAGATGACCTGCAGAATAAAAATACCAGGTGCATGCACTCTTAAGTAGTAACAAAGAGAGTCCTTTATTATTAGCTCAACGTTCCGGCTCCTTCATTTTTTGGATTGAGCAATTTGGTGGAAGAAAATGGACATTGCTCACCTGAACGTTTTGAAGGCTATAGGAAAGATGATTTGAAAGCCTCAAGTAAAACACAGATTAAAAAAAATTCTTATTGAAACAAGTGTTGTCAGGGAACACACGGAATGGAGAGTCTAGATAACAATTCAGCCTTAGGCATCAACAGAATTTTCTTGTTTTTGCAGAAATATTTGTCGTTGTCCCCAAAATGCCATTTAAGAAAAGTTATTCCTACATGACAGACTTCAGACAAGGATACCTATTAATCAGGCCCTGATGGTAGGGGAAAAAACCCACAGCTTTCTATTCCAGAAATTTGGGGTGTTTCAGTGGGAGGTGTGTTTTGCTTTTAACAAGTCTGATTTCTTTTCCTGTCTCAAAACAGATTGTAAGTCAAGACCTGAAGTTTTCAGAAACCAATAGTCGGGTCAAATAAAAACAGCATTTATCATGACTTTTCCTTTTAAGTGTAACCACACCTTTCATCTTATGAGATGATGGCTCTTTTTTTTTAAATGTCAGTTCTCAAAACCCATCTATTAGCTAATATATTTCTGTTCATAGAGTAGAAATGACTTTTGAGATAAGAGGTTTGGGTTTTAACTGATTAGTTCTGATCTTCCCAACATATACATAAAAAAAGAACCTAATTAGCTCTATTCGTTTCATTTTCAGGTTTGCCAGTATTGCATATAAGCTATTTGCAATTATCAGCACGATGTTCCATCCCATGGAACATTTAAAACCTCAAAACATCTCTGTCAGCCTCAGTTCTGCAAGAGCTACGTTTCCTATCCAAATTGGCACGACGGGGTCTAAGAAAAGCCATGTTTACTTACGCAGGAACACTTTCAAATTCTTCTGCAGTTATTAAGGCTGCTTCTTTAATAAGTCTTGTCTCTTTTGTAGGTTTCTTTGTACGTTCGGTTTCTACAACTTTTGTTCGTTCTTCACATTTCACAGTTATCCCAGTGATGCTGTAAAATGAAAGAATATTAAGTGTTATAAACAGCAGATAAGTAGTAAGGAGAATACGATGATATTATCAAGCCTGCTTACTCACAGGCCTAAGTTCCAACCCATCTGTTAGGCTGGATGAACACAATTCACAATCTTTCCTGAAAGAAAAATAAATAAAGCCAGCCTACTCCATTTCAAATTGCATACTTTAGCTGACTTCATTATAGCTCTTCATTTCTCTGCTCGAGAGGCTGCTAGCAGGTGAATTGGCAGGAGTCCAAGCGCAGCACAGAGCAGTTAAGAATTCAATGTACCATTACATTTCACAGAACATGAGGCCTCGCTTTTTATCAGATGAACCACAGCACAGAGCTGCAGCCTAACAGGCAGATTCGAAATACTTCACAGCTCTTTGAAAGAAGTTCACATCCTGGGAAGCCTGACTCATCCATTAATCTTCTGAAGCACAGAAATTCAACACCATCCAGCAGGCTGAGATTTTTTTTTTAGGCAAGATCCCAAAAGCCAAGGAATTTCCTGCTTTGAGTGATTATTAGAGCATTATTTTTACAAATTTACCCTCCCTCCAAACCCTCGGTTTAGAGCCTCAAACGCCGAGTTGTCTGCCAGCCACCCACCTAGCTGCTCTCCTACTCGTTGGTAGAAGGACAGCAAAAGTGATGCATTTGGCCAAATTCACCGTCATCTGAACACAAGGACATCACCAGGCTGCGATGCGCAACAGAAATAAGTAAAGCAGCACGAGCTGACCTGTCACAACTGATCTGCTACTTTGACCTGACCTTTCCACAAAAAGAGATCTTTGTTTGACGCGGGGCCCTGCAGCCAGCGAACAGCACAGCAGAGCCTCTGCTGTCCTGAGGGCCGGGATTTGATGTGTCACTTGATGTGACACCCCCAAAGCCAGCGTCCCATTTCCCAAGGAAGACGACTGCAGTGGGGAGAAGAGCCAGTGCCACCTGCTGGGCTCCCAAACCATCGGGTCCATGACACAGTGACAGGGGGAGCTCTGCTCCCTGCCACACCACAAGGCAGAGCCCTTTGGAAATCCGGGACACCAACAGTTAGACTAATTCAGATGCAAACATCTGAAAAACAAGGCGAGGCCCTGCACAAAACTACTCCTGGCACCCTGGAGCTAGCACTAGCCGCAGGGAATGTCGGCAAAGAAGAGGGAAAAGGAAGGGTGGGGATTTTTGGTGGTGTTGGAGGTGAGTTTGGAATAGAAGGATAAACACAAGGACTGAAGGAGGTGAATTTGCGTCTTAAAACCTTTCTCCTCCTGTACGCTCCACTCCCCTGCCATCCTCCTCGCTGCAACAAACCTCTTATCTTTTCTAGACGGTTCCCCACCCCCAGGTACTTCTGCTTTGGGTTCCTACCCACTACCTTGCCTGTACGTCGCTGCAGTCAGATGCTACGCGTACAGCTCACTGCTGACCAGGACCATGAAAACAAAGAACCAAGGCTTGTATTCAAAATTTGGGTTTGGTGTAATGTGAAACTGTGCTCTCAATAACCATCTGGAACACAAAGGGCTTAGATACCTTTAACACGCTTTTTATTTAAGTGAGATTCCTCCAGTAAGATCGATCAAATCCAAGAACACTGGAGAGAAACAACAGTGAAAGCCATGAATTGTTCAATTCGTCTGTGTGGGCATTTTCATTCTTTCTGATATTTGAAGGCCTGTCTCACCTGTGTTCAAGTGCTTGCTCTCCTTTCTGCTTGACTTATCTAATGATATTCGCTCAACAGACAATTAGTACTCAACTCCCCAAGCGTTTTGGGACACAGAGAAATGGAGAGGGTCAACGGACGAAGGTTTGAGGAAGAGGACTGAAGACCCATTTACACCGATACAGACAGGTTCTGACCGATTGCGGTCTGTCGGACACTGACAGAGCAGCAGTTGTAAGCTGGGAGAGCACTGTCTGTAGAAAATTATTAGAACAACTTGCTAGTTTTACACGTGTGGTTCTGTCTAGAAAGGGAAGGACCAGCTAAACTTGTATCAGTTAACTCCTTGATCAAAAACAGGACAAGATTGTGAAAACAACATCCCAAAGAATGTTTTTGATATCAGAGGCAATACAATCACTAAACAAGCCGCATTTGCATATAAAAAATTCCCAGGAGCTAACATAAACTTAACGTAACGATTTTCCCTAAATTAAGAAAGTAAGTTCTGAAGAGAAGACAGAACCACAGTGATAATTTCTGAAGAACTTCCATTCTTTCACACACAGAACCATGAATTCTGCAACATCTAAATGGAAAAGGAAATTGAAAAGGAACAAGACATCTCTAGACACATTTTAGGAGGTTGTTTCCTACACCGAGGGTTCACATCTGAAGGGCAGCATTCAGAAAAAAGCTTCTGCACAAGTCATCTCTTTACCAGGTAAGACTAGTTCAAGTTTCAATACAAGCAGTACCTACACAGATGAGACTACTGCTACACACTATATAAAATTACAGTTCGTTTTTCTCTTCTGTAACCTTGTTTCCACATCCTTAACCTTTTACTTTGCTGGAATACACCTGTAAAGTTTTCAGCCTGAGGCTTGTCTGGCATGAGGAGCAAGACCAGGTAAAGCTGATAGATTCAGGGCACATATTGGAAGCACTGAATTCAGAGAGTGATGCATTGACTTCTGACAAGCTACAAGGGTGGAAACAAGTTCCAGGATCTCCAGATGTTAGAATCTAGAAAAGGCCCACATCTGACATACACTTACGTCACCCAAAAATAAAAAGCAGTTCCAAACGGCCAGAGAAGGAGCTGACCAACCTTAGAAACCTAGGCAGAGTTACGATGTCTTAGAAGCTGAATAATAGCTATAGTTTCACATACTTGTGTCTCATTCTCTCACTTGAGCTACTTTATTCTGAACAGCTTCTTAATACAGCCCTCTCAAAGGCAGGTGGATGTCATTGCTAGCTAAAATAAATGCCAGGCTGCTGCAGGGAAAGGAGAATAAAAATACCACAACCATAATTCAAATCGCCACAGAAAGATGATTGAGTTAGAGGATTTTTTTTTTTTTTTAAATTATATTTGGAAGGGCAGTGTTGAATTTCAGTTCTAGTGACCCAGCATTTGGATCACTAACCCACCCTTCGATCCTCAGGTACCGCAGCTATCAAATCAGTGCGTTTGCAATTCTAAAGCAAGGAACCCTCAGCTTTATCGAAGTAGTTTTCTACTGTAATGTCACGTCTGCCGCTGGAAGCTTTCGTCTGAACAACTTGGTATTTTATAGGTTTTACCTGAGGGATTTGTCAGGGTGCTAGCACAAGCCTAGAAGTGATCAGTCAGAAGCAAACTCCAGAATCAATACATATAGCAACCCTGGCTCCCAAAAGTTCACAGTTAATATATTGTAAGAGGAGTAGAGCTGTACCACGCTGCAGCTGCACGCTGCCAGGAGCAGCCCAGTACCTCCGTACTCATGTACCACCTACCAGCTCTGAGTTGGTTTGGGCAGATGGGGAGGAATGTTTTCACGGAGGTGCCGTGCTTCATTTTGATCTCTCTCAGCAGACTTCTGGAGCTCCTGAAATTAATGTTAGACTTTATCAGAAATTGGAAACTTAATGTCAAGCAAGTAAAATTAGTTTACTATTAGGGCAATGCTAAAATCATTTTTTAACTTGAGAGGTGTTCTTTGCTCTCTCTCCATCATCTTACCTCTTTACCTCTTAATTTCCCCAAGAGCAACTAGCAAAGCTCAGAAAAACAAAGCTAAGAGTGAGAAAACATAAGCTTGTCTGTCCTTGCTCTCAAAACATCAGAGAAATTTGAGTGGGCAAGAAGTAAGTCTTTAACAATATACCCTAGCAGGTCTGGGCAGGGAAAAGGCAGTGGTGATGAAAAGATACTACAGGAAACTCATCTACATTCTCCAAACAACACTTTCACAAAAGACGTAACACATGAAGGCACTGCAAATGCACACTAAAAAAACAAATAAATATTCTAATTAAATCATTTTCATAGTTATTGCAAGGATGTAAAAATAGAACTGCTCTTTAGATCACAGTATCTATTATGATAAAGACATGCTTTCTGTGTATAAAAATTTTATTTTTTCAAGGTTTAGTGTTCGCTGTGCTGGAGAGCTGCTTAATAAACCACCAGCAAGCCTGCTCCAAGTCCCAGTTCCACTTATAAGCAGCCTCATGCATCCAGATATTTCGCTTAGGGTCTAGAAAAGAACAACTATGCACTTATCAAAGATTCCTTTGAATCTTTCAGTATTTTATCAAATGGGAAAAAAAAACCCAAAAGATTACTTTCAGCAAATTCTTCAGTTTTTCTTGCTGTTGAACTTCCATTTCCATTTTATTCAGGAGATCATGCAAGAGAACCATCTCATGTCCTATTTTACAAAGCATAGATTTGAGGGATGGTTCTTGACCTGTCAAAGAGAGAACGTTAAGCCAAAAAGCCAAAACACCTCCAACACAAAACCAAAACCCCATTTCCCTCCCCTCCACAAGCAGCGTTTATCCACAGACTCCATGCTCCCCAACCACCATATCATCCCAGGAGAAGCAGCAATATTCACTGGTCAAACAGTCAACCTCCTACTCCACAGAGCCAACAGAGTTCCAAGCTGCTGCAGGAATAAAGGCCCCGCTCCAGCACAACGCTGGAAAGTGCTAAGCTATGCCCGCTACCGCTGCACGTTGCAGGTAGAAGACACAGCTTTTTAACACAGCCTGGCTTTCACAACTGCTTGGCTGCAGAACCTGTTCTTCATGATCTTCCTCTGTTTAGGGGAGCTAGAAAGCTACTGCCCTCTTTGGAAATGGTTATAACCCCTCTTCAGGCAGGAAGTTAGCCTAGATGACCCTCCCAACCAACATTTCAATGATCTTGTGTAATGTCCATTTGTGCCTAGCGAAGGATAAGAGATGAACCCGAAACATTCAGATCGATTTCAGTACCTCAGTTTAAGTAGGTCTGCTAACCACTGCATGTTTACATTGCAGCCAGGCACTCCTGGAATGCTACAACAAGACACCTGTATAAACCTCCATCTGTGCCTTTGCAGGCTTAATATACTCACCAAGACATTTTTTCTTCTCCCATCTGGAGCTCTCCCCACCAAGTATACAGAATATAGGGTGCATTAACGACCAGTCTCCAAGTCCTTCAAAGGAGCACACTTCCACTTAGCTCATGTTCTCTGCTTGGCACCTGGTTCCCTGATAATGCTCCCATTTTGCCATCCTTGCTCACATTTTTGTTGTTGGTCCCTATATTTTACTTAATTTCGCCTTTATGTTACATTCCTTGTCTAATTAGAGCATTCCCATTTCCTGCAAGGAGGTGCAAACCAAAACCCTCTCTTAATTGCTTTTACCTATGTTTCTTAATTGAAGGGTCTTTTTAATAGTTGAAATCTTCGTGTTGATATGAAAGCATAAATCTTCCAGGTCTGAGGACGCCATATTCCTCTATTATGATACTGAGGAGAAATAAAAAAGAATGCAGTAATTTAAGAAAGACCTAAGTTGCAAACACTAAGCAGAATTTTAAAAGGAGCTGATCCGTCAAAGAAGCAAAGGGAACCTAAATGAATCAGTAAACAAAGCAACTACCTCTTATTTTACTAAATTGAAAATGGAAAAGTACAAAGTGACTGTTGTAAGACAAGAGAAAGCAATTCCCCTGAATTCTGGAGACAAATGCAGTGTAATATCAGTACGACGATTCCTCATGAAACTGGATAAGTCTTTATTTACTACCACAGGAGTTGGAAATTTACTGCGATACACAAGAAATACCTGGTTTATTTAAAAAACGGCTATAAGGCTCACCCAGGGAGCTTGGGTCAGATTATCGATATTTATAGAGGTTTTTTTGTTGGTTTTTTTTTTTGTTTGTTTGTTTTTAAAGACCAGTAATTAAACAAAAGAAAATACGCACTTGCTTGCTAACAGAGTACGGAGGCACAAAAAGTAGCATTATATATCGGTTGGTCTTGTTTAAATATACTTATTAACGCTATTATAGGAGCTAATTGATAAAAAAAACGTTGCTGAAATGTATCTTATCCAACCGCAGTGTAACAAACCTCCATTTAACGCTATCGCCTGACAGGCCTTGTGTGCACAGCGCTGACGCGGCTCCCTCTGGTGGTTACCTTACACCTGAAAACAAGCTTTTATTTCGCTCTTAGTTTTAAAACGCAACGAACCAGCACGCTCGCTAACCGCGTTCCTAGAGATTCGCCGATTTCCACACCTCCCGTACCTCAGGAGAAACCGTTACAACCCGCGGCAGCCCCCGCCCTCCCTTTTACCTCACGTCCCGAACCAAGACGAGTTCTTTCCTCCCCCAGCGCCCCGCTCTCACCGCTGAAGCGACGGGAGGCAGCTCGGTGGGCGCGATGAGGAGGAACGGGGCTCCCCGCGGGAGAGACCCGACCAGTCCCGCCACCCCGGGGCGGCGGCGCCGCTTCAAATCAGCCGCGCTCGGCCGGGCCGTGAAGGGCGCAGGCGCCCGCGCATGCGCGGGAAGCGCCGCTGAGGCGACGGCTGGGGAAGAGCGGGAAGAAAAGGGCGGGAAGAGGGGCGGGAAGAGGGGCGGTGCTGAGGGGAGAGGTCTCCCGCCCTGGTGCTCTCACAGAACGCTGCCCTCAGGAACTGGAATTCCACCATCCAAACAAAAAAACAAACAAACAACAAACAAACAAAAAAGCACACAACAAAAAACCCACCCCACAGCATTTATTAATTGGTTATATAAATTAAGTTTATTTCGGCATTCAACAGAAGACAAAGCCCTCAATAAAAATTGTCACTTTTCAACATACACATACTCATGCTATTATGTCTCCTATAGAACACCATCATCACCCATTGCTTTTTTCTCAGGGGGTGGGGGGAAGGATAAATAAAGAGCTTACGTCTACTCCAAACTCCTTTTCTTCTAATTAGCTACAGATATAAAAGGTTTATTGCTAAGGATAGAGGGCTTATCTCTCCAAAGAAAAAATAAGCAAATACACTATTGCTTTTCCACAATTCCCTAATAAAGAATAGCTCCCAGTTCCCTCCCTCCCCACATCACAGCTCTAAAAATAACCCCAGAAACCGGTGAAGAACTGAGAAGTAGATTAACATACAAACGTGTTAAGGAAGGTCCATTTTTAAAATAGTGATACAGTCCAAGAAGTGATCACATTCAGCAGACCTTTAAGGAGAAAGGAAAACTAGCAAGCAAGGAGTTGCACGACACCGCCAGACAACAGGTTACTGGAATTTCTTGGGCCAAGAATGCATCGTCAACATTTTTAGCGGTGAAAAGTGGTCAGGCCTTCAGTGGCACAGGGACAGCTGCACTAACCCCTCCAGCAGTCCTGTCTATGGAGCCACACTGAGCCAACATGTCCTATGACTCCCATCTTCCAGCCTGTACTCATCTCAGTAACTCCTGCAACTTCTACATTAAACAGAGAGACATAGTCCGTCTTTTAGACAAACCATAAAAGCATCAGTAAAAGGAAGAAAAAAAAATTTCAAAAGCCCTGCTTCATAAGCAATTTTTAATGTCAAATAATAATAATTAAAAAAAAAAGACAAAAAAACCAAGCCAAAGAGAGCTGTCCTGAGCCCAAAAGCTCATCCCCCTCCTAACTTGGGGTTGTTCACATTTGCTACCTGCTTCAAAAAACAACTCAAATGTCTGTTCTAGACTTTAAACACGGGGTTGTCTTGCACTAACAACCTCTGCAGTAAACTGAATTACAGCATATGGCCAGAAGAAGGAGAAAAAAAAAAAAACAACAACAAAAAGCCAAAAACGAAACACCATCAGGTATAGAGAAAATATATACTAACTCCCCGTGCTTACGAAGAATATTTGAACCTGGCATTCAAAACTTCCTTTGCTGTTTAACCACGCCATGGGACTCACCTGATGTTTGTGCAGACAACTGAAACCCCTCCTGTGGTCTCAATCAGCTGAGTGATTAAAAAATAACATTTCTTCTGCATGTTTTAAAGGTAGAGGAAAGAACTGCAGAAGAAAGATTCTTTCTGGAGTCTGTAAAACCATCTGGTGCTATCTAAAGTCACAAATCCAAATCTATAATAACCTTACAGAAAGCTGTGGCGTGCAAGATCAGGGTACGTTACTGTAGGGCACTGAATATTGAAATTGCCATTTCACATCACCCGCAAGAAACTTTCGCAAGTCAATACACAATATTATTTCTGTTTCATGTACACAAAATAAAATATTTAGCAAGAAGGTCATAAATTCTCCTTTAGCGTCCATCTTTACAAGTCTATTTTATCATCAGGAAGCGAAAAAAAAAAACCACACAGTGATCTTTGCATTTTATTAAGCAAAGACCCCTGAGTAAAGAGGCTGATATCCACTGTCTTGTCTCTTGCAAGTAAGCACGCAGACACTCAGCATGCCAAAGAACTGAAAAAGAGAGAGAGAGAGAGATTTAGTTCTGCTGTATTTTGCTTCATCAGACCCAACACCAATATGTTCATGAGACTTTTTTATCACAGCAAGGACATTCTTCTCATATTATAAAACACTCAGAAAATACATCTACAGAAAGTGATTTTTTTTTTTTTGCATATCAATTTCCAATAATAGTTCCAGCTCAACTTTTTCCTCCCTTGTTTCTTCCATTAATTTACCCATCCACATTAATCCCTAGTTAACTTACTGTGGGAAAAATTCCAGTGAAAGCATGGGATTATTCTGGACTTAAAACAAGTTTTGTAAAACATTTAAGCATATAAAATATGCAAATAAAGATAAGCAGAATATGCTAAGGCAATCTTTAGAGATGATCACAGGAGAGATCCTAGTGTGAGGGTTCATCACAAATAGTAACGGGACATGTAATGGGAGTGTAGAACGCATCGCTTTTATAGAGGGAAGGGAAATGACGGAAATGACGTCGCTGAGCCATTTAAGCCCATGAGATCAAATGTTGTAAACAATCACCTCTCTGCTAGGGCCAAAATTAAGAAAAGGAAAGTTTAACTAAGTCAAGCCCCAGTCCTGAGATGACAACTGGACAGATTTTGGCTTCTGCATTCAGTTCAGGAGTGCAATGTTAAACAGTAAGTGTTCTGCACTGGCTCACCTTACAGCCACTCTTCTATAGAGAGCAGGTATTCAAAGAAAAAAAAAACAAAACACTTTGCTGTTATTAAATGGTTCAAATCTCTGCCAACAAGGAACAGGTTACTCATCGTGGAGAACAGGTACAGAGAACAATGACAAACCACAAGGCTAAATGTATGGGTCAAAGCTTCGAAGAAATGCCTACGCAACTTTGTGATGTGCCAATTGCATCAGGGCTTTTCAAATTTAGTTTTCATCCACAAGATGATCTGGTTTCACATTTCATTTAATTCAATCTTATAAGCCTATAAATAGCCCTGCTGGTTTCATTCCTAGTCATATTTCTAGTCCATTTTGATTCCAGGTCTCTAAGCACAGGACTATTCATTGGGTTATATCTAAAAAACAAACTTCGATGAGCAATTTTTTAAACCCCAGTTAAGTATAGCAAAGCTGGTTGTTTTATTAAAGAATTCTAGATCTAGGCCTTTTAGCACACCCAGCTGTTTGTACTTCCTACCAAGATGGATTCTCCTTTGACTTGCTATCCCAAATTCCCTACTAGCTTTTTGGATTCCTCCCCTTATTGTCAGGCAGATGAAATGGAGAAAGTTGGAAGAAAACAAGCGGGGAACAGAGGACTGGGTCTACTTCAGAGCCAGGAAAAGGCTGTAGGCTAATAGGACATGGTAGAAGAAAAAGCCCCGGGATCAAAGGATAAACAGTATAATTTTCCATGGGAGAAGAGATAAAACGTTTACCTTTACAATGGCAAACCCCAGGATTACAAGCATAGCATAGCTGATAACGCTCTGCAGCCCAGACTCCAGTTCCCCTGCACAGCCCTGCCATGAAAGAGATGGGTGAAAACAAATCAGAAGATGTAATTCAGCTGGATGTTTTTTGGCTTTTTTTCCTCCCTGACACTTAAAAGGAAGCAGGACCTTGTAAGACCTGTCTAACCAACCACTCCAGACCTGAGGGCTTCCATTCTTGTCTCCCAGACCCAATGGCTTGTTGTTCACCTCTTGCTTGGGGAGAGGCACTGACGTTTGCTGCTTCTCCGAGTCTCCTCTGGCTCGGGTCACTTAAAGAAGTGCCCAAAACTCAGAGCCAGGAAGACCAGCAATGGTATCTATAAAAGGCAGTTTATGGGTTTGTGCCACAGACTGAAGAACCTGGTATGCAATTCTCCAGATTCATGGTCAGTCCTAGAAGAGTCTCTTCCCCTCCCCCAGGGAACAACTGCATGCCCATAGTTAGTGCTCTGGCCTTGTCACATTGCTTCTGTAGCAACACAAAATGGAGGACTGTTACCAGCAGACAGACAAGACCAAACATCCAGACTGGTGCCCCTCCATCATCATCTAGGAGCTTTTACAGAATAATCAGAGAAGGAAATCAGCTAGAGGAAAGCCATGGGGAGAGAAGGGTTTTGAGGACAAATTGCTGAAAAGAATTGGATGAAGTTATCCCTAAACCCTGTCTAAAGGGCTTTCCTCATTGGTTCTGGCTGGCTGAGAATGATCATGGCCCAGCTGTGAAACCGTGCCCTTCATCCTCACCTGCGTATTGAGTTCCTGTGGCTGATCCAGACGCCCTGTGCAGTTCTTCATATCTTGCCTGCAGCAGCTCAGAGGGACGCTGTTGTTACCGGTGGAGTTAAACCACTGCGTGTTTGTCCAGTCGCTGTAGTTCTTTACCCCACAACAATGAAGCTGCCAAACACAGAACAGTTACAGGGATGTATGAATATATATGAACCTGAATGCTAAAGTTGAATTGAACCTCTCTTATGCACAGTGGGCAAGAGCTGCCTGCCATACGCAGCAGATTTACGAAGAGCAGTATTTCAAGAAAACAATAGTAGATATAATAGATCAGCTTCCCTTCATACGCTATTACCTCCTCCTTAGTCTATTCCTTGTGAAGGCTCTAATATTAAAGCGACAGGTTGCAGGACAGAGTTGTCTGTCATCTTTCTGTTTTATGGTACAGGATTCTCAGCAGCAGTTATTCATTTGGTCTAATCCAAAGGCCACTTGTGTCAACAAGATCATTCATTTACATGAACTTCACACCAAGAGCCTGAAAACGCTAACTCTGCAAAGTGGAGAGTACCCTCAATTGCCTTGGAGAATCACATGCTAAACACTGCTGCAGAGCCGAGTTCCAGGATACAACCATACTGACCCTCTTCCCCTTCCTTCCCAGCCCACATTCCTTGTTTAGGACCCAATTGTTCTTTTCTAAATAATTCTCAGGACAATTTAAATGTTTTCTTACCTGTGCTTGCAAGTAATCCACAACAGCAGACTCTGGATTTTTCCCATCATACTTACCAAAGACTGAGTACATTGTGCCTTGCACGTCAGTTTTTACCTATTTAAAGAGGAAAAAAGAATACATATTGTTTTAACGTGAGAGCTAAGAATTTTACCTAGTGGAAACTGCAAAAGATCTGTATCTCAACTAAGTCGAGGGGGGGAACACTTAAAAAAAATAAAAAAAATTCAGCAATGTTTTAGACAAAATGCAGGTAGCACTTCACCAGAATCCCATTCCTGGATAGAAGCTTGCCTCCCCTGCTGGAAGAGCCCTCCTTTGTGAGCATCAACAGCTGTTGAGCCAGAAGGCCAAGCAAGCAGAAGCAAGAAGGCCAACGGCATCCTGGCTTGTATCAGCAATAGTGGCCACACAGCAGGAGTAGGGCAGTGATGGTGCCCCTGTGCTCGGCACTGGTGAGGCCGCACCTCAAATGCTGTGTTCAGTTTTGGGCCCCTCAGGACAAGAAGGACTTGGAGGTGCTGGAGCGTGTCCAGAGAAGGGCAACGGAGCTGGGGAAGGGTCTGGAGCACAAGTGTGATGGGGAGCGGCTGAGGGAGCTGGGGGGGTTTAGCCTGGAGAAGAGGAGGCTGAGGGGAGACCTTATCGCTCTCTGCAACTGCCTGAAAGGAGGTTGTGGTGAGGTGGGGGTCGGTCTCTTCTCCCAAGTAACAAGCGATAGGACGAGAGGAAATGGCCTCAAGCTGTGTCAGGGGAGGTTTAGATTGGGTATTAGGGAAAATGTCTTTACTGCAAGAGTGGTCAGGCACTAGAACAGGCTGCCCAGAGAGGTGGTGGAGTCACCATCCCTGGAGGGGTTCAAAAAACGCATAGACGTGGCACCTGGGGACACAGTTTAGGGGACATGTTAGTGTTGGGTTGGGGGTTGGACTAGATGATCCTAGAGATATTTTCCAAACTTAAAGGTTCTATGATTCTATGTTTAATCCAACTTAGAGACTGTTGCAATGCCTGCCAGGTACTTTATGTATTCACCATGTTCCCGATAAAGACTGATCCACACAGCGGATGGGGATATCCCCATTCCTGCTTCGCCTGCAGATTGCAGGAGGGGGGATGAAGTGCAAGAAAACTCCATACGCTGGAATGCTCTAACAACACAAGATCTATTCTTTACTTTTAGGTTAGTATAGAGATAATAATTCTTTGCTTACCTTTTCCCTGTAAACAAATCCCAGGACAAAAGCGGATACTTCTGCAATAAAGATAACCAGGATAATGGCCAAGAACTGAAATTAAAAGAGAGAGACTGTAAGGAAGAATCCCACAGCATTTGAATTCAATTGCACATTACCCATCACATTAGTTTATAGCAGTAAGTTATTGTTTTCTGTTGTTGCCTCTCCAATCAAAACAGTTTCCAGAAAATAATTTAGAATAAGATTACTGCGCATGGCTAGGACTATGACTGTGGTTCCACAGGATCTGTGCCCAATGCAGGCAGTCTCCTCAACACTGCCATGATGTGATCTGTGTGAAGAGCCTACGAAACACTTCACAAGGCGGCTGTCGAACAGGACACTGCACAAATAACCCAGCAGCTTAGTTAGGTATATTAGGCACTGCTTGCTGAGGTCATATTGCCTTCAAGGCATGAGCTGGGGGCCCAAAGTTACTCAGCTTGAGCCTTTCTGGGTTTTTAAAAATCACTCTAGAATAAGCGCAGGCATACTTTCAAGATTCGGAGAACTAAAGTCTGCAGAAAAATACCTTTTTCTTTTTTTTTTTTTTTTTGCTTGCTTTGGAAATTCACATCTCCTGTTCTTTCACCATCACCCTTCTCAAAACTTGCTGCTCTCCACATTATCTCCAGCAAGCTAGCTGAGGCAGAGCAATGAAATTGCCCATGGCTGTGGGCATTTGTCTGTACAAGGCAGCACAACTAATAATTTAGCCTGCACCTCACTCACCATCAATCAGCGCGTCACAGCAGCACATAACTCTCACAATGGAGCAGTGCTTCAGCAGTATACTTCAAAATAATATTTTACTTTCTGTTCTGTATGTGCTGAGAAGGTCTAGTGTAGCACCACCCATACCATGCAACAGGGCGAAGAAGAGGACGTGCAAGAACGTGCAACACTCACCAGCCCTAGGCCAACTCGAGACTCCCGGAAGGTGGCACAGCAGCCAATCAACCCAATGATGAACATTACCACAGCAACACAAATAATGATCACGGCGGGCAACAGAGCATACTTATCCTGCATAAAGTTGTCATAGCTCTTGTAGGCGTTAATGACATATGCCCCAACATAGCTGAGACCAGCTGCTGCTGCCTGAAATGCAATAAAAAATGTTATTAGCAGTTATTTATTAAGCATCTGCCCAGGAAAGTAAATACGGACTTTTTGAAACAGCGCAATTAACATTTCAACTTTAGAAGCAATGACTGTACTATGCAAAGATCTGGGAAAAAAAAAAAAGCTGCATCTGAAACTAGCTACCTGTTCAAACTTTGACACACAGAAGACAACATTCACTTCCCGTGAATCACTCCTCTACTACTGAGGCACACTTTAGCCGAGCTGAAACACGGGAGTCTATCCATGTGCATCAGCCAGTATCTCTGCAGAAGTCCAAGTTCACACTTCCTACCTAAGATCACCTACGTCCTACCCAACGCTGCATTTGGAGGGATCAACTTTTAAGATGATCACCACAGGGGTGGCTTGCTGGTTTTGGGTTTTGTTTTTTTGGGGTTTTTTTTGAGAAAAACTCATCCTTTCCACTCTCACAAGAGCATTAACCACTAAGACAGGAACAAATGTTCTTGATCTCAGCAAAACACAGTCCCTCCTTTTCCTGGAGGAAAGAGACTTCTGCATCCTCCAAAAGAAATTCTCCTCCAAAAGGATGTTTTGCCAATTGAAGCCAACATACAGTGCACCAGTGACAGCTGCCCAACTAGCAGCCCTGGAGACCAAAGGCTTTTATCCGCAGAACTGGGTACAGCCCTGGAAGTAACACCGACAGACTCAGCAATGCCTTGCCAATGCCTCACCAATGGCATAAAAAAAAAAAATTTAAGAGTTACAACAGCTCATCCACCGTCTATAACCCTGCAGCACAAGACTACGCCTGTAAAAATGAAGCACTGTCCGTACTTATGTTCTGGAAACTTGAGGGAAGCCAGTCTGTTTGTTTTCAATAGGCTACGGCTGGATTTCATCATGTAGCTTACGAGCAGTTCATTACTTCCCCCAGTGCTGTACGTTTTAATTAAATCAAATACTCCTTGCACTGGAGCTAGGACTTGCTAATTCCTTTACCTTGTTTGGCTCCTTCCCCTCCAGCCAAGTCTGGTGCCTGCCCTTCAATTACCTCCAAGTGCAGGGGACAGCCTTCATTTCAGACAGCTTGCATCCCACACTACTCTCACATTCCTGGATGGTGCCTGTACCTCAAAATTACTGGAATCAGATGCACCAAGCAATGAAACCAGGATCAAACTAACCCTTAGAGACGTTTAGCAAACATCATACAATATCTGCTGTGTTGGGGCTCTACAAAGTGAGATATCGGGAAAAGGAATAGGATCACCAGTTCTTAAGAAGTTTTTTTTTTCCTTCTCCACATGCATTGGGTTTTCAAGGGGTGCTAATGATTAAAGCAGTTCCTAAAATTTCTTTTAATTTTTCCTCTCATTGAGGAAAATCTCTTTCCCATTTCCCTGTCAGCAGGCATACAGCGACCAGGGCTTCTTCCTCCCACCCCTTTTTAGGGATGCAAGGAAAGGATGAGACCACTTTAACTCAGAGCACCATTGCCTTCTCGCTTCACCACTGTGAGCAACCTCACCTCTTCCTCCTCCAACACTATGCTCTTGTACTGAAAGTAGGAGAGGAAAAGTCCTTGGAGTGGCAGCAGCACTAAAGTTGGGGCTGGGGACATCGCACCTCCATCCTGCCTTGCCTCCAATTGCACAAAAAGAGCGAGGCGCATGACTCAAAGTGCATCCTGCGTTTCTGGCCTGGAGAGCTGGATGCACGTGCAACTATCCACCTATTCTCCATTCTGGAACAGCATCATCTGGGCAAGGGCAGCCACGAAGAAGGAAGCAACGCTCCTGGGCTAACTATCCATCCTTGTGGAGAAAACACGATGATGGGATTTGCCCAATATAGCCTTTATTCCTAATATTTTCTAGGACTATGGAGCACCGTGATTGGCCACGTTGGCCCCAAGCCCAGTGAAAACAACACAGAATTACTAGGAACTTTTAAGGGCTTTTTCCAGGCTCAGAATGCTACGGTACAAGCAGCTCTGCTCCCAGGTTTAAGATAGAGTTCACAAAGTGTTTTAAGGCAATCTACAATGGAATTAGCTTTTTTGTTTTGGGGTTTTTTTTGTTCATTTGTTTTAATTTCTCATTAAAAGAAATACCTTAATTCCATGTTCTTCATCTGGAAGAAAGAAGAAGCCACTTTTCCATTTGCTGGACTAAAAGATAGATTTTATTTGAAACAGATGCTTAAAAATTAGCCTAAAAGTTACCCAGATAGAGAGAATTCATCCAAATTAAAAGATTTCTAAGAAGAAAAAAAAAAAAACAACAACCCAGTAGCATCTTCCTGAAAGTGTCAGTTTTAGCCAAGTCTTGTTCATTTTTAGAACAGTAGAGAAACTTGGGAGATTCAGAGACACCCATGAGGAAACTGGGCTTCCTGCTGCCATCCCTAGAACTACCAGAAGCAAAACCAACTTATTGCAGCAAAGCCAAAGCGATGGAGCTTTCTGTACCCTTCTTCCAGGTGAGCTCCGTCTGGGAGGCTTTAGGGGTTTGCAGGGGAAAACGGAGCAGCTTCCTACAAAAATATACTTGACATCCAGTTGATAACTTTTTGCTTATTCCTTCATAGTTTTTGTGCAGTGTTAACATCCCAAACCTAATGAACACAGCATTGTGAATTCTGAATCAGATCATGGTCACTCAGGACACAAGATTCAAGACGGGATGCAGGGGCTTTTATTAACCACAGAAGTGCTCTGCTCAGCTGGGCCAGCACCAGCTTGGAAAGCAGCAGCTCATAAAGTTCCTAAAAGGGTTCAGAGTTTGGCTTCTGCTCCCATGGAAGAGGTGGAAAACATCCAAGTGACCACAGGATGAACAGCGTGATGCTCTGGGTTGACTTAAAAACTTCTCCCTACTTTTACATGGCAAAAAATATTACGTGAATAATGCCACAGTTCTTGTCACAGTCATTCCATCCTGACTGTAACCCTTGACTGCATTTGTTGCTGGATTTTGAAGCCTTCCTGGTGAATGTAGGTATGGCCGGAAAGTAATGGTATTCTGGTTTCTCAGGTTTTTGGGAAGTTTCAGGCAGGTGCACCATGACTCCTCAGCACACACCAAGTCATAATCCTCCACCACAAATACAGACACAACATGGCGATGTTCTTGGCCACTGTGCTTGTACCCCAAAAATCACCTCGTCCTTGGTCTCTCTTCTGCTGCCATCACCACAAACCTAACACAGAGCTAAGTTACGGCTTTACAAATTCCAGGCTAGAGAAAGTACTCCCACGTAGTCACCCCAAAACAAAGGTGGAGCTGGCCACTAGCAGCATGAAGCCTCCTGCACGTGCACTTTTAAATCAGGCGCTTGCATCTGGGCACGGCCACTAATGAGAATGTTTTTCTTGAGGCCATTAGCCTTTGGTGCAGCCTAGCACCCAGACTGGGATGTCCCACCACAGCTGTCATCAACTGCTGAGTGCCCACAGCCCCAAGAGAAAACCAGTAGGACCACGAGACCCTCCGAAAGCTTCACGATGGAGGAAGGCAGTCCCTGGGGAAACAGAGCAGGGGTGACTTTACCGCAGGAAAGGTGGCACAGACTGAATAGCCAGGGCACAAATAAAGCATAAGCCATGTTTTTGGCAAGTAAATGAGTCATCCGCATTCAGCAGCAAAGTCATGTCAAAATGTGCACAACGGAACAGCCTTGTGACTTAGTTAATGTGTAAAAAGTTAATGTGCAAAGTTAATTGTTCATCATATTTGGAGAAAGCAAAGCTCTGCTCTTTTGCGTAACTCCAGTCCCAGCCTTTGCAAGTAGTTCTGTACTTCTAAAGACAGTCTAGAGACAGTCTGCTTCGTAATTTAATCTTCCTATAGGATGTTTTACACAAAACAATATTTCCATTATACTTCTGCAAGCGATTTAGACAACAGAGGTGTTCTTCATCTCTCCTCTCTACTTTATGCCCGGTTTTCTACTGATTTTCCTCAACGCACAATGCAAAGGAAGCACGCACAGGAAATGCTAAATATCGACCAACTATGGGAAACTAAGAAAAACCTTGTGGCTAGTAAAGGGCTACCACAAATTCAAAAACACATTGTGAAGCCAATTCACAGAAGTCCTATAAAGCCAGGACTAGCAAAACTCCACGACAGTAAGCCAACAGCAGAGGGTCCAGAGCTGAGTTCGGGGAGATTCTTGCCCAAACTTTATCAATGCAAATACAGACTGGCACTAGCACAGCAGGTTTTATTGCAACATTCAGGTTTGTCTGGCTTCTGGTCAGAGATTAAACATAGCCAGCAAGAAGTCTATTATAATTTCCGAACTTCTGCTTCTAAGCAGAAAAAGGAAACGTAATGAGGTAAAAATAAAAGACTTTGGGTTATGACCTAGCTTGAAGGAAGTTCACATTTTTCCCGACAAACAGATACAGCCACAACTTCACCCATAGTTTGTAATCCAAAGTGAATATTTTGAAGCCTGAAGAGCAGGGTCACTCAGGAGTGGATGGCATTTCAGGTAATGATGTGTTCCCTGTTTTATTTTTCCAGATAAGTCCCAGAGCCAAACTTTGAAAGCGAAGTATTTCGGAACATAAATTTGAGCTCTCTCCTTAAGCCTTCCCAGTACTTAAGGCAAGTTCAAAATCCAGCAGAGGGATTTTCCCCTAACATTGCAAAACCTTCAGCCCATTCCTAGATTTACAATGAAACTTCTCTAGAAGAGTACAACGAGAAATGTCCTTTGCACTGTTGAAGACAGACCTTAAGTCAGGAGTTAGAAGCGTAAAGTACACCTGATCAAACAGGTTTCTGTTGGATCTCAAAAAAAAAAAATCTTTGACAAATGCGAAGGCCAGTTTAAGCAATTACTTTTGGGGAGGAAGAGATCAAATAATTCCTTCTTCATGACCAAACACCTTCTCAAACACATCCAAAATTATATACAAAGTTGCCAGGATTATTCTGAGAAATTAATACTAGAAATTGTTATTGTTCTTCAGAGTTTTTTTTAGTCTCCTGCTTGGAAGTTTTCTTTCAGAAGAATTCAGCGCAGAATAGGATCACGCGATGCACGGAGAGGCTTGGCACAACGCAGCTGGCACAAACCCCAGCGCAGGCAGCCAAGGAGTGATGCAAGGCTGATATGGGAGAACCTGTTCACCTGGTCCATGGGGCTGCATCGCTGCCTGCACATTGCTGTGGTCTGCCAGCGACGGCAAGCAGAACATCCTAACCTTACCCCTTCCTCCCCAGACATCCCCAGCTGACTCACTGGGCCTGCAGGAAACTCTGCTGCTATTTCCTTACAACGCTGATGATACTCATAAGACAAGCTGAAGAGATGAGGTAAACGGAAATTCTGCAAGAAAGCCCCTTTTCACAGCTGAGCGACAAAGCTGCGACCGTCTCTGCTGTCTCACCCCCCCGAGTTTGCATCGTTCAAGGACCTAATGCCAGCATTACTTGCTTTTTCATATCCCACGCCCCTGACAGAAAGCAGAGATCTCAAATTGTTTGAGGGAGAACAATGAACTCCTTGTTGGGGTTGAGCAAAAAGAAAGCAAAGCCGTAACAACTGGGTTTTCCTAGGCAGGACCTGGGCAGGGTTACTCACCAAGTTGACTTCACCCACCTCTTCCAGACTTAGCCCAGCCGACTGAGCCAGGGAGGCAGGTATACAGTGACAGTCTGCTGTAGGAATGTATATAACAAGCTGGAGCTCCCTCCAGCCACATAATGCACACACAGCACCATGAATATTCAGTCCTGCCCATGAAACAGAAGGGGATAGGACTGGATGGCTATGAGGAGCCTGAGCTGTCTCACTGATGCAGATCAGGAGAGCCACTGGAAAATAGTAGATTTTTAGATATTTTTTAAAAGTACAGCAAGTTTGCTGACAACACTAGGCTGTGTGGTGCGGTCGACACGCTGGAGGGAAGAGATGCCATCCAGGGGGACCTGGACAGGCTTGAGAGGTGGGCCCATGCAAGCCTCATGAAGGTCAACAAGACCAAGTGCAAGGTCCTGCACATGGGTCGGGGCAATCCCAAGCACAAATACAGGCTGGGCAGAGAAGGGATTGAGAGCAGCCCTGAGGAGAAGGACTTGGGGGTGATGGCTGATGAGAAGCTCAACATGAGCCAGCAACGTGCGCTCGCAGCCCAGAAAGCCAACCGTGTCCTGGGGTGCATTGAGAGGAGTGTGGCCAGCAGGTCGAGGGAGGGGATTCTACCCCTCTGCTCTGCTCTGGTGAGACCCCACCTGGAGTGCTGCGTCCAGCTCTAGGGCCCCCAACATAAAAAGGACATGGACCTGTTGGAACGAGTCCAGAGAAGGGCCACGAAGATGATCCGAGGGCTGGAGCACCTCTGCTGTGAGGACAGGCTGAGAGAGTTGGGGTTGTTTAGCCTGGAGAAGAGAAGGCTGCGGGGAGACCTTACAGCAGCCTTCCAGGACCTGAAGGAGGCCTACAAGAAAGCTGGAGAGGGACTTTTACAAGGGCATGTAATGATAGGACAAGGGGTGATGGCTTTAAACTGAAAGAAGGTAGGTTTAGATTAGATATAAGGAAGAAATTCTTCACTCTGAGGGTGGTGAGGCACTGGAAGAGGTTGCCCAGAGAAGTTGTGGATGCCCCATCCCTGGAAGTGTTCAAGGCCAGGTTGGATGGGGCTTTGAGCAACCTGTTCTAGTGGAAGGTGTCCCTGCGTGTGGCAGGGGGCTTGGAACTAGATGATCATTAAGGTCCTTTCCAACCCAAATGATTCTATGATTCTGTGATTTTTACCTTGTGTCCCACTGTCAGAAGGGGAATTTTTTATATGCTGATGACCATGAGTCCCTGCCTTTCTAGAGAGAGTTAGGGCCATGCAAATACTTCACAACACTTTTATCAGTGTCACAGCCATAGAAGGGGCCCCTTAAACTTCCCTCTGTAGAACTGCTCTGAAAAAGAAGAAAAAATACAAAATTTGCATCTATCAGTCAGGCAGAACAGATACTTTTCCACCTTCCCTTCTTTGCTTTAATCAGTTGACTTTACATGATGGCTGGGAACATAAATTTGTGTGTGTTTGCATTTATCAGCATAGGCTTCTTTCCTCCTCCCACCAAATCTAAATACAATACAGTAAAATAGCCAAACTACTAGCTATGAAATTAAAAGGCAGTGTTTGTTGGTTTGGGGTTTTGTGGGGTTTTTTTGGACGGTTTCTCCCAGCATCCTCCAATTGCAGGGTGTTGACTTGTTCATTTGGTCTGTTAATGTGGACCAGTACAGGATTTTCCTTTTAGAAGGCTGGTCAGTTAAATACAGAATAACAAAGCTATAGTGTTAAAAGGAAAAGCTGTAAGAACAGGTTAAATTGCAAATCCACCAAACAAGTGTGTTGAGCAAGATGCATCCTCTATACAGTAAAAGAACTGAGACAACGAGACTTAAAGGCATTTCTCCCACATCAGACGGGACTTCCCCAGTGCCAGCTCTAATATCTGCCACAGCACAAAACTTACACTGATTTGACTTTGTCCCATATCATTAACTTTTTATGGGCAAAGAAAGATATGGTAAATAATACTGTTTGTCTTTAAAGAGTAATAGCAGTTTTCTGCAGCAAACTACTACAAATACATACTGGAAGAACTATCAATATCCACACAAACACTTTCTGAACCATTGCCTTCTAGTTCTTCATTAGACAATCAGCTCACAGAGGTGTTTTAGTTAAGTTTAAGGCTTGAAAACCACTTTTTTAAGCAGTATTTTTGCATAGCAATGAATTAAGTCAGAGCACCTCACCCAATACAATACCTGATACTGATGTTTTGCCTTCACATTCAACAACTACATTCACTGGGATGCTATCACCTTTCCAGCAATTTTAATTTGCCAGAGGACAGAGTAGGATATCATCTTCAATTATTAGTTTGCCAAGTGTTTGCCACTACTGTGCTGTCCCCATACCTCCCATATCAAGAATCAGGCCCCAGCAACACTGGTCTCAACTACAGCTGCACACCCCCTCCTCAATGCAGAAGACACTCCTTGTCTTTGTTTTTTGTGTACAAAAAAGGTTTCTGATTCACCTTGACAGGTAAATCATCGGCTCAAAAGGGTTTGCACAACATTTCCTCCATAAATAATTTATTATTACCCAACAGCCAGCATGCATGGCAAGGGGAATTACTCTTTCTGGCTCCCTCGCTGCTTTACCGTACTACAAGCTTTATTCTTCCCATTCGCCACCAGATTTTCAAGTTGTCCCTAGCTGCTGCGTTACTCCATTTCCATGGAGTCAACAGGTTTTCTAGTGACTTCAGGGGAAAACAAAGGCACTGAGCACTTCCGAGAAGCCTTCTTCACTTCATGCTCGCTTTAATGACTTTACAACTCCTGTTTAAAACTCCACTTAGCCCATATGGACCACACAGCTCCCCAGATCTGACAGTCTCCCGTGGCTCGAGGTAGAGCTGGTTTTTCCCCAGCAATTAGGGCAACCCAGGCTCAGCACTTCCTATGCCACTCGCACCGTTTCCTCTCCCTTTTCCTGTCCTGGGTTTAAAACTGCCAGCTGGGAGGGACTTCCTGGCTTCAGCTACCATTTCCTACCCCGCTTATGGTAATCATTTCTCTGAACGATAGATCAGTTATTGCTGCACTTGTGTGATCTGGCTTCACGCAGGGCAGCGTGTGACCCTCCACCTGTGGCACAGAGCAGCAGGCAGGCTCCGGCATGCCCATCAGATGGTCATGAAGGTGACAACTGCTACAGAGGGGATGTACCTGCCATGTGCTGCAGCTCCCGGCCACGCATAGCTCACGGCCACCGCCGGACAGGCTGGCCACGCACCGGTGCAGTACAAGGTCACAGAAGCATAGAAGGATCGGGGTGGGAAGAAACCTCTGGAGATCATGTGGTCCAACCCGCTGCTCAAGTAGGGCCACCTAGAGCTGGTTGCCCAGGACGATGTCCAGATGGCTTCTGAATATCCGCAAGGATGGAGACTTGAACACCTTTCTGGGCAGCCTATGCTGTCACCCTCACAATGAAAAAGAGTTTCCTGATGTTCAGAGGGAACTTAGAGTGTTTCAGTTTGTGCCCATTGACTTTGGTCCTGCCACGGCACTGCTGAGAAGAGCCTGGCTCCATCCTCTTGGCACCCTCCCTTCAGGTATTTATGTACATCAGGAAGATCCCCTAGCCTTCTCTTCTCCAGAATGAAGAGTCTCAGCTCTCTCAGCCTTTCCTCCCAGGAGAGATGCTCCAGTCCCCTCATCATCTTTGCTACCCTCTCTTCAGTTTGTCTGTGTCTCTTCCACTGGGAGCCCAGCACTGGACCCAGTGCTCCAGACATGGCCTCACCAGTGCTGAGCAGAAGGGAAGGACCACCTCCCTCCACCTGCTGGCAACACTCCTCCTGATGCAGCCCGGGATACCCTCCTCCTCCTCACAGCAAGGGCCCATCGCTGGCTCATGGTCAGCTTGGTGCCCACCAGGACACGCAGAACCTTTTCTGCCAAGCTGCTTTCCAGGACACACGTGGCTCTGCTCCCCACTGTCCTACAGGTTCCTTAGTTTCCAAGGCCTTGGAAGCCCACAGCTTCAAGTCTTTCCCCACTTTTTTCTACTAGAATAAAAAAAAGCAATCTGCAATTTAAAAACCTAGCACACACATTTCTATGTTCCCTCAGACTCTCAAGTTGTGAAAACATTGATTTGCAAAATAATAAAAAATACTGAACTCAGCAAGTTGGCTTCAGATTGGAGCAAAAAGCACCAAAGCTGTGAGCCCCTACCAAGTTGTCCTCAATTGCCAGCAGCACCAACAGCCCCAGGAGAGACTCACCACTGACCTCGTGCCAGTCATTAGCCACAATTTCAAAACCTTTAAATCACAGTCTTCTCAGAGGAGGTACAGAGGTGGGATCTAACCAACAAAATTGTACTTACCCTACTTATACAAAGCCATGGGATAGTCTTCAAAGTACATTTTATCCAAATATTCAGCTGCGATGCACAACTATGGGGCATGTTTCAGCTTGCCTTCAAAACACACTGCAGGGCTGCTCGGTGGGTATGGTGGGAAGCGCTTGCTTTTTTGTTTTCTTCCTCAGATAAAAACAATGAGCAGCAGCCAAAGGCTCTGAAAACCTGTGGCTCTCTTTCAGAGGGAAAAAAAACCCCAAACCCATAACCAACATCTACTTGCAGTTTTTACATGCTGCAAACCCACACACTTAAGAGGAGATTCTGGTTTTAGTGGGTTTGTTTTCAAGTTATATTAAATAAGTGTCCTCTTTGGTGTTGTCCAAGCATGTCACCTTCTGTTCCCCGATCCTAACTCCAGGGTTATTTTCCCATCCCTAAAAGCCAGCACGTGTCCTATAAAGTTTAAGTAGTGGGATTTTGTCGTGGAGACACTGCATGCCAGTGCAAAGCACGGAATCCTGCCCCAAATCCTCTGACTTCTAATGCTTAAACCTCTGCCTTGGGGTCAGTGTGCTTCTGCTAATCGAAATCAGAGCATCACGCACCTCTGAGGACAACAGGACCACTACTAGCAGAAAGCAGCACTGCCCTTTTCACTCTTATTCTCCCCAAATACAGACACAGACTGCAGGGCAAGAGCCTGCTGTGAGTATAACTTCAGCGGAGCGTGGATGGATTTATCAGCTGCTGCAGTTCAGACACAAAACACCCTCTAGTTCAATATTTGCCTTCAGAACCACCCTAGTTCCTTAAAAAGCTGTTCCTGGCTCAGCCACCAGATCCTGCAACTTCCGCCTCACGAGCTACAGACCGAACAGCAAAGTAGTGCACCTAAACCACAGTGGAGCTAATCCTAAAGCCTGGGGAAACTTCTTGGAGCTGGTAATGGGGCAGATGCCTCTAATCCGCCCTGAAATATTGCTTGCCACCCAGCTGAAACAGAAGGGATGTGGGGAGCAGGGCCACGTGGCAGTTGCATGCCCCTTCCGATAAGGAAAAGCACGGGTTGGGATTCTCCTGACACAAAGGGATCCTGCCCACTCCACGGTAAAGCAAACACAGCTTGGCAGTGCAATGCTTTTGGGGAAAATGAAGGAAGTGGCCAGTTCATACATCAACTAGAGGAAGGAGCTGCTTTCTATTCCCCCTGGATAAAGCATCCTCACGTTCTAAACTTCTTGCAGAGAGGTAGCAAAATGGGACCTCTCGAGCAGCTGTAATTATCAGAGGCACTTCTACAACATCAGACCTCTAGTTTTGGAGAGCTGCAAACGATGAGACTCGCAACGAGACCAAAGTGCGTTTAGGACCGGATCCATAGCCTGGCCATCTGACAGGAGCCTTTTCACAGCCTCAGGGACCACTGGGGACAGTCAGACGAAGCTTGTACCCTCTCCTGGGCCTTTCCAGGCCATATCTGCATCACCCTGCGAACACTTCCCCTTTCCCGATCACACAGCACCAACATCTTAGTTTTAATTTTGTCTGTGAGGCCCTACACATATAGCAAAGCGCATTTTCCTGAAAGTCAGTTAAGTTCTGCTTCCTGATTTTGGGCAGAGTAGTTTAAAATAAGGAGGAACTTTGCTCTTCAAGACACGCTCAAGTGGATCATGTCAAAGTGCCCAAGTCCAACACCAAGCCCTGCCACCAGCCCCGTTCAGTGACCACTCCAGCTCCCGTGGCTATTTTTCCCCCCACGGTTCAGCAACGAGTTCACAGCAGAGCTAGAAACGAACCCACCGCTTTCTGCTTCCCACCCAATGCTCCTCACGCTGGGTCAAAACATCCCCCAAACCTCCCCGGCTCATCGCTCCATGGGTCCCAGGGACCCCAGCCAGTACCATGGCTCCACCAGAACGGCAGAAAGAAGGAGCCCAGCGGGGAAGCCTGTCCCGAGCCCTTTCAGAAGTGGATGAATGACCACAGCATTACTCACTGGATGTGCTAAAAAAAATTGTGTGTGTGTGTATATATATATATATATATATATATATAAAACTCTTTGTTAAGCAGCTTTTTCCACCATGGATGCTGCTGAGTCAGACTGACCCCGTGGCCGACCAGCATCATTTCCCTGACCCAGAGCGAGGAGAGCTTCCAGAGCTCTTCCACTTTCCTGTCAAGTATCACACAGAGCGTTAAAACTCGGCAGAGCTGCCTGTCCCTCACTGTCATGCACAGCAGGCAGCTACAGGCAGGATTAAGGATTTGCCTAAGAACAGACGGAGGAAAGGTGAGAAGGAGGTCACAGGGCTGCTGACACCCAGACCTCTAATGACGCTTTGGAGAATACTTCCATCCTTAAAAATAGATGTGTTTCTAGCACCAATAATTTCCAACATAACCTTTGCTATTCGCTACATTTTCAGTTCCATCTAGGGATTAAAAAATCTCCTCACTGGGGTTTTTAATTTATTTTTTAAGTATCCATCTGATTTCTCTCAGACTGAGGCTTCAGAGTGAGCATTCCCAAACCTCCCATCACCAACATGAGTGATTTCAAACCACTCACAAATGCAGGAACTTTTTTTCTTTTTTTTTTTTTTTTTTTACACATACATTTATCCCTCTCGATTTACTAAAAATTATTTAAAAGTGATACCACCGCAATATTGTGATTGCTTGAGCTTCCAGTGCACCCTCTCACATCACTCAGCAAACCACTGTAAGGTTGAAAACAAGTAGCTTTTGGTCTTGGATGCACCAAGGGCAAAAGAGATAGATTAAGCCCAAACCAAACAGACAAAAATACTCCTTGGATGCCCAGACCAGCCTGAGTATCTCCTCAAAGCAGAGATAACACTAATACCCCAAAACACATTTGATTCGCGCTCACTGGAAACTCCTGGGCCACAAATCCAAAGATACTTGCAAAAAACACCTGAGGTAGGGTAGAGAAGGGAGATGGGGGACAGCTGGCTACTGTGAGCTTTGCAAGTGCTGGGACATTCTCACCAGGGACCAGGTGGGAAGGCAAAGCCCCTCTCTATTCTCCAGTCAACAGATGACTCTTGCAACCATCTGGAGTCAAATCCCAACCCTGAAACTGTAGTTCACACCTTGTTAGCAAACAGGCAGAACCCAGCTGGGTTTTCTGAAGAATCAGTAAAGCTCCTGAACAACCCGTGATCAGCTCTAACACTCCCCAAGCGTGTGTGGCACAGAAGGAGCCAGGGATCAGCTGGGGAAATCCAAGTCTGGCTTCACTGCTCACAGGCAGAGCACACCCTGCCAGGGACCTGTGCTGGGATCACTCTCCGGGGCTTCTCCTCCTTGGACAGTCCTGTTGCTGTCAACAGATCAAATTCTGCTCTCTCCAATCCCCCAGTTCTGCTAAAACCACCTGGGGAATAACTTACCTTTATCCTCCTCTCTGCTGTCAGCCTTGCTTAGGCTGGGGATGTGCCCACCTCTGATAAAAAGTGAATGGGAAACCTGGAGCGACATGTAAGGTGGCCTTTTGGCAATGAAGTCCACAGAACTCCTGGTGGACACAAAAGCCTCTCTGGAAGCAGATATCTGTTTAGTGACAAGCCAAGTTCCCTCACAAGACATTGCCAATAACATCAGAGTCTCCTTCAACCTTTCCTCTCCCTCTTTTAGGTTACCTGAGTTAAACCAGCATCTCCACTTCACCTAGAACAGGCCAACACCCATTTACCACACACTTGGACCTAATTAATAGGTGCTAAAAAGCAAAATTGGAGGTGGGCAGATCTCCCACAGCTTGAAGCACCACCCTTGGTAACTGTGGAGTAAAACCAGCTTCAATCAATGCCTTGTTTGTGGGGGTTATGCACAGCCATGGTCCCCCCAAACCACCCAGTAGCAGAATGATCCGCAGATTTGATGCTGAGCCTGGTGGGTAAGAGAGAAGTTGCTTTTTCACTTCATTTAGGAAGCCCCTATTTGTTATTCTGCAAAATCTGTCTTTCTTTGCTCCTGCAGTCTGGTAACAATCGGAGATCCAAAAGAGGATCTGTTGCCTTTTTAGGACATTTCTCAGCAATAACCTTTGTTAAAGGACCATAACTGCATTGGCTGCTGAATACACAGGTGGTGAATTATTTTCCATTATCGTTTCCAAGCTGGGCAAGATTTGCAGCATGCAATGCCTGAGCACAAATTACTCTTTAGAGAAGGCTGCTAGTGTTCTTTGCAAACATTCTGTTTTGATAATGATCTGAAGCCTTGTACTTGTAGAGCCCCAACTGTTAGAAATGTTCTGAAAGAGAATAAAAGAGTCAGTTCCTCCTTCCCCCACCCTCCGAAAACCTGAATTCCAGGTTCTGCGGTTCTGCTGCAGGAATGCGATTACCACACGTAATGGTGGCGGCAGCGTCTGATTGCCACAGGCTTTGGGGCTGCGTTGCTCTTCCTAGGGTAAAAACCAAAGGGCTGGTCTGGGTCACCCCAAATTCAGAGGCTATAGATGTGCAAAAGGATAATTATGGATCATCCATGGATCCAGACGGTCCAATAGCTTCAATCACGATTTGAGAGCTCCCCTACAGCAGAAGAAAGGGTACCAGAGACACTTATTGGAAGACATAAGGCTGTTGTTTGATTTTAAAAAAGCCAAGCAATGATGCTAATCTGAGGTGCACCTGAGCCCAAGCTGAGGGGATTTCCACACACACACAGTGGGACATTCCAATGCTTCTCTGCAGGTAGTTAAAAAAAAAACAACCCTCCACAGGGCAAACACACATGGTAAGATCACGTTACTTGACGCGCAGCAGTAAACATGGCCTCCTGCACTGTTCATGCTAGCGATACGGGAGTTACCCGGAACACAGGCAGTAATAAATGGTGCTGAGCCCCCCTAAAGGAGGGACAGAACTGGAAGAGGGCAAACTCCTCGCTGCAACCAGCAGCAAGTCCCACATTTACAAAACAGGGCACAACACCCCGCGAGACCTCAGCATTTAAGCAATATTTCCTTTTTTTTTTTTTTAAATTATTTTTTCCACGTAGCTTCTCTCTTTGGGAAACCTCTGGTTCTCCTCTTCAATTCTTCCTTGCTTTAGAAAAGTCCTCTGCCTTCCCCATTACCCAGCCCTGCTCAGCTGGGCGATGGGGGAAGAGCAGAGCGGGGGGGTGCCGCTGCGCTGAGCCCTATCCCGGGCCGTC
Source organism: Morus bassanus (assembly GCA_031468815.1). Lineage (NCBI taxonomy): Eukaryota > Metazoa > Chordata > Aves > Suliformes > Sulidae > Morus > Morus bassanus. Next base: position 84,975,459 of record CM062600.1, on the reverse strand, counting down.
ACCAGCACGTTACATCCTGTGTAAAACACGGGTTTGAAATACTCAAGTGCTACAAAGCAGATGTGTGGACGCCTCAATCACGCTACGATACACACGAGGTTTAACGGGGCCCCTTCTCAGAAAGCAGCGCTCAAGTCCCTGGTGATGATGGGGAGCGGGTTTTACGCAAACTTCCCCACACCGGGGAAAAGCCCAGGACTGGTACCAGAATAATCACCACTTCTTCTAAGCAGCCACCTACCCCAGGCCCCCCTGTCGTTGTCACCAAGCTGTCGTGCCATGAGCCTCCGACACCGAGCCCCGCCAAACCAACAGCGATTAGGCTAAAAATACACAACCCGACTTTTTTTTTTTTTTTTGATTGCTTGGAAGTAATTATTGAGGAAGTGATTTGGAAAGGTGTAATTGTACCACAATGTAGTCGGAACAAAGTTCTCGGCCGTTTTCCGCACCCCAGACTGGGAGGGCAGCCCCTGTGGAACGTCCTCACCCCGCTGCAGCCAAACGGCCCCATTCGTTTCCGATCACAAAATTGGCTCGTAGATTGTTTTAACGACACGCCTTTAAAAACACTACTGAAAAACTACTAGATTAACAACGCCCCGCAGAAAAATCCCAACTCCGTTTTCTTTCCGAGAAACGTAAAAACCCCAATCTTATTGTTCTTTTAAAATATATACGTGGGGGTTAAATATAGAAATAGAGTAATAAATATAGTAAATCACCTGCACACCGCTAAACTAAATGCCTAATTGACTCTGGAAAGCCCACTTAACCGGGACACAGTCATGTCCCGCAGCACCATCTGCCCTTCATCGCACCCAACACCCGGGACAGCAATGCCCACGTAACCCACGCGGGTCCGTGTCCGCGTCCCCCCCGCATCCCCGCATCCCGTCGCGGTACCCAGAAGGCGAGGCTCAGCAGCAGCAGCACGGTTTTGGACGTGATCACGCCACAGTCCATGTCGCGGGGTAGATGGAGCAGCTGTGGGACAGGCGAGCTGAGACCGGCTTTGGGTCCCGGGTGGGGCCGCCCCCAGGCCCGCCCCGGCAGCGCAGCCTCCCCGCCCCGTCCCTTCCCACCCAAACGTCAAAGCAAATTTTTGTTGAGTTCGGCGTGTTTTTTTTTTTTTTTTTTTTTTAACTTCTGCAACTTTCAAGCTTAGTTAAACCGAGATTTCGTGAAAAGCTCTCACTGCAGCTAAAAGTTTTCCATCAAATCTGCCTTCCAGGATTGCTAACCCACAGCCGAGCGTCTCCCTTTATCCAGCACGTCTCAGTCTTTTCGGTTTGGCACCATGTCATGCCCGTTTTTTTCAATCACACGCACCACAAACAGCAGGAATACAGCTGCAACGTGGGTTTGGACGCTCAGCGGTGCGCCCTAACCACTGAAATGTGAGGCTGAGCAGCCACGGGGCGAGGGATTTGAATTTGGTGACTGCAGAGGGCTGCAAACGCTGCTTTATTTCCATCAGTCCAGCCTTCTGCTTTTAAAAACAAGCCGAAGGTGTAGGGCCAGCAGGCAGGGTTTTGTTTTGCAAAGAAGACCTCTGGCAGCCTGACCTGAGCTGAACCTAACTCTCCGCTCAGATGCAGGATACAGCGATAACAAATTTCCCGTCTTTGCCTCTTCCCAGCAAAAACAGGTGTGATCCAATTTCCTTTCAGGGGATATGGATTTTGGAGGGTTGTGCTGAAGTAGCTCTCCAGCGGGAAATCATGGAAAGGGAGATCACAGACAGTCTCTGCCCTCAGTCCGTGAACTTAAGCCAGGCAAAGCCGCCGTCGCTGCTCGGAAAGGCAGCAGAAGGGCCTGTGCCGCCTGCTGAAATCACAGAAAACCCTGTGCAGAAAGCAGGGTGAAGCCTACCTCCTAAATTAAATCCCTTTAAAAGTAAAGATCAGCACAAAGTCAGACCTCGATGCCAGTGATGACAGAGCTCCTCCTGCCAGAAAGCCCATCTCTGCCGTGATAATTTCTATTACAGCAATAAATATTAACAAAATATATAATTGTGGAGCGTTTCTTCATTCAAAAAAAAATCAGCATTTTCACTTCTCCTTGCAGCCTGGCAGGCTGAGGTGTCAATAAAGAAAGGGAATCACCTGGAAACCATTTATCTTGAAAATTTTGTGGGAGTGACTGGTAATCTGGGGGAAATACTTTGAATTAGAATGAAAGGGCAAATTCTGAACTTTCATTTGAAATGAAATGTGAAGGAATAAAAAAAAACAACCTAAAGAAACCACCTCGCCAACCAAACCCTGTCTTTCTCTCATATAAAAATATTGTTTCTATTTTTGTAGCTTGTCAGTTCTCTAATTTATTTAAAAGTAAAATAAAGGTAGTTTCACAATGAGAATGAAATAGCATTGTTAATCAAAATGTTACCAGCTGTACGCTGTTTCTTTCAAAGCAAAATGTTATCAAAATCAACAACAGCTGATTTTTTATTAAGGTTGGGCTAGAAAGTAACTTGCCAGAACAAGCACGTGCTTGTAGAGACGTATCCCAACCGTCGCGGACAGCCCGTTATGATATTCCGCACCATTCTCCACCAAATTAGGCTTAAAATCCAGAGATTCCTGTTGACCGTGGGATTTTAAAAGAGCAGTAAGCTGGAAATTTCACAATCAGCTTTGGAAAGGAGTGGGGAAAAAAGGAAATTAAAAGTATCCAACACGATAACAGAAACACAGCCCAAAAGGAGGCTCGGTTTCCAGAGCTGCTCTTTGCCTTGGGACCTCTTGCCCTGGATGAATTGGGTGGGTTGGTTTGGTTTAAGTCTGAATTTGGTTTAGGAAATGTGTTAGGCATCAATGACGTAAAGATAAAAATTCCCTCCTGCACATCAGACTGTGTATCTGAAAATATCTCTTTTTAGTTTTCTTCCTCCTAGACTAAACAACTCGTCGGCTCTGGTATTTTCCAGATCTGATTCTCTCCCATTAAGCCTCATTTTTCTTGAAGTGCCTAAAAACGGGGAGCGTGTTCCGTGAGGGTTTAGGTGTGCCGAAGAGGACACCGAACCCCTCCGGCTTCTTCTGCAGCGCTGTGGCGTTGCTGACTCACTTCCAGCTTGTGTTCATCTGTTGCTGCAGATCTGTTTCTGCCGAAGGAACCGCTTCTGAGCTGGCTGTTCCCCATCCGCTTCTCCCAATTATTCCTGCCCAGGTGGGCGACCCTGCCCCTGTCCTTTCTGCGCCACATCTGATTTTTCAGCCTTTTCCTCCAAGTCCTCAGGGTCGTTTGGAAACTCTGTCCCTACCCCAGGCCTAGCCCTCACCACCTCCATGTGCTCTCCAGATTTAAATTCTCTATCCTCTCCTCCAGGTTATTACACAGTACAGGTTATTACTGAAATTAAAACCCACGAGAGGCGGGTGGAGGAGCCCAGGTGACAGCAAACTGTGGGTGACTGTCCCCAGGCCAGGAATCGTTCCTGACAGGCAGTGGGGATGAAGCTGCCGTGGGGTGCGGGGAGGTGTTAAAAGCCTGTCCAGGTCTCGCTGGATGGCAGCACAGCCTTCTGGTGTATCAGCCACTCCTCCCACCTTGGTATCGTCAGCGAACTTGCTGAGGACAGGCTGGAGAGCTGGGCCCAGGGGAACCTCATGGAATGCAACAAGAGCAAGTGTCCGGTCCTGCACCTGGGGAGGAACAGCCCCACGCACCAGTACAGGTCTGTCCCTTCATCCAGGAGTGTACCCTCCTCATTATGCTGAGGATTTATAAATTGATGGTTCTGAAATGAACTTTGTGTGATGGACTTCATCCTAGAGGATTTAAAAAGTGTTTCCAGCTGTCTCAGAGCTGTTTGCAATGGGAGTTTTGGGAGGGAAGCGAGGTGCTGGAAGGCTGAGAAAGGGGGAATATAGGCTCCATTTGAGAAAAAAAAAAAAAAAAGGCTTAGAAATTACAAGCCAATTAACTTCAGTTCCTGAAAAACAACATCAAAGAAACCATGGAATAAGTAATTGGGAAATCACTTGTAAGCAACTAAGAAGAAGATACGGAGATGAATACCAGCTGATGTAGGTTTGTCAAGGACAAATGGTTTCACTTTAATCTTACTTCCTTCTGTGATGGGTAAAACTCCAGCTGGCTTACACACTCAGTTCTTCTCCCAGTCATGAAAAAATGTGTTTCCCAGAAACAAATATTCACATTTTCTCATTTTTACAGTTGGGAAATTGTTCCCGCATGGAGTTTAATTAGGAAGGCAAGGAGTCTCCATGGGTCTCCATCCCACGCCACCAGAGAGCCCGCCACGGCAGCTGGATTCACTGGAGCGCTCACGTGCGAGCGTTTGCAGTTTAGACCTTGCCATAGACACAGAATTTTCATTTCTAACGTACTTCAGTATTCTGCTGAGAGGTACTACAGATAACGCTGTGCCGACCCCAAAGCTGTGACTGCAGCGATTTCAAGCCTCACGCCCAGCTCTGCTCCATCAACCTTGATTTGCCTGGAGGGGAATTTTGGCCACACCACTGGTCCTACCTCACGTGCCGACCTGGTGACTGAGGACAGCCAGGTAGGACGCAGGTGATGAAACCCTGCAAGATGCCTGGTTAGCTCTTCTGTGATATTTCATTGTAGTTACAAGGTACGGCGAAAGCAACTCAAAGATGTTTTGGTCTCGGGATCCCAGTGGCAGCAGTGAAAGGTTGGCACCTAAAACCAGATGAGGCTCTGGGGCTGTGTCCAGCACAGGACTTAAACCAGTAGCTCTAGAGGGACTGGAATACTGGCAGCACTGGGTACCGGCAAGCCCAGGCAGGAGGACAGAGTCTTCTCGGTGAAACCTGGAGCGTGCAGGGAGGAGAAGTTTGCTGAGGAGAGCACTGGCGGGTCGGCTCTTGGGGCAGGGAGGTAGGGAAGTACCACAGGCAGCTTTTCAGAAATAAGCACAGTTTTAATGGCCGGATCCACGGAACTGTGTAAATGTGCTTCTGGAGCAGCGCTAAGATACACTGTCCGTGTTCATGATCATCTTTTCATGCTGGGATTATTGACCCCTCCTTCAAGCTCTGTTCCCTTTTTGTGGTTACTCTTTGCTCTTTCAAGATTGAGAGAAAGAAAGGAGAACATCTCTACTCATCCGTGGGCGTGGAGAGAGGAGAGCAGCTGATCTTCTCTCCCACTCCCTTCCGCTGTGCGGGTTGGGGGTAAAAAAGAGTGTTTGTCTGACGGCGCCTGGCTCAGACATGGTTGGGGAAGGGCTCTGATCTTTGCGCTTCTACATTTAAATCACAATGACCAAGCACAACCCGTGCACGCAGCTGATAATACCAGCCAAGGCCAAACATAGACGGGTCCCATCAGCCGGCTCCTTTATTCACACAGAAAGTTCACAGATCTCTTTTCAGCTCCTAATATTTGAAAGCTGACCAGCGACTCCTGGGCTCCAACTCAAAATTTCTCAGCCCTCACACAAAGCTCAAAGTTGACTGATTAATGACTAATTAAGAATTACTCATCTCCAAATGACGCGCCAACACTAGAAGCTTGCATCTTGCTGCCGTGCAGTTCCATGGGAAGACAGGCAGCTGCAAGAGAAACACGTGCTTTGTTACAGGTAACCCTGAAGAATGCTGATAGTCAATGCTGCTTACAGCTGCACGATGAACACCTGCAGGACTCTTAGGCTGAAGAACTTAGTACCAGAACGAATTCAAATTAATCCCGAAGGTCAGAGATGAGAGCCAAGATGTGAGGCCGCTTTCTCAGGGGAAAACCACATATTCCCGTGTGGCGCTGCACCAAGACACGCGGTGCCGGCTGGCAGGTACCAGCTGCGACACATGGCTGAAGGAAAGGCTTTAGTTTTGACTTGTATTTTTAATGTACGTTAGTTTAAGTTCTGAGCTCTGCTACTCATGCGAAGCATGTCAATGGAGGCATGTTTGTGTCACTCTCCTACCCCTATTCCTGACTCAGCCAGTCATGTGGATCTGAGCAAACAGGAAATCCTTAAAAAAAAATGATTAAAAGTACCCAAAAGGCATAAAAAACAGGGGTCATGATTTCCCTAAGCAAGTATTTTGAGGATTGCCTGATGGCACTGGCAGGAAGGATTAGAAGGGAACCTGAGACTGTCTGGAGTGCGGCTGTTGAGGAAACCCTGGGGGAATTCAGAACCAGAGAGGAACTAGCAACTTCTCAGAGCCGTAGCCTGCGAAGCCCAGGGCATCTCTGGGGGGAGGAGGACTTCTGATCCTGTAGAAGGCAGGGATCTGGTGTGCCCAAGCGCTGGCTCATGCAGCCACCCCAATCCCACACGAAAGGAACAGGCAGCCGCTGTAGGAAAAGTTTTGTCTTTTATGAGGGGTGGGGATGGGGATTCCCTTAAAATTAGTTAATTTTTCTTCTGGAAGAAGTAAAAGGTTTCTTTTGTGCAAAGAAAAGGGGGAAATTTTCATCAGCTGATATCAATCAACTTCTTATACTTCCTCAAAGAGCAGAAAGGCCCTACTGTCCTTGCCAGATTTTCCCACCACAGATTTTGCTCTTGAAAAATGGCTCTGGTTTGCCAACTTGCTTTAACTCACCGCGTGGTGCTGTCCTACCCCCGACTCATTCCCAGCCCTTCCCTCACGCCGACATTAGCATTCTTGCCGCTGAGCCAAGGCAGATCGAGCCTGAGGAGCCATGTCACCCCGTTATTAGGGTTTAGCTACATGAGCTGTATCTTTGTGCTGATCTGGCTAAACGGGGAGAGAATGGTTTTTGTGGCTGGCTGCACTCCGCTGAAAGCAGTTTGAAACCTCAGCCCACGTCTAAAGCTCTGACTTTTGTGCAGTTATTGACAGCAGTGCCAAGTGGGGCTTTTTCCTGGGAAGTTCCTTGGCGGTTCCTTAGAGAGGGGTTTCAGGAAGGAGAATCCAAGCCAGCAAACCCAGGACAGACCATATGCTATATATATCCTATATATATTCCCCCCGCTGAGGAAATCCTGGAGAACAACGCAGCGACCAGGATCCCCTTTGGACTGTAAGGAGAATCTGTTTTTTTCATCTAACGTTAATGTAAAATAAGCTCAAAGTCAAAAGACATCCATCATGCCTTCGGACTAAAATTAGCTTTTTCAGGAAGAAATCTTTTCAAAGCTGGTGGAGGGACTTCACAAAAAACGTTAATAGGTGGATGGAGGATACAACCCCCCCCCCAATTTTTTTTTTTTTAGATTTTAAACAGATTCAAGTGCTGCACATTTGTATACTGTCCATATTTATTATACACAAAATTGATCTGTGGTTTTGTGTAAATGTTAAGACTGAGGCAACATTTCCCACTAAACACCCCATAAAATACTAGGCAAAACTACAGTATACCAAGAAATTCAGCCCTCCCAACACTTAAATATGAAAGTTTTCAGGAGGAGAAGCCACAGTTCCCAGCAGTGAAGTTGTTTCCCTCTCCCAAACATCTCAAAGTCTGTCACAATAGCACGATAGTGTAAGTCTCGACTGAAATAAACTCGAGGTTCCAGTTCAAGCACTACCACGGTGATACAGCACATACTCCAGCGTGGAAATGCTGTGTATCATACAGCTTGCTTAGACCGTGCAAGGATCCCATCACTGATACCTGAAGTAATTGTACTGCAAATTGCAATGGAATGAGAACGAGCTTTACAGTCAACTTTAAATATTGACCTTTCTTCCTTTGGATCATTTTTTCAACTTATCAGCCAAGTCCTGATTATCTGCAAGAAGACAAATGGCAGCTATCTGTATTCCTGGGCTTCAAAACTTCAGCAACAGCTTTTGCCTGTGATTTCTTTGGGGGCAACGAACCTGAAGTGAACACTGATCCACAGCCAATGTTTTATTTCCCATTTTCCTCCACCCCGGGCAGCTCCAGAGCCTGTCCATCGGCAGGACGCGTACCTAAAGGAGGCCTCTATCAGGGGTCTGCTCATCCTCACCAGGGAGCCGTAGGGTTCACACCGCGACCGCCAACCTGCGAGCACAGGCACTCGACCTTCCTTTTATGCCCTTATTAACTCAAACCTTTTCGCTCTTGCACCCGCTTGTGCCAACCTCTGCTCCCACTAGGTGTCACCAGCCCTCCACAGCGAGGTACCGTAACACAGCAGCGGGCCTGCCTCACGGCGCCATGACAGCCCCGCCTTCTCCCTCAGCCCTCCCGCCAGGCTGCGCATGCGCACCCCCCCCAGCCCTTCTGCGCTTGCGCCCGGCGGCGTTCCGCGCGCCTCAGCGTCATGAGGTCACTTCCGCCGCTGTGCGTTGCTATAGCAACGGCGGCGCGTCCGGGCGGTGCCGCTCCCTGTGATGGCCGCGGCCATGGAGGCCCGGCGGCGGCGGCGGCACCGGGAGGTCACCGGGCCCGTCCCGAACTCGGTAGCGCTGGTGAGGGACTGCGCTGCCGCCGGTGGAGTCTGCTCGTCCCCCGGGTGGTGCGGGGTGGGGGTTCCCGGGGGAGCCCGCCTGGTGCCGTGCGGGCTGAGGGCCTCGGCAGGGCCCGCCGCGGGTCCCCGGGTGAGCCGGGCCGGCTGTACCCATTTGTACCTCCTTTGAGGGTACCTGGGCCTCGCCTATGCGCGGTGGGAGCCCCCGGGAGTTGCGCCGGAGAGGCGGGAGGCTGGAGGTTACCTGTGACAAGAGGGTTCCTTCGGTATGTGTAAAGCAGGCCATAACTGTCCTCTCGGATTTGATGGGTGGATGACAAATTGGTTGGATGATCGTATCCAGAGGGTAGTGGTCAATGGCTCAATGTCCAGATGGAGACCGGTGACAAGTGGTGTCTCTCAGGGGTCCATACTGGGACCAGTACTGTTTAATATCTTCATCAGTGACATAGACAGTGGGATCGAGTGCACCCTCAGCAAGTCTGCAGATGACACCAAGCTGAGTGGTGCAGCTGACACACCAGAAGGATGGGATGTCATCCAGAGGGACCTGGACAAGCTGGAGAGGTGGGCCTGTGAGAACCTCATGAGGTTCAACAAGGCCAAGTGCAAGGTCCTGCATCTGCATCGGGCCAACCCCTGGTATCAGTACAGACTGGGGGGACGGGGGGATTGAGAGCAGCCCTGCCGAGAAAGACTTGGGGGTACTGGTGGGTGAAAAGCTGCACGTGAGCCAGCAATGTGCGCTCACAGCCCAGAAGGCCAACTGTATCCTGGGCTGCATCAAAGGCAGCGTGGCCAGCAGGTCGAGGGAGGGGATTCTGCCCCTCAGCTTTGGTGACACCTTGCAGTGCTGCATCCAGCTCTGGGGTCCTCAGCACAGGACAGACATGGGCCTGTTGGAGCAGGTCCAGAGGAGGAATTAAAAATGATCCGAGGGCTGGAGCACCTCTGCTGTAAGGACAGGCTGAGAGAACTGGGGTTGTTCAGCCTGGAGAAGAGAACGCTGCAGGGAGACCTTATTGAGGCCACTCAGTACTTAACGGGGGACTATAGGAAGGATGGGGACAGTCTCTTTAGCAAGGCCTGTTGTGACAGGACAAGGGGTAATGGTTTTAAACTAAAGGAGGGGAGATTTAGACTGGATAGAAGGAAAAAATGTTTTACAATGAGGGTGGTGAAAACCTGGCCCAGGTTGCCCAGAGAGGTGGTCGATGCCCCATCCCTGGAAACACTCAAGGCCAGGTGGGACGGGGCTCTGAGCAACCTGATCTAGTTGGGGATGTCCCTGCTCATGGCAGGGGTGTTGGACTAGGTGACCTCTAAAGGTCCCTTCCCACCCAAACCATTCTATGATTCTATGTACTTATTTGGTCATGAATTCAACAGAAAAAAATCCCCAGAATAACTTATATTTTCACCACTGACATATGCTTTCTCTTACAGAGAGCCAAGCCTCCTAAAGCACAAACAAGTGAAAATTTTTTCTTGGCCCGCAGACAGAAAGAAAAGGAACTCCTTGAATACGCTGAATCCTTAAAGCTGTACAACCATTATCGCAAGGTCTACGAGTGGCAGCAACGCAATGAACAAAAGTGTCTGCACAGCGTTGTGCAGAGAAAGGTGGATGAGACAACGAAGAAGTATCTGGCAGCGATTGATGAGAGACGAGAGAGGTAGCAACCAAGTAGCTAATACCAGTGCCCTACTCTTTTCAACTTAACTTTATGCTTAGAGGAATGATTATGGGAAAAACGCTCGGCTGAGCTCAGCTCTGTACGTACAGTGTGCATTGTGGCATGGTATTCATTACTCGTTGTAACAAAAAGCATAGGCATGCTTAACTGGCGGCCGAGCAGCAACGTGGAGCAAAGAGTAGCCTTTGGGCTCTCGTTACTAGTACTAGTCACTGAGCCAGTCACTGGAGATATCTATTCAAACACAGCAACTAGTACAGTTTAGGTGGCATTTAGAGCCTTGTCTGCCAAATGCAAGATAAAAGTAGTATTATACCACTTTTATTGCTTGATTTTTAAAGAGAATAAAGAGTACTTTGATAAAAGTGTGAGAAGCTCTAATTGTTCGGTGTAACAGGGTTTTGTTGCAACCTCACTAAGTTAATGTTTAGATCCTGCAAGTAATACTTTGCAGCACAGGCAGTTGAAAGAAATGAAAATTTGGCAGAAGTCTGTCAAAAATAATAAAGGTGAAGTATATTACTGCCTTGTAAAGAACAGAATTATGCTGAACTTAGGAAAAAAATCATATGGTTTAATTTCTCAGTTGCTCTTTCACATTAAGTAAATTTGGAGCTGTGAAGGTCATCAGTTTGGTATCCCAGTCCGATGTGTCTTCATTGGATGGGAATTATACACCAATTGCATGGAATCACTGAGATTGGAAGGAATCAATGGCAATGGGAATGGCAGGAAGATGTGCCAGGGGAGGTTTAGGTTGGATATTAGGAAAAGATTCTTCATGGCGCCAAGCCTGATGATATTCAAGAAGCACTTGGCCAAGGCCCTCAGAGACATGGTGTGAATTTTGGGGTTATCCTGTGCAGGGACAGGAGTTGGACTTGGTGATCCTTGTGGGTCCCTTCCAACTCAGGACATTCTATGAGTCTATAACTTCCTGAGATAATCTGGTCCAACCCCCTGCTCCAGCAGTCACCTAGAGCAGGTTGCCCAGGACTGTGCCCATTCGGGTTGTGCTTATCTCCACACATGGAGACTCTGCCACCTCTGTGGGCAACCTGTTCCAGTATTTGACCACCCTCACAGTTAAAAAAAAAAAAGTGTTTTCTTGTGTTCAGGTGGAATTTCATGTGTTTTAATTTGTGCCTGTTGCCTCTTGTTGTGTTGCTGGGCACTACTGAGAAGCAGCTGTCTCCCTTTTCTGCATTCCCTCCCTTCAGGTTTTTATACTCAGTGATGAGATTGCCCTGAACCTTCTCTTCTTCAGGCTGAGTAGTCCCAGATCTCACAGGAGAGAGACAGGGAGCATTAGGAGAGATTCTCCTTTTAGGAGAGATGCTCCAGTCCCGTAATCATCTTAGTGGCCCTTCACTGGGCTCGCTCCACAAAGTCTGTATCTTTCTTGTGCTGGGGAGCCCAGAACTGGACCCACCCCCCCCCCCCCCTCCAGATGAGGTCTCATCAGTGCTGAGAGGAAGGATCACCTCCCTTGACCTGCTGACAGTGCTCTTCCTCCTGCAGCCTTCTTCGCCGCAAGGCTGCATTGCTGGCTTGTGTTCAGCCTGTCTCCCAGGACCCCCAGGCCCCTTTCTCCAGAGCCACTTTCCAGTCAGTCAGCCCACAGCGTGTACCAATGCGTGGGATTATTCCTCCCCAGGTGCAGGATTTTTGTTGAACTTTGTGAGGTTTGTTCTTATTTAGCTGCTTAAGATCCCCACGCTGTCTTTGCAAGGAGACTCGGCTCAATATGTGGTGAAGAGAGTGCAATTCACTTTCCAGAATTAGTAGGTCTTTGGCTTTGCTACTCCAACTCCCACCAGCGGTGCCAGCATAGGTCCATAGTGCTATTGCTCACACAGTAACAGGGGCATCCTGTTGCGTAAAAGTGAGAGTGATTTCCCAGAGGCCACTGTGGCGTTTGGGCTGGAATTAGTGAGTTTCTGGATTCCTTAGCCCCAGGTTTCTTACTGCTAGGATTAATAGAGAGGGGAATGGTGGTGTGTTTCAAAATTGCCAATTTGACGTGACTTTCTCATCAAAGATCTTTCAGGATGAAGTGTTTTTGGAGTGATGCTAAAATAACAAATGGTAGTTTGAGACAAAATACAATTTTAGATGTGTAGAAAAGGGTGGTAAATACCAGGGAGGGGTTATGCTGAAGGATAACAATAGTACGAGATCAAATTGATACCAGCTGGTGACAAATGTAGTCTGGAAATGAGAAGAATTTGTTTAATGGGGGACTGAAGTTGTAAAGCAGCATTGGAAATGCGTTTGTAAGGTAAGGAGCTTAAATTGTGCTGGGACAGAATCACTCACGTTGTGCTGTAAGATCCCCTCCATGGGCACGACAGGAGTGATCCCCGAGTTAAAATTTGACGTTCCCTTGGATGTTGCCTTCTTTGGCATTTGCAAGAAGTGTTGGAAGGAGCCCAGTACCCATTTTGTGCTCGTAACAAATAAACTTGAGCTTTATCAATCAACAGAAGGATTGTTTTAGCTTTTATTTAAATGTTTTCATTACAGGCTTCGTGAGCTTCTGGAGGCAGAGGAAAGGAGGTACTTTGCTGATATGGAGTCACTTGAAGAAACGGTACTGGAGAAACAACAGAAAATGAGGGAGCGAGCAAAATTACTGAGAGAGAAGAGAGAAAAAGAAAGACAACAACTGGTGGCTGAAAAACGAGAGCAGCAGTTCAGGTATCTTATAAAATACAACTTGGGTTAAGTAAATACAAAGAGGCAATTTAACAAGAAGGTGACAATAACAAACTGAGGAAGGAAAGATGAATGTGATTGAAATGATAAAACAAAGAAAGTTAGGGTGGTTTGGATAGAGGTGTGAGAGCTTTGCTAGAAGCTGAAAGGCCTCAGCTATGTTGCATGCAGCGGAGGAGAGCATAGTCTTTTTCTGACTTTTGATGAAGGGGCACAGCCTCTAAAGACCAGGGATCCAAATTTGCAATGCTGTAACACTCAGTAAAGTGTGTGAGAAAAATTTTCATTCATAGAGATGAAGGCAACAGGTACAAAGAACTGTATTGTCTCCATTATTTGATTTAAGTGTTGAGATACCGTGAAAACATTCTTCCAAGTGTAGTGTGAAACTCCTTGTCCTGTGTGAGCATCCCTGCACTGTCACCTGCCAGGTCAGCTGTGTTTGCAATTCCTTGTTCTGGCGTATAGTTCTGTTTCAGCTTTATACTGTTGGAGTGAAAAGGGTTCATGGAAGGTTAATTTGGCCTAAATCATGCTTATTAAGCTAATACATCGAAGATCCTTGATTGTTAAGATTATTAATTGTTAAGATTGTCCAAAAAGACAGTGTTTTTATTTATTGCATACTTTTCAAGAGTACCAGCTAAAGCTAAGGTTTTAACGCAACCTGAAGTTCTGTGCCAAGTCTTCCTGGATGCTAAGCTTGGCAGCATCTTTTGAAGTCATTACAATTTGCAGGTGCTTATCAGGCCCTGAGGCCTTGGCATGAAATCTGACTCGTTCAATTCCTGGAAATCTGTTTTTCTGAGGAAGGGATGAAAATGATATTAATGTAACTTAATTGTAATAATTTGAAATGTCTCTTCTCAGTCTCCCACAGTGGTATGGAAATTCACATCACTTGCTTCGTAGTGTCTGGAGGCTGGGGATAAAAATCCACACTTGCTTTCACTTGTGCATAAACTCTAATTAACTAATTTCACAGATAAACATTGGTTTCTCAAATGTGGGGTTTATTGACCGAGACAGGTGTTAAGACAGTGTATGCACCTCTAAATTCACATGCTGCCTTTAAAATACGGCCCTCGCAATTTACAATTCCTAGTTTGCTCTCTACCCATCATACAAAGTGGTTGAAATTCATGTTTAAAATTGTTTAGAGGAGACACTGCTGGGGTGCCTTTTATTTTGTATTTGTAGCTTGTCTTACATGCCAAGGAGAAAGGATTCAGCTTGTGATTTAAACACCTAAAGATAGGTATCTAAGCGTTGGTATCTTTATATTCACTGGGTGTCCGAAATCGTGTTCTATTCAGTAGAACTTCATTGAGATTGGGACTGTTAAAGGAACCTAATGTCATCCTAAAGTAGGCCTATACAGGTCTGCCAGTTGAACTGCACCCTAGCCCCCACTGACTGCATTGATTAGGTTCCCATTGACTAGAATGGGAATTTAGCTCACATCTAGATTCCTGTTTAGATGTCTGATTTTAGATATTTTAACTACAAAATGAATCCCACCAGTGAATCTCATCATCTGGTGATACCTACTTGGACTTTCACGCTGGTTTTGCCTGTCTTAGTGTCTCAGGTTCTCTTTCTTCCCAGCACAACCCTATTGATATATGGTTCACTCAGTCTCATGGGATCATTCCCATCATCCTTCTACCTTTCTCAGTCTGCTCTTGGATCTAGGCAATATTCATACCACGTAGTATCCCATTAAAAAGTGTTGCTGGAGCTTTACTGGTGGCATTGTGCTGGCTGCCTTTTTTCAGAGGATTTTGAGGCAGTGAAATCCTCTTTCTTCACAGCTGTTGTGAGTGGCAGTCTTTGAGTATCTCTGCAAATGAATCTTCACCCTACAGTGCACAGAGTCCTTTTCTTTGACTGTCCTGATGTAATGGAAATAGATTTCCATAGTCAGTTCCTCCCTCTGTTCTTCTAGCTCTGTCTCTTTCTATTTTTAAATTAGAGGCCCTGTAAAAAAACCCCAACTTTAATAACACCAGCTGACAACACTTCAGCTGTCTGTTGATCTCTCCTTCAAAAGCCAGATATCTTTCTTAATGTATATGCTTAGAAATATTTTAAAGTTTTTTCTTCTCTGTTCTTTCTAATGAGAAAGGAAGTCTCTACTGGGGTGATCAATTCTGATTAGATTAGTAACTTCTAATATCTGAATCTGCATGTATTTGTCGTCTTTAAGTAGCCCCAGATCTCTTCCCCCCACCACTGTTACCTGTTATTCTTCCTCCTAAACCATCCCGGTCCATGCAGAGATCTGGGAGCAGGCTTTGCTGCTCAGGAAACCAACACTTGTTGAAGATCCACAACCAGAAATCTGTAACTGTGTCACAACCTGTCCTCCAGGGCAGTGGTCTCTAAACCTTTTTGATTGTGCACCCCTATCAGTAAAAAAAATTGTTAGCACTCACCCCCAATAAGTTTACTTATTTATAAATTATATACTTGTATTACTGTACTAGTTTATTATGTACATTATAAAACATATGCAAAAATAGAAATTAAAAGAGAGTAATGATGAAGTAAACACTATTTTTATTTTTAATGTTATTTATTAATGGTACAAAATGTATTTTCTTCCCACACCCCACTTTGGAGACCATTGCTCTAGGGCATACCCGGAGGAACCCGGGGAGGTCGTTTCAGTAGCAGGCGGATATACAGATTATTTTCTGTTTCTCTTTGCCTGTGAATTTACAACTATTTTGAATGTCTTTCTGAACCCTAATACAGACTTCTTTATATTTCTTTTAACTTTAAGCAAGGTGCTCCACTCCTTTGCAGGTATAGATCCTGAAACCTGAGGTATAGGAGCACTTAGAGCATCCAGTGCTCCAGTACATTATTCCAGAGTACTAAAAGGCAGCTCTTTTATCAGCCATGTGGGCTGGGTTTGGAGCTGTAGCCTGAGGGTATAGATTTAACAGCTTCTCAGCAGTGATGTTAGCCAGGAAGAGTCTCTTGTCACAAGGTGAGAGAGGACACAGTCCTGCTGGAATTAATTTTTGTGAGGGGCTACGACCTGTATGAAAAGATATTCAGCCAGTTTTAGCCTGAGGGCGTGTTCATCATTGGTATCTTTAAAGAAAATTGCAATGTCTTAAAATTTGCATAAAACGCATATTACATCCTCTTTCTTGTGATAACATCACAAGCATCCATACAGAGAATGTTGTCAGCGCAGCAACTTTGTACTGCAGCCATAAAGTGAATAAATAACTGCGGGCAGGGAATAAATGCAGTTTCTGTCTTTGGGAAGTGGCTACATACAGGCACAATTTTAATGTTAAGAAGCTTAGGATAGCAAAGTGAGGAAGAAAAACAGCCATCTGGGGGAGCAGATGTTTATAGGTTGCTGTAAAAGCTGCTTCGAAGGAATTATTTTGATGAAATCAAGCAATTACAGGGTTATTTTACATGAAAATTCTAACCATGCCGAACTTTTATTTAACTTCTCTTCCCTTCTGAGAATTCAATTAAATTCAGATTAATTTATAATCATGGAAAAGAATAACTAATTCTGTATTCCTTTGCTGCTGAGAGAACTTTGAACCCATTGTGTTAATACAGTTATTTCTAATGGTGTAAGATTTCAAATCTTAATAATGGTATGTTTCCCTCAGAACATTTAAGAAATATGTTTTTCATGAATACTAATTAGTACTGTAGTCTTTAATCACCACTAACTCCTACCCAGGAGTTGGAAGATAGATCCCGGTGTTAAAATGGATGAAAACCAGCAACGACGTAGTAGGTTCGTTGACCTGCTTGAAGGCAGGGGCACCTCTTGGAGTGTGCCGTGGCTCGCGGCACGCACATCGCTGTGCTGCTCTCTGCTCTCGGCGTTGGGGCAAGCAGTGAATGAGCGGTCAGAAGGTTCCCGGCTCATACAAGGAAGTAAAACAACCATCCCTTTTCACTAGCCTGCACTGGCATCTGCTCCTTCGTTCCTGTATTTCCTCACCCTTCTTTTCTGAAGACCTGAGCTGAGGATGGTTCCTCATTCCAGGGACAGTTTCTTCTTTAGAGGATACAAGCCCAGCTCTCAGGGAAGAGCGCAACATTTGGTTAGAGGATGTGGCGTGTCCTAGGATTGGGGGAGAAAAGTGCTAAGTGTGGGAGGTTTTATTTTATGGAGACTTGATGTTGATGAAAGGGGACTTGGCAGATTACTGTTGTTTCTTCTCAGTCAGGAACAGTTAAGAGGTTAGAAATGCCTCCTGGATATCAAGTAAAATGAGAATTTTGTTTTCATGGCACTGCTTTCCCTTTTCTCGTTCCTGTATAGTGCTTAGCACCTTTTACCACTGCCTTCGTGGCGTTAGGTCCTTTACAAATAGAGGATGAGGAGAGAGATGCCCCTGGTCCCAGAAGCTCACTGAAATGTGAGGCAGCAGTGAACGCTGACAGGAAGGAAATGTGGCGAGACCTCTGCTTCTGCATGAAATTACAGGTCAAGCATTGTGTTCTTTGGCTGTATCTCACTCCTGCGGCACCGAGGGAGAGCGAGGTGTAGTAATCATTCCCCTCTGCAGTCCCAGCTCTGATTTAGCACCGCTCCACTGTAAGTTTGACTGGTTGGATGGCTCTTGCTGTGGCACTGAGAACAGGGTCAGGCTGGCTTTCGGCAGTGTCACTTTTTCTGTCTGTCAGCAGCTTGTTCAGCTGATTCTGAACCGGAGGAGGGCTATTCAGGGAAATGCTCTTTGTGGTTTATAAGCCCTAAGTAATTTTTATTAGGCTGGCTTAGCGTGGAGTTTTATTGGTAAAGCTTTGGAAGATCTTGTAAGCCAACACATAATTACTACACGCTGGTAGTTGCTTCAGCCACATATTAATGATACCAGGACCTGCGCTCATTCTGTGCTTGTTAGCAGGAGGTAAGCGGGGGATGATGAAGGAGCAGCGTCAAGTAAAGAAGCCATTATTCTAGAGCATAGTCTTACTAGTTTTAGGGCAGAAATGAGTTACAGACCACCAGTCACATCCTGTGTTGCTAAACTCTTTCCCTGTTTGCCTCGTCGCCGGTGGATATAGCAGTTGACCTCAGGGAGAGCCCAAATTTGCATCGTTTCTGTAGCCTCCATGGAGGTGTGAACCCATGGCCCCAGAGAGAGAATAACACTCCTGTTAATTCTGTAGCCAAAACCCAGGTCAGGGAATATAGATGTGGGTTTAGATGGAGACAGCAGCTATTGGACTTAGGAAAAGTTTAGAAAAGTGAAGACTTTGCAAAGACAGATCCTTCGCAGAGCCACAGAGCATGAAAAAGGAAACCGCCAAATATCTATCTTTAGTGCTGGCAAACTTAACTTTGCTTTTAAGTTAAAAAAAAAAAAAACCTTAGGCAATGGAATTCATTCAGATTATGTTTCGTTGCTGTAGTTATGAAAATTAAATAACTATCCTGATGCGGAGAGCAATACTACTGTGAGATAGTTGCTTGGTGAATATTTAATATTTTTGCTGCACAGGATTGTCAGCTAAACATTGTGTAAAGTAATAGTATTTCACATTGTACAGGTAACTACTGCTGTCATGCAGTAGTTCAAGATTCAATCAATGATATCTTATGATGTCAGCTGTGAATTCCTAACTAGCATTGCAATAATCTAATAGAAGATGGTTTAATTCAGCACAAAATTGTGAGATATCTTTTTACTTCGCAGCATTCTTATGTGTCTATCACACATCCTTAGAGCTTACAGATCCTTAATGCTTGTAGATGTTCACCATTGTCTGCTAGTTTCACATTGTGATTTTGTGAAAAATCTATATCCTGGTTATAGAACAGAATTAAAATGCTTGTATATTGTTCAAATTAAATACTGTTTGATAGCGTATGTTGATCTCAATAGTGCTTTGTTTGTAAAAATCAGAATCTCTAAATAGTCATGTGTTCTTCAACTGAAGATAAATATCTGCCTATATGCAACTCAACTGCAGTAAGTAAATGAAAATTGAAAGTTGTATTACTTTTTTGACTTTCTAGCTTCTCCAGACTCTTATTGCAACTTTTCTGAATTATCCCACAAAACTTCATGAAAAAATTAATACATTTCTAGTGGTTCTGCTCTCAGGGTATTTTCTGAATATGAATGAGCTTTCAAGTGGCTAGTAAACCTACATGTTTGAACAAGCATAGTGTGCATGTTCCAACTACGTATATAGAAGACACCTTGTATATATAAAATATTTATATACTGTGCATGTGTATATGTATTATTTTTACAAATGCAAATATAGGACCTGCTCTTCAATTGATGAAGGTCAAAATCTCCATCAAATCAGGCTCTCTGTGATTCCTTAGGCCTCACAAGGAGTCAGTGTCAGACTAGGTGTAGAATTTGGCATCCTGAGCCATAGTCCTCCGAGTAGCTATAAGCTGGGAGCCTCCATCCATCACACGCCTCCAGACTTGCTTATTATTTTGAGACTTTTTTTTTTTAACTTCTATGTTGCCTTTCAGAGAACAATGCGAGGAGCTTCGTGTACAGCAGATGAAGAAGCATCAGAAGGAATTGTGTGAAGACCGGCTGGCCCAGCTAGCTCTGAAGGACGAATTGAAAAAGCAACAGAAGGAGGAGGAGCAGATGTTTGCAGAGCTTTGGAAAGAGGATAGGCTGGCTAAAGAAAAGCAAGAGGCGTTGGAGATGCAGAAATCAGTGGAACAGAATCGGGAAATCCTGAATGTGCTCAGTGCCCAGGTAGCGGTGCTCAGTGCTCACAAAGAGGAGGCGAAACGGCTGAAGGAAGAAGAGGCTCGATTGCTGGTAATTTCCATACCATTCCCAGTTCAGGGTTGTGTATAAGGCCCTCCTAATGATAGGCTTACTAGACATTTAGATTAATCTGTACCTCATTTGTATCTTCACCGATTCCATTAGTATCTGAGACTGTCCTATTACGCTAAGCCTCTTTTCCAGAGCTGTGGCAAATGCGTTCCTGTTAACAGAGGGAAATCCATCTTTTGAAACTTAGCATCGTAAAGGATTTTGACATTCAAAGCGTCTCAGAGCCTTTGTGGGAAAAGGAAATGTTTTTAAGCTTTTGCCAGACATCTTTGAAATTTCCTGGTTTTGAGTTTCCTGCGGGATAGCCAGAGAGTCTTGTGTCCCAGACCATGATACATATGTTTAATCACCACGGTAAGTGCACTGGGAGGAAGCAGCAAGAGTGCTGCGCCCAGAAGGGAAGGCGAGCCAGGAGCTGAAGGTGACAGCAGGGCAGGCTAGCACACTGTCCTCCCCGACAAGAGTCCCACGGTACCTGAAGGAACGGAGCAGAGCAGGTCTGCTGACAGTAACCGGGGTCATCTAACAGTCCAAACTGCTCAGCAGGTCTGTAGTGACTAAGTTCAAGATGAAGCCAGCAAGTCAAGTCAGCAGATCGGGATCAGGATTGACCTCAGGCACAGGCGTACCTGCAGCATAGCTCACGTAGGCACCAAGGGCGAGAGACTGAGCCTAGCTGCAGCTCCCAAACGACTCCTCTCAGCCCTTTCTCACAGTGCTCTTTCCCAGCTCTCTGATCCAAGGCTCACGTCAGGGCTGGCTGCGAGCACAGGCAGCCAAGCCCCCATGAGGAGGCTGCAGAGCCTGTTGGTGCACTCAGGACCCTGACACATACATAAGGAGACACATTTATATGAAAAATCCCAACTGCTTATGCCCCAACTGAATTTCAGAATCTACATCCTTTTTTTTTTTCTTGTTTAAACAAATTAGCAAGCAGTACCTAAGCTCACTTTCCTGTTAGTGCTGGCTGTTGTTGGGTGTCGCATCACGGGAGGCATTTGGCTACCTTGGCCCAGCGGTTTGGCCACTACCTTCTTTTTTACCTCATCTCTCCCCAGTGTAGGCTTGCTGTGGTTGTGCTGGCTTTAGCAGGGCTTGCTAGTTCACAGTATTCTGTGTTGACTTTGGGAGTTATGGGACACTATTTAGTTCAGACTCAGTCTTCATTTTGCAGGTATTTACATGTAGTGATTGAATGATTGCTCAGGGTACTCTGTTAGGCACTGGGAGCTGATGTTGGCAAGATATATACTCCACTACTTTTTAAAAATAATGACAATAATGAATCTAAAGCTCTGAAAATCCTGGCTGTGAGACAGTGGAGTCCTTATTTCAAGCTAGACTGTAATGTTTCACTTATTTAAAAACATGCAGAATAAAATTACCTTCTTGTAACAACTTTTAAGGCACTGCCAAACCACAGGCAAAGAACACTTCTACTTGACTGGCCTTTTCAGAAAAATGCTATTAGAATAGAAGAGTTTGCAGATTCCCCTGAAGACAGCTGCCTTGGGCTCTGCCAAGGAGATAAATTTCTGGTAAAGTGGTTTAGTCTCTGAAAAAAAAGCTTTCTTCAAAGGGTCCGTAAAGGAGAGTTTCTGTATTGAAAATGGGATGTAATCCTTTTTCAGCAGGAGCGGGATGTGACAGATGGCCTCATTACAAGTTTCTCGCTGCAGAGTTGGTAGTCTGTAATGATCAGGGGTTTCATCTGGGTGAAGGACGTGCTATGGACAGCTAAGCGTCTTGGTGTATAATGGTTTCTTCTGGTTGTTGCAATGGAAATAGATTATTTAGGGAGGCAAAACTTGCACCTTTGCCACGATAGACCATATGCGTGCCTCAAGATATCTCAGGCTGGATGATAAACGAAACAGCAGTTTTTGCATTAGCTTTTTCATCAGCTGTTACCTACATTGGCTGCCTTCCTCCCCCTCTGTCTTTTCTCTCCCTTAAAGAATTGTGGTATCTTGAGGTGACAGAAATCACGTTATTCCGGCTGTAGCCTCACAAGTGCAAGATGAGTTTCTGCCATAGCACTTTGGTCCTGGCTTGTGGGTGGATGGTTGGTAACAATTTCTTTGTACATTTGCAACGTTGTGTTACCCCTGCACAGACTAAGCACCGTGGATCCCATCCTTGGCTACTCTCATACAACTACACTGACGTCAGAGTTCAGCCTAAGACATGCGCCAGCTTGCCCAGTAGATGGCTAACTATTTCCGCCTTCTTTCCTCTTTATTGTTCAAAGGGTTTTTTTTGATTACTTAGTGGCTCACATAATATATACTGAGTTTCAAAGCTGTTTTACCAGCTTCTGAAAGTGCTATCTTTCTGAACGGCCAAATTCAAAGTCAGCTTTGGCTTTGAAACTCTGGAAGAGTCAGCGCGTGCTTTACATCCAGCATAACAAGTTATGTTCCTTAGGAGGTGCAGCTCGTACTTCCGTATGGGGAATATTAGACACGTTGTTTATGGCAAACCTCCTAATGCACGTTAGAATATTTATTGACATTACAAAAGAGACATTTAATTTAAAAACAGGTTAACAAAAAACTGTGTACCTTCAAGACAGCTGAGGCATTGTCTCTTAGACCTGTAGATAAGCTAACGATGGCCACATACTGTTTTATGACTATGAGTGCTCGTAAACTTATTCAAATGCAGGATGTTCAGGAATTATGCTGTTACTTATTGATGCTGCTTTAGGATTTTTTTTCTTTTAGCTAAGTAATCTTGAATATACATATACCTATTTGATCTTGTATATACGTTTGCTATTTTTCATTGTTTCTTTCTTAAGAACTCAACTTTACTGTCCATTTTCCTGTTCTTTCCAATATAAAGCGGAATGGTTTGAAGCCATGGAAATTCAGTAACTGCCCACCAGAATATAAGGATACAATTATTTAGCGTAATCTAATGTCCACTAGAGATGCAGTGCTCTGAACATCCAGCACGGACACAGGACAGATGATACATGCAGAAACAGGAGGAACACATGGCTCTGTTATCACTTAGTGATTATGGCTGCGTGTGAAGAATTGGATATAGATTATACGTGCTGCAGTGATATAGATTTCTCTAAAGACATGAGTCTGTCTATCTGCTTGAAATATTTGGAGTACATCAGGTATTCCAGTGTTTTGGTATTGAAGTGCATGTGATAATTAAAGAGAAAAATCCTGAATTCTAATGAATGGTATGCTGAAATGTTTATGCTGTAACAGGTCTAATGGATGACGCTAATGCTCTAGTGTCAGCAAGAAAGGCTTTAAATATTTATCTTTGCTCTTCAGTGTTCCAGTTAAACTAATTCTAGCCATTGCTTAGTTTGAAGTTATGCAATGATTTTACAAGCTGGCTATTTTACCATTGTAGGAAGAACAGCAGCAACTGCTTAAGCTAGAAAATGAACAGCTTCAGATGGACAAACTACAGAAACAGAAGGAATGCAGGGATACGTTGCTCAGTGCAGCACAGGACAAGAAGAATCGTCTTAATGAAGAAAAACAAGGTGAACTTGCCCTAGAGATGAAGATCTTAAAAAAATCTCTTCAGGAACCCCAGGAAGACACTGAGGAGAAAAGAAAAAGAAAAGTAAGCGCTAGAGGTGTTCATGGTGAAGTTGCGGGGCAATACCTCATCTAGACTCATTTTGTGGCCCTTAGTGAACTGCACGGTATAAATGAGATCAGACACAAGCCCTTTTCTCTGAACAAGTTGATTCATTTGTTGCATAGCCTGTTGCTTCTCCTCCTGCCAGTGCTCTACTTCTCTGAAGCAGCCCATTATTTGTTAAAACCACGGTGAGTACTTTAAAGCATGCTTTGCAATCAGCAAGGCTACCAGGCTAGACAAAAGAAGGGGGCTCTCAGGAAATCCTGGAATCTTGTCCCTCCATGCTGATTCCATTGTGTATAAATTACTTGAGCTTTTTCATCCTTATACTGCGTAGGCATAATGGAGGTTAGAAAAATATTTTTTGTTTCGTGGACCTGATTTAATAAATATTTGTAACTGCAGAGAAAAGGAAATATTTAACTTATTCTAATTCATTAATACTCAGAAACAGTTTTAAAACTTTAATAGCTGGATATATAGATGCAAAAGCTCATGTTAAATATCTTGGGGATGCATGAAACCATGGATGTGTCTGTCACTTCCTAAATTTAAATCAAGTAGATTGTCTGACTTCAGGGTGAAAATGAGTCTCAATGTAACTTTAAGACAGAGCAGGGAGCTGCATTCATTACTCTGCTCAAGGTATTTAGAAGCTCATGTAGGTTAGGTAAGTTCACAGAAACACAGAATCCCAGGATGGCAGGGGTTGGAAGGGACCTCTGGAGACCATCCCGTCCAACCCCCCTGCTTGAGCAGGCACACCCAGAGCAGGGGGCACAGCACCGTGTCCAGGAGGGGTTTGAATGTCTCCAGGGAAGGAGACTCCACAGCCTCTCTGGGCAGCCTGTTGCACTGCTCTGCCACCCTCACAGGAAAGGAGTTGTTCCTCATGTTTAGGTGGAACTTCTTGTGTTCCAGCTTGTGCCCATTGCCCCTTGGCCTGTTGTTGGGCACCACTGAAAAGAGTCCGGCCCCATCCTCTTGACACCCGCCCTTCAGGTATTTATAAGCATTGACGAGATCCCCCCTCAGTCTTCTCTTCTCCAGGCTGAACAAAGCCAGGTCTCTCAGCCTTTCCTCATAAGGGAGATGCTCCAGGCCCCTGATCACCTTGGTAGCTCTCTGCTGGACTTGCTCAAGCAGTTCCCTGTCCTTGTTGAACTGGGGGGCCCAGAACTGGGCGCAGCACTCCAGATGTAGTCTCAGTAGGGCAGAGTTGTATAAACAAGTTGTATAAACTCACTGTTAGACCTTGGCACAAAGTTAGAGGAGGTGATATTTATTATTACTTATTATTATATTTATAGATCCCAAGGCTTCTAATGCATGTGAGGGTGAAGTAGCTTGATTAGCCGTGGAAAATCTTTGTAAAATGTCTGTGGTGTAGGCAGCTGAGCTGCTGTGGGGGAAGGGATCACTCTGTATTTGTTCTGCTCTTACGCTGTTGTCCAGGCACTGTCGACTGTCCAGGAAGAAGATTCTGCACAGCTCTTTCCCATGGCAGGGTTTGGGATGGAGCTCTGGGCTCCCAGTTCTCACGTTGACCACAAACCACCACGTTTCTTCATGTTTTGAAAGGCTTTTTTGAACTCGTTTACTCAGATCCGCAAATGTCCGTGTGTTTGCAGCAAGAGCTGTTCAAGGAGCAACAGACTTACCTGGCACACCTGGCTCAGCAGCGGGAGGAGGAGAAACAGCGAGAAAAAGAAGTGGACAAGCTCCTCAAAGAAGAGACGGCGAAGGTTTGGGCCAGGAAGGCTGAGCAAATGCGATTAGAAAAGGAGGCTAGAAAGCAGCTACTGAAAGATGTCCTGGATACGAGGCAACTGCAGATGGAGGAAAAGTGTAAGTAATAATAGCTTGCTGTCTGTGCACCAAACCTACTGCAGGAATGCAAGTCTTGGCAAAGGCAGAGGGAGTACAGCACACTGCTTTTGGGGAGACCACCTGGCCCAGCACGCATAGGCTGTATGGTTGAACGGACAACAATGCTACTGTCTCTGAATCTGCTGCTGAACCTTTACTCCTACAGGCATTCCTTACACTAATTTCCCATTGCTCTCACCAGAGCAAAGCCTCGTAAAGTAAGGATTGCATGAGCATGCAATCATTATTATTAATTGTATTGTTATTATTATTATTATTAAGGTCTGAATGTGAAATCTTTTCTATGCTGAGTGAATGGAAAACAAATAAGCTGAGAATACGCTTGCCATTGTTTGCGTGCCTCTTCAGAAGCAACAAAACTCAGGCTTGCTATCTAGGCAACTTGGCTTGAATACAGTCTCCCTGTCCCTTCAAGCTTAGCAGTGCTGCTATCTTCTAAAAATATTTTTTTGTTGTTGCAGTGCAGAGAAATGCAAAGGAGCAGGAAGAACTTGCTCAAGAGAGGAAGTTATTAGCTGAAGCAATCACAGAACTCAAGCATATAGAAGAAGAAAAATATGCAAGGTATTTTTCTTTTATGCCACCTGTCCATTTCATTGCAGATCAATCTTTTAAACTTGTGAGCAGGCTAATTCTCTTTTACAGATAACTCTAAAAGCACCGGGTGTGCTTTCTTCTGTTCAGAGAGGCTCTGCTCCAAACTGCTCAATAGCAGCCCTGTTATATTGCAGTTGCTATTAAATCACTAATTCTGATCTCATCATACAAATAATGGTGTTTCATTACATATCCTTGTTTTGGTCTTTTTTGGACCATCATGTGACTTACATCCATCATGTTTATTAAATACATCCCCTCGTACTCTGAGCTGTTATTAGGAGTGGCAGAGGTTTGGGGAGGAGGGTTAATGAAAGGTTAGTTTGTTACTTACCTAGGAGAACTAGTGCCTTGGGGTTTATTGCTAAACTCCACCCACACGCATCCCTTAAACAATCATATAGTCGGCCACCAAAATACCAGAGTACTGCATATCACCCAGCTGCACGGGGTTCTCCTTACCTTCCAGTTCCTCAGGGTGAGAATATAGTTACACGCAGTAGCTGAAATGTTCCTCTGGGTGTCATGCAAAGCCTAGGGCCACGGGCCTTATTTCACTTACTCAATTTCCTTTTTGTACTCCTGCCCTTTCTCCATGCTTGTCCGTGGGAGATAACTGAGTAACTCCTTCCAGAGCCAGCATCTGCTGTGTTCTCTGACGGCTTTATTGGTAACAATCTCCTGGATGTGGCAGAACTCTCACCCTTCTGAGGGAAACATGCTGGGCTTCATTTTGGATATGCTTCACTTAGTAAAGATGGCATTCAGCGGTGTCAGTAAGCGCTGCGTGGTTCAACTGTGTTGCGTTAGCGCACAAGTCTTGACTAGACCGTTGGCATTTTAAGTGTCTGTGTGCCTGAACACGTAGGTAGACTTCCACTGCTGCTCCAGAGGGTAGTGAAAGTAATATATGAGTCTTGAGGTAGAATGGAAGATTGATTTCTTCTGACAGCCGTTTCCTAGAGTATCAGTAAAACGCTGCAGCAGGAGCCTGCGCCCTGCCTTCCCTGTGAGCAGTAACTTGTTATCTTCAGAATGAGGGAGTGGAGATGGGGTGTAAGGCTGCTGCAGCAATGAGCCGGAGCTAGCAAAGGACTGAGACCTGACGCTCTCGGTCTCTGTCCCCTCACTGTCACCGTGAGGGGCAGGGAAGGCAGGCTGATTACAAAGGGTTGTTCTTCCTCTTTTCTTGTTGAGCACTGGTTTTGCAGTCTGCTTTATAACATAAACCAGAATGCAGTTCACTTTCCGAAGAACGTAACGTTAGCATGTAGCATTTGGTTAATAGAGTGGTAGTTATTCTTAACACCTAAAAGGAGTTTTGGATGGTCTTTAGTCTAAGGTTGAATGCTAACAGATTAAATAATAATAAAGTTGTTTATTTTTTTTACCCACACTTCATAAATAAGCTATTCATATGTCATTTCCAGAAAAGTAAAGGAAGCAAAAGAATACCAAGAGCAACTCAGGGCTCAAATTGCCTATCGACAGCAGGCCCGTGATGCTGAGGAAGAAGAGAAGCAGCGAGAATATGAATCGGGTCTAGCAGCAGAGAGAGCTTACCAAGAAAGGGTACAGGATATTCTATCAAGGCCTTGTGAGAAACTAGCGAAGACACACCCTTTGAGAAGAAAACTAATGTCTAACTCTCAAGAAGATAATTTACGATGATTTTTTAGCTCACTTGGTTGCCTTAAAAAACATTTTGAAGGTGTTTATAACTGACTCGAGTTAGTGGACGCCTCCTTGCTGTGATCCTCGAAATATTTAACTGGCAAATACAAGAAACATGGTAATTTAAAGGTTATTTTTTTTTTCCCTGTTGGATTTTCCTTGACAAAAAGACTGATCCAAATCAAAGTGTTTGACATTTTAATACCAGAATACTGTATGTTCTTTGCAGTACAGTAGTGTATTATGATGACATGAATGATAGGCAGGCATTCTTTAAAATCTCCACAAAGAAAACTTTGTAGAAGAGTTTCAGCAAACTTTTATTAAAAAGCCTCTCAAACCGCAAATATTTGCAAAACCTTTTTTGTATTTAGACAAAATGTACTCGGTGACTCATCTTAATTTTCCATGTTAAATATAAAACTGTGAATCTGTTTTACTATGGGCTAGACAGTAAAGAGCTGATATTGCTCTGGATATATTCTGCTCGCTATTGAACGATCTGTGGAATATCAGAGTCCCAAAGCTAGCCTGCAAGACGTCTGCTTGGACGGATTTAATCGTGCAGGACTGAAGTCATCCTTTTATTGCAAAAAAGGGTTATTATTTATCATTTTGATGGCAACTCTGCCTCTTCGGACTCCCTTGGATTGCCACCGGTGCCACAGTCTGAACACAGAATGGGGAGGGGTGGAGCACCAACAATATTTTCAGAGAAAGCAACACCGAAAAAGGCCAGACGTCAACAGGAAGGTCTCAGAAGGGTTTTGGCATACAGGGGAGAGGGGACACCTCCTTGCTGGCCTGTCGGCTCCCCACGTTAATGGTCAGATTGCCCTTTATGCAGGAGGAGCAGTGGGTGACACAAGGAGGACAGGTGGGAGCAATCCAGCTTCTCCTCATGGCGTTGCCCTCCACCAGCTCCCTAGTGTGTATTTCATTAGTTTTTCCTCTGTGCTTTTTAGAGGAGGGAAGTGAAGAATCCATTTATAACCTCGTGTCCTTTCTTACTTATAGATGTTGCAGCATTTGGAAATGCTTTATCTTCTTTCCCACGTTTTTCCATTTGAGCCTTTGCTGCTGCTTATCTGCAGATGTTTCTTCCTTTAGCTTTTCAGCTTCTGCCATCTTTCCTCCAGCCCCTGCTTTTCCACCTGTTTCTTTTCCAACTTCCATCTCTCACTAAGTACTTCCTCTACCTTCTTCCTCCTCACTTTCAGTGTTTGGCTCTGTACCAGGACTCCTGTGGTTTTTGTTGTGTGGGAGCATGAATGGATGCACAGAGAAGCTGATAAATGGCTGGGATGGGAGCCCAGGAGTCCCAGCTCCCAGGCCTGTTGGAATGAATCAGGAATAAACTGTCTGCACAGCCACCTCATCTTCTTGGTTTAAAGCAGACACTGCATTGACAAATGCTTTTTGGCTGTGGAGAAAGCCGTACAGCTGTTTGCAAAAGGCCAGGTAAAGAAATATTTAATCTGAAACAGCACCAGCGATCTTGGCAGAGCAACCTAGCTAATTATGGGTGTAAATGGTGGAAGAACCTGGCCCCAAGATGTTGTCCTGCTGAGGGGGCACAGCACCGCGTGTGGTGGGGTTTTATCCTTGCTTACAGACAAAACTTCTCTGAGAGCTGCTTCCTGAGACAGCAGATGGAAGAGGGATGAGTTCTCACCATCCAGACAGGTGACTAGACAGAGCAGAGCCTCTTTATGTCTTGTTCCTTGAATCACTTGTATCCAAACAGGGTCTGTCTCCTACAGACAGCAAGAAAGCAAATGTTCATAAATGTGAAAACGTTGCAAACTAGGAGAGGTGGGTGGTTAGTCGTGACGTCTAGCCCTTACACAGAGCTTTTCCGCAGCCACCTCCAAAGCCATATAGAGGACTTCAGAGCCGCTCCTCCTATTTTGCAGGTGGGAAAGGCCATCCCAGATAATGGAAATAGTTTCATCGGTCCAGATTGCTCAGGTAGTCATAGGTCTCTGCTCTCACCGCTGGGTCAAATTGGCAGAATGATTAAGAGATTAATTTCCTGGTCTGCCACAGACTCCTGGTGCGGCCCTGCGCAAGCAATGTAGATTTTTCTTTACTACCGTGCCCCGTCTTTGATAAAAGAACATAATAGCGCATTCAGAATTCCAGGATTAATTAAAGCGTGTTATTAAAGGCTGTGACACTGTCGTTGGGTGTACCCAATATGAGAGACAAAAAATACCACATTGGTATGCTCGGTGAATTTCAGCCATCCAGAACCATAATAAATCTTTTTTTTTTTTTTTATTAAAATAATAACTCAGAAGAGGTAGTCAGAGCTATCAAGCATTTATAAAGTGTCTGAGCTTCTGCTCCTGGAGGCAAAATTCCTCTGCAATGAACGTTAAGTCTGCACAAAAATAAAAGATCAGACTGGAGTAGCTTTGCCCTCAGCAGAAATGAATTCCCATGGGATAAAAATGAATTCCCATGGGATAACAGGCAGCCAAACTCTTCTGAGAGAAAACTGGTGGCCGATGAACGTGTTGCTGGGGCTGACCCTTTGCTCTGTAGACTTGCAGTTGGTCTAGATGAACGGATAAGGCTCGTACCAGGCTGCTGAGCGCCTGGCTGGGTCAGCAGACTCCTTGAGAAGCATCTTCTCCATGCCCCTAAAAAAGAATGATTTTTCTATGTCAAGACTGAAGAGTTTCCTTAATTGTAGTATTTCCCCTGAGTGTTTGAGGGATCCTGGAGCCAAACCATCTCTCAAACCGAGAGGGCAGGGACACCCCTGAGAAGCGAAGCAGCCTGGTCCGTGGCTGGGTGACCGCTCCCCGTGAGCAACCTGGAGACGAATCCACTGGCATTTAAAAACCAGGCAGTTACAGCTTCTTCATTTATACAGGTACTAGAGCTTCGCAAAATATGCTTTCGTGTATTTTTTATCACATCTTTCACGTTGGAGGAAGAGCAGAGGTGTGACCGTGTCAGCGATTTGCCTGTGGAATGGTCGTTCCCCATCACATCTTCCCAGGCCCACTCCAAGGTTTGACTCCCTGGCACTTGCCAAGGGTTTAAGACTTTTCTGCACCCACCCGTCTGCTCATAAGGGCTTTTACACTGACCGCAGGATTTTCCACGATGATGCTTTCGGCCACACATGAGGCGTTGAGCTGGGGAGCGGTTGCTGGTGCCCTGTGGCACGGTGCTGGTTTGGTCCCTGCTCCCCGGGGCTGGGCTGTGGGAGCACCTTCGGGGCTGAAGGCTTGCTGCAAACTACATCCAGCTTTGGACAGAATCGGTTTTATTTGCAGGAAAATCCTTCTTTGTTAATTATTCATTGCTTTAACACCTTGATTAATTTTTCATTACTTTAACACAGGTAGGAACGCTTCCTGCAGAAACAGCTAGTGCAACCATGCCCGGGGTAGGGTGACACCGCAGCCCCAGCCAGACCCAAGGATCATGCCCAGACATAGCACGTGGTGACTTCTGCACAGCCCAGGAGGAGGGAAGTCCAGCTTTGAGGTCTTTGGGACAACTCTACATGCAAAAATTCAGGACCTGGGATTGTATTTAGCAACACTCAACTCTGTCCTGATGACATTTGGAGCTGTCAGAATTGATGCTCCGTATTTTTGCGTTACCGTGCCTCGCACAGGCGGTGTCACGTACAAGAGACATCCAGGGAAAGTACAA
The DNA here is from genome assembly GCA_031468815.1 of Morus bassanus. NCBI lineage: Eukaryota > Metazoa > Chordata > Aves > Suliformes > Sulidae > Morus > Morus bassanus. Next base: position 84,944,377 of record CM062600.1, on the reverse strand, counting down.
ACCTTTCCCTGCAAACCTTCACACACACGCAGAGAGTTTAAAGTACGTTGAACTGTGCAGATATTGCCCCTAATTTTGAGGAATATGGTTGACTCAGCTCTCCATTTTACCCCCTGGCCACCTGTGCTCGCAGCAGTAGATCCTGCTCCAAAGTATTTCCGCGGAGGATTCCGGGATGGGGTTATGGGTGTTAACGTACTGCCCGTGCATCGACATTCAATGCTGTAACGGTAGTTTGGAGGTCGGGGGGTTTCGCTGCAGAAATGCTGGTTTCTCCTGCCCGTCTGAATTCAACAGCAACCCCGCCTTTGCTCCTCTACCTAAATAAAACCCCAAAGCCGATGGGGGATGATGGGGTGCCTGTTGCAGAGCAGATATCTCCGCTCCTAACCTCCACTGCCAGCCCCAGCACCCCGCCTGCCTCGCTGAGCCCTCCGGAGCCCCTCGCCGCTCCGTGCCGTCATCCGTCCATCCTTCCATCTGTCCCTGGGGTTTCCATGTGTCATTGCAACACAGGGACAAGGCTGGGACCTGTGAGCATCCGGGGGAGCACACACATCTCCAGCACCCATTCCGTACTTGCAAGGAAGCTGCTGGCTCTGCTTAGAGGGGGGAAAAAACCCCTGGTATTTGGTTCATTTTCACCTAAAAGTGCTTTTGACGTGAATGCAAGAGGTGGTGCTATAAAATGCTCTTTATGAGCCAGTGCTCGTTAAATATTATGATCAACACAAGTTTTGATTCCCAAATGGAAAGAAGCTTCTGTCTCCTGAAGGAGACAATTCCCAGCAACTCAGCACTTCGGACACACTTCAAGGATTTTCTATGTATTTTGGGGGTTTCATTTTCTAACTTTAATTAAAGTTTTAGATTACGATAAATTTGACGGAAAATCACACACGGCACCAGCTGGTATTTCATGGGAACGGCTGTGCTTTGCCTCTGGGCTATCACTGCTACCCAGGCTTCACGGAAACCTTTGCTCCTGATCGTGCTGGTACTTCACATTTTGTTTTTACAGTTGAATTAATAAAAGGAGAGGAACAAGTTTTGTTTGCCCAACAAAACTATCTCGGAGGCTGTGCAGAGATTATGCTGTCAAATGTGTTACCCACGGTAATATCTAGACAGGGTACAGGTTTTTCTCCCCTTTTTTGCTCCTTCCCAAACTTCCCCCAGAGCCACCTGCAATTTATTTGGATTCACCAAGGACATCAGAGCTGGAAACGAGAGATATCCACGATGTTGGCTGTCCTCCCACCAAATTGGCGCTGCTCCCTACCAGGCTCTGGGGTGTCTAAAGGAAAAGATGCCAAAGCGGGGAGTTTTACCCCCTCAAGGGATGAGGAGCAGAGGCTGAGATGCCACAAGGCTGCAGCTGCCCTGTGAGCTGCAGAGCCCGAAACCACGGGAGGAAGGATTCCCACTTACGGAGGAAACAACTGTGGGGGAGAATAAGCCCTGCTGAGCACGTTTTCTGCCTGCTTAGTTAATATGCAAAATACCTTGAATGATAATGAATAACGATAGTGATTAATTAGGAATATTTTGCATGTGCATCACCCTTCTCAGGCTCAAAAAGTGCCTTATAAGCATGAATTGAACCATGGGGTGCTCGCATGGGATGGAGGGAGGCAGCGTGGCCACGGGTCGACAGGCTGGGGACACTTTTTGGCTCTTTCTGCCCAAGGAACAACTTCTGATGTCAGCAAGGATGGAGTGACACGTAAGCAATGCCCAGGAGCACAGCGTTGGTGGTGGCAACCCAAACCCACCTCCAAGCAGGAGAAAACAGAGAAAAACCCATCCCTGGTGCGTTCCTTGAACTCATTTCCAGTGGGCTCACGCGGGCAACGCTGCTCGTCGCGTCCTGGCAAAGGACACCCCGTTAAAGCCACTCGTTGTTCCCCGATATATGGGTGATCCCCGACGGCTCAGCGGCTGGTGGGGATGGCAGAGCCTGAAAGTGCCGGGGGGCACCCGCTTGGGGCTTAATTACGCTTCTTCCGTGGGAAAGGAAGAAGAATAGAAGAATAAAATGGAAAAAAAAAAACCCAACCCACCAACAAATACGGCGTGTTTCAGCGCCTTGAGCGAAGGAAGCGAGGCGGCTGCCTCCCGCCGCTGGCCTGGCCCGGGAGGGAGGGCCTGCTGGGTGGGCTCCGAGGGCCCTGGGAAGCGGCCGTGACCGGGGACGGGGAGGGAGAAAGGTGTATTAAAAAAGGGCTTTCTTTGTATTTAAAAAAAAAAAAAATTAAAAAAAAAAATAAAAAAAAAAATAAAAAAAAATTAAAAAAAAAAAAGCCAATGCAGGCAGTGAGGCAAAGTGCTGCTCCCCCCGAACTCAGCCGAGCCGAGCCAAACCCAGCCGAGTTCAGCCGAGTCGAGCCGAACTCTGCTCAGCCAAACCCAACCCAGCCCAGCCGAGTCGAGTCGAGCTGAGCCGAGCCGAACCCAGCCGAGTCGAGCCGAACTCTGCTCAGCCGAACCCAACCCAGCCCAGCCGAGCCCAGCTCAGCCGAACCCAACTCAACCTAGTCCAGCCCAGCCGAGCCGCCCCATACCTGAGCGGGGCGCGGCGGAGGCGGAGCGGCGCTGCCTCCTCCTCCTTCTCCTCCTCCTCCTCCTCCCCCCACCGCGCCGCTCCCTTCCCTTCCCCGCGCCCCGGCCGGTGGCGGCGGGTGTAAAGGTCGGTCGGTCGGTCGGTCCGTCTGTCCGTCCGGCGGCGCCGCTCGCTGCCTGCCGGCCCCATGCCCCGCGCCTAGCGCCGCCCGCCCCGGCCATGTCCGCCGCGGAGCTCTACACCAAGGTGAGCGGGGGTGTGTGTGTGTGGGGGGGCTTCCTTCTATTTTTTGGGGTGGGGGGAGTTGTTTCCCACTCGTGGAAGGGACCCGCAACTTTCCCCGCACCCCCCCGGGACGGCGCCCGGGGAGTGGCGGGGACCCCCCACCCGCGCATCGCCTCCCCCGTGGGAACCGGGAGTCGGGTCGGGGTGTCCCCCCCCCCACCCCCAATTCCCCGGGGCCGGGCGGCCCCTCTCGGGATTTCACCCCATCGGGCGAACGACGTGGCTGGTTTTCTGCCACGGGGAAGGTGAACTTCACCCGTGGGTCGGGGTTGGGGCAGCGTTGGCTTCGTCCTTCGCGGGGGTCGTCACCCGAGCGGGCGAACACGCAGCTAAAACCCGCTCAGCTTCCCAAAACCCTCTTGGAATAATTTTTTTCCCTTCATACTCCTAAAGCACCAAGGTGGAGGGAGAGGAAAAAAGAGTCCTTACAACTGCCGTAACTAACCGAAACGCTCCGAAGGTGCCCGGTTTCTAGTTGCCTTTTCTTTCTCCGACTCCCAAATATAATCCCTCGACGGCGGTACGACCAAATGCACCCGCTTCCTCGGGCCAGCCGGGGAAGGGAACATGGCTGATGGCCTCGCCGGGTGCTGCGTGCCGCCGGGCCGGTGCTCGGTGTGCCGGCAGGGTGGCAGCCGGCCGCCCTCCCCATCGCTTGCCAGAGGGAAACCCAGATTTGCTCCGAAAAAGTAGCCGTTGCGACAACGGGAAGCTCAGGTGCTGCTTTTTAAGGGAAACTGGGATCCCGAGAAGATACCGCTTTTTCTTTTTTCTTTCTTTTTTAATTCTTTGGTGGTTGTGGGTTACTCAGGCAGGGTGCAGGGTATTCCCGCTGCTCGGCCAAAGCGGGCTGAGGATGCGCCCGGTGTGGTTTGGGGGTTTTTGCCCCCTTCGCAGCAAGAGGTTTGTGTCCGCAGAGATCTTTGCTGATTGACTTGGCCTCGTGAAAGAGCTCCTCGCACGCAGCGGGAGACCCGCCTGGTACGAAGCGATAACTGATTAGGGGGAGAGCCCTCTCCCTGCGCTCCGCATCCTCCCGAGGCTAGCCGGGAGCGCTGCGGGCAGCCAGGATCCAGGGAATATGCTTAGTAAAAGCCATCAATAACAGTAGGCAGGGGCTCATCGAGAAAAGTGCTTGGCTTCAGAAAGGTTTTTGCTGAAAGACTGTAAAGTGCCAGCATCGTCTACTGTAATAATGAGAATTTTAGTGTTTTAAATTCTTCCTGTGACCATGGTCAGCGGGGAGATGCTGCCAGATTGGCACCAGCCCTCTTAAGGAACCACTTTTTGTCTCCGTGCCAGTCTCCCAGGCTTAACTTTGCTGCAGATTTCTGCTTCTGTAACTCAGTTGGAGGACAGCTTTTATGTAATATTGGGAGTTGCTGCTTATTTTTTCAGCCGTTGGTATCAAACGGATGCGGGATGCAGTGTGAATCTGACAGCTCCTCCTTTGAACCTATGTGAATTTAAGAAGCCCTGCCGGATTGAGCAGGGCTCTCCGTGAGCGGGCTGACCTCTGTCCTTCTCAGGAGTGCTTCAAAAGCAAAGTCTCAGGTTTGAAAAACCTTTTTCCCTTGGAAAATCTGAAGGGGAGCACAAGGAAAGCCGTGGCTGAACTGCTCCGACATGCTGCCCGGAGCATCTCGTCAGGTGTGGATGCGATGGCAAGCATCCCCGGGGAGGAGGGAGGTTGGCAGCAAGTGCTGCGTTATCCCTATCTATGGGCTGGTTATAACAACCAGGTTAATTGATTCTTAGCCTGATGATCAGGTAATTAACCTGTGCTGTGTTTTTATGCTAACTTGATTAGGTTTATACTCCTGTTCATCTGTTGAATGGATATAAGATGCCTGCTGGGGCATTGCTTGTGATCCCGTTGCTGTATCTTTTCGACAAGGCTCTTGCAAAGTGATGGGGATTTGGTGAAAATCTGTGCATGTCGTTAATTTTTAATTTAGTTATAATAACAAAGCTTTTTGATGAGAGCTGGTGCTTCAGTGCTGGCCCTTCTGCTGGTGTCCGTCTGTCTTGCGGGGACATTTTAGGGACACAGCTGGTGTGGTGGGGCCACTGATGGTGCCTTGAACCCTTATGGGTCATCTGTGGGGCTGAGTGCTGGCGTTGCAGTGAAATTTAGGACTGTCCTGCTGGGTTGTCTTCTGCGTGGGGCCTCTGTGTCAGCTCTGAGCTTTGAAGCAGCAGGAAAATGTTTCCTGTGACTTTGAGTATATAAGAAAAAGAGCCAAGAAGGCTTTAAAAAACACAACAAAGCCTTAAGATGCTGAGCCTGAGGGTGCGAGTCGCTGATGGAGGTCCCCGAGATGAAGCAGAACTGTTTTTCTCTAGCTTGTTCTTGGAAAGCGTTGAAGAGGGTCCCCGTGCTCGCTTGTGCATCGCCTCTGTGCAGATGCGGGCGTTTGGCCCCATGGCCCGGAGCTCCGCTGGGCACTTAAAGCTCATACACGGCCTCCGAGAGCGTGGTGGGGAGAAGATAACGGGCTGTCAAGGGCTGCCCTGCCCCGAGCAGTTGGGCATTGACGCACCCTCTGTGTGTGGCTACCAGAAGATGCGTTAACGGAGTAATACGGGAAAGATCGGAGGCAACGAGGGGTAAAAGCACGGCAGAGCTTCGGTGGGGCGTTATGGTTCAGGAGATGACTTTCGAAGCGCGGAGGTGCAGCCTCCTGGATAACCTTGTCGGCAGGATGGGGATGAGGCTTTTCGAGGGAAGATGCAAAGGGAGGGAAGGCAGACGATCCAGCTCACTGGAATCAATACAACTGTCTTGCTAAAAGCCTATCGATCCAATGCGCCGTGTTGCATTAGCAACACGGATGGTACCTCCGTTGGAGTCCTTCCTCCTCCTGGTTGAGCCAGGATGAGGGAACCTGCCAGGGAGCTGCTTCAGAGCAGCTAAGTGGGACTTCCTAGGTCCTCTCACCTCTTCTTCCTGCTGGGCTCTAATGGGAGCTGCTATGTGTTGTGTAGAGAGCCCTTAACTTCCGCTTGATGCTTGCAGAAGGTCTCCTGGAACCTTATGGGACACATAATATTTTCTCAGAGCTTAAGTTCATGCTTGTTAAACCATGCTGATGAATTTGCTGTGTTAGACTCGGTGCTGTCCTGAGGAGCACTTAACTGGAGGGGAACCCATCCTGGAAACACCAGCAGCTGTAAGATGATGGTGGAGGCCCTCTCCATGTGATGCCTCCCCTGTGCCCCTTTAAGAGCAGGGATGACTGGTGTTTAATAGCCCTCATCAAACAAGATAATTAACAGCTGTGCCTAATTACAAGCATGTGAGTAGTTCCAAAACTGCATCAACCTTCAAGCATGTACGACTCCACTTGGGTAAATAGTTACAGGGAGACCATTATAATACTCTTCTCACTCCCAATGCAGTACCTGGGGATTTTAGGATTATCTGGCTGTGGATTTTTTTGTTGCAGAAACAAACATGAGTTTAGTGTGACTTGCATCCTAGCAGAGGAGGAGCTATATGGTAAGGGGCGCAGACCTGATCCTGGAGCCCCTGGCACCAGTGTGTGCAAGAGGAGTAGGGGATGCAGGGGCATCGAGGACTCCCACTCGTAGAAAAGACCTGTTCCAGATGGAGAGCTGGTGGAGCTTTGCCTAACCTGTGTATCACCCGGTTACCCTGTGCAAATAGCTTTCTAAGGCTGCCTGGGGCTGGTCCTGCTCCAGCCGTGTCCCTGGGATTCCTGCTGGAGTGTGGTAGTGATGGGACGTGCCTGGCTGCGGCACTGCCCAGCCAAACTGGTTGCAGCTGGGGAGGGCAGTTGCTCAAATGCTATTTAAGTGAAGCAGGAGGCAAAGGTAGCTCCCTGCATGCACTGTTCTTGCCTTGGTCTCCAACCAGAGCCCTCCAAAGAAACCTGTTGCTGATGCAGCTAAGCTTCAGCCAAGGCAACTGCAGTCCGATCCCCGTAAGCTTGCGCAGATGCCAGCGTTACTCTGTAATGAGATAAGAGGGACGCCGTGCGCCGCTGAGCTGGGTGCTGGGCAGGGCGGAGGGAGGACATCGCTCCTGGAAGATGCCGTCTCCGGCAGCGGTTTGATTTGCAGTACTAAACTGGAGATTAGACTTGTTTGCTAGCCTTCGTTGTTGTAAGGTGAAGCTCTTCGTATTATTAAAACAAATATAATTGCTTTGCTTCTGGATGTTCTGCTCTCTTAAAGGTACTTCTTAAGGTATGTTAATTGTTAATTTAAGTATAGCCTCTGAGCCTGGTGCAAAACAGTGCTCCTGCCAGGCTAGGGAATAAGCTGTGCCTTTCTGCTCCTGGGGTGTGTTGTAGCTTGAGATACGCTCTTCAGGAGGTTTGCAAGCTCTGGATGAGTAAGAAACCAGGTTATTTATTTCTTTTTTATTTTTTTTCCTCCTGTTGTGCAAAGTGACTGGTATTTGCCAAGTATTTTTTAATAGGTGATAAAACTTAATGCATTAAAAAAATCCTCTTTTAATGGCTAGTGTTGGATATAGAAAACTCTCTGGTTTTAACTGAAAGTTGTTGTATTAAATAAAGTAGCTGGAATGAATTGGCGGTTTCTGAGCCTGGAGAGAAACTTCTGAAAAGCGAATATAGCCAGTGTGAGCACACACTGATTGAGTCAATGAATTGGCATAAACCTTCTGGCATAAAACCGTTCTGAAAATGATTTATCCTTCAAAGCTCTGGGAGGATTCATCCTTAGCAGGTGCCTGTGTGTTGGTTCGGGGTTGAGGAGCGGCTGGGAAGGAGCAGAGATCATCTTCTGTGTTTTGTGTAGAAAAAATTTCTGGTAAAAAGTGTAGGGGGCAAGGAAATTTTGGGATTCAGTCCCAGGACATCCACGGGACCTCTACTGCAGAGCTCCTGAACTCCTGCCTCTGCCATTTGCAGCTGCTATTAGGAAAAGCAGGTTATTCTTGAAGGTTTTGGGGTGTTTTTTTTCTCTTGTTTATTTCAGGTTATGAGAACGTGTCTGGGTCATGCCACACAGGGCAGGGAGAGCTTGGAGGCCATGCTGGGATTTTTATTTAAAGATGGGGCTGCCTTGCTGAAGGAGCCGGATCCATTGGCATCTGTGGTCTCCTCCTGATCCTGCCTCATTATTAGCTGCAGTTGCGGAGAGAAATTCATTGAAATGTGAAATATGATTGCTCCAGCCAGCTCCCTGCAGCTGGGGACCATGCCAAGGGCATGGCCACCTCCACAGCAGCTTGGGGACCTCCTCGGCTTCCCTGGGAAGGCACAGGGGATAAAAGCAGAGCCAAAATTGGGTGTTTAAATACCATTCAGTCCACTGGTTATATGGCCTTGAGTAGGTGCAAGGAAGGTGAGAGATGGGTGCTGGTGGCTTTGCAGGCATTTCCCTTCCTCGGTGGGCAGGAGATGGCTGGAGTTTGCCCCATGCTCTGCCAGCACATGACTCCAGCAGGGTTTAATTAGCTTGATTCCTGCTTTATGCCCTCTTGCTGGTTAGGCTTAGTTGACTCACCTTTTTTAAAAATTATTTTTAAGAATTCCTGCCCTCATACTGTTTTAAGGGTGTGAAATTAGGCGCGTCGGAAGGGGGGAATCCCAATGCATACAAGCCCAAGTTGCAGTGATTTGCTGGGTTAAATCCAGGGTGAAGGATGGAAACCTGGGGATGGCAGCGGGTCCGGAGCCCAAGGCAGCACGTGGCTTTGCCGGTCTTGTGGGGTGGGATGGGATGGGATGAGTCGGTCCTACGCTTTTCTGCCCTGAGGATGGAGTTTAACCAAGGGTATTTGTCACAGGCAGCCTGGCTTCTGTTGAGGAATGTATTTACAAGGGAGGGTTTTTGCTTTGTTTTTCTTCTCTGCTGCCAGTAACCAGGGGTGGAAAATAACGACCCTGAACGTGGATGTGTGCATCCCTTCTGATGACCAAGAAAGAAGGCTATGTATGTTTGCATCTGTATTTTATATATATATATATATGTATATTTGAAGGTGAATTCAGTTTGCTGTAGTGCAATGCAGTCCTAGGCACGTTGGACTTTTAGTTTACACGCCAATTAGTTTGTAGCTCTGGCCAAAAAAAGAGTAGTGCACCCTTATTGTGATAGTTGTCTGGGAAGGAAACCGCAGGAGTAGCCAAACTTTAGTGTGAAGGTGGACTTTGGACCTTCTGAGTTAGTCGGCGGTGTAATAAATAGCAGGTAGTGTGGGGGAAGCCCTGAGTCGGGTTTTTTTGTGGTGTTATTGTCTGTTCTTTGACCTGTTCTGCAAACAGAGGCATTTTGCAGTGGTTAAAGGGATATCAGTGTGAACTACAATTCAGGACAGGAAAATGACTGCTTTTATTGCAGCAAAACTTCAAGCTTTGGCAGACACCTGAAATGTTTGCGAAACGTTTTAGTGAAGAATTTGCTATTTAGCAAAACTGAAAAAATTCCCTGTGTGCTTTTTGTGTCTTGAGTTGGTTGTGTAAAGCAACTGCCCTCGTATGCCTCTGGCCCACTGTGAGACTCATCTGGTTGGGTTGGTTTTTGGCTTAGTGTGGTCCTCCAGAAATGAGCAGAGACCTGCCCAGAGATGGTAGCAGGGCTGGGAAGGACCAGCGGCCGGCGGGTGATGGATTTCACATGGCCTTCCTTGTTTGAATGCTCTTTAACGCGATGCCTAGGTCGTGTTAACTCATCAGTTTTACTAATGAGGCTATTAAGGATTTGGTATTTCTGCTCTTTGCCTTTCCTGCAGTATCCAGAGGGTTTGGGGAGGAACATCCCTACAGAGAAGAGCCTGCAGCCTGGAAATGTGATCTTTTTTCCAGCTGTTTTCTCCTTTTGTTCTTGATTTGTCCGTGTCCAAAGTCTTTTCTAGCTGACTGAAACCTGTGAGTCATGGGAATGGGTTAAACGTGTCAAAGGCTGGACTGTAGGACTACAAGAACTATAAGCAACATTGGTCTGTAAACCCTTACTATAAGGAATATAAGCCCTTAGTTGCAGGGTATGGCCCCAAACTTGCAGCTGCAGCGTGGTGGGATGGTGGTGCAGCTCCTCCAGCAGCATGTGTTCCCGACCTGCCGTGCCACCATCGTTCACTGCTTTTAACCAAATCCTATTTGATTTTTAACAAAATTATTTATTTATTTTCTTTTCCACAAGCAGGTTTGGTGTGGTTTTTTTTTTTTTTTCAGTAGTGGCTTTTAGTTCCCTGTGCTTGTTCGTATGAAGCCAGTGGTGCTGTTAGGACATTCAGACCCTGCTCTGGCAATTACAGGAGATGACCAACTATACCATGTTACATGTCTTGCTGCCCTCCCCAACTCTATTTATGGTGCAGGGCAGGTTGTAGGATACCACGATCATCTCCTCCTTAATGCACGGCCATTGCCTTCTCCTTCAGTCCATGCTCTGTGTTCCTATATGAGCATTGGTGGTGGTACCAGTGGGGTGGTTTTGTGTTGTCTGGGTGCTCGATGTTGGTGTGCTCCGGGTGTTTGGTGCTAATGTGGCTTGGCTCCTCAATAGGAGATGTGTGCTGTGTCCACCTGTCCGTCCTGCCTGTTGGATGTTCCTGTTGGCTCTCATTCATCCTTCTGCCTGCGAATCTCCGTTTGCCACGTGCCTCTTGCTTAGCTCTTCCCTGAGGACACGTCTTCTCTGTGCTTGAGGTTGACCAAGCCTTTCAGCTCATGACCGCTTCCCATCTTGCTGAACCACGGGCAGCCCCGCAGGGCTGGTGGGCTCCACGAAGGGACACGTTTCCCTCAGTGGCTCCACCGAGGTGCAGAGCCAGCGCTTAAACCCAGCTAATCCATACCTTCACCCTTCCCGTGAGTCATCGCCCAAGCTGCCTTACGATAGTCCCGCTGAGGTGCTGGTAGGATGTGCTAACCACCATTTACAGGGCTGTTGGGAGCAGGATGTGCTGTGGATGAATCACGGCCACTACTTATCAAAATGACACGTTACATCTCGGGGACGTGTCCTGGCGAGTCACTGCTCTTCAAAGAAAAAAGACCCGTAATATTTTTAAAGATGGCTTTTAAAAATCACGGGGGATGGTGATGGGAATGTCCGGTTTCTTCTGAAAGCCACACAGGGATGGTTTCAGGTGGCTCAGGCAAACCTCCAGCTGTCAAATCCCCAAACAGGCAGGACATGAGCAGGCAGCTGGAGCTGCTGACATGTGTCTTAGCAAATGAGTGTTGAAAACTGTTTAAAAAAAAATAAATAAATAAAGTCTGATCCTTGTGCCTGATGCAAAGCTGGTGCTCGGTGCTACACCCCAAGTGAGCAGAAAGTTGGCGTAAGCATATCTCAAGGCAGTGTGTGGATGGAAAGATACCAAGATGATGGAAGCTATAATTTTCAATCTAATTAAGCTGAGTAACTCCCTCATGGATTTATGCTTCTTAATTACTTTGAGCTCTGATAACACGGGCGCTGTGGGTATTGCTGGTTTTGGGCAGCGGGTGTGATGTCCGGCCGGGGTGAAGGCACGGTACCCACCGAGCGCTTCGGGGATGGTGCAGGTCTCGGTCAAGGACGCTTAATCTCTTGGTGGAGTGGGGATGGAGAGCTGGAGGTGGCTTTCACGTGGCAATACTGGACTACTGTGGTCTTGGATCAGTCCTGCATCTCCTCATAGGACTATATGTCCTCTTCTAGAGGCAAGGTGGAGGCGCAGGAGAAGGTCCTGCTCCAGACTCACACAGACCTCAGCAGGACATAGACATGTGAATAATGGTACAACTCTCGCCAGCCTTTCCCATGGTTGTGGAGTCCCTATTTCTTGCCTACCTGATGCCTGCTTTCCTCACCATGTTCAGTGGTAAGAAATAAAATAACGAAGGAAATGAAAGACCAAGTGCCGCTCATCCAGCGCTTGGTTGATGTCTCGTGTCTCTGTGCTGTCCCTTTGCTTTCCTGTCTCCACCTGGCCTGGTAAGAAATCACTTCTCTGCTGGGATAGACCATGAACGCCTCTGCTACCGTCTTGTAGTTAATGGTACCAACAGGGCACGTTTTGGCCGAAGCAAGACCTTTAACACTGCTAAAAAGCTCTTCTAGAAGCTGTGTCTGCACAGGGTGTGAACATCTCACCCAGGGGCTGGTGGAGAGCTGCCCTCAGGGCTGTCCGCAGGGACTTCCCTACTCCGAATATTGGGGTTTTCTCCCCCAGATTCTGGCGTTGCAGAGATGCAATTTGCTTTTCCTCTCCTTTCTGGCTGTGGTAGCTGAAGTGCAGCTGGGGATGTGTTGTTTGTGGCTGGATGGCTTTCAGGGGACGGAGCTCCTCGGGTGAGGGACTCTGCTTTTGAGCTGGACCTGCCCTTGGCTCTCCCGCAGCATGGGTTTTATGGCCCTGGGCGTTATAAAGACCCTGGCCGGAGAGCTAAGGAAGATCATGGCTTGCTTCTGCAGACCCTAGAAGTAGCAGGTTTGAAATCTGGTTTGCTTCTGCTTGTTTTCTTTTTTTATTTTCCTTTCTAAAGCCTTTGTTTTTGTTTGGATCCTGCCCCAGTGAGGTGATAACTTGTTCTCTGTGCAGAGTGGTGAGATGAATGCTTACGCTTCGTCTGCCCTGCCATGGAGGACGGAGGCAGAGCTCTTAAATAAAATAGAATGAAAAGAAAAAAGATAAAAATAAGAATAGGATAAAAAGAATGAAAAAGAAAAACCTGGGTGTCTTAACTGAATTCTAGGAAAATATTGATGCTCGAGGTTAAAGGGCTGGTGCTTTGGTGCAGCTGGTGGCAGGAGCGGCTGTGGATTTCAGCCTCGCAGTGCTGCTGCTGCCCTGAGGGTGATTTGTGCCGCCCGGCCCCTCGCCTGCTCACCGGGAGCTGCTTTGAAGCCTCGTGTGCTCTTGCTGTGCCAGAACAAACTCCGAGTTGAGGCTGTCGGAGCTAATCTTCATCCTTTCACGCTTTGCCCTCCCCGCCGCTGTTGCGGTGAGCGATGGCTGTGCTCGCACCCGCTTATTTTAGGGAAATCCCTCCCCAGCGTGGGAGCGCGGGGACCATCCCCGTGATGCCGGATGGACGTGAGCAGTGCTGCCCAGCTTTGAGAAACCCGAAATACCCATTTGCTTGACCGTCAAGGTGGGTCTAAGTCGTCTTTAGGAGTAAAACTTGCTTGGATATGCTTTTCAGCACCCAACACTCCATGCTGGAGAAGATGGGATGCCTGAGGCTGTTTGAGGCTGTGCAATTCCTTGCAGCTCCCAAAGAGCGAGATGTGAGCAGGCTTCTCCTCCCCAAGCGCTGCTGCACCAGCGTTTGCATCCCAAAGTCCAGCATCGAGCAGAAAAACTGCTGATCTCACCCAAATGCAGCCTCCCTGAGGCCCCTCTTTTTGTCCAAGGAACGGTGTGGCACAGAAGTCCATATTTTTTAAAAAAAAAAAGTCTATTCTCAGGAATAGAATATTCTATTGAGCAATGCCAAAAAGTCTGTAGGCTGTCTAAGATTTCACTATTTTCTTTTTTTTTTACATATTATTTTTACTTATTTTTTTATTTTCTGACTGAAAAAGGTGCTGTCTCCTGGCAGTCTTTGCTCTGGTACAAAGTTTCAGCACTGGAAGGTCACGTGAAGTAAATCAGCAGAATGCAAACCCTGCTGTTACTTGCTAAACTTTGCCCGGATCTCATCTAATCACTGACCTGATAAGTACTTAGGAGCTCCAACTCTTTTCCTGCGAGGAGGGAGCTCAGCTCCAGTCCCCAGGGCAGCGCTGGTCCTGGCTGAGCATCCTCCTGCTCAGCATCCTTTTGCTCCAAAGGATGATATTTTTAAACCCTTTGGATATAAATTGGGTCTGAGCAGTTACTTGCTGTTATATCCCAATTTTAAATAGTATTTCCTTTTCTGAGTAGCAGGTTTACTGGTTTTTCTCCTTTTTCTTTTTAGTCTCAGATGACTCTGCGTTAATATCTGGTCATCTGCGAGGCAGTACCCAAATTTAAGCTGTCGCTAGTCTCCGGTGCGATGGTTTTTGGTGTCCCTGTATGAAGAGCAGACTGGATGTTGTGGCTGATAGAAAATCCCCAGGACCTTAGTGTGCAGAAGTGTTTTTAACTATCGGACCATGCAGTTCGTAAATTAGTGAGGTTTCATCCTTTTAGCAACTCTGATGGCAGTTTCTTGTCTCTCCACGTTCAGTACTAAAGGCTGAATGTTTCTAAAGGAAACACCTTCCAATAAAACAATTTAATTTTCCTCGGTAGTATTTTGGGGACAATCTGTTGGCGACTATTTTATCCAGCGTGCCATCTCTCGGCTTATAACCCTCTTTGATGTGGCTCATTCAGGGGAGAAATGGCATTACACACTACCTCAATCACTCAGATGTCAGAGAGGATATCGCGTTTGACTAATCAGGGAAAATTTGGGAAGATTTAGTAATGCCAGGAGACATGACCCACTTTCAGATAAATGCTTTTCAGACAATAGAGGTTAGGCTATATGGTGGGGGAGGGAGAAACATTCACAGAGTAGAAATAATTAATTATTATTTATAATTTTTAAATTTTATTGTGCTGACCCTTTCCCAGGTTCAGGACATGTTTTCTTTTTTTTTTTTCTTCTTAAGAAAATGCTGGCGCTAACTGTTTTTCAGCAAATATCTGTTATCCAGAGATGACCATCCCCAGGCTCGGGATGCTCCCTCGGGCATGGGGGGTGGCTGATGGGTGTTGGGATGGAGGGTGTTGGAGAGCTGTGGTCCAGCGCGATGTGGCTCCGGTCCAGCTGTTGGTGGTCGGCGTTGGCTGGTGATGGGGAATCTGATATGGGAGTTTGCCTTGAGTGTCCCAGCTCGGGAAGGTCGACCCGATGAAGTCCATCTTAAGTACGTAAGGACAGAAGAATATTAATCCGTAAAGCCAGGTTTCTGTGTTTTCTTCATACCACAAACCTTATACGCGGTTCATCCGTATTCTTTTGTTATTGGAGGCTTCTGGCCAAAACAGCAACCGAAATTGCAGAGGTGTAGCACTATGATCTTGTGAAACTGTGAGAAAGCGAAACCTGACGCTTAAATTTGTAGTATGTGAACTTTTTCTTCAAAGACAACAAAAGCGAGCATTCTTCAAGTAGTAACTACATAATTTTCAGGGCTGCAAGTTCTGTCAAGCAACTTGTTGTGGCTGTTTCTTTGTGCAAGGCTTTATCTTCCCAGCCATGAGCTGAGCAGAAACAACTTAGGCTTCTTAAAACCTCTTATAACCCCTTATTAAAACTAGCTTTATAATCCTTCCAGAGTATAGCAACAAAACTTCAGTCTTGATTTCATATTGTAGCTAAACTCCGGCTGTATCTTGAAATTTGTCGTGCTGCTGTGAATGTCCAATGTGATGGAGCAATGTCGGAGCCCACCTGACAGCGGGAAGATGCGCTGTGCTGTGTGGGCAGTGTTTTGGGGGAGAAACTCAATCCTAGGGATGTACTGGAACTGCTGCTGGTTTCTGGAAGGGGACCCAAGTTTTCAACCTTTTCTTACTATTTTTGAAAATAACCTTTTGAACGATCATTCAGCTGTAGGTGTTTTTTAGTGCTCTATTTTTGCCTGGGGCGTTGAATGACATTGCTGTGTCTTCCACAGGAAGCAAAAATACCCAACGCTCTTGTTTTCTAAGTAGTTCCCTGAATCTTGTTCTTTCAAGAGTCACATTATAAGCTTCAAGCATCCTTACCAAGCAGGTTGAAGTCTTGCTTCTTCTGCCTTTAAGCTTCAAAGCCAGTAGACTGCAGTTTCTTGGGTGCATCTCTGTTGTTAAACGCTGCTTTTACATGCTGTTACGGTGATACTTGGAAGATCTGTAGCTCTGGCACTTGTCTAAATAAATCCGTTTCATTCGCACATACTTCTGGTGTTTGGTGAATTGGTTGCTTGGGTTTTCATGGGGGCTCTGAATTCCCAGTGATGGTTGTGCCCCATGAAATACTCAAGTGGAATTTCCGTGTTAACAGCGGATGTTGAAGGCCTGATTGAAGTCATGCATTATGCTGAGAGCTCGTGTGATCTTTGGGTGACTCGGGAGTGATGGTACCCGGTCGGGCAGGAAGGTGGTCTTGCTGCTTCTGTGAGCACCAGTGATGCTGATGCCTGCCTGCTCGCTCTCACGTGCCTGGGAAGGAGCTGGAAAGAGCTAAAATATATCTGGGATCTGGACAAACCTGTCCTGCAGTCAGGCTAAGCTTCAATATAGTTAATTTGTTTGGGAGGGAAGAGGCCGTTTTGGAAGGACTTGGCTCCACTCCTTCTGCTCACACAAAACGTATGTAATTTAGCAAGTCAGCACAGAGCAAAATGCCGTGGCCAAGGCCTGAAATAGCCAGCCCAGCAGCTGGACGTGCTGGAGATTAATGCAGATCTGAACGATGGCTCATAATTTAAAAGCTGAATAGCTTTTGAAACGTCCCAAGAGTTGGAAGAGGCCCTGGCTGCATCTGCCTTACCTGCTATAACCCCATAAACAGCTCTGACTCTTGCCTCTTAGGTTTTGCACATAATTTATATCTGCTTTAGAAGTTGGCTGGTGTGTTAATGCCGTTGTCCAGCGCCCGTGATTCAGGCTTGGAGGAGTTTCTTGGGAGTCATAGCATCCATCCAAGGGATTCATGTTAGATAGTTGAGTTGGGTTGTGTTAAGGATGTTTAAGTTGTTTTACGGAAGCAGGCCAGTTAAAAATGGAGACTTGGCTTTTTTCACCCTTAATTTCCAGGCAGGGCTTAAGGAAAGCTGAAGCCACCAGAGAAGCATGTGTAGATCTTGTGCTCCGGTAATAAACCTGCAGCGAGGGGGTGGACGAGGCCGCCTCCATCCCGTAAACATTTTCTTGATTGCCCTGAACACGGGCAGCCAAGGCAGGAGTGAAAATATGGTAGTGGCCTTTAGCCACTAAGCCAGCCTTGAATATTTGTGGGGGTGGAGTGACAAGTGAGATCTTGATGTGTCCCTTCAGTTACCAGATGTTGCCGATGCCGGTGGTGATGTCCTGCAGCTGTCCTCTGGAGCAGTGTCCTTCCCACCAGGCACGAGCCTTGCTGAGGGCTTCTCCTGTCCATGAGGATGCTGTGAGCCTCCCAAATTAGAGCCCTGAGCTCCCCTGTATGGGCTTAGTGGTTGCTAACCTCTTGGCTTCTCTTGCACATCCCTTCCACATGCTCACAAAACTTCCCACTTTAGGGGATTTAAACAGTTTGCTGGGGGTGTCTCTTGCATTTGATTTCTGCAGATGAGCGTATGATGCTGGGGATAAATTTACTGTAGCGATAAAGCACGTATTAGGAGTGATAATAAAATTTAACTGTGTTAGTCTGACTAGCTACTGGAGCAGTCCCTATCCATTTTATTTTGTGATGGGGAGAGATTTGCAACTTGTTTTCCCTAGCGTCAGTGCAAAACAAGATGTGGCCTTTCTCCTGTGCATGCAAATCCTGAAGGGACTTCAGAAGTGTCGGAGGAGCAGGGAAATCCCAGCTTGTGAGCTTTCTCAGCTGGTGTTTCTCGCTGGAAACAAGAGTGGGGGATGCTGAGGTTTGGTTGTTTCTTTTCAAATGAAGCCCAGCTTTTTGACAGTGCTTTGGTCGTAGCCAACAGAGGGAAAACCTCCTCTGAGAGCTGGCTAAAATACCCTTTAAACAGGTTAAGCTGCTTTTCTATGAAAAGAGCTGTTGTGAAAACCAGTCCCTTGGGGTTTCTCACTGGGACATCGGTGCTGGCAGCTGAAATGAGTTCAGGTTGTGGCCGTGCTGTGCCCGTCAGTGACAGCCACGTTGTCCCCTGCTTGTGCATCGCTGTGGCCATCAGTGCTGCTTTTGCAGACCTTGCAAAGACAGTGTTGTATTTCAACTGAGGTGGCTTCTCCGAAATGTATTAGCCTGGAGCTCAGATCCACATTCCCATGGCTGGAAATGCCAGCAATGGAGGGAGCGTGGAAATGCAGGGACTTCTGCACCACCTCCATAGCGGAATGTTTGAAAGCATCAAGGAAAAGCAACAGGAGGTGACCAGCATGTTCCCTGGGCATTGGGTTGAGCTGGTTTTGCTCAGCAGGTTTGCTTGGCATGTGGCTTTCCAGCAAGGTGCAGTTAGTGCTGAGGACATCTTTTAGCTTTGCAGCTGGAAGTGACCCCGTTTTGCAAATACAATACAGGGAGGACAGGGGAGAGGAAGGGAAAAGCAAATATTTGCGTTTCTGCTGTTGAATCCACCTCACTGACGCTCTGGTAGGACCTGCTCCTCTCTCATTGGAGTCTCTGCTCTTACTAAAGTATTTCTGAATGTACCATTTGTTTACTGAAAGTGGGTCTTATCTCCACCGTAGCTGGGAATAGGGAAGCTGTGCTTTAGCTGTAGATTTAATAATGCTCTGATAAGGGCTCGCTGCCGTCCTTGCAGGGAGATCTGGCTTATTGGCGAGCGGCAGGGTGAGAGGTGCCGTGGGGAGGAGGAAAACCGAAATGGTGGCAAAGACTGGTTGGTGTTTGGCAGTCTGCTTGGCTGTGGGTGGTGGAGGTGAAGAGGGTGGGCATGGTCTTAAATTTGGAAAACAACCATGCACTGCTCATCTGCCAGGATATTGAGGAAAAGCAGCAAGGGTGTGACTTTTTTTGATGAAAATTGAATCTTGGTGGCTATTGGATTTATCAAGTCATTGGTTTGAGGTTAATTTATTCCTTAAACATCCCATACCCAAGTTTGGTATGCTTTATTGTTGTGAATTATATTCCAATAATTATGGTGACTTGAGACTTGCATCTGATATTCTGAAATTTCTGGGGAAATAGGTATTGGCAATACCTTTGTGGTTTTAGGGGAAGAGGGAGTTAGGCCAAGTGGAGAAGCTTGGGATGCAATGGAAACGCGTTTCATCTGTTCAGCTGAGCTTTGGATAACTCTGCAGTTTTCCCACATGCTTTGGGTTACTGGTGCTGCCTCAGTGAGGCCACCGTCCCCCGTGGTTGTCCCCGAGCTCTGCCTGTCCTCCTGAGATGGTCTGAAGAGCTGAAAGCTTGAATTATGGCTCTTCTGACCTGGTAAGCCGATGAAAAATTCACTCCAAATTCTAATTCCTACTCTTGTGGCTTCATTTTATAAATATATATGTGTGTGTGTATATATATATAAAAAATAAAAATAACCGTTTCCTCAGAATTTCTACTTAAGGACTGCCCTGAGTTTATCAGAAACGCCATAGTAAATACCTATTGCTTGAGTAAAGGCTTATAATTGTGCTCAAAGCGCAAGAATACTTGAGTGTATGCTGATGTCACCTAGGAAAGCATAACTTCTGTGTGATGCAAGCAGTAGAAAAGAAGTGACCCTTGTCTCCCCAGGCACACCCAGCCGGGTGGGGGAACCCTTTCCTGTTCTTCCAGGCATTTTTGACATATGTGGAGAATAACTGAAGTTCAGATCGTGAATTCTGTTTAATCCTGTGATCGTGCTTGATGCTTGTTCGTAACAAACAGAACTTTGCTTCTCAATAGGTCAGGTGGTGGGATCACGGCACAGGATGCTTCTACAGGCAAGAGGTGCCTGTCGTTTTATGTCTGAAAAACTGGCTCGATTTGGGGCAGTAAGTTAGAAAGCACCGTTAACTGTCCAAGTTGAAGGTTAAAAATACCTCAAACCTTTGCAGTCATTGTGTGAAGCAGAGTTAAGGTTGCTGTGGGAGTTTTCACTTTGCATTTCTTAAGCTCTGGGAATTCAGCTCTGTGGGTCATGTCTGGCTTGGGGATAACAGCAGCATCATCTCTTTAAATGAATCTCTTACTAATAGCCTGTAATTATCCAGAAACGGAGTCATCAGCTATGCGTGGAAGAGCACTGCCTGCTGGTCCCTCCAAAAAGGACCTGTATGCCATTTATTTATGGGCACCAAAAATATATCATGCCTCAATGGGATCTCTCCTGAGCACCTTCCCAGTGCTGGCCACGCTGCCGATGCCAAGGGGCCGTGGTCCCTTGTCTGGTGCCATCATGTGCCTTGTGCCTTTGGCTTTCAAATGATGCCAAGTCCCCTGCAAAGGGGAGGCCCTGCAAGGCCGTCTCCTGTGCTGGCATTTGCTTAATGCTCCAGAGCTTGTGCAGCATTTAGCACCAGGTATGTGGGGGAACAGAGCTTCAAAACTTGAGTTTTAGGCAGTTGAAGAAAACTTCTACTAAGAACATAAGCAAGAGATTTCTTAGACGGGGGAAAGAAACATTGCAGCTTACTGCATCGTGTTTCGTGCCCTGAACGTTGCTTGAGGTTTTATTTATGACCGCTTCTGACTCAACTGTTGAACAGCCACATTTATGCTGAGACCTTTTATGGGATGAGGAGCCTTCATCCAGCAAATCTTTCACTTCTGGCCAAATTTCAAACATGACATGCGCTCGAAGATGCTGGTGGGCACCTCACCAGCAATGGCTTAACAAACAATGCCTGTGAAGAACATAAAGTTGTGTGATTTCTGTAAATTTAGTGTTGCTGTTGAGGAGGAGGTTGATGAGCGTGATCTCTTTTCTTGCAACCTGTTGAGCTGACAGACGTTTGGCATGCAGCAGCCTGTTTTTCCCATTAGCTGCTGGGAGGGAGCTGGTGTGGACGCACCACGCTGTGAAAGGCAATGGGATTTCAAAGACTAATTGCTGTGGAACTTGAAACGAGTCCTATTAAGCAGCTATTGTCAAGACGGGGACGCTAAAGACTTTGGAAACAGTTCCCAAAATACAAATTTGGACTCATTGCATGCCAACTATTAGGCAGAGAAGTCTCTGCTGGTCTGTGTGTGAGGTTTGAGAAGGCTGGAGAGGGGGTTTGGCGGCCGTGGCGCTGAGGAGGAGCAGGCCTTGCCCCCCACGACTGCCTGACTTTCCACCACATGTGGGCAGCCCCAACATGCTGTGCAATTTGGCATTTCCCAGGACCGACCATTGATATGTGCTTCACAGGTTGGGTGGCTACACATGATGGGCAGACACGGTGATCCAAACAGGGATTTTTTTGTTTTGTTTTTTTTAAGAAAGCACCTAAAAATACTTTTTTGAATGTTCGCAGCAGACTGCGATTTCTTCATGGTGTGGGATGGGGAAGAGACCTTCTAGCCCAAGGGGGAGATGGAAGGGCAGGCAGCTGGAAGAAGGAGCAGCTATGAAGAGACATGGGTTGCTTCAGCATCTCTCTGCCTTTTGTAGATCCCATCCCCTTCTGAGCAGGGTCCTAAATCACTGCTGCATGCATGGGTGTGTATAACCACTAATTCCCCCTTTGATGCCTTTGGAGATCCTGTGGGAGAAACCCATAATGTGAGTGATGCTGTGGGTTATCTGGGGCTTCATGTTGACCCTGTTTGCTCGTGGTGGTGGCTGAAGGTAGCTGCGCAAGTTCAGGTATCCCCATCCGGCCACCAGCCTGTGGCATTTGCAGGAACTTGGGTCTTGGGACTGAATATTTCATCAGAAAGGGCAGAAACTTTTGGGCTTGTACATTATGAGCTGGGAACTGGCAGCACAGTTTGTAAAACTTTGTAAAACTGGCAGCACAGTTTGTAAAAGCTTCGCTTTCACAGCAAAATAAACTGGGATAACATAATGTTACTTTAACCCCCCACCCCCCCGTTCATCTACCTAGCAAAGCATGAAGTTGTTCCCTAGAGGAGAGAAAAAAGTCCCAATGCAATGTTTGGTAGAGATGGATCCGAGTTACGGTTTTGCCCTAAGTTGAGTAAGCCACTCTCCATGTCTCAGGAGTTGTCTTCATGCACTCTTACACCCCAAAGTTAGAGTGGTTTATTTTCATTTCTTTTGCTGCTTTTCTAATTAATAATCTTTTTTCCCCCTCACTTCAGGTGGTAAGGGTAGGTTTAACTAGTTTTGCTTGAAACAGGTTGTAGTCCTTAAGCTGCGCTGGTGGGACCCGGTGGCTTCAAGGCAAGTGGCGTTGGGCAAAGTGTCACCATAAATGCTTGTCCTTCCTAAAAGGAAATGCATCTCTTGGATGTGAACTGGGTTTCCCAGTCTTGGAGCAAAACCCCTTGGGCCTGAGCTGGGGGATGTGTAGTGGGATGGAAATCTTATAGCTGGGACGTCCCTGGGTATTTGCGATGCTGCTGGTGATGATGGGAAGAGCCGGAGCTGAGCCTTGCCTGTGTTGAAACTCTGCACCCGCTCTCTGTGCCCAGAGGTAGTGTGTAACCACTTGGGAGGAACAAAGAAACGCTCCTGTAACATGTGGAGGGATCATAGAATCGTAGAATCATTAAGGTCGGAAAAGACCTCTAGGATCATCAAGTCCAACCGCCAACCCAACACTAGCATGTCTCCTCAACCATGTGCCCAAGTGCCACGTCTACGCGGTTTTTGAACAACCCCAGGGATGGTGACCCCACCACCTCTCTGGGCAGCCTGTTCCAGTGCCTGACCACTCTTGCAGTGAAGACATTTTCCCTAAGATCCAACCTAAACCTCCCCTGACACAGCTTGAGGCCATTTCCTCTCATCCTATCGCTTGTTACCTGGGAGAAGAGACTGACCCCCACCTCACCACAACCTCCTTTCAGGCAGTTGCAGAGAGCGATAAGGTCTCCCCTCAGCCTCCTCTTCTCCAGGCTAAACCCCGCCAGCTCCCTCAGCCACTCCCCATCACACTTGTGCTCCAGACCCTTCCCCAGCTCCGTTGCCCTTCTCTGGACACGCTCCAGCACCTCCATGTCCTTCTTGTCCCGAGGGGCCCAAAACTGAACACGGCATTCGAGGGGCGGCCTCACCAGTGCCGAGCACAGGGGCACCGTCCCTGCCCTGCTCCTGCTGGCCACACCATTGCTGATACAAGCCAGGATGCCGTTGGCCTTCTTGGCCACCTGGGCACAAGGGATGTTTAAATGAGTAAATGTATCTCCTGCTGGGATGTGGACATTGTCCTGTGCGTCGATCCAAGAGACATGCAACGGAGTGGCTTTGTTGTGGGGATGGGGAGGGAAGAAGTAGCACCTGGTGGCTGTGATAGCTTTTCTTTTTTGAATTTATTTTCTCCTTATGTTTGGGGTGTTTTGCTGTGTGGACACTTCAGTGTTTCATGAGAACTGTGTTTGATCTGCATGGGAGCATGTGTTTGTGTGCTGCTGGGGCATCCGCCCTTCTGAGGGGAAGAGATAACTTTGGATTTGCCTAACACACGGGGGATGTTGCCAAGTCAGGGGAGAAATTCAAACCAGAAGGTGAAGGCTAGAAAAGACACATATGGTGGCATGGTTATTTTTATATTTTATTTTATTTTTTTTATTTTAAGTGGGTGCAGTTGCCCTTCTTGTAACCCTTCCTCCACTTGGGCAGTCTTCTGCATTTTGATCTCCTTCATTGAGCCCTTCCATCAGAACATGACACTGTTTTGCTAACGGCATCGGCTCCAAATCTCCTCCTGTGATTCAAAATTCAGGGGTTGATGGAGATTGTATTTTCCTCCATCCTTCCTTATTTAAGCTTTCATCTCCCCTATATTTATTAGACGAAATTGTATATAGGATTTAGGGGATAGTTTTCCAGGGAGCTGCTGTGTGGTATAAATAGGAGGCTGCAGGATGTAAGTGCTGGAAGATCTCAAAAGCCAAAATCTCAGTATTTTAGCTGGACAGCTGAAGTGATAAGGAAATAAGGAGGAAAATGTAGCTGACTGTCTTGCCATCCTGGACCTTCCATTTCATATATTAAAAAGGAAACCACCTTTTGGTTTGAGTTTCCTTGGAGATGTGTTTTGAACCAATTTCAATTTAGCCATTGCAAAATCTTGCTTATTTTCTTTGTCTCGCTGGGGAGAAGAGACAAAATACATGCAGTAATATAGAGTAACTCATCATACAAGTGAGCATCTGTGGTCTGGCTGTGGACAGTCCTGGGGGAAGTGGAGCCAGGCACAAGTCATGTTCCTGAAGACCTGGAAATTACTGCAATAAAATGGAAATGCAAGAGCAGTCCTTCCCTCCAGGAGACCCTTCTTCTGCCCCCTGTTCACCGCTTCAAATATTATTAATTAAGAAGTTATTTATTCCAGCTTTGCTCTTGACCACTGGTGCTGTTCTCCAGGCATCGAATGTCTCCTTGCTAACAAACCTTATAGCTGGATTTTTTTTTTTTTAATTACAACTGGTAAAACATTGCTTGCTTAAATCCTCAGCAATCAATTTGTTTGCCTTCAGTTGCTCAGCAATGAAAAGGATGCAGAGGTGGCCCAGGGGCCTTTCCAGCACACCCCTCTGCTTAGAAAGGGCTGAAGAAGAAATGTCCCATAAATACAACTATAGGTCAAAACCCATTTGAATTAAGCACGCACGGAGTGATGCTCCAAGCGGGTTTTTGATGCATGAGCTCTGGAGGGGTGAGGGATAACTATAGAGGTTGATTAATTCAATTACTTCTTTCTAATAAGGTTGAAAAATCCAGTCTGGTGGAGAGGTTGTTCTACAATTAAAGGTAGATTTTGGTGGTGCTGTTGAGGCATGGCAGTGGCCGGTGGGGAGGATGGCTGAGTGCTGGAGCAGCGGGCGAGGTGGTGTGTACCCTGAATTTCAGAAGATGCTTGTGACACAGTGAACACCATGTGTGTTACTGCAATCACAGCCTAGAAGCAGCTGCTGTTTTTCAGCTGAAATTCCTGGTATCCTCTGGCTGTGTCCTGTGGCTGGGGCTGCCCTGCCCTGTGCTGCTGTGCCTGGCTCCTCCCAGGATCATTTTAATATAAAATCATTTAATGGAGGGTAGTCACTGCACTGGGGAAGGAACATGCTTCTGAGTTTCCCTAAAGCATCATGAGGCTACGCTGTAGATAGAGAACTGTGAAAACTTGGGGTGAAAGGCCATTTTTTAACTACTTTATTTATAATCAAATGAATATGGTGTATATTGAGCATTTTTTGGATCCAGCCTATGTTCATCAAGGTGCTTATGTGGAGTTCAGATGGAAAACGGGACGGCGAAGACAAGATTATGCAACAGTAATGCTCAAGGTTTTGATTAATTGAGAATTAGTCAAGAGAAAGGTATTTAATGCTAATCAACAGGGATTTGCAGAAAGTAGCCTGGAAGGATTTAACTTTTGCAGTATGACAGGCTGTTTGGTAAAAGTTGTCCTATGGGGAGACTTGACCCCTGCATAGGGTTTTTAATTAAAAAAAGCAAAAAACCAAGTCTGTAAAACCCCAGTAACCCTCACTGGAATAAAAAACCCTGGCTGCATGGCTGAGTTAGGACCATGGGTCTCATCCTGATTCCCCTTAGACACCGGGTCAAGGATTTTTTTTCTTGATCCTATGCGATGTGGCAATTTTTTCAATCAATGACTTGGTAGAAGAGGTAACGAGCACCGGAGAAGCTGGGTTGGGTGGGTGGTGCTGGAGTGTGGCTGTGAGCATCCCATGGGTGCTGGACCCAGGGGAGATGCCTGGGAAGTGGGTGTTGAGCCCCCTGCTCCAAACTGCTGCTGCCCTGACGCCTGCAGCTCTTCCAGGAGGAGCTGCAAGTCAAGTGCATGATTACTTGGGTTGGCTTTAGCACCAGACTTTTTGTGCTTCCCCAGGGACTCTGCAGTGATTTAGAGTGTTTGCAGAGCATCCCTCTTCTTGGCAGTGTGGCAGAGACTGGGTGGTGATGTCTTGGATGGATGGATGCATCTTGCAGAGCTGAGCCAGGCCTGATAGGAGAGAAATCTGGTGTTTGCTGGTCTCATTGGGATGGTGATCCCCTACTCCTGGTGCTCCTGGGACAGGACCTGGAGAAAGGTCTCCCACCCGGCGGACCAGTGGCTGGTGTCTCTTGATGCAGCTCTCTAATGCTGTTGAATATTAAGTTTTGGAGGGGCTTTGCCAGGGTTTGTAGCAGATCCTCCAGTGGAACCCATGCTTTAAATCCAGGCTTAGACATCCAGAGGGGCAGCCCTGCCTTTTACCCTGTGATTTCATCAGGCTCCTGGTTGCATCCTTGCAGCGGGCAGCAGCCTGCCTGTCCCGCTGCCAGCTCTCAGCCTTTGCTAGTGCTGCTTCAGAGCAAACAAAGGCGAAGGGCTCAACCTGATGCCAAGGCTGGAAAGGCGCTGTTGCAGAAGGAGACGGGTAGAGAGACCTTGAGCGCTGCTACATCCAATTAAGCGGGCACAGCCCTCCTCCTGTAACATCTCAGGCTGCTCTGAGATGGTTGGTTAGCAATGATGCAGGTGATAATGCATATCCCCTGTGGGTCCAGTCTTGTTGATCTTGGCAGAGAGGTTTGGTTTTGTTGTTTCTTAAAGAATAGAGGAGCAAAGTAAAAATACAAGTGTCGTTGCACTGCCCAGAGCAAATCCTGGTCTCGCAGCCTATGAGGGGATTGCTCCCCAGCCCAGGTGGGACTTCTTTTCCCCCAGAATTAAGACAGAATGGTTTGTTTGCACTGTCCCAAAGCACCCTGGGGCTCTACCTGATTTTGCAGCATCTAATGGCTTATTGCAAGAGGGTTTTTGCATTTCAGCCTATTGCTGCGGCGAGAGCGGGGCTGCTTGTGCACCAGGGACCTTGGCACTGAACTCGTCAGTCTTAATTAAGCCTGCAGTAACAAGTGTTGCTGAGACGCTGTGGAAAAAAGGGTAGGGGAGAGGATGGGAAAACACGAGTTGGCTGTTAGTTACATGTGAGACTATTGATTAGTCCTGGAAATCATCCTGGAAATCATGTTTAATTAAAGCAAAGCCTTCAGGATGGAAATACTGGGGGTACACTTGGTGTCGGGGCTCGCCTGCAGCCCTCCTCTTCTCAGTGCCAGTTTTACCTCTGCTGCTGGTGAGAGGAGGCCGGTGCAACAATAAACCAAAGCCTTTTAAACCCCCCTTCATTAGAAATGCTGCTAACAAGCCAGTGGATAAATGCTGCAGATGCTGCTTGTCCGAGCAGCTGAGTACTGCTCAGCTGCTGTGACACTTTATGCAAATCGTCATCTGAATTAATTTGGGCAGGGGAATAAAATTCAGCAAAGAGAAATAGAGCAGATTTAGTGCTGGTGGGAGACGTGGAGCCATCTATCAGTGTGACAGCTTTTTGGGGTGGAGGAAAATATCCCAGTACCTAGGAGGCATCAGCAAAGCATGTGCTTTGCTAGCTCAAATCCAGCGACCTCTGCAGCGCCCTGGGATGAACAGAGATGCTCCCCAAAATTTAGGAGCCCTGCCTTGACGGGGGCATGGTCTGGGTGTACATTTGTGTGCTTTCCCTGGGTCAGTCTCCACGCTGATAGCACGAGGAGGATGGGGAATATGAAGCATGGTGTAGATTGTGCTCATCTGCCTTGGCTCGGCTGTTTGGGTTTGTGCGTTTTTATCAGCCCTGGGAAATGCACAACTTGCTTGTTCTCATGTTGAGGAATTAGAGACGCTTCTGCAGTGTGCTGTTGTCTTTCCTTTTGCGTTTAACGCTCCTAGCAAGTTAACATTTGCCTTCTGTAGCTCAAAATGATGTGTTTTTGTGTTTTTTAACAAATAAACCAATTTCCACCCCCCCTACCCCTTGAGCATGATATCAGGGTCGTGTGTGACCCTTGCTGTGTGTTGAAATGTTGATGTGCCAGTCACCACCTTTCCTTTCAGTCTTTTTGGGTTTTTATGGTGAGGAAGGAGTGGTTTTTTTCCTATTAGAGGTCCTTGCTGTGTGTGGATGCTTGCTGGGGATGCTGGGCTCTTGCATGGTGTCCCAACATTGGGTACTGGTGTTGCAGAAATTAGGCAGTGGAGGGGTGTGCAGCACCGGAGCATCCCTGCCTGCTCTGTACCAAGTGGTGAAACCTGCTGCCATCCCCTCCTGACCCTTGTGAGGGTTTGCTGGCCAGTGGTACCCAGCAGCAAACGGAGAAGCCCCTCTGGGGTGAGATGCAGGGGTCAGTGGGTCCTGGAGTCACGGCACAGCTTGGGGAGCTCTGACCTAAATATGGGCTTTGCTTGTCTGTCAGGCAGAGGAGAAATCACTCCTGGGATAAAAAAAATCTCATTTGGAGGATGGGAAAGGAAGGATTATGGTTTGCCATCTGCCCTGATGTTCAATATTGTAAATAATAATAAAGAAGTTAATGATCCACAAGTCCCTTAACAGAGAGGTTTGCCCTGCTGCCAAAGCACCTCGCCTGTGCCTTGCTGCATCATGGGCGAAGCAGATTTTTCTCATGAGTCACTGCTAAGTGGGGCAGAAGGGATTTTTAAGGCCGCAAGGCACGCAGGAGAGCCCCGAAGCCGGTGCCTTTCCATGCCCTCCCGCTGACAGCACCCATCGAGCGGCTCTTCCCAGCGCCAACGAGCGCGGTGGTTTGCACAAGCACATTTACCACAGCTAAATAACTCCATAAATAACCACCTGCTAATCACGGGGACGTGGGATCCTCCGGTGGTAGGCATAATGCCAGTGGGTGGGCAAAAATACAGAGGTGACCCCAGTTCAGCCCAGGACTGCACGCCCAGTGTAAATTAATGAAGAGAAGTTCATTTATTTTAGTGCAGAGCTGGAAGGGGATGCTGTCAGCATCCATGCGCAGTGGCTGCAAGGAGAGCCCTCTGTTTTTTTTTTTTTTTTTGCTGCAAGAGCCTCTTTAAATTATTTCTGTGAAGTTGTCTTTGATAGTGGTTTAAAAAAAAAAGGGAGGACAAGAAAAATTACATCCAAACCCTGAATTATGCTGTCTGGTATGACCTCTTTTAATTTCAGGTAGAGCTTGTATTTTGCTCTTTTTACTTGGGAGAGTTTTAATTTTAGTTATAGATGGCTTGTGAGAGCTGAAGGGTCGTTATTGGACTGTTTCAAAGTAAGCTGCCTAACCATTCACATGCTGTATCTACAAATGTAAATATCCTTGGGAAGCCAGGACTGAAGCTCATGATGGTTTTTTTATATGTGTTTTTACTCTCTTCAAGAGCATCCAGTAATACTGGACCATGTTATTTCTTCGAACAATATAGAATGAGGTTGGCAATTAGCCCACTGCAAAAGGGGAAAAGTAGGAATGCGCTTGCTTTACAAAGAAAAATATACAGATATTTGTCCTAATCTCTACCTCATTTTTAGTTGACATTTGTGTGTTCACCTGTGATTTTTCTAAGATGCTCATCACTGTCTCTGGTTTCTACTCAAGTCCTTTCATAAGTTTTTCTTAACCTGTCTGGAACAACCTTGGTCGTGAGATACTATAGCTTAATCTTTGTTACTGAATTCCTAATTGCTAGGCGGTCGATGCTATTGTATCACCAGTATTGTAGGTTTTATGCAGCGCCCTCCCTCTGGCTGAGGTCCTGTTGGAAAGATGCCCCTGGAAAAGTGCCCTTGACCCAGGAGCAATGAAAACTTCCCAGGGTCAGCTGTGAGTGTTGCCATTCCTGAAATAATTCAGGGGATTAAAAAACAATAATAATAAAGATGGATTTGCTGACTTCAGCTTGCCGCAAAGACTGTTGCAACCACCAAACAGCCCAGTCTAAGAAAAAAATGCTTAAAAATTAGCTATCTCAGTTTAACGTAATGGAAAATTAAACTCTTTTCTTAATTTAATGGAAGATTATACTCTGTCCACACTGGTGTAACTCCTGTGCAGACCAGCATCCCTTCCCACTGTGCTGGGGCATCCACTGAGCACATCGGCAGGATTTTGAGGATGGTTTGCAGTGCCTCTGGCTGGCACTGGGGGTTTTCAAACAGCAAAACAAACCCCGCCTCTTCTAATTTAATGTTGGTTTTAATCTGCGGCCGTAGCGGCAGCCTGCTAAAATTTACATCAAATCAGGAGGTGGGGATTGAATTTATTAAGCTTCTGCTTAATCTGGATGGAATAACACAAGAGGCTCTGAGAGCACTGAATCACTTTGGTTTATTGGGAATCTGGTTTAAGGAAAAAAACAAAGCAAAACAGATTTTTAAATTTTTTTTCTTTTTTTCTGGAGAGGCTGAGCGTGCGGAGCTATTTCCGATTAGCGCTAACACCTTGTTCAAAGGTGTCCTTGAGGATTAAAGAAACTCTCTTTCTGCTCTCCTGGGTGGAGACACTGGAGTGTCGGGAGGTTAAGTGATCTGCCCAGGGTTGTGTCTCCTGAGCATGAACTCAGGCTAATCCGCCAGCCGCGGTGCTTTGAGATAGACCCACCTGCCCTTTCGCTTCATAACAAGAGCCTCCAGAAGATCAAGAGTTTTTTAAAGCTAGCGAAGTCAGGACATGGCATATGAAGTGGAGTAATTACACTAGAGGGGTGAGATTGTGGAAGTAGAGGTTCGGAGAGATTCTCTCTTGCCTGGGTGGGTACCTGCCTGGGGGAGTTATTTTGGTGACCTGGTGGCTCTCATCTATATGAATTTAATTGGCAAACCTGCGGCATGTGAAGCTGCTTTGGAGGCAGTGGGTTGCAGAAGTCAGAGGCAAGGAAGGCAGGTGATGTGAGTATGGTGCTCCAGCATGCCCCCACCATGGGCTGCCTCCAAGACTCAGCAGGTTTTAATTAAAGCTCCCCTTGTAAAGATCTAAGACTGACAAAGTGCTTTTATTTCAGCTCTGTATGGTTTGACATACTTGGGATTTACGGGTGAAAGGGAGGGGTTGGATGCGGGTTTGTGTAGCAGCCGGCTCTGCCCGGAGGGCTGAGCACTTGTGTCTCTGCTGGAGCACAGCAAGGAGGGGAGGATGGTGAAAATGCACAACAAAAAAAATGGTGGTCCCCTTTTTGGATGTGTGCGCACGCACACGTTAAGAATGTTAAGAACAGCATTATAGATGCTTGGGAAAATGCATTCATAACAGCCTTTTCTAACAGCCCGCCACTGTTTAGGAGGATGGGAAGCGCTCGTTGTTGGGACTGCTTGTGCTGGAGCAGCGATCGCGTTCGGGATCTCCCAGCTGGGAAAAAGTGACCCCCAGGGCTTCTGAGACCTTGCAAACACCTATGTCTTATGGCCTTCTGTGCTGAGCAATCGCTTGCATACATATGTATGCATGCACAAGAGTCTTGGAGAGTCAGGTTTATTATTGAAATTCTGTAGTTTAGTGCTTGGGATGGCTGATGGGACGTGAAGTCTTTCACCACCGGGTTGTAAGTCCATCCCTGGGTGGTGGATGCTGAGAGCTGCTCCTTTCTGCCAGTGGTTCCCACATCTCACCCGGGCGTTGGATGGCTCCTGGCCATGGTTGGCAATGAATTGCTGAGAGGGGCTGACGTGACCTCTTACTGCCGCTGGAGGTGGACCCCAATTTCATCCAACAAAGCATGCACAAGCATCACCGTGGTTTTAGGGTTGCTTTGGGATCAACGTGCCCCTTTCTGCATCCATCTGTCCAGGCAGGTCCATGGCTCAGCCCAGCCCCGTGTGCAGGTGGAGAATGTGCAGGACTCCAGCCAAGACCAGTAATGTCTTGTTTTTGAGGCTGCCTTGAGCCGGGCACATGCTGATCCCCAGCTATTTTGGGTATTTCTAGAGCATGTTTGATCTCTTTTCTGCCAGGAGAGAGCTGGCACTGGATGAAACCATGACGGTGGGGATGAAAAGGCAGCAATGGTCTGTAAAGCCCTTCCCATAGTGATGGAGCCTGGAGAAACTGGGGCGAGGTGCAGGGGGTGAGGAAAGCTGAGTCATGCATTGCCAGCTGCACCTGCTCCTTGTTTCATGGTCTGACCAAAGATGGGGGCTCCTGGCCATGCTGCACGGGTGTTACATCTCTTGCAATGCCACTTGCTGGAGGGGACAGGGGAGACTGGGCGGGGGGTCCTGAACTGGCCTCTTCCTCCGGCAGCCTCCCTTCCTCGTGGCAGGGAGAGCACTGAAGGCGTGTGGGGTGCTAGAGGTTGTGTACTGAGAGAAGGCTATTTATTTATTTTTATTCTTTTCCCCTCCCTGATAAAACTGCTGTTCTGGCAATACATTTGTTTAGCTCTATTAACATCCGAGGGTTCCCGCTGCTGTAGCTCTTGAGCAACTCTAAAAATCATTACACACAATACATATAAAAATCTATTGCTCTAAAGCTGCAGAGCAGGCTGTTAGATGGCTGCTGCTGCTTTAACTCTTGGGTCATCCTGAGTGTTATTTGGCTGTTGTGTGCTGGGGGTTTTGTTTTAAGATGAGGATCAAAACCATCTTTGGTGCTATGGTGCTGGTGTCGCTTGAGTTTGCTGGAATTTCCCCCAACCCCTTGTGTTTTGTATAAGAAAAAGTTTATATAGCTCTTACTTCAATCAACAAGGAAGGGTTAGGGGAAGACATGCACCCAAAAACACCAATAAATGAGTGATCATTGAAGGGTTCCCGTTGACTCTGTTGGCTGGCTGAGTCCAGCATCAGGCTGGCTTTATGGGTCCATGTGCAGCAACAAAAGCCTGACTCAAGGTGACTGCCTGCGGAGATGGAGCAATTTTGGGTTCCTTGTTCTCAGGACCTTGCCCTAGCAGCCCCATGGGCAGGGAAACTGGTACCTGCTCTGGCAAAAAGAAAGGTGGTTGTAGAGGGAGAGGGAAACCCATGCACAGAGGTTGCAGCATTACTGCTGGGACTGCAATGTGTTTGTCCCAACTCCTGAGAGCAAGTACTGAAGGTCTCAGCATAGCAACAGTTGCTTACTCGACACGGGGCGGCGGGGGGGGGATGCTTTTGCGCAGCCTGGGCAGAGTATTTATTTCTGCATTATAAAAGCAAAGTAAATCTCATTAGTAGGAGGTGTTGTGCCTTAGAGTAACGCCATAATCTCATTACGCGTGAGCGGTGCTGCTCGCTCTTGGATTTTGTCCTCTCGTGGACATTTTGGCTGGGCTGTACGGGTCCATCTTTGGGATTTCCTCTTGGAGGCATAAGGGTGGCCTGAACTTTGGAGATGCTAAAAAGTTTAAATGTTGCATCTAAACATTCTTCCGGAGCTTTGAAGCTTGTTTGCAGGTTTGCCTCCAACTACAGAAGCTGGCTTTGGTGCCTTCTATTGCCTGCTTAGCTCCATGGTGGTGGGTTTGGGTTAAGCAACCTATCATCGTTTTGTGCAAAAGAAATACGCTTTCGTGTGTGGTCTGCTGGGGGGAATTGTGTTATTTCATAAAAGCTTCTAGAAGGCTGTTGTTTTCTTTTTTTTTTCCCAGGGAAATTAAATTTCACATTTATCTTGAGTCTGTACCCTGCTTTGTTAGATTGGTGACAAGCCAGTGTACACCTCGTCCAGGAGAAGCCTGATTGAAAGACTGATTGAAAAATCAGACTTCTGGTCTATAATTTACCCCCAAACCTAAAATTAGAATATTTCTTTTTTGGACTGAAATAAATGGTTTAGCTGCGCTGACTTTACAATGAGTGTGGGATTGTATCCATGGTGAATTAATTTATGTATGATTTAATTTCCTGAGGTTTCCTTGTGTTTAAGCTTTTTTCTTTCTTCCTTCCCCCCCCGCCTCTCCAGTACACTAGGGTTTGGATTCCTGACCCTGATGAAGTTTGGAGATCAGCAGAAATTATCAAGGATTACAAAGAGGGAGATAAAAGCCTCCATCTGAAACTTGAAGATGAAACTGTAAGCACTTGAATGTTGGTATTCTTCTCAGTAATTAAAAACTTTGAATTAATGTGTGAAGAATCCTGAACCGTCTCATATTTTTTAGGAAGTATTTTTAAATGTGTTTTATTCCCTTAGCGCTTCCAGCTTTTCCATGTCCGCTCCCTCCCCAGACGCTTGTGTTAAAGTGGGTTGCGAGAAAAGCCCTTGACCCCTCTCATCTCTTTTCATCCTCTGGCAAAGTTGTAATAGTCTGTGATATCAGAATAAGGGTTTTTTTTTTATAGCAGCAGTATGTTAGAAATATCAGTTTATGGTTTTTGCTGCTGAACAAATTGGAAAGAGCACGGCTGGTGGCATCTACTCAAACTTGGGTACCGATGGAAAAATCACATAGAGCGCAGAAGTGACTGCTGCGCAACAGCTTTCTCCATGCCTTAGTTTTTCTCTTTAAGTATAATATTATGTAAAACCCTTTTTTCTCCTTTTTTTTTAAATAAAGTTCTCAAAGACAAAAAAAGAGAAACTCATTTAAATGTAGATGTTTTTTAGCAAGTGCTGCTTTCAAATGCACGAACAGCCCAGGCTCACGGCATGTGTGCAGCCAGTGATAAATCATTCCCAAAGCAGGATGGAGCCTGGGGAAGAGCAGCTGCTTTCTGTCCTGCACAAAAATGCTCAGGGGATGGGACATCGGGTAACAGCGAGGGATTGCAGATGAAGTTAACAGTGGCATTTGCATCAGCTGCGAAATTTGGGTGGTTTGTGGGAAGGGAGCAGCCATGCTACGTGCCCACCACGAGGTGCATTTCCCAGATGTGGTGCCTGGTGTAGCAGGAAGAATAAATATATTTTTCATGAAGAATTCCACCTAAACAAGCTTTCTTCACTGAGCAGATGGGGTTTCCTTAATTGTCTAAAGGGTGATCTGCTCTGTTGCTAAAAGAGTTAAGAGGCCGCTTTCTCCAAATTGAAAATGCTCTGAGGAGGGTGAGTAATTCACGTCCCCTGCCAGCTGACCATTTCCATACTGCAGGGAATGTTTTCACCCTATTACTTAATGGGAAGATGGAGAACAAAAATGAGACATGCTTGATTAGGCTGTTCATCAAAACAATTCTTCTTTCAGAGCAGCGCAAGCGCGGGCTGTTTGCAGTATGTGAATGTGCCAGGTTTGCAAAGTCAGTCATTCGCGCTGAAATCTGCACCCAGGGCATGGCGCTGTTGGCTCTTCCCGGGTCAGCCCCGGCTGCGCTTGTTGTCTGCCCCAATTTGCTGTTCCAGCACAGGGCAGTTTTCTGAGGAGGGTAAAGGATGGATGATGCTCCTCTTGGAGATGCTTTTATCCCCTCCATAGAATCTTAGAATGATTAAGGTTGGAAAAGACCTCTAGGATCATCAAGTCCAACCGCCAACCCAACACCCCCAGGCCTTCTCAACCATGTCCCCAAGTGCCACGTCTGCATGTTGTTTGAACACCCCCAGGGATGGTGACTCCACCACCTCTTGGGCAGCCTGTTCCAGTGCTTGACCACTCTTGCAGTAAAGACATTTTCCCTAATATCCAATCTAAACCTCCCCGGCGCAGCTTGAGGCCGTTTCCTCTCATCCGTGGTGATAAATCTGAATGAGGAGGTGCACATCGTTTGAGCATATGTTTTTCTCTGACATGATGCTTCATGCTCATGATGCGAGCATGATGCTCACGATGGGCATATTTCCACCATTCCAGTCATTCCACGCAGCGGCTTGTCCCTGCCTCCCAGTGGCATCAGGTGCTGCAGGGATGACCCTCGTTGCAGGTTTTTTACATGCTTTTTTCTCTTGCTCTCTGAGGCGAGAAGATAGAAACCTTGGAGAAACCAAACAACAATGCTCAAGCCTTTGCAAGAAACTGGAGGCGGGTGTGAAAAGTAGTACAGGCTTTAACTCCAGGGCAGGTTTCATGAGCAGTGCTAATGGGCACCCAGAAGAGATGAGTACTTGGGTGCAGGTGGGTGCCTATCTCATCCACAGCAGCTCCTTCCTACTGCTGCTTGTGCTCAGGCTGCCACACTACGTCTGCACATATTGCTGAGTGCTGCAACCTCCATCCTTTTTTTCTGGTTACCATCTTCATCAGTTTTAGTATTTGGAGTAGGGGGAGATTTTTTTTTTCCTTCTCTTTAATCTGGATATTTCCCCAGAAACCAAATGGGCTAAGAAGTCCTGCAAGGTCTAGTCTTTTTGTACAGCTGAGTTTAGGGTCGGCAACGTTAAAGTACAAGGAGATTAAAGGATTACTAGGTGTTGTAGCTTAATAAGCATGTCACTGTCACAGTGAAACACAGGGACATCTCATTTTGGGGTTGTGGAAGAGACCGCTGCTTACTGCGGGTGCTCCCAGAGACCCCTGTTTGATGCTCTTCCATATGAAACCCTGCCTGGACCCAAGTGATGTTGGGATGAAAAGGTTTAGCGAAGGGGAGCAGTGCACATGAGCATTTGATGGAGATACTGAGCGTACATATCTTCGGGGGTTTTGAAGCTGTTGAAAGCCTTTTGTTCCTGACAGCCAACATGCATTACCCAACTGTTTAGTGCTTCTCTTTTGTCCTTGTGCTTTAGGTGAATTTTCATGGGTTTTGTGGTTTCTGGCTGTACTCTGTATGCAAGATTACTCCTTCTGAATGAAGAGCTGATTTTTAAATATCACAAGGGATCCCTGGTGTGTTTGCCATTAAGATGTGAGACTGAGTGTAAACTCTTGAAAATTGGCATTGGCAACGTGGAATTGGAGTATAAAACAAGGTTGACGTTGTCAGATGTGCTGTGTGAGCTTGTCCTTGTACACTCGGGTTGGCTTTTATTGTGCTGTTTGTGATCCAGTGCCAGTGCAATGGTTGTGGTTCTTTTCTGCTTGCAAACTGGGATTCTTCCCTTCTGTTGGGATCAGGGAGCATCAGGACCCCTTCCTGAAACACCCCATAGAAAGCAACATCACGGGCAACTATTTTTTTTTTTTAACCCCACTGTTAAGGAATAAAAATACACTTTTTCTTTAGTTGATGGCTCTGCTTTTCATTTGGGGATGAGCCAAAAATAGTTAGCGTATGGGCAGCCATATGCTTCAATGGCATAACCTGGCTCTTCAGATATTGAAGCAGCAGGGACTTTCTGCTTCTCCATGTCCTTCTCTGCCTGAAAAGGTGTGAGGTTTTGAGTATAAAAGTAACTCGAATTAAAAATTAGTTGAGAAATCACTCTGATGGGAAGAATATGGTCTATTTTGAAATGAAGCTGCCTTTCAAAAAGCATGAAGATGCTTAGATCAGATGAAGCTGTAGTTTTCTGTATGGTACCTGTTACTGCTCAGAGCTGGCTAAAGGGTATTTGCCCCAAGGCTGGCCTGAAAACAATCCAAGTACGCTGAGGTTGGTGCTTATGGACCATCTGTGTCCCCCAGGACCATTTGTTGGCCAACTCAAAGCCATTTACCAGGGGGATGTCTTGTCTCCTGGCAGTGTGGGACAGCAGGATCATCCAGGTCCCTAAATAAAGGGGCCTTCATTCCCGTTAGAGCAGGAGGTGCAACTATTGGCCATATCAAGCTGAAATTATGCTTGGATTATAAGACGTTAAAGGAGCTGTTGGGTTTTGTGTTCTCACATTCCTCATATGCGTCTCTTCAGTTCTACGAATATCCTATTGACCACCAAGGAAATGAGCTGCCTTTCCTGCGCAATCCAGATATCCTGGTGGGAGAGAATGACCTGACGGCCCTGAGCTACCTGCACGAGCCCGCGGTCCTCCACAACCTCAAAGTCAGGTTCCTCGAGTCCAACCACATCTACACGTACTGTGGTGAGTGTCCAGGCCACACATTCAGCTCTTGGAAAGCATTGGGTTAGATCATCTCCATGTAGAAACCCCTTGAGACCACAAGCCAGAGGCTATGGCGTGAGGAACGTCGGGGGGCTGTGAATTCGGGGTGGGTGGGAGGCACGATTGTGTGCCAACAAGCTTTAGGTTGCAAAACCAGAGGTGGTTTTTGTGGGTTGTTGAACTGTGAACTTCCTGAGCTTATGGTCCACGTAGGTAAGTCTTGGTGGAAACGTCATGTCAGATGAGTTTGAGGCCAACTTTTCCTGTGCTTGGCAGTCTGTGGGGAAAAAATTAGGACCTAGCAAACCACTGGAGAACAGCAGTGTGCCAGAAAGATACGGACCAGCTGAGAAAGGTCCGTAACAGTTTTCCCTCCTGGAAGACTGCAAAAAAACCTTGCTGCATTCTTGTTTCCTGCCTTTTCTTGATGACTTTGGGGTCGTCTAACTCTTAAATTCAAAGCAGAAGGAGGGCAGGTATGAACTTGGGTTTGTCATTCCTAGGGAGAGTGACCTGCCAAAAGCATTCAAGACAGCAGTTACCTGTGAATGGATGGCAACAAATTTCAACCTAAAAAAAAAAAAAAAAGGAAAAAGGCAATTCAGCCATTTTTATTCAGTTACATTGGAGAATATTGAACGTTGAACCCTCTTGCTGACTTTCAAGATGACCTTGCTAGCAGTGGTGCAGAGTAATGATTCTCAAAGTGATGAGTTGCAAGATTACAGTGAAATGCATGGGACTGTTCGTGTGGCAGGGTTAAGGCTGGTGTGTTCAGCTATTATTAAGTGTTGCAATTTAGGGTTGTTGAGGAAGTGCTTGGCAGGAGGAGATGACTCTTTAAAGTAGCGCCCTTGAAATACGTGGCCTCAGTGGCTGGTAATAGCGGTGCCTTTGCTTTAAATATTTAATGCTGTGTTAGACTGTTGGCATAACTTGCAGCTTTTTGCAGCTGCTGTGTGCTTCTGGTCAGATGCAAGCTTGCTTTCATCCAAAATCAGTGAGGTTTCATTAGTGCAGCCTCTTGTGAGGGTTTATAATAATCTTGAGCACAGCATCATGCTAATGAAGATGCACGGGTTTAGGCTTGGCTGTTTTGGGCTTAGCAAGCGTAGGTCTAGCTACGAAGTGCTGTGTGGGTGCAATGTACCCTGTGCTCTAGTTATAAAGTGGTTTAGGAGGGGAGAAAAGTGCTTATCGTGGCCACCGGTGTGTTTTTGGTCAGTAAGAGAAAGAGATGCGTGACCCGAGCAGCACCACGATGTGAACAGATAGGAGCAGGGCACGATGAGGTGAAGCTGTTGGGTTAATATCCCACAGAGGCAGGTAACGTGACTTAGCTGACCTTTGCCTTTTGTTGTAGCTTAAGTCACCGTATCACGGTGTTTGCTGCAGGCTGAGAGTTCCTGTGGCTTGCTGTAATTTGAGCGTGCCCGAGCCCTGAATCGGCTGGGCTGGGAGCACAGCACCCACTCCCACCAGCCACGTGCTCTCTGGAGCTCCTTACAATAACAATTGAAACCTGCAAAACCTGAAGGTACTGCGGAGGTGGAACTTGTCAGTGGTTCAGTTTTCGCAGGGTGCAGACCAGCTGCCTCGAGCACAGAGGTAGCACCACACATGGTTTTGCCTCTCATTAGTTCCTGGGCTCGCTGCCTCCTCTGGGCAGGCATGGCGTTCCTAGAGCTGGAGAGGAAAGAGACGTTACAGCTTTAATGCAGGCTCTAGCATTCATTTCCTGTGATCTATGCATTTC
Source organism: Morus bassanus (assembly GCA_031468815.1). NCBI lineage: Eukaryota > Metazoa > Chordata > Aves > Suliformes > Sulidae > Morus > Morus bassanus. Next base: position 84,905,426 of record CM062600.1, on the reverse strand, counting down.
ATTTTTGATTTGAGTACGTTTTGTTACAAGCTTTCACTCAGAATTTAAGATAGGGGAAAATCTGGGATATTTGTTTGGGTGTAGCAGAGCTTAGGTTGCATAGGAATTGCTTTTCTGAAGTGATGGCTCAGGCACGGTTTAGCTCTTCTCACTCTTTCTGCAAAGTCTGGCTTCACACAATGAAGATTATTATATATTTGCTTTTCTCACCAGTTTCATATGCCTCCTCTGTAGCTGTACTGGAGCTTATAGCCTTGCTATCAAAGCATAGCACTTTGAAGGAGATGCTGAGATAAGAATTAAGAGTTCTTCCCCATTCCCTTCTCATCCTTTTTTTTTCTTCAAGCATCATATTTAAAAAAATTGATTGAAACAACTAACGCAAGCCCTAAAAAGCCTGAAGTATTAAATCTGTGCTTGGTTTGTAACATATCTGTCTATTTATCTGTTCTGAGGTATTGTACTTGTTGCCATCAATCCATACGAGCAGCTGCCAATCTACGAACAAGATGTTATCTACGCGTACAGTGGCCAAAACATGGGGGATATGGATCCTCACATCTTTGCGGTGGCAGAGGAAGCCTATAAGCAGATGGCCAGGTGAGTGGGCGCTCAGTCAACCGGGTGGGATCGAACTGTCGGATCAAAAGTGGGCAAATACCCAATAAAATATTGCAAGTATGCAGTTAAAGTGAAGTCGTGGAAAAGAGTGGGAAACTTCCACATTTTCATCTCTACTGCGAACACGGTGTCTTCTCTCATGCCTTTATATCCCTGAGCTGATGTGCTATCTCCCCATCATGGTGCCCGTCTTCACCCACGGGTGCTGTAGCTCTGTCCCTCTTCTGCGAGATGCAAGACTTGGTTCCTGCGGCAGCCTCCCTTGCACGGTGCAGAACTGCTTCACGCTGAAATCTCTTTGAGGTCAGGTGTTTCTAATTAATTCTGCTTCCTGCCTTGACCCTGTTACCGGCTGCCAAGACCGCCGGGCTGATGGGGATCTCCGTGGTCCTCAGGAATTCACGGGTTTGGTGCAACTGTGATTCGGGCGGGGATCCTTCTCCTGCTGCTGTTTGGATGAGTTTCCTGGAAGAAATTCAAACCACTCTGCAAATGTCATGTTTAATAGCTTGGGGGAAACGGCATTTCAGATAATTTGGCGAGATAATCAGAGCAAGTCCAGATGCTAATGTTGGTCCTCTCAATTGAGAGACTGTGATTTTGAGTTAGGAGGTGAATACCCGGAGATATTTGTGGGTCCTTCAAAGCAATGTCTTCACCAGGTGAATGTGGTGTGAGGTTTTATGTTATTTATTTCTGTTTGTTGTGGTTCTGAGGGCAGGTGCAGGATTTTGTTCTTACCAGATAAGCCCCCATCTAAAAGAGAATTTGAGAGGAAGCTGAAAGTTGTCGCACCGGGGATCACTTTATTATGGTTGTCTGGACTCACACAGCGTGTTTAGATTTGCTTGTGGATTAGCTGTGATTTTTATACAGCCCTGGCTTTTAATAGCAAGAGTAAGCACAGAACCGTTTCCCAAGGGTTTCAGCCTGTTTTCTGTTGTGTCTTGGCTCTAAGTGGTGAGTTAGGATGCGTTTCTAATTAAAGATGAGCCAGAGTTCAGTCCAGCAATGTACCTGGAGGAGCACTGCCATGGGTGGAGATCAAATGGGTTGTACCCAGGCAGGGTTCAGACCTCCTGCAAGTGCTTGTGCTTTGGGCATAACCGCTTTGGGAAGAATTTAGAAATTTGGGGAGCTGTCTAGAGAAAGAGGAAGGCTTAGGAGTGTGTCCTTGTTACATGAATCCAGGCTTAGCAGCAAGCTGCATGGTTTTTTGTAGAAGATACCAGGGTTTGCTGTCCAACGTGGACAGGACCGTGGATTTGCCTGGGAAGACATCTAAAACGGAAGGCAACAGCTTGCTTTTCTGCTGAAGTCTGCTGGGGAAGACTTGGTGTTTTCCCAAATCCTTGCATATTTTTTGCAGGCAGTGGGCTAAGCGGCAGCTCTAGCCAGAGATGCTCGAGACTGCTCTCCTCCTCATCAGAGTAAATCTGCTTTTGACAGCCACCCATCTAACTCATAACTGCTGGCTGTGGATGGTAGGGAGCACTCTGTTTGTGAGGGGGCTTGGAAATAGCCACCTTCAAAGCTCTTAAACAAGACACCCCCTATTCAGCACCGCTCCGGTGCTCTTGGTCTCGGGCTGGTATTACGGTAATTGCAGGCTTTGGTACAAAAGAGGGATTCAAATGGGGCTGAGAGGAGATTGTAACGTGGAATATAGGAATCTGCCTGGTTATTTGAAATGTGTCTTAAAATGTAGCATGCTGTATTTTAAATCTGAAAGCTTCTGGGTGGACATTGTGTTCTCCACAGTTTGATCCAGGCTTCTCCCCGCACCGCTGCAGAGGGAAAGTGGTAGAGCTGCTTGAGCAGGGCACGTGGGTGGTGTGTCTCATGGGTGGTGGATGTAGTGCATTGGACAGGACGACTTTTTGCTTTTTTTTTAAGTGAATTACTGACTCTGTGAGATGCCTCCTATCTGAAGCTCTCCTTTATGCAATGGGAGTGCACGTGAGTGTGGTGGGACATGGGTACTTGGGCAGCTCAGCTGTCAGGGTGGAGGTCTGGGAGCGTGTTAAATCTAAACTGGTGCAAAACCATCTCTTGTTTTGCAGTGTCTTAGTTTTTAAACAATTGCATTATGTCTGTTGTATCCTATAGACCAGGAATAAAACTCAAATCTGCAATCTCAGAAGGTTAAACTTGCAATGTGACCGAGAACAGGAAGCCAGTCTCTGGCTGGCCTTCTGGGTTGGTTTCTTTATTTATCTATATATGTGTGTGCTTGTGTATGTATATGCATATATAGGCTGGCATATTGAAAATAAAAAAGGAATTATTTATTCTAAAACCAAATGAAAATCACATCTTAGAAAAGTGAGAATAATAATGCAGTTGTGCATTTTGTTTCAGTTTCTTTGTTTTTTTTCAATGTGAGTAAGAAAATCAAACAGGCACAACAAGCTTTTTCTGTGCAAGATTGCTTGGAAACAGCTGATGTTATTTGCAACATCACTGAGAAAAAAGGCGCTGAGTAAATAACTTGCTGGAGCCACCGAGCAGTTGTTGCTGTGTGAGCTTGTCTGGTGTTTGGTGGAGCGTCATCTCCAAGTTTTGCAATGAGCGGCTTCTTCGTTTTCATGCTTTTATATATGTCCATGGGATAGTATTAATGCATTTCTGCGGCAGAGCAGAACTTGATTAGCTGACTCTCATTAAACTGCTTCCTTGAGATCACACATTGCACTGGGGTAATAAACCCTTCAAAAAAAAAAAAAAAAAGACGTTGCTGAAATGGTGCTTGAGATGTTTTTTGGGGCCACAGGCAGATAGTGCAAACTTGGAGCGAGTGTGTGAGTGGGCAGATGGTGCCAGCTTCTCCCTTGCCGCGGGGTTTCAAGTTGCTGTGGTCCTCTGAGGGCAAGCAGAGCAAGGATGTAAGCAGGAACCGTGAAGTCACCTTGAATAGCTCTTCTCCAGTGCAGAAGGCGAGGTCTTTTATATTTTTATATATATATGTGCGTGTATAAAAATAAAAAAATGCATACATATATAAACTATGTAAAATACATAAAATGCATAAAAATGTATGTTATATATATATATGTATATTTTAGCTTTATTAGTGGCCCAGAGCACACTGGGAAGATGCAGTGGAGGTGACCGACTGGGATTGAGTGGATGGCAAGGAAAAAGGCTGTAAAATCTAAGATTCCCTGTTAAGTGAGAAAAATTGGAGGCAATTAGATTTTTAATTATCTGGGCTTCTAGTGTACCATCGCCATGTAGAGACAGGGTGCTGGGGCACAACTTAGACATTTGCTGGTGGATAAGTGTTAGTGAAGTCCTGTGCTTTCTTGCCTGCCTCACGCTGGTAGTGTCCATGAGATGGGGCTGGAGGCATCTTTACAGGTGGCTGTAAAGCTCTGCTGGGTCCTGTGTCTAGTGTTGCCCTGTCGCCAGGAAATGCCAATTTGAAAGGGAAGGAAAAAAAAAAGGAAGGAAAAATAAAGGAGGGGGGGAGAAAGCTGTGGGTGGGCTGGGCAAGGGGCTGAAGAGGGTATATAGCATCATCTGATCCCTTTTTCAGGACAAAATATTTCACAAAGCATCTGAACACTTATCATGATGAGGGCATGCATTAAAACTCCCCTTTAAATAAAAGCTTCTCCTAAAGAGGATGCTTTGCAGTGAGTTGCTTTGCAAAGAGTTGCTTTGCAGCACTTGCATGTAAAACAGCTTAAAAAAAGGGCAAATGATTAAAATTCATATGTGACTGCCTCTAATTTTTCCGGTGACCAGCTCTTTAGAAACTCCCTTCATAGCCAGTGTGAGACTAAGCGCGCTCGGTTTGTTGAAACAATATTGTTTGAGGCAAAATACACAGCATGGAGTTAATTTGCTCCAAGTGCTGCTACCAGAGACAGTGGAGTCAAGCGTTGGGGTGGTGGAAGGATGGATCATTTAGTGATTGCTAATAGCTGAGGCTATGGGGTTCGAAGCAATTTGTGCTTTGGGACACATTGTCTTGCAGGGTGACGTGACCATCTCCTCCTCTGGTCTTGGTCTCCATCCTTCTGATGCTACCTGGTGAGGTGCATTGGGTGTTGGTGCCTTTTACACCTTTGGGTGCTGCAGAAGGCATTTCTGTTCCTGAAAGCAGAAAAAAAGCTTTGGGGGAACATCCAGGATCCCCTGGAGAGCCAGCACAGCCGCTGGTGCCCTGGCTGATTGCTTCTTGCTTTTCTTAGAGGAACAAAAGATCCCTTGTGTGCCCAAATCCCGGGCGGTGGCTCTAATTTCCTTGTATGTCATTGCTTTGGGCAGAAGCCTGGAGTCTGGCAAAAATTCCCCTTGAAACTTTATTTCTCCTGAAGTCAGCCCGGCCAGCAGCTTTCCACGCACGAGCAGGGGTTGTTTCTCACTACTCACCCCGACCCACGTTCCTCTCGCTAAGTATGTCCCATCAGTTGTTGCCAGCTCCATGGAGGTGACTGAAGCGTGGCACGGTGACAGTGCAACGCCAGCTTCCCATTCCCAGCCTTTGGGGCTTTAGTTAAAGGTTAGATGTTCCCCTTCGTGTCCACAGTCCCATTTTTCTTCTCCCCAGATATCCTTGGCCAGCTCGGCTTGACGGTGTGGTCACCGTGTTGTCTCCAGGTGCTGAGCTGAGTCTTTTAGGAAAATCACTGCAGTGTGCTAAAGTAGTGAATATATTTGTGTGGCTTTTCTGTCTTTGGCCCCTATCCCTTCCTCTTGTACCAGGTGGTTTCACTCTGGGCACAGGCCAGAACTTGCTAGTCCAAGCAAGGTTTCTTAATGCCTTTTTTTTTTTAAATATCATGCATTATACTTAATAAAATGCAAAATTGAACAGCGCTAGGTGATATAGGTATGTGGTGTGAATAGCATTGCTGTGGGTGATGGGGCAGGAGAACGGGCCCTCCAAAGGCATGAAACATCTTTCAAAAACAGGGGGCAAGTAGTGAGGTGGTCTTTGCTCAAATCGTGAATCAAACAGCGAAAGCATCATAAACCTCTTGCTGTATATTCTGCATGTTTTCCAGTTAGCACATCTGGATCTTGCCACGATAGCAACGTTATATCACATATGTGGGCCCTTTAATTAGCATGACATGTCAGCTAATAACCACAAAATAAGTGCAATGTTGAAATATTACAGTGAAAAAGATCTCGGGTGATAAAGGACTTGCAAAAGCCTCCCAAGAATTGTGTGGACTGCATGAAGTGCTCTTTATTCACTTGTGCTTGCATTGGGCTGATGCTTTCACAGATGCATGATGTCTGCAAAGCTGTTGCATGTGGTCAGACAAAAATATCTTGATTGGATCCATGTATAACTCTGCTAAACTGGAAATGCAGAACATTTTAATGTTCTCCTGCCAGGAGCATGAAAGGGCTCTGCAGACCTTAACTGTGACACTTGCAACGTTGGTGGGAAAATAAGCGTTCTGGTGACCTGTTGATTAGACTGGAGTTTTTTCCTTCCCAGCGTGGGGATCTCCTAGCAGTGGTGTTGATAGTTCTTGCAGGAGAAATAAAATAAGAAACACAGGAGTGATTTGGTGGATTGAGTTCAGCTTCTGCATATCTGAGCTGCTGGTCTCACCTGCAGCTCGGTGGGTACCAGATAACTCCCAGTGTCTGCAATTCAAACCAGGGTCAGCGTCTACTGTGTGATTCCTAAATTCCAAGTTATATGAAAATAGCGTGTCTTCCCTTTTCAGCCCTGCTGCCGGCATGCTGTTTCTGGCACTAAATGCTGAAACACCAGGACTGCAGATGGGTAACTATTTAGTAGTGGCTTTCCATTTTTGTTGGAAGTTAGTGCACCCGAGTCTTGCATTGCAGTGTCAAAAGCATATGTTGAAGTGTAAAAATCACCGCTTGCCTACATTGACAGGCAAACATGGATCATCTGTGTCTTGCAGAGAGACAGGTGCTGGTGGGGCTGTGCATGGCCGCGACCGCTCTCTTTTCTGCTGTGGGATGCAATGCAGGAGCTGGAAAAGAGCAGAAATTGCAGCATCGACCCTGCCCATCACCTAATAGAGGCGGGGAGGGGTATGGGCACGGTGGGGGATGTCCTTTGATAGCACTTCAGATTTCAGGCTTTACAAGAGGATTTAAAACCATAAAAAGAGAGAGCGGGTAGGAGTTAAAAGAGAGATTAACTCCCGACAGAGATGCAAGAGGAATCAGACTGGCGCAATAAATAAGGCTGGATGTTGTGTTATATTAAAGGCAGGGAAGGGTTTAGGTCTCATGGTGAATGAGGCTGGGTCGGGGGTTTGCAGCGAGCTGCGGGGCCGATATTTGCTGCAGCTCAGCAGGGCTTTGGAGCAGATGCCATCTCAAAACTAAAGCTCTGGTATTAAAAAAAAGGGTCAGAAGGAAAACCACTCAGTAACCTTGAATTTAGGAAGGGGAGAAACCGAGGGGGATCTCTTCTGTTTAGAGTTAAAACCTTCTCCCTTTGTCCCTATCCCACTTTTGGAAGAGCGATCCCATAAACATGCTGGTGCTGGTGTTAGACCTCAGAGTTTGCAAAAGCAGCTGGATGCAACTTCTCCAGAGGTGATATAAAGGCGGGGGGGGGGGGGGGGAAGGGAGGGATTCCAGGTAATGTTTCCCAAGGACTGAAGGAAAGACAGTCCAGTCTTACTTGCCTGGCTATGGGAGAGGACAGAGATGCTCAGGATAAGTGGCCAACTAAATGGTCTTTTTTTTTTTAATTATTTATTTTTTTAAGTTTTTTTTTTTTTGGCAATTAGGAATGAGAATGATGCTTTAATCATAAATGAGACCTCCCTTACAGAAAAATCATATCTACTCATAATGGGACAGCACTGGCATGGGAGAACTTAAGGTACAGAAAGGTCAGTGCCTGACGAAGAGTAATGGTTGTGTGTGAAATATCACTGACTTGGAAGAAGTTGTAATAGGCTACATCAGACGCGTAATTACTGTTTGAGCTCTGAGGTGTGAAAGCTGTAACACCAAATATCATTAAACATTCAAAATGGTGCTTATGAGCATCGTAATTACGTCAGAGCACAAAGATTTGCAATGGCCCTTGCCCACCTCCTGATCGCTGCTTGCTGTCCTACGTCCTCAATGAAGTTCTGGAGACCTCAGGACGGAGAACCCAGAGCGCTCACTCAAAAGTCAATGGTCCCATTAGTTTCTGAAAATGTCTTTCTGGGGCTTTCCTGATGTGTATCAACTGTAGTTAATTAGATGGTAGTGTAGGAGTTTACGAGCATCGGTGGCCGATGGTGGTCGAGGTGATGAAGGATCATCTTTCTGGGACTGCCGTGGGGTGGAAGAACAACTGGCTTGTCCTCCTGGTGCCAGCAGAGCTGAACTGCTGGGGTAGCATCATGCAAGCTTGGGGAGCAGAAAGCCGGTGTGATTCTTGCCCCCATGTGATCCTTTTTGGGAGGATGCAGTACGAAGCCTGCTCCATCCGCAGGGCTGTAGTGCTCCACGGGGGCCGGCTGCTGCTTGCGGGTGGCTTGGGTTGGAGCAAGGGATGCTCTGTGGTGCGATCCCAGCGCAGAAAAGAGCATCAGGGTGCCAGAGAGCTAATAAAATCAGCCGGGTGCGTGTTTTGCTCTCGTTAGAAACAGCACACAGAAGAAATGCTGACCTCGTTTTAGTGTGGCCGAGGAGCTTGTGTTCTTCCCCAGCGGGGTATGCAAAGCATAAATCCCGGGAGAAGGTCATCCTGCCTGCCTGCCCTCAGGAATTGGTGGAAAGACTGGAGACAGCTCAGCATTTTGCAGAAACTTTGAGCATGCAGGATTTTCTTTGCTGTTGAAGGGGCATTTACAGCTGGCTGCACAAAGCCGTCCGGGGAGAAAGTACCTTAATGAGCTGGGACCAGTGGGACTCCCACCGCTCTCGCAGGAGGAGTAACTGGTTTGCTGGAGCATCGCATAAAAGCGCTCTGACCTCTGCAAAGACATCTTAATTTGCACCGTGGTATTTGATCTCAGTGTTAGAAGCGTCAGATTGATATGCATGTTAAATAGTGTTGTACGGAGGGAGGATAACGCTTCGTGCTGCTGGTGACCGCAGCAGAAGATAAGGTTAATTTGCACGTTACCTGTTCTTTGAGCATCATGCTGCGTGCTCATCCTTTCCCATTCAGGGCCACACTGGTTCTTTTAGGCTTTTTCCCAGCAACTGAGAGATTCAAGCCCGTGTTTTCTCTCTGGCTTCTTGCTAAAACCCAGGTGTGTGTGAGCAAATTGGCTCTGAAGCTGTGCAGGACGGACCTGCGGGGTTACATCGTGCCCGATGCGTTTTCGTAAGACCCTGGATGGACTGTGCATGATCTAACATCCCCCAGGGACACCTGCAACAGCTGAATGATGTTACACCGGGCTTTGGCATTGCTGAAATGGGATTTTGCTGTTTTGTTTCTCTAGTTTGTTGCATTAAGGTGCAACGTTATCTTTACAGTAGCGATGGTACCGGCGTGGGGAAGGGCTACAGCACCTCTGGGGGCGGTTCTGGCCAAAATGTATTTTGGAGCTGTGGTGTGGTCCATGTGGGTGTAGGTTGTTGGTGAAAAAAATTCATACTTCTCCCCCATCAGTATAAGCCACTGTATAAAAATAATTATCTACCTCCAGGAAAAAAAAAGTTCTGTAGGGTAATCCATGCTATTTATGAAAGATGCAATGTAAAAAAAAAAAAACCCCCCAAAAAAAAACCAACCAACCAAACAAAAAAAACCAAACTAAAAAGCAGACCCAGATGAATATATAGCACTTGAAAAGCTGTCCTTATGTTGCTGCTGGCTTCAGCAGCTGCAGCATAAAACATGCATTTGCAGCAGATGTTTGATAATGCAAACAGAAATCATGTCCTTAAACATTCTTGTTTGGCCGGATGCTAAATAATATCTTCTTGGGTTTCTCCAATGGAAAAGTCCAATTACTCCAAAGTTGTGTTTTCATGTTTGTGGTGACCGACGACGCCAAGCGCGGTATTCTAAAAACCCACGTTAAAGCCAACAAGTAAAACAAACTGCTGCCACTCTCAGCAGTGATACTGCTCCAAATTCCAGTTATCCCACTGAAATGGGAACGATGCCTGGCTTCCGAGGCCATTTCAGAGGCGGCTCTTCTCCACGTTACAATGCTGCAACGCTTTGATTTTTATCTTCACAGTGTGCAACTTCTGTTTATTCATTTGAAGGCGAAGTTAGATGGTCTCAGTTTTTCCTCGCTGTTATCAGCACTCGGGAGGATGCAATCTGATGATAATTAAATTATTGCATATTTATATATCGCTAACAACGTGATGCAATAGCTACGTTCATTTTTAGCTTGCACAACACTGTCAATATGGAAGTGTATTAGAGTCTGTTGTGCATTGGGGCTTTATGCATGTTCTTGTTGCGGTCAGACTAAGTTCAAGGTACAGTACTTAAAGCATTTTTAATCTTCAGATTGCTTTATGAACACTAATCCTCCGAGCATCCTGAAAGAAATAGGTTAAATGTGATTTCCATGGTGGAAATGCAGAGAGACTCATCTACTTGTTCTATTACACAGAGAATTAGCGTCAGATCTGGGATTAGAGCTGGAGCGACCCCTGATAATTATTCACAGGGTCTGGCTTTGCCTTCGTTTGCTTAGGATATTTTTCCCTCTCCGAGGAGCTGTGGTTTTAGTGCAACTGGTTTTGCTTTCACTGCTGAGATCAAGATGAAGTTGTGCAGTGGTTTGCTTAAGCTACTGGTGCCAGTGATGGTTTTTTGAAGAGATGACTATGAAGACAAGTCCTCTAAGTCCTAGGTCCCTTCTCATGGCTTTAGGTTATTGCTTTAAAGAAAGCTGACTTGGGAAAAACTCTGACTGTGATTTAGGTCTGGAGAACATTTGGGATATATTTGTCTACAAATACGCCTGCTTTCAAGCAGTGTTGGTGAAGGCTAAGGATCTTGGTGGTGTATATGTGCACTGAGATGTTCCCTGTCTCTTCTTGACAGAGCAAGGGGTGGTGGGAGCCATTACTGTCCTTGGGTTCAGCCCCTTTGCTATTGCCATGGCTTGACCATATCCTTTCCTGCAGTGAGGACTTTCCAGGGACGTTCAGCCCTGACTTAACCAGGTAGATGGATAGGAAATAATGCATTACCATGACTAATGACATTTCCAGGCTGAGAACTGGACACGGAAACACTGAGCAGTGTCTCGCCTCTGATTGCTCTGATGCAACCAAAATGGGTGCAGCTTTCACTACAGTTGGAGAGCCGTGTCTGGCTGGGCGGGCTTGAAGTTTGGACATTTCTACACACCTTTCCCAGGCTCTTTGGAGGCACCTCTGAGGGTAGCGGTATTCTCTGCGTTGCTGCAGGTGAAGGACTGACTGCTTAAACAAGCAGGGAAATCGGTTTCCTTGATGCAAAGGCTGCTAATTAGCAGCTAGTCCTAATCAGCGCAGGTATCTTTTTGAAGTGCCCTTTCTTTTTGTAGACAACTGACTTTTGTTTTTGCCTCGGGCAGCACCTTTAGATGTTGCCTTAGTAAAAAAACTCTGATATCTACTAGACTTTCAGACTAAATATAAGGACGAAATGTTTTATGATGAAGATATGAAACACAGGAACAGGTTGCCCAGCGAGGTGGTTGATGCCCCATCCCTGGAAACACTCAAGGCCAGGTTGGACGGGGCTCTGAGCAACTTGATTTGGTTGAATATGTCCCTGCTCACTGCAGGGGGTTGGACTAGGTGACCTTGAAAGTTCCCTTCCCACCCAAACCATTCTATAATGTTTTTCACATACTGTGAAAACTCCAGTGACTGCCTTATTCATTTTGCTGGGCTGGACACCTCGCCCATCTCTTGCTGTGTGTGTGTAGCCAAGGGTGAGAGTCTTGATGGGCGTTGCTCATAACGTAACAAATGTCTGCAATGAGAGAGATGTGTTACTCACCTGCATAGCAGCTTATGGACGCGTATTATTGCATGAAGAGAACCCATTGAAATAGCAAAGCGAAGCAAAACATTCAGATTGCATGGACAGATGGCAGTCTATAGGCTGTATCGGACACTACCAACACTTGCAGCGCTCAACTTTGGAGGTGCTGTTGCCCCTCGCGTTGAAGAAATAATCCTGGACTTTGTTCTGGTTGGACTTCTGTGCCTTGATGGTTTATGTAAGCGTCTTCGATGGATGGAGGCTGTAGCTGAGAACATGGTATTGGTTTCCCAGGCTGTGGGTTATCTTGAGAAGCTGCTCTTGGTGAAGAAACCAAAGTACTGCAGATCCATGGGGTGAAGGTTGGGGAGTTGCATCCTTTAAGTGCCTTGTACCTGGTTTTGAGCTGTAGCAGTGGGAACAGCATCCTTGGCCATTGTTGAAGCCTAATCCCTAGTATGTTGCTGGAACAAGTGTGAGCATGTTGTGTGCCGGCATGTGTGCATCATGTGAGCTGTTTACCGTGGAGAGAAGCACTGATGCACTTTGTAGCAGCATAACAAGCCACGGTGGTAGCCCCAGGGTGCACAGGAGCCACATAAGCCCCAGGAGGACATGTGATAGCATTGCTGTGCTGCAGCAGAGCTGGTATTCGCCCATATTATTTCATTTTATCTAGGCTTTATTTCCATAATAATATTCCTCTGTGCTGATGCTGCCAAAATTGACTGGATTTCAAGCAGCCGTGTTGCATACCGCACCTGCACAGTGGCCAGACATTTCAGTATTTTTTTATTCTGTGCTGAACACAAACAAGTCCTGCCTGGTTTTAACCATTTCTGCTCACGGAGCAGCCTGTTTGCTACCAGCTGCTCTGTGGGGTTTATCTGTCTTTCCTGGCTTGCACCAGCAGTTGGTTAACTTGTACACCCAAGAAGGGAAAGTCTCTGTAGCCTTTATTCCTGAAGGCTTTTATTCCTGAAGTTGGAAAGAAATGTCTGAACATGCATTTTCCACAAAAACAACAACAAAAAAACCCCCAAACAACTCAACAACAAAAAAAAAAAACAACCCAGAAGAGACGCTACTGCAAATGCAGGCGCTTGAGTGGCCTTGCTGTCTTGTTTGGAAGCCAGCAGCATTTTATTTTATTTTATTAATATAGCACAACTCTTAAAGTTTTCTTGTGCCATGGAGAACCTGCCTGGCCCATTTCATGTAGCAGCACATCAGCTGTTAGGGCAAATTCTTGAGAAACTCTGGAAAAACATGACCTGGCAGAGCAGCTGCAATAGCAGTAAATGGTGTTGGCTGTAGTTTTTATCACGAGGTTCAGTGTCTTTTGGAGGGTGATGGTACCTTTAAAAAAACAAACCAGAGAGATGGAAAAAAAACACTTGGGATGCATTGTAAAAGGTAGTTTGTGATGGGATCTGAAGGCCACAGAGGCTGTGGGTCTGGAGAGCTTCTTGGATGGGTCCCCGGTGGGTTGGTCTCTGTCTCCCAGCCAGGCATACCCCAACAGCTGATATGGAGAATTTATGGAAGAGGTCAAAATTGGTAACGAGAGGTCTTAAATACGAATCTTAGGGGGGAAAAAAAAAAAGCAGGTTACAAAATATCACCTTGTAGCAGTGCTGACTGGATGCCAAGTAACGCATAATTCTTCTTTTTTGAGCTTTATTGGCTTCATTCAACTGAAGAGTCTCTCCCAGACTGGTGTAGTTTTATCTTTTGGCTTAAAGAAAAAAGACAGGGGGACATATTTCCTGAAATGTGCCACTTAGGCAGTAGCTGTCACACTGAAAAGGACAAGAAGCAATAATTCTCAAGTAACTTTTACACAAGTGCAGCTCTAAGCCAAGCCACCTTTGGATTTGCAGAGCTCCTTTTGCAGGGCCAGCGCTTGCTGGCAGAGATCTCGCTTGTCGCTCTTTCTTGTGCTTCTCCCTCACCTCTCCTGAAGAACAGTCCGTTCATCCGCGCTTGCAGACCATGTCAAAACCTCTGTCTGCCCCTTCTTTTGTAGTTGACATGACTGTTTTACATGTTGCATCCTACTGCTGGCCCATGTGGAATGTTCAGTGCTGGAGCTCAGCAAACAGTTGTCCACAAAGATGACCAAAACAGATGTGAAACTCCTCGCCTACTTTAACTGGAGATGAACAGTGATAAATCACTGCCATCACCTGGCCTAGGAACTGCTGCTATGGGCTTATCCAGCATACTTCTATTTTTGGTGCTTAGTCTTCCTTCCTCGCTTTGGAGCTGGCGCTGGTTTTTTTCTGTCGGGGTCACGTGTCTGGTGGCTCGTGCTACAAAAAGAGCTTTATCGCACACCCGTGGAAGTCTAAAGGTGCGAGACGGGTATGTTGGCAGCCCCGTGGCCAGATCCCGCCAGCTGGCTGCCTGCAGGAGAGTCACGGTGGCTTTGCCAAGACATGCAGAGGGCACGCAGCCGTGACTTAGCAAGTCCTCGGTGAGATGTGCAGGCTGTCCCCACCTGGGATGAGTCACTGGGAATACTGGGGTTTCGGCTGCCCTGGTGAGGTTGTGCTCACTTCACGGGCGGTACTTCTGCATTAACTGCCTGTTAGCCAGAGTGGTTGGAGGTTCCTCTTGCCATCCTGCTGGTGGATGCCCAGGAGAGCGGTGGAGCTGGCCAGGGGGTGGATTAAGATGTACTTGACGAATCGATCCCTGAAAAATATAAACACGGCTGGAAATTAGCTCGGCAGTCCTCTCCTGCTGCAAAGTGTTGGAAAGTTGTGGTTTGCACCAAAATGTTACACGTTTGGCCTGACTGAGGTTTTTTTTTTCCAAACCAATTATCTTTAGCCTAGAAAAAATTGAGATGTACGTGCCTGAAAGTGGAGGAGAGTAATGGTGTGGTGTCGCAGTACGTTTGCATTTTGGTTGAATGTGTAAGAGTATATGGCAATCATTTAGCCTCAGTTCTCGTATCTCGTTGGTATAAATTTAAACTGAGCATCTTAAACTGAAATGTATTTTTATGGTGTGTCCTGATGTCAAGAGAACTGCAAGGTGTAAATTTATTGTTGTGCTCTTATATAGGATTTTGTGTGCCTGCATTCAGCTGTGATTCATGAAAGCTAGGCAGAGTCCAGAAGTTGAATTTGATCTTATTTAAAAACACGCTCAATTACATACTTAAAGCTTACCCCAACAGCTCTGGTATTTTGGAAGCTTATATCAGATCCTGCAGTGAAAACTCTCTCCTTCCCAAAACTTGGGGCCAAATTGCAGAGGTGCTGGGTTTGCCGGGTGCCAGTGATGCCCTGGGGAGCGGATCCCACTGCAGCAGAGGCACTTGCTCCCGGTGCCAGCAGATCTTTGCCTAGAGGGATGTAGTTCTCCTGAAAACAAGCTCCTCTTACTGCCTTGGGCCTTTAAGCACATTAAACTGTTTAATTATTGGGATGTGCTTAGTGGGTACCAGGTTATGCACCCGTGGTGGGAGGAACTGGGTATTTTGATATAGCTGCGATGACTTGTGCAAGTTTTTTTTGTGTGAATGATTAATTTTGCAAGTAGAAAAAGGCATTTGGATGACTTTTGTGCTCTGTGCAAGGCTCAAAAGCTACACGAGGTGATGCACCCTCAACTTCCCCATGCAAAGTCCTGTGCCCTGAAGCAAAGCATTTTCATACGTGCAGATAAAAAGGCCCGGTGTGTATTTGCTTGAATGTTGTTATCCTGGTGCTGGTACAACTGTATCTTTTTGTAAGCAAATTTGTTGTGTGCTTGGAGAGGTAAGGCTGCCTGATCCTTCTGTTAATGAGCGAGTCCTTCTTAAAAACTACTTTGTTTTGCAAAACTTCAGGAGCTGCACAAACTTTACTTAGTGACGTCTACCAGGAATCGTCTTTAAACTCTTACTCTTCTTTTTCTTACCCCTTGATCCCAGAAGTATCTCTGCGCTTTGGAGCAGTGACTTAAAATTTGGCAGGATTTAGGGATGAATAGATGGTGTGAGTCTGATGTCAGAGATCTGCTTTGCATTATTGTTGTCAAAGTTTTAACCAGACATTGGGATATGTGTGATAATAGTGATGTTCATATAATTGCATAGGGAATCAAATGACTACTTCTATTTCCTAATTTTAGGGCGCTTGATTTCACAGCTTCAACATTTTTAACATATTTTGAGCGTAGAGGAACCTTTCTGGATATCTGTGCTTTAATAGCTCAGCAATAGGCTACTCGAGCTACTTTCACAACTAATTGCCCATGTTTTATTGAGCAAAATATCAAACGCTTGAATGAATGCGTTTGAGGGAAAAATTAAATAGGTAACATTAGAAGCTGATATTCAGCCAATGCCTGTTAATAGTTCTTCAAACAGATGTCAAGCAGCAGAGGTTTGTTACTGTGGTGTGTAAGGAATGGGCTTCCCAACGCTGGGCTACGTGCTCCAGGGGTGAAGAAAGCAGCAGCACTTCATGCAGGGGTTCATCTCCCATCGTCTCTGCAAGCCCTTGGAGATGTTCTGGAGATGTTCAGCGTCCTTTACGTTTTAGCTGAGATGTATCCCAATTGTGTATTATTCACCGTTACTTTGGTAGAGTCCAGAATAAATCAAGCATCCGTACTCTAGGTAGTAACAAAGCGATGGAGATGTGTTAAGATGGAAGATTGTTGAGTGATGTGAATGTATTATTAACAAGAAAATGGATTAACTTACACAAAGCTTTTCTTCTCTGCCGCAACAGGGATGAGAAGAACCAGTCCATCATCGTGAGCGGGGAGTCGGGTGCTGGAAAGACGGTCTCTGCCAAATACGCCATGCGCTTCTTTGCAACCGTCGGTGGTTCTGCCAGCGAGACCAATATCGAAGCCAAAGTCCTCGCGTCGAGCCCAATTATGGAGGTAAAAGCTGCATGTTTCCTTTGTCCTGCTTGCAGTGATTACTGTGTCTCTCCAGACGTCACTAAAACAGCGACAGCCGTAGGGGCTTGGGAGCCAGACCTGATTTGCAGCCTCACAGTAATCCTGAGCTGGTCTGGAAGTACAGAAATATGCTGATAGCCTCCGTTTAGTCCACCACAATCGCTCCTCTGTTTGATGGTCTTGAAGCTGAGCCTGTGCATCCCCAGCACGGCTCCAGGAGCTGGGCTTTGACTGGGGCTCCGGAGCGGAGAGCCCGAGTGGTGCTGCTGGGACCGTTAGAGTTTTATCCTCCTCATCTTCCTCCTCTTGCCACTGCATGGTACCTCCTAATCTTCTTCTTTAATTGTATAGGCGTGAAATAGAAGAGAAAGGGATTACTTAATCTGTTTGAGGTGTTTCAGTGCAGTTTTATTTTTGTTAATTTTCTGTTGCTATCAATCATATAGGGGAATAACAAGTCCCGTTATAGGGAAATCCCAGCTCTAATGGAAAAAATTTCCTTTTACAAATATAAAGGAAAGGGAAAGCTGCTTCGTTTCATTGCACCATGACCAGATGGTGAAAATAAACGTCTGAGTGCTTAAATCCCGTTTTCCAAACAGATTTTGGAGGACAGTAACTTCGTTTGCAAAATAACCAAGTCAGTGTGAAGACAAGATTTGGGCTTTTCCAAAGTCAGTTAAGCACTTCAGGCTTGTGTGATTTTTTTTTTTTTTTTAAAGGCAGGAGCTAGCAGTGTTGTTGCGGAGCGGAGCATCGTCCTGCGCTTAACCTGTCCTTTGCTTAACCTTAGGCTTGGCTTAACCTGCAGGGAGGCTTCCCACCACAGTTGCCTCATGGCCAAATTGTCTAATAGACACAGAAGTGGTGGCTGATCCCGGATGAAAACCAACCCCACCCCAGCCCAAGAGTCAGCACGCATGGTCTAGCATCGTGCTGCCCGATGTGGGGTGCAAGCTGGAACGACAAAATAAGCGAGGGTGCAGATGAGCAGTAACAAAAGCCGTGCGGACAGAGGATGCGTGGTGATCTGCTGCAGCGTGGACTTCACGCTGGTTTACTCCTTTCCTCACCCATCTCCTGTGCCTCTGTGAAATGTAGCTGCAATACCTGGGAACACTTAAAAGCATCCAAGGAAAAAATTCATAGTGCATGCTATTCTTCTATATGACCCCATAATTTTATTGCTCTAATTTTCTTGCCTGTGTTCAGTTCTGGATGTAATTTTTAAGTGGTGGGGCCAGGGAGCCTGTCTGTCTTTTTATTGAAAATTGCTGAGAACGTTGCCCAAGCGAAAACCATAAAAAAGAACTGCCTGGTTTTGCAAAAAACCCCAAAGTTAAAGTGTGAAGATGGAGTAGGGGGATGTGTGAGTCGTGAAATAGACCTTAGCAATGGGGTGCACCATGTCTGATGTATAGGATGTATGACCCTGGAGCAGGTATCTCTGCTTTGTAGAGAAGGAATTGAAGGTAAGGTGATGATGGTAATTCTGGATTGTAAAATATCTAGTTGTAATGTTTGCTATAGTAGTTTGTGAACCTCTTATTTCCCAGGGGGGATGGGTGTTGGGCTCTGGGCAGAAATGGAGTGTGAGTGCTCTGCTTCTGCCCTGCTGCTTTTGTGTGTGGTCTGGGTTGTGGGCTGGAGGATTGGAGGTGGGAAGTGGGAGGTGTGGGTCTGGGGATGGGGGCACTGTGGTAAAGGGGTAAATAAATGGACTTTAGGGGAAGGAGGTGCATTAGCTGGCAGAGGAGTTGGGTTCTGGTGGGTGGATGGGGCAGGGAGCAGGCAGGGCTTGCTGAGGTGGTCAGCAAGGAGAGCCTGGGAAAGGCAGCCAGCCTTCGAGAGGTTCACAGGGGCTCTTTCCTTTATGTGCCCATTCCCTTCCATCACTTCCCGTGTGCTTGCTTGAGGCTTATCATTTCAGGACAGGGGGAAGGGTAGTAGAAAATAAGGCGTGTAGCCATGAGCGGGAATGTTGTCTTTCTCTGGCCCTCTTGCATCACCACGAGTTGCTCCTTTGGCTGTTTGATGGATTCCCATGTTTGCAGTGCTGCACCCCTGATGCTTGTACAGGGGCTGGATTCTCTCCTCTCCCTTCTGCCACTGTGTGTGGCAGCATTACCTCCCCGGGAGGTGACAGGTAGGCTCTGGAGAGGCAGGGAGGGGCTCTGGCCTTGTCACCAAATCCATGGACTGAAGTGCAAACATCTGGAGATGAATTGCAGCTGGTTCCATCCCTCTTGCAGCGTTTCATCACCTGTGTCCCCTCCAGGAAAGCTGCCAATGGTGACTGTTCATGAACAGAGGTGGGGGCATCCTATAAGACAAAACAGGACTTCTGTGGCTGTTGGGATGTAGATGATCTAATTTCCGTACAAATACTCATTTCTGTTCTATAAAAAACTCCGGAGACACCACATTTTCAGTGAAAAGTCCTCCCCAAGGTCACATCGTTGTTCTGCCTTCTGCATCTGGGAAGGGACTCCCCCCAAATCTTCCCACGACTATTTATGTAACACTGATTACAAATGTAAATGTTTAAATAATTTTAAAAATGAAATTTAAAATCAGTGTTTAATTTTGTTCCATGCAGGCGATTGGAAATGCTAAAACAACAAGAAATGACAACAGCAGTCGCTTTGGGAAATACATTCAGATTGGCTTTGATAAAAGGTACCACATCATTGGTGCCAACATGAGGACATATCTGTTGGAAAAATCACGAGTTGTATTCCAGGTGAGGAGTTGTGCTGTTTTTTCTTCGCTTCCGTCTTTTCGGTGCTGTACTCCGTGAATTTAGTAGTCTGGGTCTTTTCTTTGGATTAAAAAAATAGCTTTAAAAGTAGCTTTCCTGGTAGACACTGCTTCCAGAGGTGTCCTCCAGGCTCGGTCTTTTGCAGTTGTTCTTGATGATCCCAACCTGATGACCTCATTCTGGAGGAATATGTACCTGGGAGACTCCTTAATTGGCCCCTGGTTGTTCCTCCATCTGCCCGAGGCTGGAGCTTCGAGGAGGGACCGCTGCTCCTGGCCTGGCTGCTGGGCAGGGATGGAAGGCCTTTCTCTTGGCAGCTGCTGAGATTTTTACTGAACCTCATAAAAAGCCAGGAAGAATAAATTGCAGACAACAGCCTTAAATTTTGAAGGTAGAAGGGAGGCAGGAGAAGGGCTGAGGAGGCTGATGTCTCTGCCGTTGGCACATCCTGTGGGCTTCTTATGCAGGGCTCAGGACAAGCTTTCTTTTTTTGTGCTTGACATCTAGGTCAGAAGCACCTACAAAACTTTTTGTTCTTAACCAAACCCCACCCCCCCCCCCACCCCCCCCCCAAATATAAAAATCCTAAAACCAAGGAAGGTTGGGAAGCCATGAGATATTTGTTGTCTGTTTGCAATGCAGTCCTTGCTAGCTAACTTAGCCTGATTATCCCAGAGAGGGATAAGGTGTGGAAGTTAAGTTATTTATTTCCTTTGCAAGATGAGCAATGTACTTTGGTCAGGGCAAGGCTTGGCACCCTCTTTTGCCCAGGTGGCACAAGGTCCCTGTTGTCTTGGTGGCACTGAGGAGGTCTTGATGATGGGAAGCAGGGGATGGGGTCAGGGTGGCCCTGGGCTCAGCAGGCACCGGACTGAGGGTGGGAGCACTGCTGTAATCAATTTGTGCCTCTGGTAACTCGACATTTTCCCCCGTAGGCAGAGGATGAGCGCAACTACCACATCTTCTATCAGCTTTGTGCCTCGGCGAGTCTTCCAGAATTCAAAGACCTTGGACTAAGTAAGTACTTCTACCTCCCCATGCGCTGGCGGCTGCTGCCTGGGTTTGGTGGCAACAGGAAGGCATTGTGGGGTTAGAAATGCAGGTCATCGATGAGATCATGTGTGCCTGCGCAGAGGGAGAAGGTAAAGGGAGATGAACTTGAAGGGCGGCTTCTTCCCAGTGGTGCCCAGGTTTGCTCGTGCCGTCTCCAGGGATGTGGTACCTTGGATGGAGAGACCAGCCCTCGTCACCTCTGCTGTGCAGCAGCTTGCTGCATAAAGTGCGTGAAGTTTGTGCTGCGCTCGTCGGCACTGTTAAGCTCCTGCAAGCGCTGCTGGTGGGTGGGAGCTGTTGCTGGAGGTTAGCCATGGTGGAAGAAGCCTGTGTATGTTGTAGAAACTGCATGCAGAACCACAGCATGCCATGGTAGATGCCAGCTGATGCAGGGAGATCGTGTGTTAACATTATACAAAACTTGAATAAAGATCAGTCTTTTAAATGAAGTGTGAGTAGGGGTTGATCTGGCCAGAGTCTTGGCAGGAGCAGTTGTGTCCTTTGAATCCATTATATTTTTTCAATGGTTAACTCCTGGGATGTATCCTGAGTTGGGTTTTTTCCCAGGATTTGCAGTAAAACCTCTGTAAGACACCTGAATAAGAGGTTTTTCACTTGCAGCAGGGAGTGCAGAGATGTGGTGTAATTAATTTTTGATCTCAATATATACTGTTGCTTAAAAAGAGAAGTGAGGCGTAAAATGTGCTTTTAAGTATTTAAAATGGTGAGAAAGGCAGGTTGTGGTCCTAATGCAGAGCACCTTGCTGCTGCAGAGTCTCGCGGAGGATTCCGTCATGGCTACAGAGAAGTGGTAGATTGAGAGAGAGGCGTTTGGATTCTGGGCTTATATTACTGACTTTTTGTGTCACCATAGGCATGTGAGCTGCACTTACCGAGTTCTGGTGCTGAAATGGAAGCACTCCTGTTTTTGTCCTGTTGTCACCAGTAAGTCTTGGTGCGTTACCCAACTGTAGTCCGTGCTCTGCCCAGTTAACACCAGACCAGACAACCACATTCATGAATTTGTGAAGGTATAAGATAACTTCTGAGACCATCCAGGCATAACCTTAATGTCTGTCCCAGGACACCTGGGTGGGAGGTGAAGGTTTTGCATGATTCACTGTGCACTAGCCATAGTGTGAAACCTGGCTCTGTAGGTTGTCAAGATTTGTGATGGACCTTGGGCTCCTTTTGGTCTCTAAGGGTCCCAAAACAATGTCCCTCTGACAGTGGCTTCCCAGCTACTGTCAAAGAGCTCATGTTTGGTCGCATGGTGTGCTTGCATGACCCCAGAGTACATCTCTGAGCACTTTCAAGAGTTTCTGCCGTGAGGTTATGCGCTTCATTTTTGCAAAGATACCCTGAGTAATGCTGTTGTCCACTGGCATCTTAAAATTCAGACGTAAATTATTTAAACCCAGTCTGGGAGATGAGTTGTCGCGGGAGAGCTCCAGCTGTGAAACCACCTTTCTCTTCTTGGGAACGTGCGGATCAGAGGAAATCTCAGTTGTCTTCAACATGGCTCTCTCAAAGCATCGTCTGTGTTTGTGGTGACTGGTAAGAGGGAAGGCTGAGCGCTCCCTGCTCTCCTGGTGCATTATCTTTATGCTGTTGTGACTGTGGCTCTCGACTTCAGTGTCTTAAGGGAGAATATGTAATGGCAACAGCTGGTATTGTAGGAGAGCAGGGGTGCCAGGGCTGTTAGCCCACAAGGCGTTTCACTGGAGGGGAAGACTTCTTGGGTCATTTCTAATAAAAATTTTATGTTGTCGGGGCGTGTCAGTCTCCAGTTGCGCTTTTCCGTGGTGCTTGTGCGTTTGCTGTATCACAGGATGCGCGGGTATCCGTACAGCCTGCTGCTTGTGCATTCGGGTGAAACGCAACAATGGAAAAAGAAGTGATTCTCTGTAAAGTTAAAGGTGTATGTCTTTGGTGTTTCCTGCACTGTCACCTTGCAATAGCTTAAAAATACCTCTCCGAAATGTTTTGCTAGCTGGCAGATGCGGTGCTGCTCACACGGTCGGTGGGGATGGATTCAGGGGGATGGGGACGTGGGTGCCGTGAGCTGCTTTTGTAGGGGTGAGCCAGGCTCTGCCTTGACCTGTTGAATTACTAGTGCTGGGCAGTTTTATGTAAGAGTGCAGATGTGCAAAATCCATTTATCCCTCGAAAGAAAGAAAATCTGTTTGATTACCAACTTTGCATCAGATTTACTAGCCTCTATCTCAAGATGACGAGTCAAAACTCAAAGTTATTTCCTCGTGTGAGCTGTGCCTTACCTTACCTGTCAAGCTTCCCAAGGCTTATACATAAGAAGGGGGTATCTTGATGTGAAAATCCACCTCTTGTTAGACAGAGAGAAGGATGTGTTTTTTTCCATATCAAAAGTAGAAGCTGTTGCTTCCCCTTTGGGTCTTGCACGTACAAAGAATTGTTGTTGCTCTCTTCTATATTGCAAAATGCTGGAAAACAAAGAAAGTCTCTAAACTTAACATGAGCCCAGCAGTGCAAACCAGTAAGTGTTGGCTCTTCAGTCAGAGCGATCCTAAAGGCTTGATTTTTAAACCAGAAAGTAAATATTTAACTTAAAAATGCGGGAATCGGTGTGCAACCCAGTGCCTTTCGAAGTGTGGCGTCTAACTTAATGATGCCTGGGCAATGGTGCAAAGCAGGAATATATTTTATTTGTTTGCAGTGAATCAAAGGGTTTCTGTGGTTATTAAAATCATTGCACACATATTGAAAAGTAAATATTGGAGTCAGTTCTACGAGAGACAACTTGAGGCAGAAACAGATCCCAATGTGGATGGTTAAAATTGGAGGTTGATGGGGATCAGGGGTTTCTTCTCTGAGGTGTGTTCCACGGCACATGGTGGTAGGGGTATGGTGCCGTGTCCGTCGTTAGGGGTTTTCCCAGCAAGGTGGGGCAGTCTGGCTGGAAACGGCGTAGCTGAGCGATGCCCTAACTGAGGGGTGCCATCATCTGCTCTCTGCATGGCGCACGGTGGGTGCCAAACATCCTGGTCCCATCAACTACCGCCAGTCCTGGATGCATCGTGCAGGGTGACATGCAGCAACAGCAAGCTGTTAACGCGATGTGCTCCATCAGGGGTTCGGGGAGCTCCTGTTGTGCTGGCAGGACCAAGGTGGACATCGGCTCTCTGACCCCAGTCATTTTCTGCCCCTTGTTCCTGATGCTCTGGCAACAAACAGTTACTGAAACCTCAGGGTCCCAGGGCTTTGTATGCCAAAAAGAATTAAATGTTGTTCTTACAGCCTGAAAGTACAGCTAATGCAAAAGCCTGTGGGAGGGCTGGGGACCTTCTGGTGGCAATGTGAGTCAAAAAAAGTGCAGATTGCAATGATTTTAAAGGTTACCAGCAGGCTGATGTGGAGCGCACAGTAGGCTGTTTTTCTCATTATTTTCATGATACTTGGGAAATATGTTTGTGAGTGTTAACGATCTTTCTGAGCTTTTCTGGGCGAGTTCCTCCTACCCAGTTTGAATCGAGCTGAAGCTGGTGCTAAGAACAGATTCTGGGTGGGATGGGGATGCTGTCCACCTCCTGGGCTCCCCCCAGCCCTCCACGGGGCCAAGCCTGCTTCCGCACTGCCGGGACTCAGCCTGGCAGCCGCAGGCACGTATCTTAATGGTTTTGGCCTCAAATAAGCCCTTGTTTTAAGGAGGGGTGATTGCACGTGAAGCTCTTTTAAAGTGGGTGTAAATCCTGCAATCTCTTCTTGTATCTGCGTTTGAAATGCCTCTTGGTCTCCATAGGATTTAGCTTTGCGTTGTCCTAAAATAACTTTGCTAAAGCGTGGATGCTTCAATGGTGTAATGCTGGCATTGTGAGCGTTTCTCCATTCCCTTTGCTCCCTGGGTTTAAGGCATTGTGTGGGAAAAGTGTTAAAATATCTGAATTGGTCATGGTAATTAAAACAGGATAAAAAAAATTCAAAGTAGTAACCTGAGTATTTGAAGTAATGTGCACCTGTGTAATAGAGCAGTTATTCGAATCCCAAATATACCACAGCTCTGCCCTGTTTGAACTTGCTTTGCATGGGGAAGGGGTTTTGTTACTGCAAGAAGTCACTTATCAAGGTTATAATTCATCCATTTCTAAGTAAAAACTCCAGAAAGCTGCTGCTTGCTGATGCATTTCTTCTGTTTCTTCTCTTCTAGCATGTGCCGAAGACTTTTTCTACGCTTCTCAGGGAGGCAACACGTCTATCGATGGCGTGGATGATGCTGATGACTTTGAGAAAACCAGGCATGCCTTCACCCTGCTAGGTAAGGGATTGCGCTGCTTGGAGGCTTCCCAGCAGAAGTCTCTTGCAAATGTTTTTCAGTATTTTGCCTGAATTATACAGCTGTCCTGTAACACTTAGAGGTATAAATCCATCTTCCTATTGACCCAGTTGGTTTTACCTTGTTCTTTAGTATGAGCTGCAGAAGTGTTTCTTACAGCTATTTGCGAAGCAGCAGTGAAATGGAGGAAGACGCTGAATTTAAGAGAAACCAAAAGAAACCATTCTGCAGTCAAAGCTGTGCTGCAGCTTTGACTTGATTTTTTTTTTTTACCCTATTTACAAGCAGGAAAAGAGCTATTACTCTGCAGTTCAATCTGTATTTGGGTTGAGGGTGATGTCACTTCTCGGACCATCACAGTATCGTACCGAGTAGCTGATTCCTGGGAATAATGAGCTGAGTACATCCCTGCTGGGGCAGAGTCCACATTTGCACGGCCAGCTGCAAAGTCTACCGCGGCAACAACCACCCGTGCACCCTGCGGTTACGCAGTGCCATAGCCTGCCTGCAGCAGCAGCTGTTTGAAAGGAAGACCAATTTTTGCAAGGCAGAACTTTCTCAGAGTTTATTAATATTTATCTGAAGCCAAGTTTTTAAGTCCCGGTAAGTCTCAGTGCCTCTCTTGCATTTCATACACTGGGAGAGGAGCACTTGATGCAGTTGGGAGCCAGCTGTGAAATACCCCCGAGCAGCTGTATCGCAGCCACTGTGCTGTGCTGGCAGCAAGCGTGGGGACTCATTTCAAGTGTCCTAGCTGCAAATGTTTCCCCCAAATGTGGCCTCATTGTGTTTTAGATGGGCTTGATCTCTTTTTCTTTGGGGTGACAGAGGGGTCTTGTCTTTACCCTCCTCTTGTCCGGCTTGTATGACTTCTAACTGTTAGCTACTCTAAAAATTACTTCACTGGTTGCTCCCAACTTGCCCATGGGACTGTAGTCCCCAGGGAACTCTCTCCGCATCCCCTTGCCACTTAGAGTGTCTTTTTGGGTCCCCTTCTCTGCGTCCTCAAGCAGACCCCGTGTCTCCTTGCTGGTCCCTATGACGCACTGTGCGAGCATCTTCCTCCACTGCCAATTTGATGTTTTTCTGCTCTTCGCATGCTTCCCGTGGCTCTGCCTCTCCTCATTGTCCTTCAGTGTTTCCCATCTCTGTTCTGCTTCTGTTCAGGGCCTGGTGAAATTGCTACTACACTTTCTAGTCTTGCCTTTTTATGTGTAACAAGGAGAAGTCAGATTTATCTGCAAATCCCCACCCTAGCCAGGCTTAACTCCAATTAAGAGTGCCAAGTAACAGCAGAGCATTGCTCCTTTTAGTAACCTTGAAACATTTCTCACTGTGCTGATAACAGAAAAGTCCCGAGAGAGAGAGAGAGAAAGGGAAGCTTTTGATAATTCAAAAACCAGCAGGTGATGGCTCAGACCTTGGGTGGATAATTAGGACACTAGCACTGAACACAAAAGGGGAACAGAAACCTGGTTGGGCTGTAGAAGTGCAAGATATGGCAAGAAAGCTGCGTGCAGGCTGCTGCTGAGCAAAGCTCCTGCTGGGAATGCCTGCAAAAGCCTGCCAGAAGAATATGTAAAGCAATAACATCTTACACCCCCAGTGAAGACCCACAACAAGTAGCTCCCGTTGAGACACTGGGGACCGTAAGACAGAGCTTCACATCACCTCCCTGGTGACTTGCTGTAGCACCAGTCTGGAGGCATTGTGCATCATGTGCACAGCTTTAATTTTCTCTTGTGTTTGTGGGACACTGGCAATAAGTTGTAATTTCTGTGCTTCAGTTGTCAGTGAGATCTCACTGTGGGACTACGATCACAGAGAAGCAACTCCTTGTTCTATAAAAGCTGCAGAGCCCCGATAGCTCTGATCCCGTTTAATCATTATGGAGGAGCATCCTTGGTTTTTTGCACGTTCACAATAGTATTAAACCCATCTGTGATAAAATTGCTTTGATGCAATCGTTAGGAGTAAAGAAATAACATGAGGAGCTCCTCTCGCCATCTCAGCTGTCATTTTTGAGCGATGACTTTACTGCGAGTTTATGGCAAGTTTACTGGGAGAGGCCTGATAACTCGGAAAACCAGCAGCCTGGGGAGGAAATCAAACACTGCAAGTGTTTTCAGACAAACCCGAAATTGCAGTTTGTTTTCTGTTGTGAAAATCAGCTATCAATTGTTCCCGTAGGAGTGAAGGAGTCTCATCAGATGACCATTTTTAGGATAATTGCTGCCATTCTGCACCTAGGGAACTTGGAAATCCAAGCGGAGCGAGATGGCGATGCCTGTAGCGTATCGGTAGGTCACCAGCAAGAGTGGGGTACGTGGGGAGCTTTGTACACTCATAAATCGGGCCGCGTTGGATGTGTTGAGCTTCGCAGCAGTATGCTGTGGTAAAAAGGCCTTTTTCTCCTGGTTTTCTTTGCTTTTTTTGAGAACACATCATAATTTCCTGGTTGCTTTGTTTTTTTTCTGGAGGATAGTGCATTTTTTCTCCTCTCTAGCCAGCCTGTAAGCGAGATGGTTCAAAGGTCACTTACCACCTTAAGTCCCAACCCATCTTTAACTCCTCCTGCTTTCTTAAAAGATTTGATGCACAAAGTATTGGGGGAACCATGACTCCCACCAGCAGAAGGTGTGATGCTCTACAACCGCTTTACTATGGGCAAAGCCATGAGGCTGCTGCTTGTAACGTGGCCATCCAGTATGCAAAGGAGTACTGCACAGTTAATTAGCAAGAATAAATAAGACTAAAGATGCCTTAGTGGTGGTTTTTCTGTTTCTGTGTTTGTTCAGGGGGGAAAAAAAAAGTGATTATATGGAAAATACTGTTCTGTCAATTATTGTTGCATCCCAGACTGGGTCGTTTGTTCCTAATTAAAGTGTACAATGGGTTCTGCACACACTTTTAGTGGTACCCTTGAGATAATGTGGGGTGCAATTAGTTGGATGCTGGGGGTAATTTGCTTGATATTTGGCAACTTGGATATGTAAAAGCGGCCTGCTCCGACAATGTTGAGTTCTATAATGGAGTTCATGTTGTTTAATTACCTTCAGATGTAATTGCATGGTATGAAATCAATCCTGTTATGACTTTGAATCCATGGTCCAAAAGGTTTCAGAACAAAAAAGCATGCTAGAGGTCTTTTAATGCATTTCTCTCTCCATCCCCAAACCCATCCAGCTTCCATACAAGCATGTATCTAACGGGAAACAATTTACTTCCTTTAGATATGTATTATTACACTGAGGAAAGGGAAATTGATTTCTCATTGTCCCAAAGGCAGTACCTGCTATCTTAGCATAATAGAGACTCAGACTGCCTTGTCTTAGTTTGAGGGGGAAAAAATACAATGCATTAAAGAAAATGAAGTTCACATTTCATTTTATTGATTATGCAAAACACAACCCCTTCTGGTAATGCACATTTTGCAACTTTGTTATTCAAAAGGGGGTTAGTTTGTAAAAGGCATGGTGTAATGGCATACCCCAAGCTTTAACTTGAGGGTTGATCAAGGTCGCTCTGAAGGAGCGTGTAGGTGCAGCTCAAGGAGGAGTAAAGTGGTGATTGCTCTTTCCTGTTGGCAATCACTGCAGAAATCTGCTCTTTATGAAGTTCAAGACCTTGAGGTTAGCCAGAGCAGAGGAGGAAAGCCATAGGGTGTACCACCATTTAGAGCCATTTCATCCATATCCATGAAGACTAGTGCGGCTGGATGAGTGTTCATTGCTTTCCTGTTTCCTATCAACCAGAGATACACAGTATTTCCTTAGATAGGCATGACATGCTGCTAATTTCTTGCACTGATCTGGGAACTCGGTGTTAAAGCTCCAGTTTTGGAACGTCACCTCCTGCTGACTGTGCTTCTTGTTACCCCCAGAGCGAGGACGAGCACTTGAACAACTTCTGCGGCTTGCTGGGCGTGGAGCACAGCCAGATGCAGCACTGGCTTTGCCATCGCAAGCTCGTCACCATGGCCGAGACCTACGTGAAGAACATGTCTGTTCAGCAAGTGGTGAACGCCAGGAACGCCCTGGCCAAGCACATCTACGCCCAGCTCTTCAACTGGATCGTGCAGCACATCAACAAGGCCCTGCATACCACTGTGAAGCAGCACTCCTTCATCGGTGTGCTCGATATCTATGGGTAGGCACGCTTTCTCCTTCTAAGGCTGTTAAATTAGTCCTTTCTAATTTGTCTCGCCCTTTTGGCCACGCACGCTTGACCTTGGCTTGTGGCAGGCCGCGGGAGTAATAGAAAGGGACGCAAAAAAGCACAGTTGTAGTGTGTGGTTTGCAGTTTTGAGCCTTCTTTAGACTGTGCAGCCCTGACCCCGAAACAGTGCATGGAGATCTGCTTGAGCGCTGGCTTTTGGGATTTACCTTCCATGCTGTTCCGGGTTGGGATCTCTGCCCTGCATGCTGTTTAAAATGTCAAGCTTAAGGATGAGTAAGGGGTAAAGGCGCAGATGTGGAGACCAAAGACTGTTGGCTTTGCCTGGGGTTGCTGTGGGGTTTGAGGAAGCTACTTCACTTCTTCAGCTATGAAACTGTTGCTGCAGGGCCCTTGTCCTTTCGGAGGACTTTGGGAACCTGCGGTGGCGGGGTAAGGTGCCAAAAGCTCTGGCATAACCGAGGGTAAGGCTTGCAGTCTGCAACCTCAGGGGCAATGAGCTGCTTTAAATTCGGACTGGGCACCAGTTACTGTCTGGACCTAGACCACGTCATCCTGGCACTTGAGTGCTGGTAGGAGATGGGTATGAGACTTGTATGTGAAGAGCTCATTTTAGCTGAAATGCTGCAAAGAAGCAGAAGATGGAGGGGAAAGGAGGGGGTTATGTCAGTTGTGTGGTGGAAAAGGAAAGAGGTCGTCTGGGTTTTGTTGTTTTTCCCCCTTTTTCAACACCATCCCTTTTCTGTCTCTTTCGGGAGGAAGGACAAGGGAGAAGTGGGACACCAGTGACCTGTTGTGCTCCCTTTAATATATTAAGGTATTTGGTTGCTCCTGTTTCGCAGGGGAAGGCGGGATAAACAAGTTGTAGCTGCTCCAGGAACCAGTCCCTGACCCAGCGCAGTTGCTGTGCTTGCTCAGTCCTAAAGCTCGTGTAATGGCAGCCTCCTCGTAAGGTCTGTCAGATCTAGGTGAACCTGAAGTTCAGAATGAAATCCTGCCAAAGTTGTTCTGGGTCAGCTGCAGAAAGCTTTTATGGCTATAATACCTACACGCTTACTGGAGTTGGATCATGTGTATAAAACCTCCCATGAGGTTTCTACAGCTACTGGTGTTTGGGATGTTGATTTTAACATCCGCTGGACAGCCACGGCAGCAGAAAGGATGCCAGAAGTCAGTGCTGGAGCATCGGCGTAGCCCAATGCCCGCTCATCTCCATCAGTGACTGCTGCCATATGGCAAGGTTTACAGGAACGCTTTTATCAAGTATGCTAAGGGTACAGTCTTCTTTGGTTTGGTATTTTAATGGGATGGTTTGAGATGGTGAGGTTGCCGTCAGAGGTTTGCGAGTGGCTGGGCTCTCCTATGTCTATAGCACAGGACCTGGACGATCTTAAATAACGGGATGGGATTGTCACAGTCTGGTTCGAAGCCTGTATGAGATGGAAAAGCTGTTTCCTATCAGTGTCCCTAGAAACACATTTCTGCAGGCTGGAACATGATAAATAAAGCTTTGAGATGAAGCTTTGTGGGTGATAGTGGGTCAATGCAGAAAGCTGGATGTCTGAGTTACAAAATCAGATGTGGTTTTTCAGAAATCTATATAAAAGGAGACTTGAGGATAACGCTCATGAAAGATTAAGCTGGGCTTGAAAACCTGTTGGTGTGGAATAAAAACCTCCCTTAGCTGCAGGTCCGCTGTGCATCATGCCCAGTGCGTGGCCCGGCTGATGTTTTTAAAGTACTGGTGTCACCGCAGAGTACAGCAGGTTTTTGTTTCCACGGGGGACCTGCAGGTCCTATTGAAAGAGGCAGGTTTGCAGGGCATGAGTGTCGCCAGTCCAGGCTGTAACACTTGTGTGTGAGTCTGGTTTCCTATAAAGACCATAAAACCCTTTCAGAAGAGGGTATTGCTGTCTAAATGCTGAGTAATTAACAATTAACTTCAGGTGCTGACAACCTGAGCCTCTGCAGTCCTTGAAAGTGTTTTGGTTCCCTGAACTCAGGTTATTTGGGAGTCTTAATGCATTCTGCTAAATATTGGAATTTTTTTTCCAAATGTCTGTTGTTTTTTCTTTTCCTCTGGGAGAGGGATTAAGCTTGCAAGGCAGGAAACCCTCATGCAGCCTCCACTGCATCTCCCTGACATCCCGAGAGCACCTCTGTCCCGGTGCTCCTGGAGGAGGACAGTCCTCATGGGTGGGATTTCTAGAGATGAGTTCCAAGCCGAGGGTGCAGAGGCTGTGGGGTTTGTCTCCTAATTCTCTATGCTCAACTCCACGTCCTTAATTCTCTGTTAGTATTGGGGTGAGAGGGTGCAGCATTAAAAACCTTCATGTACTTAATGAAAGTGCGTCATTTGCTCTAGTAGCAATACCACAATCCATCTGAAGAGTGGATTCATGTGACACTCCTGGACTCGGTGGGGACGGCTTGTTTTCCCTCCGTTTGCCATGTGAAGGGAACTGTGAACACTCAGGCGGCCAGCTGTATGCTGGACTTATTTATGAACTTTAAATATTTTAGTATAAAACCCAGTGCTGCAGTGGATTTAAGAGATATCAGTCATTCAGCAGAATACAGAACAGGAGAAAAGCTAAAATGCAGCATTTGCCTTCAATGTCCACTTGTGAGAGCTGTCCCCAAGCCGGGATGTGCCTTCCCAGGAGCCACAGTGATGGGTTGGAGTGGTGAATATACTTATTTTTTGCACCAAGATATAGTGCACTAAAATGAATAGAAAGCGAATGGCCATTGGTTTGCTTTTCCCATTAGGATGTTGTCTTAGTGCAGTCACTTTGTGCGGGCAGGACCTCCTGGCGAGGACACACGTGGAGCTGGCAACGAAACTGCTCCGTCAATTAGCAAATGGCGCTGGCAGAGTCCTTTTATTAGCGACTTCACGAAATCTCCCTTGGAGTTGATGTTGTACAGCTGTTCTGCCCCCGGCCAGCACTTGCCGAGAGGTTCATAAATCACATCTGGTGTCTCTGAAGCGGAAAAAGATTTTCCACTCTGATATCTCTTCCTCTCGTTGTGTTTTTCCAGCTAGCTTGCCATGCCTCTCCATCTCAGTTTAAATTAAATCTTTTCTTGCCCTGCTGTTCTGATCATGAACCTGCGGGAGTTGGTATATCTAAGTAGACCCTTTAGTTGCAAGAGCTGAAGGCACTGATCTCCATGGCACAATGGCCATGGAACCAAGATCAAGCATAGTGGGAGCTCTTCAAGGTCACGTTCATCACTGAGGCTCTGACCACGTGTATAATATAAACATTTGTTGGTCCCAGACACCAGATTTTGTTGCATTAAAGATTAAAGCTCGGTTCCTGGGATGGGGAGGGATTGAGCATCCTCTGCTTGGCACAGACTGCGTCAGCTCCAGGCGTGATGCCAGCCCCGTGGCAGGCAGAGGGAGAGTGGGTCCTGGGTTTCCTTGAGGGCTGCTGGGAAGATAAAAGCACAAAAGTGGTTATTTTCTCCCATTCCCCCTTTTCCTTTTCCATTGCCTTTCCCCAAGGGCTCAGGCATTTTGTATGGGGAGGGCATTACCACCTGGCAATACCTGGGGAATAGCTGCATCACATGGATAACAGCCAGGTAGTCCTTAGAAAGTACTAGAAATACGGATCTGGGGGGGAAAAAAGGCTTAATTTGTTTAGTGTTTTAAGACTGTTCTGCCAGCTCCTACAGCACCTATTACCCGAGCAATTATTTTGCCGTGCATTTATCATTACGGCAGCTTATTCATTAAACACAGGGAGCTTTGCCACTTCTTCCTTTAGTTTAATCCTTACAGTCACACGTCAAAGACTTTTTTCTCCCTCCTTCAACTGTACCTTAAAAATAGAAACAAAAATAACATAGTTCCCCGTGCTAGCTGAAAAATGTCCTTTTTAAGAGCAAGCCCGGCTTCCTTTGCCTGTCCCTGGGCATCGTGTGCTTCAGCCCCAACCACCCCGGGGGCTCCGCTGGCTTTCTCCTGCTTGCCTGTAGTTTGTGTTATTAAAACTGCATATTTTTTTCTTTTCTAATAGCGACTAGGAAGCCAGTTTTGAGCTCAGTTTGGAGCTGGCCAGTGGCCCGTGGAGGGGTGGGATAATGTTTCTGCAAGGGGAGCTTTTGAAGCCCTGATGAAGAGGGGGACCGCCAAGACCACCACCAAACTCCCTCTAAGGAACGTGTTGGAATTGGAGCTGAAAGCACCATTTCTCCCTCTGTCTGCACAAACTCGCTTGCTCATGTGTATCTAATCTTTGTGTTAACAGGGATGTAATACAGAGGCAATAATTATGAATTTAATGCCTTCTTTTTGTGCTCTATTGAATTGCATTAAAAATACTGTGTTGGGTCTTTTGAGACAGCAGCTACTGTTTTGCCATCACCTTTGCAGTGAATATATTTGGACTTAATATTTCATAATATTTTTCCCCGAGAGAGACTGTTACATTTCTCATCTCAGACAGCACTGCTGGCTGATGGGCAGGAACCTACAGTTGTACCGAATATCTCATTTGTGCGTAGCAGAAGAGAAGTCTTGAATCCCTTGAGTTGTGGCAGGAAAGATAGACGTTCTGGGCAATGAGGAATAAAATGTAGATCTGGGATAGGAGGAATGCAAAGAGACGGCTGAATAACTGGTGTTCCCCGTCACGCAGATGACACCGTTGCAGAGAAAAGTAGGTTTTGAGATGATGCAACGCTTAATGCTGATCTATTCATTGCTTTGCAGGTTTGAAACTTTCGAAGTGAATAGCTTTGAACAGTTTTGTATCAACTATGCCAATGAAAAGCTCCAGCAGCAGTTTAACTCGGTAAGGTCAGCTTGGAAACGTTCCATAAAACTTAGCAGAAAATGTATCAAGGCAAGATTATTGTATGTCTGGCTTCTGCTTAATGGCATTTAGCTGCAGCCTGGCCCGATTGCACGGCCAGCATGAATGTAGTCCTTGGGATGCCATCTCTCCCGGGCAATGATTGTGCATATTCATAGCAAGTTGAAAATGTTGCTTGGTTGATTGCTAAGCTTGATATTGGAAGCAGGTTTGCAAAAGGCTTATGCAAAAGTTCACTGATGGTTTTGAACAAGTAGGAAGTTTGCCAATTTTTTTTTTCCTCCGCATAGTTTCAACCCTAAACTGCAACCTGGATGGTCTTGTGCTGAGTCCTGATTTCCAGCGTAAGACAAAGCATGGGTGGAAACCTGCCCATTAAGCGTGGCTTAAACCTCTGCAATGAAAACTCTGTATTAAATAGCAGGACTGGGGACACTCCCCTTTTTTTCACTTGGACGTGCCTCACAAAAACCTGAGATTCTTCTATTTTATTAGATACAAGCACTTATCTGCACTGGAAATGAAACCAGTAAGGGGTCGTCTTCTGCTTTTGTTGTAAGCAGGGAAAAAAATTACTATTAGTTTCAGGATGCGAGGGAAAACTTGTTAAATTTGAGCAGCTAAGTACTGCGGAGTAGTCTGGCACTTTGAAACCGTGTCATGTGCGTGGACATGAATATTTGCAGAATATCTAATGCATCAGATTGCTGCTGCTAAAAATGAAAAGTAAATTATGGATTGTATTTGCACTATTCATATCTTTCTTAGTATGTCCAACTATCATTTCTGAAGCTTATAAATTCAAACTCTGAGATGACATGTTTGAAGAGATTTTAAAAAGCTATCTTTGAAGAAGAAAGTGCATTTGAAAAATCATTTTTTAATATGGTTAGAGTATCTCAGAAATAGCCAAAGACAATTTATCTGCTTGGGCAGAGGTCTGAAAGATATAAGCCATGCAAAGATTTTTTTTTTTTTTAATAAGAATCTACAATAGAAATGTTCCTGAGTCAGTTAGGTACTGCTTCTGATATCTCTTCTAGGATGATGGCTGCTCTTTGTGAAGCTCTGCTCACAGATGGGGGCACACGTGCTCAGCCCTGGCTTGGCTCCCAGCTTGTGAACCTGCTGCAGGTCACTAGTTTAATCAGCAGAGCGCTAAAGGAGGGGGATTTTTCTCAGCCCAAGAGATATGTATGTCACTGCCATCTCAATATATGGCTTCCACTTAGATATAGTGACAGCTTCAGCCATTTTCTAGTGAAAGTCATTTAAAGCCTTTTTTAAGCTTCTGTGGCTTCTGGATGTGCTGATGGAATGCTCTGCTCCAGTGGGGACGAGTGGGTGAGCAGGGAAGGGGATGGTGCTGTGCTGGCTGGGGTCACGGTCAGTAACTCTGCTGATTTTTCCGCTCTCAGCACGTGTTTAAGCTGGAACAAGAAGAGTACATGAAGGAGGGAATCCCTTGGACTCTCATAGACTTCTACGATAACCAGCCCTGCATAGACCTTATAGAGGCCAAACTTGGTATCCTGGACCTACTGGATGAAGAGTGCAAGGTAAAGAGGACCGCTCACCTTTTCGCTGGCATTTTTATTTTTATAAAAGGTTAAAGAATGGGCTTTAACCTGTGGTAGCTTACAAGAGGGTAAAGATCTCCTTTCTTGTGCGTTGCTGGGTTGCTCATGGCTGTTGGCACTTGCTTTGCTTTAGAACCATTCAGAACCTCCTTGGCAGACGTTTGCTACTGACCTGGGTACCTGGTCTCACCCTGTATTGCCAGAGCTCATGTTTCTGGCCTGGCTGTGCATAGGGATAGCCATTGCTTGCGACTTTTCATTTCTTCAGTGTTATCCGGGAACTGGAGCTCCTCCCTGGCTCAAGCCTTGGTTTGCCCTGAGGGAAACCTGAGTCCTCTTACAATAGCTGTTTGGGGTAAAGTCGATTGCATTTAGTGTACAGACTTCAGATGCTGGAATTTGTGATTTAGTGGCACTTGACATAGAGAAAAAAGCGTGTCTGGGAGGGTCTCCTGTTTGGTTAACCTTGCAGCATCAGGGGACGTCAGCCACGTAATGAGGATTTGCTGAAATAGGTGCCAAGCTCTGGCTGACTTCAGGCAGGCCTGTATTTCACACAGGTTTTGCAGAAGACCAAAATTGCATGTCCCTTCTGCTCCTTTGAGATAGAGAAGCAGGAGCCAGGGATGGCCTGTAGAACTGTCTTCAGTTGTGTCGGCTTCTGGTTTAGCCATTCCTTCAGCATTCTCCTCTTGGGGTTTGGAATTGGGTCTTCCCTCAGCTTTTCTGAGTTTTGGGTTTGTGGTTGGTTGGTTTGGTTTGGTTTTTTTAAACCAAGCTTGTAATGTTGGGAGAGTAGTTTGCTATCTTTTTATCATCTATCTCTTGTAACAGCCTAAATTAAATCTTGCTTAAAAGTTGAGAAGAAATGCCAGAACGTCAACCCTTCATGAGAATCCATAAGAAAGGTCGGACTCCTTGTTCAGTCGTGAATTATCAGATATATGTAGGAACAAGAAATGTGAGATGGGAGGTTTTCTTGGGAAGTTGGAATGCCTGTTTTGAAGGTCTTTGGCATGAAGAGTAGGTGGCAAATCCAGAGTCTTTAGGTATGGTCATCTCAACAGGAGAGCTCAGAGTGATGCTGTGAGCAAAAGGGTTCCTACACTGGGCAGAGCAGCTCATATCCCTTCCAGTTCTGGTGTCTGCACAGCAATGATGAGGAGGAAATACTGGATAGAGTGTGGTCAGATCAGGGCTATAAAACATTGTGATACTGAGGATAAAGAAACTTCAGCGCTGTGAATGAGTGGTTATAAGTGATAGTCAGTAGGAGGGTTTTCAGACGCTTTGACACAAAAAATCCCTAGTGTGCAATAGCTAGAAGTTGAAGTTAGACAGATTCAACCATGAAA
This sequence comes from Morus bassanus, assembly GCA_031468815.1. Classification (NCBI taxonomy): domain Eukaryota; kingdom Metazoa; phylum Chordata; class Aves; order Suliformes; family Sulidae; genus Morus; species Morus bassanus. The sequence continues at coordinate 84,868,919 of CM062600.1, read as the reverse complement.
GAAGCCTTTTTTAATGCTGAGAACAGCCTGGTGGAAGGGGACAGTGACTGCCTTCCTGCTGGATGTGGCTGCCTTGTGGAGCCTTGGACTGGTTTTGCTATGGTGTGATCAACAAGCTGTCTTTGGGAAGAGTTTCCATCGAGACTTGAATATATTCTGTGCCAGGAAGTGTCTTACCAATTGTGGAAGGGCTTTGAGGGTTTTTGAACAAGGGCAGGGAAGGGTGTGAGGCAAGGGGTGATGGGAGAGCTGAAGCAGGGAAGGGGCCCTTCACCGGGATAGCCAAAGTAATGAGAAGGACACAATGAATTCTTGTTGGCTCTGTGGGATCCATGGGTATGGGACAGATCTAGTGGCCCGAGGGCAGGAGTGTCACATTGCATCAGAGGGAAAGGCTTTGGATCCATTATTTAGACTAGTGTCCCTGTTGGGATTTAAGGATATGTATGACTTGTCTGGAAGTGAGGTGACCTGTCAAGTGGCTTCTCTCCTCCATGTGACAGGGCTGCCTTCCCAGGCATGACAAAGCTGTCCCAACCTGCGCATCCCATGAGCTCAGCCCTCATCTGGTGTACAGACACTCCAGCTAGATCTTTGCAATGAGCCAGAGTTGGGGCTTTGTCCTTTTCAAATCCAGTCTCGGGAAGACTCCTTAAAAATGAGAACAAATTAAACTTAATTTGATGCCCTTAAAATAGCATCTTAGCCAGTGCTGGCTCAGAAGGAGGTCAGATTATTTGCTTGATATTCAGCACTCTTTCAGTTGGTCTCTGCACTATTAAGCCTGTTAAATTCTTCAGGCTTAAACCACCTCCTGGGTGTTGTGAAGACCTTAAGGGGAGTTTCCCTTGTGCCATATTGGCTGATAATGCCCTTTGCTCCTCTCTGAAGGAGAGGCACTGGTTGTGCTGGTGATGTTGTGTTAGGTGGAGCGATTTCAATGCAAAAGCAGGACTATGGCCAACTTTGCTGTAGATCTGCCTGGTACTACTTATTTCAACCATGCTTTTTTGCACCAAAAAAATGAAACACAAGATCTTTTCCCGCCCACATCAAATGCCAATTATCTGGGTGTTTACTTGTCAGTGGGGAATGCTGTTATTAGTCACAGACCCTTATTATGGGCCCTCTAATCGGGTCTTTTATGATAACCTGCAAGCATTCTCCAGCTTTATGAAAATTTCAGCGAAGCTTGTCAACTGAAAGTAGCGGTTTAGGGATGAAAACCTTCACCCCCGCATCACCAGCAGCAGCATTTCACCTCTTGGGGAGAGCCGGCCATGGTGGGCGTGGGACCACGATAGGGTAATTGCAAGCCATCTTGTTACCACATACAACAGTGGATAAATATACTCTGGGACTTGAAATGGCATTGCGGGGGTCCTGGCAACATAATGAAACATTAGCACAAATGTGGAGGGTTTGTTGTTAATGTTCTCGCTTCACAGAATGGATTTTTTTTTTTTAATCTTTAATGTGGGGTTGGGAAGTGGGTGGTTGGGTACATGTTGAAACAGTTCAGCTAACGAAGGTCGTAGACCTTCGGTGTGTAATGAGAGTCTTGGCACTGTTTAGAGAAGGAGGGGACCAGACAGGGTTGAAATGGGAATCAGCAATGAAAGAGAGGGCTCTCGTGTTGAGATTTGGAGTTTTAAGGACTAAATCTGTCTCATGAAAGCAAATGATAAAGCCCCTAGCTCTGGAAAAAAAAAAAAGAGGGCTTTAGGATATGTTTGGTTTTAGGGGTTTTTAAACAGCTTTGAGGTCTTAAGAGTTGGAAGCTGTTATTTGGAACAATTATTAAAGTTGGAGGGGGCTTCTGGAGGTCATTTGGTTCAACCTCCAGTTATGTCCCTGGTCTACCCAGGAAGCCTTATAATCTCCACAGGACTGTGACCTTATGTGCTCTGCTAAGTGTTCTTGGAGTCCTCAAAGAGCTTTTTCCCTGTTTCCTGCACTGGAGTGTCACCTGCCTGGATCTGGAACTTTTAGGACCTCTTTATTTTGCTTTGGCCTAAAAAGATGCCAGAGGAACAGCTAGGCTTCGTGTCCCATGCATAGAAATGGCCTTGGCCAGAAACCAAGGCCGCCGCGACAGGCGCAACATTGAAGTGCTGTAACACAAACTGATGAGCCTGAACAGGAGGGAAAGGGGAGAAGGGCATCCAGGAGAACCTCCCTGCTGGTGAGCTGTGAAATGTGGAGGGAGTCACCATAAGGCCAACAGTGGTGGTGGAAAATGAACTGGGATAAGAGCAGAGCCCTTGAGGAGAGCAAGGAGACCAATGTAGAGCCCATCAGAAGAGACAGGCATTAAGGAGGGAGGCTGTCTTCTGAAAATCCAGTTGTGGGAAGTTGGGAGGGCATGTGGAAGACTTGCTTGGATGTCTGGGATGGCTTTAGGGTATCGTTGGCCTTGCAGAGGGGACAGCAGACTTTCTAGGAAGACTTTGAAGGCTTTGCAGTAGGAGGGAATATGTGAAGAGCAACAGCTTCAGTGCTCTGGAGACGAGCAGCCAGTTGGGGTTGGTTTTTCAAGGCATTTGAATTATCCTGAGGAAATTGAAAATTCTCTAAGAAATGCAGTCGTGTCTCTTTATCAAAGTTTGCTGAGGTGTTCTGATCTTCAGGCTGAAACTGCTTGCTCTGCATGAGTGCTGCATCTTCAATACACTTCCCAAGTGTTATTTGGGAGTACAGTCTGAAGTTGCTGTGGATATCCAGGTTTCTCTGTAAGGTATCCTGCTGCCTGGCTGCTTTCTTGCTTTTGCCTATCTTGTTGGGATGGAAGTGGGAGTGGAAAAATTAATGAAAAAAAATTCTGTTAGCAAGAAGTGCATCTAAAAGGGTTTGATCAAGAATGGGCTGCTTGGAAGTGTCGATGTGTCAGTCACGGCATTGTTGTCCAAGATTTATTATGGATCTTAGTAAAATTCTTTCTGCTAAGGAGCAATGTGGCCCTGAGGCTGCTAAAGGGGCATGTGTCTAATCAAACCCACGAGCTCTCAAACTGTCTCGTGGATCCATTTTGTGTTTTATGGCATGGTGCCATTGTGGTACGTTGTTAATGCGCCAAATGCATTTTCTAACGCTGTTCAAAAGATGATGCTCTTTAACCTTTCCTGTGTCCTTCTGTCAAGTGCCAGAAATGCTGAAGTCTGCTTCTGGCAGACGGGTTTTCAATCCCACTTGTCTCTGTGCATCTCTGAACTTGGGTATCTGAGCAAATGTGTTTTCCTTGTCTGGATTTGTTAGTTTTTTGAACATCAGAAATCAGCACGTTGCCTTCCTGTGCTGTGCGGTCCTGTCCAGGGGGATTTCTGCTCCACAAGCAGATACACGGAGGTTGGACCTCTGGGCTTTCCTTTTAGGCAGACTGCCTAATCTGATGGCGGAATAACCTCGCCTACGTCATGCCATCAGCTTTTATGACTTTAAATTCAGGCACATCACTTGCAGTGGAACGTGTCTCTGGAGCGCGGGGGAAGCCTAGACTCTTTTCAGGCTTTAACATATATTGGAGTGATGAGGAGAAAAGAAATATAAATTTAAATAGCTCCTACTGTGTTTTCAGAGGGTTGACTTTTAGATCCTTAGGTTTGAGTGGACCTTCATTGCTTATCCAGTTAATTGTCCTTCTGTTGGAGGTGATGGTGGAGGGAACCTCGCCCTTTAGTCCATACAGCTCCGAACGTCTCCTTGGCTGTCTGGTGGTCCTGGTGGGTTCTTGACCTTGGGACACTTCCAATACAAAAGCAGTGGACTTGAGCCTAGGGGCTGACCCTGGCTGTGTTGAGTAGGTTTGATTTTGGTTGCAGTAGCTCCTGGTAGCTCAGAGGACAGAGATGGGAGGTGACCCTGGCTGGGATTACTCTGCTCGACCAATTTTATGCAGAGTGATGGGCGGAGGGACAGTGCGGACAGATGAGCAGAAGCAGTGTCCTTGTGAAATTACTGGTCTAAGGTTTTTCTTGTTTAGAGATTTCCACACGATACTTGCAAGGCAGTCAACTTTCCTCTTCCCCATCCCCTAAAGTCTTGCACTGGTGAGGTAGTCTCTAAATAACTTTCTTACTGGCTCTAAAGGCATTAAACTGCCAAGCCCATACAAAAAGCTGTTATAATAGTACAGATAATGGCGCTGTTAGTTTTTATCTCCAGGAGTTTGTCCCTATCAGGTGCTTCTCAGGCAGCTAAAAATACCCAGGCTGCACAACGATGAGCAGGGAGGGGTGGGGGTACGGTGAAACCCTCTTTTTGGGAGACAGGAGTGATGCCTTTGATGTTCAACTCTGAGATAAGCAGGTTTTTCAGCAAAAGTGGATGGCCAAAAAGGGAGCTGGTGCAGGATAAATCTGCTCTCTGCAGCACCAGGCAGCTCAGGTGGCTGTGGTGCTTCTGCTCTGCACCCACGGCTTGGTCCTGAGCAGGAGAGACCTAACGATTGCTCCAGAGAGTGTTTTCATCACGTTTCATATGTATTTGTAAAAAAGAAACCCACCTGCATTTTTTTAACTCCATAGTTTAAATATGCATGTCTATCTTGCATAAATAAAATATGTATGTAATTGCATGAATAAATGTCTTTTAATATTTATATATAATCTATATTATTTCTATGTGTAGCTATAATTGGCTACGCTTACAATGGTAATACATAAAATACTTCTGGGATAGCACAGCTTTCACGAGTGGCTGCTGCATTTAATTCAGCCACTTCTTCCAGTTAACAGGGTGGGCAGGAGCAACTTATCCCCATGTCCAGAAGCCTTCTGGCATGTTTTGGCTTGCTGCCATGAAATCAAAGGCTGTTTCAGAGCAGCATAAAGAAATATTCATCATCTGTCTCAAGTTTTCCTCTTACTGTTTGCTGCCTCTATTTCCTCTGTCACCTTTCATATAAAGGCCTGTGTAAAGACCAGTCCAGAGCTTTCCCTGATGCTACACAATTGTTTTGTGGTTTCTAGGCTTTGTCCCATCTAATTTTAAATATCACCTAACACTTTTTTTCTGACTCTTAGAACTGGGGGATGGACTTTTTTTCTCAAATATTCCTGTAGCCCATAAGGACTACAGGAAGCCCACAAGGAGGGTTCCTCCAAAACCTCTCTACACTTCCTTTGCATGCCTGACCACAGCTTTTTGGTCCACTTTCTCCCCATCCAGGTTCCCAAAGGCACTGACCAGAACTGGGCGCAGAAGCTGTACGACCGGCACGCCAGCAGCCAGCACTTCCAGAAACCCCGTATGTCCAACACCTCCTTTATCGTCCTGCACTTCGCCGATAAGGTAACCGTGCGCCCGTTGCGTGTGCTGGGACTTGAATGCAGAATGGGGAAAAATGCATGGAGGGAAGGAAGAGCCACTCAAAGGAAAATTAGTTTATAGCACTGGTGAGCTGCTTTTTGGTGACAGGGATGCCTGGTTGGCAGTAATCTCGGTTGGGCGCCCAGATCTAGATCGGCTTGGAGGACTTCAGCCTCTAAACTACTGCGCTAAGCTTTAAATAGTTGTGCTTTCTAGGGTAGAGAAAAATCCTCTTTCTCAAAGCTGTGGTGAAATGAATTTCTGTAAGGGCAGCTTCACTGAAAATATAATGGAAAAGGGAATTATTTTTGAAGAGTAGGACCTGTGAGCATCAGCATGGCACAGTGGGGAGGAGCATGTGAGAGGTGACCGTGGGCTGATCCCATCCTTTTGAGGGAGATGATGCCAACTGTGGGTTCAAAATCCCATTGTCTGGTGCTGTAGGATCTCGTCCGTGGGCTCCAGCTTCACTGAAACCCTGATATGACAGGTGCCACTCATAGCAAATAAGAATCTTAAAGCTTGCAGTTATCCAAAACACACGTTTATTAAAAAGGAAAATGTAATGCCAACCTGGGGACGTGTCCAAGGAGCCAGACAACATGCGGGGGCTGTGATCCCATACAGGCGCTTCTCCTAACCGGGTTTGCCCTGGATGCAAGCAGCACTTTCCATGGCAAAGGTTGAATACTCACTTTTCCTTAGGCTCGTGATTTTGCGCATGTATCGTTCACAAATTATTTTCCTTTGCAAGTGTTGCCTTTTGTGATCGTTTTTTTCAGCCAACTTCAGATGTAAAAAATAAAATAAAATTTTCATCTGTCCTCTCAAAAGTCTTTCTTTGTACCTCGACTCTCTGCAACGAGAAACCTACAAGAGCCATAGTCAGGAGATCTTTTGAGGTTTATTGATTAGCTTACAAGGAGTTTAGGAGTGAACAAAAGAGCATGTAGAGGGACTGATGATCCTTGCATTTTTACCCCTGGTTTCCATGGAAGTGCAGTTGGGTCCCATACAGAGGAGTTTAATGACTAAGAAACACTGTAGGTTTGTGTTAAGGATTTTGCTTTCATTCAGATTCGCTTTCTTTGATAAAAAGTGACCTTTAAATTCCAGTTTTCCCCCTGCTTCTCCCTCTCAGGTTTTTAAGGTGAGTTCCACCAGTTAGGAGAGTGGTGGGACACAGCACCTTGTCCCTGTGCGGTTGGACTTTACCCTCTGAGCTTCTTCTTTTGTCTCCTCCTAGGTGGAGTACCAGAGCGAGGGATTTCTGGAGAAGAACAGGGACACCGTGTACGAGGAACAGATCAACATCCTGAAAGCCAGCAAGGTAAAAGCAGCGAGTTGGGAGATGATCGGCACTGCCGCTTTCCAAAGTGTGAGCTTCGTGCTTGTGTTCCTGTGCCATGCCGCAGCAAGTCGTGCATGCAGAAGTGGTTGGAGGCAGCTACGTGAACAGCAGCAGAAAAGGGAAATAAATGGAGTGTGGAGGGAGGGAATAAGTGGGGAGAGGAGGGATGAGGCTGCTGGGGGCTATGGTTGCACCCAGGTGTGGATGTGCATGGTCTTCTGCTCTCCTCCACTGTGGTGCTGGTGTCCCATTGAGGTGCATCAGAAAAATCCTTTCCAAACCTGTTGAGCATCTTTTTTGGTCGCTGAGAACAAAAATCAGGAACAGCCAGGTATGGGGCAGTGTAAATCCCACTTTTGCTTGGAGCTCCCCACCCATCACCTGGCACCGAAGGTGTTTTCTAAAGCACGTGGGGCCACGGGTGATCCTGGGATTAAACGCCATGGTCAGCAGTATAGTTTGTATATTGTGGGTAGCGTTGCTGACCCTACCACTTCTGTATGAAAATGGCTGTCCTCCTTAGCTGTAGTCCATCATACTTGCTCCTGCGACTTTTAATTACTTAAATAATTAGTATGCTAAAAAAAAGGGTTAATATACAATGCTGGAAATCTAACACGAACTTGAGACATCCCAGCTGCTGATAGAGCTATTTTACGCTGCTGCCAATATGTAATATTAACAAATTGACACATATTGATGATCATGTTTGCTCTTGCTCCTGTATTACAAGACTTGTGCTGTACCTTTCCTCTCCCGAGTATTGTAAAAACAACTTGTCAGTGCCTCATTCCATTGGTGCCAACAGATTGAGCAATTTGACTGACCTCAAATACCAAATCTCCTGGTAAAGAGCTTCTTGGCACCTGTGGTTTAAAGTCTCTGTTAGTCCCAAGGGCTGTGAACTCGGTGGGCTGTTGGAAGCATAAAAGCAGTAACTGCGGGGCTCTGCAGGCTTCGGCATGGGTTGTGCCTACAGTAAACGAGCGCTTGGCAAGTGGGCTTCAAGTTGGAGACTTTACAGTTGCATGTATGAAGTGGGAAGATTTTGCACTGACTTCCAGTCCTGCGCTCTTCTCCATGAGCATGCATCTGCGCTTGGTTGGGTTGGGCTAGGCTAAAAGTGTCAGTAACACAGAATTTCAAGGAAGGAATTTCAAGTCCTTGTTTAAAACCAGACCAAAAGTTCGTCCCTGCAACCTTGAGTCTTTCATTCTTAGTTAATGAGTTGAGACTTTAAACTGCCTTAACCCTTCCGAGGCAGCTGAAGTTCGTATGAAAACCCAGACCTGCAAAGTCCAACATGCCATTCAGCAGCCAAAATTGAGACTGCATGAATTTGGTGCACTGTTGTTTCCACCAGACTTTGTGTGTGGTGTAGGGAAGGAATATATCTGCTTTTCTCCAAACCATTTCAAAGCTTCCCCTGGCACGGGCCAGCTTGCTAACTTGCATTTATTTTCATTACAAATTTTTAATTCCCCCTGCATATTGCAAGCAGATGTGTTGCATATCCAGATTTCTCCTCTTTGTGCCACCCTCTCTTGGGTTTACGGCTGGGTGTGACCTTCCACATGCCACCCGAAATAAGGAGCGTGATGAGGGGGAAGGGAGGAAGTATTATTTTTAGGAGCGTCTTAAGTCGGGTTTGGTTCTTGCCAAAGTAGGAGAGATGAGAATGGGAAAATGATTGAGTGTTGTCAGTGGCTTGTCCTCCATCTAAGCAATGAGTTCACACGAAGATGGCAAGATGTGCAATTTTCTCATTCATGGGGGTAGTTGCGAGTCTAATAACTGTGAAGCTGGGCTTTAATAACACAAATCAAGATCTCTGTGTTTGGGAAGCTCACAGCTTTCCCAGGGTAAAAACTAGGCTTGATTAGAACTTATTAGAAACACCAGGTAACCTGCAGGAATAATTGATGCTGCATGATGAATTATTTAGCCAGTGCTGAATCTGCGGTTTGAGGTAGTGCTGCAGAACTGGCGGTGTCTGACAGGGATTTCTGTTTGACTTCTACTCCGCGGCGGCTACGGGGAGGTGCAGAGGAGAGCTGTAACTCATCGGGGTAGTGTGCTGTAGGGTGCAGAGGACAGTGCCACCTGCAACTCATTCCTTAAACAAAGAAATTTAAAAAAAAAAATGCGGAAATCGGTTTATTAACAGCATCACCTCTTCTCTGTCTCATGTAAGGACCATAATATCATATCAGAGTGGCCAGGATTTGGTTTAATAGCAAAAAAACCAAACCCTGCTCCTTGCAACTGGTTTGCTTGGCCTTAAAACATGGAGTTTCTTAAGCCATTAACGTGTATGCCTCAGGACCAAAGATTTGGGCTTACTTGGCCTGCAAACTAAGCTAATGCTCCTTGGGATCAGCCATTAGGACCTTGTGAATTCACAGTGTGGATCTGTAGGTGACACCAAAATCTGCATTTGTGATCCAGCTTAAAACACTCTCAAGTGCACTTGGCTTTGAAAATCTTGGGTGGTAGTTTGATGAACTTCTGCCTTTGAGCCATTTCTTTAAAGACGTGGGAGCAGTGGCTGTCATCGACCCGTGCTGATGCTGTGCTGTCCTGGGAGGAAGAGCAGCGCTTCCCTTGGCAGGAACATCCTCACCCTCCTCCTGCAAAACCTGATCTTCTGCTCCTGCTTTCCTTAACCCTGTTGGCCAGCTGATTCAGTTATACTGATTTTTTTTTTGCCTCTCGCCTGCCATGAGCCCACCATGGGTATAAACAATTTTTTTTTCTTTTGCTGTAAAAAGCAACCCACTTTCTCTGAACCAAAAAGAACAGCAGTGACAATGTTGAGTCTGCCACTCAAATGTCCTAATTTGACTAAAACTTAAATTTGTGCTGCAGAAGGCTGTGCCACGAGGACATTGTCCTGTACTCAGGATCAGGCCTGCCTACAGCATTCACTGCATTCGTCTTTGTATTCCCACTAAGGCGATGCGCAGGGCAAGGGGGAATGCTGTCAATTTAACACGGCAAGGACTTAAACACCTCTCCGTCAGCAAGTGCATCGCTGATGAAGCACTCCCACCAAGGTAGAATTGCCTTCTGCTAATTAGAATGCGATTACTGCCATCAACAAGGTGGTGAAAGAGACTTTATAAAGCAGCTAATTAGTTTTGTTAGCGCTGGTCAGCTAAAACAGTTGAAGATTGATGTTCTTTGAATTAAGGAAATGGATTTGAATACTGATTGAAAGCATATGGGCATGCTGTTAAGATATTATATTCCAGTTCTCTGTAATTACAAACAATGTGCCAATGGTTTCCACTCTGCTAGTTGGGAAGGAGGGATCTGTCCTTTTCACTTATCCCCCAGCATCTGTGGAATAGACCCTGGGCTGCCACAGATGGTCCCAGTTACACCAGTTTTGCTCTAAGCAAGCTGAAAGCTAACCTCTGAGGTTCTTGACGAGCGTTTGTGCAGGAGCAGGCACTCTTGTTATTAATAGCAAGTGGATGGAGGGGTTGATGGCACTCCCAGCTATGCATTGAGAAGATATTTTGATACCTGAAATGACAGCCGGGGGTTTCACTGCGTTGTCAGGCGTGAGATAGTAAAGTGGAGCCTGTGTTGGATGTCTTCCAGCATCAAGCACCTGCCACCCAAACCTCCCGTGTTTGCAGGAGGCAAAGCACCCGAGACAGTGACATGTCATCAAAATACAACAGCTGTCAGGATGTCTTTTTTTTGGGATAGAGGGTTAGGCAAAGAAGGTGTGAGCCTTTATTTTGGTAGGAGTTGAGTGAACAGAACAGGCTGCCCAGGGAGGTGGTTGGGTCACCATCCCTGGAGGTATTTAGAAGACGTGTAGATGTCGTGCTTGGGGACATGGTTTAGGTGTGGACTTGGCAGTGTCAGGTTAACGGTTGGATTTGATGGTCTTAAAGGTCTTTTCCAACCTAAACAATTCTATGATTCTATGAAAAGCTGTGAGTGTGAAGCAGTTCCTTAGCAGGTGCTGTCTTGGAGCCTGCAAGCAATTTGCTAATGTAATGCAAACAGTTTCCTTTCCACAGTGGTATTTAGGTTGCCGTGCTAGCAAGCTGTGTGAACAGCCTGCAGGACCGGGGCTGGAAATATTCCCGTGTCAGTCCAGGGATGTGGCGGAGAGCCAGGCAGCCCTTTAACGGACAGCCCTATGCCGTAATGCCGATAAAGTGGTAAACCCTTGCACTCTTTGTGGGATCTTATTCAAAATACACCCAAGCCCAGCTTTCAGAGGAGCCTGGGATGGAGGGAAGAGCACCGTGCCAGTGCACCGCTGCCTCACGTCGGTGTTTTCACGCGGACGTGTTGGGCACGGCGTGCCACGGACAAGGGAAGTGTGATGCCGGTGCCTTCCTTCACGGATGGTCCAGAGCGTGTGTTGCTGGTGGTGTGCGTGCTGCTGGGGCGGCATCACGGGTGCTTTGGCAGTGTCACCAGGCTGGAACCCAGCTCAGCTTGGTGATAAGTGAAATCCCACGTGGTCACGGTGGTTTTTCTTACATTTAAGAATTTAGTGTTTGAATGTAAGCGCAGCTGTAGCGGAAACCAGTGTGGGTGCATAGCTGAATTTGAGATGTGGAAATTTAACAGCTCTGCTAAACAGACCAGATTTATTGTGACTGACTTAGTATTCAAGTTGCCCAGCCTAATACAAATTTGAAGATCCTGTCCCTTAAAAACAATAGCATTAACTGCATTTGCCAGCTCACCTGTTCTCCCATTCATAAAGTGGAAATGTTGCTGCCAGCTTGCCAGAAACCCCAGACTTCAGAGATCCAAGGAGCTAAATGTGGTGCTTCCAGGGCTGCAGAATGGTGGTCCTGCTGTCGCCTTGCTCGTTCACGCTGAAATGTGGGTAATTGGTGAGGAAGTGCTGCTGTCTTGTAATTGTTCGGAAAAGCAGGGGTGCCTCTGGGGCTGTGGTGAGAGCAGGCTGCTGCCCGTCCTCACGTGGAGACCTCATTCCTGGGGGATACGCTGTGCGTGCAGCATCCTTGCTGCAATCAGGACTGAATGAGTAGCTTGAAACGAAGTCTGGGAGCAAGTGTTAATTCACATTCAGGAGGTTTTGTGCCTTGGACAACACGTCAGTGATGCAGCCTTTCAGCTAGCCATCCTCTCTTTTCACTTGTTTGATTTAATGTGCGCATTTCAAGGTTTGATGAACTATAAAACAGAATGGCCAGTGGTCCTGCTGATGTGGCAACGTTTCTTGATTTCAGTTTATTTGCCCCTTTTTTCCCTTCCTGCTTTAAGATGGGGAAAAAAGTGACTGGAGCAATGCGACTTGGGTGGGTTCATTCAGCAAAGAGCAGGGCCAGATTTGCTCAGGTGTTGTCTTTCGTTTTAGTATCAAATGGTAGCAGACTTATTCCAAGATGAGAAGGATGCTGCACCCACCACTTCCGTGGGAAAGGGAACGTCCAAAATCAGTGTCCGTTCTGCCAGACCAGTGATCAAAGCTGCCAATAAGGAGCACAAGAAAACGGTTGGGCACCAGGTAACGTACAATATGAGCGGTTTGGTCGATGGCAGGGGAATGGGGTAGGTGAATCCAGATACATTTTTTACCGTTCACATCTTATCTCTGCTTCAAACTGAAGAAACAAATACAAGGCTGTTGCGGCGGGGGGAAGTGAGGAGACCTTCCCATGACCCGTGTTGAGGATGGGAACAGTTTGGCTGTTGCATTTTGGACACCTTTTAGCAGTGTCTCTGAAAGAGCAGGCTCGAGTAGTCTTGACTAGAAGGAGTTGAGACAATGTCTAAGGAGAGTGGAGGCCACTCTGGGATTCACTGGACTGTATCGCCGAGTACTATGGTGCTCATAAATTGAAACAACTTGAGAAAAACAGCATTTTTCCCCCTGTGTGGATAGTCAAGCAGTGCAACAGGGGTCCAGAGAGGTTGTGCTTTCTCCACCTTTGGAGATTTTCAAGACCCAACTGGGTAAAGCCCTGAGCAAATGCTTATTGCTGTTGTTCATCATTGAGCTGGAAGCCCTCAAACCACCAGTGTCCTCTGAATTGCTTCTGTGTGTGCTGGGCTCATGGGGAGGTTCATGCTATGTCATATCCAGAGGCTGGCACTGCAGGTGGCTTCTTGCAGCACCTGCCAACTTGGGCGCGTGGTACAGCACCTTCATGCCTCCTCAAAACGAGTGGTTTTGTCTTTCAGTTCCGCAACTCGCTGCATTTGCTCATGGAGACTCTGGACGCCACCACCCCGCACTATGTGCGTTGCATCAAGCCGAACGACGAGAAGCTCCCCTTTAAGTAAGTGGGCTTTCAGATGAGCGATTGTGTTCAGCATTGTAGCAACAGAGCGTGCATTGGACTTTTCCTCTTGCTAAAGAGTTTGCCTCTCTTGTGATGCTGTTCCCGTAACTGGAAGGTTCCCGTAGTTTGCTGGAGTCACTTTTGGGTTTCATTATGTGGTTTTTGTGCCCTGAAATGAAGACGAATGCATGTCCTCGCAATTTGTAGATATATGCCGCTAACACTGAGCATCCTTGCTTTGCGATAATAAAGTCTTTGTACAATTTCATCTTAGAATTGCTTTGATTTAAATGGTTATAGTACTAAACAGTGAAAAGTAGCAGAGAGAGAAATAAAAAAGTAGAGATAAGTAGTGTGCTTGCAAAATGGCTTGTAAAATGAACAAAAATGTCTTGGTGCCTTCAAAATAAATGTGAAAAAAGATGTGACTTGTATCAACTTCAGGCAAGGTTTCTAGGTGAGTGAACAGCTGAAGCAAAAAGCCAGTCTTGATCTTCCTCTGTAGTTCAGAGGTGCATTGCAAGCTGGGAGCATTGCGAGCACATCGCTGTTAGCCTCGTTTGACCTCTTAGATAATGTATTTGTGCCTGGTTTTGTTCCCTGTAACTCCAGTAAAGCTTGGCTGTTAGTATGCAGGGACCTCATAGATCTCGTTGTGATGCCTTCTAAAGGCCCTGGTGTAAACTGTAGGTGGTGATGTTTAAGAAAGCAGAGTTATAATTGTGACCTGCAAGCAGGGAGGCATTGCTCTCCACCTGGTCCAGTGCAGTCTGAGTGCTCCCGGTGAGCACGGTGCCACCTCAGAGCGCAGAGATGGCTCCAACAGCGTCCTGCAAAGGAGGATGAAGCACCTGTAAACAAGCTCACCCTTGGCCGTGATATGCTGGTGGCTATGTATGCACCAGAAAGCTTCCCCAGCTTGGCTCTTCTGCCCCTGCAAACAGCAAAGTGAACAGTATTAATGGTTAGAAGACATTCAGGAGCTGGCTTCTATTTAACTGATTCATTAGATGATTAGTTAATAGCTCTGGAGAACGCTACGTTGGCTGTCTGCTGGGATGGCAGTTTCTGTGGTCTGTTGTATCCATTTCATGTACTATTTTGTAGGTACTGGAGATGCTCAGGGCCTCGATCTCTTGTTGCCTGTTGCAGAGGTTGTCCATTGAAATGAAATTCAGGATTACACTTTTTGTTTGATTGCTTTCCTTAGATAAAGCACAAATGCATTTTCTAACCTTCTGCAGTGGAAGTGTGGTAGATGCTCTCCATGGTGAAATGGCTTCACCTTTCCAAAGGGCATTTCCAAGACTCCACGTCCCTACTCGGCTCTACTTTCAGCCCATCCATCTTCACTTCTTTCCCTTTAACTTTACAATTCAGTTTTTCGTGTGATGCTCAGGATGCAGTCAATATCGTTTTATAAATGTGCAAGCTCCTGGTTGTCAAGGTGCAGTAATTATCTAAATGAACTTAGTTGTACTTCTAAGACGTTATGGGTGTCAAATACCAAGAGGGTAATTCTGCTTGTGTCTGCTCACAGTCCGAGTGATGACTCTGTCCAATGCAATGCTCCCAATCTGGCGAATGTCAGAGCTGTCAAAGCTCAGGATTTTGGGAATGAAGGGTAAACAAAAATAGACACAAGAATGGCTCTGGAGGAGCAGCGTGCAGGTGTCTGTCTGCAGTGAGTGGCGTTGCAGGAGTCACCATGGGCTGGAAATGACAGGAGGAGGGTGCTTTGGGTTGAGGTGGTGGCGTTGCATCCCCATCTACAAGCCAGAAAGCACTGGTTCAGGTGTCTTGTACTGGAGGTTCTTCTGCAAGAGATTATCTCCCTCCTCACTCATCGTGAATTGCTTAACTGAAATTGTGATCTGGGAATCTTGGTCAGTGTTGATCTTGCTACCAGCAGCTTGAGGAATTTGTATTCTTAGCGTGGCTCGAATAAAGTCTATTTGCTTATATGTAAAACTCGGGTCTGGAGAATACTGGGATGGCTGTAAAGGAGTCTGCATTTGAGGCACTTGCTCTGAAAAATACACAGTGCCAGGAGGCGTTAGTGAAATGAAACATCGGTGGCACTGCTCTGGGTTAGTGTTGAAGTGGTATCTTGTAGTACGCAGAACACTTGGTGTTATGTTTGTTGTTCAGTGAAAAAAACACGGACCTTTTTCTCTTCCTAAAACATAACATTTTTCAGCTCACAAGAACATAAGCTGAAATGAGATGTTCAGCTTGGAGAAGAAAAGGGACCTAGTATTAGTGTTGCAGTACTTACAGGAGCTGCCAAGAGGACGAAGCCATGCTCTTCACAGCGGTGTGTGGTGGGAGGACAGGAGTCAATGGCCACAAATTAACGTGAGAGGTTCAGGCTGGAGATAAGGAAACATTTTTTTTTTTTTTTTCCTCCATGAGGACAGCCTATTGGTGGAGCAGGCTGCCCAGAGAGGCGGTGCAACCTCCATCTTTGGAGGTTTTCAGCTCTTGGCTGGATAAAGCCCTGAGCTATGGGTCTGCCGCCATAGCTTTTGAACGTAGGAGGTTGGACTAGAGACCTCCTAAGGTCTCTTGCAACCTGCATTACTGTAATTCCTACTATACATCTTGGTGCAAAGGCGATGTTTGTTTCTTAGGGAGGTGAGGGGTGTCAGACTTCCAGCCTGGAGGAAACGTTGGCACCAGGCAGTGATATTTGCTGCATCTGACCGCAGGCTGCGTTTGAGGTTGATCCCTCATGGAGGAGACTTCAGAGAGAGAGTTGCAAGGGGAACACGTGGCTTCAGCTTGTACCTTTGACAATTTTCCTTCCAAATTCTGTTTCAGGCAGGGCTTGTGATCTGTTACTTGAGTTTCCAGGCTAAAAGCAACCTGCTAGGTGCTTTTACCTGCCATGGCAAGGAAAAGGAGTTCATAATAGTGTGTACTGTCCCACTTTTCAGTTATTTATTTCGGCCTCAGCCCATAGCTGGACTTATTGCTAGAGAGGGTCTTGGCTTTCCGTGCTGATAAGCCGCTGCCGCCACTCTGGTTACTGCATTTCACCCCCACTGAGCAGGGCTTGGCCGCGTTGCAGAAAGTTCCCCTCGTGTACAGCATACATTGTCCTGGGATTTTCCAGGACTGAAGCTTCCCCGTCCATCTACCAGTCCTGTTTATTATTTATTGTTATGGAAATTGTACCTTTGTGGATTCTTCCTCAAAGAGAGTGATGGCCAAGACTGATTTTTCCACCCTGCATCTTGTTTGCGGTGTTGTAGTGAATAACTTGTTGTAGACTTGACAGGTCCAGGGAATTTAAAAATGCACAAAATACCGGGGGCCTAATTCTTATGCCGCTTTTGCACAGCAGCGGCAAAGCAGAAATATTCATGCGCTCTTGATCTGTGGGTATAAATACTTCGGGCTTTCAGGAAGGGACAAGCAGGTACCTGAGAAGGTTTTGTTCCTCAGCCTTGTTCTGTAAACCTAATGGAGCTATGGATGTCTGTACCGTACGAGTCCAAGCTTGATCGAGTGACCTCTTCCAGGGTCCAATGTCTCGAGCTGGAGAGCTGGAACCTCTTTGTGCATTTGGTGTCAGGGGAGGGAAGGAGGGAGAAGTGATGGGGGATGCTGGTACCTGCACCCTGTGCGACGATAGACTGATCTGAAAGTGGGTTCATGCCAGGAGCCAGGGAGAGCACAGCCCAAGTATTCAGCTGGAAGTTGGCGCCAAGTTTTTCAGCACAAACTGCTGATGGAAGTGAGATGCCAGCAGTGAGGGATAATGCCTGCTAGAAAGAGGAGGGCAGACAGCTGCAAGCAGGAATACCTTGAATTTCCACGACACCTACCAAAGCCCTGAATCTGGAATATAAGCACCGCTGTTCTTGGTAAACTTAATGGTCTGGAAACCTGTGGGACCCGTTAATTACTCGGTTTTGGAATGGAATTGGATATATTGGATTTATTTTGCTGTTGAATTGGATTTCTTTCCGGAAATATGTTGCTGCCCTTATAGCTGCAAAAGTAACACTCTCTGGTTCACTGGGCAGCTTGTGATGGGGTAGCCTGTTCCCTTCTTTATCGGAATTGTGTTGCTTTACATAGCTGGGTAGGTTATAGCTGTGAAGACTAATTGTAACAGATTGTCATCTTGTCCCAGGAGCACCGCTTGGCATTGATAGTAGGGCAATAGCAAGGTCTGTTGCACTTGAAAAGCACAATGTCTTGTGACATGGAGAGAAAATGTGTGATGTCTGTGCAGCCTGTTCCCAAAGCAAGGCATGGGATTTGTGGTTATACTGAGATTTGCGAGGGAATGGCTATGAATAAAAGCTATCCATGGATATGATTTTCTTCAGCCCCTCTGCTAACGATGAGAGCAGAGCTTTTTTCCCACAAATTGGAAAATAATTCCTGTCCCCAAAAGAGTCACTATCAGGTGGGTTGATGATGTGGGTTCCTTCTTGCTGTGTTAATCTCTATCCTAAATATAATTGCAGATTTGATCCGAAGAGAGCGGTGCAGCAGCTGAGAGCTTGTGGAGTGCTGGAGACCATCCGCATAAGTGCAGCTGGATTCCCATCCAGGTACCGTGCTGGGAATTCGGCATGGTGTTGTGCTGCTGGTGTGCTTTACTCAGCAAATTCATTATCTGGGCCGAGGGAGGGAGAAGAAAACACTAGTATTTGCAAGACAAACAGAGTTTATTTAGGTTTGTTTATATCCAGGGTAGATTTTCCCCTTTTTATATTTTTTTCGTTTTGCAAAACCTCCATTAGGTTCTGGGTTCCTCAAATCTAAGAGGCTCGTTATCAAGCGATGAGCTGCAAAGCGAGGCTGCCGGAGGGCATGTTGTGTTGTGTCCAGCGTTTCAGCTGGTGCTTTCAGTTTGGTCCTGAGATATGCTGCGGTGAAACCTCTGAAAATGCTGGTGCGTGGCAGATAAAGGAATCCAGCTTTGATCCCATACAGAGGTGGACAGCAAGTAGCAAAATAGCGGCTTTGTATCCTCTGCACCCATCTTGCCTGGAAGCAAGCGTTGCCCTAGAGGACTTCTTCCCTGCTTGCCTGAAGCTTCCCATACAAAAGCTCCTTGCACTCTGCAGTTTGCTTTCCTTTTTTTTTTCCCCCCCCTTGCTTCAGACACCTGCTGCAATAGTAATTTCAGTCAAAAAACTTTTTATTATACTTGCAGAGGAAGAAAATAAGGGTTGTAAATTATGATTGCAGACTTTCACACTGCCCGTCCAAAGCATACTAGGCTTCAAACTCTTGCATCTTAAAAAGGAAAGGTTATGGGTGGTGTGGTTCGTGCCGATAGTGATACAAAATTCAAAAGATTTCTTTAGGGCCTAATAAATCAGAAAACATAAACTGTAAGTAAGCCCTGAAGATGACACGGGCAAATAATTCTAAAAATGCATCAATTGCATTTTAATGCCAAGCAGCTTTGTGTTAATGTCAGCATAGCCATCAGCCTTTTTTATATGGAACAAAGGAGTTATAAATATGCTCAGTAAAGAGTCGGCTAAGCGTGATGTTGAACGCCATGAGAAACTCCCTGTCCTGGTTTTTGGGGAGGAGCATGCTGCCTATCACTTACTCTCATCTCCTGCAAAGCTGCAAAGAGCCTCTGACAATTGATGGCAGCTTCTGTGCGTTGACATGAGATGGCTCTGCTGCGCTTGGCCTGTATAAAACCTCTGTTGGCCAGTGACCTCCATGGACAGGCAGAAACTGGTGATGGGGATCTCCTTGGTCAGCTGAGCTCAACTCCTTAAGAAGAAAAAAAGGGGGCGGGGTGGGAAATAGTTCATAGAAACCAATTTCTTTCCTTCCTCTGCCAGCATGGGAGGATGGCAGAGAGTTGAATGGAGATTTGGGTCCTCCTGTTGGCGTTCTGGCCCTGTTAGAAGACCCAGCACCACCTTTGGCTCCCATCTTTCAAGGCATTTGTGGAAATAACTGTTCAAAAGTTGCTCCTAAATTACATGATCTCTAAGCCACAGGGAAAAAATGAAAAACCAGCTCATGGGTCAGGTCTTCTATTATTTTCTCTATTAAAGTAGCTGCAGGGCCAAATCCATCTGTCAGTCCTCTCACACTGAAAGCCCTAGAGCAGTGAAACAGCCATGGTTTCGTTTGGAAGAGACCACAGAAAGGCAGTTTTATGCTCACTGAGCAAGTGGTCATGCTCCCCAGTGTAGTGAGTGCTCCTGGCTCTGCAATTGTGGGTCCCAAGGGAGGTTTGGGGAGTATTGACGTGAGGGTTGCCCACGGGTTTTGCTTCTGGTCTTAGCATAGCTGCAGGGATACAGGAATGGATTCTTCTCCATTCATAATTTTGCTAAAAACTTGTAGCATTTTTCCATCTCTGCTTACTTAATCATAGAATCACAGAATCATTAAGGTTGGAAAACACCTCTAGGATCATCCAGTCCAACCGCCAACCCAACACCCCCAGGCTTCCTAAACCATGGCCCCAAGTGCCACGGCTACACGTTTTCTGAACACCCCCAGGGATGGTGACTCCACCACCTCTCTGGGCAGCCTGTGCCAGTGCCTGACCCCTCCGTCAGTGAAGACATTTTCCCTAATATCCAATCTAAACCTGCCCTGGCGCAGCTTGAGGCCATTTCCTCACGTCTTATCACTAGGGAATTCTGCAGTTTAGACCCTACGGCACTAAAATCGACGTATAATTATTAACTGGGGAGGGGGAACAGAAACCACTGCAGCACCTGGAGACCAGCCAAGATCTTTTTATGGCTAATAATTGACTAGTGCGAAGACCACTCCATCCTGAAAAACTCAAAAACAATGCTTTCAGCTCTGCGTTATGAGATCTTTTTTGCCAGGGTGCTAAGAATACAAAACTCTTCCATCACTGCAACTTGTCAGCTTTTGTTCTTCCTCCAGGGGGGAAAAAAAAGGTGCATATAGCTAGTTCAGCTTTTCAGAGTGGTCTTCTCCAGTTCAGTGCTTGGGATGCTTCAAAGACAGATTTTTGGTCATTTTAACGTTTCTACAAGATAATTGTATACAGCAACAACTCTGCATGAAGCAAGATATTCACTTTGGGTTTTGGTAGTTCTTCACCTTCCTTGGTCATAAAATTCCAGTCTTGAAAGGCCAGACCCAGGAGTTGGGCAACATAATTGAAAGACTGTGAACAATCTGTATATATGAATTGGCTTTATAAACCAGCTTGGCAAAAGCTGCTTCCACGGGATCTTATTTTGTGGGGAATGTAAAGATGTGTTAATTCTTTCTGAGTTTTTACATCCATGAGATCTGTCTTGGTTTTCATCACAGTGAGCATTGATTTTTTTTCTTCCACAGTTCCTTCTATTTTGAGATAAGTTGGCTTATAATGGTTGATTAAGGATCACCCAAAAAGGACGGTCACTGCTTTAAATTTAAACCCTGTGTGAAGGCTATAAACTTAAATGACTTAAAATAATAATGCAAAACTTGATCTTTGTGAGTTTTGTTTTGCTTGCGTGTAAGCAATTTACATTTAGAGCAAGAGGGAATTTTCAAAATGTTTTCTCTCGAGAGAAGTTTTATTACAGAAACAGTAAAAAACATTTATTTTCATCCTGTAGTATTTAGATCTGAATACTTTCCAGCATACTGTCACAAGAGTGACTTCTGAGAGTGATGTGGCTTTGGGTCAGAGATTTCTGGATAATGCCACCTTCTGCCGCTATTTCATGCTTCTCCATCGCGGTTACTTTACGGGTTGAAGATTTGAATGTTTTGAGGCTTTGATAATTTTTTTACCTGCTTCCTTTAAGGAAAAAATAAGTTTTAATATAGTTTTTAATGTTGTTCAACCCATGTAAGACATGGTATATTCCCACTGAAAGATGAAGCCTCGTACTCTCTGCTTTGGGTACGCCTGGCTTTATTTTTATCATTTCTATGGAACGCTGCACTCTGCCGCTGTCTCAGGTAAATTGAAACTGTTATCGTTTGGTTTGAAATGTTTTGCAGCCATTAAGAAATGTATTTGTTAGTATGTACATAAATGACTGTGACGAATGGACTGTCTTAGGTGTGTAGATAGTAAATCTATCATCAGCTTCCGTGGGTAAAGCATGGAGGATGTCTCCGTACTATAAACCCATTCATCTTCGTTATAGAAACTGGCTACATAAAGATTAGTCTGTAGAGAATTAATTGGTGTGGATCTCCGTTAATAACAAAATACTCTTTAAAACAAGTTTTTGACTTGCATTTTGTCTAAACTCTGCATTTTTCTTCTTGTTTGTTCTGGTGGTTTCCAGTCAGTGGTACAACATCAGTGGTCTCCCACCATGCAGTCACTCTGAATTACGTTGTCATTGCAGTCTCTCCAAAATACTCTTATTGTAGCTGTTATGTACAAAAATTATTTCTTAAGTGTATTTGGCGTTTGGCCGCTTCCTCGGGTCGCTGGAGCTGACTGTCAGATGCAGCATCTTTGTATCAGTTCAGTATGAAATCCCAGTTGCTGAACTTTATACACATTCATAATTGAAATGTATCATGGGCATTGTTGGATATAAAATATTTTTTTTTATAACGTGCCTTTAGCTGTCTTGCAGTCATTTCAGGGAAACAAAACCTATAAATGACTTTGCCAGCAGTTCTGTTTGCCCACTCCCCCCACTCCCAACAAAGGTAATACGTAAATAGAGGGTTTTTTTTTTCCACTCATTCTGCTCTTTGAATATATTCCAGATAATTTCAAGCCATGCCAGCCTGCATGTTTTAGAGCTAATTGAAAGGCAAATCTGTTTTGCTGCAGTAAACAAGGCAAAAGACATTTTCTCCCTCAACTGCAGTTTCTAAAATAATTTCATGTCAAATCTTGGCTCAAATATTCAACCTGTGTGCCCCCAAACGGGCTTCCGCTCCTATAGAAAGATCGATATAGCCCAGCTCCTTACTGCTTAAAATATTGATCCCTTCAGGGGACGGTGCCACGTGGCGCTGGCAGGATTTCTTTCCATGAAGCCAGGCTTGTTCAGCAGATGATCGCTGGGATGGTCTTAGGTGATGGGGGGGCGATGAATTTATTTACTCTTAATGGAAAGATTTTGCATTCAGTAATTTTTAGGCCACCAAAATAAACCACTTTATGGTCATGTCATAAAAGCTTCAAGCTCTTAATATATTTCCTCCTTTCAGCACTTCGTTCAGTGCCACTGAAATAGCATTGCTGTAATCACCCTAAAACAATAGATTGGAGCTATTTTGGGCAATTGCTGACTGCTTGGAGAGATGCTTTTTTCAGAGGCTTCCTCAGGAGTCAGAATTTCACCCCCAGCTTCTTACCCGAGCCCTCCCTTTAATTGCGAGGTTGTAATAAATCCATCTGGCTCTGCAGCATGAGGGCTCCTCTTGGGTTTGTAGCCCTGCAATTTCGGGCAGAAGCAGCCCCTTTGCATCGCACCTGGTTGTAGTTTTGTGTAAAGCATCCAAATCTTGCTTTTCAAACCACAGATAAAAGGCTTAATTTGAGGCATGTGTTATGGCTTATTCCCTCTAATTCCTGTAGATGACAGAAATTGCTGGGTTGACCAAGTCTCCTGCTCCTGGCCAAGCCCTTGAGCATCCTCCTTGCTGCTCAAGCCCAAGGAGGGTTTTTTCACAAGCATAAGTTATTTTCCTGTGACCTTCCATTCCTTTTGTTGCCTTTTCCCTGTAGCGACTTGAACATCAAAATTTTGCTTTGATGCACAAGTTTGGTTGTGCTTGATCTCAGCCCTCAGATTATTATTTTTTTTTTTCTTGGGAAAGTTTGAGTAGTACCTGTCCAGTCCATTTTGCCTCCTTCTACCTCTTTCTCAGTTGTGCAGGTATAAAAATCATCTTGGTTACAGCTTTTCACCTACACCATCTGTCTGAATCTTAGAACTTGAAAATTACAAGGAATTGTATTTATTTGGTGGCCCCTGGTGGTTTCCAGCTCCTAGCAGTGAGGCATGCCCATGTTGCGTGGCAGCATCCTGAAAAACCGAGGTCTGCTTTAAATTTAATACCTGTCAACAAGTTGAAAGGAGGTATAGCCTTCCCATAATCTGTCCTGACCCGCTAAGCTGTGGGGTAACATGGCACGTCTTCTGTCTCGTGCTGGGAATTGCTTTGTGGTCTAGCAGGAGGAGAATTAAGTGTTCTCTTCTTTTCCTTTTCTCTGCTGAAGATGCAGATGTTGGATGTAGAAAAAAAAAGAAAGATATATATGCAGAAGACTGAAAAAACACCCCAAATCAAAGCCATGTATGAACCAAAGCATTAGGCTTCAGTATTTCTGCATGAGAGAGATCTCCCTTGTAGGGTTGGGGCATCATGTTTGTTCCTCTCGAAGCACATAGTTCTAAGGTAGTTTTATACTGCTTTGAATCTGGAGTGGTTTAACCAGGCGTGTTACATTAAACCTAAGTGCTTTAATTATTCCTTTCTCTTGGGGGTGTCCTGTAAGAGCACCTATGAACCCCTGCAGCTTTCTTTGCCTGTGAACTGGGACTGCAGATATTCCAGTGAAACTCCTGATGCTGAGCCCCGGCATGGCAGAGCTTTTGTCTTCGTGTTCGAAGGACAATAATACAAGCAGCGTGATCTCAGGACTGTCATCTCCTGCTTAATCAGTGAGGATGGTGAGAGCAGCCTCGCTGCAGGAAGGGTGAAGCGGTGTTGTGCCGTGGAGGTGCAGCGTTTGGCTGTGAACCTTTGGGAGATGTGGATAGAGGACTACGGATGCCACCAGCCCAGCAAAACACCCTGACAACAATCAGTGAGCATATTTCCTGCTACTTCCAGTGTCTCATGTGACATCCTTTTATAATCCTAAAAAGTGAGTTATCTGTGTTAAAGATGGGCTCAAATGGAAATGAGTGGAAATCAGTTTTTACCACCATGTGAAATGAGAGTGACAGGCTCTGAAGGAAGACCCTCTATGTAGTGACTTATGATCTATTTTTAAGGAATTTCTGCAGGTGACTCTTGTTTGAAAGCAGCTGTGGGATCTCCATCTCTGTCTCTGTGGAGGAAGATGATGGATTTTGCTGCTCTCTGCCCAGCTTGGACCCGTGCCCTCCGTTATGTGTGTTGCCTCTTTACCATCTGCTCTTTGCCGGAGGAGGCCGGGTGGCACCTGCAGGATGATTTCTTCCTCCAAATAGCAGCAGTTAAAATATCAGCCCCTAAACTGACTCTGGCAGGTTAATGGGAATATTCCCTCCATCTCTTTTCTCCCCGCCAAGTTCTCCCTGGCTTAAGTAATACCTGAGCCAGGCAGGAGGTTTCCAGCATCGCGCGCTTGGCTGCGTGCCTCGGGTACTGCGTGCTCCGCTTCTCTGATCAGGTTTCATTTGTAGCTGTGTAAAGCCTCAGATGTGCTTAAAATAAAAACACGTTTTATTTGCACAAAGCAAAAGGATTAAGGTGAGGGTACAAAATGGGAAATGTAGTTATAATATGAAGGCATTTAGAAAGCAAAGAGGAAGCAAGTTTAAGCTTAAACCCTACATGACACAAGCCTTGCATCATCTTTGTGTTCAGTTTTGCTGTGCCTCACCCCGGAGAGAGGTCCCCATAGCAGGTTTGTGGTTTGTTTGGTTTTTTGGTGTTTTTTTTTTTGTTGTTGTTGTTTGGGGTTTTGGGGTTTTTTGGTGGTTTTTTTTGTTGTTTTGTTTTTGGTTTTTTTTTTTTAGTGATAATCTGGTACTTTTGGTCACTTGAGGGTGGGCAGCCTTGACTGTTCAGCCTCAGGACTAGCCCATGAGGATAAGGATGAAATACTCACTAAATCTAGCTACTCCTGGGCTACTCTGAGCAACCTGAGCATGGGAAATCCTCTCATCACAATTTCTGTCTTGCTCCTGTCTTCAGGAGCCTTCCATCTTACCTTTTGCTTCAGCAGCAATGTTAAGGACTCTCTCTAGTTTTTGCCGTTCCCATTTTCTTTGTAAAAGGTGTCCAGGGTGCAATGTGTCTATGCAGGAATTATGAGGCAATTCCCAGTCCATTTTTTTTCTTTGCTTTTTCTCTCTTCCTTCTCATTGTAAACATTTTCTTCTACTGTGTTCTTTTAATTAGAGTATTGCTTTTAATCAAACTGGCTTTCCTCCCCTGCTGCCTTTTCTACACTGATGTGAAACTGTGTCGGTCATGTATTTTGAAATAAGTGTTATGTTTCTGGTATGCCTATCTTGCCAAATAGCCCAGCTTCCAGCCTTCAAGAAGTTTTCATTAGAGATTATATCGGCAGTTGGACTAGAGGATCATTGTAGGTCCCTTCCAACTGAACTATTCTATTCTATGAAGTGTTTTATAGAGATTGCAGCCTCGAACATGGGAGGTGCTCAGGTGGTGTGAGGTCTCACCCAGCCCCACCACTGCAAACTGACCAAGTGTAAGGACCATCACAAACATCGCTCTGGCCCTTTGCAGTTTATTTTGCCTTTCTTCTCCCCTCTCTTAATCTCTGGAAGTGGCAAAATAGGAAGAGTTGGGTGTAATAACACAAAAATGAAGGCATGCATGGGGCTGCTGGGATGAGAAGAGGTTTCTGTGTGACTGCTATTCATATAGTGCATGTATTCTCATTTTGGTGCTCCTGTGCTCTGCCAGAACATCCATGCAGGTGAGGGTCCAGCTCACAGACAGTTTCGTTGAGTGAGGGCAGAAATCAAAATCTCTGCAAACCTCTCTCATCTTCCTTTGACATTTGTTATGCATATTTTTTTTAAATAACCATGGCCATACTTGACAGTGCTGGAAATGCCTAGTGTTTTAATTAAAAACTCAGGTCTTGAGGGGTCCATAACTCACTGTGTTAATTTGGAGAAGGCTGAAACTTGGCAGATGCTGAACCAATTTCAGGATCCAGTCTCCAGGCTCTACATCTAACAGCGACAGCAGGAGATGATATTTCCTAGCAGTAAGACACAGTGCTCCAATTCCTTCAATTAGTGCGGCGTGTTTGGAAACTTCACTGCTGGTGACAGTGAGGCATCTTCCAAGTGGCTGCTTTGTCTTTTCAAAGTCCAAAGGTTTTGCGTTTGTTTTAAGGGTCTTGGCCACACACCTCAATGTGGAGTGATTAGTGAATTAAATGAGTCCAATTAATAGTCAACAAAGTTTGGAAAAGCAAAATAAGGAGGAGTTTCTATTTGAGTCATTCTCTGTCATCATATCAAGATTGCGTTTTTAAATTCTTTTGACCAAATCAGGAGATCCATGATCGCTTCAAACTTAGCATCTCCCTTCCGAACAGTGAAACAGGGAACAGTGTTCTTGCATTTGACTGGCAAAATGCAGCAGCTTGGAAAGCACGTCAGGAGGAGTGAAAACAAGGTGATCCATGGCCTTTCTGTTCCTGGCTAGAAATGCACTGATAAGAGCGTTCAGTGGCAGGGGAGGGCTGAGATGGGGGATCAGGTTTGGGGTGACGTAGCGCCTTTCAGGTGGCTTCAGTCCATGCTCATGGTAGTGGTGAGAGACCATTCAGTATATGAGTTTCATATTTTGATTCTTCTATCACTCCAAACACTTTATTTCAAGGAAATAGGTGTACTTTTTGCTGGGTAAAAAGCTGGCTGGATGGCTGAGCCCAGAGAGTTGTGATGAGTGGAGCTAGATCCAGTTGGCAGCTGGTCACACTTGGTGTTCACCAGGGCTCAGTTTTGGGGTATATGTGTATATATATACATATATATATACACACATACATAATATGAGATATATTTGTTTGATATATGTATGAGGTGTAACAAGGCCAAGTGCTGGGTCCTGCCCTTGGGTCACAACAACCCCAGGCAACGCTCCCGGCTTGGGGAAGAGTGGCTGGAAAGCTGCCTGGCGGAGAAGGCCCTGGGGGTGCTGGCTGACAGCCGGCTGGACACGAGCCAGCAGTGTGCCCAGGTGGCCAAGGAGGCCAACGGCATCCTGGCTTGTATCAGCAATGGTGTGGCCAGCAGGAGCAGGGCAGGGATGGTGCCCCTGTGCTCGGCACTGGGGAGGCCGCCCCTCGAATGCCGTGTTCAGTTTTGGGCCCCTCGGGACAAGAAGGACATGGAGGTGCTGGAGCGTGTCCAGAGAAGGGCAACGGAGCTGGGGAAGGGTCTGGAGAACAAGTGTGATGGGGAGCGGCTGAGGGAGCTGGGGGGGTTTAGCCTGGAGAAGAGGAGGCTGAGGGGAGACCTTATCGCTCTCTGCAACTGCCTGAAAGGAGGTTGTGGTGAGGTGGGGGTCGGTCTCTTCTCCCAGGTCACAGCGATAGGACGAGAGGAGACGGCCTCAAGCTGTGTCAGGGGAGGTTTAGATTGGATATTAGGGAAAATGTCTTCACTGCAAGAGTGGTCAGGCACTGGAACAGGCTGCCCAGAGAGGTGGTGGAGTCACCATCCCTGGGGGTGTTCAAAAAACGTGCAGATGTGACACTTGGGGCCATGGTGTAGGAGGCCTGGGGGTGTTGGGTTGGCGGTTGGACTTGATGATCCTAGAGGCCTTTTCCAACCTTCATGATTCCATGATTCTATGAAATAATGCCCAGCATACAGACTAATCCTGTGTATGCTTTCCTTTCAGATGGTCCTACCATGACTTTTTCAATAGGTATCGTGTTCTTATGAAAAAGAGAGACCTCTCTAAGAATGACAAGAAGCAGATCTGTCAGACCCTGTTGGAAGACCTCATTAAGGTGAGCTGGGACCAAATCTTTACTAATGATTTTTACAGCACCAAAGCTCGCAGCTTTGATATGGTCTGAATTGCTCCTGTTATGATCCTTCCCGTTTTACCTGTTGCTCGTGCAGGTGCTTATTCAGCTTAGGCAGCCTGGGGGTTTTTCCAAAATGAGGTAGTCTCGCAAGGGGGTAGCAAGAGCAAGCGTGACATGGGATCTCTTGATTGCAGTGAAGCTGAACATACCCTTTCAGTGCTTGTGAAGTCCAGAGTTTCTTATCATTGAGTGTACGTGAACAAGTGGGCATGTCCAGAAAACTCATTCCTCCCACCCCTCCTGCATTTTGGTAGCCATAGCTGGAGCACATTTCAGGGGTCCAGCTTTGGACACTGTGTACAAATGTCTCGAACCTTATACCGTGTGCAAGGTCTCGAACCTTAGTCAAAGTCAGTTCTGTCACCCCATCATTAAATGTCTCCTTGCACAAATGCATAAGAGAAAAATGCAATAATTGCCCTGTCTTGATGTATGGGAGACTTTTAATGGCCACTAATACCTAGAAAAAGCATCCTATAGATTGCAGCTTTTTCCCCTTATATCTATAAGCAAATAAGAAGCCTTTGCCACCTGCCCTTACTAAAAACCTTACTACTCAGACTCATGTGCATCATTTTTAAACTGGAAGTGTGCATGCAAAGGTTTCTTCCTGTTGTCTTGCTGTTGAGGAGCCCAGAATGTGCACAGCATCTTAGCCAGGTTTTAATTTTTGTTCCTTGTTTTTCTCATGGGATTTTGAGGAATTTATTCAATTAGGTTCCTCTCTGTAAAAGCTGTTGTCCTTATGCAGCAAGTGTTTGTCTGAGCTGCAGAGCCATTTGCAGTGCATGTATGACTTCGCAGATGTAAGCCTTAACTTTTTCAAGAAAGAACTCTTTTCTTGAATTTCTCTGGCATTGCATTGCTCTATTTAACTTGAAAAAAAACCCAAAACAAAACAAGAAAAAGAAAAAAAAAAAAAAAACACCAAAAAAACCCAAACCAAAACAAAAAAAAACCCCACCCACCCAACCAAAAAACATTCAAAATTTGTATAAATATATGGAACTTAAGACTGAATCCTACTGCTGCATTCCTTAATGGGTACATAGAAACTCAAGTAGTTTGGAGTCTAATAATATCTTCATCACCCAGTTAAGAAGAGATGAGAGCTGAGCTGATAAATTTGATTCAAAGTGGGTTTTTTTGATCTGTATCTACTGAGCAACATAGACTGAAAAAAAAAATGTTTGCCTTAATTAAATTTAGTTTCCTTTATGCTTTTGAAAAGGATCCAGACAAGTTCCAGTTTGGACGTACCAAGATCTTTTTCCGTGCAGGCCAGGTGGCATATCTGGAGAAACTGCGAGCAGATAAGTTCAGAGCTGCCACAATCATAATTCAGAAGACGGTGCGGGGATGGCTGCAGAGGGTCAAGTACAAAAGGCTGAGAAAAGCTGCAATCGTCATCCAGCGCTACACCCGTGGGCACCAGGCACGGAGGTGGGTCCTAAGGAAGCCCTCCGAGGAAGGGCTGGCTGGGAGGTCAAGTGGAAAAACGCTTCTGGGCACTTGTATTCTCCATCCATCCCATCTAGTAGACCTTATACTTGGGGGTTTCATAGCAGAAACATTGAAAATGCTCTGCATGGGGTGTTGCCTTTCAGCCCTGTGAAAACAAGATCTGTTTTGTGCATGTAGGTACCGCTATGGTGAAAGTTTCTGCGCTAAAGTCGGGACTTATTCCTGGTCACTCTCTCCAGCTTTATTTGGGGGCAAGAGATCAAAATTCTTTGTCTCAATTCGATTTCATATCTGTATTGTTTTAATTTCTAGGTGCTGGGCCAGGGTTAGAGCATAGGCAGCTAGGCTGTGATCAGATGACTAAAGTACTTTGAGATATTTAGGTGAAGGTGTTTCACAGAACTAATGTTTTTCTGGGACTACCTCTGACAAAGGGAGTTTGGATCAGCCAGTGAGCATTTAGCTAGTTGGTATGCGCTCCTTTTCTGCAAGGTCCAGATTTGTGCCCCCTTGGTATCCAAGGGGAGTTCTCAGAATTGATTTGCTGTATTCTTTGTAATGAGAAAAATCACTCCAAATCACTGGCAACGGGACTATTTCACAGTACGGAATAATAGAGCTCAACATTTAACTCTGTGTGCAGGAACCTCAAGCTTCCTCGTGTCGGTGGCTTGCTGGGATTTCTGTAGGTAACGCTGTACTGGAGAGTAGGCTGCTGGTAGTAGATGCGGGGTGGGCGTGAGGGAGCAGTAAAGCCGTGTAATAGCATCCCAACATGCAGGTCAGCTTGCATCTTATGCCCCGTATTCA
Source organism: Morus bassanus (assembly GCA_031468815.1). Classification (NCBI taxonomy): domain Eukaryota; kingdom Metazoa; phylum Chordata; class Aves; order Suliformes; family Sulidae; genus Morus; species Morus bassanus. The sequence continues at coordinate 84,838,939 of CM062600.1, read as the reverse complement.
TGTCAAATGCTGCCCTTCTCCTGCATCTAGCCAAGCTAGCTACAGGCACTTTGCAGATAGGAACAAGGAGTAGATTTGGGTCCTTTCAGCTTTGTTTCCCTTCTTGTTTTCTGCGTAGAGAAGCTGTGGTATGTTAGCTATGCTGCTTGGTTTTGAGCAGCAAAGTTCTCCCTGGCTCCGAGTTAGCATCTGCCCATCAGAATGCTGCTACCTAATCTGGAGCCCAATTAACTCTCCTTGCACTTGGGCAATATGAGATGCTGCTTGTCTGCTAAAAGGCTCCTGTACAAGTCACTACACTCCTGATTGCTGGATGAACGTCAATTTCTATGAATTGTTGAAGCAACCAAATGTGAAAAACTTCCATGTTCCTTCCAAGGGTTTCCTATAAATCATACTGTATTTTGGAAGAACATCAGAGATGCTATTGGGATTTGTGGTATTATTTGCTCTTGTGAAAGAGATTGGTCTCTTGGAGAGTCCGGGGATGAGAAGGTCTCAAATAAGCAAAGCTGGGCAGTTTGGTGACTTTTATTTAAAACTGAGCAGAGATTTTTCTTGCCCCCAGAGGACCATGTACTTCTGTAGGCTCGTGGCTGCAGGTCCCTCTCGGCAGTCTTACAGCTCACTTGAAGACAAGGCAAATGAGACTTAAGCAATAAGAGGAAGGTTAAGAAAAAGGGGGAGTCGGTGATTAACTTTAGCCTCTCTGGTGGGCTCTCCATGCACGCCTACAGACTTGGACTCTATATTTAACCTTTGCGTCAGCCAGCCATCCCTCTAAGGAGGGGAGGAGGAATCCCCGGTGGTGTCCAAGTGGCAGGGTATGAGCTAAAAGAGAGGCTGGAAGCAGATGTGCAGAAACCACCTGCTGCAGTGTTTCTTCAACGTGATTTTTCAGTTCATCTCTTTGTGCTGGTTTCACAGGGATGGATGTCATCTGAATAACTGCTTTCTCCTCTTTTTGGAAACAGACCATCCCTTGTCCTCTTTAGTAAGCTCTGGCTCAGTGGGTCCTAATGAGAAACCATCATCCTTGACGAAGAGAATATATAAGCCAATCTCATATGGCTCTTTTAGCTTTGATATGCTTTTCAGAAAATAAAGAAATGGATCAAATATCTATATAATGCTTCATGCTGAGAGCTATAAACGAATCATAAATTCAGCAAAACAAGCTAATTATCAAATTAAATGGAGGTTTTACAGGCATTTATTAACCCGTGTAACAGCAAATTGAACATGAATTCAGTTGGAGAATGGGAGCAACATGGCACAGAGCTGACCACATCCCTCATTATTTACTCTCTGTGAATTGCTTGGGGCTCTGCTCATGAATGTTGCCAAACCAGTGCACACCAGCTTAAATGTCAAATCAATTTGCAGCCATTTTCACTGAGTCGGTAGATACCCCGTGCGACGCTTGCTTTTTATAGTTAGGGAAGTGATGGAGCCAAGCTGGGCGTTGATTGGCTCAAGTACGTAAGGCAGAGGGTTCAAACCAAGGGAAAAGCTGGAAAATATTTGGGTTTACTGCTGTTTAGGAATAATGAGGTGTGTTGATTCCTGGGTCCAGTGCTCTGGGTGCCATGGATGCTGTCTGATTGCGTACGTGTTCCCATTATTCTAATGGAGACATGCTACCAGCTGCTCTTTTCTTAGCTCTACTGCTGGGATGGTCTTTCCTGAATACTATCAAGCTACTTTTGGACAAAAGGTTTTTCTCTCTGTCTAGTTTGAAACTTCTTACAAAAGAAAGAAGGGGAGTTTAGTTTCATTGCTAACCTTTTTCCTGTTCTTTGCAGACTTGCTGAGCACCTGAGGAGGACGAGAGCTGCCGTCATCTTCCAGAAGCAGTACCGAATGCTGCGGATCCTCCGAGCTTTCCAGAGGGTCCGCAACGCAACCGTCACCATTCAGGCTTTTGCTCGGGGCCTGTTTGTCAGGAGGATTTATCGCAAGGTACGACTCCAGAGAGTGTCTTTGCATTAGGAAAGAGTAGGAAGAGCCTTTATATTTACCTCTGCTGGCATAGCGTGACAATGTATTTATTGTGGCTGTTTTGATGTTTTATGAAGCTGACTGCCTCTGGTGTTTCTGGAGAGCACACGGTGATAGCGAGCATTGCCATTTAAAGCTGTGCAAGCAAAAATTATTTTGGCAGCAGCATCTCAGCAGAGCAGCTAAATGAAGTTAGTCATTCGGATGCCGGAAGGCATTGTGGAAATCTGGAAATGTCATTCGATCTAACCCGTACTCTGCAAAAACCTCCCTGGCAAACCGAATTTGTGTCTGAGCCGTGCTGCAGGTGCTGTTTCCAGTATGGTAGGAAGACCAGTAAGGTCTGTCATGGAAGGCATCAAGTCATTTACTGATATAAATCCCTCTTTAATTAGTTGTCTCCATTAGCTTTCTGTGTTAAACCAGGAGCTGAAAGCAGCAAGGAAGTAAAGGTTTCATAACAGCAAGTGAGAAATTTTCTGTCAGGAAACTGGGAAGAGCTTGGGGGAATCTTCTCTCCACTCTTCAGATCCAGCCTGACTTTAGTAGTTACCTAAATTTATGCCTAATTGATGGTCATGGGGATACCCTAAGAAGTCAGAGGCTCAATGAGGCAGGAGGGGAGGGGCTGCTCCTGGAGATGGTGGCGGTTACCTGGACACCTGGTGACCCACCAAAGAGATCGGGGATATCCTCTGAAACAGCAGCTGGATGCTGGTGATCAGGAATTTGTGCTGCCACTGCTTTTTCAGCATCTATTTTTTTTAAATTGGAAGCCACTGCAGGGGAGGCAGCTGGTCCAGCATTTAAACTCTGAGATTCAAGGCAACCCAAAACGTTAACGAGGTGTAGAAGTTGGCTGAAGGTCAGGCCTCTCAAATCTGAACATTCTTAGTCTCCGGAGCACCTGGATAAAGGTGTTGGATATAGGTGTTAATTCAAGTGCATGCTCAGCAACAGATGCATGGCTGCAGCTGATGCTCCATGGGGTCAGGGCATGCCCAGTGCCCACCAAGACTTTGCTGTAAGGCTGGAATAGGTCCCAAGGCAGTATCCAGTAGGGTTTCTTCTAGCTCTTTGGGCACCCCCAGTTTTCCCCATCTGTAAGAGTACCAAGGCTGGAGACGTACAAAGCTCATTTCAGAGTAACTCCTACTGCATCCTAAGTTCACACAATCCTTTTATTCTGAATTAAAATTTGCAAGTGCAAAGAAAGCCTTAGGGTGAAACAAAAGGTTTGGGAGAAGCTGATATGGCACTGTTTCTGATACAACTTATCCCAAACTAATAACAGCGAAGTGTCTCATAATCTTTAAATTCTCCTGGTATTTCTTTCCTCATAATACTGCAGCATCGATCAACATAAAGTTATTAACAATGTGCTGGTTGTATCTCTAATATGTCAGCCCTCAGTTTTAGAGGAAGGAATTGAACTGCTACCTACTGAAAAGATTGCTGTAAATTTTGGGCGAGAAATCCAATGCAAAAATGCCAGAAGTTTCACAAAACTAGATATAAGTTTCTAAAAATTGAATCATGCAAGAGGACTGGGTGTAAACTGTAGTGAAAGGACCCCAGGGTTTTATTTGAAGGCTATCCTTATGATAAATGCTGTCCTGGTGGGATTTCTTATCTGCAGTATAAATTATCATAATGTAGGGGCAGAACACCGAAAAAAACCCTAAAAACCTGTTCTGGTGTGAGTTATGTCTGATGCTGAAGGGACAGTAAGTTTATTGCTAAGTGTTAATGTGTCTATTAATGGCTATTTATTCTGCTAGCTATGGATCTTGTGGATCTGAGTACTATCCTGAGGTGCAGTGTATGTTCTATTCCATGAAGTATGTCAGCCCCGATGTCTCTTGTCCCCATCGATTCTCCTAGCCACCAGCTCAGGACCATATCCCTTCTTGTTTTACTGGGCAAGGAGATGTTGCCTCTTTTTGGAGAGCAGCATGGTTCCTAAGAGAGGACTGGATGTGTCCTGCCTGCATGAGTTAAATGCAGTGATGGGGGGGAAAAAAAAAAAACCACAGCAGGAGGTGGGGTTGAAGGATCCCTTCCCATCTATAAAAAAGGATGCAAAATAACAGGCTCTATCTGCAGCCATCACCCCCTGCACCTAGCAGGACACTCCTGCTTGGAGGGGGCTGTTGACACTCTTGAGGGCAGAGAGGCCCTGCAGAGAGATCTGGACAGACTGGAGAGCTGGGCAATCACCAACCGTATGGAGTTTAACAAGGGCAAGTGCCGGATTTTGCACCCGGGGCACGGCAACCCTGGATGTACAGACAGCCTGGGGAACGAGAGGCTGGGGAGCAGCTCTGCAGAGAGGGACCTGGGGGTTCCGGTCGCCGGCAAGTTGAGCAGGAGCCAGCGGCGTGCCCTGGCAGCCGAGAGGGCCAGCCGTGCCCTGGGGGGCATCGAGCACTGCATCGCAGCCGGTCGAGGGAGGGGATTGTCCCGCTCTGCTCTGCGCTGGGGCGGCCTCACCTCGAGCGCTGTGGGCAGTTTTGGGCGCCGCAGGACATCAGGGATATAAAGCTGCTGCTAGAGAGTGTCCAGAGGAGGGCCACAAAGTTGGGGAAGGGTTTAGAGGGGAAGCCGTACGAGGAGCGACTGAAGTCACTGGGTTTGTTCAGCCTGGAGGAGAGGAGGCTGAGGGCAGACCTCATGGTGGTCTGCAGCTTCCTCACAAGGGGAGGAGGAGGAAGGGCAGGGCTGATCTCTTCCCTCTGGTCACCAAGGATAGGACCTGAGGGAATGGCAGGAAGATGTGCCAGGGGAGGGTTAGGTTGGATATTTGGAGAAGGTTCTTCCCCCAGAGGGTGGTGGAGCGCTGGAACAGGCTCCCCAGGGAGGCAGTCACGGCGCCAAGGCTGGCGATATTCAAGAAGCGCTTGGCCAAGGCCCTCAGAGACATGGTGTGAATTTGGGGTTGTCCTGTGCAGGGACAGGAGCTGGACTCGATGGTCCTTGTGGGTCCCTTCCCACTCAGGACATTCTATGGTTCTATGATTCAATGAGAAGCCCTTCTGAAGGCAGATTGGGAAGTGTTGAGTGCCATGTTACAGACAAACCAAGGCTGCTGCTGCCTTTGCGGGTGATTTTTCTCCCTTGTCTCGTGTTTTGTAGATCCTTGCGGAGCACAAAGCCACCATCCTCCAGAAGTACGCCCGCGGCTGGCTGGCTCGTACTCGCTTCCGCCGGGTCAGGAGTGCCACCATCATCCTGCAGTGCTATTACCGGCGCATGAAGGCCAGGCAGGAACTGAAGGCGCTGAAGATCGAGGCCCGCTCAGCACAGCACCTGAAGAAGCTCAACATTGGCATGGAGAACAAGGTGGTCCAGCTTCAAAGGAAGATCGATGAGCAGGTACGTCCTGAGCTGCTCTGGGACAAGTATGGTCCTGCTTCTGCTTTGCCTCTCTTGTGCTGCCCTTTCTGGGAAGGTTTGTATCTTCCCATGGCTTCTGGAAAAGGATGTCATGGTGGTGGCAGCCTTCTGCTACTGCTGGGCAGACACTAGTAAGTGTGGGACACCACCATGAACGTGCAGATGCACTTGGATCTTAGGTCTCCGCCTTGCTGTCTGAAGAGCTTGCTTAGTAAGCTCAAAAGCTGTATTGTAATTGTTGTGAGAACTGCCCAGAAGGGCTTGGAGGAGGAAGATAAAATGGCAATTTTGAAAGCTGTTGCTTGAAAACCCAAGCCAGCTCCACGTGAGATCCCTATATCAAACAGGCTTTGGCCATTGTGCTTTCTGCTTTGCAAACACTAAGGATGCAGAGCCTCTGCCAGTCTGCCGTACTGAACCGTATGTCTTATGAGTCACCTTAACTGGAAGGTAAAAGGTAAATTGGATAAATACGCACTTTGCAAAGTAGCTTGAGCATGTTTGTGTTACTGGATGTAACAACTGTTCAGAAGTAAGAGCCATGACGAGGGTTGAGATGGTGCGGTCTAAGTCATAAATGCCTGTGAAGATGGCTTGATGGTCTTACTGTGGCTATTTGATCACAGAGAAGTTTTCATCAAATGCCAATCAGTGTCATTAATGAGCTGCGAAATAGTTGCACGTATAGAAGGAGGGTTTTCCCACCTCCGGACAGGAGCGTGCAAGTTACTCTGATAAATATCCTCTGTGTTGCTTCCAGTGCTGTACAAGGACTTCAGGGAGAAGTATAATAAATACTGAGTAGACCCAGTTGCATCCACTAATATCAACGGGGAAATTTGTATCTGCCTATATCCTTAAGCTGTTCTTTTCAGGCAGGAGAAACAGTCTCTGTCAGTCAGGATACCTACTTATTTGTAGTACCAGTTATTAGTAATTGCAGTTTCTGTTTGGGATGTTGTCAGGAACCCTTATACACCACACGTGGTTTCCTTGCAGCCTTAAATCTCTTCCATCCGTGTATGACACGAGAGGTCCTGCCATGAAGATGATGAGAAATGACTCTGCGTTGGCTCAGATAATGCAGAGTCAAGACACCCGGGGATTTGCATTACTGCTGGCCACTTCCATTGCTGTATTAATGGGCTGCAAAGCGTGCACTGCAGTAGAGCCTGACTTTTAAACCGCTGCAGACAAACTGTAGCTTAGGAGTGGAAAGCCTTAGGCATAAGGTTTTCTATATATCGATATATCGGAAACTTGTTTGATATGACCCTTCATCTGGAGGGTATTTGGTGGAATTAATGAGGATGAGTCATTTCAGGTCCACATATTTGGACTGGACTCACGTGATGAGCATGAACATCTGTGTTAGGTCTGCTGAGCCACTGGACTTGGTGGTGGAGCAGCAGTATTAATGTGGTGTGTTGTGTTTTGTTTTTTTTTTTAAATTCCCTGCCATTTACTGCTAGAAAAAGTGTGGGGGTGGAACAATAAAGAAAAAACAATCTTTGGTTAATGTTGGCTTTCCTGTCGAGGATTATGAAAACAGTAGAAAGGTCTACTTTAGGGAAGGAGACATGGAGAGCTTTTAAGTAGGCAGAAATAATGGGCTGGAGCTTGTCTTGATCTCCCTGTGTCTCTGCGCAGACCGTTTTGAAGGAGTTTCTTTGCTTTCTGTGTAACTTTTGCAGGAAACAATTGCTGCCCTGTATTATTCGTGGTAGTCTGTCCAGTGAGCTAATTTTAACCGTCATTTCAGGACTGACAGGTTTCCCTGGGATGCTTTGGATGTGCTAATGAGCACCGTTCCAGTGGACTTTCTTTTCAGTGCACTGGATTTTTTTCTGGCAGCAGTGAGTTTGTTGCATCATATTTTCCCTGAAGTATCTTGATTTCAGTCCTTGCTGATCTATAAACACGACCTTTTAAAATGCCGGTTAGCTTCTTAAGAAAAAAAAAAAAAAAATCACCGGTAACCTAGAGAGCTGCGGTTGTATTATTTTCTGACTAGCCGTGGAAGAAAATGTTTCTATTTCTGCTACTTTAGCTCATGCATGAATAGAGGGATGCAATACTCCCTGTGCCCCTGAGGAAGAGAAGATCTTTCTTTGAAAACGTTAAAACCTATTATTGTATGTCAGCCTCAGCTCATATGCTCTAGCATCCATAACTGGGCCTATTTAATTCAGTTTCTAAAGCAGGTGAGGGATTTTTCGCATACAGAAGAAAGTTTTAAGTCTGTTTTGCTGTGAAATATCCACACTGGATAACTTTCTTTTCTATCTACATTGGACCACTTTCTTGGGTTTTTTGTTCTTTTCAGCTGAGTTTTTTAAATATGTATGTTGTAGCTGTTACCTAACTTAGCGTTATATGTTCATGCAGCCAATATTTAGACTCACAGTGAGCTCCCTACACTGTCTCTGCAAGCGGCAGTATCTCTGTGAGCATATATTGTGAATAAAACTAGTTTGGGTAACAGTAGTGATGAAGTTGTCTCTGCCATTGTTAGCAAAATAAACTCTAGATTGGTTCACAGAGCCTGGGCTTGAAACCAGGATTGTCACAGCTCTGCTGAGCTGGATAATGATTTAAAATAAATTAAGGTGAAGTTTAACGGGGTCTGTTGAGCAATCTCGGATTGCAGTGGGGACCAGCTGTTTTGCTACGGGACAGTAAATGCTCTCTCGTGTCTCTAGTAGCTAACGACAAGCAAAAGCATTCCTGTGCATTTATCTTATATCTGGATTGAAGACTCCGTTGGCTGGTACGTAAAATCATATACACAAACCTTGGGACACAGAGCCATAAAATGTTGTGTGTTGGAGAGTGAGCAGAGACTGGGGGAGCCTTTGCTGCTGCTTCCCTCACCTGTGGTTTGTGAACCGGAGTGATTATTGCCATTCTCTGTAGGCAAAGCTTTTCTCTCCAAAAGTATCTCTTTGGAAATGGCTTTGGTCATGCAGAAATGTTAATTCCTTAACACTGTGCGAACGCTGAATTTTGATGTTCACTAATAATTCATTACAAGGGAGCAAAGGAAAAGCTGTTAATGTCCCTCATTTACTTGTTTCTCCATTTGAGACGTGTGTTAATCTTGCCTGGGAGCACTGAGACTGCAGCGAGAGGGGGGTGCTTTGGGACGTCACCTAGAGAGGGGCCAAAAGGATAATCAGAGCAATGGTAGAAGAAACGATCCTACGAGCCCCATTGGGAATCTAAAAGAGACTAATCTGAAGTATGGGTGGGGATTCCAGTATCCACCAACTCACTATGCATTTGTACAGGGGTCTGTTGGGTCTAGAAGAATCTGTGTAGACCTAGAAGATAAAATTCTCGCCTTTCATGGGTTTTTTTCTTTTCCAGGCTGTAAGGGTCTTTTGAGAACTCTGTTGTACAGGAGCTAATGGGAGCCTTTGACCCTGTTACAGACATCAATCATACTTCTTTGCATTGAATCTTTTTTTTTTCTTGCTTACTTGACTTTGTTGAACATCTTAGAGGAAGAAGTTGCATCTCGGGATATGTGACTTTGCACCTTTACTGCTTATCCTGACCAGTCAAAAATTGTATATCAGGACTTCCCTAGTCCATTGACTTTTTAAAATAATACATTTGTGTCTTTTAAGACTTTTGTCTTCTGGCTTGTTCACCTCAAGCTTTTCTTAGCCTCCACATGAACTAAAAGCTTCTGGATAGAAAGAGCAGTTTCTCATGAGCTGGTGTGACTCTGTTGGTGACTAAAGCTCTGAGAAACAGCAGAAGGTTAAGTTGCAGATTACTGGGCTGCTCATCTGGTCTGGACAACAATCTCTTGCCAAATATTTTCCAGCAAGACCAGGAAAGACCAAAACTGATATTTCTGATGCTCAAGTGAAATATCCACCACAGTCCCGTTTAAGAAAGTAAAGCTTTTTGGATTTTTTTGTACAGTGAGTGATATAAACCCAGATCTTTAAAGCTGTCTTGAAAGCTTTCAAAAAGGAAACTTTAAAAACCAGATTATGTTTTAAATTTGAAAACAGTTCTTCTACTCTCATGATTATCTACCTAACGTTAGCAAAGCCATGTGGTAGGCTCTTACTGAAGCTCTTGGTCTGTTGTGAATTCATTGTAATTTCTGGTGCTGGCTAATAATGATGATGTTTTATTAGTCACAATGTAGTTCCCATTGACTTTGATTTGAACCACAAAAATCAAAGCTGCTGAATTTTCAGGTCTCAAAACTTGGAAGCAAATCATTGCTAAGTGCTTTAAAAGAGAAAATCTGAGCGAATAAAAAGATGATTGAGCTGGCACATGACTTAAAGCTGGGGTTTAGGGAGCTCTTTGTGCTCAAAGCTGCAATTATGCCACAGTGCATTGTCAGCCCAGGCTCCTGCAGGCATAGGAGTCAGGAATAAAAGGATAAACTGCAAACGCAATATTGCAAACCAAAAAAAATGCAAGCCAATTGCATTAAGCAACGTTGTTTGGAAGCTGTAATAAAAGTGTAGGTTTTTGCTTTGGTTGCCAATTCTGTCACGTGTTGTTTGCCTTTGCTTCGAGTGTAACGTCAATTTAACAAATGCTTGTATAATCGTTACTAAAATATTATTGAGCTTTTGTCACAGTTTTGACATTGTTTTTAGCTTTGTGAGCTTTATTAGCATATGCACGGAAATGCTCATTATCGGAAGTTTGTTACCCACCACGCTCAAGGATTTTTTGACTGTTACTTTTGTAGTGCATCAGTGCATGTGTTGATCTTGCTTATGGTCTTATTTTCTTCTTTTTGGGATGCTGGCTGCAGAACAAGGAATACAAACTTCTGAACGAGCAGCTCTCTATGCTGACATCTGCCCACTCCTCCGAGGTGGAAAAGCTGCAGAAGGAACTGGTGCAATATCAGCAGAGCCACCAGGGTGATGGCAACCAGCTTGTCAGCTTGCAAAAAGAGATGGAGCACCTCCAGCTGGAGCTTGAAAAAGCTCATGGTGAGAGGAAGGTCGTGGAAGACAGCTACGTTAAGGAGAAAGACCTACTGAGAAAGGTATGTGTATTTGTCACATCTCATGTTGTGTAGGTAGTTGTGCTGGTGGAAGCTTGCCCTTCACAAGTCTGAAGAAGAAAGACTTAATTTCTATTCTTTAATTATAATTTTTTTCTTCTTGTCACTGAATGCCCCTAGAATTTGCCTTTTAACCAGGTCATGGGGGCAGCAAGGGCAGGTGAACATCCCTGTAGGAGCAGTGACTGTCTCAGGTCAGGAGGATGCCCTGTCTCGGTGCCTTTTGCGCTGCCAACCTTGAAGAAGCTCCCCAAACCCAGACCTGTCTGAAATAAGGGCACACGGATCTGAAATAACCACGGATATACCAGAGCTTCATGTATATGCAGTGATTCCTCATGGCGTGTAATGCAAAATATTGGAGAAGGGTGTCCTAGATGCTGTAAATATTAGGAAGATGTCCTTCCTCTGCCCAGGTGGGTATGGGACGTGAGGGCTTGGTTTCTGCCATGCAGTCCATGGCTGTTGCAGCTGGTTGCAGTGGTTAGTGGTGTAGCTACGTGCAGAGTATGCCTGTGTGGGGACCAACTCATCCCTCCCAGGCAGAGACGCTGCTCCAGCACCAGCTAGGCTGGTTGTTACAAGCCTTTTTAGGGTTTGGAGCTGTGATGTGGACTAAACCTTTTTATTTTCTTCCCCTCCTTCATGCAAACTCCTAAGCTTTCTGGATCTCTTGAGGTCAAGTGGCCCAACAGTGCCACCGTTGTACAAGAAAGCATTCTAGTGGGAGAAAGAGACTTCAGAGTGTAGAGGTTTTTTTGCAAATAGTAAAAATGGATGATTTACACTGAATTTCTTTGGTTGGGTTCATTCTGAATAACCTTCACACCAATGCTCCTAGCCTAAGGCACTAAGGTATGGGTTCATTTTCCTGCTGTGAATGCTTATGACTGCTCGGGTTAAATTTGTGATGTTTCTTCTTCTGCACTGGTGGTTGAAGTGGTTTCTTTGATCCTGCCACTGGGAGGAACTTAGGGCTTTTCTACTCAATGTGCTGCATAGAAAAAGCTATTTTGCAGCTGTTACTCCAGAATAGCGCTTTTTGTATGACAACCTGAAGATGAGTCGCTTCTGAAGATAAAAAGAGGTTTGGGATTAGCTGCATTTTAATTATGGTGAGGGCGTGCCCAAGTGGGGCTCTTATAGGGCACCTGCCCCAGCCAACCTCCCCTTGTGGGTAAGCCCTCACGTGGTGGGTTTGGGTGAGAAACTGTGGGGACTTTTTGGTCTGGATAACTTAATCTGAACAACTAGTACTGCTGAAATGCATTTTTGGATGTGCTTCTCAAAAGGGCACGCAGCCCGTATGTGCGCTGTCTCTTGGCTGGACCAAGAGTTGTCAGAAAAGCAGTTACTCCGCTCTTTGCGCATGTATTGCACCCACACAGGGACGTATGGAGTCAGTGATTTTTCTTTTCTCCAGCACCAAATTAGAAGATCCTTTTTGGCACAGGGCTCAGTTCGTTAGCTGGCTGCAGCACAGGCTTTTAGAGCCTGAAAGGGTGCTTTATTTTGAAGGTGATGCAGCTGGGGAAAAACTGCTTCTCTTTGTTCTTGATTGCAAATCCTCTTTGAGCACTCAGAAGAAAGGTTGATTTAATGACCGAAGAAATGCTTTCAAAAAGCATGAAAACAAAGCAAAAGCTTTCCCTGTTGTAGAAGTGCCTACAGCAGAACAAATACTATGTACTTTACCATGACAATAAATGTTTTAATTATAAAGGGTAGCATTTCTACGGAGCAGTGCAGGCTCCCATTTTTGACGTTAGCTTTCAGTTGCTCCCTTCGGTTCCTCATCAGTGGGAAGACGGAGAAGACCTGTTTCTCTTCCTGGAAACATTTGTTTAGACAAAACGCTTTCTGAGAAAAGTTCTGATAGAGATTTTTGAGTAGTTCTAATAACTACCAAAAGCATGGGGAGTGTTGTGAATCTGAATTCAGGTGTGATAAGCACTTTTCACCTTCAATAGCGAGACTGCACCGTGGTTGTGGTGGGATGCACTCGCTCTGGAGATGATACTCAAAGTCATCAGACAATTCTGAGAGAGACTGAGGTGACTGCCTTAATTTTATTGACTTGAACTGGGGCTGCAGCTTCTGCAAATCCATGTTAGTTATGATTTTGTTACTGAAAAAACATCCTGTAATCTCTTCCTTACAGCTTTTCTCGAACTCCTTAATTTTAGAATAGCTCTTCTTATTCCATTCTGTGATAAAGTGTAAAACATCAGACCTGGGTGAGTACAAACAGCTCTTCCTAGGGCTTTCCGGAACTTCTGATCTTCTCACTTGGTGAGGCAGGATGATTCAAAGCCTGGCCAGGACTTTTATTAGGAAAATCCTAAATGCCATCATCCTTTCCTCACAAGATTAGGGGAGGAGCGGAGCCAGATCTCATGAGAAGGCTGTTCCAGTGTAACGCTTAAATAAGGGCTGAAGCCATCACGAGTGCTCACTGCTCAACATCTTCCATAGAAGTCCTTCAAAGCAGGTGCTGTTGCATTTCAGGCACCTTCAGAGGTGTTTTCTGTAGAAAGATGAGCATGAGGTACCACAGGTACCAGCGTAGGTACCTGAGATGGAGTTCGTGCTGCTTGGCTGTTGTGTAACCTGCTCCGCTTGCCTCTACCTGTGTTTAATGGACTGGTTTCATTCTCATTGGGTTTCTGTATACACAAATGTTGATTTCCAGCTTGTTTCTGTTTCATATGGAAATAGGAATGTGATAAACAAGCTCAATCACTTAAGATCATATCTTAAAAATATCTATATCCAATCTGGATGAGAAATTTTTAAATCTGGGAATAATTGTTGCGGATTCTACCAAGACTTTCTGTTCTGAAACATCCCCTCAGCACAGTTGAAAACACTCCAAATTTGTGTCTAGTTTTGTTTTCCAACCATCATAACTTTGTTTTCTGGGCAGAAGAGTTTATTGTCAGCACTCATTAAAGAGCACTAGTGAAATGATCCCATCACCCCTAATCTTTTTCCCCGATGGGATGAATGAGTCAAGTTCCTTGTTGTCCCATTGCAGCGCAGGTTTCCCTTCCCTTCTATCACTCTTGTGGCTCTTCTCCAATTTTTTTAAGAATTCTTCCTAACTTGAAGACGTTGGTGCGGATCTGATGGCTGCACGCCTGCTATGATATTTATTTGAAATGATGTACGAATGAAGGCATGTAGTTGGTTTTGGTACAGAATATTAAAATTGTGTCTCAGTTCAGAGTATTTGAACCACCAGTAGCTCTGCATACCTTAAATTGTGTTTTCTTCACTTTCTAGTTGTATTTCCAGGGTCCAACTTTCCTACTATATATAGAGATGCAGGAGATTATAGTCTCATGCAGACAGCTGGAGTCAATGAAAGGACTGGAGACCAAGGGGTAGTAGGATCTTCCAGTTTCTGTGCACGGGATATGATTGCTTCAGTCAGGACTTACAGTGAAATATTTCCTGTGCTTTTATCCTCGCTGTTAGTACGTATCTGGCATACGCAGTATTTGATAAAATACCTCAATTTGAGGATGCTTGTGTGGAAGACTGAAGTCTGTGCTAGGCATGCGTGCCAGCTGGGCTGCCTATTAATTTTATCTAGTGGTGAGAGCAAAATTATTATTCTTGGGCTCTGAAAACTTTTATTATGGTATGTACAGGGTTGTTTCTTTGGCATCTTGAGATCCTTCTGCTATGTGTAGCTGTTTTTGAAGCCGTGGCTACAGGATGCAGTGGAGCAGGCATGGGGAATGGCATTACGCTGGGATGATGTGTCAGTTTGTTCTCCTACCTGACAGCCGCAGAATCATCCTGCTTAACCATTGAAGCGTATTTCACTTGATAATGTGATGGTTTTGTGTTTTGAGATAACGCTGTTGAATGCATCAAAATGCATGAACAAAATTACGGGATAGGTTGCTGTCAGCGTCAGTCTAGCCTTATTGTTGTGAGAAATGGCCTCGCTTCTCTTTGCTTTTAATAAAGTGGTAGTTAAAAGGAAAAAAAAAAACCTTATTTTGCAGGATTTAGTTTCTGTTTTCATTAATTTTTGCTAGGCAATTGTTGGTGTTAATTGCTATATATGCTCCTGCTGTATTACTGAAGGCACTGGTACACACCGTGCATCGCTGTACTAGAGGTTCTGCGGTAGTGTGAAGCACTAAAGTGACTATAATCTTATCACATGAAGTGGATACAATACACATGAAGTTAAAAATGCCTGGACTACTTAGTAGTAGTCTTCCATGGCACTCACGTTAACTGTGTCCATCTTAAGTGCCACGTTGCCTGAAACAATCGGCAGATTTTTTTTCCCTCAACAGCAGTCAGTGCTAGGACTTGAAGATAGCAATGCAGCCCATTGAGATGTAGAAATAAATCTCTGATTTGAAGACCTGATTGCTTGTAAGAGTTTCACTCCTGCAGAATCGTGGGTGCCAAGTCCACCTGCTCGGTATTTTGTAAGATTCTGCTGAAAACATTAATTTAAGGGAGAAGCGCGCTCAGGAAAAGAAAAGTTAGACTCTGTTGCTGAAGTGCAGTTCTCCTACGCTTCAACTCCGGATGTACAAAGGGTAACTGGCAAAGCACAAGGGGATAGATCTTTTAAACAGCAAAGAAAGCCCGAACAAAGCTCCCTGTTTCCAGCCAGGTGAAATGTAATCTCTCTGCAGAGGCTCTGACCTGCAGCAGGCAGTGTAATTCTTTGCCTTGTTTCATAGCGCATATCTGACTTGGAAGAAGAAAATGCTCTCCTGAAGCAGGAAAAAGAGGAGCTTAACAGCAGGATCCTGTGTCAATCTGAAGGTAAGCAAAAATGCTTATAGCATTGTAATGCCTTCACTAAACGAGGAGTTTAACTGTTCTCCCCTCAAACTTGTTTTTCCTGCGTGCTTTTCCTACCTTG
This sequence comes from Morus bassanus, assembly GCA_031468815.1. Classification (NCBI taxonomy): domain Eukaryota; kingdom Metazoa; phylum Chordata; class Aves; order Suliformes; family Sulidae; genus Morus; species Morus bassanus. The sequence continues at coordinate 84,823,586 of CM062600.1, read as the reverse complement.
AGAAGTGCCAATCTTCCCGCGCCCCTTTCCTGGATGTTTTTGTTGTTGTTTTTGCTGCATGGATAGGTCAGTTCATGCTGTCCTGCTGGTAGATGGCAAGACAGAGGCTGGTTTAATTGGTGGAATAAGGAATAAAGTACCCAAAAGGGCTTTTCAGTTCAGTTTGTTTTGCAGCATTTAGCCCGGGTGATGTGGGAGGCAGCGAGGCTGCTGGGGGTGGAGGGTGGAGAGTAACAACATCCCAGGATTGATGAATAAAGGATCCAAGGAACAGCACTGTTAACGATATGGAGCTGTGACAAAGGATCTCTCTAATGTGACAGGAGTCTGTGTGTGTTTTTTTAAAACAGAGACTTAGATGGGGAGACATACAGAGAGGAAGCAATCTTGGAAAATCCCAAGCCATGAAAGAAACTCTCATGCATGTATTGAGCTTTTTTTATTTTTTATCATCCTTTTCAGCTTTAATTTTGCTGTAGGATTTACAAAAAGCATCATGCATCATTCTCTGCATGTATCTATCACTGCTCCGTGGTACGCATGAAGTACCTCTTGCTCTCAGCCTGATGCAAAATAAAGGAATGAAAATAACATGTTAAAAAGGAACTTGCTACAAATTTTTCTTCATCTCTTACGGGATGCTTTCAGAGCATCAAAGCTTGGGGAAAACAAGTGGAGGGGTTTTGTTTGGTGTTCACCCATTTAAAAGGACACATGGACTATATTTAACTGGTTTCTCAAAAAGGGGAGGGGACCAGATTTGCTTCCAAAGGGGAGTTTTTAACAAAAAAAATATGAATTTATTGGTTAATTTCAACCCCTACAGTCTTATCATGGTAAATGGTTGATGATGACATGAAAAAGAGATGCTGCTGCTATGCCCAATCCGGTGGTGGGAGGCAGGCAGAGAAGTCTTTAAATGCAGTGAGCACCACTTCTTAAACATCAACGTATGTCCATGCTCTTGCTGGTCTTCTCTTAAGTGGGTTTACGGCTGGCCCATGGGAGGTGGAGCTGGCACAGCTGAGTTAAGCATAATAGGTCTGATGGTTTGTAGGTGCTGGAGATTTTTCTATAACTCAAATGGCAGAGGACTCTGCTCTCCGAGCAGAACATGTCAAGCTGTTCCAAATGGCGAGGAGACAGATCTCGATTATAATGGTCTCTAAATATTAGAGAATGCTTATATGTATTTTAAAGGTTCTTGGCAGAGAGCGTTTTATTAATTCGTCATTGTTACTGCACATATTTACAAGAAGTTCACTTCAGAGATGGAGATAATAATTTCTTCATTTTTACCCCTTATTTTAAAGATGAATTTGCACGAAGCACGGCTGAAGAAAATATCCAGCTGAAGAAAGAGCTGGAAGAAGAGAGGTCTCGTTATCAGAACCTGGTAAAAGAGTATTCGAGGCTGGAGCAGAGATATGACAACTTGCGGGATGAAATGACCATTATAAAGGTAACGGAACTGAAAAGATCCTTATTCTATTGTGTCCTGGACGTGATGCTGGTGGCCGGATAACATGGCTTGCTCATCCCCAAAGCACTTAATAGCACTGACATTATTGTGCAGTCTGTGCTTGATATCTCTAAGACTGAACTTCTACACTGAAGACAAACCATATGCGTGCCTTGAAAAAGGAGCCTGATCTTTCACACTTCGCAGGCAACTACTTAGAGATATTTGTGAATCTCAGCAAAAGCTGGTTCATGCTTCTCGTTCTGCTTTTTGTTTCATGTTCATGTGTAGGTGCTGGATTAAAAAAAACAAAAACCCAACAACATGGCTTCAGAATTTCAAAACCCAAAGTTTTTGGGTTCGCCTTTGCTGAAGAAGAACTGTTGAAAAGTAGATAATTGTTACAGTGCTGCTGGATTAGGTGGAAGGTTGAGCTTTTAAAGGGAGCCCCAGAGGGTGCTGTGAACAGCATAATCTTGAGCCCAGATTTGCGTGTTTGTACTTAACAGGCATCTGGTGTCATGAAGAGCCTTTAATTCATGCAGAGTTTTTCAGCTGAGCTTCTGTATCACTTTACATTTTAAACTATTCCCTTGTGTTAATATGAATGTTATGGTAAGGTATGAGAACTAGAAAATGAAATTTGCTATAAGGTGAGAGTCAAGCCTTTTGTAAAGGTAACTTTAATATATAAACATGTTTGCTCTAAGAAACCATGCTTCGTGAGGAATCCTTCCTTAAACACTGAATATATTATGTATCTGCATCGCTTCCTGGCAGCAAGCACCGGGGCACAGAAGAAACCCATCCAACCAGAGCAGTTTGGAGTCCGATTCCAACTATCCATCCATATCAACCTCTGAGATAGGAGACACCGAGGATGTAATACAACAAGTGGAGGTACAGTAAATCAGGCAGGCTCAGGGGGAGAAGGAGAGCCTTGCTCTGCAGGGATGATTGACGTGGGTCTTGGAGCACACAGGAGGAACGCAGGTTGGACTATAAGGTGTGATGGATGAAGCTGCAGAAATACATCGTTAATTGTGTGAGAGGGATTGCAAGGTTGCAGTGCTAAGGCAAATGCTTACTTGTTTGTGGCATCAGGCTTAAATAGGGCTCTAAAAATAATAAAGTGTTGTCTTTTGGCCATACCAACTTAAAGGCTGATGAAAATTCACCAAAGCGGTCAGTGTTGTTACATGTAGTTATTTCTAGCACCAATGGCAATGACTGTATAGTGACCCTTCTCTGCAGGGGTACCAGAGTTCATTACCCTTATGCCCTGAGCATTTTCATTCCAATGCATCTTCACGGATGCTTTGCTGGCCAGCACAGCCCCTGTAATCAACAATCTCTTAATGCAGAAAAGAGCAGCATAAATTATTCCATGGCTATCAAGAATTGCATGGAAAAGGGAAATCTGTTTTGCTTACGTTTGCTAGAATAGGCTGCTTTTCAAACTCTACTTTCATCACTCGAGAGCATGTATGGATGATGAATGTTCCTAGGATCTGACACTCCACTGGCAGGACCGTATTTTGTGTCCCACATAGCACGCCTGCAGAAACCCCCTTCTTCCCTTTGCTGACTGCTGTGTTACACTACTTTAATATTTCTGAACTGCTCTGAGAGCATTTGCTGAAGTCAAAGTCATCAGTATTGGCCATGCTCTAATGTAAAACATTCCAGGTGAAACCAATTAAAAAAAAAACTAATAAATACTTGGCTAGAAGGGACTCAGTAGGGCATTTTTAATGTTCTTTGCTGTGGCTCCAGTCAGCCCGCTTATCTGGTGGGCTGTTAAACATTCAGTGATTTATTAAAATGAGTCGGCTGTTTATTGACATTAAAAATAGGTGCTTAAAATGGGGGTTTGGTCTTTGAAAGTATGTGCCTTTCTTGGGATGCTCCTGGTAACAGCTGTGGCTGGAGTTGGTGTTGATGTACAGTTAGGGTCTATCTGGCACTGTGCGTGGTTGTAAAACTTGACTGTGGTCGTCTTCTTCCACTCCCCTGTTTTCCTCCAGGAGGTTGGGATGGAGAAAGCTGCCATGGACATGACCCTCTTCCTAAAGCTACAGAAGCGAGTGAGGGAGCTTGAGCAAGAAAGGAAGAAGCTGCAAATCCAGCTGGAGAAAAAGGAGCAAGAGAGCAAGAAATCCCAGGTGAGAGATGGCTTTTCACTGATACTAATACTTCATGTTGGTAACTGGCTTTCCCTGATCACCTGAGGACATGCAGTGTAGGGAAGTGAGGTTTGAGAGCGGCAAGTTCAAGTTTAGAAGCAGCAAATCCAGCTGGGAAGTGGAGAGACACTTTTTAGGCAGCCCAGGACAATTGGACAGAACTGGTTGGGGTTTTCTTTGGTTGGTTGGTTGTTTTGTTTTTGTTTTTTTTTTTTTTTTTAATAAACTAGCTATAACAGATTTAGGACAGTATCTTAAGTGTCTTGAAAGCAATAAAATGAAGAATCAATTTTAGCATGTTTTATTCTGCCTGCACTGATCCTGTTTCCTTTTTTGAGAAATTTGAGGTGTTGACTGAGTTTTGTAAGCAAAGGTTAGAATGAGGAAGAGGAATGTGAGGGTAGGAAGGCTCTACAGAGGGATCTGGGCAGGCTGGATTGATGGGCCAAGGCCAGCTGCGTGAGGTTCAACAGGGCTCAGTGCCGGGTCCTGCCCTTGGGTCACAACAACCCCAGGCAACGCTCCCGGCTTGGGGAAGAGTGGCTGGAAAGCTGCCTGGCAGAGAAGGCCCTGGGGGTGCTGGCTGACAGCCGGCTGGACACGAGCCAGCAGTGAGCCCAGGTGGCCAAGGAGGCCAACGGCATCCTGGCTTGTATCAGCAATGGTGTGGCCAGCAGGAGCAGGGCAGGGACGGTGCCCCTGTGCTCGGCACTGGTGAGGCCGCCCCTCGAATGCTGTGTTCAGTTTTGGGCCCCTCGGGACAAGAAGGACATGGAGGTGCTGGAGCGTGTCCAGAGAAGGGCAACGGAGCTGGGGAAGGGTCTGGAGAACAAGTGTGATGGGGAGCGGCTGAGGGAGCTGGCGGGGTTTAGCCTGGAGAAGAGGAGGCTGAGGGGAGACCTTATCGCTCTCTGCAACTGCCTGAAAGGAGGTTGTGGTGAGGTGGGGGTCAGTCTCTTCTCCCAAGTAACAAGCGATAGGACGAGAGGAAATGGCCTCAAGCTGCACCAGGGGAGGTTTAGATTGGATATTAGGGAAAATTTTTTCACCAAAGCGGTTGTCAAGCACTGGAACAGGCTGCCCAGAGAGGTGGTGGAGTCACCATCCCTGGGGGTATTTAAAAGACATGTAGACATGGTGCTTAGGGACATGGTTTAGGGGTGGACTTGGCAGTGTTAGGTTAACGGTTGGACTCAATGATCTTAAAGGTCTTTTCCAACCTAAACAATTCTGTGATTCCATTTGGAGGATTGCAGATGGATGTGATGCTGCAGCTTTACAGACACAGATACCACCTTTTGGTTACCACCTAGGGGCATGTCAGTGCTCAGGAGCCGTGAAGAGCAAGGCCCTGGTACCCCACATCTCCACATGTCTTTTGGTGGATTTGGATTATTCCAGTGCTTCTTTGCAGTCCTGGCTTCCCCCACCCCCACCAGCAGTGTGTGGCGTGAGCTGATAAGCACTTCACAAACATGTCAGTTGGGCTTCTGTCCTCACTTTGGTATTGTTAAAATCTGTGTGGTTTGGTTTGGGGTTTTTTTGGTGGTGCGTGTGGTGGTTTGTGGTTTGTGTTTTTGTTTGGTTTTCCCCCCCCCCCCCCTCCCTCAGTAATGATCATATAGGAATGTAACTTAAAAGATGGTATAGTAAATCAGAAATAGCAAGATAGCTGTTGGAAGAATGGGTTCTTCCTTTCTATTGCAGTGCAGGGATATTCCTTTGAGATAGTCTTTCTTCCTTGTGAAAAAATATCTGCCTACAGTCTGGGTTGTTTGCTTGGGAGTAATTTAAAAACAATAAAATTTGAAAATCAAGATTACTGACAGCTTAGTGGTAACTTAAGAGACAGGAGTCCATCCAGACTTGCAACTGGAATCTGAAAATACAGCTGTCTAGCTGCCAATGAGCTGATGTTTAGCATGGGGGGCTTTTAATAGCGGATGTCTTGTATACATCTTACCCTGCCATCCTTAACTGAGATTTTGTGACTTGTTCAGAGGCCAGAGTGTGGGAAACGATGCCTGCCCTGAAACAGCAGTGCTGTGTGCATGGTGTCGTGAGGCAGTAAAGATGCTCTTATATAAAATGCTGAGCAAATGCCATCACTCTTGGTTTCATAATTGAAATTTCTGGGGCTGTTGTTGCTTTGTTTTGTTTATTTCTCTCTGGTGCGAGATGTATTTGTCTGTTGACAAATGCAATAAGAGACTCAACAAAATCATCAACAGTAATTATTTACTTGCTTCACCAGAAATTCTTACTGATCACCTCTAGCAGTTTGCAGGAAACATATGAAATAGGAAACTTCCCCAGCCTCTCATCCTTGCTGCAGAGGCAGATTAAAAACCTGCTTCCCAACTGCTATGTTGAAGATTGTTCCCCTAATGACTGTCATTGTTGGAAAGCTGCAGTGAGCCACAGTTGCAAGACATTAATGAGAGATTAAACCATTTTCTCCTGAAGCAGCCCCTGCCCCGCTACGTGTTGCTGGAATTCCGTCTAATGGCAATTAGTAACATTATTATGGTTGAGCTGCAGCAGGGCTGGCTGTTGACGGAGGCATGCCTAGCCATCCTGTGCCATGTGCCAGTTCCTCTGGCTGCTTTTTAATAATAATTTTTCTCTTTAATCCACACAGGTAATTGAAATGAAGACTGAAGTGACTTCGGACCATGAAGATTTTGCATACAACAGTCTGAAGGTGAGTGAGGAGCTCCTACTTAGTGCTGTAACCTATTACATGGCTCCAACAGCCCAAACACATTTTCTGAATGTGGTAATAACCCAAAACCTCCTGTAATCAGTTCTGACTAAATATTAGAGATAGCAGTTTGAAAGCTGTAGCTCTCCATCAGCTCCTGGGCCTGGGGGGGGCTCACAGATGCTTCTCTCTGAGGCAACATCTGTTCTGCTCGGATCTACCCGTTTGAGTCATCCACAGTGGTGACAAGCCCACTTAGGGTGCTTTTCCCCCCACATATTCCCACTGTGACTTCCTTTGACGTGACACTGCATGTCTCAGCAGTTTGCTGTGTGGTAGGTGTGAATTCTTGTGGCTGAAGCCCACCACGTTTCTTGTTCCAGGCTCCAACTGTGCTTTCCTTGCATTCCCAAGGTGCCAGTCAAGTCAAACCCCAATAAATCTGCTGCAGGGATTGTGGTAATAGCCTCCATCCCCCAGCAGCAGTGCCGGTTGACCACAGTTGTTGTGTCTTCCCATCTATTGCCCTACCCTGCAATTCATCTTGTCCCTAAGCTCTAAATCCTTTCAGTTCTGCCTCCCTCACTTTCTCCCTATGACATACAGAGTGACTGAAACCTGCTAGGCGCCTATTGCAGCTTGTGTGGGTTGTGTTCTCCTGCTCTAACTGTACCCAAATACTTCTGGTCTTGACTGTTAGGCCAGTTCTTGTGTCCTGCTTGTCCTCAGAAAACCAGTTTCTGGGATAGACTTTGTAAGGGGGTTTTTTGGTTGGTTGGTTTGGGTTTTGGTAATGCAGACCTACATTTCAGATGCTCCTTCTCTCCCTGTCCCCTTAACAAATACTGCAATACAACTGAGAAATCCAGAGGAATGTATGTTACGTCATACTAAACCATCTGATGGTAGCAATACCCTTTTTTGCTGTCTGCATCATCTCCTCAGAAGGATGCAAAAAAAAGCAGAAATTAGAGGTGGAAAGGGTGTATGTTCAACCCTCACTAAGAGCATACCTCTAGCAGTAGCTTTTTCTGGCACTTAGTTCACTCAGTTTTTAGTCTCTAAGCACGATATTTGTGTTGCACTTGCTAGACGTGCTGTTTGTGATTGAGGGGAAACCCTGCTGAGTTTCATTAGTAGCTCTGCCCAGCCTGTTGGAGTCAGAAGCATGGCAGGAGCTTCAAGATCATTGCCCAAGTGTCTTCCAGTTGGTTAAACGTGGCTATGGGAGCTGTAAGTTTCTTGACCTTGTAAAGCAAAGTGAAGTTGCAGTTTGGAAGGGGAAAACCCAGCAGATGAGAACCGCCACCTTCTTAAATGGCTTTTACGGTTCTGACTTCTGTTTGAGTTCACAAATTGTGTTTTCTTCAAGTTTTAACCCAGGAAGTTCAGGATGGAAATATTAATTTTGGATTTTCCTACTTTCTACGTGACCAACGTACTAACATACGTAGTCCTCCATCTCTAACAAACCTTAATAACTCCCTACTGATACCCTTTCATAGGAATAAGTAGCACATGTTATAAAGAAGCAGCGTTCTTTAACGTTTAGCCTAAAATGAAAATGAACTTGCAAGGAAACACATCTGAGTTTGTTTTTAGCGGCATTGCACTGCAAGAGGTTCTCTTCAAGGATCTCCAGCACAAGGTTCTTGCTGGAGTTGCAGGAAAATGAGCTGAGGGTTGCAACAAGGAACAACCAGGTCTACGAACTTGCTTTAACGCAGTGCAGACCTGCACAGACCAGCTGTAGCACATGATATGTTGGGTGCTGGCATGTTTGGTGACTGTCAGTCTAGGAAGAGCTGAGGTCCCTGTGAAAACCAAGGAGGAATTGCTTCAAATGCCATAGTGAAGGGCAACCCCTAGTCCTAAAGGAAAGGATTTTGTGTTCACTATGGGTGGGTTGGCCTGAGAGGAACCACTGAAAAAGAGAGACAGACACAGCTCACTGGTGTTTTCCCCACTTCTGACATAGGACACTGCCTGAAGTCTCCGTCTCCAATGAAAGAGTGACTTACTGATGATTTTGAGTGCTGTTTTTCCCTCCCTTCCCCCATGACGACTGCTTCTGTGACTATAAGAAGACTCTTCCTCTCTTCTCTCTATTTCTCCTGCTAAATTTATATTTCAAATATCTATACTACCTCCGGCTCCTTCAAGAGTCTTGTGTAATTAGATTTATTTTTCCTTTTTGCCAGCTTAAAGTCTTTATCTTGGGGAACTAGGCTGAGGTGTCTAAAAGCTTACACGTAGCATACTTTTCCTGTGGATGCTCATGAATGGTCCATGAGATACCAGCTTATGGAGGAGGAAGCGGTCTTGGCTTTGATGCTGAGACTCCTTAGCCAGTTTAGAAAGGTTTCAGAAGGTTTTAGAAAGGTGGCTGCAGTGTCTTATCAGAAGCCAGTATACTGCCCTGAAATGAATATGTATTTTGACCTAGGTGAGATGTGAAGACTGTTACTGATGCAGCTGAATAGCTCATCGTGGTGTAGGAGGGTTGCGCTGGATGGGGGAAGAGATGCTTAGATAAGGTCATGAATGACCCAGGGTATGGTTTGGATAAATATGAGTATAAATATATAGACACAATAAACAGTACAAATATATATATTTATAAGTATATGCATTTTTTTAAAATAATGCATACAAATAATAGTTTGGGTAAATGTAATAAATATGGTTATTGTTGAAGAGCAGGTTTTGCTGGGGGTTAAGGATATTTCTGGGTCTTGTTCAGTACTTCGTGACCTGAGTCTTCACTGCCTTCTGTTCACTTTTGGGTCCTATTCAAGATATTTGTGGCACGCATGGCCCCGTGAGTGGGAGAATACAAGGTGTGGGTGTTAGTGGGTGGCCATGTGGGCTTGGGTTTTGTAGCCAGCGCATGGTCTGCTGTCAGCCAGCTTCGTGTCCTGGTGTAATTGTCCTATACTGCCACAACACCCACGGTGGCCTTTGGGATTTGCCTTTGGGAGTAGCTTTTGGTGGGGAGCCTTTTCTTGGTGCAGATTTTGATGGAGGGAAGCGAGTGAGGCACAGTCCTTCCTTAGAGAAGCTCATTTGGGTAAGGGGTGGTTGTTTCTTTTTGTAACACTGCTAAAGAATGTGAGAAACTTGGGCAAACACTGGTATGTTTACAGCAGACATAATTTATGTGTCCTTTGTAATGGATAAATAGAGTTTTCAGTAGATGCTGTCCCAAAATATGGCCAGCCTGGTGTTTGGTTAGCCATGACGCAGGGCTGGAGGGATGTGAAACTCCTCACTTATTCTCCTGGTGGGAGACGTGTCCCTGAGTTACACCTGTAAAACAAAAGGTTCCCCAGTGAAAAATGTATTTTCTGGCTTGTTTTTCAGACTGGGAAAGTGGGAGTGAAAGCACCAAGGAGTCCTTGCCCTGCCTCTGTGTTCCTAACAGGAGCACAATGCATAGTTTGATTTCTCGCTCTTCACATAGCTGGGATGTTTGTTTCATCCCTTAGACTTGGGAGCTCATCATAAAATGAACTTCTAGAGGATTTTATTTTCTTTTCCTACCAAGTACCAGAAATAGAAGAGAGGGCAAATTCCTGGCATGGCAGTGCTAACCTCTGATTTACACAGGCTCATGCTTCACCCAGCACTGTTATATAAGCCCCTTCCTAAAGAGTGAAGCTGTTTCCGTCACCGTTGGTGCTTGGGTACCCCTTTCACACCTCTGTAATGCTGTACATGTGGGACAAGTGTGAGTTCAAGTTCAGGACATTCTATCTGTATAACTTGTCAAATAAATCGGCGCTGTTGGACTATGCAGAAGAAAGAGCGCTTCTCACAGTGCAAATAGAAGTTTCCCTTTCCACATTCAAAGCATTTTATTTTAGCTTCTGTTCTGCTGTCACTGATGCCAGCATCAGATGCAAAAGAAGTGTCCGGGCAGGTGATGATAGGCATCTCACCCATGTCTTAGATATTTTAACGTTGCTCCATGCCCAAAATCTACCAAGAAAGGAGTAGGGATTTAATTTAATTGTAAACTCTGAAAGGAGTCCAGAGCACGGGCTCTTGGAGCAGGATTGTTGGTTATTGCTTTCTTTCCTTGATCTTCCTGTGTCTGTTTCTAACCGGAGCACAGCTTGCACAGCCTGGTATGGCCAGTTCCTGGAGTTGGCAGTGTGTCTGACCCATTTAAAAAAGAAAAAGAAAAGGGGGGGAGAAAGAAAAGGTGGGGGGGGGAAGCGGTGAGGGATGGGGGGAGAAAAAGAAAAGCAGGGATCTTATCCAGCAAATAACAAGAATCACAGAAGAGCCATTTGTGTAGAAAAGCAGTTAATCGCTTTCTTTTTACCCTTCACCTGCCTCTAAGCATGATCAGAAAAGAGTGGAAAGCGAGTCAATGCTTTAGCCATGCGGCAAGAAGAGTTAAACCCAGTTTGGTATTGATTCTCCACCGCGCGCATGCTTTTCAAACTGTTCTCTAAAACAGTTACAGAAAAGCCAGTGTCTCATACGCTCCCTCTGCTGAGCTGTGGTTGATGTGGATGTGGAGGAATTGTTGGATCTAATGCATTTCTCATCCCTCCCCCGCCCCCCTTTTTTTTTTTTCAAGTGACAGATGGTATAAAGTACCTGACTATACTCCGCTGCTGATGGTGTTTGTTCAGCTCGGAGTATGTCCAGATGCCAGATCAGCTATTCTGTTCACACCTCTGCTGTGATAAGACATGCTATTTATAATTTGGAAGGATTTATAATTATCACACCCGTTTCCTATGGAAACGAGGTTTACACAGCTGTGCTAGCTACACACTGTATAAATTGTATAAATTTCTCCCATCCTCCCCAGCCATTTTCAGATTCTTTAGCTCGCCTCAGCTAAAGTTGATAATGAAGCAGATATTTTCCCATGGATAAGAGGGATCATGCAAGAAAGCTGTGGAAAGGGTCAAAAGGCGGTGGGGAGAGAGAAGCACCTGGATCTCCGTGGGGAAAGAGCTTGTGCTATTGCAGACGCTAGAGAATCCACATGGATGGGGGTCGGTCCCTAGGAAAGAGCTGACCCCAAATCAGTCAGACACCAGACTTTGTCGGCTCGCTTGCAGATGTCTTGATTTTTGCCATGCGGTCGTTGGATACGGATCCCATTGGGTTTTGGTGTTGCCTGAGAGGCCTGGGTGTGTGGGGACAGGAGGGAGCAGTCCTGGGTGCCACCAGGCAGCAGCTGGTGATGGAGAATCTGGTGCAAAGAGAAGGTGGGTTGTTGGGATTTGAGCTGTGAGCAGGACCCCAGGAGTCTGGCTCCCTCCCCATCTGTGACTCGTAGCAAGGACTGCACCATCCATGGGAGCAAAGCTGCTCTTGAGCCAGCTGGGATGCTCCGGGTGGGTTTTGGGTGCTGGCAAAGAGCTGCCAAATGTGGTGTTACTACCTGCAAACAAAGCTTTATGGTGAAGTACTGAAATAAAGGCTGTCTTAGCTGCCAGAGTTTTATTCTTCTGTGTTCTGCTGTTGTGCAAAAGCAAATAAGCCCTTCAGTTGTCTCAGCAAACATGGCGATGCTCGTGCATCGTTATTCAGGAGAAGCAGTCGGTGTCAAACTTGTACGGTATTGCCCTTGCCTGTCAAATGCCGGCAGCTCACGAGACGTCAGGGCAAGAAAATCCTCCAACTGCAAATGTTGCACCAGGGTAGGGAAATTACAAAATGTAGGAGAAAAGAAGCTGTAGTGGGAATTCACACAGCTGTAGCTCACCTAATGGGATGTCTGCCATGATGAAGGATCATGTAAATTGGCATCTTTGAGCTTATCTAGTGAATATGAAAGGTGAGCTAAACATTTGTGGTGGTTTCTTGTTTAAGAAGGAAAAGGGGTGGAGAAAAAACAAGCGTGTTTGGCTTCTCTAACAGCTTGCTTTTGTGTTTAAAAATAGTGTCAACAAATAAAATCTCCCCTGTGTCACCTTGTAATTGTTGTTATTAAATGGCAACAGGCTACTGATTATAGTAAAAATCTTTTCTGAGCCACACGTGGCTGGACTGGCAGCAAAATCCAGATCCTGGCATGAATTGATCGTTTGGCTGTGATCATCGGTAATTGAGTTACCTTAGAGGCATCTCGGAAAAGGATGAGGCACTATGAGACATTTTATCTAAACTGGTTAATGGCTTGGTATTTTCCAGAGGCAAGAGCTGGAGTCGGAGAACAAGAAGCTGAAAAATGAACTTAATGAGCTGAGGAAGGCTATCGCAGACCGAGCAACCCAGAACAACTCATCCAACGACATTCAGGACAGTTATAACCTCTTACTGAATCAGCTGAAATCGGCCAACGAGGAGTTGGAAGTGCGGAAAGAAGAGGTGCTCATCCTGAGGACACAGATTATGAAGGCAGCCCAGCAAAAAGAGACAGGCAAAAACATGGTAATTGAGAGGGCAATGGGTTTTCTTTTCCTTTTCCTATTCTGTTGCTGAAAACTCGCTGCCTGCCTGCCTTGGCAATGCCAGTTTTGCTTTGGTAGACTCTGGGTGGCAGGAAGGCGGGGAAGTTATAGGAGATTCTGTGGGTTTATAGGAGCTTTTGCCTATGGATAAGATATAGTCCTTGACATCGTTTCAAACAGTCCAGGAGTATATGTCCCATGGTGCTCTGTACTGCTGTAAGGTGCTTGACCCCAGATCTGATGAGATCTATCCAGCCCACACCAAGGAACAACTTCTCCAGCCCGGCACTGAGGTGTGGTGGTCTGAGATGGTTCCTGGTGGTGTTTTGTGACAACCGGCTTATTCTGCAAGGAAATGGGATTGGGCAAAAGAGCTTCTGGACCAGATTCTGCTCACTTGGTGCTGGTGCAGTTGTGTTTCTACTGGCGTGTAGGCGAGAAGAGAGCCTGTCCCATCACAGTCGTTTGAGGGCTTCTTGTTTAGAGCCTGTTCTGATGGAAGAGTGCATTTTCTTGAAAACTCTCACTTGGGCTTTTTAATGCACTGCCTTATCATTCCTCGAGGTTTTGGTATGTTTTGTATTTCAGACCACACACCACCCCCCCCTTATCTCCCTCCCAGGTTCATGCATCCTCCTTCCATCTCCTAACCTCTGCTGCTGTCTGTTTGCATGCGTATGAATTCATAGAAACTCTCTAGTCTGAGGGATGCCCCAGGGAAGCTCTATTAAGGAGAGTTGGGAGTTGTTCAGTATCAGGAACTTTGAAAGACAGGAGGAGATGTGCAGAATGTCATGCTGCTGTGTTTTGCATGTTGAATTTAGGAAAGCATCACCACCAATGCCAGCTGGCCGAACAGTGACAAGCACATTGATCAGGAGGATGCGATTGAAGCCTATCAGGGGATGTGTGAGACAAACCGGTAAGTGTGGCCCAAATTTTTCCAGCAGCAGGAGGGGCTGATCAAAGCGTGAGAGATGGGATCCAGAGCAAAATTAACAACATGTTTTAGAGAGTTACCAGCTTCTGGGTTGTGTTTTGGACCTTGGATCGAGGATGGACCATAAGGATGGGACCAAAGATGCAGGTCTGGTAATGGGTGAGGAGCCCTCATCTTTGGGGCAGTGTGTCCCCAAGGGAGGGGAGATGCTGGGCAGGTAGAAAAGCCAATATGGAAGTGAGCAAAACTGGATTTTGACTTTGCTTCCAGTACGTAAATAGTAGCAAAACTAGGATTTGGGATTTATTTAAGAGTTACTTATTTCAAGTAAGTCCTCATGCTATGTTGGGGAGACAGCACGGTTCCCCTCTCGTTTTCCCAGAGGCAGAAGCCCCTGATGGTGAACTGAGCTAACACACACACGCTGTATTCCCTGGCAACACCCACGTTATTGGTTTTCTTGCATCTAAACTGAGAGTAGGGAACATTCGTTTGATTACATGTTTCCCATAGCGAGGGTTAATGTCGTGAACACGTGTCTGTCCTTATAATAACAATGGGCTTATATTGCAAGTCATTAAATCAATTCTTGGAGCTATGCAGGAGGACATCAAATAAAGTAGTATCTTGCAAGAAGACAAAATGACATGGATTAAATGGCAAGATAATATGTAAAGTAAATATTTATTTTAATGGAAAGAAATGGAATGTTCATCTCCTTTTCTCTTGACAAATAGAGATGTTTGAGGCTTTTGTCCTAAATAATTTGCATTCAGCAAGGTAGTCAGAAGACCTAACCGTTGTGGTTTAGTGGCTTTTAATAACATAGCATACTTTGGCGCTTTGTAAACTGGTTGCAGAAGGTTGTTAGCAGTCCAGGCAGGGAAAGACCGTGACTTAATTAGGATTTTATTCGTACCTGTATGAATATCAGCAAAGACACACCATCTTTGAATGCACTATGAAAAATTGTGAAGAGTTCCTTAACGCTTTCAGAACTGCACGGCCGAAAAGCTGCAATGGGAAATCCATGTGCCCAGATTGATGTGCAAAAATTCAATATATATATATATATATGTGCGGTCAGCTTTGGTCATCATGTCTGTGCTGTATGTCTCCCAAATTCCTGCCGTAGTATGGGCTGGATTTTCTGAATTTGCATCTATTTTACTTCTTGGGAAAGCCCTAGGAGAACCTGTGGAGATCTCTTCAGTCACCCGTGTGAGTACAAAGGTTGGCTTGCTGGAAGGGCTGGGTTCCATGTGCAGTGCATTTAAACATAGCTTAAAACCTTGATGGGTGGACTGAGGCTCTGCCCACACTTGCTAGCTTTCACTTAAGCCGGGGCACCTGGAAGAGTGGGGAGTGTTGGGGTCCAGGACACTCGTGACACTGGTTTCTCACCTGGGCATCATGTCTGGCTGGATCAGGACCAGTGTTTGGGTTTTTTAAGTTTGTTGCTATTAAATATTTGCTTTCCTGAAGTGAACTTCCTGATTAAATTTCTGCCCCTCCTGCAGTAGAGGTCATGAGATTGATTTTTGTCAGTAAATCAATGGGGCTCAGCGTGCTTCCTACTTCAAGGTGTGTTTTTTGGTCACTTAATGAATTCTGTGGATTGTCTCTTATTTCCTTCCAACTTTTTCCTGGAGCACTGGGCTCAGGTGCCTTCCTGGGCACTGGTATGGGATGTGAAATCCCGTTGTCAGGCATAGCTTTAATTACACCCTAAACTGCATTTTCCAGTGTGCACATGTAGGGATCGTTAGTTTGTGTTCAGGTGTTGGTGAAGGAGTCAAAGTAAGAGTTGCTGCTTTCATAGGGCATGTGTCTGACCTGTATGTATGGGTTGTACCACTGGCCCCCAATAGTAATTGATATTTGACCATCCTGGAGTCCGTGTTGTCCGCTTTCACTCAACCTGCTGGGAGACTCCGGTTCTCCTTCAGCCGTTCTGGTTTCCAGACTTAACTTCTGGACAGAGGATGGAATCACACACAGACATCATCAGAAATGCTGCAAAGATCTAATTTTCCACAGTGTATAAATCTCTGTCCTTGCAATTGCACTGGTGAGCTGCAATTTAAGAACTTCCTGTGGTCAGGCCGTGGTGGTTTTTGGGCTCTTGAGATTTGGGAGAGGAAGTCTGCAGTCTCCAGGCTCAGTTTCCTATCACCTCTCTTGTCTACCTCTCATATGGAGCTTGGTTCTCACAATACAGTAGCGGTAGCTCTACGTACAATCACCTTGATTTTCTGCAGCGATTTATCCAATGGCTCATTAATCACCACCAGCTTCCCCGTTCTATGGTTCCCTGTGCATTTGTTTGTATATTGCGTTGGTTTATAAACTGTAGGCAGGAGTCGATGGCAATAAAACAGATGAAAACAAATGCTCAAGGAGCATGGATTATTGTACTTGTCGATATAAATTAACATTCCCTCCCCCAAGCATGAATTTGCATTTGTACTTAAGCAACTCTATACCCAAGTGTGTCAGCATGAGAAATAAAACTGCTTTCTCTTTCTAATCTTGATCAATAAATATTTTAATGGAAAGCTTTTCTGGTGGGATTGCAATTCTGAAGTAGGATTAATAAGCAAGAGCCACTCTTTCTCCCACCTGCGCTGCAGGCAGCACTCCCATTTCTCTTTATCCTAATACCTGGTAGAGGCGGATGCTTTTCCATCGGTTCAGCCTGACTGGTGTGGTAAAGCCACGGTCCACCCGTGGGTCAGTCCTAGCTTGAAGTCAGCATGTCTTAGCTATTTAGGCTGAAGACGGAGCATGGCTTTATTTTGGTGGGAGACAGACCTTTTATTCGCTCTGTATAATTGAGAACTTTTAAATATAGCAGGAGGAAAACGGGAAAATCTTCCAGGTGCTGCTAACCCTGCCCACATAGCGATTCTCTTTCTCCATGCCGCTCTTGAGGGAAAGCCCTTTGATGCCAGGTCGAGGGGAAGTCTGATTTAAAAGCAGACCCTTACAAATGCAGTGAACTCAACTTTTTTTTCTTTTCCCTTCCCCCCCAGCCCTTGCTGACTTTCAGCTGGTAAAGGGAAAAGTATCGAGTTAGTTTCCAGCTAATTTTCTGCTTCAGTAACTGAATGTGAAGCTAAGTAGGCTCTTTGTTCCCTGTGTCAGTTCCTGGGATCTTTCTTTCAAGCCTGTTTGATCTTGGTGGAAATGTAGAGCCAACAAAAGACCAGGTGATGATGTTAGAGATGATAATCTGGCAGCTCAAAGCAGATCAGGCTTAGTCTTTGAAATTAACTTCTGTGATAACTTCCAAATGATTTCTGTAGAGTACATGGCTCTCTTTTTTTCTGCTGGGTAAGTCCTACCTGCAGCTGCAGTGCAGAGTGAAGGGCTGATGCTGGCTTCACTGGGAGGATGCTTTTGCAGCTGGAAGAGGCCATCACATGGTGAGGGTTCATATCTCTGCTTACCACTCTCCAATGTGTCTCTTATCGCTGCTTCCCACTCTGTCATGTATCTAATCTGTGATGTGTGTTAGTTTTCCATTTAATTAAAAGAAAAAGCATATCTGTGTTTGAAATGCTCCTCCTTCTTTATTAAGAGATGATAATTATCTGAAGATGCTAAAATTAACATCTCTGGGGTTTCATATACCTGCACCTCCTTTAAGCTACTTGGAGGAGGGGAGGAAGGTGTTTGAGCAGGAATTTCTCTCCCTTTCCTGGAGGCAATTTGCCAACTGCAGGTCACCAGTTGCTCCCCCAAACCCCGTACCAAGATAAGGATAAAGGAGAAATGAGGTTTTGCGAATCATGTCCTTTCAACTCATTTCAGGGTTGTTTGAGAGAAGGATTTACCCGGCGTTTTAGGAAATTATTTTGGCACATGCTAATTAATCTAATTAACTAGAAAGGACCCCTATTGACTTCTAATGTCTTGGGCAGTATGAACTTCTGGGAAAAGGGAAGAAGCTCAGTGATTTCTGAGTCAGTGCCGTGTTGATGAACACGGACTGAATGCTTATTTCTCAGGGTACTTTTATCTTAGTATAATGGCACCCCCTTGAGCTGCTCTCCTCATTTGCCACAATGCATATGATTACAAAAAAGGAAGGAAAGCTATTTTTCAAAGGAGGCTATCCAGGAAAACGCATCTCTTAAAAATGCTGCTCATCATGTGAGATTTCCCAGGTTACTGACATGTAATAAATAGTGAGGATCCTTCCTGGGTTTTTTTCCTTGGTTTTCAGTGCCTAAGGACATGTTCTATTAAGATTATCTGAACAAAAAAAAAAAAAAAAACCACCACCTTACTAACAAATTTTCCCAAACCAGACCAATAAACCTTCCTGTTTCTATCAGCCTACAGACCCTTTTGGAAGCCCGCTATGTATGGGTA
Source organism: Morus bassanus (assembly GCA_031468815.1). Taxonomy (NCBI): domain Eukaryota; kingdom Metazoa; phylum Chordata; class Aves; order Suliformes; family Sulidae; genus Morus; species Morus bassanus. The sequence goes on along the minus strand of CM062600.1, from coordinate 84,805,492 downwards.
AAAACAAGGTTTTTAATCTAAATTCAGACATATGGCTTTAACAGATGAATTTTCCAAATGTTAATGCCTGAAATGTTTGCTGCTTTTGAGAAATGCCATGCTCATACACCGGGATCGAAGGGACGGACAAGCTGTCTGCGGTGGCGAGACACCTCTCGAGTTCTTTCGTGGCAGTGCTGCAACACCACAGTTCTCACTGCTTTCCTTGTGTGAAAATTTGCTCTAGAAAGCTTGTGCTTTTCCACTTAAATATGCAAAGCTTTCCCTGCCGGGGAATGGCATTTGCTACACCCCTTTTCAAAATAGGAGATTCATATTGGCTTGGTTCTTTTTTTTTTTCTCTGAAAGTTTAATGATATATTAAGTGATCTTTTGGTTGTGTGTTTGGTTGTGTGTGGTTTTTTTTTTTTTAAAATTATTATTTCCAGAAAGAAAAACTTCTCTAACTCACATCGAAGCCAAGTAAAATCTCGCTGTAGCAAGTGTTCCTGGTCAGGTTGACCAGCTTACATCACTCATTTGTAATGTGTTCAGCACCTCATTAAAGATGATAAATGAGTTTCCTGCCTTTTATAACTTAAAAAAAAAAAAAAATCCTGTTAAAGGGCAACTTTCAGTATTAAAGTGAGATGAGACTTTTCTGGGCTTTTTTCTGCCTGGATGGATACAGAGGAGATTTGGTCTCATATGGATGTAAGGAAACAAACATCCAAGGGGTGTTTGGACTGAAGGTTGCTCTGAGGAAAGGCTGATGTGTTTGACTTGACGATTGAGGAGACCCTCGACTGAAGTAGAAGGAAGATAATTTATTTTAGACCACTGAAAGTTGCTGCAGAAGGAAGGAAATGGAGAAACTTGTCTTAAAATTGACTTATTAGTGAGATGTGTCAGAGCCTACAAGGTCTGGAAGAGGAGTGAGCTGTTCCAAGCTATCAGTATGCAATAAACAGTGGGCTCAGGTTATTTTTGCACTGTGGGTTGGAAGTGCACGTGGGCTGTTCCAGCTCAAAAATAGTTAATTTGGGGGGGGGGAGGGGAGGAGGAAGCATGGAAGCCTGTTGGGAGCTACTAAGGGTCACTCTCTGCTTTTCATTTTACCCCATCTGTGTTTCAACAGCTTTTCCTTACCCCTCGTGCTGACTACTGCTCTCTCATTTATCTCTCAAGGTCCTCTTTCCCCTCCCTGGTTTTTGAGCATAAGGTTTTAACGAGGATTTGAGCTAGCTGATGTGGCGTGGGCTTGCCAGCTTTTCCTTGCAATCGTACGGGAAACAGTTTAGCCACGCAGAAACGAAAACTCAGGCTCTGACCTCTAGGAGTTGGGCTTTTTGGTAAAAATATCTCGGGAATTATGATAACCTGCAAGGAGGTTGGACTTGGGTGATCTGCGGTGGCCCCTTCTGACCTGAATGATTTTGGGTTCCTGTGTTGGCTGCAGTGGGCTGGGGAGGAAAGGGCTGCACAAGGACATGTTTCACAGCTGGGGCGGGAGGAGAAGCTCCACTAGCCAGAGGTGTCGTACAGGGCACGACCAGGACATGGTTCTCCTTTGCCATGGTGGAAAAGGAAATACAATGTAATGAAAGTGTGCTTTAAAAAATAAAACTAAATTAATAAGGGTTCTGCACCTTTTCCCCTTCTACTGCAATTGACCTTTTGTCCTTTCTCTGTCCTCTTGTTTCCTTTTTCTGTCCTTTATTTCTAGCAAGACTGAGGACTGGGGGTATCTCAATGAAGATGGAGAGCTCGGCTTGGCTTATCAAGGTTTAAAGCAAGTTGCCAGGTCAAACACTTTCTTTTTTCCCCAGTGCTGCTTCTCCCCTCTCTCCCTTTTGCTTTCCCTCATTTCTTCTTTTCCTCTGCTCTTGTCCTGTTGTCCTCTGTAGGACCTGTTGTCCTTTCTGGGAGCAGGCAGAGGTAGGATAAACAAACCAGAGGAACTGAGACCCTCCTCTAATTTTCAGAGGAGTCATTGCGATTGTAATTGGGCATTGCTGATGGTGGCTGTTGTCACTAATGCCTGAGCTGTAATTCAGTAAGAATTATGCTACGTTAATGGGAAATTGTGTGATAAAGGCGTCGGGAAGCTGTAATATCCAGGAAGCCAAAAAAAAAAACCAACCCGAAACCACCAAAAACCCCAAAAACCAACCAACCAAAAAACCCAAAACCATTTTAGATGTGGGTTTTCTTGTTGTTGGGTTTTGTTTTTTTTTGAATTGCACTAAGATACAGGGCCTCCCTGAAGTGTTTTCTCCCAGACCTTGACACGTCAGAAGTGGAGTCCTTGTGCTTGTATTGCGATGCCGTCTGCTTTGCATGCTCCCAGGGATTGTGCGTTCCCATCCATGCGTTGCCTGTAGGTTTAAGGAGGAAGGAACGTGGTGGACACACAGCGCCATCCTTCCACAGTTCTCCCCATGTCCTGGTCTGGTGGGCAACTATCCCAGCAGGACACACCAGGGCAGTACCTGCAACCTCTGTATCTTCTGGGGATGCTGGTGATTCTGTAGTGATCTCTCATCTTCAAGCTAGTGAATGTTTAGAAACACAAATGGAGATTAAAGCAAGGCAGAAGGACTGCTGGATTCTTCTCCTGGTTCAACCTAATTCTTGGAAGAGCTGATAATTAAATATTAATCAGTCTGTGCTCTCCTGCGGGGTGATTATGAGGCTCCAGTATGTATGATTTTTCTAAAAGATATGAAATGAGCTGATTAAGGACACTACAGAGAGGAAAAGTCAAAATAATCTTTTGTGTAAAGTAGTCTAAAGCGGTCACATCTAGAGGGATCAGAGTAAAACCAGAAAACAACAGGAAAAATACTGGGGATGATTAATTTGTTTTTCAGAGCAATGTAGGAACTCAAGTTCTTAGAAGGAGCATGTTTTTCTGAGGGCGGCTCACAGTTAATCCAAACCCACATGAAGAAATAAAATGAAAATTAAGTACTTAATACTTACTTCATGGTGGGCCTGTATTTTCCGAGCCTATTAAGAACATAACTCCTGACAGCATGATTACGAGGCTGCGTGTGTTATTGCCCATGTTTCTATAGTTGGAAAATATCCTTTTCTATCTTTTGCTGGAAAATCAGAGTAGAGATTGGGTTGTTTAGATCTTTAAAAAACAATAAAAAAAAAACCTAACTGGAGAATGATTAATACTTTTCATCCAGAAATCTTCTATAGAAAGCATATGTTCTTTTATACAATCCTTAAAACAAAACAAAACAAACCCCAAAACAACAAAAAAATCCTCATGCTTAATTGTTCCTGTAGGGAAACAGTTCACAGATGTGAATCTCTGTTAATTTCCCAGTGGACCCGAAAGAGTTGTAGCTTCTTTCCCACTGGCACAGCCCCACATCTGCGCATGTCCTGGGTAAATGCTAAGCTATCGACACCAGAGTCTTCCTCACCTTTGAGGATTGCTGTTTGCATCCGGTGCCAGAGGAGCCGAAGCCCCTGAGCCAGGTGTCTGGCTGTCTGTAGCTCTGCCCAGGAGAGCACATCCATGAGCTACAGCAAGGACATGGGTTGTTCCTCCTCTTTGCTACCATCGCCCTGTATAGTCTGGGACTAATACTTTGCATTTTCTGCCTTGATGCCCCTTCCTCAGAGTCCTCATACCTTCTGGAGTCGCTTACTTCGCTCTTCTTGAAAGAGCTGGGGGACTAACGAGGAGATTTCCATTTAGCAGAGGGTCGGCAATACCTAAAAATACCTAAGAAAAAAATCAATTATCGTGTCACTTGCCAGGTTTATCAGCATCCCCATCAGCAAGGGTGTCTACAGGAGGGAGGGCAGTTACCACCTCAGTGATGAATCATTCTTCCCCTGGATTAACAAAGGCATTCTGGTTTTGCAAATGGCTGGATAATGCATTAACTCAATGCCTTGCAAACCCTTTAGCTCAGCGTTTCCCCCGCAATCCCCGGGGTTGTCCTTGTGCATAGGCTCAGGGCAGGGCTGGAAGGAGACCTGGTGTAGAGGAAAGGAGGGCAGGAGTTGGTGGCAGGACAAATTATTAGAGAAAAAGTTGGGTATCCACCTAAAAGTAGGAGAAGGGCTGGTTTTGGTGAATTCTGTCAGCCATGTATCATGGCATTAGTATTTGTATGTCGTGGAGTACAAGGAAACAAGTCCTTTTAGCCGCTGCTGAAGAGTTCTGGTGAAGTCAGCAGTGATAATGAAAGCAGGAACTGATCAAGGTGACAGAAAATTGCCTTGTGCCTAGTTTTCTGCAGGTAGTTTATGAATGCAAATTGAGGTATAAATGAATATACTTCTTGTTAAGCAAATATAAACAGCAGCTCTATAAACAACTAGAAGGAATGAAGGGTTTCAGCTTCTGCCTTTCTTGAAACTCCCAGCAGTAGCAAGCGAAGCCTGTGGCAGTCCAACTGAACGCAGCCATTTGCAAGACGTAGAGTTCAGTTTTCAAGAACTGATGTTTGAAAGGGGGTGAGCACAAGAACAGATGCCCTTCAAGCTGAGCTTTTGAAAAACTTGCACGTGTTGATCTGCACTGCTTTCTTGCCATGCATTTGTTTTTTGCTAATGGGAAGAGTAAAGGAACCCAAATTCGTGATAGAGTTGCAGAAAACGGGGAGCTCTTAGATTATTTTTTTTCCTCTTATTTAAAAAAAAAACCCAAAACTTTTGATCTCATGTCTCTAATTTCAAAAAGATTTAATCTGCAGTATAAGAAATGACAGACTAATTGTGGCAATAAGAGCTGTAGCACCCCTTTGTGCTTGTCAGTTTTATAGGGAGGTTGACCAGGAACATCTCCCAGGTTGGCTGACTTTGAAGGGTCTTATCTCAAACAGTGGTTACTGCCAGGATGCCAAGATAGCAGACTAATTGGTGTGGTCCTTTTCTCAGGTTACTGGAAGCACAGCTCCAGGATCAGAGAAGAGAGCATGAGGAGGAGGTAGAAGCTCTGAAAAACCAGGTGGATGCAATGAAAGAAGAGATGGAGAAACAGCAGCAGGCTTTCCTGCAGACCCTGCAGCTGTCTCCGGAGGCCCAGGTGGAGTTTGGACTTCAGCAAGAAATTACACGTCTCACCAATGAAAATCTGGTAAGAGGCTGTACTGAAAACATAGCCTAAGGAAGAGGAAAAAAAAAAAAAACAGGTTGAGAGAAAGGAGATATGAAATGTGAAGGGGAGAAGGCGGCACTGGGGTCTCTTCGACCACTCCTAAACTCTCTGCAAGATCCTTCAGCATCTCCCAGTGGTGCATTTGGGAGCATTGGTACTCAGCCTTGAACTGCTGTTCAGTGGCTATATGACTCTTGTGATTCTCTAGGTACTTCATTTTTTAATTTTTATTTTTTTTAAGTCTGCCTGCTTTGTGGCACTGCCTGCCAAATGAGATCGCTGAAGTCACTGGGGACCGCTATACTCTGTCATTATGCACAAAGATAACACAGTCCTTTCTTTTCTTTTTATCTGCATTTATTGGGAGTGGTGGGGAGCAGTTGCCACTCTGAGGAGCTGGCCTGGCTGGTCATAAATTTTCCCCTTCTTATCTCCTGTATCTGTGTTGCAAGGTCTGGAGTGAACACCAGCCCCTCCTAAGCTCAGGCGAGGGTTGCTTGCCTTTCTTGACAACTCTAGTATCTAAATAGTTTAAATATGATTAACAGCCAGGAGTAAAATGCTTTGGGTGGTGTGTTGTGAGTATTGCCTGCTGTAGCTACTAGAAAAAGCAGGTGCATGACGTCCACAGTCTTTGCGGTGTACGTAAGGGTGTTTTTGAGCAATCAAGAAATAACACAGTTCTTGTACCGAGATGCTCACGCCGTGCGGTAGCGGTACATAGACCAGGCCACCGAGTGACTCCAGCCTCAAACTCAACCCAGGTGAGTTGTTCTTGGGTTTAATTTTTTTTTAACCCAATGCATCTTCTGTTTTTCAGGATCTTAAAGAATTGCTAGAGAAGTTGGAAAAGAATGAAAAGAAGCTGAAGAAGCAGCTGAAGATTTACATGAAGAAGGTCCAAGATTTTGAAGGTGACTTGGCTGTTGGTAGACATTGGGGTGGGGGAGCGGCAATCTGGTTTCACTCCTTTAGCCAGCCTTGGAGAGCTGCAGGTTTTTCCTCTTTTTCTTTCTGTTAAAGTAAGACTTTGCTTATTCTGGCACACTGGACTAGCACTGAGCTCATCAGTGGTGTGACAGCAGGGAACGGAAAGTCCAAATGAAGCTCCCGGGTCATGCTTAGGCTGCCTTTGAACAAGTAGAGCTGCGCTGCTGTAGCTTGAGCTTGATAACATGGTTGAACGTGAGTAATTTGGAAGAGGGTCTGTGAAGTGACGGAGGGTGAGTGCTTGCTGGAGGTGTCAGTCTGACGCCTGGTGTACCAGGGTTCGGCAGAGGGTATTTAAGAAACTTTTTTGCCTTCATTGCTGTCAGTGCTGTGATCTAAGCAGAGATATAGAGACTAGTGGCTAGCAGGCAGCCACTCTGTTCTGGCAATTTCAAGGGGGATTAAAACCACTTAGGATTAAAATATATATGTATATTCTGCTTTATTGGAAAACACTTCAAATGTGACATCTGTGCTGTACAGAAGGAGCTTTCCGTTGTCTGGAGATGCTGTGATTAATCACATAACCTTGTTCTCCTGAGCTAGTTTCTGAAAACTAGGCATTAAGTGAAATTATGCCGAATAACTGGAGGGTTTCCACGGCTAGCACAGCTGGTCTCTGTCAGTGTATTCTGCATGCAGCAGGGTGCTGTTTACTGCAGTACTTGCATGCTGGTCTCTTCTGTTTTATTAAGCTTTTATGGAACTGTAATCCTCAATGGTTTGCCATTGCGGTTCTTCAACTTTACAGCCAGCCAGAAGATGTGATGCTTCGGTATTGTTTCATTGCCTGGCTATTTTTTTTTCCCCTCTGTGCAAATGATACACTAAAAAGCTTCCTGTAGGGTTACTACCTTCTAGCCTGTGGTTCCTTGGAAAATAAAAAATGGCTTCATCTTTTCCTCTTTAGGTCTAACTTTTGTACTCTATTTCACTCAGAGTCAGAACTACTGCTGACCGGTAATTAAAGATCTGGTTCTTTATAAGTCTGTCGAAGCTGATGACATTATTGGAAGCTTAATATATAAGGATTTGACCTGGTGTCGGCTCTAAGGCCAACGGAGGATGTGAATAGTTTTTGATCACCACATATGACCTTTCAGGCTTTTTTCTCTTCACAGCATCCCAAGCTATTGTACCAGCAGAGAGGAGGCGGCACGAGCGTAACATGCAAGTTGCTGTCCAGAGAAAGGAGAAAGATTTTCAGGGCATGTTGGAATATTATAAAGATGATGAGCCACTCCTCATCCGAAACCTCATTACAGGTGAGGAACTTGCTCTGCTCCTGTGCCTCGCTCCTTCTTCTCTTGCCAGGGAGAGTTTGTAAACTTCAGATCTCAAGATAGACAAAGAGATCTTCTCAAATTAATCCCTCCTGGGGCTGCACGTTTATGGTGACGGCAGTTTTGGTAGGTAAAGCAGCGCAGTCCTAAGCAGATAGACCAGTGTGGATATAATCCTTAGGGAGAGCAAAAAATGGAAAATGCAAGGAGGAGGCTGCAGTTTTTAGAGCAGGCAGTAACTTGCTGAGCTTCATACGATGCGGTAATAGATGGGGAGGGGATAGCAAGGGATAGACTCCAGGGATTTTGCACAGCAATGGAACAAAGGTAGTTTGATTTGTGAGATAATAACAGATAACGGATAATAAACTTGTGAGCTCTCTTACACTGGAAGGTCTGATCAGAATTGCTGCCAGCATCCCTTTATTCAGTGCTGTTACAGAAGTCATGCTTCCCTGGGTGTTAGTATTTACCATCACCCTCTAACCCCAGCAGAGTCTAGTGAGGAGCTAAAAAGTGTTCGAAAAGCAATGCTAGCCCATTGCTGTGGTCTTTGAAGTTCCCCTAATGAGACAGGCTCTTCCTTTAGAGGCTGCAAATTCCCGCAGCTACCATTAGGATTCAGCATCCTGAGGGAAAGACCGATCTACTGAGTCGTGAATTCAGAGGAGGGGGTTTATAACCTATGGGAGATATTCCTGAAAGCTTTGGGGAGGTTTTTCTTAGGTTATTTGTGTGCTGCTTGAGTAGGCTTTTACAGGGTAAAGATGAAGTAGGGCTATCTGTGCACACCTGTGCATCCCTAAAGTGTAATGTCACAGTGTCACAAACTTCAGTGCAGACTGTGCTACCCTCCCAAGCCCTGGTGCTCTGGCTTTTCTGCTTTGGCTGGCTCCAGCAGGTCTATCTGTCCTGTAGTTGCACTTCTGGTTCTGTGTCCACACTGCAGAGAGGGATGCAAGTTGCCAAAAAATCTCAGCTTCCCCCGGGGCTGGCAGGGAGAGGGTTTTGCCTGGGCATGTCTCCAGCTCTGGCGTTGCCTGTTTCACCTGGCAGTTAGTGAATTTTAAGAGGATTTAAAAAAAAAAAACAAAAAAAAAACAAAAAAACAAAAACAAACAAAAAAAAAAAAAAACCAAAAAAAAAACCAAAACCACCAAACAAAACCAAATCTTCTAGATCTCAAGCCCCAGGCAGTGTCTGCTACTGTTCCCTGCCTTCCTGCCTATATCCTCTACATGTGCATCAGACACGCAGATTACATCAACGATGACCAGAAAGTGCACTCCTTGCTCACCTCCACCATCAATGGCATCAAGAAAGTGCTGAAGGTAGGTGCCCGTTTTCTCCTGTCTTGAGGTTGAGATGGTGTAAGATGGTTATAACCATGTCAAAGTGTGGGAATTCAGCACTTGTAGTGATTTTTCAAACCCAAACACTCTTACAGCTTCCCTTTTTATAGAAGAACAAGGAGAATTATGATCATAGCAATAAAATTGTTTGCATTTACAGGTTAAAAAAAAAAAAAAATGTTTGCAGGGAACAAATGGTCAATAGTGCCCATCTGTAGAGAGAGAGCTTCCTGATCTGAGGCAACTCCAGATCACTTTGTCTTGCTATGCCAGCTTCCTCCACCAAAGGAGGGGTCTCACACGTTTTCATTTTGCTCCTCCAGAAACACAACGATGATTTTGAGATGACGTCGTTTTGGCTGGCGAATACGTGTCGCCTCCTGCACTGTTTAAAGCAGTACAGTGGAGATGTGGTAAGAAGCTCATGGCAGATCTTGAGTATGTCAGCGTTCCTCCAGGAAGAGTCTTTTAGGTCTCCTGGGTCTGGTGGCTATGACGTAGGGTTATCTCTGACCTCCCTCCTTCATTTATTTGGATATAACTTGAGGCAGCTCCTACCAGAGGTTCATGGGGCATTGCACCGAGACAAGACATTAGAGAACTGAAACTAAGACCCTTACGACACAACGTGCAACAGAATATTTTCAATTTCATAGCCAACCATGCACTTTGATTTGCCTGAATTGGGGATTTCCTTCTGGGAGCCTGTTTTGAAGGCAGTTCCCCTGGTTTTAGTAGATCCGCAGCTTTTCATTAACCAAGATTTTTAGACAGGGGAAAACTGTTCCAAATCTTGCAATTTTATTCTGAATGTTTCTACTGATTTTTTCCCCCCTCTTTTGTTCACCTAGTTCAAAGTAACCACACTTTGAGAGAGCAAAAATGCATAATCATAATGTAAGATTTCAGAAGGAAATCCTTTCATTTCTTGCCACCTCAGCAATATTTCCTAAGTTGAAATAAGTTTTATTATAGCTGATCCCTTCCGACAAAATCGGATCATCACAGTCCACTTAGTACATTACATGCTGCCATCCTTATACTCATGTTCTGGGTATTAAAATTTTCAACAGAGCCAAATTATGTCATTTCTCATTTAGTCTTGATTTGTGTTAGATATATTGAGCAATCAAGCTTTAAGAATAAATAAAAAAATTTTCATGGAATCAAATTAACTCTTCAGGTCATTCATTCACAAGATAGTGACTGGTGTGTAAAACCTCAGTGTTGCACTTCCAAGATTTAAATTAAAAAGAAAAATAAATTAGATAATACTTACTAATAGTTAGGTTCCTGTTTGCCCTCTTCTGCCTGGATAACAACATTGCATTTAAAGAAAATCCTCCCCAGAAAACCAGCAGGGTAAAAAAACCAACAAACCCAAACTTAAATTTCACATTCTTTGCCATGATTTGCTGTGTTAAATGAACAAGTTATTTGCAAATTCAGTTGATAATTTGGTGCAAATGCAGAGGCGAAAAATCATTCTGAGCAGTTTCCAAAATCCTGTGATCTTTAGTGTGAGATCCAACCTATTTTTACGAAAACGGGTTTAAAAGAAAAACCCAGACTAAATGCAGTCTTGCAGTGCAAAGAGCACGACACTTTTTCATTAGTCAGGAAAAATGAGAAGTTCTGAAGTCAACTCAAATTGTACATGTTGTACTTTTTGCATTTTGCTAGTCAGCAGACAACAAAAAAAGTTGCATAGTTCTCATTTTGACACCAAACTGATAAGACCATATGAACAGGCAATTAAAGCATCTGTGTTAATTATAAAATTAAGTTAGATCACATTTGCTTCTGCCAGCAAAACTGGCATTAATGTCTGAGCCCAGAACTCGGGGCTACAGCATCCATTTCAGGATCAGAGATCAGCTGCTGCTTCAGCAAAAGGCCGGGAATAAATTGTTACTTGGAGAGATTTCTGAACTGCAGATCAGTTAAAAATGTTGTCAGAGCATATAGCATGTGGTTATCATAATTTTTTTCCATTTTCTAATATCTTAATCTCAAAATATTTGGTTTCCCATAAATAATTGCAACTCACAGGGAGAAAAAAATAGCTAAAGAAAGTTTCTCAGGGACTGAAATGTCATTTTCTAGTTCATAGAGATATTGCAGTTAATACAAATGTTGCTGCTTGCTAAAGCTAAAATGAAAACCTTACTGTGTAATGATAATTTTCTTCAAAAAGCAGCCCTCTAGTAATAATTTATGAACAAATGGCTGAGTAAGTTAAAGGTGATATATGAGTCTTGATCTTCTCTATAATAGAGTAAAAATGTACTTTGGTAACATATCTGGGTATATGGTACTCGAAGGGGTTTGTTGTTTTTTTAATACAGTGGTTTTACTGGACTATAAATAGGTGGAATAATGAAACCAGGTGTTTTAATCTCCTTCTGTTCAGGGTTTCATGACACAAAACACACCTAAGCAGAACGAGCACTGTCTGAAGAACTTTGACCTGACCGAGTACCGCCAGGTGCTGAGCCACCTCTCCATCCAGATCTACCAGCAGCTCATTAAGATAGCAGAGGGCATACTCCAGCCCATGATCGGTAAGTTCACAGCACTTTTTTGGGGGGGGGGGGGTATTTTTTTGCTGTAATTATCTACTCTGAGTGTTATTCAGACCTTTGTATGGTGCTAGCATGACTTCTCCCCAAAGGAAGAACCTGCAGTTGGTAGAGAGGCACATTTTCCAGAAAAAAGTCTTGGTTTGGCAGATCCTCATGTTAGCAGCGACCTGGAGTTAGGGAGGCAGACCTGGATGAGTTTTTCTTTTCCCCTGTGGTAGAAATTAATAGGGATGATGTTTTTTGCCCCATGATAGAAGATACCTCCTTCCTTTCTTTTGGGGAGGTAATGACAGAGGTGAGGTGGTGCTGGCGGGTCCGTAAGAACAGCGTTTCCCTCCAGACCAGGTTCATGGTTATGGGTGGAAACCCATGGTTTTATGGGTGTAAATGCGCATTATGAGGGAGGAGAGGATTGGGAAGAGGAAAAAGAGACTAATAAAGACCTTGTCTTGCAAGGGTGAGTCAGTATGAGAAGAGTTACCTCCTCAACTATATCTGTCCTCCTTGCTAAGCTACTTGAGGGGCTGTTCTCAGTGCTTTATATTTTCTAGCTGCTGGTAGTTTCCTTGAGCTCCCAGCCTGGACTCCTCTCTATCTCGGACTCTTCCCCCTTGCCCTCCAAATGTCATTGCACAAATTCAGGCTGTATCCGATGGTATCACAGCCTACCACTGCCACATGTACCTCTTGCTCCTTGCAGAAAGTTGTCCTGTTCCTCTATCACTTAGTCAGGCTGTAAGAATTTTATTACTTTTAATCTGTCTTCATTCTTACCAATCCTTTGAACCAATTAATCACTTTAACTGCAGACTTTAAGGCTCTGTGGTGGGTAGAGGGAGAATTGATTACGGCTCAAAGGAGAGGTGTTCCCAGTTTCTGCAGCATGGTAAGTGATTTCAGCGTAGTAACACCAAGTGGGGAAAAAATGTGATCTGACAGATATTCCGTGTGCTTCAATTATTTCATATCATCACAATAAACTAGCAATTCGTGGATCTGTCCTCCTTTCAGGCCTCCCGGCATCCTATTGCATCACTGAGACTGCTGCATGTTTATGACTGCCCACGGAGGGATCAGTTCTTACCTCTAGTGACTAATAGGTAGATGCAAGCTTTTTTAGCTCATTTTTTTCCCCTTTTTCAGTGTCTGCGGTGTTGGAAAATGAGAGCATCCAAGGGCTTTCTGGTGTTAAACCGATGGGCTACAGGAATCGCTCCTCCAGCATGGCAGATGGTGACAGCCCCTACAGCTTAGACTCAATCATTCGCCAGCTGAACACGTTCCACAGCATCATGTGCGACCAGGGTCTGGACCCAGAGATCGTGCAGCAGGTCTTCAAGCAGCTCTTCTACATGATCAACGCGGTCGCCTTGAACAATCTCCTGCTGAGGAAGGATGTCTGCTCATGGAGCACGGGCATGCAGCTAAGGTGGGAAACAGGCTTGGGGCAGGGATGTACCTGCTTAAGGAATTCTTTGTTAATTTTAGAAAGTAGTGGAAAATAGGAGAATAAAATGCAGTGGTGTAAGTAAAGGGAGAAACTTTGGATTCAGCAGAGAACCGATGCAGTGGCAGTTAAAGCTAACCACCGGTGCGTAATGCCTGCGCTATGCAGTTTGCTGTGCAGCTTGTGATTTAAATGCCTGTTAGAGTAATTATCTCCTGGGTGGGCTTTCCCTAGCCTTGCCTCACCAAGCCTGAGTGGGAGGCTGCCCAGCCCAAAGACTACACCAGGTGATGTAGGATGGATTGAACATTGGGATGGAGAAGTCTCCGTGGTTCCTTCCTGCTGCCGTGTCTGCTGCTTTTAACGTAACAAGCGTAGTGTCAAAGGCTCCGATTCTGCAGGTGGATCTTAAAGACATCCCTGTTGCTGTGTGAAGTGGTTCTGGCCTCTCGTGAGCTGCAGGCAAGCAGCAGCACAGACGTCTGCTGGGTTGGGATCAGCGGCCTGCGAGCCCCATCGCTGTCTTAGCGTAGTGTGGTGATAAGGATTGAAATTTGAAAGGACAGCTAGTGCAAACCTGCTGGAAAGGGGTCATGGCTATTTATCAGCCCTGGCATAAATCTGTCAGCTTACTTCTCAGTGTAAATGATTTAAACCTACCTTTTGATATCCTCTCCCCTTCCCACGGTGGATCCTTTGCATGTTCCCCTTGAGTCTGGGAGTGGGCATAGGCAAAGGCATTTTTTGTGTAGATATTTTCAAAGGTACTTGGGTACCTTGCAGGATTTAGTTAGCATTTAAAAGCTTGTTAAAAGCTTGATTTTAATTGACTTTTGAAACTTGAACACATCAGAATGCTGTAGAAAAGCACATCCCCTGTGCTGTTCAGCTGCTATATGGCTCATCTATTTCTAAGGTACATAAAGTATAAATTTTGCTTTGAGTTGTTGAGTATTAAGCTTTCAGCTGTTTGTCTCTTGCCGTGTGTATCACAAATATGCATCAAAAAAGTCACTTTTACCGGCACTGCAACATACCTTGCATCTTGTAGAGGATTTTTGAGATGCTATCTCTCGGCAATCAGCTCACATCTTATCTTGGTTGCTTACCCAGGTTTAACATAAGCCAGCTGGAGGAATGGCTGCGTGGGAAGAATCTGCAGCAGAGTGGAGCGGCACAAACTTTGGAGCCCTTGATTCAGGCGGCCCAGCTTCTGCAGCTGAAAAAGAAAACCTCGGAAGATGCTGAGGCCATCTGCTCCTTGTGCACGTCGCTCACGACACAGCAGGTAGGGAGCAGGGCAGAGGTTTACACCAGAGGATACTGACAATTAAAGGAGTGGGAAGGGGTGGTCTCCCAGTGCCAGCTCTTCGGTGCCATTCCCACGGTGGGGACAACTTGTCCTTTTCAGGACTGACGTTTGATATCGACCCCTGTCAGAGGCGGTCATCGTGGCAGCTCCTCTCTTACAGTGCTGCTGATGGTGCCGGAGCTCCAGCAGAAATGTTCAGAGATGAAACCTAGCCCTGTGGAGTTCATGGTACAAGTCAGACACTTGAGATTTTAAACCCACCTGTTGTTTTTTGCCAGGGTCTAACCCAGCTAGGTCTGCAGGGTGCCCAGCAAGGACTCATATTTGGGGCAGGAGGTTGAGAACTGCCCACCTATGTTGGCTGGATCTGACCTTAAACTTTTGAGACGCCACTCCAGGAGGATATGAACTCATGTTCTTTGCTGCTGGATTGCCTGGCCTTAATTTGATAATGTCATAGCAAGGGAGAAGCAAGAGGTGTGAGTTGATTTCCAGTGATTCTTGAGGATCCTTTCTCCTATATATCCATCTATAACATGTGCTCTTGAGGGGTGCTAGGAGAGGAGCAGGAGTGAGGCAGCATGAGACGTGTTGTAGAGGCGACATCGGAAGTACTGGGAAGTGGTCACCCGTGTCACCATGTGCCAACTGAGTGGAGTCCCTGTATAAATCTGATGTTCAAGTCTGACCCTGATTTACAAATGTTGCCATAAGTGACTTTGACAGGTCCTTAGATGCTTACCACACCTTACAGCAGGCAAAGGAGCACCAGGATGATACTCGTGCTACTTCTGCTTTTTAGTAGTGTCATAGGAGACTTGTTATGGCCATATCAAGACAAAAATGTTAGTGGTGCTTTGCATTCTGGAAAAGTTTGGCTTCTAATGACTGTCTGTAATCCTATTTTGTTTTCAACAGATTGTAAAGATACTTAATCTCTACACTCCTGTGAATGAGTTTGAAGAACGTGTGACAGTAGCTTTCATACGAGACATACAGGTAAATTAAAAGGCTGTAAAGTGGAGGAGAGAGTACTAATGACATCTTTATTAAATCATTACTAACTCAGGCATTTTTGTAATAGGCATGCTGCCGCACGTTGTCCTGAATTTAGTGCTCTGCGTGTGCACATGCTTATTTGCAATGTACAGCTGCAGGGATAACCAGGCTGTTAATCACAAAGAGCAATAAGCCCCGAAGTTCGCAGCTCAGCTAATGCAATGCTCTTTAGTAGCAATGCGACCCTGATGTAAGGCTGCAGGAGTGTCAGCAAAGCATCCGTGAAACGGAGTTACTTCTGAGGTACAAGGCAGAAATGGGCAACTAAAGGAAAAATAAATAAATGAAAACCAAAGTTCTTTTAATGCTCGCAAGGAGGAGGCTGGAAATGGAAACAGAAACATGTTCAACTACTCGTAGAATATGCCTCCGTCACTGAGCAGCTGACTCAAAAGTGGTCTGCTGGTAGCATGCAGCGCTGCTTTTGCTGTGTGAGAGGGTCATGTTGTTTCCAAGTCCTGTGTCTTGCTTTGTGCTCATGTAGAAAATTTAGCCAGGTTCTTCTGAAGCAGTGTTTCCTGTAGTCTGTGTAGGAGTTCCTTTAAATATTTGCTCAGAGGAAGGCTGCTGCAATAGAGAACAAAATAGTTCTCGCTGTTTTTTGCAATATCTCTAAAACCGTGTGCGTTCTCAAACCTTTGACAAACATGCCAAATGCAAAGAAAAGGCGCCAGCTGACACTGAATTTGTTTTCTTCTCCCACACCTCATAGATGCACTTGCAAGAGCGAAATGACCCTCCGCAGCTGCTGTTAGACTTCAAGCACATGTTCCCAGTTTTGTTTCCATTCAACCCATCCTCCATAACCATGGACTCAATTCATCTCCCTGCTTCTCTCAAGTTGGAATTTCTCAATAAAGTCTGAAGAAAGTATAATTAAGCCCACCTCTCCCACCCAGAGAGCTCCAGCGAAGGAAGGAAGATCAGAAAAGGGATTTAAGGAGCTCTTTAAATATGGACCAAACAGGTTTATGGAAGAACCAATACACAATAATAAATGGATGCTAAACTGTACAGTACAAAAGAGACTGATCTGTATGTGATTTTTTTGGTAATTTGCAGCTCAGAATAAGGATACTTGAAATGTAGATTTATTTTTTACTGCTTGATTTTTACATTGACGTAGTTCAAAGCCCATAATCATCTCCAAAAGCCGCTAACAAAGAAAATGGTGAGTGGGAGACAACTTTGATCTTCATAGGTGTCTATGAAGAAATGACAGTTAAATCAAAACCCGAATCCGAGACACGCTGCCTCGAAGGACACGTAATTTGTCTGATAGCTGGGTGGTTTTGTATGTATTAATAACGGGACATGCAATTCTGCCTCTTGTTCTTGCTAGTAACTGTCATGATAGTGAGTTCAGAAAGTAAATTGCAGAAGGTGCAATATGTATTTATCATGCTGGTTAAGGTAACGAGCTTGACCTTCCACTGACATGGAATTTATCACAAATTCTATGTTTCAGAAATGCTGTTGCTCCTCCTAACTACATCCAGTGCATCTGCTTCATGGGAATTCAAATAAATTGGCAGTTTGGACTTTCTTCCTTACCAAAAATTACATTAGTGACTTGCAAAGGTTTTGTCCTAGTGAAATAATCTCAAGACAAAGGACTGCCTTAGGCCTCCTGCTTCTCGTATAGATGAGCATCATCCTGATCCCTGCTGTTGGCTTCCCTGTGCTTTTAAAAGTCGAAAAACTTAAATCCCATGACGATTGAGGTTCGTAGACCTCTTACATGGCCTGTATCAGAATCTCAGGCAGAGATAAGACATGCTAAGGCAGCCCAGTTTAATCATCGGGTCGCCAGTCCTACCCAGGTCAGTGGGTTAGTCCTAGCCACATCAGTCCATGGAAAAAAAAAAAATTATTCAGCTCAATAGCCATCCGGAATTTTACCAGTCATGCAAATACAAGGCTTAGATAAATGAAGAATACTTAAAAGTTTTAAACCAAAAGGGAATGGATAAGCAAGGAAATGTTTTAACACAAAAAAATTCTAAGAGAGTGTGTTAGTCATGTAAGCCATTTCTTTAAGAGTGAATGCGAACTCTTTGTCTACAACAACCTTAAACGAATAATTGCAGTCAATTCAAATTCAGTTAGGATTTTTTTTCCTAAATTATTAATTAAAACACTCTGACCTCATCAGGTAGATGTTGAAAGGGGCCAGCTACTTACAAAAGCAGTCATTGATTTTTTTTTTTTTCTCAGCCATTCTCCTTGCTGAGAAAGGGAAAAGGTGGGTTCCTGAGGCTGAGTGATGCCATACAACGATCCCGAGGGCGATGGGTCTGCAAACTGCTCAGAGCGGCGATGCTTCTGCTGTAGCTCAGCATGCCAAAATGCAGTGGGGATGTTTGGCAGCAGCAAAAGCCCCACTCATCGGAGCGCTGTGAGCATTTTGGTCTTTCTGCTTCCATAATGGTCTTGTCTAAGTAGATCTTAACTTCCCTGCTTTTGTGGGTGCGGTTCCTGAAGTCTCGGCAATTCCACAATGATTAAGAGCTTTCAGAAAAAAAAAAAAAAACAACCCTCTCTGCACCCAACTAATTTTAGTTGGTTTAAGTCATATCCAAATGGCAAATTTATGATCAGGTACCCTGTCTGCTCAGAGGATTAAAGTAGAATGTGAAGTCTCTTAAAGATACGCTAAATCCCACCATGCTGCAGTCACCTCTTTAGATAAGGTGTTTTGATTTAAACATTGTGTATATAATCTATGTATATACAAACTGTATTAGTCCTGTATGTACTATATATGTATATTACTGTCCAAAAGCACATTTTTAGAGAAAAAGTTGAGTGCTATGAAGAATTAAGTTGGTCTATGCCAGTGGGTAAATACCTTGTTTCAAATGGACTATGGTTTCATACGGCTGTTACTGGTTACTGACTTAAGGCCATTCCCCAGGGAGAATTTCTCTTTTCCTCTAACCATCACCCAACTGATTATAGAAGAAAATTAGTTGCTTGCACAGTACGAGCACTACCTCCAAACTACAGTCCTTGAGCATTTGCATCTACTGCGTATATTCAGTAGTGCCTTCATCTCCCCTTCGTATACCGTAACGCCACCATTTTGCTGTCTGTGCCCAGCAAGCCCACTCTTCTGTCACTTGCTCATCTACAATATTTTTATTTATTGTTCCTACCTCTTCTCACGTTTTGCAAGTGAATGTTTTTGCAGTGCTCTGAATTTAATTTTTTTATTGTATATTATCCCTTTTTTTCCCCCCACACTACGGTAGTCATCACAGTTTAAAAATAAAAAAAAAAATTCAAAGGAGAATTCGGTCTTTCTGTAAGGCAGTTTTAACATAGAGCTATTCCTCAGAATTCATCTTAGGCCAGCAGGTTCCTCTCAGGCTCTTCAGGTCTCTACCTCTCTCTGATGTAAATTATCCAGAGTACAGTTCCCAACAGATTGATTAAACCAATGCTTATCGTTCAGACTAAGTGACAGGTTGCTGCAGAATCCTCTTCCGCAACGATTTTGTTGCTGATCACAATTATAAAACGTGGTTGATGGTCTTCTAGGGGATAAGGGTCTTTCACTGGTATTTTTCAGGATCATAATTTATATGTACAACAAAGAGACTTTCTTAAAAGTAGATGGAAACTGTGATTTCATGTCTCGATCTGCGATAAGATAGCTGATCCATTAAAATCCATCTGGAAGAGGACTCTGTATGAAATATCTGTAATATATGTTATTTTTTCTGTTAGCAATTTTTAAAATTTGTTTTTCAGTGTTAATTTTGTTAAATTGTTATGCTCAAGCATGCCTTTCTTTCCTCAGATTGGCACTTCTTTATTTAAAAAGCAAATTTAACACAAAGCATGGCTTTGAGAAAGCTGGCTGTTTTCCAGATCTGTCTTTATTTTTAAATATTGATTATTAAGTTGAGCATTTCCCACTGCGTGCCTTTAGTTGTTACTAAGGTAACTAACTTCTCAACTGCTGTTTCTCTGAAACAAGCATTAAAATGTGGGAATATTTTTATTGTTCTGTCATTAAAGTTGTCTGTGGATTTATAAGTCTGCTTATAAAAATCTCACTCTGAGGTCTGCAAAAACACTTTGAAGTTCCTCAGAAAAAAACAACACTGACCCATGCTAATTTTTTGCATGTATAACGTACCTCAGAAAAGCACTATTGGGAATAAAGAAAAAAACCCTAAAACCCAAAAATAAAACCCCCTAAAAAACCAAATCACGCAAACCACCACCACTAGGAAACCAATGCATCAAAGGAGTTCAGGCATGTGCTGTCTGACCTACCAAAAGCATCCAGAACAACCTACATGCTCCATTCTCACCAAAAACTTGCTCTGATTTTTTTTTTTCTTCTTTTTTCTTTTATTGGCATTTTGTAGCTGAGGTTGCTTATCTTTTGGCTGGTGAAGCTGTTGTCGTAGTTGACTGTAGAAAAGAACATTAGACCTCAAGACTGAATTTATGCCATCCTACAGCATAAACACTTTTTGCTCATACAACTTATTCCACTGTATTTAAAAGGACTTTCTTGTACGAGTGAAAAAGTAACAACACGTGGGCATGTTGCAGAGTTTAAGCGTACGTAGTGGCCACCTTTCCTGATACCCCAACTTCAACACCAAAATCGCAGGTCTTTGCAAGATATGACCCTCCATCTTGTGTGATTTGCAGAAGGTGCAAGTGACAAAGACGTGCTTGAAACAACAGGTCCTTTTCCTCAATTTTCAACAGTAAACGAATGAAACTGTGTAAATGTATTCTTTCAGACCATAGTTAACTGAACAATTAGCATTTTGCCATTGCATATAAATATAATCTAATTAAAATTAATTGCATGAACTGCCATAAACGTTTTCCCTCCAACTTTATTGATTCACATATAGTAGTCATAAATTGATATTTTTTTTCCTGAAAGAAGTTCTAGCAATGTAGATGTTAGGTCAAACAATCCAGAGGACATATTCCCCAATGTGTATACAATTTCTTTAAAAATGTAAATGCCAGTGGGCAAAAACTTTCAAATTAAGTTGAAATTAGAAAAAAGCAAATTATCAAAAAATGTGCTACTACAGTGCAACGTCTGTTTTGTTTGTTTGGGGGTTTGGAGGGGGTGTGAAGTCTCATTACCTTAACAAGCAGAAGGTATAGCTGCTCTCAAAGAAGTTGAATGATATACAGGAGTGAATTCTGTAGATGAAATACTACTGCTTATAAAATATTTTTCCATTTTGAACAAATCTGTAAACTACACCTTTGTTTATAGGAAAATGCTTGTAATAGTCACTGTAATATTCAGCTGTGGATAAAAACAATTGTGAAATAAACACTTTTGAAGAAATTCTGACGTTTGGTCGAAAATGGGAATGTAAAAAATACACCTTTCAATATTTACTTCTGTATATTGGGAGCACTTCTACTTAAAAATTACCAAGTACTTTACAAACACAAACGAACACTCTTAAAGGTTTTACTTAAGACTTTGAAAGGTTTAGAAGTTATAACTTCATTTCAGAGGTGCTTAAATATTGTAAGCTAATTAGAAACCAGTTGAGTGTGGAATCTTGTGGCTTTGAAGGCCATTGCAGACGAATGGAGGAGATGCAGCGCCAGCCCCTGTGCGTGTGCTTAAATGACATCAGGTAAGTCAATGGCAAAGACAGAAAATACAGTAAAACCCTCTGCTTTTTTTAAAGACAAGGTTGCATGTCGCTGTACATTCCCTCATCACTAGGTTCATTAAATCACTGGAGTTATGGAGGGAAAGCAGCTGATTTTTTTTTTTTTTAATCACAATGGGATTGTTCACAGGAAAATGTTTCTTCTAGAAAATTTATAAAACTTAAATTGCATCACTGCGGACATATGGCAATATTTATTTGTACAGGAAATACTTTTACTGATCCTCCCCAGCCTGAATGGTTCCACTCCGGTTTTTATGCACACAAATCATACCTCGACGTGCATTTGCAACCCCCAGAACGTTGCAAGGTGTTTTTTGTGGACCCCCTACGCCCAGCCGGGGGGTTGCAATGGGCGGGGGACACGGGGGAGGCCCGGAGGCAAGTCCTGCTCTTCTCCATGCGAGTGCAGAAGGGATAAAGCTCGGAACCGTGGGCGGCGCTGGGCCAGGTGCGGCCTGCGAGGCAGCTCCGGGCTGCGACCCTCCCTCAGAGCCCCGGGCGAGGCGCTCGGAGGGGCGGCTTCGCCCCGGGAGGGAGGGGGGCTGCCCTCAGGGCTGCCGGGGCCGCCGCTCCCCGCCGCCCCTGTTCTCGGGTGCCTTCCCCAGCACACGGTTCCTCACCGGTCCCGCAGAGCTCGGGCTGAGAGGCGGCTGCTCATCACGGAGGGCGGCGGGGCGGAGCGGGCCCGGCCCTCCCGCCGCCGCCGTTACCGGGGCAGCGCCGCGGGCTCCGCGCCGCCCGCCTTTTCCTCCACCGCCGATTCGCCAAAGCCCGCGCCGCCTTTTCCAGGCGCGGGGGATGGAGAGGAGGGACAATTTAAATCAAGTAGAAGTGAAATTAAAAAAAAAAAAAATATATATATATTTAAATGAATTAAAAAGTGCCGCCTGTGCGCGCCTGCACGCTCCGCCCCCAGCGTGGCGAATGTGCGGCGGGTCGGGCGCAGGCGAGGGGCCGGGCGCGGCGGAGCGGGACGGGACGGGACGGGACGGGACGGCGATGGCGCTCCTGCGGGGTGAGGCTCCCGTCAGGCCGCGGCGGGGCCGGGCGGCTCCCGACCACCGTGCTGGGGTCAGCGGGGCCCAGGCTCTTCAGCGGGGGTGGCGTGGCCGCCGAGCCCTGAGGCGGGGAGCGGGGCTCGGCCTGGCTCCGTGAGGGCGGGCTGGGCTGGCGGGGAGGCTTAGGCCGGGTCTGCGGTAACGGTGAGCGGCGGTGCCGCCGCTGTCCCGGCTGCCCTGGCCCCACGGGCGGCCCGCTCGGAGGGGCCCGTCACCCGGCGGCCTTGTCCCTCCGAGCACCCAAAATGGAGCCTCCGAAGCCGTTCCTGCCCCTCCCGGGGGGGATTTCCCCCTCGTGTTGTCTTGTCCGTGCCGTGTCAGCATCCGTGCGATAAACAGCGGGAAATAAACGCGACCTTTCGAAAAGCCACCGTGGGTTTTTTTTGCAGGGGGTGGAGAAGGGGCGCGCGGCGTCGATCGCAAGCCCCCCTCTTTTGAGCACTGGTTTGCAAACCCTTTGCACAAGCGAATATACCGTGTTTGACTTTCTGCAGCGCCTAAGCCAGCTATGGTACAAGCAAACCTATAGCAAAGGGTGCGTATGTATGTCCGGTAACCGGCCAGGCCGACGTGCAGTGACTAGAAGTGACACTTGAAGCGTCGGTGGCTGAAAGTATCTTTTGTCGCATCCAGCCCCTGCCTGTGTTAGCAGTAACAGCAGGATAAACTCTCTTTGTAAGTGCTAACAGCTCCTAAAAGTGTTTTGTGTAAAGAAGTAGTTCATGCTCGACATGGTTTAAATTTCATGTCTCTTAAAATGAGATACGTGTGCTTTTTAATATCGGCTCTTGTTTAAAAACAAAATTAAAATTAATTGGAATAGGGCTTTTTATCTGTTTGGCAGTGCTTTGCTACTTGACAGACTGTACCTAAATAGTAACGTATGTATAAACCGTTGCTTGAGGTTTCGGTGCTGAAAGCTTGTCTAGTCAGTGTTGCAGTAATTCTGTATTGCTCTACTGAACTGGATAATACAGGGAGCAGCTTTGCCCATATTTGTTTGATATCAGTTTTCTGTGCCTGTTTTCAGGATCTTCTTTCATCTCTTGCCACAGTGTTTTTCATATGCTGTTCTTCCTCCTTAATTTTTTTTTGAAGCTAATGATTGTTTTTCAGGCCTTCAGAACAGGATCTGACAAAGAAATATTTTCATACCAAGCGCATTTGAGAAATGTTGGAGGGTTAGAGAATGTTTCAGACCTATAATAGCAGATCCCTGTTTGGCAGTAAGTGGTTAACAAAATCAGATTAAAAGATGAATTGAGTGTTTGATAAGGATTCAGAGTGACCTTTGCCTTCTAGCCCCAAAAGTTTACAGATCCCTATGCATTCGGAAGTATTGTGCTCTCATCCAGTGTTTATCACCTTGGGAAACTGCAGAGACTCTGGAATGTCATGGCAAGGTAGTACATTAATGGGGATTTAGGAAGAGCTGACAAAGTCCTTTCTCACTCGGGACTTCAGCCACCCCTTGTTGCCCCTCCTGAAGTTTTGTGGAGGGAGTAGCATTTGTAGATGTCACTCCAACCAAGCAAAATTAGGCAGGCTCTGGAGTAATATACCCTTAGAGGAATGGCTCTGTGATGAGTTTAATTCAGCATAACTCAATGCAGGTGGTGGTGCTTCTTCTTCCCTTACTGGTTCAGTCCAGCCTTCTCTCTTAGTCTGGAATTACTGTTTTACTGAGCAGCCAGAAGGTGAGCTCGGTCACAGAACTGATCCAAATGAAAATTAGCCCATCATTTTCTGCCGACTCTGGGTTAGTCTTCAGCTACCGCAGCTGTGTGATCTGGTCTGGTTTATGCTTTGGCCCCGCGGTGCTGTTGTGAAGAAGTGGGCAGCAGCGAGCAGTCTCTGTGAAAGAGAGAGATGTTGTTGTTATTGTGAAAGGAAGGCTTAAGGGCAAAGTTCCATCCTCACCGCCAGACTGTTTGTTTGTAAGGCAACACAGTGTACACGGTTCAGCAAATAATGTGGATAACCGACAACCTGGCCAAAAAGGAGCAGAAGAAGTTCCTTTAGCTTGGTCAGGTCCCTGAGCTGGTCCGCAGCAAAGCCTTGCAACCAGCTGTGCTGGCACAATTTTGGAGGAGTCGGAGGGATGGGAATCGGTGGGCAGGAGGAGTGGTGGCAAGATGAGTGTCAAGGCCTGCTTTGCCACAGGGAAGATAAGCTTAGGAGCATGAGATCATCCTTAAAAGAGCTAAGGGTCTTTTTTTACAAGCATTGTTAACATGGGATGAAGACTCAATCTTAACATTCAATAAATTATTGTTAATTCAGTACGTTTGGGGTAGTTAGAATATCTAATATTAGAATTAGAATTAAAATAGTTGGTTAGACCCTGAGTGTCCAGGGTCTAATTCTGCAGTGAGTCTATTGAACATGCCTGTTTTCCATAAACATAAATCAGTTAAAGCATCCATGCCTTGGTTAAAAACACTCGTAGGTGTTCACATGTCGTATCTGTTAGTAGACTTCAGCTTTTTTAAAAAAAATATTTATAACCAAAGTAAAAAACGTTCAGTCAATGGATTAAGAATTGTGTCGGATTAAATTGAATTACTCGCTGGTATCACTTGAATGATGATTAAATGAAGAGTGAAAAACAATGGCGAATATAGCAAACACTGTGTATATACAAGGGGTCAGTTCTGAGCATTTGTTCTAAACCTGGGTACAGGACCTTCCCCGCAGGATCAGCTTCGTTGCTTTTCAGACCTCTAAATACACAGAGGCCTCTTAAGATCTGTATTTTAATGACTGCGGTGTTACCTCTACACTTAAACACCTGAAGAGTGAGCTTTTTGGATGTGTAATAGTTAGCAGCTCTGAGGAAATAAATTCTGCTTCTCACGGTTTTTGAATGTTACCACGTCAGCACTACATTTTAAGGGAGCAGCAGTAGTGTGCTTAGCAAAGGCTTCTTTCTAAGGTCTTCTCTTTACCCCAGAAAGAAGCCCACGGGCAGCATCAGGGTGTGAGGGTGTTACTCTATTTTGTTACCTTCATGGCTTTGAAAGCCACGTTGTTTTTAGCATTCATCCCTGCTCTTGACGCTGCAGTTCTTGCTTAGTCTACTTGAGGGCATTCCCTAGGTGGTCTTCTGAGCGTATTCATTGCCTCTTTCAGATCCCAACATCGTGTTCAAGTCCTTGTCAGTGGAGCGGGCTTGACCTTGACCACTTTGGAAAGTCCTTTTCTATAAATCACGCTGTCTAGGATCCAAATATGTGAGAGAGAGAGAGAGAGAGAGGAGCACCCTCCATCTGACAAACCAGCCAAAGAGTACGGATCACACGGCCTCTAACAGAAGGCCTGAAAAGAGTGTTCATGAGCAGCTTAATGAGCAGGCATTTTCATTTGCCTTCAGTCTTATCTTTGTATATATCCCTCTAACGTTACTTAAAATAACTGCGGATGCTTCATGGCAGCTGTGGAAAAGGGGTGTGTGAGCTCTGTTGTACAACTGGGGGAAAGTTCATAGGCTGCCTCCCGCTCGTTTCTGCAGGCAGAAGCAGAGAGCCGCTGCGACAAGCAATCGGGAGATCTTCGGTTTGGTTGAGAGAAGGCTTCTCCCAAGCTGAAATTCATATAGGCTGCTTCTGGCCGATGCATTTGTACACGTGTGCTTGCACATGCTCTCCTGTCTGTTGAAAACTGGATTTTCTTCTCAGAAACTGGTTGACTGATGCTGGTGCAGTTTAGATGACTGATGTAATTCTGGAAATATCATGAAGGTTTTGATTAGGGAATGTTTTTCCTCTTAAGTTGAAGGAATCAAAGTTAAAATGCATATGAAAAGTTTTTTTGTTTTGCTTTATTGTTTTTTTTATTCTTTATGAAAACTGTTTCAGATTATAAGCCAAAAACCTGCTGATTTTTCTAGGATGAGGGAATGGCCTCTTTTTGTTTTTTAAAAGAACTGTTCCCCATCTGATTATTTCACAGATGTCCACTATGGGATTTCATGGGTGTTACTTTCATGCTTTTAGCACTAATGTCTGATGTGGTGTGGCAGCCTCCTTTGCCTATCTGGTATCCAAACTACGTGGGTTTTTTTCAGATCTCTTTGTGGAAAAGAAGTATTTCTGGAATCTTCCCAGCTTTTCTTCCTGGCCGTTAATTCTGCATACCTTCCCCATCTAAAGCATTGCAGTAGCCTTTATCTTACTTATCTTGAAGTGTGTGGGTCACGTTGTCTATATTTACAAAGCCTCTTGTGAATTTAGTATGTTACCCAGTTGAGGTTGACTTGGTGATTTTTCTGCTTGTTAGACTCTGCACACCTGGATAATTCTTGCTTCTGTCGCAGGTGTATTCATCGTTGCAGCGAAGCGAACTCCTTTCGGGACCTACGGAGGTTTGCTGAAGGACTTCACAGCCACCGATCTGACAGAACATGCTGCTCGAGCTGCCTTGGCTGCTGGCAAGGTCTCTCCTGAGATCATTGACAGTGTCATTGTCGGCACTGTCATGCAGGTTGGTAGCATGGATCATTTGCTGGTCAGTGATTATTTCAGTCGTCTCCTTCGGTGTGGTCATGTAGAGAGTTACCTCTGCTTTGCAGCCAAGAATAAACCGAAGGGGTGGAAACGGAATGGGTAAGTAGCCTTTATAGTGTAGCGTTTCCTGTTCATGTTTAAGGGACATACCCTGCATGATTTGTGATATTATTGGGAGCAAGGCTTAGCTTTCTTTTTTTAGTACCAAGGGTATTTTAAAATAGGACAAGCTGATCTCCTAAAAAATGCGGATTCATTAAATGGCTATTTGCTAATCCCTGGTACGTTTTTCCTCTTTTAATAACTCAAGCTGTGGAACTTAATGATCAGTGAGTTTTCACTGAATTGTATAAATCCCTTTCTTTCTGGAGACTGTAACTGATTTGAGCCCATTTCCCTTGAGTTTTCTAAATAGAATTTTGAGTGAATATGAGTTTATTTTGAGCTGAAGGGATCCATGCCCTGCTTGGCAGAGACATTTGGACAATCCTATCTTTTCCAAAGAGCTTGTGATGTAGATGCTATTGTATGCAGGGCACCAGCATTGCAAAACTGCATTTTTCTAGATTAGGGTCTTTGTTTTAGGCAAGATAGCAAAGAGCATTCCTGGTTTTGTTTTGTTTTGTTTTGTATTCTAACTTCACCGTTATTAGGGGTAGGCAGTCTTATTTTGCACTGAGTGTTTCAAGGATGCAGAAGAAACAAATACCTGAGAACTTTCATGATAAGTGAACGAACGCACAGTATTCCTTCTTAAGGATCTTCAGCCAAAAGAGTAGCTTTTGATTATTCTGTCTCCTCCAGCTACCATCTCAGCTTCTTTCACTTTTAGGTTTTGTAAGAACTGTTTGTGGCCTAGAAAAAAAAAATTGCTGCATCCAAATCTCTTGTAATGCTTTCACATAAAAAATAGCATTCTCTTAATATAAAAATATAAGTCTTTTCCTATTGAAGTTACATTTCTTTTCCTTTGTATCACACTTCCCCATCCCAATAGATTTTCTTTTTTTAGTCCTGGATTCCTTTTAAGTATTATATGATTAAGTTTAAATAACTATGAATGTATGACCATTTTAAACTCCCCTTCTTCATTAGAAGTGGCTTGATTAATTTTGGTTTTCTCAACTTGCATTGGTAAGTAGCATTGTGCACAGAACTTTGCATTTATAATAGATATTAGCTTAGGGCATGATCCCAAGAGCGTAAGTGTTCTCTCTGTTTGGAAAAGATCCATTTCAAACCTATAGCAGTGCTGTTAAAATTTTTTTATTCTGTACCTGTGTTCGCCATAATCTGCTGACTCAGTAGTTAAAATCAGAAGCCTAATCGGGTTTTTTTTTGTCTCATGTTGGAGCCTGGTTTATTAAAGGAGTGGGTTCTGAAGAAAACTGCTCTGTGTGTGATACTATGCTTTTCAAATAGAAGTCTGATATAACCATCTTTGAAAAACTTTCGAGGAATGGGATTTCATTGTTAGAACAGGCCAGTGTCCAATTAGAACATCACAGCTATGAAATTTCACAGAGTGGATATGAAGCAGCAATGGCATCTCCGTATTTTCCACACTGTCTGGTTTTTGAGGGCCTTCCCCTGTTAGTCTGAGCAATTTAAATTTACCTTGAAATAATTGTTGCTTGCCAGTCAGGATCTGGTCTGATGTCAGTCTGTTGTGTGCATGCTGTTTCGAAAAGAAGGGATAAGGGAAAACTTAAGACTATTAAGTTGCAGTCTTAACATGTGAAGTACCATTTCTGGACTGATGTCTAGCTTGTACGACACACGGTTTCTTTAAGACATTGGCCCTTTTTGATCATATAGGATGGTGTCTTTTTGAAGTGAATCAAAGTGCTTCTTATGACTAGTAGGATTTCTGTTGAACATACGCTGTCTCCTATCGGTGATGCAATTACACCATTCTGACTTTTCATCCAGACTTTTACTTTCGAAAGAAATTAGAGTGTAACAAAACCTCCTATTTGTTCTGCCTGCAGAGCTCCGCGGATGCGATTTATATTGCAAGACATGTTGGTTTGCGTGTGGGAGTTCCTGTCCCAGTTCCAGCCCTCACTGTCAACAGACTCTGTGGCTCTGGTTTCCAATCCATTGCCAGTGGATGTCAGGTACAAAGCGCTTTTTTTTTTTTTTGCTGTATTAGTTGTAACCTTTATCAGACTGTTAACATGAGAGAAGAGACAGGTGTAGAAATGTGTACTTCGTGTTTGGGATGAGTCTTAACATGGATTTTGAGCTACCGCTGGTAGAGACTTCCTATTGTCCTGCATGGTTTTGTGCAAGAGTTCAACCTCCGCAGTGCCATAGGTTGTGGCTGGTTTTAAAAATCATCATTGTAGCTATTTTCAGTTTAATATAAGGAACATGACAAGTGTTAGCCAGTGAAATAAGCTCACCTGTGCCATAGTTGCATTCTGTGATCCTGTTTGTATGAATCGGAATTACAGGGTATCAGAACCACAAGAGGAGGCTTTCGTCCGTTGATCATTGTTTATATTCTCACCTAACTAGCTATGTAAGCAGCAACATGTGCTTTGTAAGTGTGTTTTTGTTCAAAGATCCAAACCCTCTCATGGGTTAGATAATTTATAGCGTCACTTCTTCTAAAATAGAAGAAAATCAACTTCTCTTTGAGCAATTGGCCAAAACCACTGAGTAAGATGGTACAGTGATTTTTATTTCGTTTGTTCATACAGACCAGTGGTCTATGACTAGCAATGGTCTAGACTTTACAAAATTAAAGGGTATTTTATGAATATTTGAGCAACCACATAGTTGTTTTGGTTTTGGTTTTGTTTTTTTTTTATAAAGTTCCCATTGGCTATACAATTATTTTAGGTCTGATCCTCTGAGGAAAAAATGTGGAAGGCAATGTAGAGTTACGGTCACCGATTTACCATAATATCCATCTGACTGGTTTTTTTCTAGTGCTTTCTGCAAAGGCTATACACACATTGGTCTACACTGAAAAAGTCTGTTGGAGAATTTGACCACTTATATCGAAAGTATGGTTGTGAGGTCTTTTCCAAAGACGGCATTTCATCAATGCAGCTAATGTTTCTGTATTTTTCTGGCATGCAGCAAAGCTGCAGATTCTATTCTGAGCTGCTTAAATGTGCACAAAGTTTTTGGTAACTATAGGAGGTGTCTCAGCACATATCACTACAAATCAGTCATCTTAATTATTAACTAGTCATCTCAAATGCGTATCAAGATAATTTCGTCTGCTTCCGTACCAGTACACAAATAGCCTTAACTGTCCAACTGAGTGAATCATTTTAAGGAAGCAGAATTTTTGAGTAGTCTGATGGTGCGTTTAGGAATTGGGGCTTTTAGGTTCTGTGCACTTTGTCAGTGATCAATTACTGCGTTTTGGGGGTTTCTTTTGGCAGCTTACCTGGCTAATGTTTTCTAAAATGATGTCCCATTTTTTTTTTTTTTTTAGAATCATAAGGTCTAGTTTCAGGCTTTGAGGTTTAATTTGTGTTCCTTCTGAGAAGATTGAGAGCTCAAAAAAAAAAGTTCAACTGTCTGTGAACCTAACCACACAAGCATGCAGATGCGTAATGCCTTTGTTCATCAGTCCTGTCATATGTGTGTGCCCATATTCTCTTCCTCCCTCGTTGATATAATCATTGCTTGCTGAAAGGAAGAAGAAGGAACATGTAATGAAAGAGACAGACCCCAATCTTAATAGAAGGGTAAACCCTTCATAAAGGCTAAGCATGAATTCATTCTGCGTGTATGGCTTTGTAGGTGACCAGGTCTTTTTCTAAAACAGTTGTTATTGTCTTACAAAAACAAACTAAATCCTGGATGTGTTTTGTTTTTCTTTTAACAGGAAATTTGCCTTAACGACTCAGAAGTTGTCCTGTGTGGTGGAGCTGAAAATATGAGTCAGGCTCCTTACGCAGTTCGAAACATTCGATTTGGAACCAGATTAGGAGCAGAACTCAAGGTCTAGTACTTTTTTTTTTTTTTACTTTTTTTTTTTTTTCCCTGTGAATAAAGTCGTGTTTACAGAGCAAAGTAAAGTATTGGGCCTGTAGACACTATATAATTGCAAATGAAATTATTGGAGATTAGGTCTGGATTTAGTTGTTCGAAGCATTTAGCCAGTATTCAGACATTATCAAAACAGTAGGTTCAGGCAATTTTGTTAAGCATGCCAGTTTTCTAACTTTTCCAAAACTGTCTTTGAACTCCTATTCCGTGTTAAACGTATCAATAAACTTTTAGACACAAAACTTAGCCCACTTGGTACGTCCCATCAAAGTACTGTATATAATATAAAAAATTTTCTGATGTCAGAGGCTGTGAAATAGAGGCATACACAGTTTGGGTAAAGCTGGTGAGGCTAGCAATGGGTAGGTAGACTGGTAAAGAACATGTATACCTCCAAGTTGTAAGCATCTCTCAATTTTAAAAAAGGTAAATTGATATTAAATCCATTGACAGAGAAATTATTTTTACATTCTCTTCTGAAGATATATCCTTGGTGAATACTGTGGGAAATTTGCAGCAGGATCCAGTTCTGCTCTGATAATTACTGTTTATTCAGTGGGTCGTAACCAACATCAAAATGCTAAATTAGGATATTTGAGTGTTTCAGCCCTTTGTTTTTTCTACGCTGTTTTTCCATTTTGACGATGGTGAATATGACGTATTCTTGACTCTGTTCTGCGAATCTTGTATGGCACTGTGACTAAGCCTCAGTGCCTACAGAGAACACCTTCACAAGTTTGCTGGTAACACTGAGTCTCTATAGGTGCCACTGGGTTCTTACCATGAAGATAATTGAATTATACAGTTGAAGGTGAATAAGTGATTTATCTTGCAGAACTTTACTGGTGACAGATGACAAAACCCATCTGAACCGGCTGGGCTTGCCTTTATCAGGTTAAGTGAAGTTAGACTTGGGTATTTTCTCACCTGAGATGTTTTACCCACGGAAACCTTTAACTCAAGTAAGGTGATTTGACCTGACAGTAGAGAAAGAGCCAAAGAATCAGTAGGCTGCTGTGCCTTTTCATAGTTCCTCACCTTTCCTTCTTGATAACCGGAAAGACAGTTGTGTTTTATCATAGGGCTCTAATAAATAATTCATGCAGCAGTGAAATACGCTGAAACGCTAAGAATCATAGGCTTTTCCCAAACCTCTTGAGGCCACATATGAGTGGAAAGAAGCACACTAGAGCACAACATAGATTAACTAAAATAACTTTTCATTTTTTTGCAATTGTGCAGCAACAGTTTGCAAACAAAATTGCGTATGGTTTTGCGGTGTGTTTGTCCTAATTTATTTCAAATATCATAGGTAACCTGAGTTAATTTTACAGAGAGATGTTAGTTTCCAAGAATAATTAGAATACTGAATAATTAGAAACTGTCAATAAGAAATGTTAATATTGTTGTGCTTTATGATTTTCTTTTCATAATGTTCCATCCAGTTGGAAGACACATTGTGGGAAAGTCTAACGGATACGCATGTTAAAATACCGATGGCAGTTACAGCTGAAAATCTGGCTGCCAAATACAACATCACGCGAGAGGACTGTGACCGATACGCATTCAAGACGCAACAGAGATGCAAAGCTGGTTAGTAAATTTAGGAATGGAAGTGTTTATGTGATACCAGTTTCAAATTTAGTCAGTTTTTAGCATCGATTCAAAGTATTTTTAAGTTTTGTGTAGCTTGTGCATCTTGGTGTAACTTGTCTTGATTTGCAGGTACTGTAATTCATCCTTTTGTTTGCCCTGTGATACAAGTAGCCTGCTCCTGGGGGGTTTGACTTTGAATATACCGAGTCGGGTGTTGCGCCTACCAGCAGGTTAAGTAACGAGCCCCTTTCCACTGGCTTGCTGCGTCTTCCTAGTGGACATTCAATAGCTGTTCAGGCAGCAAATGCCGTTGGCCTGGCACATTTCACCTCCTGCCTGAAGAGGATTCATGTTCATGAGTGTAGCTTGTTGGTGCCCCTTTGGCGGGATGCCTTGCCCTTGTCTTCCCCACAGCAGAGCAGCATTGTCCCAGGCATGCCTGACTCCCCTCCTTTCTTTCCTCTCCACTGCAGAACAGTCCTCTTCCACAGCAACCCACATTCTTCTTCCGTGCCGGCATGTGCTGTAATTGATCTAAATCCTTTTTCTTCCTTTTGCAAATCATACGCTATTCTACAACCCTGGAACAGTCAAAGCAGATGGAATCTGAGCATTTGTTCAGGACCTGTGTTTAAACTGTTCTCTGCGTGGTTTACATGGCCAAAGCCATAATTCAGGGGCACTGGGTTACTGTGAAATTGATTGATAGTGTAAAAAGGATGGTAGGCCAAAAGCCAGTAGAACACATAGGGGTTGTCCTGGGGCCTCAACATACATCGCAACCCAAAGGTGAACATAAGAAGCAAAGATCTAAGCGTACTTTTAGATTCTAATGCTACTTTTGAAGGAAGATTTTATAATTTTTTTTTCAGTGGGTGTAGCAGTGCTTTTTGTAACTTTTCTCAATTGTGTGTTACCTTCCCTGCTGATCTTGTTAGTGAACTCCTGCCATTCCTGGAACCTTTGCTAGAAACTGTGTCCCTGAAGAGGCTTCTGCTTCCTTCTTGTTTTCTAGGATTTTGTCTTGTTTTTTTTATTTCTGGTTGTTGTGACCAGTTCATCTTATTCCACACTAAAGAGAGAGTCCTGTGGCTACTCAGGAAGGAAAAAAACTTTGTAGAATTTATTGAGAAAGTTCAGAGGTAGCTAAACAACATCAGATCTGGCAATTTCAGTGTCTTAGTTTTAAATCCCGTAGAGTTGCATTTGTGGAGTGATTTGAAGTGGCTGGCAGTCTTGGTTCAGTTTTGGGAGATAGGATTTGGTTTGTTTTTAAATCTGTATGTTCAGATCAACATTGTGGACACACAAGGTTGTGTTTAGTTGCCTGACTATTGGTATCTAATGTCATCTTAGGTGATGTGGCCAGATGTTCTTACAGGCATCTTAGGCACCTACAATGTCTTGAATTGTCTCAGGTTGTTTAGGCAGCTGAATCCCATTCTAAGATCATGACTTGACTGTGAGATCCTCTGGAGGAGCAGCTTGGGCAGGATTTTAATTCATGTGCAATAGTTTATGCTGGTTATCAACAGAGAAAATGTGGCTCAGGCTTTTTTTCATGTTCCTCTCTGAGTAAAATTTACGGCTTCTTGGCCCTCTGATACATGACAGAGCTGTAGAATAAAGCAACAATACAGGGGGATGTGTACCAAAAAAAAAAAAAAAAGTTCAGTTATTTAAAGCTGAAATCACACTTTAATATTTGAGACTTTCTTTGGAGAAGTTTGAGAATGTATTTGTAGAGTTTTTTCCCAGTTTCTAAAAAAACCCAACCAAACAATAAAACACCAACCAGCCTATTTAAACAAAATAAAGCATAAACAGTACTGTCCCTGAACTCTTGGTTAAAATAGAGCAAAAGTTGTGTGCACATGAAAGTAGGATTATTGGTCATGCTGTGCAATCGTCTTGATATTTTTATCAGAGTCTTTTTATTTTCCTTTTTGTGGTTGCAGCTCATGATGCTGGTTACTTTAACGCTGAGATGGCACCAATTGAAGTGAAAACGAAAAAGGGGAAAGAAAGTATGCAAAAGGATGAGCACCCAAAACCCCAGACCACTCTGGAACAATTGGCAAAACTCCCGTCTATCTTTAAAAAGGATGGAACGGTGACCGCTGGGAATGCTTCAGTGAGTACGTCGAAGCCTTGGGTTGTGAAAGTGTCACCTCTAGCGTTCTCCAAATTTGTTGTCGCTGTATTTATGTCTCACTGAGCCACCTGTGGCTGTCAGCGGTGTCTCCTGACGAAAATGATTTCTAATTCTGCAATTGAATGCCCCTGGTTGACTGTTCAAGCCCCAAGATGGCAGGGGATCTTTCAGCCTGCTCGTATGTCCTAAAATTCGGTTCCGTGGATTGTCACTGTTCTTTTAGTGAGGCATTGACACTTCCTCATCAGCATTGAATTATGCGGTTGATACCTGCAGTGGCCGTGTAGAATTAGCCATTCTACTTTCTTTCGGAGGCAACGATTATTGAACTGTTGCTTTACAAATCATGCATTATATTAGTGGGCATGCTGCTGCTGCTCATCTTTGTAACCACAATTAGTATCCTCTGTAGTCCAAATCACACTTTGCTGTTACCCAGAGTAGACTGGGTGCTTAGCAGCATGTCATTGCAGACTGTCCCTCTCACACTCATTGTCTTAATCAATTGATTAATGTTCTTTGGGCCGGAAGGACCACTGTGATCATATAATCTGAATTCCTGCCTAAAATAGATCATAGACACAGTAGGTATGGGTGTCTGTAAAGTATCTTTTATAATTAATAGTACATACATTATCCAATATTAATAGTGTCTTTGCAAGTCTACAGAATGATGTTTCCAGTGTAAGAGAGACTTTAAGTTGCAAGAATGTATTTTACTTTTCTAACATATTGAAATTAATTAAACGTCTATATTTAACTTTCTTTCACAGTCCACAGAATAGTGCAAGATTGTGGTTTGTTGTGTTGAAAAAACACTAATACAATTGTCTGTTAAATGTTAATAGTGTCTGGGACTCAAGCTTTTTTTTGAGGGGCATATTTAGTTTAAAGCATGGGGGTTTTTTGTTTGTATTTTTCTCTACTAAGAATGTGTTTCTCTCTTACTGCAAGGGGGTGTGTGATGGAGCTGGCGCAGTCGTCATTGCCAGTGAATCAGCACTTAAAAAGCACAGTCTTACTCCTCTTGCAAGAGTAGTAGCCTACCACTCAGCTGGCTGTGACCCCTCCATAATGGGCATTGGTAAGTTGCAATAAAGCACATTATTTTATAGCATCAAGCAGTGTTAAAATAGTCTCGTGTTGGGCAATCTAAAGGAAAGAAAGGGAGGCCGCAGTGTGCTGAGTCTGGTAGCTCTGAAGACGTTTGTGTGGCTTACTACAGAGAGACTGTCCGTTCCACTGCGTCAGTCCATCCCTCTTATGCAGAGGGACTGACTTACTCCTCAGTTCGGCTGAAAGGGAATGTGCGGTGCCTGACCTATAGCATTAGCTCTAAACTATAGTCCCAAAGGCAGCTTTTTTTTTCCTTTTTTACTCTCTCTGTTAGTAAGTCAAGAAAATAGGCACTCTCAATTATTTTTGAAATCAGTTTTCTCCTGAAATTCACCTTGGTTTCCTGTAAGCTTTAAATCCCATTATTAAAAATGCAACTATGAGGTTGTCTTCCTCACCACTTGCTGAAGGAGTATTGGCTATGTGTACACCTTTCAGCAGTTACTCAGTTGCTCAAGCTATGACTGGATTCCAGGATGCACATCTGTTCAGGTATTATTTTGGCAAACCAACTACTGCTCTTTTTTTGTTAGTCCCAGATTTTATGCTTCTTAATCAAGTATCTGTTAACGCAGACAAACCCTCAAAGCCAGTCCAGACACCCCAGGATTTTTCCCTTCTGTTTAGTTTGTAGACAGCATTGTATCCCAGCATCGCTGTTCCTTTCTGCCATTTTGTTCAGAGAGGTCATTGTTGACTGGTTCGTTGTGTCAGTAGAAATGCAAATGAAGCATTGTCAGATTTCTTTTCTTGATCAGACTATCTGACTAACACAACCTTCAAAGCAAATGTAGAGGGAGGGTTTCTTTCGCTAGACTTCATGCTGTCATTGTGCTTTCTAAACTAGCCCATTCTTTCTAGGTCAGGCAACTCTTTTAGCTTGTTTAAAAACTTCATAAATCATATGGAGAAACAGTTAGTATCCTAACTCCTTAACACCACAGCTTGTCCCCAGCAACTCAGAAAGACCAGATGAGATTCATCGACATGACAGCAACAGATCTGAGAACAGGAGCTCAGACTGAGCAACTGCCCTTTCACATACTGATGATGATCGGGAGTCCTGCCTCACAACATCTAGTGAGAGAATTCATTATTTAAAAAAAAAAAGAGAGAGAGAGAGGGGGGAAAAAAGTCTTACTTGGCTGTCATTAATGGTCTTGGTATTGTCCACATGAGACCCTCCCATTACTCTCATGCGTAACAGGCATACTAAAATCCATCCGTAATGAGATGCATTTAGAGTCTAGTATTAAGCGGCCTGAGGCTTTCTGATAATCCACTGAGCTTTCAACTGGGCTATTTCTTCTTTTAATTTTTCTGTCTCTTCAGTCATTTACTTGTTTTTATGTTTTTTATTCTTTGAGCTGTGAGTTTTCAACACCATTTTTTGGTAGTGAGATAGCATTTAGGACTGTTAACATTTTAGGATTGGGGGTTTTTGTCTAATGATCAGCTCCCATCTAACATCTCAATATCTTTGTCCTACAAGCACATACCTACTTAGCCCTTTCAAATTCTCTTTTGAGTGTCTCTTTCCTTAGGTAGCTGTTTGAGATTAGTCTCCCCTAGTGAATTATACTAGTTTGTAGACGTCGGCTTTCTTCCAGAGAACAATTTTATTGCCAAACTCTGTAATATTCTCAAAAAAAGTCTTACTGTCTTCAGTGGGCTGGGACCTAGGTCCAAGAGAACATCTTATTGTTAGTTTTTTTGAGTAGAAGATTTTCAGATAAATTATATTGAGAACACCAAAACAACAATACCCATAACTAAACACACGACCGACAAACTCTACAACAGCCTGCCTTTTTCTTTTTTGTATACCTGGAGGCTGCAAGTTGTGAGGAAAGAATAAGCTGAACCATGAGCACTGGGAAGGAGAATGCCTTAAAACTGTTGTGAAATTTTTTTATTTGGCTGGGGACTGTCAGTTCTCTTGACTTGAAAGCTATGCATGTGTTTACCAACATAGCTGTGCAGCAGTAATGACGCTCCTAACTTTCCCTGGCAATGTGTTGAGAAGACTGCCAAATAGTTTTGAGATTTAGGAGTTCTCTTACCTCCTGATAAAGCAGGTGAGTGGCATATCCAGAATTCATTGGCTGCACCGAAGCTCATGGGAGGGGATCCAGTGAGGCTTTATGAAGCTATCCTATGTATAACATGTTTATAAACTTCTATTTATTTTTTATTTAACTAACTGTGCGTACAATTTCCAAATAGGCCCTGTACCTGCAATTACCGAGGTTCTAAAGAAAGCAGGATTGACCCTGAAGGACATGGATTTGGTAGAGGTAAGGAGTTTTAACGTGAACAGTGAGGTTACCCCTGATCTTTTTAGCAGAAACATTCCATTCATACGTGTAGCCCATCATCCCCAGGTAGGTGTTTCTGCGTGTCTGGACCCCACCTGTCTTAGCTTGCCCACCTGACCTTTCTTCATCTAGTTTCTACCACGCAGTTGCACAGTCATTACAAAAAATCTCAGGCACGTGGAAATTGAAAATGCACGATAGCATTCCATGGCAAAAAAATATCCTCATGTGACATCGTTGTCCGAAAAGCGGATTCATCACCCAGTGTGCAGTGAGTCAATAATCACACACTCAGGAAAGACATTGCTAATTTATTTGAGGGTTGCGCAAGCCTGGGTGCTCGCTGGTTTTCCACAAATCAAGCACACTGAAGCTGGCTACCTCATTGTATTTATACCGTAAGACCATACATACTCTGCCTATCTAATACATATTCATTCCAATCTACATAGGTTCCGTAATGGCATTAAGTCACTCCTCTTGGCTCCACTTCAGATTCTTCTGCGCATGCCTTCCTCTCTTTGGGGGTCTGTGGTGGCCTTTACAGATGAAGTACCCTAACCCTTTCTATCCATATATGGTTGCGTGTCACCTAAGGACAATTCAAGGCTATTTTCTCTTGCCAACTCTCCTTAATTTTCTTCTAAAAGGAACGTTTGTCCTTGATTAAATGGATAATGGCTGATGGCCAAGATATCCCATCCCTAAGCTTAGGTTAAATATTAAAACATGAAACAGTGCGTGATCAAAAAGAAAGAAGTCTAGATTCATGATAATTAAACATATACAATATCCCTT
Source organism: Morus bassanus (assembly GCA_031468815.1). Classification (NCBI taxonomy): domain Eukaryota; kingdom Metazoa; phylum Chordata; class Aves; order Suliformes; family Sulidae; genus Morus; species Morus bassanus. The sequence goes on along the minus strand of CM062600.1, from coordinate 84,767,107 downwards.
CGTTCTAAGGCGGAGTTGTTCTCTTACAACATGAGGTTTTACTCTGTCGGCTGGACTGTTAATGTTTTAAGTTAGTGACACTTCTCCATTTGTGAAGAAGGGCGTTTTTTGTCAGAGCAATAGGCTCTTCATCAACACATTGCATCAGAATATTCCATGCCTTTTTTTATAATATATACTACGTGCTTGCGCGTGTATCACGTGTGCCAGAAGAATTTGAATTTGAATTTACAGTGGGTTGGCCTGACAATTTGTATGTTGTCTGAGTATGCTTTTCTAAACACAATATTTAATATTTTGCTCAATCAAAATGACCTGGAAGCGCACCTCATTTAATCTTCTGTGCACACCTGCTGCTGAAAGCTTGTGGGGAAAGACGGACATGAACAGTTGTATTGTTTCTCTGGTGTTTTAGGTGAATGAAGCATTTGCACCTCAGTATCTAGCTGTCGAAAAAGTTTTGGGCCTTGACCCTGAAAAAACCAATGTCAACGGAGGTGCCATTGCTATAGGTCATCCTTTGGGTGCTTCAGGATCACGGATCACAGCTCATCTGGTTCATGAGTTAAGGTATGTATGTATCAGCGACGCTGATGTATTGATGCCTGCAAAAGATTCTTGGTATGGATACTGTGTGACTAAAATCTTCCGGTCTGCTGACTTAAAACTCTCCACACTAAAGCGTACAGCTTTCTGTACAACTTTGTTACCTTTGTGCTGCAGTCCAGGTCCTGCAGCTCACCTGGTATTCCATCCTGTTGTCATTACAGGATTTGTTGCTTCCTCTAGATCTGATCCAAGCCCACAGTAGACAGTGGCAAGGTTTCCTTTATTGAAATGGCCTTTCAGCAAAGTCCGTTCTTTTCTTAACAGGGTACATTTAAAAGGCTTTGTCATCACCTTCTTTCTCCTTTAGTCCTTTTTCAGAAATTGTGGCTCTTTTGGCTTGCTTGATATGCTTAGCACCATTTTAATCTGAATTTTCCTTCCCCCCCACCTCAGGGCAGAGATCAATGTATCTTTTTGCTCGTACTCGCCACGCTATATTAGTGTTCAACCATAAAGCCTCAGTGAATTTGCACCTTGCAGAAAAGTGTTTCTTGGAGTGTGGCTGTAGAAAACTTAGCTTTTAAAAACTATCTTGGCAATAAAGTTACATTTTACTTATGCCATTTTTATTACATGTTGAAAACACAAGTATCCCGTAATGTCATTCCTTGCCATTTTGTATTCCTAAGAACAATATAACGTACCATTAGATGGTAAAAGACTCAGACCTGCAACTCCTTGTTTTTCTACAGAAATATTTCAACATCAGTTAGGCTTCATGATATTTTTCTAGAAAAAGAAGAACATAGGCATTCTAAAGCATGATCTTTAGTAGTACCTAGTTGATAGCTAATTCCCCTTCATAAAATTAGGACTACAGCTACTACGGTTTCATAAACGTAAATAATTTTCACTGTTACTTTTTCTGTACAGGCGTCGTGGCGGGAAATATGCAGTTGGGTCAGCTTGCATTGGCGGCGGACAAGGTATTGCTCTTATCATTGAGAACACAGCCTGAGAGATTATGGAGACTGCAGTGTTGCCCAAATTTCTGCCTTTTGTGACAATAAAGTCTCACTACCTGCCTTCGTTTTGTGCCATTCCTGCAAGGTAAAGGAATAGCTGAGAAGTCTGAATTCTGAACGAAGAGATTCATTAATGTCTTTCTAACTAAAGGAAGTGTAACATCAATATAATTTCACACTGATGAAGTATTTTCTAAAAGGCTCTTTTCAATCAAAGTTAATGTATTGCTGTAGGCAAAAATCTTTTCATTTCCTGAGGAAATTGCCTGTCAAACTTTCACCAAACCTGCCTTAAAATAGCAGTCAGTGCAGCTTTTTAAGCAAGTATTGCTTAAACTACTCTTAGTTCAGCTACTGCTGCTGTCTGGCACATGTGCCTCTTTTATCATCAGGAAATGTGAAAATTTAATTGGAGACCTTCTGAAGTACATACTGATTGTAGATTGATGGCTATAACCTGTACCCTGCTGTTTTGCAAGGGAAAAGAAAATGAGGGAAAGCTGAAATTGCCATTGTGCCTCCCAAAAGAACAATAAATACAACAGAAAAAAGGGCTTGGTGTTCGTTTGTTTATTTTAAAAGTTAGAATTGTTACTTTTGGTAAGTTAGTGTTTGGTTTTGGAGAGACTGTTTTTCCTGGTGGACAAATAACTGGTGTTTACTAGGTAATTTCCAGAGAACTCTAGCAAATCTGCCAGCCTTCCTCTGAGAAGAGGGGTAGTTGCATCTAACTGTGGTGCTGCATGATAACTGCATACGTACAGCAACTCATTTCTTAACTTCCTCTTATAGTATCATGTCTAGCTGTTGGGTCCCTTAACGTGGGGCTGTTCTTAGCTAATTTGAGAAGTGCACTTCTGAGCAAGTTGTCTTGCCTCTCACAGGCAGTGGGGTTGAAGTTATGAATCATTTGACATAATTTAGGTTACATTTGAATGAAATGACATCTCCATTGACTGTACCCACTGAAGTCCTTTAGGCTTGCTGTACTGTCAATAGCAACTTGCAGCCTGCTCTGATGTAAATGTCTACATTAGATACTCAGTTGTATCCATGTCAGAGACAGCACAGGCTTCTCCATAGCCAGTGCTGTGCTACGTAGACTAAAATAGAGGCAAAGACTGGAGCCTTTGCTCTTTCTCATGCTCTGTCCACTGTCAAAATATTGCTTATCTCCAACAACTTCTTGCCATGCTACTGGCATGAGCTGTGACGATTGTGAAAGATGGGAGGTTATTCAAAACTTGACTGCCTAGCCTAGCAAGAAGTTCAGGTCAAGGCAAGCATTGTCACAACTGCTGGATAACAGTTGAAGTGTGCTGATCACCGTTCCTGGGGGTTTTATGGATGCAGTGTCTTTAGTGAGTGTAGAAATATTTAGCACTGTTTATATGGATTAAAAAAAAAAAAAATCAGCTGCCATAAGGCAGCAAAACAGATGTTCATCTATCACAGTATCTGTTTTCCTCTTTCTGCTGTATCTTAGTAAGTTAGGGTTACTGGGGTTCTCTGTTCAAGATACAGTTGCCACATGGGTTTGATAGAGCAGGATGTTTTCTATTCTTAGTTCCTTCCATAATAACCAATAACTAATACCCTCTTCCTCCGTGACTCTGGATAATCACTGAACTCTTATCTTCAGGGAACTGGCCACAGTTTTTTCCAAGATCTCGCCCCTGTGTAGTAACAATTCTTTCAGAGCTCGTCACTGTGTAGGTACAGTAAAGAATAATCCCCTTCATGTGCTTTGTTTTGCACATAATGTTTCATTTCGCCCTTTTATCACTCAGTTTTTTGAGATCCATGTGTAATTCTAGCTGTGAGAGTTGAATTTGGTCATCCTGAATAATCGTGTCTCTTCTGCAAAATGCATCATGATGTCTACCTCATTTTCCAGAGAACTTATGAACACGTTGACAGCACAGATGATTGTACATCCTGCTAGTAACCTTTCTCTGCTCTGTGATCCATCTGCTTATTCCCAGATCATTCCATTTTTATCCTGTTCATTTCCTGTGAGAACCTCTTATGAGAGGCTCTGTCACTCTAAAGTGAAACAATGAAATCCTTTTCCCATGAAGTTACTGAGACTTAATGTATTGCACTTCTAATACATGCAACTTCTTCCAGAACTTTCACGTCTTAAAGTTCAGTGTCTGCTTTCAGGGGCAGTAAGGGAAAATGCTCTTGTTCTGGGAGTAAATTTAATTTCTTTCTTTTTGCCTGTCTGTGGTTTCAGGTTGCAGTGCCTGGTGGTATAAACACTCCCTGTGATGATAAGTTCAGTTGGGTTAGGGAGAATGCAATCCCTTCTTTAGGTTTGAAGACAACATAGGTGTTCTAGTTCGGGTGAGTTATGTGTGGATTGTCCAAACATGTGCTTCTGCTCTCTGTTGCCCATTTGAAATGTGGCTGCTTTGTTAGACTGCTGCCACACATCCTTTGTGTCAATTAAACCGTTGAACAGTTGAGACCATTGGCAATCGCTCTGTGTGGACTACCAGTCATCAAGGGAGTTGTCAGTGACTTCGTCTCCGGGGGGAAGCCCTTCTTCTGAAAGGTGCTCTGCGTGTTGGGCGAATATGCTGCATTCCTCTTCTGTAGTTCCTGATTTCACTTTTAAGTCCAGAGTGTGGCATTCCCCAAAGTACAAAACCCAGGTGCTGTGGTAGGTCATGCACGAACACAGTTTGCTGCGCTTCAGGATATTGGCTTTTTCTTAGCAAGTTATTATTAAAGATGAGCGCAAGCATTGACATTAGATTCCTGAGCCAATCTCCCACAATATATAGGGGTGCCTAGCCTTGAGGATTTGGTCTGAGCCTGTGTTTACTAGCAAGTCCAATCATTTATTACAGAGTAACAGCAGTAATATCTGATCGTTGTACATCACTCCAAAGTATGTTCTCCAGTTTCCCAGATATAACAATGGTAGAATTGTTTTCCTGCATTTCGGAAATGAAGACATTTTACTGAGAGCAATCTGGATTAGGGGAATTTAATAGTGTCCTGGAAGGAGCAGAAGATACAGAAGAAACGTGTTAGATTTTAGAGGGGTAATTACATACGTTGGTTGTACCAAATGCTACGTTGTTTTTTCTTTCTAGGTTCAGGTGTATTCTTTATTTTTGTGTGAGTAGTCTCCATTATAGAGTATAATGGAAAGTTTGTCTGTCTTGAAATGTGTGAGTAAAGAAAGCATTTATGGGAAGTATTCATCGCCTGCATAAAGCTGTGCAATATTTACTCATAAATGTAGATGTAACTTTCTACCACTGGGTGGTGTGTTTTAAACACCCTGCAGATCTCACTGTATTACAAAGGCATTTCTCCTCCATGTAGTAGCACAGCTTTTCTCGTAAGCGCATGCTAGGTTAATCTTGAAACTGAATCACCCAAAATTTCAGGTCCCGTTTCTCCTTTTGTGGGTTTTAAACAGGCAGGTGCTGTGATACCAAGACATCTTTGCTACTGGACACCCCAGAGTCTTTGGTGCCTCTTGATTTCAAGTGAATTAGAAAGCATCGGATGTTTTACAGAGTGGGTTCCAACTGCTATTTGAGAGGACTTGTTCAACAAGATGGTGACTGAAGTACTATATCTGACAGAAGATGAAGAAGAGGATAGATTATGATTCTTTTGTCCAGAGAAAAGCTATTAATCCTTAATCCTAAGCAAGTATATGTGAGAGAGAGAGCGAGAAGGTACAGAGACCTGATGGAGAGAGACTTGCCTGTTGCACTCCTTTCTGCATTATATATAAGCAGTTCTGTTATGCTTCTAGTGGAACTCCAATAATTAAGACGGGATGTTGTGTAGCATTCTATAAAAAAAAATGTTAAATCTCGGAACTGCTAAAGTGCACAGTTTCAGGCAAGTCTCACCTCATTGTGAGAGTATTTCTAATAAGCTCTTCCTCTATCTGTGAATCCAGACATTTTCCCTCTGGTGCGGTGCTGTTAAGCTGGGCAGGGCTCTGTTTCACCGCTCCACCTAGCAGAGTCCATGTCTGACTGGGTCAGCGGGGTGCTGCACAGGGATGCTGAGGGGATCAGAGGGGAAATTAATCCTTCTGAGAGTTCACAAGCTCATGGTTTAGCGACGGGGGTGCAGTTTCCCTCTTCTGAAAAAAGCTACGAGGAACTAGTGCTAGCGATGTCTTTGCTGACTTAAGTACATTTACATGAAAAATTAAATTGAAATGAACAAGTAGATTGGAGCATGATTGTTGGTTTTGGTTTTATAATGGATATGTATTTCTTATGGAAGGTGAGTTAAGATAAAAAGGTAATATTTTTGAACTTGCATAAGGCTGCTGTTTGATAACAAATCCAGCTGCGGGGCTAGTAATGCCATGTCAGAATGTTGTAGCCATAGGAATGGCAGGGCAGATCAGGTGTAAACTCAGGCTGCTAATCCACAGATACTTGAAATTGTCAGCATGATGAATTCATCCTGGCAGGTACTAAGCCATAGCACCTATTGCTTTTCCTTTGGTGGTCATGCTCTTACTCTGGTTCAGCAGGAGCAGGGCTGTATGTTCACACCCTGCCTGGGCTGAATCTGTTTTCTGAGAGATCGGGAATTACCCAAATGTGGCATTAATGATTGTGAAACCACAGCTTTAATCTCTGTGAAAATCAGTGAGACAGTGAGCTGTTGCACAGAAGCTTAAAACAGCAAGCTCAGGACAGTTAACGTGCCAGTCCCTGGAGAGATTGTGGTACCTGCCCTAGACACCAAGAGCAGGCAGACCAAATTCCTGCCCGTGGTGGTGGAGAGGGGCAGAGCCTGGCCGTGCTGCGCTGCCGTCAGGCTGGATGGTTCATTGCTGTCCCAAACACACGTGTCACAGTAGGTCCTCTGCATTAGCCCCAGGCCACTTAGATACTTCTGATTCTATTTTTTGTTTGTTTGCTTCTGTGAGCCAAAACCTATGAACTATAGGTTCACATATAGTCATATGAACTATGGGGCAGGAAGAAGCAGGAAGAGGGGGAAAGTTTTGAGCTTTTACTATTGTGTTGCTGCGTGATAACCTATGTGAAGCTTTTATCCTTCCTGCTAATAATCCATTAATGGAGCTTGGAAACACCATTTGACTATATCTCAAAGGCAGACTCACCCAAGGAGTTTTACTTTCAGAGATCTTAACATTGGCAGCAAGCTGGAGCTTGGAATTTTTATGGCGTTAGGTTCTTTTGCAAGTTCCTTGCAGTACTGTATCCAAACATGTTTCTTCACTGTTGGGTGAATGTCTTCCATTTCACATACTTACTCTAGCAGTGTATTTATTATAGCTGTTGCCAGGGAGAAACAAAAATCTTAACCCCTCTTTATAAACATACAGCTCTAATATAAGATACACATGATAAAATCATTGGGCTTTTTGTTTTGCTCGTAAGAATACTTTACACTGACAAAGGTTTTCCCCTCTGCTATGGTTATTTATAAATAGAGATTTTTTCAGGTCTTGAGAAGGGATTTGCAAAATCTAGAAAGAGTGTGAAGCAGCAGACAACGTAATTTAAACGTGGAATGGAGAACTTAAGAGACGGCAGAGCACTGAGCAGTTGTATTTACTGGACCTCTAGTCATTGAATTAACCATTAAACAACTCATTTTCAGGAGTTTTTTTTCTCAAACTCACGAGGCTAAAGTTCCTCACCTACACAAAACTAAAGTTATGCTCTTTTTAAGGAAAAGTATACTCACCAGACTCCAGAAACTTCTAAATCATATTTTAAGAGTACTAATAAAACTATGAGATTCGGCAAATCTACAGTTGGTAGAATGGTAAAAATTTGGCTTAATTGGAGAAAAGGATGTAAGGTTGTGGTGAAGAAAAAAAGCACTCAGCATTTATGACTACTGCTCCAACAGTGGCAAGTGTCAGTCTTCAAATACTGAAGATTCAAGGGAAGGTGGTAAGGAAGTAGAATATGGATTAGACTGAATATGAAGTAGACTGAGTATGGAGTAGATTGAAGTTGAGGGAAAGGACAAGTAGGGGTATGAACCAAGAACTCGCTGTGGCACGTATTGAACACAGAACAAAACTATCCTACACAAACACCTGTATTTATTCATTACTCCTATTTCTAAAAAAAACCAAAAAAAAAAAAAAAAAGTGAGATTCAGGTGCTGTACGCAAGGATGAGGGATGTCCTAACTCTGGCCGCTGTAGCCCTACCATTACATCCTAGAGGTTGGGAACCCTGAGTCCTGGTGCTCTGTACAGAAGTGTGTGTGTTAGGCTCTTTGCTTCAGGGGAAAGCTGTGATCAGCTATGTACCCAAGCATAAGCCTAGTCCTGTTGAATCTAGTAGAATAGAATGGAATAGAATATTTCAGTTGGAAGGGACCTGTGACCATCACCTAGTCCAACTGCCTGATCACTTCAGGCTGTCCAAGTGTTAAAGCACGTTGTTAAGGGCATTGTCCAAATGCCTCTTAAACGCTGACAGGCTTGGGGCATCGACCACCTCTCTAGGAAGCCTGTTCCGGGGTTTGACCACCCTCTCGGTGAAGAAAAGCTTCCTAATGTCCGGTGTAAACCTCCCCTGGCGCAGCTTTGAACCATTCCCACATGTCCTGTCACTGGATCCCAGGGAGAAGAGCTCAGCACCTCCCTCTCCACGTCCCCTCCTCAGGAAGCTGCAGACAGCAATGAGGTCGCCCCTCAGCCTCCTTTTCTCCAAGCTAGCCAAGCCCAAAGTCGTCAGCCGCTCCCCACAGGACATGCCTTCCAGCCCTGCCACCAGCTTTGTTGCCCTCCTCGGGACGCAGTCAAGGACCTTCACATCCTTCTTAAATTGTGGGGCCCAGAACTGTGGTGAGGCCGCATCAATGCTCAATACAGCGGGATAATCCCCTCTCTGGTTATGCTGTGTTTGATGCACCCTGGGATGGCATTTGCCCCCTTGGCTGCCAGGGCTTGCTGTTGAGCGTGCGGCTGGCCAGCACCCCCAGATCCCTTTCTGCAGGGCTGCCCTCTAGCCACTCCTCTCCCAATTTATACTTCTGCCCGGTATTAACTGTGTCCTAGGTGCAGAATCCGGCATTTGAACTTGTTAAATTTCATCCCATTAGTCATTGCCCAATGCTCCAATCTATCTAGATCCCTCCGCAAGGCCTCTTGTCCCTCAAGAGAGTCAACAGCACCTCCCAGTTCGGTATCATCAGCAGACTTGCTAGTGGTGCATTCAACTCCTGCATCCAGATCGTTGATAAAAATACTGAACAGAACTGGCCCTAGAATTGAATCCTGTACAATTGCTTGCCTACTTAGACCTGACTTCAGAAGATCAGTGAATGCAGGTTGATGTGACTGCAGAAGGAATGGCAGCCCTTGTCCTTCACTGCGGTACATCTTTCAGCCTCCCCTAGGTGCCTTCTTTCTTACCAGCACATGGAACATGAGTTCCTCTAGGAGCTTCTTCCTAACGTTGCAGAAACATGGTGACCATGACCTAAAGCTATCAGGAGTTAGGTTCTTAAGAGCTTCGTATTGCTCAACGCTCTTGTGTTGCATGAGCTGATGCTCTCTTAAAATGGCTTCCAGATACCTCAGTGGTGGACCTATGACTCTGGTACTTCAAAGCAGGTCTGCTCCTTGCTCAAGTCTGTTGATGTTTCCCATGCTGGAGGATTGGTCTCTGTCTTTAGCCAGCAGTGGCTGCCTTTTCCTGCTCTGCCCAGTACTGGGATGGGAGGCAGAGTGATTGAGTGCCATGGAAAAATGCAGGCCTAAAAATAGATGCCCTGAGAATCATTTTTAGAGCCAATCAAACCCAAAGAATTTGCGGTATGTTGCTACCACCTGTGTAATTCTAGTCTAAATCACTGGCTTCTGAGATGGGAAGGATTTCACGATGACTCTCCTGGGAGGGAAAGGGGAGTATCAGTGACTCCCATCAGCACATGTGTGATGGAAGAGAAGTAGCTTGGTGCTGTTACCGTATAGGGATGTTCTCTTTTTCCTTTCTTTCTTCCTTTACTTCTCTGTTCTCCCCTTGTTCACCTTACCTGTTGCTTAGACATTTGTGCAGTTAGGCGGTACAACTTCTGGCAATAGGTAGGTAGCTAGAGCAAAGCTAGATGTGGCACTGCTGGAATGGGCCTCTCCATGAGGCGGTGAACTTACTCTCATACCTCAGCCTACTTCTCAAGGACTGCCAGCAGAAGCAAGATTTTTGTGTGTCAGGAGATTCTCTGAGTCAGTTTGATGTTGCAGGTGGGCTCCTATCATTCTTTCCTGTCTCCCATCCACAAATCTGAAGAACATACTGCATAAGAAAGATAAGTACAAGGGACATTTGGAAGCAAGATGCAAAACTGCAGAGCACGGCACAGGCACCCAAAGGCTGGATTCCAAGCTCCCACCCTTCTCGCTCCCCCTCCTTCTCACCACTTTCCTCAGTGTTTGTCCTTATGCAAAGCTTGAGCTCAAGTCAGTAGGCTGCAGCCTTTAGCTCAAGCCCTGGATAGAATTCAGGAGCAGAGTTGTTATGTGAGCTCTTGGCTAAAAGTCAAACAGAAAAAAGTTATTTTTCTGTGAAATAAGGTGCATTCAACTTCTGAAATGCCTCACTGTGCTAGATAGCTCGTTAAACTATTTTATACCACTGATAGTGCTAGGATAGATGCCTGGTTCAATACTGTAGCACATTGCATAAAATGGATGTCACAATCGGCCATATTTCAAATAATTAGTCAAAACCTGACTTTCAAAGTCATGGCCCCACTCTCATTTTCCATTCCAACCCTTAAGCTTATCCTGGCACCACGCTTGCTAAATGGCTGTTTCCCAACGGGGACCTGAGCAATTGAGGTCTGTTGTTGACATTGGCCAATAACAGGTTGCAGGTGGGGAGGTCTGTGGTGTGATTCAACACCTGACATTCAAATCAGTCACATACAACATCACCAGCTGAAGCAGCTCCTGATCTGCTTGTGATAAGGGGTTCCAGGCCACCAAAGGAGGTATTTAATGCTCGGGATCCTCAGCTCCCAAAAATGGGGACGTGGTTGTTGCAATGCAGATTTAAGAGTGTGTGTAGGTCCATGCTCTTTTGTGCAACTGCTTGATTCATCCTGACCTGGTGCTTGTGCCCTACTGGACTACTTTGTGTAGCACAACCGCTGTGTAAGCACATAGTCTGAATCCCAGGTGAGGTAAGATAAGGTTATGTTGGTGTGTGCCGCATTCACAAAGTCTAATTAAGAAATGAGTGTTCTCAGCAGCTGCTGATCAAATGCATTTGTACAGTCTCTTGTTTGTCCCAGGGGAAGTTCTGTTTCTTACGTAAGCTCGTGATTTGTGAGCCCTGTTGAGGCTAGTAAAGGGGTCAGTTTGGCATGTTTTGAAGTGACAATCAGCTCTTTAAAGCATGTATTTGATATAAATAAAATTCTTTAGGTCAACCACCACCATATATACACTGAAGTTTATCAAGGTTCGCTAAACTGCTAGAAAACTTGCAACTGGAGCTCCCCCTGCCGCTTTCTAGCCATGGGAGTTTGTGGCTGAAAAACTAAGGGAGGACTTTTCCCAGGGAAAACAACGTGCTAGTGATGGCGACTATCTTTCTAAAAATTATTTAGAGAGCTGCTTGTTGCATGCGTGTATATGGTGCTGATAGTTTGATGGCCACGTAGCCCGTGAGCTGAGGCACCACTGGCTTCTGCAGGCTTCTTGATAGCATTCTCTGAGCTTTCCTTGTGCTGAGAAGGAGTAAATGAGATCCTTTTCCTCCCATTTCAGGTCTCAATGCCTGGATGAGAGAAGCACAATTATGCACATATAGGAATGTAGTTGCTAAACATGGTGGGACTCAACCAGTCTCAATCCTAAGGTTACATGGTAGGAGTGCGGTTTAGTGCTAGAATAAAGAAAACTATATATGATTTTAAAGGACAGTTGGTCAATAACTGAGCAACCTGTCGTCTTCTTTGCCCTCCAGGGAGATCTCAGAGGTGGTGATTGTACTGCTTGCGGTGTGCCTTAGGATGCAAAGCCTTCCAGCCCACTGTCTCCCTGTGGGCTATGGATAAACCTGCTCATCTTCCTGTGGGACAGCCAAAAAACCACAAGTACTAAAGCTTGTACCCTTTCTGAGGAATGGGAGAAGAAAGGCTTACTTCTCTCTTTCTTGTAAGACACAGAATTATGGCACTGTCAGTACTCAGAACTGGATTTGTGGTAGTCCCCTCTCACCTGTGTATGAATACTAAAGACAATCAGAGCAAATATGCAGGACTGGGGATCAGTCTGTGGTAGTAGACATGGCTATCCTCCTGGGTTTGACCTCTTTATTCAATTTTGTAGATATGCTTAAAACTCATGAGCATGCACCCTTCAAAATGGCAGAGGTGCCTAGCAGATGGTGTTGCTCTGCTGTAATGCACTTGAGGTTTCAACAGCATGACCTGGACAAACTGTTCCTCAGAGAAGTGGATTCTCCTGTTGTTTATTTTGGACCGTATTTGGGCTTGGGCTTTGGTCTTACTCAGCGGCAAGCTCTCTGGCAGGCGGTGCGCACTGGTTTTACCTGCTCCGTCACCACCTACAGCTCCTTTACTCGTCAGCTGGTGTGAGGTCTTCTGTAGGCTGAATGGCTGTGGGGTGTTCATCGGACTGAGTGCTCTGGGGCTGTTGCCTTCAGCCAAGCAGAGCATCAAGGGGAGGTCAGGATGTGCTATAGTATTTTCACAGCCGGCAGAGGTTCTTTGGGATGATCTAGAAGAGGCGAGACCTCCGTTTTATGCCTCAAAATGTCCTGAATTGCCACTATAGCTGCTCTTACAGGGCTGTTCTTGTGGGCCACTGAGGCTAGACTGTTTGTAGCCATTATTTGTCCACATCAGCACTCTCAAAGCTGCCTCTGAAAAGGCCCAGCTGGTATTTGCAGAGGGGATGGGTATCTCGGGTGTACTTTGTGCTGAGGAACGTGCCGTATCTTGCATGACTGGACTGTGACAATGTGCAGCACCAATAAAACTGTGTGTCCCTGCACATCACATGGCTGATCACAGACAGACATGATGGCCTGAGATGCCCCTTAGGGGGGCTCCAACATCTCCTCCTGCAAAGAAGTGGGATCGGTGGTAGGCTGAGCTTTGCTCAAGGTCTTGTGCATGCCTGCCGCTGGGCTGGCAGAGAGCAGCGGGGCTCTGCTTTGGGACATGCAGAAAACCAGCCTTGGATGAGGCCACCCACCACCTGAAGGCAAGGGATGGGATACCTGGCAAACACAGTTTATGAACTGTGGGTTTGCAGTGTTCAACAGTGCTTGTGGTCTGAAGTTAATGAGGTTGGGTTTTTTTCTACTCCTTTCAATGGGATTGGGGTCAGGGCCCCTACATAGCTTTTTGGATGAGTGGGTACTTGTTGGGACTTCAGGGTTCATAGAGGCTTATTGTCATCCAAGAGATTTATTTACGTTAGTGCTCAACTTAGTTTGCACAAGTTATGCAACCAATTCTGCAAATTTCATTTCCACTCATCGAGGGTCTCAAGAAGTGGAAGTGAGGGTCACAAGCAGGTCTTGAGGGACAGCGCTGTTAGGAGCTGGGAGACTGCACGGCAATGTTGCACGCAACAATCACGAGGGATCCGGTGCAAAATAAGGTGATAAAGGATTTTTACTCATTGAAAAACTGTGTTGTAAAAATGTGCTTTAAATTTTGTCAAGTGGGATTTTTGTACTTGAAACGGGAGCAAGTAATACTTTTAGCAACCCATATCATGGCACTTATTTTAGTATTCATGTTATTTATGCTGCAGTTCCCCTGTGTTAGTCCTTGCTTGTAGTTAATGCAAAATCTCGGGGTGAGGAGGAGGTGGAAAAGTGGATGCAGGAAAGTTAGAGAAGTGTAAAGCTTAAAGGATTTTATAGATTTTTCTCAGTACCACAAATTTTCTCTACTAAATTTTACTCAAAGCTCTAGGCATCAGAGGAAAACACGCTACAGCCAGCTCCTTCCAGCTGGCTCGCTGTGCTGGAGCAGTGACACATCCATCCAGAGTAGGATTTTTTTGTGGGTTACACCTCTCAGAAGACTCGACTGTGGTATTGGTGTCTGGCTCAGATTTTCTCCATCCAGGGAAGACGTGTCTTGAGTTGTGGATTCAGCTCGGGCTCCTTGTAACACGCAGCCAGCTCTCAGCAAGCCTGTCGCTCTTGGTATGATTTCAGTTTAACCGGGTTTCTTCTGAAACACTGTCTTACAGAAGGGATTTCCCTTTATGCTGCTGGTTATATTGCACCAAGCTCAACATGGGTTGGGAAATTCAGTTCTTGTAAAACAGCTTCCACTTGCCTCTGATTACAATAGAAGATAAATCACGTGGCAACGGGAAGTACAAAACTCTAGTAACTGGGTGAAGAAAAGCAAAACCAAGTACAAGCCACCAAGAAATGTGGAAAAAGAAAGGCATTAGCAGCTAACAGCACCCCCAGAAGGTGCAGGAGGACTGGGCAGTGGTGCAGCGCATCTGGTGCAACTGAGGTCAGGCTCGCTGGAGCTGTGCTTATGCGGTCCGGCAGCTGTGCTCTGTCATTTGGGATGTGTGCATGCCTCGCCTCGCCTCCCTCCAGCATCATCTGCAGCCTCCGAGTGAGATTGGCTGCTGCGGAGTCAGCCCATATCTTACTAGAGGGAAACTTGAGACCCACCAAGCCCAAATATCCAAATGCTGCTTAGTCAGATGAATAGCAGCAGTCACCAGCAGCCAGCCTGGGCTCTTCCCACATTTCATCAGGGGCAGCATTTTGTGTCTAAGCTTTGTTTCTCAATGTAATGTGTTTTTTAAAAAAAAAAAAAAAAGTTTGTGTGGAGCTGGCAGCGTGCGTGGAAAACCAGCACATGTTTTTTTTGCTGCGTAAAGAAAAAAATGTGGATGAGCTTTTTCCCTGCTCTGCTCCCTGCGCACCTTTCCCCGACAGCTGGATGCTAAATATGCGACCGATAAAAGGCAAAGCGCTTGCTTGCGAGCGTTATATTGGGATTTGCAGTGCAAGGCTCCAGCAATAAAAATGGGGGCTCCTTTCCAGGACTTCTCCTTCCTTAGGTGTTGACCCTGAAGCCCGCCTTAGATCTCTAAATGTCTCCCAGTCGCGCTCGCTCATCCGGGAAGGCTTTTCTGGCAGCAGGGGGCTTGTATTGCTGCTAGCACGCTCGGCAGAGCACCCTGCACGCACCTATGCTACCGCACCATACCTTTGAGGTGATGCTACTGGGACACCCTTTGCCTCAGGACCCAACTAAAATGTGGGGGTTGTGCAGGGTGCTGCTGTCAGGAGGAGAAGCTGGTTTGGTGAGAGTCTGTTCTCTTCTGGGTTTGTGCATGCGCACGTGCATGCACGCATTTGCTTGTTTGCACGCATGGTTATTACAGTGCAGAAGCCCCAAAACGCAAAACACGCTCAGGCTGGAGGATCCTGTGAAGTCACAGACAAATTTAAACTTGTTTTTTCTTTTTTTTTCTTTTTTTTTTTTCTCCCTGTTGGACCTTTTTCTGGATTTGACTATAACTCCTGCATTTGAACTTCAGAGATGCTCGTTCGAATGCTTTCAGACCATGCCTTTGCAGAGCAGTGCTGCTCTGGTAGGGGTCAGTGGTATCTACCAGTGAAAATATCCCAAGCAATTAATCTCAGCAGAGCGGTTGAAAGGGCACGCACCTTGCTGCTTCCCTGTTTGCCTTTCCTTTTGAACCAAAGCAAATGGGCGCTGGTGTGCGCTCCTGGAGGGTGCTGGGTGCTGGGGGTGCTGCCAGCCAGCACGGCAGGTTGCTCAGGTTGGCTGCCGCAGCACCGCCGGTTCGTCCTGACCTCCCCAAACCTCTGAGCAGCAGCAGCAGAGCACTGAAACACGCTTCCAGAATTACAGCCGTGATCTTTGCAGGGACTCCAGTGCGCTTTGAATTGGGGCCATGCATTCAGGAGTTGTCCTGAGGGTGGGATACCTGTGATTTAATTTCAGACCCCTATTTAAGTTTGGCACTTGAGTGCTTTCTGCAGCCTCTGGGGAGAGAGCAGGGGAGACCTGCACGTAGCAGCTATTTTGACTTGTGTTAAAAAAGAAGCCAAGATGACTATCAGCCGTTTAATTTTTAGACGGCTTATGTTAGGGGAAATTAATCCCTTCCTTTGCATCTGCCACTTGCAGAATATAGATGCTAATGTCTGCTAAATACTTTCAGCTTCTCCTCTCTCCTTTACAGGGGTGAGAACGCAGAGCGAGCTGTGCGTTTTGGAAATGTGAAATTTGGAAATGGAGAGTTAAAAATTAGCTTTCTGGAGGGTTTTCTGGTATCATGTCTTACTTCTGCAGAGTTGTACATTCCAGGATTTATTTTTTCTTTTTCTACATATTATTCCAATGTTGTTAGTTTACTGCAAGCTCTTGTTTTGTTTCTAAAACCCTGTAAATGTGGAATATCAACTCTTAATTCTCCAATCACATGGCGTCTCCCATTTAATAATGTCTGGCTTGCTTAAAGAAAAATGAGCGTGGATGTTTGCAGGCTCCAGTGAGTGTTTCCGGGGATAACGTCTCCCTGCAACTAGTGTTGCTCTTCTGTGGCCTCCCATTAGAAAGAAATTGGGAAGGGGTAGGGGTTTGAGCAGAGCTGATACCTGCTCTAATGAGAGCAGCGACAGACACCGAAGTCGGTGCATTTGAGTAGGAGCCGATGGCAATATGTGACCTGTGTATTTTGGTATTTGTGCGTCGGCATCGTTCAATTATTACAACTTACCTTCCCTACTGTTCCTTAATGTTTGGCCAGTTCTCGTGACCAACCACTTCCTTGGAGAATCCCGAAACACTTTCACAGGGCAGAAAAACATCAGCGAGCAATAAATTTTCTACAAATTGAGGACTAATCAACACATTCCCCTGGAAAATATTGCATTAAAAGACAGATATTTTGTGCATCAACCCTGTCATTGGGAAGCTGAAATTTTGAGGCTGCATCACGAAATTCCGGTAAGATTATCAACTTAAGCCAGCAGTGAGCGTGGTATCTGTATTTAGCCTCCAGCTCTAAGAGCCGCTGGGATATTTTTCTGCCCTGCAGTGTTGTTCTTGCCTGTTTATAAAAAAAAAAAAAAAAGGCAGTGGTTGGTGAAACCTAAGAGAGCTTTTACACAGAAAATAGTGTTGCAACTGGCAATGTAAATAACACACTGTGTTTCTGGAAATTCAAGTACACATTGCTTGCGCAGAGCTGCCAAATGATGCATGAAGTCTCATTGTTTCAAGAAATGAAGAGGAAATAAAAATATCTCAGGTTTATTAGAAGAAAAAATAATGAAGATGTGATAGAAAGAGGTTGTAAAGAATATCCAGCTCTATCATCTTTAAAAATGAGGCATTTTAAATGTGTTAAGTATATACATTAATTTGCATTCACAACTTCTTTTAGTGTAAAAATACTGTCCTCATCTCTTCATGGAAGTGACGGATATGTTGGCACAAATACATTGACCTTAGCAGCAGGTTCAGAAATGTGGACCAAGCTTTCCAAATTGGATTACCCCTCCCCCAAAAAGCTTTAAAGTTCTTAAATAAGTAACAAGGTTTTTTTTTAAAGCAGTCAGTAGCTCTAATAAATACTATATTTAATATTACGAATAATACTAATACTAATTTAATACTGTGAGGTGATTTTTTAAAGTAATTTGTATACAAGTACTTACAGATGTGTGTGGCTGCTGATAACTGGTAGATGTGACTTCTTGAGTGTACTGGGATTGATTTACTCAAGGCAAGGTTTTTCAAATAGTTTCTGAAATCTGATTATTGATAGTAAAATAAGTGGTCTTCAAGAAATTCTGAAATAATTTAAAGACTTGTTTTAATTTATTTTAAAATATTGTTTAAAAAATTGTTCTTGAACTTGCTTCTTGGGGGATGGGGAGAATTATTTTTGATTAAAATAATACAGATACAACCTATTTGATGCTGTGATCCCAGGAAACATCCAGGGGCAACTACCCTGATGGCATATGACTGTCTTGTGTCTTTTGAATGAGGGTTTTGCATACAGTGAATGTAGCTTCTGCTGAGACAGGAAACACTGGGAACATCTATTCATTCAGCATGAATAGAAGGGAACACACAAAGGAAAAATAAGTCGTTCTGTTTCCATAGGTGCTCTAACAGGAAATCTGCAAGTTACTTGGCATCGCTGCCATCCAGCGCTCGTCCCTGTGGTTTGGCTTCCTCTGATGTCTCCGCTACCAGGAGGCGTGGAGCATAACGCTGATGGGAGGGGGAGAAACTTGTGTGGCTTTGAGTGGTGCTAGTGAGGGAAGAGTGATAAAGTCTGAGATAGTACTAAGAAATTAGATTTTAAATTGGGAGGATAGAGGAAAATTGAGCTCTGGTTACCGACACCCAAGGACGGTTGAGTTGCATTTAAGAGCAAGAAGCCAAGTAACCAGGCTTGTGGCATTCTTGAGTATAAGCACTTGGAGATGAAAAAGGCAGTGATGAATAAAGAGGAGGGAAGGAAAATGTCTCAAATAGTTGGAAGCAAAGTGGAGAAGCAATGTCTGCATTTCAGTATTGAGTCCCCTTGCTAGGAGCATCACAACTGTTAGTCTGCAAAGGAAGAGGCTCGCCAGGGAGGCAGTCACGGCGCCAAGCCTGACGGTATTCAAGAAGCGCTCGGTCAACACCCTCAGAGACATGGTGTGAATTTTGGGGTTGTCCTGTGCAGGGACAGGAGCTGGACTTGATGATCCTTGTGGGTCCCTTCCCACTCAGGACATTCTATATGATTCTGTGAAAAATCTCCAGCAGGGAGAGGGGGAGAGGAGCAGCTGGGAGATGCTGAATGCAAAAATGGGGTGGGTTACCTTTCATTTATGTATTGCAGAGGTGCAGTACATGAGGAAAAAAGCTTGAGTCAGCAACTTTATCACAGATACTTTCATAACACTGGTATGAAGAGTCTTGCAATGGTATTTAGAATAAGTACAAGAACGCTGAGCTGATCCCAGATGCTAAACAAGATTTCCCAACTAAAACAAATTCAAATCACAGATAAATAGGTAGTTACTTTGAGTGCCAATCCCTGAAACTCAGTCTGGAAACCGAGAGTCATTCCGGGCTCTTTCCCGTTCGCTTATTAACAAGAATAATCCCACAGATGGGTCTTCATTGCTGCCCCTGGCGAGGTACGAACCACAGAGGGAAATGAGCCCGTGAATAATACAGGAATGAAAATTAGCACTGATTCCTCCCCATTGGTACAGTTACACATTGCAGTCATGTCTTTGAAGTAAGAAGTTGCTGCTTGTACCGAGACACCTTGTTTTTCTAATCATATCCAAATTTTAGCACATGGCCTTGCTCTAACATTGGGGCAAAGCTGAGCCTCATTAGTTTCAGAAAGTGCTTTGAGATAGCCAAAACCAGGGATGTGATAATGGTGTGGTTACAGCTTGCTTTGTTTTGGATCAGGATCTGAACTCTTCAGTTCCTGCTGTCTCTAACCCACCGCATAAAATGTGGATCATGTTCTTGGAAACAGGCTCTATTCATGCGGGAAAGTAGGGAATAAGTATGTAAATATATATATGTGCAATGTAGAAAATATTATGTAAAAATACCTAAACTGGGAAAACCTCGTGGCTGAGACCAGCCCCCATCTGTGATGGGCTGTAATCTCATATAGCTGCGTTTATGGACCTATCCAGCTGCTTGCTAGCAGTAGTTATGGAATAACTCTTTTTGGATCTACTAACCGCTCTTAAGATGCGTTTGGTCTTGCCAAAGTCTTTTTAGGGCTTGATCGTATCGCAGGATGGCAGGGTATGTGAAGTAAGCCTCAGCATGGGCTACAACTTGCACCCATCATACCTTATACCAGCTGAACCTGCTTGTGCACCCCTCCTCCCCGGGGCCAGTTGGGGACCGGCGGAGGCATATTCCCACATAAGGCAACATGGATTGCTGGAGCATTGTTATTGTGATGGAGGAGCCCCAGGCTACATCAGGAATCCTCCTCTTCGGAGGCTGAAAATACCGAGGTTGCTTTCTCGATGACAGCTGATTTCCCAGTTTAAATTTAGGGATTGAGATCACTGTGGGCAATGGGTGGATTTTTTTTTTAACGCAGCTGCAGGGAAAAAGGCTGTGTTCTGCATTTTCCCTAGAGAACTTCACTTTGCAATGATGTTTTTAAATAATGTGGGTTTTGTTCTGAACCCCACCAAAACTATTAGTCCCTCTGGTGTTATAAGTCTTGATAGGTTGAGGAACCCCAAGAGAGAGATCAGTTGGCGCTCTCTGACTATGAGATTTCTGTGATTCAGTTGCCATTGATCAATACCTTCCCATTCATGAGCATTGCAACTTTCAGATCTGAGGGAGAACTTGTGCCCAGAGAGGTTGTACAGCCTCCATCCTTGGAGGCTTTTGTGACTCAGCTGGCCAAAGCCCTGAGCAAGCTGGTGTGGCTTCATAGCTGACCTTGCTTTGAGCAGGGATTAGGGCTGGAGGCCTCCTGTGGCCCATTCCAACCTGAATCATCTTATAAGCCTAATGTGGAGGTCACTAGACAAGCTTGGTAATTAGCTCTGGGTCTTTCCCTGGTGAACAGTTGCTCATTTCAAATTTGTATGGTTTGGAAACTAGCTTTCTATTTCTTGTTTGTTGGCCAAAAGAGAGGAAAAGCCCATGTTCCTCTGAGCATTGGAACTAGGAAGCCTGATTTCCTATGGTTTTGTCTCTTGAGGTTGATTGTCTCTGGCATTTAAGAAAGTATGAACTCTGATTGAAGGCTTTCTGGTGGACAAGACTCTCTGGTGTGTTTCTCCAATGTTTAATAAGATACGAACCCGCAGATTGATTCTTACTCTGAGTGGATACACTTACAGGGTCTCTCTTTCTCTCTCTGTTCTCCCCAACACAAACTTTCAGAAACCGTGTAGAAAACCTAATTCTTTGAGGTCACTCCTTTGTCCAATTTCCTTAAAAACTTGCCAGCATGAAGCATGGTGGAGAGAGAGGGATCCTGAACTTGTTGTCTACATTCACACGGAAAGCAGAGCTGCAGACAAACCCCAAATCTTTTGGGCCTTCTTATGTCCTTGGTTTAGGATATAATAGACACCGACCTCTTTAAAAGTGTGACCCTTTTTCAGGTTTGTATGTGAGAGCTGATATCTGCGAATATCTGGTGGTGTATTTCTTTCGGTCAAGAAAACAAGTCATAATATGGCCTGTGACTGTACAAAAGTGGGGTGGACCTTCTGGATCAAGGCCAAGATCAAAAAGAAAGCAAAGTGCTTTGTACGAGGCTCTGGGTGCCCTTTGGCCTCTGATCCTCCTCCCCCTCTGTCTCCTCCTCTTCCTTTTTTCTTTCCTTTGCTTTCTTCTTTGTTGCCTTTTAGCCCTAGTATTTGCTTCTGAAAGCAAAAAATAGCAACGTGCAGTGCTACTGGGACTGCGTAGAATGAAATCCCACCCTGCTTTTCCTTTTGGTGGCTCCACTCAACTGCTTTCCGCCATGGGATAGCGTTGCAATAGGCTCTTAGTCGCTAAATAACTTAGACACTAAAACACCATGACGTGAAAGCCTGTGGTCTGTCTTGGAGCTCCCTTCCTGCATGTACAAAAGATTTCCATGTCCCTCAGTCAAACCTTGATTTTTATGTTTATTGACTAGGTTGACCAAAACATGGGACAAGTCCTGGGCTTCAAGTGACAGGGTTCTGTGAGCGGGGGTCTGAATGCCCTGCACGTGGGTCCACAAAGCCCCAGTGTGAACCTGGTAGTAGCGGTCAGTGTCTGAAAAAAGTATTTTACCATTGACAGGAAAGATATGGTGAATGAAGCTTCTCTGACCCTTTTCTCCCATCTCAGACACCAGGAGGTATCTAAACATCAGCTCAGTGCCCCATAAGCATGGTGAGATAACGAAGTCCTGTAAGTAGCGCTGCCTTCTTGTGAAGGTTTCCAGTCCATTGACAACTCGTGTCACCACACGGTGTAAAGGTAAAGGACAAAGGAACATCAGGAAAACAAGGACAAGGTAGCAACAAGAGTTGTTAGGGTCTGGAGGTACTGTCATCTTGCACTGTGGGATGTTGTGCCATGTTCAGGATCCCTAAGCCAGCTGAGTGGCAGTAATCTGGCAGCAAGGAGAGGTGGCATGAAAACGCTGTGTCTCCTGGAAAGAATAAAGGGCATTCTTGCCCTGCAAAATATCACATTTGATTGTTTTATTTTAAGCAGTCAGGTTTCTCTGCTGGGATGGAGGAATGCAGCTTATGTTTTACACAGAAACGTGGGCTCGTTACGCTCTGGCTTCTGCCACTCAAGGAAGGTCCAAACCTGCTGATGGGTATGAGAGTTTGAACAGTAACCTGCTCCATTTACATATGTTAAAATAAGTATTTTAACAAAGAACGCTGTGTTCTGGCTAATTCTCTGTTCAGTGCCCTGGTCAGCTCTGATATACCATCAAGGAGAAGACTGGCCTCGCCAGAGAGAGGTCACGACTACAAAGAGGCAGAGGCAGGGGAGAAGGAGAAAGCACAACAGAATTTTCTGAGTGCTGCAGATCAATGGGTTGATCCCTCCATGCTTCCCACACTCTCTTTGTTAAATTCCCAAAGGAAATATGGTGCAGGAGGGTGGTGTGAGTCGAACGACATGGCCTGGAACAGCGGTGGTGTGAGCAGAATTCCCTGCGGTTGTGCTCCACCTCTTGTGAACCAGCAGAGAAAGCTGTCAGCGGAGAAGAAAAAGCCACATTTAATAAGGGAAATTGTTATAATTACATTGCAATGATTCCTGGGTCTCACATGTGGTATTAGTTTCACAGAGAGACTTCAAAGCACTACTAGATAAGTGCTGCTGGGCTCCTGTAGCAGGTAGGGAAGCTGAGGCATGCAGCTTTGGTCCTCACTTGAGGTGAGGAAACAACTTTGTGCTAGAGATGGAGACAGATTTTGCTGCTTTCGTGCTGGTCAGCCCTAGAGAGCAGCCCGGGCACTGAGAGAGCCAAGGCAGTTCTGTTCTGGAGTGTGACCCACCACAAAGCTCAGGCACCTAAGATAGGATTTAGGTGGAGTCCAGACCTGAACTCTAAAATTTTAAACCCCCCCCAACCTTCTGCCTAGCACTGCCTTCTGGGTCCTTGCTGTCCATCCCACCTTGCTCCAGGCAGGGTCTCTGCTCAAGTGCATGGGGATTCCTGGAGCCCCTTCAGCGGTACATCAAATCCAGGCCATGACAAAGCTCTTTCTCCAGACTGGGTTTGCAGGAAGCTTTTTGCACCTGGCAGCAAGCCCAACCTAAGATCTGAGTGCCTCCAAGCTAAACCCAGTGTAACTCTTGCTTCTTCCTGGGCTGAACTCACACTCGAGCTGGATTTTTTCCCTTGGTTTTATGGGCTTGCTCAAATTTTATTGCAAATGTAATGACTGGAAAACAGCAGTCACCAAGGTCTCTTGGAGCAGGTGGTGGCTCTCCAAAGAGGCCAGGAATCAGCCACACCTGCAGAGCAAATAAACATATGGGTCTCAGAACAAGGTTGCAGCTGATGGGGGAGATAAAAGGGCCCATCTGGTGTCTCCTACCTGGGGTGGGTTTGGCTCTTCCAATCTCAGTCCTGTCAAAGTTTGCTAATGTTTTTCCTAGGAAAATGGATGACTGGTCTGAGTCAACAGGGAGACCCAAGGCCAGACGGCATGGGTCCTACACCTCTGAGCTGGAAGATCTATACCTGCTGCTGTCCTGACAAAGAAACCATCTGTACGTCTCGCTGCTAGCTTGATTGCTGCTTCTAAATTTGATCCTGGCGCATGGAAAAACTTGTCCTCTAATGAAGCAGTCGGCTGGAGAAGCTAGTTGGCAGGCTGCAGTGGGGAGCGGTGTCCAGCATGCATCATGTTTTGGCATGTCCATCTCTGTTTCTAGCCGCCTTGGAAGACTTCCCAAGATATTAGCTCTTTATGAAAAAAAAACACCCAAGCCAACCCAATGCCTCTGTTGCAGCGCGTCGCTCCGTAACCACCTCCCTGCAGTCAAATGGAGTGGGGGGCCGGAGCAGGCAAACAGCTGTACCTCATGGTAACACAGCACACTCGCTCTGGATTTCATCCAGCCTGCGTTTTCCTGCTCAGCAATGATTATCCCTCTCTGTCTTCTATGAACACCCTTAAATAGAGATGATCTGACAACAAAATTACTGGAGCAGGCTTCTAGGAAAGTCTGCCATGCACGCTGCCTTGGGGAGCCCCATCGGCTTACGGGGCAGACATCCTCGAGTGCTGGAAAGCCTGACCTCAACCAAGAAATCTATGTGCTTCAGATTTTCTAAAAAGCATATAGTGATATATTTTTCTACCGTATAGCTGATGCAGGTCACTGAACAGTTTATCTCACAGGTGAATTACAGCAAAGCAAAGCCATGACATGGATTCAGTGAATCCAGATGTTAGCGCTGGCAATCACTGATTAGGTTTGGGGGTTTTCTGAGGCTTGTATGCCAGCTGGAGGCTGGGCACTTATTTCATTGCTAGGTTGCCTTTGCACATATTTTCCTCTTGTATCAGCACCTAAGAAAGCAGTTAGCGATTTTCAGGAGCTGCCCTGCTACATCCCCTGCTCGGCACGGGATGACGGCAATTGGGGGATGTTGGCTGGGGTTCAAGGCTCTGAAACATGTGATGGATGCAGTACAGCGATGTCTCACAGCGTTGCCCAACTGCTAACCACCCACAGATGACTGCAATCACAACAATGTATAGGCATATTTGACTTCTGTAAGGTTGGATGACAAAGAGCTTGACGGGGACTGACCTTAGTGTCACGATGACCAAATAAGTATGTTTGTTTCTATTTAAGGCTGGGGTGTTTTTTTTTTTAGTCTTTTAACAGATGAGATCTGCTAATCTGTGGTAATTCAGGATTTTCTCCAGTTCAAGAGTACGTTGGAAAAATATCCGTGTGCGTATTATTTAGCTCCGCTGACATCTCAAATAATTTAATGTGGTTTTTAATGCTGTTTGTTGAATTAAGCGGGTGTTTGCAAAAGATGTCAACATTGGATTGGAGTTTGCCAGCATTGACATGGTCACAGCTCTCTGGGAAGCCAAATACGTTGTGCAAATACAGAATAGAAAAAATGGTGATGCAAGTGCCCTTTCCTATGTGATAGGAAGTCTATTGCAAATGGGCTATCATGTCCAAAGCAGAGAGCTAGAGAAGAGACATCCTTTCATTCTCCATCCGTCCATCCATCCCTGGGACTTTCCACTCCTCTTTGACCCCTAGTACCAGCTTCCTTGCAGAGAAGGGTGGAAAGATACTTGGTAAAGATGTTTGCTCTGGGAAAAAAATGTATTGGTAACTTGAGTAATCAGCATGATACCACCAGGATGCTGAAGGCTTTTGAGAAGCGTGTAAAACAAAAATTATGTTTCTAAAGCAAGATTTTAGTGTGCTTTAGAATTCAACAGTGCTTTTAATTCAGCCTTCCAGTATGGTTGGAATAAATTGGGAGGGGGAATAAGTGTCTATCAAAAAAGGAGAGTTACCTAATATAGTCTAACATAGTCTTATGTAGGGAACACCCTGGGGATGTGTAATTGGAAGGTAAAATAACCACATATATAATGTTATGGTAGGCTGTCAGCAAGTGGCTATGTTCCACACAGACATCCAAGACGCTTTCTTTAATGTGCGGGCCAATGCTCAGTTTGGGGAGGACAAGCCGTGGTGATGTTAGCTTTTTATTATGTCCTGTTCCACAGAGAAGTGCCGTGCCTTGAAGAAGCAATTTATGAATGTGTTTACGTCTCACGTCTGCTTTGCTCTGAATTTTCTAAAAAGGCAGTTTAAGTGGTGTAAATGTGTTACTGAAATGAGCTGGTCCAGATTTGGGGGCTGAATTCTGCTCCACTGCCGTGGTAACCTGGGAGGTCACCTTAAGAGCAGCCCTGGTCCTGATGGGAGTTACTCCATATAGCGCTACGAATGCAGATGTATAAATAAACATGTACAAAGGAGACACCCCTCTAGGCTCACGTACATGGTGAACTTGAAAAACAGATGCTTGTTAAGGAGGTCAAACCTCTACGTCTCTATATGCCCCCCTGTGAATAGTTTCCTCTTCAGCAGCTGAGCCCATCACCTGTGTACAGGGTTTGAATTTGACACCTCTGCCAAGTTTGACATTTCCTGGCTCTTTTTAACCAGGAAATTCCTCCTTTCTGTTTTTCTGGGCTAGGAGAGATATGTGATGATATTCATGAGCCTCTAATCCGCTCCGTGGCTTGTGTGTGCAAAACTCTGCCTATGAGCCTGATCTGGGATCCTCCGTCCATCTGCAGCTCTGGGAGAAGCAGAAGAGCAGGAACTTGAGAGATCGTTGTACAATGCAGCAATTCAATAAGTTTTAGTACTGCGGAAACCCTGGCTCACCTTGAATTGCCAGTGCTGAACTGTACAACATTCATATGTATCAGCTTTCTTCTTTATGAATCACTTGCAAAGCCCATATTTGACTCTAGATATGTCTGAAATTCATTCATCTCTAGCTGTACTGCATTTATCTCCGGCTCAGACACCAGCTCCAAAGTGGGATCTGATACTGATTCAAAACAGACTGAGGCTTTTCATCAAAATCCTTTTCTTTAAGTGAACCGTGGCAAATCTGGATTTTTAACACATTTGAGGAGAAAAAGAACTTATTTTTAGTCTTGCAGATAGCCTTACTCTAAAACATCTTGGCTGCAAAAGTGGGAGCTGTGTCTGTACAGAGTGGAATTTCTGCGAGGCTTTCTGCTGAAAAGGTCAGTGTTTATTGTCAGGGCGCTCAAGGATGAATGAATGAGTATAAAATCATGTGATACCGGTATCTGGGGTTACTTCGAGTCAGTGAACTTCAATTGCAGCATAGGTAACACCTCAGGCCCTCTCTTCCAATAGGAAAAGGACTTTTACGGGGCGAAATCAGGAGAGTTTGTCGACCAATGAACGTTTGCTCTGGGAGTGAGTCACATTCATAAAGAGTTTCAAGTTTGTGGTCTGGCAGATCTTGAGAGATGATTAAGCCCACATAAAAGACCATTATTAATACAGTTTCTATAGTTCTGCACCCACAGTTGTTCATGCAGATGGGGCAGGGGAAGAAGTATGGGGAGGGGGGGAAAATTACTTAACCAAGCATGAGTCACTGCTATCCTGGGTGAAATACAATCCTGTAAATGCTCTGTGGGCTCTGCATACCTGCTGGCACTCTTATCACGAAATTCCTATCTGGGACAAAGGCATAAACTTTGGGAGTTGCAGAGCAATTGGCCCAGAGGATTTTTAGCTGTGGCGTTTATCCGAGGCTGCTTTGAAGCAGGTTTCCACCTCCTGCTCCAGCCTGCTTCCAGGTGTCCTGCCTGCTGCTCCCAGCAGTGCTGCCTGGCCGGGATGGTGACCCCAGGACCCCACCACTATTCGGTACTGGAGTAAAACAGAGGGACTGGTCAGCCCCCAACAGCTTAGCCAGGGTTTTCCTGGCGCAGTACCCACCTCTGCATGGCCTCCCAACAAGATGCTTGTTGTTTCTCCCCTTTTACCGCCGGGACCAATTCACAGATTTATATAATCCTTGTCTTGGGTTGGAATAATTTGTCTTGATTTTTAATGTTAAGACGACTTCTTAATGTTTCCATCCCTGGAAGCCTTCTGTTAGAGAAAATGTTTCTCATTATCAGCTATGAGGTTGCCAGGTCTGGGAGATGTTTCTGCTTTATATCACTCTCTGTGTTCCTCCTGGTGTGCATGAGACATCCCAGAACCAAAGGTGATGAGATCCCTATTTTATCCATAGGAAAAAGATGTCACAGGGTACAGGGGGCTGCAGCCCCATTTGTGGTACCCCCACCAAAATGCCATAGTCCTGGCTCTGCCATCCCTGGCTTCATCCCCCTTGGACAGCAAGCATGGGGATGCCTGAGGATGCCTGTCCCTGTGGCCCATGCTCTGCCACCCTCCTGACCTACATACCTCATTGCAGGAGGAAAACGGGTGCAACTCTGACACGCCACTGCTACCCCAGCAGCAGCTGCCAGGGAAAGTGCAGAGAGTAACAACAGGGAGGATGGGAAGAGGGGCGAATTATGCAGCGACAACCTCCTGACATCAGGTCAGAAGTGGCGTAATGGGAAAAAAAAAAAGGAGAGAGGGACCCATATGGTGTTTGGCTGAAGCAAGTGACTGCTGGGAGTGGGAGCTGCCTCTCTTGTCTTGGGAAAACTGCTTGAGACAATTTCCCAAAAGAATTTGATCAAAACTTCGTCAGGGAGTGAAAACATTCAGCAGGGCTCGGCCCAGTCCCTCTATGTGTTTAGGAGGCTGCAACACAGATCTGATCAACAGCTGCTGGTTAGGTCTTCAGCAGACTCCTCTCCACCAAATGTAGATACCCAGAAGACAGGAGATGTCTATGGTCCTAATATGGTTAAAGATCCATTAGTAGGATGGTGATTTTTCTCTTCCACAGCCTTTGGCCTTCTAACAACCCTTGCCTTTGCTTGAAATAGGTGTTTTTCCCCTAATCCCCCATGACTCTACCACCCACCCCACCATCGGCTGAGGAGCACAGGGGGATGCCACAGGACAGTGGGCCCCCGCCTGCATGGGCGAAGTGTGAGCAAAACTACCTTCATCTTCATCTTCTCACCCTGCTTGGGGGCTCTGCAAGGAGGTGCAATAGCGTTCATGTTGCATCCTCCTCTGGGACCAGAGGGAAAAGGACTTCTTCATCACAGGCTGCTCTGCCAGGCCGGTTGTTTGACCGGTGACCGGATCAGATCCTGGCTGAGGTGGTGCTATTCCTACCTGATTACACTCTGCGATTTTCTGCCTAGGTAAATAATCCCACACTGGCTTCAGGAAGGGCAGTCCCAGACTACAAGCAAATACTGTTCTAGTATTTTTGGAATGAGATTTAAAATAAAAAAATTTGCTGTTCCTCCAGATCCTGTCCACCTCTCTTCTGCTGCTCTACTAGGCTGGCACTAGCTAGCACTGAACCAAGTCATTTGCTGTCAAATATATGTGTCGGGAAGGCTGTTTTCATCCCTTTGGCTTTCTGCTGAAGAAACAAAGTGCAGCTGGTCTCAGCCGTACTGACTGGTTCATTCACATTTTTAGGGCTTTTCATATGGAAAGGAGCTAGAAAATAATTTTCTTAGATCTGCCTTACAGGAAAAGCTGGTAGCAATGACTGCTCTTGGCTCTGATGCAAACAATGGTACAATCCTGAGTCCATGGGGAGCTCTGAGCTGGTACCCTTCAAGGTACACGATCTCCTCCCTGGTTTGGGGGTCTCCTGGACAAATAGCTCCTTGGATAGGGCCAGACTGGTTTATATAGCTCAGCATCAAAGCAAATGATGCAGCCAGCTGTTCTGTGTACGACACGGGTGGAGAAAGCCCTCTCCGATTACAGTTTGTGAATAATGAAAGCAAGATTTGGGCCGAGCGTGTTCTGCTCTGAAGGTATTGTTGCATCTGGGCAGCTTTGCTCATGTGCTGAGGAGAGCCAAAATGAGACTCAACTTGTGACAGCTTCCTTGGATGGCTGGGAGTGCTGGGAGCACTTATCTGGACATGGTTCAGCCAGCAAATTTAGCTAATCTCCCTGTTGTTACCTCTTCCTGTTATTTATCACTCTCTAGCCATTGCATGTGTTTCACATTAGCTGGTAAAGGCTTGGGGCAGGGACTCAAAGTACCCGGCTTTTACTTGCAGGGTTAGCAGGAAGGAGCCTTGGTTGGAAATGACGACCAGGCACATCACCGTCGGGATCTCTCTGATGAAAGCCTCATCCTATCATCCGCAGACAAATAACTCCCTGTGGCCAAAAATCACCATGTACATGTGCTGCCTGTCTTCAAGGGAAGAAGCTGGCAACAAAAAGGTTGCCCAGCGAGGTGATCGATGCCCCATCCCTGGAAACACTCAAGACCAGGCTGGACGGGGCTCTGAGCAACCTGATCTAGGTGGAGATGTCCCTGCTCATGGCAGGGGGGTTGGACTAGGTGACCTTGAAAGGTCACTTCCAACCCAAACCGTTCAATGATTCTATAAATTAGAGCAGCTGTTGAGGGACCCCACCATGCCCCGTGGGGTGGGAAGAGTCCCAGTGAGACCATGAACTGAATGTGCCTCTTGAGAGCCAGGAACTGCCCATCCTTGAGCTGGGCTGAGCGGTGTTTTACCCAACGGGTCGTTGCTGTTTGCATAAGATGGGTGTTATGGGAATGCACCAGCCTGTAAAAGCACCATGTGCCGTTAAAGCATCCCATCCTGCAAGCTGGGAAAGGTTGGTGGGGTCCCTGCTCCCTTTCCAGATCTTTGACTGGAGAAGGGAAAGCCTATCATCGCACAAGTATTTAAAAGAAAACCCAACTACGAAGGCTTTCCCGAAGTAAATTCTGCAACGCTATTCTTTTTTTCCAGCAAATTTACGCTTCTGACAGACACAGAAATTTCTTGCTACAGAGAAATTTGTGGGGTTTTGTCTTCTGAGAAAGTTTCAGAGCACTTACTTGAGAGGGGGATTTCTGCAGCATTAATTCAGCGAATATGCTTATGCTAGGCAGTGACAGAAGAAGCTTTCAACACAGGCTGAGACACTTCTCATTTCCTTGAAATGTTAGCTGGGGAATTTGGTTTGCTGCCATCAGCTGCTGCTGTTCAAAGAACAGCCCCCCCCCCAGTGCAGTCTCATATCAGTAAATTGTAAATTTAAAAAAATCTCCGCTGAGCCGTAGTCCCATGCCTGGATTGCTTGCTGTAAACCTGGGAGGTATGACTTTGGGGAGAATCAGATATATCAGTCTTGCATGTGAGTGTTCAGAAAACACATTTTTAAAAACCTATTCATGTCAGTTAATTTTGCTGATTGAAGCTTATTAATACCTGGCTTTAGTTTTGCCATTCTGAAGAAATCCACATCCTCGATCATGATTTCTCCCTTTTTTTTTAGTTTCTCCTCAAACCAATCTCTGTAGGTGGATTGCATTCCTAGGTAGATGGCTTTTGCTTTTCACCTGTAGCTGAATGTTCTTGAGGTAAATGCTATAATCTGACAATAACAAAATAGTCCCTTCTATAACAATCTACCTTGAAAGTATTCCATTGTCTGATTTTAGCATCTCTGTAGCCTAATCCTCAAATAACACAGTATCAGGAGCTAATATTTTTGCTGAAATAGACACTTTGCAACCTTTTTTTTTCCCCAAAAAAATTTGGATTTGCAGAATCATTCCTGGGTGCTGGTGCTATTAGTTTCTCATTTTTGTAGTTATCAGAATTTAGACTTAAAAAAAAAAATCCTGGGAAAAAAGTTCTGTGGATGCCAATTTGTTGGCCATTTATTTCCTGAGGAAGGAACTGTTGCATGGTAGAGTTCAAAAGAGAAACTGAAAAGTTTGCTTCCTAATAGTTCCTTCTGGTTTTATATGATTGTATAACGGGCAAATACACAGAGGTAGTGCTT
This sequence comes from Morus bassanus, assembly GCA_031468815.1. Taxonomy (NCBI): domain Eukaryota; kingdom Metazoa; phylum Chordata; class Aves; order Suliformes; family Sulidae; genus Morus; species Morus bassanus. The sequence goes on along the minus strand of CM062600.1, from coordinate 84,735,998 downwards.
AGAGATCTTGAACTTGACCAGGACCCAATTTCCAGAAATGACGGCATCTCCTCAAACAGTTCCTCCTTACCTCTGTCTTATAGGAGCATTTAAATTCAATGTCAGCTTTAGCCCTGACTCTCTCACTTACTATATTAATTAAGAGTTAATCACTTCGCTATCTCTTCTTCCCAACACAAAAAAATTGCTTGAAATCACAGTGGCTTGTTTGAAATATTCAGTGAGGTTTGTTTACCTTTTAATTTTTTGGGCTTTTTGATCATTGTTTTTTCAGCATCCACAAGAAACAGTTTTTGGTTTTATGTTGGCGACAGCTAAATTTTTCCTGTAAGCACAGGAGCCCAGGAGGTAGGACTTTAAAGAAACCACTAAACACCATGAACCTCAGAGGGTGGTAAGAGTGAAGAAGAGTGAGGCAGCTCTGATTTAATTTATTATCCCATCATGAAAGGTACCAGTCTGCTTTGGACATGCAAGGCTCAGCTTGTGTGTAATTCCACCACTTGGCTGTGCTTTTAGTTTATAAAGAAGGTGTGCAATGGAAACAGAGGTGTCTTTTCTGCTGTTTGATGCCTACTAAAGGTTCTTTGGGCATGCTTCCAACTCTGCGAAAGGATACGATGGTGCCGATGATTTTTAGTACGTGAAGCTATTACGTGTGGTTTCCATGTGGAACTGAAAGCTTGTGCTAACATCTTCCCCAGGAGGGGAAAACTTCAGCCCCATGCAGAGCAGCTGTTCAGTGGTTTTGTACCACCGTTGTTGAACAAATGTGGAAGTGTTTTGGTTTTCAGAAGACTTTATTATTTAGCTCTAATTTGGCATCCAGAGAATATTGAAGAGGTTACCATGTAAAATCACTTTTTAACCCAGTCAAGACTCAAGGAATAATTTTATTCTCTTACAACTCACTGATTCATGCAGCCTCAACCCAACTGTTGAAAAATGGAGATAGCAAGAGACAAAGATATCTGACAGGAGGTGGCTTATTGCTTATGAAACTCTGCAGAACATGGAGCAATTTGGAAATGGACTATTGACATCTCAGTAGGCTCAGCCCCATTTTGTGCTCTTGAGCCCAATTGGTAAACAGAAGTTATGAGGGGTAGGTTGCTGCCCTAAGCTGTAGTCATTGAAGACCAAGGGGTGTCTCTGAGCAGGAAATAAGGAATAGACCCATCAGGGAACTTCCTAAGAGCATGCTGCTTCACAAAGTTGCATTTGAATGCGTTTTGACTGCATGATAAATCAGGGGTTTATGTGCAAAGTTGTCCATTGTGGCTTGGTGAAACTGAAAGGCCTTTTGTGTGGTAGATGGCTTACATCAAGGCAGACGGCAGTGGGGGAGCTAAAACAAAAACAGCATTTAAAAGCTGAAGAACACTTCTGAACAGCATCAGCTGGTGCCACACAACATAGGCTGTTATTTGACTTAGACACAACCATTTCAGTGAGGTACTTGGGCCAAGGAGCATGTCAAGGCATAGGTGAGCAATGATGATGTTCCTGTTGAGTAATATGCTGATATTAGGTGGAAAGCACTGCACATTTCTTAGGGACCGTGAGTTCACACGTGCATTCAACTATCTTGACCTTTCTTGAGTTTTTTGGTCGCTGGGGACACCTTTTTCCCTCCCACACCTGACCATCAGCAGCTCATGTCCCAAGTAGTGTCTGACCCGAAGCAAACCTCAATGCCCATCGAAGCAGTGCTTTGGGGAGGTAGCGCTGGGGGATCATGTCCCTGTATCCCAGCTTGAAGAGTCGCCAACCCCAGGGGAGGAGAATACCTTGTTGTGTCTCAGCTCACGCTCACCCAGCTGTACCACTAGACAAGACAGACAGATGAAGGAGTACCTGAGGCTAAAAGCATATATTTGGAGGGAAGGAATAAAGATAAAAGAAGATAAAACAAGAAAATACCTTCTTATGCTTAATTACAGAGATGGTACTTAGCTGGCTCAGCAGTTTGACTGGCACATGTTGCTCTTTCTCCTAGCAAGAAGCTGGAATCACCCTCTCTTTCCTCCAGTAACTAAGACAGATCCCACATCTTTGTTTCCTCTCCTCTGGAAGAGGAAAAGGTCCAGAGGAAAATCTGTGACAGTTAACAAGCCCAAGCTCAAGTACCCCTAGTTGTGTGTGTCTGTTCAAGAAAGCTCCACACCTTGTTCTCTGTGACTCGGCGGTGGGACAGTGCATGGACTCAGGAGAGGTGAAGTCCTGTCCTCCTGAAGCCTTCTATGAACGTTTGCATCCGAGTTAGCACTTCACTGGCCTCTGGCTGCTTTCTCTCTATTCAGCTGTCTGAAGATGTATCAGTAAAACTCTTTATATCTTGAGAATATCCTGATTTTTCTAGCTGAGTTTATAACTTTTTTGACTAGAAGCACTATATCACGAAGTCCGTGGGTACTTTGTTGGGGGGTCTGTGCAAGGTAGCCAAGGAAAGGAAACGTGCTGCCAGTAGATGTTCCTGTACATGAGGCCAAACCTTCCGTGGGAAAAAGTCAGAGGCCTGGGAAATAATAAGAGTTGAAAATGCTGGCTGTAGGGTTCAGACCCATTACGTTAAAAATTAAGAGACGTGAAAACCGCAGCCCACATCTGTGGTTCATAAGTGAAGGTTTACAGTTGAACAAATTACTGCTGAAGTCTACTGACTTGTTGAAGTCACTGGACTTCTGGTAGGTCTTTTAAAGGCTGCGTTTTGCTTTTCAGCACTTCTCCACATTATGTGAGACAAATAACAACATCAGCGTTCTGTGGAAATCCAGTCTTGTCCTCTCTTGACATCTTCATGGCTTGCAAAATATATGATGCAGCCAGCCAGATAGCTAAGGCATGTACTGTGAGTGTAAACTCCTTTTATTAAAGAGTAATGAGGTTTAAGATGGAAAACAAGTGCTGGTTATGAGGGTAAATACCAGCACCGAAATAGAAGTGCCTCGGATAGTCTCCTGATAATTACTATGTGCATCTGCTTGTGTTTACTTTGCATACAAAAGCAAGTGAGCACTTGGTGGCTGCATGCTAAACGCCCTGTATTCCCAGGAGATGGCTGCTCAGCTGCCAGGTGGAGATGCTGTGAAAAAATATGAGCCTGTTTATAAAGCCTCATTTGAAGTTTTGCCAGCAGAGTAAATGAAGACAGGATGTCCTCAGAAATCTTGACCCAGCCATCTCCAAGGGCTGTGCCTTTGGGATGGCTGAACCGAAGGCCCCAGTGCTAAAAGAGGCAGTGATGGGGCTGATTTGGGGAGGACCGTGGCACTAGAACTGATTTTTTTTTCCAGACAAGAGGAAGCGTTTCACCCTTCCAACTTTTCGGTTGTTAATCTGAGGAGGAACTTTTGAATTTCTGCACCTGAATTTCTAGGGAATTCCCAAAAGCATTTCAGTTTGCTGGAATCTGCTCAGCACCGAGAGCCGTTCTCATGCTGTGCTAGCTTCATTCTTTCCTCCTGCCATCCATTATCCCGTACGTGCCTCGCTGCCTTCATGCTTTGCCTCCCAACATCATTTACATAAGAGTAAAATTAGCAGCTTGAGTAATTATGAATAAGTCACGTTAAACAAAGAGGCCTTTAGGCTGAATGTAGGAAGCCAAAATGTCTGGCATCGCAAACCTTCAACGCCCTGAACATCAAGGAAAGGATCATTTTTCTCTCTTTTGGAGTTTCCCAGAAATGCCAAGGGGTTTAGGAACCCAAATTCCATTGATGCTCAACGGGAGGCTGGTGCGGACATGGGGGATGCTCGACGTGCAAACGTTCAAGGTGCCCAAGCTTTGGTCTTCAGTCTGGCTCAGCTTTGTAGACCTCTTCTCTGTAGGTTGGCCACATGCAGTGCCCAGCCACGAGCACCACTACCCATCTGCATCCCCCCCACGTTATTCTGCTGCCAACATGGTGCTGCAGTGCCGAACATCACCGAGCTGTTTCCGAGAGCAAGGGGCTGGACTTGGGCCCCGCTCATTCCTGGTTGAGGGCTCGGCAAGCAAAGCCGCACCTGATTCAAAAGAAAAAAGATTGGAGTTTGGGTTGGTGTTTTCCAGATTGAGGGGCTTACCAGCCACATCTAATGAGGAGAACTGGTGCTGCTGAGCTGAGTCCAGGACAACAGCTGTTGCTAGTAAAAATAATGATTTTTTTTTTACTAGGAAAAAAATACGCACTGACAGCAGAAAAAGCGTTTTACTTGAGTAGAAACTGCAGGGCCTGTCTCATAGCCGTATATAAAAAAATCTTAAAAGGACAGCCTGTAAAGAGCTAGTGTTGTTGTCTCCAAGGCCTGATGAAAATAAAGGAATCTCTTTCAATTTTTGCGTATATTTGCACACTTTCTTGCAGAAGAAGCAGCTTGCTTTTGTTTAAAAATATTAAAATGCATGTAAAAAACATTAGGCTTATGGGCAATTTTGCAAAGGGTACCACCACAATCACCCCAGGAGTAACCATACCTGCGCTGTGGCAAAATTCTGTGCTGAAAACCCCCAAGTAATGGAGCTAATTTGTTTTTTTAGGTTTTGACTTAAGCACTGGAGGTTCGCTTTTGCAATGCAAAACCCAGAGATCACATCAGGACACCCATGCTGGTCCGTACAGAGTCATTGTCAGGGGTCCCAGCAGAGCCGGATGTGTACGAGCATGCATCTGACCATCAGATTTTAATTGCAGCCAAAGATAGTCTCGTTTTGGGGGTTGGTTTGGTTTTTTTTTTTTTTTTGTTCCATGCTATAAAAAGAATGAAGTGCTTCTCCCATTTTTTTATGTATGGAAAAGGTGTGGTTCTGAAATTGTGCACTTCCCACTTGGAAACATGACTGCTTTACAGCTTGCTGGTGTTCAGTATTACTCCCCCACAACGTGTCATGAGATGACACATTTCAAGCGTGTGCTTTTTTAGTTTTCCTGCACCACAAGACCTATTTGCATTTCATTTTTTCAATTCTGACCTCTGATTGTTTCCCAGTCCCTCAAAGTTGGGTTGTATGTTGTTTTTTTTTTTTCTGTTACCGTTTTCTATCATTTTGATATATTTGCTCTGCCAGGATTTCTATTTTATTCCAGCTGTCATATTTCTTTGGGATTTCGGTCAGCCTGGCTGGCTACAACATGTAGAGCTTTGTTTGGCAGAGGTGTTGAATAGTTTTTCAGCAAGCGCAGTTTACTGTACGCAAAGACCTTGGGGAGGAGTAATTTCCTTCAGTCTTTCTATTGTTTTTTAAAATTCAACCTCTTCTTCCTTTAGATCTGGTATCCCAGTGCTGCTGTTTGGTGTGAATTTGCTTAAAGATTCATTTTACTATCTCTAATCCACTGATTCTTCCAACCTTCCACAGGCTCACTTCCTAACAAAAGAGGGTTTTAAACTTTTTTCTGAGTATTTTTTATTGTTGCTAAGAAAGCGAGGTGGGTCACAGTCCTTCATCCCCATTGCTTCATTTTTAACGGCTGATTTGAGACGATATCACAGGGCAGGGAGTTCCCCAGGTATGCTTCATGTTGTATGAAATCACTGCTGAACCCTTTGACTGACTTTTATTTTGCTCTTCGATAGTCCCATGTGATCACTGTGAATTTTGCTCACCTCAGTACCAGCTTCATAAAGACACCAAAAAATCTCTTCTTATAATATTTTGGCTTCTTAACAAGTAGTCGTTTGTCTGCTATAAATCCTTTGGTATATTCTACATTGTTTTCCCTGCAAAGATAATTTTAAGAAAAGTTGCAGTATTGCAGATACTGAAAGGTCATGGGAACCTCTTGCTAAGATTAGTCCAACTTCTTCCTATCAATAGCTGTAAGTGGTGTTAGCATTTTAAAAGGAGTACTGTGTGAGCATTAAAAGACATTTTTTTTCCCCAAGTACACATTGAAAAGCACTTTTATCCCATGTCTAGGGCTGGGCGCTAACTGGAGCTCTATCACTATGGGCTGATGTTTTCTATTCAGGGGCTCACAGAGAATGCATTGTTCAAAGGAGAGCTGAGCTGCAGAGGTTGGAACAATTTCATAAGCATAAAATTATTGCAAGGTGTCTATGAGGAGCCTTCAGATGGAAGGGAAGCTCTATGGTGCAGGCTGTTAAGCAAATGAGCTTTACACTGTACAACTCTAAGAATAGAAAAAATAAAAAAAAACCTCAAAGTTGGCGTTTCCCTTCACTTTGCTCATTAACAGAAGCTGGACAGAAAATATTATGTTGTATGTAGAGCAAATAGATTGTCCTGAATTTCTCCAAGGATTTACTAACAAGCAAACACCTTCCAGCACGGAGCATCCCTCTCCGGCATGGTGGCCGTTAGCAGCTGGCCACGGCAGTGATGCTGTAAGGACACAGACACATTTTTCTAAACCCTGAGAGATACGACTCTAATTTGAGCCCCCTACCCAAACAGATTTCATTTCTCAAATGGCTGCTTCTCTTTTTTCTTTGCAGCATGTGGAGTCTTTACGGAGAGAGGGTTGTAGGCTGGGATCCCTCGTCTCCATGGGCTGTATCCCTTGTTTTGAGGAGTGGCTGGAGGCCACCTTTTTAGAAATGCCATGGGTTGTCCTTGGCACAGAGACTCCCTGCTGATCAACCTGAGCCCTGCAGAGCACCCCTGGCAGATTGTCCCAGTTAAGTGCATTTCTACTGATCTCGAGGGCTAAATGACTTATTTGATGGCTTTTCTTTCCCCCTAAGGCTGCTCTCACGCTTCCTCAGCCCTTAGCAAGAGGAGAAATCAACTTGGAAGGACACCGACTTCTGCAGGCGAAAGATAAAAACATCAGGCAATTACTGAAAACTCTCCTGTGCAGAGATGACAAATATCCTGATGCAACTGGAGAAAGACAAAGCCGTCCCCTGAGTAAGATCAGGGTTGGCTAGCACAGCGGGAAGAACAAGATGTGATTCTGGAGGCTTTTCTCTCTCTGAAAAGGAGAGCCTGTACTTCAGAGAATCCTTCTTGTACTGCTTACTGAGTGGCGTGTCCCACTGAAAGGCTGATTCATGGTGCCAAAGGCTTCTTCAGCAAAGGAAAATTATCCAGTTCCTCCTTGTGTTCCCCCCATTATTCACAATAACTTGTATTTGGCTAAAGCACACTATTGAGAAAGGGGCGGTCTGGAGCTGAAGATGTCAAGAAATGCAGATCTATCATCTCCATGACAGTTGTCCCATGGAGTTGATCAAACCCTGCAAAAAGGCACTTTATTCTTAATTTGCAGTTGTCTGGCTTCAGCTGCTGGAGGTCCATTAGTACCCATTTATTATTTTCCCAATCCAGGCTCTCATATGCAGTGATCAAGACACCCTTCAGCCCTCCTTTTGCTAACCTGGAGAGGAGGGTGCCCTTGGACCCCAAGGTGGATGGTGTTTGCTGTGAGACCTTCCAGTGGGGAAGAATGTCAGCCTGTAAATGCCCACAGCTCTGTACAATATCCAAAAATCTTACTAGGTGTCAACTTAATAACCCCTTTCCTTAGCTAGCTGGTTAGCCTAGAGCAAACCTGTTAGCTCAGAGGGCATGCGCAGCTATCCTGCTTCAACTCGGAGCAGTCCTGACTGCAGGCAGCTCAGGAGAGACCTTCATCCTGCTCTCCGCAAATGATGGGACTGGGGTGACAGCAGTAGGGGCAGTTTGGGTCTGTCTGTGCCTGTGCATGCATGTACAGGCCATTTTGGCGAGGAATTCCCCGTGCTTCAGCACCCACAGCTCACCTTGCCATGCTGAAGAGCCAGGTATGTCCCAACCCCTCTGCTGTGGAGACGCCCCAGCCGGAGCTGTGAACCCCCCGCCAAGGTGGATGAATTTGCAGCTGCATTTGCTTTTTGTCCTTCCTTTCAGTGGAGAGACCTGAATATATTTCTACGACCTTCAAATAATTTATCTCATCCTTTTTTTTCTGTCACTGCCAGCTTTTTCATTATCATTGCAGATGTGTCTTTACCAGCTGAAATCTTCCAGGACACATTTTCCCACCACGCAGATAACAACTACAACTGCAACTTTCCGTACAGCTCAGTGAAAACGGGATTTGTCTGAATATGTTTGGCTGGCTGAGGGATCCCTGTCATCCTGTGTGCAGCTGCCCTGCCCTCAACGATAGCTGCCATCCTGCCAATGCTAATATTACCCGCAGATTTTATCAGCAGTGTCGTGTAGGCGTATTTCAGGATCATTGATTAAAAAGGTCAATTAGCATTGCAATATTTCCCACCTAAAAAAAAAAAGAAAAATTAGAGTTGAATCCAAATTCTTGAGATTCCAAAGCTGTGAGAGTCTTTCTTTAAAAAGAGCGGAGAGATAACGCTGTATGAAGGAAATTGCCTCTTGAGTTGGAAATTTTTGTCATTTCTGACCACCATGATATCTACAAGTATATTCTCTCCCATCACAGTACCTGTGGCGTAGACATAGCTAGGGATGAGGATGTTTTGGTCGTGGTGTTTCTTTTCTGTAGGAATTATTTTTTTTCTGGGAAAAACGTGCCAGCCTCTGTAAGTGCTCCGCAGTGGGAGTTCAACAGCCTTGTTGGTTTTGAGAGCATGTCAAAGGGCAAGAACAGACAAACTCATGCCATAACGCAAATCCAAAAGCTCTGGGAAATTCAAGGGTGGGTAGATCTGAGGTTCTGCCCCGGGTCCATTCCTAAATTGAAACAGTCCAACCAATGGCACTGCCACTGCTTCTCTTTGGAAACTCTTCTGCTCCGTCACCCCAAAGCGTGCGTGCAAGGCTTGGGTGCTCTCACAGCAGTTGTGCTGTCAGTAGTAATATTTCCTACCCTGGGAGTCCAGTGTTGACAGTGGGATATCTTTTGGCTGATATGAAGTAACAAACTAATGCAAATGTTTTATTTATATTTAATATACAACCTCAGTGAAACTGTTGTGGGGCATGTGACTGCTTAAAACGTACAGCCTGAATCTCACTCTTAATTAATTTCATGCAAAGAAATTAGGAAAGCATTTGCAATATGATGCGTGTGGCAAAAACATGGCCCGCAACAGAGCGGATATAGAGTAGTATTCTGCAATGCTCATTTGTTTGTTTCCCTTCACTTTAGGCAGCGGACAGTACACAGTTTGTCTGTCTCATCCGGAACCACTGATGAAACATCACTGGAACTGATCTGGAGCATTTCTCATAAGTATTTCTTAAATGAGAACCAGCAGGTTAAATAAATTCACTTGTAGTTATTAATAAAACAATTTATACAGAGGAAGCAATGAGCAATCTGATTTTGTCCTAAGCTTTTATGCAGTTGCTTTTTGAGACTGGTGAGAGGACAAGATCATTCCTATGGGAAACATAGTGGATGGGATAGGACGGGATGAACCAGAACTCTCTTTATACGAAGGGTAAGATACAGAAATTATTTGATTGCTTTTTCTAAGGAGACATTTTGCTGATGTTCTGCTTGGTTTTCTTTGCTCATCTAAAGTGGATGAGGCAACTAAAGGTCCCGTCCAGCCCAAACCATTCTATGATTCTATGATTCTAACTATGGTAAAATTAAGATATTTTTCTGGGTATGGTGGTAAATTGACAGTTCTTGATCAGGAGGCTGATATTATAAATCAAGTCATACTTAATCTGTTAAAGCTATCGTAGGATCCTAGGACAATCTCACCTGAGCATCTTCTCACTGCCTTAGAGAAATGTGTAGAGAGGAGGATAAGGAAAAGGCCAGCTCCAAGACACAAGTACGGCCCAGCTTGTGGAAACAGCAGCCCCCAGGGTAGTGCCTGGTCTTTGCTAGCAGCTCGGGTGGTTCGGAGCTACAAATCCCAGCAAACCCTGCAACAGTGCTGCAAATTCTGGTTTGGTTGAGGGGCACCTGAATGGTTGCTTCCCAGTATGGCTGTGGCCCTTTGGTTTAACAATGCAACCTTTTGTTTCAGCCTGGCTTTTGAAGTCTAAAGGCAGCATTCCCCAGACACTAAAGCTACATTTGCTTTTAATGAGGCTTAAAGGAGTAAAAGGAGTCCTTGCAGCTCTCACGTGACTGTGCAATGTTGCTCCTGAACGCCCTGTGCTGAACCCAAGGCTTCATTTCAGTCCCGAGGGGTCTAGCAAACGCCAAGCAGCCACCAATGTTTAAGGCTTTGGCACAGCCAAGGGATGAGAAGTACGCTGGTCTTCACCAAACAAAAACATCAACTAGCAGAGAGTTTGGCTCTTGCCTTCTCCCGAACACATCCTGTTATTTCATTGCCATGCAGATCTTTCAATCTAAATATTACATGGTTGAATACTTTGAGGACTCCCAGGATGCAGAGGCTGGGCCCACGTTGGCAAGGTCAGAGCACTTCTTCAGTTCACCTTGCAGTTGGGTTTGAGCTGGATGGCATCAGGTTTGTGCACCCAGAGCCTGATCCCTTTTGGGAACCAAACCAAGGGAGCGCGGACCTTTCAGAGATTGACCCCAAAAGCACGCTGCCGAGTCAAAACGAAGCTCTGATGTGGGCCAAGGGCCAAGCTCTGGTTTATGGATGCAGATCAAACGTGGGTGCTCTGGCTGCACCCAAGTACTCGTCCTCCCCCTCGCCCGGGATCCCCATCTCTGCTGCACGGGTGGTTAAGCTCCCATGGAGCAGCTGCTCAACAGCTGCAGGTTACACTTCGTATATGAAAGAAACCCCAAATCTGTGTGAAATTTCCAGTGGTTTAACAGCTGTTGCTTGAGCCAGGCTCTCTGTGTCACGTATACGGGGACACTGGAGGGAAAAGAGTCAGGAGAGACAGCTGGGAGCAGTAATTTCTCCAGCCGCTTAGTTTTAATCTGCTTTTGCTCATGTCAGAGTCTTTTGAGTGAAAATTTGAGAATGGAGAAGCCTTTGGATTTATTTTCCTCTCTTTTCTCACCCCCTACCCCATGACTGCAGTGAGTCTAGTGTGAGCCAAACTCTGTCGTTAAGGGATTTATTTCTAGGGAGACTTTTTGGTGGGATTCATTGCAACTTATTTTAAATGTCTGAGCAAGTCAAATGCTCATTCTTATGAATGGAGAGGAGTAGCATCCGGGAATGGTCAGTTCAGCTGAATTAGCTATTGGTTTTAGAGGCAGACAATTTGCTTTCCGAAGACAGGAATCTTCACTGACTCTAAAGTTACTTTTTTAGGCTGCAGAACTGGTGATGCATCCCAGTATGTGCTGGATCTTCTGGGAAGGGGAAAGTGTTCTGGAGAGACAAGTAACTTTTGAAGAAATGCTACTAAAAATCAGGAAGTTAGTGTGTACTTTGAAAAAAACCATGCAAAGCCATTCACCAAATGATCTGGAGGGTGTTTAAAATATCTTGTTAACATAAAACATATTAATAGGCTGTGGTGTGACCAACTGACTAACCCTGTTTGCCTGTGGAGAGGGAGGGTTTTATGCCCAGGCCATAGAAGAGTCTGGGTCACCAGAAGGGCTTCGCTTACCTCAATCAACAGTAAAGCGCAGGATAAAATCTGTGGTATTGCTGGGATTTATTCTAGAAATGCCTAGTACAAACACTTGTTTCTATTTCCCGACATTTTGCATTCTCTCTGCATTTATAAAAATAAAATGACCCATTAATTCATAATCAAAACCAGCTCTTAATTCTGTGTTTTACTGAAATTGTATTTATGCCAGGAATCCCTTATTTGCTCTTAAATGTGATTTCGGGTTAACCAAAAATTGATGTGATTTTTAGCTGTGGGAAGTACTGCTGTCAGCAGAGGTGATGCTGCGAAGTTAAAGCCTGCATAGCATACGTTGAGGAGGTCATGTCTTCCCAGCACTGCTCAGCTGTATTTTGGCTGGTATTTCCCTGCTTCCTTGCTTGCCAGATGAGTCTCCTGTAATGTAACATCAGTCTCTGCTCAGATGATACCTACATCAAGGAATCACATCTTGATGGAAGAGGCTCTCCTACAATGAGACAGGTCATTTCTCTCTTGCTCTCAATTGCTCTGGTTGAACTTGTAAATTGAGATGCGGCTTGAGTGCAAGATCAAAATGGCTTGGGTCTTAGACTCCCAAAAAACCTTGGCCATGCAGGGTGCCGTTCCTGTACCTCAACCCTCCCTGCAGGTCTAATAGCTCCACAGGGATGGGACATCAGGAAGGGAGAGAGATGGAGAGGCAGAGGGGAGACCTTGAGCTGAATATGTTATGCTGAGAGGGAGGCCCTCCCTGGGAGCTTGACCACAGCTTTAGAAACTCTCAAATGCTCCATGAGCAGCAAAAACTGGAGTTTTCTGTTTGTGGCTGTGGGCTGCGAGCTTGTGAGGCTCGTGCCCGAGGATGGTTGGAGGATGCCAGGACAGCTGGAGGCCCCCAAACTAGTGGGGACTGGGCTGGTCCCCAGCAGCTGTTGGGATGAGACCATGGACACGCTCCCCATGAAAGGGAGAGAAGAAAACAGGGCTGGTCCTGCCAGGTTGGGGACAGAGCTGGGCACCTGCTTTTCCCTTCCCCAGCCCCTGCAAGGGCTCTGGCATGCCAAAAACCTCTCCGTGTCACAGCAGCATAGAAAGGAAGTGCCCCGTGTTGTCCCCTGCTCCCATGGTGGCATGGCCACCCTCGCTGTCCCACTGGGGAGCTCCAGGGGTACAGGACACCCCACCTCTGAGACGGGTCCCGTTGAGGGACACGGGATGTGATGCCACCAGGGATGGCAGGGGACAAGGCGAGGTGACAGCGCAGCATGTTTACCCCTGCCTTTCCCCGTCTCTGGGTTATCCCTGCCCTGGCGCAGAGGCTGGACGCCGCCAGAAAATTCAAAGCAGAAAATGCCAGGGCTGGATGGGCAATGGTTTGGTTTTGTTGTCTTGTTTTAAACAGCCCCTGTGAACAACTGTTGTGCGCGAGGGGCGGGAAGGGGGGGTTGCCATGGCAAAATGGGATTTGCTGGGAATGAATAGCGTTCTTTTTCTCCCCTGAAATGAATGGGTTGCTAAGACCTCCCTGCCTATGAAGACTGTAGGTGCTAGACTCAGTGGAAGAGACGGCGAACAATATCCCTCCCAGCTTTACGTTATCCACAGGCCTCTTAATACAACTCAATCTTATTACACAAAAAAAATGTGTTCTCAAGTGTAGATTGAGAGAGACAAAATGTTCCCAGTGGGATCTATCCGTGTCTCTTCCCCAGTCCCCTCCAACAACAGGGATTAGCGGCAATGTTTGCACTGACTGTAACTAGGACATAAAGACCATGGTTCATTTCTTCCCATTCAGCTAATTCTTTACATTGCAGACACTACAGGATCCATTTATGTTTTGTGTTTTTTTTTTTTTTTCTTTTGTGAAAGTAGGTTGGGGTGGGAGGGGGTGAGGGGGAGAAATCTGCTGAGGAAACTGTTGGCATCTCCAAAGAAAAGTATCTTTTCAAACCTTACCCCGCAGCCCACAGTCCTCCTCTGCTGGGGATGAAAGAAGCCGCGGTCCACATCTGATGCAACGGCATTTGCAGGCAACTTCACTTTTAGATGAAGGCTGTGATATATTCACCAAGAATGGCAACTTTTAAGAAATAAAGTGATTTAAGCTGGCAGATTTGACTTTCCATATCAGGCTCTGGGGCTCTTTTTCAGCAAATGGGAGAGTTCACTCTCAGCCAGCTCTCATTCCTGACACGTACCCACCTCTAAAGCAAACTACAGCACTGACTTTAAGTATGTTTTTTTTCTGGGAGAGCTTTGGGAGGCAGGATGTGACCATGTGGGAAGGGTTTGGCCAGGACTCCAGGGTAAATATTTTTGCCAGCCATGCGATCCCTAATACGCACCAGTTGACAATGTTCATGTTTTTCTCCTCTTTGGAAGAAAACTTCTCCAGCATCCAAAAACACAGTTGTGGGACACAAGATTTGTGCAAAGGGGCTGGAGGATGCCCTGGGTTCTGTGCAGCACAGTCACGCCGTGACCTCAGCCTGTCTGGGGAGGGTCAGCGAGGCAATGGCGTATGGAGTATCTTCCTGCAGGTCCTGAACTCACTCCATCCCTCTTCTGGGGCATGGGGATGAGAGAAGAGATGGTCGATATTGCCAAAATGCCTTCTGGCTGACCCAGGAACATGTTTTATCTGCTCCAAAGCCATGCATCAATCCTCCCTTAACAGACAAGTCTTGCTGACTCACAGTGCGTTCAGGGGAGGTTACAGGGTGAAAATGAAGGATTAGGAGATGAAGGAGGAACTCATAAATCTTTCTGAGGTGGAGGGCAGGCAGGGCTGTGTGTCACAGGCAGTGCTGGGACATGGTGACCCATCTCTGCCTCCTGGTCTCTCACTCCTCACTGCTGAAGGCAAATACTATAGAAATAAGAGCCACAGAGCAGCCTTCGGAGCTTCAAAATGTTGACCATGGTGGTTTATTTCCTTATTTAATTGCAAACTTCCAACCTCAGAGAGGAAAAGTGCGCGGTGTGGACACACCTCTTGTCTGAAATTTGGTCATCGCAGTTACAGGCTGTAATCCCTGAGAGGATTAACACGGATTTGTGCACAGACGAGAAAGAGGAAAAATTACCTAAAACTGCACCACACATCTCAGGTGACCCTAGCTAACGTGCCCCAAACATCTGTGATGCTATATGTACTACTCTCACCTCTGTTCTTGGTGCTGGGAGAGAGCAGATGAATCTCAGCTGTCCTTTGGGGGAGCACAGGCTTACCAAGGACTTCAACACACTCTTTGGAGAACAATATTGCATGTGCTTGAAGTGGGTGATGATACCTGAGTACCTTTTTTCTGCAGCACCAAGCGATATTCTAGGAATGGGCAAGTGCTGATATGCATTATGTATTCCTGGGCTCCTTCCAGCAGAGGGAAGGCGTGAATGGTACGCTGGAGAAAGTCACCTTTCTGCCATCTCAGCCCTTGCCACAGAGGAGGTGTTTTGGTCCAGATCTCCCAGGCTGTCGGTGTTAAGACCCACAGACAATGTATTTTCTCTGTTGGTTTGTAGAGAAAAAAATAATAGGACTTTCACAGGATCCTACCTGATGAGCACATGCTCATACTGACATATTCATCCGATGTTAGTTAATAAGGACGGGAAAATGTGTTGTCAGATTCAGAGCTGTGTGTTAGCTCGCCCCTCGCAGTCCTGTGCTGGATGAATGATTTATATCATTAAACCTAAAGAATTTGGAAACAGCGTTGTATTTTCTTCCCATGGGATCACCGACTCCACTTGTTCTAGCTTTTTTAGAGTCTGAAACAAAGATGGTTTTAGTTCATTACTGGCAAATGTGAATGATGCTCTGATTTTGCAAAAATGCAACATACTTCTAAAATTAGTGTCATCCTGTTTCACCTTCTTCCCGGTCACTCTGTTCAAGCAAAGAGATCAAACCTTCATGCTTCTCCAGAACAGAAATGGTTCATATTTGAATGAATTTAAAGTGAGGTCAGTGTGTATCAGCACTTGCACAGTAAGCATGGACTGATTTGTGTTTAAAAAATCAGGTGGGAAGAAGAGGATACTCTGATATTAGGAAATGTTCTGGACTTCCAAGTGCTCTTCAAAGATGCACTGGAGTTCAAAAACTTCTTAGATTTTCTGTTGCAAAAGCAGCGAACACCATACCGTATTGCATAAGGGAAAAAGTTAAAGATGCAGGATGCAAGGAAACCTTTTTACTCACTCGGTCATCGTGAGACTTTACCTGGGGCAGAGCTGAAGCATGGCTTTATGTACTACACGTCCTATCTTTGGCCAGAGGGATGGAATCAAATATCCAGCCTATCCTGTTTTCCATTTTTTATGGAGATCCTTTTATTTTTTTTATTAAGATCACCTAATAACCATAGGAAGCCAGCTAACACAGTTTCAGGTGGATTACTTCAGTTATAAATTAACCCAGAGGAGGCAGAGTTTTCACTTTCACCTAGAAGCTCAATTTCCTCAACATCAAATTTATGCAAGGACGAAGCTGCTGTGGGTGCCCGTGAGAACTTGACCATAGGAGGAAATACACAAGCGATTAATTGCTCCAACACCAACCGTTGGAACTCTCTTAACTAACACAAATCTGGACAGCCTCTGCAGGCCATAAATCACTGCTGGTTCTGAGCTACACAGCCATGAAATTCAGTCTTATCTCGGTATAAAGCAGCTCCCCTCTCCCTTCAGTGCAGCCTGTCAGCAGGTGGCCTCTGTCACTGAGAACATCTTCAGAATTAGCACCAGAAGATGCAACTCACCTGTAAGGATAAATACTGGTGGGTTGTTTATGGACACCTCTGCAATTAATCACCAAAAGTCTGCCAAGCAAGGAACGTCTCTCTTTGTCAACAGGGGATGTGTTTCAGAAATTCAGCGTTGTTTCAGAAATCCAAACGCAATCAAAAAAGCCTTGATGAAGATGTGGCAAGTCCACCCCATCACACACCCCTGCAGACAGGAACATTACTGAGCTCACCAAGCTCAGAGCGATGTGTTTAGATGCAGATTCATCCTGAGTTGAAGTGGAAAATGGGAGGTGAGGATAACCCTGTAGCAAAACCACTGCCCAAATTCAACAAATCTGCATTGGTTTCTGCACAGATGGTTTCTCAGGAGGCCTTAGCCACAAGGACAGGTGCTCTCACTGCTGGCAGAGTGCAATCACCCCTGCTGCTAATTACTCCATCAGCTGGGAAGGGTAATAAGTTGGGTTGGCCTCCCCCTAATAAGGAGAAGTTCCTGATTAGCTTCTTGTCCCTTTGTAAGGCTGGAGCAGCACTGGGATAGCAGGAGAAGGGTTGGTGGTGGAGCAGTAGTGTCTTCAGACTGAACAAGGGCTCAGAGGATGGTCTGTTGCCTTTATTTCCAGCTGAAACGTTCACTTCAAGAAAAGGTAAGTGTTTCATGAGTGTTGCTGTGGCTAGCTGGGGGTTGTTATTTTGGAGAGGAGGAAGGAGGACGTGCTGGTGTGGATGGACGTGCAAGCAGCCGTGTGGAAGATTGTTTGTTTAGCTGCGATGGGGTGTTCTCCAGTTTCCTTTGTACAAGTGTGCTGTTGAATATTAGCTTTGTGTAGCTAAGGCGACGGTATCTCTAGCTCTGGTAATTAGGGTCTCTTGCATTTCATCTGTTTCTGACAGACTGTGGTTGTGAATTAGAGAACAAAGATATTGCTGTATTTCCCCCCCCCCCCCCTTTTTTTAGGGACTTTGGAGTGTCTTACATTGACAAATTAACTCATTTGAGAAATATTTCCTGGATAAAGGTCCAATATAACTGTTGGAAGGGTTAGAAGTTAGAGTTAGAAAGTATAACGTTTCAGAAACAAGTTATCATGAATTATTCATATCTTGGCTTTCTTATTTTTATTGTTTGCCTATTCTATTAAAAAACACTTTTATTTTATGTATCTACATGTTATTCTTAGAATATTGTATGGTTGTTTTTCTTCTATGGAAATATGGAAGAACTACTTGGAAAAATAAGGGACAGTTCTTAATTTTAAACTTTTAGGGAAAAGATTTTCACTAATATAACATGAACACCTCTAATCTTTGAGCATATGGTTAATTTGTTAAAGTTTCCCTTTATCATTTAAAATTATACTTTTTGTCAGTTTAAATATACCCAGAATATACAATGAAGATATATCTTCAATTTCAAAATCGGTTCTCAAAACTATGCATATGGACGGTTAAATTTTAACCCTCCATTTGAAGCTCAGTTTTAGTAGAATGACATCTTGATGGATTTCTCTGTCTAAATATATTTAAAAAAGCAGAATTCTCTTCTCACTAGGATGGGGAATGAAGACAACAAATTCTAGAAGCTTTACAGAGCTGAAGAGCTGGGATTTTTGAAGATAAAGATGGGGTGACTTCCTCATTCAGGGTCCCTGAAGCACTGCATGTTACGGAATCGGCATGCAGCAATAATCCATCCCTGGGTATTTGGGGAGTTAAGGCACACCCTTACGTGAAATCCTTTGTGTGTTTTTCCTGTTTCGCAGCATTGTGTTATTAGGTACAACTTCTATTTACAATAAAATAATCTTTGATCTGTTCTCTATTGTGAAGGTGAGCTGTGTCTCGCTGTCTCACTTGGCTGCTGAAGGAGGAAAGTTTGTCATCTCACCTCTTTCTATAGCTGCTGGAGAGAAACAGCTTCAGGAGGCAATTGGGCAAGTGTTATAGGGTTTTTTTTGTTGTTTCTCTGGGTTTTTTATGCTGGGACAAACCTCAGTCATTTGCCCGTGTATCATCTTACATCCTGCTTTTTAGGTTGGGATGATCGCCCTTTTGGAAATACTCCTCTGCTTCTACTGGCTGTAGATGAGATGCTTCCTATGGCGATGGCTGGAGTGAGATAAAACACTGCTTCCTATCGGTGTCCTCTCTAGACCGCGGTGGTGACACCAGAAGCTCCACCTGATGGGATTTCTCTGATTTGGCTGTCCCTGTCCTGTGTGTTCCCGGAGGAAGGCAGGGCGGGAGGAGTGGTGATGAGGGAGAGGGCAGCGTGCCTGGGGAGATGGGAAGCGTGGTAATGAAACCAAGCAGCAAGTGGAGGACCAGGAGGGGCTGTCAAGGGATGATCTCTTCATCCTGCCCACTTGGCACTTATTGCCCACTTGGCTTTCTTGTTATCGTATTTTAACCTAGTTGCGCCTTTTGTGCACAAACCTGGGTTGAGGCTGGGCGGCGTTTGCGTAAACGGTTGCTGGCCGGGGAGCTGGATGTGGGTCAGGTGCCCTCCAGCATGTTTGCCTGGTCGCACAAGGCTTTCTGCAGGAAGGGTTGTGGGACCTGTGATATGAATGAGATGGGGGAAAGCAAGCAGGACAGTCACCTCCTGAAGCCCTGTGATTTTCTCTATTAGGCTCTACTTGAAGAGGTGTGTTCTGCCTTAGCTCCTGCCTCCATTTTTGGGCAGAAGCAGGAATTTGCTACTCCTGGCTTCTTTTGGTGTTCAGAAAGTCCCCCTTTAGGGACCTTCTGGGCTGGGGAAGAGAGACTGTGTTTTTGTTGGCTTTAAATCCCCAGTGTGAAATCAAACGTTCTTACACAAGAATGTTTTCCCTTATCTTCCTTCACGGGCACGTGGCTGGTAGACCAAGGGAAGGGGGGAAGGAAGGACAGATGTGGAGGAGCAGGGCATGGGAGCAATGCAGTCTTCTTGCTGCTGGATAGTCATTGACTACTTAGGGGCACCAGGGAAACTTCAGAGCTCCCAGGCCTCCTCCCAGGTTGATTAATCCAAAATCCCTTAGGATGAAGGTCCCTAAGGAGTTCCTCTTCTCCTGTCTATTAGCAAGACTGTTTGCAGGGAGGTTTGGCTGCAGGGCAGGGTTGCCAACAACAGCAAAACAAGAAGAATTCTTCACCATGAGCAAAATTACTAACTGGGTATTGATAAGGTGATGCTCTGAAAAGCAGGGTGATATCTTGGGGCATGGTGGGAGACAGAAAACAGCCAGGAACAAGAGAGTGTCAGGACAGCCTGTCTCAGAAAATGAAGCTCAGTATGTTTTGGGGTTTTGGTTTTCCTTTTATAACAGCTTAACTTACTATGGGTGAAACCACTTGTGGTTTCCTGTTTTCATTATTTGGCTTTTTTATTGTTTGGCAAGGATGTTTTTTAGAAGCAAAGTCAAGTCTCTTGACCCACTTCAGCAGGTTTGGCACTACCATGCAGGTAGTATGGGCACCCGGGGGCTCCGTTGAAGGGGTTTGCATCCCATTAAAGAGAGAGCAGCTCTGTATGGCAAAGGAGAGGCAAAGAAAACTGGTGTAAGGCTTGGCTTGTCACAAAGTCAAGTAAAATCTGTCTGCATGTCTACTTTCATTGTTGATAGCCCAAGCTCCCTAGCTGGAGACCATTGCTGATTTATAATGCTGCATAAAGCCCTGAGAACTGGGGTAGACAAAACAGGAAGGAAAAGAGCTTTACAAATACACCAAGTATTAAGAAATTGCTAAGTGCTGGTGGGTCTTACAGATTGATGGTGCTTTCCCCATGGTGGGGGGGTGGGGTAAAAAAAAGAGCATGCACTGGGCTACCTCTCTGGCTGCTTTTTCCAAAGATGATTCTGCAGAGAAGTCAATCCTGGCATTTTTTCCCCCAATCCCAAGTTATACCCAGTATTGATACAACCATGCAAAATATGACAGATATTTGCATCTCCTCTCACTTCTGTTTCAGACTGCTGAAACTTCCTAGAATTAGTGGATGTCTGCCAGTCCGAGTGCATGAGGGAGAGGGTGTTGTTCTTAATGGACCATCTGTACAAACTTTGAAGGAGCTGAGAGAAGCACAATGTTGTGGGGCATCCTTGGCTCCAGGGTTGGGTTAGCAGCAGCCTTACCTGCGTCCAGGATTTAAGAGAAATGTGATGATGGGAAAACACAGGCAAAAAGTGTTGCTGCACTTGGAGAGGAGCCTCTGCTCTTGCAGCCAGTGCTGCTGAAAATATGGGTGGTTAATGAAGTCTTACAAATTGAGTAATATCTGTCCCTGCCCCGTTGGGTTCAGTAGGAGTTTCTCTGCTGCTTCAGGCTGATGCTGGATCCTTAGAGCCTGTAAAGGCCGGGAGGGACAGGAGGGTGTTGGTCTCCTGCTCGCTTTCCCCCATCATCTGTCAAACTTCGCAAAACACCTTCTCACATTTCAGTGACAACACGATGTGCCGTAAGTGACCTTCTGCCCCAAACATGTAGAGATAAGCTTAGGTTTTTAGTTCCTTTCTTTAACAAGGAAGACTTCTCCTTTTTATGAGCT
The DNA here is from genome assembly GCA_031468815.1 of Morus bassanus. NCBI lineage: Eukaryota > Metazoa > Chordata > Aves > Suliformes > Sulidae > Morus > Morus bassanus. The sequence continues at coordinate 84,715,297 of CM062600.1, read as the reverse complement.
TTGCAACTGAGCCCTGGAGGTCAGTACTGATGAGTGGATTTTTTGTCACGATTCCTAGAAAGCTTGTTAATTCATAACACAAGATTTCTTTTAGGAAAGACAAAGTCACATTGTACAAACCTTTGGGAAGCACTCATTGCTGTAAGTGCTGATAGAGCCATGTTACGCTGGTTTACATTCTGCAGATGGCTGATTTATGGTGGTGGCAAGTTGGTGGGGTGTTTTTCCCCTTCTAGATGCAAGGTAATTTCCTGAGCAAGTCTGAACTCAACCTCAGTTGAGTATGTGTCACGTGTGTCCTCTAAGGAATAATGTTGTTTAAAGATATCTCCAAAATGAGAGAATTGAATGCTCTAACTCTATGCAAGTGGTGCAAAGTTGTGTTTGTAGTGAGCAGAAACTCTCCCCAGGCTGTGGATGAGATGAAGATGCTGGGGAGACACAGAGGCTCCCTCCCAGTTCCTGCTGAGCAAAGGACCAGTACAACACAGAAACACTTCACCAAAAAATGATGGACTTTAATTATTAAGGGCCTTAAAAAAATATTTTGCTCCTAACAAAAAGCTGCTGCCATGGAAGGAGAGGTGTGCAAGCAGCACTGGGTGAGAGAAACGGCTGAGATTTGGTCTGTAAAGGTTTTGTAAACAGCTGGTGCACTTCCCTATAGCAATATGCAGCTGAAAGCATTTGAGAATACTTTTATTTATCTATCTACTGCTCAGCAACAGTAAACAGTGTCTCTTCCTCACTAAAAATCTCATCCATGTTTATATCTGTTTCTGGCACAAGCGTTTCTTGGAAATTCCATCTGCTTGAACTGCCACAACAGGATGAAAAGGTTTTGGGGATACATCTGAAGGCTGAGCTGTCCTTCCCTCACAGCATCAAACCTCCCTGGGTGAAGCAATGAGGGGTGTCCATGGGTCTGTATGGTGGGAGCTGCAGGTGTCCCATTTGTTGGGGTTACCCTTGTCATTTTGCAAGTGGCCTCCAAGTTTTAAAGCCACCCCCCCAAAAAAAAAATTTAGAGAAAAAAACCACAATAGAAGCAGCTCATCTTTTCCTGTAGGGGATCACTAACCAGAGCTTTTCGGTGCTATCTTGTTCTGTAGTTTCTTTTTCTGCTTCTGCTTCCCCTCTTCCTGTATAAGTTGTCAAATGGATTAGCTGAATTGAAATGTCCACCTGGCTGAGATGCTTAATAATTAGTTGGTGGCACTTTTTGGCTGTGCAAAGGCCACTGCATGTGGCTGCACGTCTCTAAGCAGAAGCTCTGTAGGTATTTTCAGCTTTTCTAAGAAACTGAAATGTAAAAGGCTCTTTGTCACTTGCTGACAGTGACAGGAACATTTGAGGGGGTAGGAAGGAGAAAGAAAATGTGGTTTTGTTTCACAGAAAGACAAATTCGGGGAAATGGAACAACAACAAAAGAACTTGAGTGCAAATTAAACTCCAAATAACTCCCCAGAACAGGCTCTCTTAACATTTTCCCTCTCCATCCAAAATGTGGTTTTAAACAAAAAAACCCCTGCACATCTTCCCCAGTGGCAGGGAGAATATTCCTGGACAGTTCTGCCTGCTAGCTTTCCTGTGATAGGCGTTATTTTGGCTTCTCATAGGTATGAGCTGTAGCATGCAGATCACAGGGACAACTATCTGGAAACAGTTGATACTGGGGCTAAAGCTGGTAAAAATTGGAAGCATTCCTGGTCTGCAGCTTCAGAGCTGTAGTGCTGAGATATGCCGTGCTGGAAAATACAGGAAGAATCCCAATTTCGTGGCTGCCTTTACTTAAAAAGCAAGCAAACAATGCCCCTGTCTAAACCAACAACAACAAAAAACAAACCACAAAACCCTTCTCTGTGTGGCTGATGATGCTTCATTTGCTACTTAACTCATGGTTGCATGATGCTCAAAGACATACTAGTGATGTGGTGTGACTAATACGAGAACTGCACTGAAAACTCTTTCAGGAACATGTTGAAAATGAAGTACTCCAAAAAAGCCACTAAACTTTTCCAACATTGCTGACATTGGGTTAGGAGACAAAGGAGGCTATGAAAAATGCTAACATTAATGTAGATAAAAGTGCCTCCCTGGAGAAGACACATATGGAAATAGAGTAGATTCATGGTGGACTCCCTTCACCTGGTCATGGAGAACCTCCCTGCAGCCAGCAGAGCTAGAGGGGCTCTTCAGGAGTGTCCATCCCTCCCAAAGAAAAAGGGTAAACATATGATAAATCATCTTCCAAAGTGCCCATTACCTCTACTGACTGTAAGAAACCTCTTGCTGAGACTTGAATGTCAAACTTTTAGCAGTCTAAGATTGAGGTGACTCTGACTTGGTGGCCTGTGAAATATTTATTTCAGCTCTTTTGTGGTGGACCACAGTGGTGTCTGCATCCTGGTGTGTCAGCCCTTGTCCGGCCGAGGAGGCTCGGACCCCTGTCACAGCAGTGTCACCCAGCCTGGTGGCATGATGGTTTTTGAGATATCCCAGGATCCTTTCTTTCCCAAGGGTCCCATGTGCTGGATTTCGGGGAAGGGTGTCGATTTCTGGTTTTAGTTTAAAATGATGTATGCTCCTTGCCATGGCAGGGGAATTCTGCATGAAGCAACCGTGCCCCGGGTGTTTAAACATCATAATGGACGTATTTCTGTTTTCTAATTTTGTGATGTTTTAGAGGGCCTGTGACTCATTGTTTTTGAATGCTTGGGATTAGCAAGTTCTTTCTATGTTCAGTTAGGGGTGTTTTTTTCCCAGAAAACCAGAAACATCTAGACAGTCAAGGACATTCAGAGCCGCTTCTTAAGTTCTGTCCTTCGCAGGAGCCTTGTGTGCTTGGGCTGGCTGCTCCAGCTGTCCTTCCTCTGTGCTCTTCTAGGTCTATGGAGATGTCTTCATTGTTCTTGCTTTGATTGCACCTGAGAAAGCTGGATGATTGCAGATCCTTCTCCTTTAACAGGCTCTGCTCAGGGAGTGTTTGCTGCAGTTGCTGCCTGGATACTTTTGTGGCTCAGATTTCAAGCCTTTTGTCTGCTCCGACTCAAATTGTTCTCTTATTCATGCACTCTTGCTCATAAGAGACATCCTCTTAGGTTTTTGGCAGCGCATCCTGTGGCCACTATGACTTGCTTGATATTTTCTGTGTTTTATCTCCTGCAGCGCAGAGGCTAGAAGCGTTTGGCCGGTGGGAGCGGGGTGGTGTGGGCTCCACATGCTTTATGGATGATCCTGCAAGTGATGTATGGTATCAGACCTATAGGTGAAGAGTAATTGGGGTCCATGAATTGCTGTGTTGTGTTGGGAAGACAGGAAGGGGAGAGGTCAGTTTAATTTACTCTGTGAATATGAGTTATTTTGAAATCTTCCTGCCACAACTAGGAACTGAATCTGGATAAAGCCTATTAATTCAGATTTTGCAAGCATGGGAAGAACAGGTCCCTGAATGCCTTCCAGCCATTTATCCTGAGCAAATAATTTCATTTATCCTGAGTAGTCTCCAGCTCCTCTTCTCTCTGAAGATGCTTCTGTGGTGTTTTACAGGAGAGTCTGAGCAGCATCTCCTGCTTCACGCCGAGATGTGCTCAAAGGTCTCCTCCGCAAGCAGGAACTTAGTCACATGGCCAATCTTTTGTATCATCTTTTTCTCTTCCAAAAACCATAATTACGTTAACTGGTCAGTCTGTAGTCATGCCAGCTGAATGCTGGTCCTGTGTCGTCATGGCAAAAGGTGGTCGTGCCAGCCGTGTGCTTGGGGTGGGAGCAGAGGACGCTTCTCTTTGACTCAGCCCTGGTCAGGAAGTTGTTGGGACACTCTCATGGTGGAACAAGTTTTGTCGAAGCATGACAGTAATCTAGTTTACGTGGTCAACTGAGTAATTCGGCTAAATAGTCCAGAAGTTTATCCTGCTGTTTTGGCTGGAATATGGGCTTTTTCCTGCCCCAGCCCTCTGTTAAACAGGTGCTTTGTATCATCGGGAAATAGCTGCGTTTCAGCGTGGGGATCAAGTGGATTTCACGGAAAGGCTGAGAATTGCTTTCAAGCTTGGCTCATGTGACGTGAAAAGCCAGTTCTACATGTAATAAGCATTGATATTATTAAAGCATATGTCAGGGTGGGCACTCTGACAGAAAAATACCACTTTATCACAAGTGCAAAAGAGAAGGGTGTTTTTTTCAGTTTTGGGGGGGATTTTTAAGTCTTTTGTTATTGTTCCAAACCATGGTGCATTTGGCTTAACACACACTAATAAAAAATAGATTATCTCATGGATGGAGCAGGCCAGTAAGCTCATAACAGCTCTTTGCTGATAACAGAACAAACACCCTTTGCATCTCAGTGCGTCGGAGGAACGGGCTGCGCTCCCTCCCTTGCTGCGGATCAAGTCAAAGCAGGAATCTTGGCTGTGTGTGTGAAAATGGGATGCCAAGAGGGTTTTTTTTTTGGTTTTGTAGTTAATTTCTGACTCCACCTGCAAAATATTCCCAAACTGACATCTATTGTTTTCCAACTTTGTCCTGATGCAGTGAAATAGGATCACAATTCCCAAAAAAGCAGGAGGTGTGGCATGCTTGCCCTCTCTCTTTCTCTCTTCCTCTTTTTTTGTGAAAAAGGGGGGGAAAAGTAAAAGCCTAATCAGGATAAAGATAGGTTCTTATGGTGTGAGTGTTCTCCATGGTGCCAGGAAAAACGATCTTAAATGACAAGACACTTAATTCCTCCCTTTAGCTCTTAATATTTTCTTTCCTTTGCATCAGCTCGGCCGTGGCGGCATCCCTTGAAGCCTTGAGGAGTGCGTTGGGTGAATGCACAATGAGGAGGGAGAGCGTTGCTCTCGGCATTACGTGGGTTCGTGGCACGTCTCTCTTGACATCATGCAATAACAGCAACAAATCCTTCATCTCCTATGTATCACGCCAATGTGTTCAAAGGACTTAATTAACTGTGAGGGTAGTAAATTTTTATGGAAATCAATCTGAAAGTGTTTTGAGGTATTGTCTGCTGCTGCAGTTTCCCAAACACACCTTCCCGCGTTTTGTAATCGCTGTCTTTGAAAGATCCCTAGAGACTACAGAAACTGGGCACATGCACAGAACAAATGGAAGCAGGGAATTCTCTTTTCCTCTCCCAGCTGCTGAGATTTTCCTTTCCTCCCAGCTGTGTTACTTTCTAGAAAACTAAAACTCTTCTTGCAGCTGAAATCAGTTGTGTGGTATTTTGTGCAACAATCCAAAAATTACTCTGAAAGGCTGCTGATATCACGTGGATGCAGTAGTACATTTTCAAATGCAAGTAAATTGGTTACCCAAAGGCTAATATGTTGAACACATTTATTAACCAAGCAAGAGCAAAGCCCCTTATAACTAAACCTTTACATATCCCGATGCATTCTATTATTTTGACCACTCCAGATTTTCATGACTCAAGCAATAGACTTAAACTAATTTGCTCTGAAGATACTTTATGCCGTAAGAGATGCTGTTGCTACGCTATCTGTAGTGATGAAATGAGTATGCAAACAGGTACACGCTGTATAACGGAGGCATCTGTACATGGAGGCTTGCTAGGGCTATCCGCTATAAATAAGGGGCTAAATGCACTGAGGGAATTGGGGAAAGGAGGACCACGGAGCCACCTCCCTTCTGCTCCACACATCAGGAGGGTTGGACCCTCAGGAGGTGGGGGAGTGCTGGAGCATCCTCCCAAGCATGGCAGAGCTGGAGTTTGGCCCTTCTGAGATAAGTGTTTCTCTTCTTTTTGGGAGGCAGAACTAAGGCAGGGTGGTGAGAGGGAGGTTTGTGGTTTTTTTTTTTTAAATGAAAACTGAGAAAAGCAGGGACTGTCTCAGATTTAGTAGTCCAACAGAGAGACAACTCACCTCAGATATCAAAGAGCATTGAGCTGCAATCTCTTCTTCAAGCTATACACAATTATTTATATAAACGAGCTGCTTAAACAGGCTGAGGGCGGAGGATCTAAGCTCAAACCTAGGCAAGGAGGATTTGAACCTGGTGCTCCATCCCGCTTAAAACGTTCTAGTGTCTGAATCAAAAGGGGGATTCCCTTCTCTGGCTGGGTTGGGATGTGCTTTAGGAGCTTGGCGGCATGTTCAGCAGCAGCTTGGCTGGGGCTTAGGGAGTTTCAGCAATAGTGTCCTGAGGGGGTACGTGTGTCTGTGGGTACAAACCCTGCTGAGCCCAGCCTTGGGTGGTGGGAGCCCAGCCAGGTTCAGTCCTATTCATGCTGCCCTTGGGAACATGGTGTGAACTATCCTCCTTATGATGCCCAAATCATGTTTGGGGTCATGTTAGCTCGGGAAAAAAAAAAGAGGTGCTAGTAAATATGCAGACAATTCAGTAGTACAGATACAGTTGTTCCAGTATGTGGACTTACTCCCTGGCTTTTTTATTTAAGAGCGTGTAAATGCAGCTTTTGTGGCTCATTTTGCAGTGCCCAGGTAAGAAGGCACCATCTATTTACCAGGACATGGGAAACCATGGAGACGGGAGTCCTAAATGCAGAGCCCACATGTGCTCCATCACCCCTCAGTAGGTACAGGCAGGCCAAGTGTCACTTTTGGGGTTAGGGAGGGGGACACTGCAGATCTCAAAGGCCTTTTCTTCATCCTTCCTTGAGTTCCTCAAGCCCAGCAAGTTTATTTTCCTGCAAAGGCTTTATTTTTTCTCTTTAAAATGAATGTTTACTTCCATTAAAATCCCTTCCAGACTGCAAGTGCTGATATTTCTCCACTTGTGATGCTGCACTCAGCATCAAAATGGGTGAAAAGTCAGTCCTCCTGGGGGAAGGAAGGTTTTTCTCGCAGTTAAGCTAATTGCTGTCTTCGTCATCGCGTACAACAGGAGTGCTGCAGATTTGTCCTTGTGTATGAAATCCTGGTGAAAATCATTTGAAGCAGGCAGGGTTGTTTTAATTTCCCAAGATAAAGGGAGTTTGGACTTAGACAAAACAACCTGATGCGAGATATTAACTCGGCAGTTTAGACTTACTGGGCTTCTCAGAGAGATGGCAGCTATGGTAACATATCCGAGGCCAGTTTAAATTACATACTGAATATTCAGATAGTTGTAATGAAAAAGCAGTTGCTACCGCTGACTTTTCAGAGTTGAAGGGAGCAATGCCACTGACATAAAACTCACAAAAATGTCACTTGCCCCTCAGGGCCCAGCTCCGCTCTCCGGTAGGCAAAAGAGCGATTAACATATTGTATTGTCTCTATTTCCCTGCTTTGCATTGGTCTTCCCAGCCCACATCAGGGAGAGAGTGTTGGAAAGGAGACATGTTCCCGCTGAAAAGGCCTTTTTAAGTCTTCGATTTGGCACTTTTATGTAGGATTTCCACACATATAAACAGCAAGGCAGCAGCTGTTAACAGCAGGGAAGGCGGCTGGAAAGGCAGGGTGTGCGGCAAACAGCTGGTATTTATGTTGTCTTGCTCCAGTTTGCAACTGCTGCATTTTAATAAGCCGAGTGGTTGTGTTATCAGTGCAAAATGGATGTGCTCAGACAGCAGATGCTGCAGGAAAGCATAAAAAAGGACAAGGCCATAGCAGTATTTCTGCAGCTATGCCCTCCTGCAGGCTGCACCCTTGGGACTTCTTGAGCCAGAGGTGGTATCTGCAGCTTGGATGGACTTTGCTGCCTTAGAAATGTCTAATCCTGCTTCCAATCCTTGCCACTGAGACCAATATCATCATGTCTGTGGTTTTTCCCAGTTTCATTAGGCTCTGGATGAAAAAGGACCTTCCTGATGCTTCTTTTTTTTGAAGCTTCTGACTGGTAGTTTAATTTGTTGCCCTCCTGTACTTGGGTTGCAAGAGCGTGGATGCAAAATAGGCAGCGTAGGCATCAAAATGGGATCTGCAATAATCTTTTTAATACTGCACAAAAACATGCAGTTGCGTCGGAGTTTTTGCAGATGCACCTTCTAATTACAAGTAGATACTAACTATAAACTTTTACTCCTGGGCATAGTTACAACACCTTTCTTTTAGGGTAGTTTCCTTGTTTTCCTCAGGCTGCCAGCAGCTACAAAACCCTGCGTGCAGCCAGGCATTTGCAACATTCTTCTAAAAGTGGTGTCCATGTTGGAGGCATGTCTTTCCATGCCAAGCTTTGTCATCTTCATTTTGAGTGTCCAAATGGAATTAAGAGTCTCAGGCAGGCGCAAAGCTTTCTTACATCCCAAGACACACAGCAGCCATGGAAAGTTAAGACTGCAGCTTTGAGGTAGGACCATAGGGATCATGGTAGGGAAAACTCAAACCCAGCGTGAGCAGGTGCTATGTGGCCAACTTCAGAAGACCTCTAGTTTATATCAGAGGTGAGGTTTGGCAAAAGCCATGAGATGTTAAGAGGCAGAATGGGTTCAGTTTAGCCTATTCACGTGAAGCTTCATGGGAATTGAAATCGCAAGTGTCAATAAGAAGCTTCTCAAAGGTGTGTTTGCTGCTTCTTGACTCACAACAAGCTTGCTTTGGATAAGCAAGGCACAGTCAAGATTTTGGATTACTCTGTTCCTGGGTTTTGTCATTTCTAATCTGGGAGATGAATACATGATGTGAAAAATTAATTTTGTAGAGGAAAAGGGTCAAGATGATTACCAAGCAGCTGTGTGATGCACGTGGAATACCAGCTTCACAGCACACCTCGTACGGTACATCTTGCTAGTGCCTTTGTATGCCAGAATAAAGGCTATTAAAGACTTGATGAGAAAGTATAAAAATGAAAGAAGGGGAACACGTGAAGGATGAGAGGGCAGAAGGTCCCTCAGTGCTGAGGCTATGGCATGCTCGTCAGGAGGAGTGGTAAGAACTTGGACAGTTTTCCAAGCTTATTCCTGCTCTGGAAGAGGTCTGAGCCCAAAGTAGTGGCTAAACCAGTGGGAAATGCAAATTGTGGTGGCTTGTTGGGTGGTTTTTTGCTCTTTGGTGGTGGTTTTTTCTTCCAAAAATACTTTTTTTTAATCTGTATTTTCCCCGAGACCTTTTGTTTTGTAGGCATTTGTACCAAAGACAACTAAAAATAGAAAGACACTCGGTTTCTCTAAAACATAGTAAGAAGGAAAGAAATTCTTCTGTTTTCTGTAACATTCCACACAACAGTAAAGTGGTCAACAATCCCAAAATTTTCTATGAACAGGTTTTTAAAAAATTAAACCATTATAATTATAAAAGACCAAACAGATATGGAGACTTTTTGTCTTTGAACTCAAAAAATGTTTGGGCTAGCCTGAATTTTACTTTAGCTACCCTGAATAATCCGGAGTTTCAGTCTCCCAGAGCTTCTTGAGTGTCACACACTGAACCTTTTTAAGGCCCTGTATGTGCCATGCAACCCTTGGCTCTGCAGAAGGAAAAGCGATGTTTCTAGAAGATAACTAATAATATTGCAAGGGGCACGGTTCGGTAAATCTCAACCCATTTATATTTTCAATTTAAGAAAGCCTGTATGCGAGTTAAATGCGGGGAAGATGCCAAACTTTGGGAATTTCTTGGCCATGAAAAATTCAGTTGCTAAGTCAGTGCTAAGTTACTGCATTTAATTCCTCTGGATTTTTATGGGGTGAGGGTGAAAGCCAAAAACGATGGTATTTAGTTTTGCTGCACAACAAGTTGGCTTTGTGTTGGATTTGAAGTCAGTTCTCCAGCACAGTATTTCTTAGTACATGCATTTTTCTGAAGCCCTGATTTCTTAAATCCAAAAATGTCTGTATATAATTGTACTGTTGCCAGGTCATGGGTTTCTTTCATAAGTCTTGCAATTTGCTGTGATGCTTTCCTAAAGCCTGAGTTCTTGTGTTTGTGAGAAACTCAGCTTTCATTAAATAAATAAACAAAGCTCCTGGCCATCTTGACTGTTAAAAAAAAAAAAAAAAAAATAATAAAAATCTTTACAAACATGACCGGAGTATAACCCGATGGTGTGGGTGGATCCTCTGCCCCAGGAAGGAAGTGGCATCCCCAGGTTTGCAAAGATGTTGTGTATTCCTGCAAGGGGGAGCTGGACCCGTTGTTCAGACGTTGGGGATCGCTCTCTGCAAATAATGAATTGGGTTTTCTGGATCGCCTTGAGGTGCAACAGTTCCCAGAGGAGATGGCTCCTTGGGTACCCTCCAATCAGGGCTCTTCTGTAGGCTCCCTGGCAAAACTATCCCTAGGGAATGAGGGAGGTATGGCTCAGCTGTCAGCCAGGGTAATGTGCAGAATGTACCCATAGCCCATGGAGGAGAAAGCTGCTGGGTTGGTAATCTTTCTAGTGTCTGTCTGGCAGCTGATAGGCAGGAGGCATTCAATGCATTGAAACATTGTCACCTTAGAGCCAAAAACTGCCTATTTTTACCTCCATTGGTAGCTGCAGAGATGTAATGGAGATGTAGGAAGGGCAAAGATTTTGGCAGTCTCCTAACCTCTGTGGTCCTTATCGGATCCAGGTGCTCTCGCTGAAGCAAGAGATCAAGATTCATGCGTTGTTTCATCACAGCAGCTGTGCTTCAAGGAAAACTCATTTCATGTGAAGACTGGTAACTCATTAGGAACTGAGAGGGGCTCGGAGCTGTTCCTTACCCAATCCTTTTGCCTGCAAGTATCGGTGTCATTAATTCAGAAAATACATGGGAAATCTGTTGTTACTCATAGCTAGAACATGATGGATCCTGGAGTCCTGCCAAACGTAGGCGTGTGCGGTCTGGCACCGAATGTCTGTGGTGCAAAAAGGAATGTGCAAGATTTTCCAGGTTATGTCTGTGGAGCGACCAGGCAGGAGGTTTGACTGAGGCTGCGGACACCTGAGGTCCTGTTGCATCTGCTCAGAGTGAGTCATTTGGATCTCATGGACTCTGAGAAGCATTTCACCAAATTCCTTCTTCAGCCAAACTCGCCCCCTACAGTGAGCCTTTTATCCTGGATAAAGGGGAAGAGAATCTCCCTATTATGTCTGAATTTTGAAATTGAAAAAAGAAATGTACTGACTTGTTTCTTGTCCAACTACCTTGGCACTTCTTACTCTAAAATATTTCTGGAATTTTTGGTTAATTTTTCTCGTGTTGAGTAAGAAAACTACTGTACTTTAATGTTTTAAATACTTATTTTTGGTATTGTTTGTCTGGAGGCACTGTCAGAATTGGAAATTTATTGCACTCGATGCTGGGCAAACACGTCGGGAAGTGTAGTCTTCCTCTCTGGCAAACTAACTGATTTAGAGATCCACATTTGGCACCAATGGCATCCCAGAGGTGACTAAAATGGCCTGATGATACTTAGGGAAATGCCCATGTACAGTGAATGGACAGACACATCCATCACACACCTATCTACTTGGTGTTCTACTTGGTCAAATGACCATCTGCTGCGGTTGAATTGTGACCCTTCAGCTTCCCATGGGCCATTGTGCCCTCTTGTAGGGCACCTGTCAAATGCACCTATACCCATCCTGGCTGACATAGAGGCTGAAGCTTGAAGAAGCACTTTTTAAGGAAAAGTTTTAGACCTTGAAGTGATTAAAACCAGCAAATAATCACTATGTTTCTGCTGGCATGAAACTGGTACTGTGTTGGGGATGAGGAGGATTAGCGGTCCAGCAGTGATTCTCCATTTCTTCTGTTCTTTGATCCCAGCCTTAATACATTTCTGAGGGTTATGCTTTGGGCAAATGTAGGGGTTTGGCCCCATTACAAGGGTGACTTGACAGACAGACCCTTCCAGAGCAGCCTCCAAACTGTGTGCGGTTCAGCCTCGTGTTTGGATGTCACCAACGTAGAAGTAAGAGCCACCCACGGAGATCTAGTCTAATTTTAAACTTTCCAGTAGTGTTTGGAGGATTTGACAGAGAATCTCAGTTGGGGTTTTAAGTAGAGGGATAGAATATATACACGAGCTCCATGGCCAGATAAATAGGATCCTAGCAGGGAAGGCCCATCATGACATAAACACATATGTTCCTTCACAATTAGATATTCACTGGGGCTATTTATGTCCATATGCCTGATCATTTGTGCAAGCCCTAAAACACTTTGAAAAAAGCAAAGGCTGTGAAGCAGGGTGAAGCAGAGATGCCTGGTTAACCTGACTCAAAATTACCTGCAGCAGTCCCAGAAAGCCAAGGAGAAGTTGGCAAGTGCCCATTGGAAAGAGGTTTTTGGGAGGACCATATAATGGAGGCTGGATGGAGAAAGGTCTGTTGCTATTGTTCAGATGCAGTGAGTTTCTGTAGGCTTCCCATAAACAGAAGTTAGTGTTCCTGTTTATGTATGTACATTATATGCATGCTTTAAATCCATATCTCATCACAAGTTAAATTTTCAGCAGGAAAGAATGTCTTGACTGTTTCTAGATTGTCAAAATTCAGTTCTTCAGGTTTGAGCTTTGTTGTTATTGCCTGTAGAAGACTCTATGCTCAGAGTCCCGCTGGGTCAAGTCCTCCATACACACACCAGAAAGAGTCTCTGTCCCAAATGACTTGCACTCGGAATACAAAAGAGAGAAAACAGACAGATTGGGAGTGCCAAACAAGTGAAGATACACCTCTAGGCACAGCCATAGCGAGCAATCCGCATCTGCCAACTGCCGAATTCCCCTTAGCAAAGATTTCTGCTCAGCAGCTGTATCTGAAATGTTTTTATCAATCCAAATTATTCTTCCCCCTTCCTCTCATACAATAATTATGATTTTAATCTTTTTTGGCCCCTCAATTTTGCTGAATTTTGTCTCCTGCTGTTTCAACTGGGAACTGGGGGTGTTTAGCCTGGAGAAGAGGAGGCTGAGGGGAGACCTCATCGCTCTCTGCAACTGCCTGAGAGGAGGTTGTGGTGAGGTGGGGGGTCGGTCTCTTCTCCCAAGTTACTAGCGATAAGAGGAGAGGAAATGGCCTCAAGCTGCGCCAGGGGAGGTTTAGATTTGATATTAGGGAAAATGCCTTCACTGCAAGAGTGGTCAGGCACTGGAACAGGCTGCCCAGAGAGGTGGTGGAGTCACCATACCTGGGGGTGTTCAAAAACCATGTAGATGTGGCACTTGGGAACGTGGTTTAGGGGACATGGTGGTGTTGGGTTGGTGGTTGGACTGGATGATCCTAGAGTTCTTTTCCAACCTCGATGATTCTATGATTCCATGTTTAGTATTTTGATTGCTTCCCCTTATCTCCCCAAGTCTGTCTTTCCAAGACTTTCGGAATACCCAGATTCCAGGTGCTTAAACTACAGAGGTGGCCAGATGAAAAGGCTATCTCCCACCACTAATTCCTCAGAGTCTGGTGTAACCTGAGTCCCCAGTGCAAATTCTGGATAACAAACTCGTTGGTGTGGTGCTGTTGGACTTGTGCAGAGCCCGGTTCAGCATAGCGAGACCTTTAGCTAACCCATAAGTGATGGCAGCACACACACTGGATAGTAATTAATAAATGGCTATGTGAATATCCCAGCTAGTGTTTACTAAACCCCTGAATCTGTACTGAGACTATTTTGCAGTATGGGCCCATTCCAAGCAAAATCGGAGAACACCAGTAGTACAGGCAGTGATTCTTGCCCAGTTTTGCAGGTTCGTGACATTTGGAGCAGTCGGGCTCTCAGATGTTGATCCAACCCTTACGACGCAGTCACTCTGGGGTGCATTTCCAAGTATTCAGGCAACATTTTTCAGATGCTCAGGATATATAATGAGGGCCAGACTTAGAAAAAGATCATATTGCAGTTAGGCAGTTGGATAAATCTAAGCAGCTCCTTTTAGGATGTACCAGTTGCAGAATTGGGTGCTCCACCATATGAGAAGAGTATTGGTTTTGCCAGGGTTTGAGCTACTGCAGGACTATGGCTCCCAATATATTGTCCTAACCAGTGCAGTGCTGACCTAAGAAGAGCATCTGGATACGGGAAATCTGCATCTCTACGCCAGAAGGAACAGATGGATGTTAAACAACTAGACTCCCCCAGACACATAACTGATGATATTCCCAATTAATGTTCCAGGTAGAAAGTCCAGAAGCAAACAGAGGTTTGTTTGTTTTTTTTTTTAAGCTCAGGAAAGTGGTCTCTGTGCGTCAGTTTGCTGCTGGCCAGGCTCTGGGACTGGATGTATTGGATTTCTGCCTGTGCATTTGCACATGGTTTTAGATTTGGGAGGAAAAGCCCTTCTTCCTGTGACACAGCCCCAGCCTGTGCTGGATTTTCAGCTGCCCAAGTACTGCAAGTTGGGACAGATTTTAGAAAGTGTAGGTCCCTGCTAAAGAAAGGCACCTTCAGATTTGATCCTTGCAGCCAGTTTTTATGCACCCCTTGGTTTTTTTGTATTCCCTTCAAAATCCAGGGCCTTACTTTGGTGTCTAAATAACTTTCTTTGCAGCGGAATTCGATATCAGTGGTCACTTTTCCACATGCCTGGGCATCTGATGAATCAATGACTCTTCTTCCCTGGTATCTATCTCTTGTCTTGGATGACAAATGACTGAAATAATATGTGGAAATATAAAGCAGTTAGGTGTTCACCCTGTTGAACTGACCTTCCCAGCTCTTTGACTGCACTTGAGTTGTTTCCATCACGCGGGAGACTGGTGTGAGGACAGATCTTGAGTCAGCATAAATATATTTAGGAAGCTGATAAAGCTTTATTTTGAAACCCTTTCACTTGCTCCCTTGTTACATTCCCTGTTATTGTTGAGGCTTTTCATGCATGTCAACCACATCCAGCTTCCACCCTTGTCCTCAATCAACCTCTCATTTCTGGTAACCTCTGGGTCGCATCTCCCTGGGACTGTTTGATTGCCCTATTTCATTATTTTCCCTCTGCTGGGCTCCTGCTGGCTGAGGCTGGTGGTATTTCTGAACCAAGACTCAAAACGCCCTGGTTCCTACCATGTGCTTACTTCCTTCTGCAATTTTTTTTTTTATATTTACATCCATCCTAGCCTTTCTTGGTCGTCTTTTTGCCAGGGGGTTTAATCCTCTTTTTTAGAGTCTGTCACTTTGCCTCTTCTGCTCCACCTTGGCTTCTCCAAGCTTTGCTCTTTCTTATCTTCACGAAGTGAATGAGGCCGCCAGTCGAAGCTCAACAAGCTGCTCAGGTTCAAATTAAGTTGTTTTGGGTTTTTTTTTCCCATCCTTTTTGGCTGATTCCTAGCATGGTTTAGTGTCGTGGTTTTGCCACAAAGAGTATGACCTTTGAAAATTAACCAAACATCCCTGGAGGTATTTAAAAGATATGTAGATGTGGAGCTTAAGGACATGGTTTCGTGGTGGACTTGGTAGTGTTAGGTCAGCGGTTGGACTTAATGATCTTAAGGGTCTTTTCCAACCTAAATGATTCTATGATTAAAGGAGCTTGGATAATTTCTGTAGGTGCCTTCTGGACGGGGAACCAAAATCTCCATCCTTAGCCAGGTGATGCCAGCTGAGTAGTTGTGCATTGGTGGGAGGTGTTGTTCAAAAACTGAACTGCCACGTCCCTGGGAGGGGAAGACGTTTAACCACCATCATCTTTGTAAGTGCAAAATGTTTCTTTTCAGTATGAAATCTGCGGTTTGTAAACACAGAAATTAGAAGCCTAAAAATACAAGGTTAGAGTAATCTCCCATTCTCAGCTGCTTTTCAGTTGCTGTCCTTGCTTTTCCACTGAACCCTGATGGTTTCTTTCTCAGATCTCTGAACTGAATCATTAGTGGCTGGTTCCTCTACTACTGCTGGTGGTTGTTTTGTTGTTTTGTGGGATTTTTTTGTTTTGTTTTTAAAAATAGGGGATTTTGTAAAACCTTTCAGGAAGATAACTGGTGACCTGGACAATACCCTGTAGATCTGAAACTGGTTTTGTGACAACCCCTCACACACACACATTCTTGGTAAACTTTTCCTTGTATCTTCACAAGATTTTAGTGCCTTGTGTGGACAAATACGGTGACTAGGAATTTGAGCATGCAAATTGCTGAGATACTGAAGTTTGATAATCCTCTGCCCACAAAAACTATGCAGCATTGAGCATAGCTGAAATGTCTTTGGAGAGGACATCTTACACTGCATGTGTGCTATACTAGCAGAAGAAGAATAGAGTGGTGGCCACCTATTGCGTAGATTGCACCTAAGATCGCAAGCCTAAGGACAGTGATCTTTCCAATACCTGTTCCGGCTTTCAAAACTGGTTAATGTAAAAAGGATTTTATAGTTGTTCCTGGAGTAGGATGTCTGTGGTGCAGGCACCTGACTTTTTCACCTTGTGAAAGCACTTACTACCTAATAGGTGAAGAGTAAGCGAACAGAAGTCCCGCCTAGGTTGTTATTTGGTCAGTGTGACCTTCTTGTTGAATAAGTATAAGAAATAATTTACTTTTGCATGCTTTTTTTTGTCTTAATTGTGCTTGGGGCAGCCACACAGAACTTGAGAAGCTGGGACTCTGTTTTGGACAACGTGGCCTTAGCTAATGCTAAAAGATCAAGGTCAGACCTGAGAACTTAGTGCTGACTGAGAAGGAACGGATCCTCCAGTGACACGTAGCACAACCTTCTTCCAGGAGCACCAAAAACCAGAGAGGTTCACACCCAGCTGTCCATACTTAAAGATGAGTAAATTCCTATATAAATAGTATGTTTACTTTCGACAGAGCGGTATCTTAAAAAATGATTAAGGAGAACCACCACTTCACTTCTACCCGGAGTGCCAAAACTGCGCAGGAAAGTCTTCAGCTCTTCAGAGTGTCAGCTATCGAGGAGATGACCAGGCTCAGGAGGTGGGAAGTCCTAAGGAGCTGACACTCCTGCGCAAACGTGCAGCCACCATCTTTCTACGTGGTCTCTGAAAATAAGAGGCAGCTCGCGGGGCTGATGTCCTCAGAGCCGCTGGTGAATGCGGAGCCGCCAGCGTGTGCCAAGTCCGGCGGTAAATAAAACCAAACTGCCCCTCTGCTAAGCCATGCATCAAGTAAACCTCCTGGGAATGGGATCAGTGGCTCGCTTCAAATGCAAATCACTGTTCATCCCTGGCGGAGGCGTGGATTCACGTGCACACACCGCCATTCTTCCAGCCCTGAAAGCCAGACAAGACTTAAATGAGTAATAAAGTACCTAATTGGACTTTGACCTCCGGCTGCAATGGGCCCGTGTGTGAGTGTGGATGTGTACGTGTGTGCGTGCCTGTGTTTTGCCCTGCTTGGCTGGATTCTTCCCTTGGGTAGCTGCTGCTGTCTAAATGGTGTGGGTCTGTCCGTCATGGTCTGCTGCCTCTTGGCCAGGTTCCACCTGGCAGCCTTTCTGCTAAGCCCTTCGTACAAAATAGTTCCTCTGTAGGGTCTTTCTTACTTTCTCTGGGGCTGGGAGCATCCAGAGAGGACCCCGGGATCACAGCACTACAGCAGCAGTGAGAGCAGGAGAGATCGCCCGCTGTGTGCCCCGAGCACGGGTCCATCTCATTCCAGTTCTCCGCCCACAATGCAGTCCTTGTCATGAGAAAAAGGCATTTGAAGCTTTAGTGAATCTTACAGTGAATATTTTGAGGAAGAAATTCCTTGATTCATCTAGGCAGAGAAAGAAATAGGGTGAGAGAAAGTGCCAGTGTGTTGGGTTTGTTTGGTTGGTGTTTTTAAGGCAGGAATCCCTGAGTGTGCCCAACTTCTGCATTTCATCTAAAACTCATGGAGATCTGGGGAAAACTCCTGGCAAAGGAGTTCCTCATGGTATCCATGAGGGAACACACCGGAGAGATCTGTGAAAGAGAAATGGCACCATCTCTGCCCCTCCAGGTGAAAGCCTTAGCAGACGTTCAACCTCTGCAGACCCACCAAACCGACCTGGTTGTCGGCAGAGTAGCATAAACGTGCTTCACGCACAGGGTTTATCACTCCAGTTCTGCAGCAAATGCAGCAAGCCTTGCGTGCCATCAGGGCACTGAGCCTTTGGCCAACCCGGTGCTTCAGATTAGAAGGTTTCCTAATAACTTCTGAAAGACTTCGTTTCAGGAGCATTGCATGTTGTGTTAGTGTTATATGGGATCTTTGTTCTCTTAAGGCACTGCATGTGGACAGACCTCAAGCTCTTGAGACTGCCTGGAGGGTGTGGGAGGGAGGCTGTTCCTCCCTGGGGAGATTACTTAGCCTGTGCTTGTGTGTGTAGGTATTTAGTGGGTACTGCAGGGGACTGGGAGCTATTGATGAGGTTTGTGACCTGGCTGATTCACCTTACTTATTCTATACCTTAATTTCCCTTCCCACACTTGATATTGCTGCTCTATGCAATGTGATCCCTGGGGAAGTGACTCTTTATTTAGTAGGTACCTGTACAGCACCTGGCAAAATGGGATTTCAATCTATTTTGAGGCCTCCAAGACCTACTACCTTTCCCGTACCAATTAAATTGCCTGGAAGAAATTGTGCTCTATTATGCAAGGTCATCTACAGCCATCTCTTTATCTTCTCTTTATGCTGAGCAGCAGGAATAAAGAAAAACAGAAAGAAAACAAATAAGCCCTGCCAGAGCCAAATGGGCCTCATGTGGAGTTAATTCTTGTTTTGCTGTTGCACACACTGCAGTGATTTTTGCCCTCCTTTAATTCATCTCTCTCCCAACCAGCACGGGCTTGCACAGATGCAGCTGAAAATGGAATGAGGCCTATGGCCCATAAACACTTCAGCCAAGATTAAAGGTACTCCATAAATGCAGAGTGTGGTGTTGTAAGGTGTTTCCAGATGAGAGAAAAATGGATTATCCATCAACTCGGTCAAGAAAAATATCATATTGCAGAACCAGACTCTGGAAACCTGGTTTGAAACAAAACTGGTTTATGAGAGACGAAGAAAAAATATGTTACCTTGTTCTGTTTGGTAGCAAATAGGGTTCAGATGCTACAGTGTCTAACGCAATTTCTTCAAGATTTCTTCTTTTTTTACTGCGTAGCAGTGATGATTTTATTAGCTAATTCCTTGTTTGTTCTTCCCCTGTTTTAGATATGGAAAACTGGTAGTTTTGCACCCACTCCCAGCCTTCCGCAAATGTGGACTGGTTCACTGGCTTAGTGAAGAGTTGATCACACCTGCAGATGACAAATAACCAGCAAACAGTAGTGGGCAAACTGGTGAAGTAATGAGAAAAGCTTTGTTTTCTCGTGATGCTGAAGCAGGCTTGATCATGACCGAGCCATTTGGGGAGGTTTCTTGTGTTCACAACGCAGAGCGAGGATTTGGCACTGTTAATGCTGGGTTCCTTGCTGTCGTATGGTAGAGTTTTGTCAAAACAACCCTATTCGTTCCTTTAAGGAGATTATGGTTTTGGTAGATAAAGGCAATATATTGATGTAAGACACTGACTTCAGAAAGGTTGCTTTGTACTACATGGAAATTGATAAAGCTTTCAGTGCTGGTCCCAGCATCCATAAAGAAGAATTTATGTGGGCTGTAATTTGGGTGAGATGGAGGAAGCTTGATTAAATTCCCAAAAGTCATCTTCATTTTAGGTGTTTAAGTTGGATCTAAAATTTTACCTTAGGCATTTAAGTTGGATCTAAAATTTGGTGTCATAGGAGCTGAGGAGTTGACTGTGTTTTTTTTTTTTTTATTTAAGGAAAAAGGGATAAAGACCTCAATATAGAGACTGCAGAGGAGTTATCAGGGTAATTACTTTTTTTATCATTGCATATAGTGATAGCTAGATGAATATTTCAGCTCCATAGACCGTACTCCACAGGATGTGGCTAATTTAGACAAGGTGCATGCATGTACCTTCCCCCTTCTACCACGCTGGGCTGAGCACACATGGCCCATGCAGCCATATGCTCCAAAACTCATCCCAAAGTGTGTTCCTGTTTCTTTTATTATTATTCTTATTCTTCCAGTCTGGTCTCCATACCTGTCAGTGAGGTCTAAGGGCAAAAAAGCCAGAATATGTGCTTCTTGCAGTAGTCATTGGCTGTCTGGGGAGCTCCTTCATGTTTTTATGCTCTGTTACATATGCAGAGCCCCGCTGGCCAAGGGCAGGACTCCTTCGTGGTGGGAGGATGATAAGCACATGGTAGGAGGCACTACCTACCTCGTGAGGCTCTTGGAACTCAAAGCACTTTTTTAATAACCTGAACTCATTGATTTTCACACCAAAGGCAGGGCTTAGCACAGTTTGAGATCTGCTCCAGCGTCCTCTCACTTTACTTGGGCCGGTTTTTCCAGGTGGTAGGAGAAAGAGGTCAGGGGAAGGCTGACATAAAGCCCAGGTCCTGTGCAACAGGTGAGCGTAGACTCGAAGATGATTTATCTACAGATCTGGAAATCTGGGGTGCTCCAAGACTGAAATTCCTGTGTATGTAGAAACTCCTGTGCAAAACCTGTGTTTCTTGTCTCTTGCAAAGTGAAAGCATCAACCACAAAGTCCATAAAACACCGAGTTCTGGCAGAAGAACTTGCAAACATGCTGGAGAACTGGTCTGGGGCCTCAGGTTTAGGTACGGTATGGTCTCCTCTGCCATAGGAAAGGACTTTTTTGCAGGGAGTATTACCATCTTAGACTTGGTTTCTGGGTGTTTTGAAGAATAAGGGATATGGTAACAGCAGATGATGAATAAAAAGGGGAGGTTGTCAAGAGACAAGCACAGGGGAACATCCTCCACATGGCTGAGTGCATCCTTTGAAGACAGGACAGCCCAGTCTGTTCCCACTTGCTTCCTTTGACACCTGAACACCTTAGAAGTACTTGGCTGGGTTATTTTAGGACCCTGAACTGGACCAAAAAGGCCAATATGGATAAGACCAGACGTGTTGTCACAAGCAGAGAAAAATGCGTTGTCTATGGTCTTACTACACAAATTCTTCTTTTAGACTCCTTTGTGTCGTTGTCCTCTCTGGACTTTCTGTGTGATGAGAAAATGATTGAGCAGGATAAAGGATGAAATCCATTTTCCTAACTCTTCCTCACTTTTGCAATGCCAGCTATACTCAGAGAGCAGTCCAGGAATGCCAAAGGTCTGTAGAAAGTTGTTCCCTTCCCAGTCACAGTCTGTCACCTCTTTGGCTTTAGCTTGCAATCTAACAGCAAATAGCCTCTCTGATTTGATGCACCCCAGCCTGAATGCCCCCAGACTGGAGGTGCTTGGGGAATGCATCCCTCTGCTGTTACCCAAGAGGTCTGGCCATGGATGAGTAGAGCAAGTTGGTTCTTCTCCAGTAAGTGGTGGGAGGTTGCCCTGCAGCTTTAAGGACTGATAAGGGACCTCAGCAGCAATGTTGTCTTTCTGGTGTGCTCCCTTGAGGGTGCAAGTAACATGCTGGGGACCAGATTGTACCCAGAAGCTGGGAATTTAAAGCTACCACTTGATGACCCAACATGAGGGACTATTTCTTCTGCAGAATTCAATGAGGTAGGAGCTCTGATAACATTGTCCTACTGTGGAAGAAGGCTGCGGTTGCCAAAATAAGCGTGCCTTTTTTTCACCCTTGGTCAACGCTGGTCCTTGATGTCACGTGTGGGGTTGAGAGGGTCTGGGTCTTTCTGCATATTCTAACCTGTGCTTACACGCAGCTGTGTACAGGATTGCCACATGGATAGATGGGGTCACACTTGGCATGTCGTAAGACATCCCTTGGTAGCCTTCATACGCACCGCAACATCGCCCTGCGTTTGCTGTGGATCTGCAATATAATTGTCTTAAACCATCGGACTTTCAGCTGAAAGAAAGAAACCACAAGCTCAAGATGGGGCCAGCATAAATATTTGTCTTTAAATAGGTTTCACCCTTGAAAATCACCTTCAACCAGGCTCTCTTGCTGGTTACATCCTTTCCCACCTCCTAAGCCTCAACAAGCAGCTCATGTCCAGACCTGAAGCAGTTTTACTTGTAATTGCGGACAGTAGGTGCAGCGAGTTATGGACATGCTGTTGAGGGATTTTTGGGCTCTAAACCTGAATACATGGGCAGGCTTTGAGCACCCTGCAGGAACAGAGACCAGCAACCTCGGAGTCCAGATTCGGCAGTTTGCCGAGGGGTTTGTAGCATATTTGGTATGTCTGGGCTAGTCTGTGACCTTAAGGTTGTCTGTAAATATCAGTGTTGACGGCCAACCTTGGGTCTACTTTGCTGTTCTGTGATATAAGCAGAGACCCTTTTTGTGGTCAGCCAGCCAGTCAAAATATATCTGCGATTGCTTCAGCGTCATCTCCAGAGGCTCTCAAGAGTCAACAGGAGTCCAGTAGCCAGGAGAGAGATGCTTGGTGTGTATTTTGCAATAGGTCAGCTCTAATTGCAATGCGTACAGAGACCATCTCCAGTTTAACAAGCGCTCTGAGGCATTTTTTTGTTGACCTTCCCTGGACCTTTCTGCCATGGGGCAGTGGGACCCATTTGGATCAAAATTCAAGTTAACAGCTCCTAAAATCTGCAACGCACTGGGCTTATTTTATTTTTTTCCCATAAGCAGGATGAGAAAGCTACATCAGTATGTGCCCAAGCCTGGACTCGGTCCTTTGCTTTGTTTCCTGAGCTCAGTCACGTTAAAGTTATGGGATGGGATGTTCTAGGCAGAGGAGTCTGAGTAAGCTGGCACAAACAGCCTCCTGGCTTGTTGGAGCAACAAAATGCTGTTGAAACTGTGTAAGGAGGTAACTCAGTGGGATTAGAAAAAAACAGATTTTCTTCTTTCTTAAATGAAAAGCTTTTTAATTGAAGTTAAAAGCTGATTCAGCAAAACTGGGAGAAAACAACACAGCGGGAATTTAAAAAACAGGGTTTTTTTGTCAGCCACACCAACAATGTGCATCTTTGTTCAATGCACAGATTAAACAGGAATAAAATAATAAATAAAAGGGCTGCTGAATGGGGCTGACATAGTGTGCCTTCTGAAGGATACTGAATTAATAAGAGGAATAAACCATCCTTGGTTTACAAACAAACACTTGCTCATGTACCCATCTCCCAAGGTATAAATCAGTGAGCAGCTGATTAAATTCTCCAGGCCAGGTCTGGAGCTGGTGTAAAGTAGGTGCTGCAGGTGGCTTTATCCTGCTTGAAAAAAATTCAGATTGACAGAATGGGAAGAGAGCAAAGCTCTGCTGTTGTATAGCCACCATGGATCCCTCCTGAGCATGGCAAGGAGCCTGGCTGGGGGAGGACACAGTCCTTCACCTTGAATTCCCAAACTGATCACAAATTTAGGTAAAGGCTGGATATGCTCATAGGATCACCAGCTTGGTAATAGCTTAGAAGCACACAGGGGGAGAGCTCTCATCCCATATATCCTTCCCAAGTTGCAGAGCACAGGAGCCAGTACTATACCACCAGCTTACCTTGGGGACTTCCCAGGAAAGGTTGCTCTTGCTGTGAGTAGTAGTTGTTTCTTCTGGATGCTCAAGTCAGGAACCACAAAGATACTGAGGAGGGAGCCCTGTAAATACCCTTGACTGTTCAGGATGTGCTGTTTGGCTCCTATAGCATCTTCCAGCAAGGCAGGGGCTGATACTTGGCAAAGAGGCTTGAGCTTTGGTGGCCTCTGCTGTGGCTGGGTGCACCATGCCTGCTGCTGCTAGCACAGATCCTGGTGGGTACTTCTACACCACCTGGAAAGTATTTATTGTGTTGGCTTTACAAGGTGGCTGACATGGCCAGCAGCAGCATGACCCAGCTGAGAGGGATGGGACCTAGCAATGCACCTGTGCTTTCCACCTCTCTGTGGAAGTTTAGCAGAGGAGTTTGCCTTTATAAGGTGCAGGTGAGGAGTGGCTTCTAGCTGTGCTTCTGCTGAGAAGTCCTAGGAGAGGATGCAGGTTGAGAAGACCAAGCTCCAAGTGCCTCTGCACAGGCAGGGCTAAGGGCTGCATCTCATCCAGCCTTGCCAGCACCCAAAGGGTTATGGCAGGGAGCAGATGGTGGCCTGGCTGGAGCAAATGGACAAACCTTGTAAAATCAATTCCCTGATCTCAGCTGCTTTGGTGCGTGGCTCTGGAGGTGCAGGGAAAGGGGAACCCACGTACACACTGTCCACTTGCTAAGGCAATGTCATTGCCTGTCTCATCCCAGGTGTTACTGGGGCCGTGAGCGGGGTTTTTGCTCCAGGGTGGGAGCAACTTCATCCTCAGGTACTTCAAAGCTTGTCCTGGATGCTGTTCTATACCTGGCCATTCTTCAGCTAAGGAAGGGGAAGAGGGCTCAAAGTCTTTCAGGAGCCACATCTGGGAGGGCTGAGCACATGGGAGGAAGATGAGGAGGAGCTCAGGATGTTGCCTGAGCTCTGGAGAGGGTTGAAATGTAGGTTGTCCTTGGCTGAGCTCTGTGCTGCGAGGTTGCTTCTCAGCAGCGGTGCTGGGAAGAACCTCCAGGGTAACGACACGTCGGCGTATGGGTTGGGAGCGGTTAGGTTGAGCCAGATGGATGGATGGAGCGTAACTTCATCATGGAGAGGGGTTAAAAGTGGGTGAGTAACAGGAAACAGAGAAGGTGGAAGGAAAAGACTGAGAAAGAGGTGGGCTTGGGCTTGGGGGTTGTGGGGGGGAATTGTCCCCAGGGCTGACCCCGGCCATGGCACTGCTGGTGGGATTGCACCAGCAGCTACTGGGGTTTTTAATTCTCCAGCTACTATTTGTGCATAGATATGGAGCCTTTGGAGGACAAGTGTGGGCTCGCTGTTTTGCTAAGTGTAGGCAGCAGTAGAAGAGGATGCTGCTTCTAAAGCTTAGCAGAAAAAGCAATGAGGAAAACTGATATGGATTTACTGGGGAGAGGCAGCAGTTTGGGGGTGGGAGCCAGCCCCAGGATGTGGCTGCAGAAACATGGGTGCAGATTGACTTTCACAAGCTGCAAGGTGAGAGGAGTTGTGATTATGCCAAGTGAACTGAAAAAGTTGTCTTCTGTATGGTTTCTAGAAACTAATGATGAACAGCAGATCTTGGCTTTGGTTCCAGTGGCCTGTACAGGATGTGATTTGAATTAACACAGTCTTCATCAAAATGTTTGTTTTGGTTTGTTTTTTTTTAATGTACAATTTTGGTATAAGTGGAAGAGTGGAAAATTTTTCTGGGTGCTTTCTCCTGTCCCAGTTATTTCCAGTATTAGTGATGATTATCTTAAGGAGATAGTATCTATTTAAATATAAGCCTATTTGATTCTGTCCTTGCCTCCCCCCACTACTTAATAACTTGTAATAGGACTAGAAGAAAAGGAAACACAGATTCTTTTTTTTACTCTTTCTTTTTTTTATTTTTTTTTTATTTATCATTTGACAGCATTTCATTTATACAATCAGGTTCATTGCTTCTCCCACATAGTTGGCAGGTTTTCTCTACTTATTTCTCATGGTCTTCCAGTGGGGAAGAGGAAACAACTTTAAGGAACACTAAAATCACATTACAGAGCAGCAAAAGTTAATTAATGGTCTTTGGATCAAACTGAAAAACCGGAGCTTCTTTTGGCTTAGCTTTGTAAAGATGCACTAGATATAAAGTTCATCGTGTCCTGTTAAGTAGCTGTTGGCCGGAATGCAGAATCCGTCTAGGTCAGGGCTTTGATGTTGTTACTGGAGCTGGTTTAGAGGCAGCGTGTGGCTTGGACTTCAGACAGGAATTTAGGCCAGTGACTGAGGATGATGGGAAGAAGAAACAGGAAAAAAAAAATGTGTATGAAGTTTAATTTTTCTAAATTTACGCCTTTTGCAAACAGTCTTGCAAAGTGCAGAGCGTGCTCCTTGCTTAGGCATTTCAGCAACAGGTCAGCTTCTGTCACCTCCCTGGACCAGCATCTCTCCATAGGTTAAAACCCACCGAACTTCTGCTGAAGTCTGGGGGAAAACTCCTGCAGATTTCAAAGGGAACCCAGCTGGAAGACTTGTGCACGTGCTTAGCCGCATTTGTTGTGCGTGTCCTACCGAGCAGTACCCCGGCGGGTGAACCTGACCTTGTGCAAAAGCGGCCGGTCAGAGCCCTCGAGACGAGGACTCTGGAGCAACAGCCTTCTTGGCCAGGAGGAAGCTTTGCAGACACAACTTGCAGAAAAGCTAACATGTCCCTGCTTTTGCAGCTTTGGCTTTGCTTACTGAAATGATTAAGGCAAATATGTACCAATGTATAAATGTGCTGCCTCTTTCCCAAGGACAGATAGATGTTCTACCATAACAGTCATTAGGAGTGTCCTTCTCTCCCTTCTAATTTTCAGTTTCCTTTACCTTCTGGCATATATTAATATAGGGATGGGGGTGTAGACCATATTAGACCAGGCTGAACAAGTACAAGAAAGCTTCATTAAACAAAAGAAGCTCTTCAACTATTTTTCTGTGCATGAAAACTGCTCGGAAGAGAAGACCGTGCACCCTTCTGGTGCAGGTGCTGAGCAGTTATCCAAGGTCAAGGCATCTGGGGTTTGTCTCTGTCACTGACTTGTGGAGAGCTCCTAAGGCAAAGCTGTTAATCTCGTTGTGCCGTCGGTTGATTTTGCTGTGTTTGAATTTAGTTGTTTGCATGTTAACGTATCAAGGGTTGCAGCCTCGTTCTGCTCTCGCTCTCAGCCGTCCTTGATTTGTGCTCCGATGTTATTCACAGCGGCGCAGGTTAGTGATGACTATCACGTGGATTTGTGCTCCTCAACAATAAAGTCAACACTAGTAAACTCTTTGTAGAGTGAGCAGCAAGTTTTCTGAATAACCTTAGTCATCCATAAACCAGCCAGACCCACTGTTCTGAAATTTAGACAGAAATTTCAAGCTTTATTATCCAACTGATATTTTGAGATCTGTCATTGGAAGTTCCCTCCATTGCAATGCATGAACAACATATAATCCAGCTTTTCCATGAGTGTTTCTTTAACGGGTTATTCAAAGAACTGACAGATTTGGCTGTTTCACAGAGATCTGCAGAGCAAGGATCATCTTCTCATTAACATCTGCAGATTTTATGGCTTGCGAGTAAGATTGTTTTGGTATATTTGCTTAGCTCCAGCTAAGCTAAATGTGGCCTTTCTCTTTGTAATTTGGTAGGATACATCTGTGTTCAGCCAAAAACAGGATATGGAAAGCCATATGGAAAGGAGGAAAAAAAATGAACCAGACTTGTCTTAAGGTTTGGTCCAAGTCTTGTGTCATTTCTTACTTTGTCTGAGCTGGTTTGCCTGTTTGCAATAATTAGGACAGCTGGCTAGGAGAGGTGGAACAGCATGGCCTGGAAAGCCTTGCTTTTATTGGTCCCTTTTCCTCGTTTTTCAATCTTATTACAAGTCATGTCAGAAGAAAAGGACTCCGAATGTTTGCACTTTATGTTGTCTTTATACTGTTTGCCATAAACATCCTAAAGCTTTGTGAAACAGCTGCAAAACAACCTAGAACAGAAAGGACAGAGATAGGAAACAACCAATAATTGAGGAAAAAAAAAGGGGGGGATCTGATTTTTGTTTTAAGCTTGGCTCAGTTCTGGGTCAAGCTGCTTTACCCATCCCTCTGGGCAGCGTGAGGTCTCCTGATATATTTGCATGGATTTGCAAAAGTTGCCAGATTCTTTGTGTTTGCTGCTGGGCTAGACGGGATCGCCGGGAAGGCAATGAGCTGTATAATTTATGTTGGAATGTCAGCATTTGAACAGGCGTAAAATTACAACTCGTTATCGCGGTTCGAGGAGCAGGATCTTGGGTTTCTTGGACAGTTGTAATCATCTTTCCATGAGGCTGCTTTTGGGGACTGCTGAAAAGCTTTACCTGGTGGAGTGGGACTGCCTCGTTATTTCAGCACAGGAAGCTGGCAAAGAATGTGCTGTCCTTGTTCCTGAAAGGACTGGCTGGTCTTTCTCTTCCTGAACACAGCTGTTTTGTTGAATTTATTCTGCCCAGACTTCTGTAGCTTAGAAGCTGTCTACATGAGGCAGCCGGTACATCCCATGTCAGGGACTTCTGGTGACCAAGCCACAATCTTGCAGCACCAGCCCAAGGAAGGGGTGGTGTTACACTGGGAAATGGGGGAGAAGCAAGCTCCAAACAGACTTTGTGCTCAACTTACCTTCAAAAGCAGGGGTGCTGGGGCTCTACCTGGTGAAACGGCCCAATTGCTGCTGCTCATGAGAGCTGGTGCTTGCACTCGGGTGCTGGGGCCGTCCCGGGTTGGGGGCGAGGAGGGTTGTAAAGCATTCCCCGTGCGGGGCGTGTTGTTCCTCTGGAGACACAGCCTGACCTTTGGTGGGACCTGAATGGAGTGGCTGTGAAAGAGCGATCCCGAATAAATCTGGGGGAGGGGGAGGGATGTCATGCAGCTGAGAGCACAGTGGTCAGCCCCACAGCGGGTCCAGCCTGTAGCCTCAGCCCTGCCTGGCATAGATTTGGGGCGTGCCTGTTGTGCTGATCCTAAATTCATTAGAGACTTCAGAAAAATGGCCCCTTCTCTTTGTTTTTTCACTTGTCTAATGCACGACCAAGCTCATAACTAGGGGAGCTGTGCAGGGATGTGTGTTCACGTGCCAGGAGGTGTGATGTTACCCTCAAAATGTGGAGCAGCAGGAGTGA
Organism: Morus bassanus; assembly: GCA_031468815.1. Taxonomy (NCBI): domain Eukaryota; kingdom Metazoa; phylum Chordata; class Aves; order Suliformes; family Sulidae; genus Morus; species Morus bassanus. Next base: position 84,686,861 of record CM062600.1, on the reverse strand, counting down.
TGCATTCAGGAGCCCACATTTGCTGTGTGAAGGGCCAGATGCCTGGAGGGGATGCCCACGGATGTGAAAGAGCTGCAGCCTGTTCTTCTCTTGTGAGCTTATATTCTTCACCTTTTTCCTTGTAGAGAGCAGCTGGATGTGACAGGGGCCAGCACCTGCTTGTCCTTGCATGAGAATCATCCTGTGAGAAGCATCAGCCCTTGCACTGCAGCTGTATCCAAGGGGTAGCATGCAAAAAAATGAGTCTCAAATGGCTGGACACATTGCTTCTCTGATTTAACTGGGAATGCATCACTTACAGGAGTGCTGCAGCTGTAGTGCTGTAGTCCTATAGCCCATCACTGCTACAGGAAGGGATCTCGAACCAGAATAAGCAGCCATGCGTGTAGATGCCTTATGGTGTCGGTGTCCTCCCATCTTTGCACAGGGGGGAAGGTAGCACCACGGGAACACATCAGAAAAAAACTCCAGCTCTGGGGTGCAGAGCAATTAGGGGCCCTACAAGCATCAAACAGCCTCCCCATTGCCCTGCTGAATCTACAAAGGTAGTTTTCCTTGCAGCCCAGCCATTGCTGGGCTTTTAATAGGAAAAGGTTAACTAATTTCATGTAAAACTTCCACAGCTTGGAGGTATTTGCTTTGTTTGCAAAGTCCTTCTGTTGCTGTTGGATTTGTGCCACCAATTTGTGTCAGAGACAGGCAAAGAACGGCAAGGTTTCCTTAAATTTGATGGTGTTGCCGCTGGGAAAACCCATTAGTGATCAGATTTGGGTAAGTTTTCTTACAAGTATTCACTAATGGGCTAACAATTGAAGGTGAGCAAAGGTGAAGCATTTCGGGGGATAAAAAATGACATTCAATGGAGGGGAAAAAAGCATTAATACAGGAAGTCAATAGAGAAGAGGGAATTTGTCCTAACTTGTCCTGGCTAGCCTGGCACAGCAGCAATGGTCTTCCCGGAGTCCACTGTGTTCACTGCAATAGCCATGGAGAACAAGTAACACAAAATCTTGCTTTCCCCCAGCCAAAAGCAGTAGTGGTATTGCTATGGCTGGAAGAAAACAGGGTGAGAAGGAAAGGTTAATGTTTTTGGTAGTCTCCCCTGCTTGAGTATGTCTTATAGCCAGTGTGGGGCTGGGGTAGACAGAAAACCCCTCTACTGCTACCCAGACAGGGATTTATATTTTGTAATATTCACTCTGCCAGAAAAACAGACGATCCCTTGGGGCACTGTTGAAATCATGGTCTCACTGCTAGGCTAAATCTTGAAGTAAACCTGTAATGTTGTACGATGGACATCTCAGGAGCTGCAACACGGGAGCAGATACAGAGTGACTTTGGTCCACTCCTGAAGATACTTGGTACCGCATGGGTGGAGGCAACAAGCCTACCTTGGCAACACAGCCTGGAGAGGACATGGAAGGAGGCTGCTGGATAAGGGCACCTACTTGCCAGCACCTACCTAGTTGCTGCTCTGCCTTCATGTCCTCTTTCTGGTGGTCTCAGTGACCTGCAGGAGAGGGACAAGATGGCCATATGCTGCTGTTCTGGCAAGGGATGTCAAAGCTTGTGGTAGATCAATAACAAGACTTCACTGATTTTTCAGAGCCCTTTATTTTTTGTCTTAAGGCTTATAAAAACTATTACTCAAGTCAAAAATGTTTAAAACTTTACATATGTACAATATATGAAATAAATTATGTTTTAAGTCGTACAAAAACCACAATATACAAATAGGGCTTTGAAACCACTCTAAGTATGGCACGGTGACAAGTCAGAGATACTTACTGAAGGCTTCAGTTATTGAAGCCTTCACATAAAACCATGGAAAAAAAAAAAGTTCTCCAAATGTGCTTGCTTTGGTTGGATTGAAGCTCTATGAGAACACAGAGAATTGCAGGCCTCAGAAGGACTTGCTAAGTCTTCAGTGCGCCATCTGGCAGCACCATTTTTTGAGACTGCCCTTCTGCGTGCCAAAAGTTCAAGGGTTCTCATAGAAACACAGAATGGTTTGGGTGGGAAGGGACCTTTCAAGGTCATCTAGTCCAACCCCCCTGCCATGAGCAGGGACATCTTCAACCAGATCAGGTTGCTCAGAGCCCCGTCCAGCCTGGCCTTGAATGTTTCCAGGGATGGGGCATCGACCACCTCTCCGGGCAACCTGGGCCAGTGTTTCACCACCCTCACTGTAAAGAATTTTTTCCTTATATCCAGTCTAAATCTACCCTCCTTTAGCTTAAAACCATCACCCCTTGTCCTGTCACAACAGGCCTTACTAAAGAGATTGCCCCCATCCTTCTTATAGTCCTTCTTTAAGTACTGAAAGGTGGCAATAAGGTGTCCCTGCAGCCTTCTCTTCTCCAGGCTGAACAACCATACACCAAGTCTCTTTCCAAAAATAAAAAAAAAAACCCAAATCTAGTTCACCTCTGACAAGGTCCACTCTGCTGTAGCAAACAGGACAGCTGTAGGGAGTCTGTCAGACAAACTCAGAGCAAAGCCCATCTGGCACCAGAGGATCCAACCAGGATGCTGTGGCAATGAGGGTAGGATGTCATCTGTTTGGCTCAGTTAAATACTCTGCACAAAAATAAGGTCTTAATTATGCACTGGTACTACAACAGCATCTGAGCAGAGGTGAACACGCTCTCAGTAGTTAAGAGGACTGGTGCAAAGCTCTCCTGAAGCGGTACGGTTCATTGTCTTCCTCCTCCTCTACAGTCAGTAGATGGGCAGCTGCCATTTGCCTCTTACAAACAGAGCAACACATGGGAGCAGACAGTCTCGCTGCCGACTCCGACTGGGGAGCAAGGAGCAGCTGCCAACACCATCACTTGCCACCTGCACCGTGCTTTGCCCTAGGTACAGGGAGAATGGAGTACTACCTTCTTCTAAGGTAATATATTGAGATTTCAGTATCAGCCAGACACAGAACGGATTATTTTTAAGGCAAGCAAAGGACAACTTGAAGTTAAGTGTCATTGTGCTTATTCCCACCCCTCCCCTTCCCTGAACAGCCCTACACACTTGACCTGTGCTGGTCTCGTCTTCAACAGCCCACAGTGCTATTGGACCCACGGTAGCTCCTACACTAGACACTAATTTGTTCTTGGCAGCTCTGTCACCGACAGTCCGTTGGGCAGTTAGCATGGTTATCTTCTCAACTCCACTGGCAGGCAGACCAGAAGATCATTGCTGAGGTCTACATCTGTGAAGATCTCATCTGTAGCCCTGGTTAACAGGAGCAGGCAGGAAATGCAGCGTGTAACAGGTCAAGGTAAGGTTAAATGCACAAACCAGGTTCTTTGGGGAAAGGAGAATGTGGTTTTAGTTATCCTAGGTCTAGGACCACAGTCCGTCAATTGCTCCTCGGTTTCTTGCCTCTGATCCAAGATGTCTTGTCCTGAAGAGCTAGTTGCTTTAAGAGCTATCAAGCCAGATTTTTGCCAGAGCATTTTTCCACCTGTGTAGTCTTCATGTACCTAGGTTGCTCAGCTGTGAGTCTTTAGAGAAGTCTTCAAAGCAAATTTGAGACAGATCTGGGAAAAGTAGAGAGGAAAAAAAATACCTAGTTAAATGTCGAAGTTGAGGAGCAATAAATAATTCCTAATAACTCTAGGACACTAAGAACAGGTTTAGACAGTACAGGCTGGTGTTTTATTCTGTCAAAGCAGCACTTTGCTCAGGAGCTACTCAATGAGAGCCTGAAGCAGACATTATGTATGCAAGTAGGCTGCAAACAGAAATTACAGGTCTTGACGCTAGACTCTGCCTGTTCAGATCCATTCAGGGTGGACAGATGTTTGCAGACTCAATCTCCAAGCAGGGAAATATAATATTCCAATGACTTGGCAGGAATGGAGAGCTGAACAGCAAGTAATTGCTCATGATCTCTGGGAGGAAGGATCACTTCCTAGAAACCAGAGTGCTTTAGAGCTCAGATCTGCTCCTCTGCCTCGTGCAAAAGCTGTACGCCACGAGTAAAGCAGGAAGGGCACATCTGCCAGCAATTCTGTTTTATGGAGGTTGGAGAAGCATATCAAAACAGCTTTTTATTGTACCTGCAGGAATATTTACTTGATCTTTCAAGACTTGTGGCAGAGCAACAAGTTTTTGCACAGGGGTTTCATTCACAGAATTGTTTGCTACTGTATGTAGCACAGCTTGCTAGTTTCTGCCAAGCCTGGAACGGTACCAACTCGCATTTCTGAGCTGAGCTCTGCCGCTCAAGAGGGTTGTGCAAAGCACGACTTCCACAGGGCTTTGCTAGTCCTAACAAGCACTTTGTCTCCAGATTAGAAGCGACAAAACTCTAAGTTTACAAATTGATACTTGAGAGGCCAAAAGGCTGGGCTTTATCTGAAGGAGATGATAATTTAGTCAAATGAAGAGGGATTCATTCAAAACATGACTAGAGGCAGTCTGAAGCAATCAAGCCGTCACTGCTGGGACCAGACTTACTGGAAGTCATGCTCTGAGGACTGATCCTAGGTGTCTGGAAAGTCCCCCAGAGGTTAAGCAGGGCTGAGATGCTCTGGCAACGGCTAAGTTTGCACTCTCCTGAATCAGAAAAGATTACCATAGCTGGAGGTGAAGCAGTAGAAGTCAGTACTGTAACACTGGGGCAAGTCCTCAGCTGCGTCTTGCTCCTGTAGCTGAGCCCAAACTTGATCAAGAGATTTCTTAGCAGCTCAAGATCTTCAGCTAGGCTAAAATGGTCTTTGAGGCAACCCCCCTGCGCTCCCAGCTTTCCTCTGCTTTACAGGGCAGTTAATAGATGCCTCTAATTAGCTCTCCACTCTTGCAAGGATCTTGGGCATTGGTAGCGCTTCATTTTTAGCATCTACCACAATAGCAAGCAGACGGGTTCTTAAGACCCAGAGATCATGTTATACCAATCTGGTAGTAAGCATGTAAAGGTACAAGATGACAAACCAAGATCAGAAGTGAGGATAATATCACCTAGTGAGTGATAGTCAAGGCAGACATGAAAACTAAGTATAATAGCTGGGAATCTTGGGCTAGAATTTTTTTAGCTTTTCTTTTTTAAAGAAAAAGAGGTTCCAGGAACCTGAACAACAACAACAAAAAAAAAACCCTGGCTCCACTCATCCCAGCACAGTCACATGCATCAGACAGGATTTCTCTTAGCTGATTTTTCCCTACCTTTTTTGCCATTCCCCTGTGCACTTCACAAACCAGAGCTCTTTACCAGGAGATATACTGGTCAGCTGGGAATCCTCCACACAGAAAGCAAACCTAGGAGGAGGAATCAGAAGTCAAGAGAAGGTAACTGTTGTGTCCATGATTAACAAATAACGTTCTAGAATTAGCTGCAATCCATATTACAAGTTGTTTGATTTGACATCCTTCCTGTGGAGCATCTTGGTACACCATTAGCCTGTTGAATGGCTGTTTTATTTCCTACTTCAGTGTTTTATTTCATTTCCTACTTCAGTGTTTTATTTGGGGATCTCTGCTTCTACTACCCCTATGTCTCATAGACTGTAGAAACTAGGATGAAGAATACCTTACAGATAATAAGTGATGCTTCTTTAAAGCTCTGAGAAAGGTGGGAAAATTGTCAATCTTAACTGCTGTTCTTTGACAGATCTGGGTTTCCTTCAGAACAACATTAAGACAAGATTTGGGTGTGCTGTGCTATCTGCTTGGCAGCTTTCCTTCTTGTTGGTTGCTCAGGTAGCTTTCCAATTACAGAGATCTTGGAAGGAGCAATATAGTGCTTAAGGAGTTGGTGTCACCATGTTACCGGTTGCAGTTTTAGGTCTAGCTTGTTGTGCCAAATCAGCACATGTGTGGAAATAATAGCTGTGCCCGTCTATGTTGCAGTATTTTTGGCACTGTCAGTACTTTAACCCTTCAGGTATGATCTAAACCATCTTGAAGTGGGCTAATTTAGTCCCCAAGGGTAGGCAGGACAGTGTCACACTATCTAAATAAAGCAAAAGAACATCTCAGATATGATCTGCAGTGACTAGTTTTGCTTAAAGCCCAGTTTGCAACCCACTCTCCTACACCATGAGGGAGCGTTAGCTGGTAACAGCAAAGAGGAAAGACAGTTCAAGGTACCAGCTACCTTCAAAGCACCAACTTTTCTTGCCAGATTCTGAATATTTCTCCTTTTGATTGAAGTTTCGAGTCAGCTTACATGCAGTCTAACACAATTATTACCTCTGTTGCGTTTCCCCAGATTTCACACGTATACGTCTGATATGCAGTTCCTGGGAAGACTTCACAGGCCGATACCAGTAGCTCTTCAGCTCTTTCCACAGATCATACCACGACTGAGATGTTCCCTCCCAGGTGAGCTGTATTTTTAAAAGTTCACCTATGTCCTCTTCAGTATAGACCAGGAAAGTGTTAGTAGCATTTAGGCCAATTTCATCAAGCCTGAAAGACAAGCAGAGACACAACATTCTTCCTTATGGAAACGTGCCAGATGCTCATTCATTCCATGCAAGAAGTTAAACACAGCCCTTTGAAGCTTATCAAGTGCTCCACATCCAACTGTCACTGGTTAATTTCTGGTGACGCTAAAGAAAGTGACCTTGGATAGTTCGTTCAATACAATGCATCATGTATTTGGCTCAGCCATCCTTCCATAGCTTAAAGGTGAATTTCATGCCTTGCGTTTCTTCTGGGAGAGGCTAAAGGAGGTCAGCAATGTCTCCAGAGATATGGGTGCTTTCAGACTATATCCAAATGGCAGAGGGGAAAAGCAAAACAAAATACTTCAACAATGAGCCATGAAGGCTAATATTTAGAGAACTGGGCACATCAAATTGCTCTCTCAGCAATAAATTATAATGAAGTTACTGGATGAAAAGTTTTTTTGAATGGTGATGAAGTGAGGCTGCTAGGCTCAGGTGTAATGCTAGTGTTACCGGGGAAAAAGAGTAATGCCACTTTGTCTAGTCCCAGTGGCCTTCTTACCTAAGCAAGCACAACAGGCCAGATTACTTACATTTCTAAAGGAAGAGCTTCAGAGTCTCCATTGGTGCCATGAAGGGTGACGGAGAAAGTGGGATCAGCCTCTCCCAAGCTTTTGTAGCTGAAGACATGCATTTTCATCTGATAATGGTAGACTGGGGAGAAACAAGGAGACCATAGATGGAACCGGGTTTGTTGAGAGACATCATTGCTCAGCATCGCTCTTTGTGAAATAGTGTTGGATGACAAAGGCTAGACCATGTATTTATTGAGGCATCATTGATCACTTTTTCCTGCCCTTACTGATTACAAAGTTGACTTTTACACAACAACAGCAGCAGGTCCAGCCTGGGGAGGGCTCCTTACGCTGCTTACACAGCAACCTTATGCTGCTCTAAGGCTGGGGCGGTGATGCAAATATGACATGTGTAAGCTGTAATCCTGCTCAAAAGGCAAAGTGTCCTTATGGCCAGAGCTCTGTTGATTTTACATGGAGGAAGGAGCACAGTAATGCCACAGAACAGCAATGCAGCCAGGTAACAGCAAAAGAATAATGCCTGGTTCTGAGCTGCTTTGAAGTGATCATAGAACCATAGAATGTCCTGAGTGGGAAGGGACCCACAAGGATCATCGCATCCAGCTCCTGTCCCTGCACAGGACAACCCCAAATTCACACCATGTCTCTGAGGGCCTTGGCCAAGTGCTTCTTGAATATTACCAGGCTTGGTGCCGTGACTGCCTCCCTGGGGAGCCTGTTCCAGTGCTCCACCACCCTCTGGGGGAAGAACCTTCTCCTAATATCCAACCTAAACCTCCCCTGGCACATCTTCCTCCCATTCCCTCGGGTCCTAATGATACTACTCTTCTCCCTTTACATCTTTCCCAGCATTGACTTTGGGTGTCTGCTCCTAGAGATCAGTTTATGCTCTTTTTACAAGGGAAAGTGTACCTTTGAACGGCATGTCAGCTCTTGTTTTTAAGTACATCTTGCTGTTTCTTTTGTTCCGTGTTTTTCTGGCATTGTAGCCAATGCCATTGCAGCGGTTCTTCCGGCAGCTCAGGCAGATGCCCTTCTTGAAGCGACTGGAATCGGTACACTGAAACGCGAAGCTTTGTTTATCTTGGTTCACAAGGGAGTCCACGAAGAGGTGCACAGACCGCTCGTGTTCACATTTAACAACTTCACCGATTGCTAGAGAAGCAGAGTTGCAAGGGATACATTTTGTTTAAGCATTTGTCACTCCGGCAGCTGATAAGATACAGTGAGCTATACCTTTTTGTAGCCCAACATGAGTTGAGTGCGGCCAAACTTGACCATTTTTCAAATACTAGCAATTCAAGAGGTTAGTGCAAGATACTTGAAGAGGACTTGTCATTTAGTCTCTACCGTGAAAAGAGATTTAAAGAGGATTCTAGACCTAGCAGAAGATGACCGTAGTTTATGATCAGGTGTTAGAGTGAGAACATGCTACTTCAGAATTCAATAGCAGGTCTAGTTCCTAGCAACCAGCTCGAGTAGTACAGGCAGTTCAGAAGGAAAACATAGTTTTCTCTGCTCTTGTAAATCAGATCATCCCCCAGCATCAACCCAAGTCTATTTGTGAGGAGTCTACACTGACCAAAGGCAAAACAAGTAACGAGAACTTACTCCCATAGGCAATTGCTCCCAAGACATCACTTAATCCACAGCCAGGCTGGAAGTCTCCCCCGTTGGGGTAGATGTCAACATGGCCTACAGGCATTTGGATCCCAATGCTAACACCTAGCGTTTCCCTTGTGTAGGTGTGTAGGACATCCACAAAGTTAGCATCATCGGGGGAGAGGCGCTTGCTAGGGTCCACTCCTTCAAACATGGGGCCAGCCGGATCCAAGCCTGGTGTTAGAGACAGTATGTAAGATGCCAGGTAAGAAATTGGGTTATTTCATACAGAATATAGCCAGGAGCCTGCTACTAGCAGCCCTCCTAACCAGGTGCTACACAGACAGTCCCTGCCTCATTGCCGATACTGTCCCCCGAGATCTCTTCACCACGGGCTCACTGAAGGAACAAACGAGGATGTCCCATACTACTTTTGGTGCAATACAACCCAGCAGTAGCACCAGTTTGCTCTACAGCGACGGCTTCAGATTGCCTGTTGGAGCAATGAGTCTTTGCTAGGTCACAGTGAAGAGATACTTCAAGAGACAGCAGATGACTGAACACCAGAAGAGGTCTAGCACCCCACAGAGATTGTTGGTAGCGAAAGCTGTCTTGGCTACGTTTAGTCAATTTTCAGACTGGACGTAATAACTAAATACAGATATTTATTGCTAGGCTCTGAGGAATTCCTACTGCTAGTGTCACATTTAAACACTTAATACAGCCCCTTGGGCCATGCCCGAAGTTCTCACATGTTGAAATCAGCTTTCCTCTGCAGTCAGAAGCACTCTCTTCAAGATATTTTCAGAATAAGGGGTTGTGGGGTTTTTTTTGGGTTTTGGATTTGGTTTGGGTTTTTTCTTTTTTTGACCAAACATCCCATGGGACAAACTGCACCCAATAGCTCTCACTTCCATTAGTTTATGAGCTATAATTACAAAAACAGTATCACTCAGAGGCTTAGGATTTGGATAGCAAGAGCTTGAGCTGCACTGGTTTTCACCCCACATTTAACTTCAAATATACTCAAGATCAGGATGCCCTCTGAAAGGTTTTTCATTGAACCTCCCCTACATTTGGGGTTCAAAATTAAGATACTTTCTCACATCAAGAGACCCATACTCCCCGTTGCAGCTAGAGGTAAGAAACTTGTCATTTCTGACTAAGCAAGCCCAAAACAACATCGCAGCAACACAGGAAATGAGCCTCTTCGGGGAAACTCACTGCTGCTAGGTAAGAGACTGCTTAAAAAGCCACTTGCCTGTAATTCTGCCTATTGTCCCATGGACGTGGTTACCAGCAAAGCCGGCGACGTGGGCGCCCAGGCTGTACCCGATCAGGTGGACGTTCTCGAGTTGGAAAAGCGGGTTCTCCTACAAGGAAAAAAAAAGATATGATAATTTGCCGCCTTGTCTTTCAGGGCATCTGGCATCGCTGCTATCTGCAGGACTCTAAAGTCCAATTCTAAGAACAGACTGAAGGAGGGGGCTGACAAGCATGCTTTGTTCGTTCTTTTGTCAAGACAGGTAAAAGTTGAATGGTTTGGATGGCACTTGTGGTGCGCCCCCAACCACAGGACCCACCTTCCAACCCTAAAAATGATATTCTTTGTTTGAGCAGCATCTGGAGCAGCTTCCCCCAGGGAGCTGCCAGCAGAGCTCCGTACCGGCCATGGAGTCAAGTGCCAAGGGGAGCCCCGTGGGTTTTTCTCGTCTCCTTTTCCACCCTCTTGCCAAACCAGCGCTGACTTTGAATGCCCAGCTCCTGAGTTCACATCGCTCAGTCAGGACTCCTAAATTTGAAGGCCGCTTCAACATCACCGATCCGAGCGTGCCGCGAGGCAGCTTCTCCCAGGAAAGCACCGCAGCACTTGCTCGCACAAGGGCTGAGCGCAGCACCTTAGCTATAAGCCATTGCTCCACCAAGCCTTGGGGCTTCGGATTACACCAGAGCCTTCCCCACTCGTGAGCGTTGGAGCTGGTGTTATACCCCGTTCCCTTGTGCAACAATCCCTCACGGAGCATTACAACAGAGACGGTTCTTAGGTGTTACCTGTAACCAGTCAAGCAGCCTCGCTATGCTTTTTCCAACAATCTGCGTGTTGTTCACAGCATCGGTATAGAGCTGGTGGGCAAGCGAAAGCCAATCCACCACGACCACGTTGGCATCCTTCTCCCTCACCTGAAGAGCGGATACCAAGCTGCCCAGCCAGGTTTCGAACATGCCACTCATCTAGAAAGAGATTCAGGTGTTAGTTTCCAGCTCACAGGCCCAAGATTACACGTTTGCAGTTATTTGTATACCATTTACATATTCTGCTCCAGCTGTAAGCTCCTCTGCAAACCCCCAACTTCTCAGCACTGCACTAATGGTGTGAGAAAAACAGGTTTTGAGAGACTCTGGATGCAATTAGCCACCTTGCCTTTGAAGGCAGGAAGGAAAGGTACTCGTTACATGCCACCTTATCGCTCTTTTTCTCAAGAGTTTCAGAAATTCTGACAGATTGCAAAATTATTTTCCAGTCCTGGCACCACTGTTTTCATAAGCCCTGGTAGAGTTGATAAGTCCCCTAGTGCCGCATGCTCGGCCACGTCAAATGCAGAAGAAGAAAGCTTGATAAAGTCTGTCTGCCCTCTGCTTCTTTATCGAGGAGATCAGGTAGCAGAAGCCAAGACCACGGACACGCAACTGAGCTGACAGGAAGTCTTTATGCGCGTCAAGCCAAGTGCCACCTTCAGAGGGGTCAGTGAGTTGTATTTTAGGGGAAAAAAAATCTCAAGTTCCCTTTACTGTGTTCACGTTATACAGACGTAAAGTGATTTTGGGCTGCTGGGAATGAGTTGGGTGAAAAGATTCCGTTCCTGTGAGGGTGCCGGAGCAGTGGAACAGGCTGCCCAGAGAGGCTGTGGAGTCTCCTTCCCTGGAGACATTCAAACCCCGCGTGGACGCGGTGCTGTGCCCCCTGCTCTGGGTGTGCCTGCTCAAGCAGGGGGGTTGGACGGGATGGACTCCAGGGGTCCCTTCCAACCCCTACCCATCTGTGATTCACAGAGTATGACCCACATCACTTTGCTCCAGAGACCTCAGGTGCGGCTACTAAGAGGCCAGAGCGCTCAAAACACGAGAAGTTGCCCCAAATCCCACGTATTCTAGCGGCTGTCGCACACGGACCACCTGCAGATTGCTCTCTCTAAGGGGATAGATTTAACGCTAAGCGTCGCCTAGAGCCATGCGGGATCCTCCATACTCACTGTCCAGCCGTGAATGATGAAGAAGGTCTTAGCTGTCACGTTGAACCTACAGTCATCCAGCCGCTCGCGCTGGCCGACGGTGAGCGTGCAACCATCGTCCTCGGCGTCCGGCGAGGACCGAAGGTTGAATTTCACCTGTGGCTTCGGTGCCGGCACGCGCTCCTGCCCGTCCTCCAGCAGCTCGGCGATGGTGGCATCTGCGAACCGGTGGAGAAGGGTCAGCAAAGCGCCTCCGGGCCCGCGGGGAGGATGGGAGCGGGTCCCCCACCCGCGCCCCCCGTCCCGCGTGGGACCGCGCTCACCCACCTCCATGCAGCAGCGCAGCCTCCGCCGCCGGCGGAGCGCCTCCCGCCGCGATGCAACAGGTCGCGCCGGTGTAGAGCAGGAGGACGAGCCTCCTCATCGCTCGGAAGGACGGACGGAGGGACGGGCGGGCGGACGGACGGATGGACGGACGGCGGGGCTCCGCGGGGCGGCGGGGCCCTTTAAGGGGCCGCGCGGGGCGGTGCTCGTGGCCCGATGGGGCCGGGCCAGGCGGTGCCGGCGCTAAGCGGCGTTCCCATTGGTCACACCCTCCGTGACGTCACGGGGAGCGTGAATGGAAGGGCCACGCGTGGGCGGGGCGCGGCGCTCACGCGTGGGGGCGGCCGGCGGGAGCCGTCCGCTGCGGGGGAACCCGGGGCGGGGGGGGGGGAGCCCGGCGAGGTGGTCACGGGTGGGTCCCCGGCGGGGGGGGAACCCGGTGGGGTGGTCACGGGTGGGTTCTCAGCGGGGGGGAACCCGGCGGGGATGTGGGGGTGGGTGAGCCCGCCGGGGTGGTCACGGGTGGGTCCCCGGCAGGGGTGTGCGGGGTGGGTGAACCCGCCGGGGTGGTCACGGGTGGGTCCCCGGCGGGGGGGGGGGGTGAGCCCGTCGGGGTGGTCACGGGTAGGTCCCCGGCGGGGGGGTGGGTGACCCTGCTGGGCTGGTCACGGGTGGGTCCCCGGCGGGGAGGGAACCCGGTGGGGTGGTCACGGGTGGGTTCTCAGCGGGGGGGAACCCGGCGGGGATGTGGGGGTGGGTGAGCCCGCCGGGGTGGTCACGGGTGCGTCCCTGGCGGGGGGGTGGGTGACCCTGCTGGGCTGGTCACGGGTGGGTCCCAGGCGGGGGGAGCCCGGTGGGGTGGTCACGGGTGGGTTCTCAGCGGGGGGGAACCCGGCGGGGATGTGGGGGTGGGTGAGCCCGCTGGGGTGGTCACGGGTGGGTCCCCGGCGGGGGGGTGGGTGACCCTGCTGGGCTGGTCACGGGTGGGTCCCTGGCAGGGGTGTGCGGGGTGGGTGAACCTGCCAGGGTGGTCACGGGTGGGTCCCCGGCGGGGGGGGGGGGAGGGGTGTGAGCCTGCCGGGGTGGTCACGGGTGGGTCCCTGGCGGGGCGGGGCGGGGGGTGACCCTGCTGGGCTGGTCACGGGGGGGTTCTGAGCGGGGGGGAACCCGGTGGGATGGTCACGGGTGGGTTCTCAGCGGGGGGGAACCTGGCGGGGATGTGGGGGTGGGTGAGCCCACCGGGGTGGTCACGGGTGGGTCCCCGGCGGGGGGGTGGGTGACCCTGCTGGGCTGGTCACGGGTGGGTCCCCGGCGGGGGGGTGGTTGACCCTGCTGGGCTGGTCATGGGTGGGTCCCCAGCACGGGGGGTGGGTGAGCCTTCTGGGCTGGTCATGGGTGGGTCCCCAGCGGGGGGAACCCGGCGGGGGTGTGCGGGTGGGTGAGCCCACCGGGGTGGTCACGGGTGGGTGCCCGGCGGGGGTGGAACCTAGTGCTACGTCCCCGGGCGGGCGGCAGGGACGGGCGGCCCCACGGAGGCGGGTTCCTCGGGTGGGCGCAGAGGCACGGCAAAGGACCGGCGGAGAGTGGGGAGCGTGGCAGCGCTCCCCTGCTGCGCCCACCGACCCCGGTGCCAGCGTGGGTCTGCGGTTTTCGGCTCCGCCCGTGGGAACCCCCAGCTCTTTGCCACTCGGGATGCTCCGGACCTAACGGGCACCAGATACTTCCCGACGGGCGTCACCCCGCCTTGTAGCCCATCGGCTTCCGCAGCTGCATTAGCAATACTGTAAATAATTTTCAACCCTCTCTTGTGAAAAACTGTTTATTCCTACTTTTTCTTGTTCGTATTTTTACCAGTTACTAATCCGTAAGGAGATATTTCATTTTATCCTGCGGCCGTCTCGCTGCTCACGGTGTAAGAAGATGAGGTAATGCTCCCGGACACATGCCTTTCCTGCTCTCTTTTTCTTCCTCGGCCTCGTGGCTCCTTCCCTTTCCCTCCAAACTTGCAGCACAAAGCAAGGAGGAGGCACCAGGGTCTGGGGTGTATAAATGTGGCAGGGGAGAAAGGAGGAAAAAGGTGCAGGCAAACGATGGGCAGAGATGAGGAGGAAAAGATGGAAGCCTAAAACCGGTCAACAGCACGGGAAATAATGGGAAATTGGGAACGGGTGTTGCTTTAACCCTTACTAGTAGATATTGATGGAGAGAATTAATCTGACTTTGTGCCCCATACCTCTATGAGCCTTCCTCACCCCAGCCGCCTCCTGACTCCGCGCGGGTTGGTAGTTGGACTGGATGATCGTTGTAGGTCCCTCCCAACTGAACTATTCCATTCCGTTCCATTCTATTCCATTCTAAAAGGTTTTCTCATAGCTCTCGTACGTGCAGCCGGTTGTGCCTGGGGGCTGCCGCTCTTCTCCTGGGGATCATTCCCAGAACCCCTTCATTTCTGTCTCAGCAGAATGAATCCGTGTCCCGGGAGCTATTCGAGCACCGCTGTTTCAGGAGGCTGGAGATGATGCTAACTGCTTCTCCCCAGGGAGGGTGGGTTTGAGCGGAGCGTCCTGGGGACGCAGCCTCTCCGCAGCTGCGCGATCCCTCTCGAGGAGCAGCATCCTGACAGTGGTGGCCTAAAAAAAGAGAAGACGGAGGTTTCTCAGCTGCTGGCCCACGACCAGACTTATTCCTGCAAGAAGCGTATCAGCTAAGCCTCATCGCCGAATGTTTTATCAATTAAAAAAATTCATGGTGCCAACAAAACCCTGCCAGACCATCGGTCACCGTGCCGGCTTCTCATTCTTCGCCCCCTGCCTTTGCATTCAGCTTTTGCCTCTTGCCATTGTAAAGCTGTGATGGGTGGGGACGTGTCCTCCTTTTGTCTGTGCAAGGCTGGGCTCTGGAGGGGGGTCCTGCTCTTCGCCTCTGGCTTCCAAGAATGACAGTAGCAGTTAAGAATAGCTTAGCAACAGCAAGGAAGAAGCGCATCAAACTAATTCCTGGCTGCTTCGGCCAAAAGGTGACGATTGTTCGGGGAGATGCTCAAGAACGGTTGTGGTGGGCATCGTATCAGTGCAGCGAGTGCGGCTCTGCACTGACCTCTCTGTAACCCTAACGGCCTGGGGGGGAAGAAGGCTCCCACCTAGAGCTGCCTGGAAAATAACCGTTCATTAAGCCCAATAATTTTAAGGAGAAATTCCTAGTTTTGATTAGTTTTTCACTGGGAAAGATTTCGCGGCTCCCAGATGGAATTTCTGGATATTGTAATAGACAATAAATAATAAACCAGGGTAAATAATCCACCTTAAAAGGGCTGGAAGCTCAGTATATACAGCACTTTTAGGGTGTTGGAGGCTTTGTCCCAGCAGCTGGTACAAGCGGGGCAAGATAGTGGCTGTTCTTGGGCACGTCTTTCCGGCTCTCTTATTCTCTCTGTCCCCGCTGCGATTTCCTAAAGATCTCAGGTGAGGCCAAAAGCAGAACAGGAATGTTTTTGAAATCATGAATCTTTTTATAGGAAATAGAAAAATGTCCCGCTCAGCTGTAGTCACAAGCTCTTTGCAGGTGGGTGCTGGGTGGCTGAGGCTGAGGCTGGTTTCTTCTTCAGCACCAAACGTGGTGAGTCAGAGCAGAGGTGGGACATGTGAGGAGTTAAGCTTCTTTTTTAGTAGCAAAAAGCTATAATTGGTATGATATGTAAATTAATATGCAAAATATTGAAAGATCTGGAGTCTGCTGGTGATCTCGGAGAAGGATTAGACAGGTTTTTCCGCAGCAACATTTAATTTGAGAGGTTTCCATGTCCGTGCACCCAGCAATGAGACCCTTTCAACGCCGTTTCCATAAGAGCAGAACATCTCAGACCTGGGCTATGGTCAGTGTCTTCTGCAGGAGCTCGGCATCCCTGACAGAAACAGGCTGTCACCGTCCTGCGTAAGGAAACTGAAGTCAGGAGCCTTTTGCAAAACAATTGTCTTTAATGCGTCTTTTTCCCTGCCTTTAAAATTGGCATATTGACACCTCATTTCCTTGCAGAAATCACACCATCAAAGACCTAAGCATTAAGGGAAAAGGGAAAATCCTACAGCATCGCATGACTTCTTTAAAGACCTGCTGATAATTCTGGTAATTCTGGTGTGAGCGGCTCTGGAGATCACAAGGAGAATAAAAAGCATCCCGGTGCATGAAGGGCGCTGCTGACATTGCATCCCACGTTCTCCCAGGAATGACCCGCCATGGAAAGAGCAGCAGAGAGAGTGTTTTGCTGCCCGGGGCAGGGTACCACCTCCTCGGTGAGTGGCTGCAGGAGGGATTTGCGCAGTACGCCCACGGCTAAGTTTGCATCCCGGCGCATTCGCGTCACTAGGAAGGCATAAGTGGAGGACTTGGCTCCAGCGAGCTTTCCTGATGGGGAAAAATTGTGGCTCTTGGGTTCGTGGGGTGCTTGTTACTGCAAGCAATGGCACCACGAGAGTCAAAGATGCTCCTCTTAAGGACTGCTCATTTGCACAAGCCAAAGATTGATTTTATTGCTTTAGGTCAGATATTCAGTGTCAACGGGCGATTATTGCTATTCTGCAAATTTTAAATTCCACATTTAGAAACCCGAGAGTGTTTTACACACCCTCCATCCTTCCTGGTTTTTCTCTATTTTCATTCATTTTCTCCAACAAAAGAGGGAGTAGGATTTGCAGGAGAGGAGGAGGAGGAGGGGAGAGAGGAATTGTTCTCTCCCTCTTTTTTTTTTTTTTTAAAGTTATAAAACAGTTTTTCTTTTCAGTTATAAAACACTGCCCAGGCAGTAGAATGTAATGGGATTGATATTAGTTTCCCTCTTAGCTCGTTCTGCCTAATTTGTTTCTGAGATGATGGGGGAGGAGGGGTAGAGGTGGGGCTGGAGAACAAACGGGGAGAGGGAAGGGCTGCTCGATGGCAGCAACCTCAGGGTGCACCGAGCTGGGGCGAAGGCCCTGGGGGGAGGACCCGCGGACCGGATGGGCGCGCAGAGCTGACTGCACCCCCAAAGGGTCTGCGGGCCTGGAGAGGCAGCTTTGCGGTGAAATAACGTCCCAGGTTAATCCTTGCATCACCCTGTGCCTCTTGGGTTGTCATCATCCCATCACGCCACCAATTATTTCATACTTAGCGCTTGCTGCAGAGCGGGGAGATATTACTTATGTGGCACAGTTTCTGCTCTGGATATTTTTGTTCTGTGAGCATCAAACTGGGGTGAAAACGGGCTGTGGTGTCTTTGTTTCGCAGCCATTCCTCACCCGGCAAAGTCTCTCCTCCCCTCCTCAGCTTTTCAGACGCAGCCCCTCTATGAACATGCTTTATAGGACCAATACTTCATATCCCTCGATAGGTTTGCTTGCTTACAGAAGAGGTTAATCTCCATCAGGTTATGAAATCAGCTCACATGCTTCAGTGGCATTACCCACTATTGATATCCCCGTTCGATCCCCGTTGAGCTCTCTTTGTTGGAGGTAACCCCCTCTCCTGCTTCTTCTAAGCTGATTTCTTAGGCCACATCATTCAAGTCCCACATCCCCATGGTATTTAGATGTAGTAAAAATGACTGGGGGGAAAATAAATGGCAGCCAGTGAGCCAACTAAACTGTCTGACTATTAATGGTCCTGTTAGTTGCAAATTTACTTTACCACAAAGCCCCCAGCATGTAATCCTTAGATGAATGCCTTTGATTGTGAGGGAATATTTACAGCTGACCCTGCCAGCAGACTGCAAACCTGCAGTGGGCCTCCTGTCCCGCATTAAATCCGCTGGCATCTGTTCCTGGGTTCTTATCAAGCACATGCTCTGTTGGTGCAGTGTTTGGGCTGTAGCGCTCGCGGTTACGGTGGGCCTTGAAGAATAAATCCCCGCATTCCTGCGAAATGCTAATTCTTGTGAACGTTGTCACACAGGGAGGAACGTTACAGTTTGTACCTGCCTCCGGGCATCGTCATCCGCAGGGAGGTTTCCAGAAGGCTTTGATCCCCGCCAGCCGCCCCCTCCCCATCGCAGGTCCCCGATCCTGCTGCTGGACCACCCTTCACCAAGGACAAACTTCTTCTCGGCCACTCTTTGTTGTGCCATTTTCCCAGACATGCCTGAGTGACGTGAAGTGGGTTTTTTGTGATGTTTTTAATCTCTTTTCACCCCTGCCCGTGCCTTGCGTTAGTCCCCACGTTGCTCTGATTGAGCGTGTTGCTCTTGCAGAGACCCTCAGGTGGTTTTATGCCATCTCCAGCCACAGCAGAGCTCTGCAGGAGCACAGACTGAAAGCCAGCGAGAACTCAGTGTGTCCTGACGCCTATTCCCTGTGTGTCCAAGCGGACAAGTGTAATTCAGCGGCTTATCATTCCCAGCACATCCCGTGGTACGTGAGATGGATCCAGACCGCTTGGCTGCTTTGTGTCGGACAGAAGAGTCAGTGGTGGGTGGTGGGCCTGTTCCATCTACTCTGCAGACAAGGATGTCTTTAGGTCTGTGCTGAAGAATGATGTATATTTTCTCTTTTCTTATGCCTTTTCCCAAAGCCCACGCTTTTCCATCCAAGCTGTATGAATGCTGAGCATGTTTGGGCTTGAACACGGCCTTGGAGGCAAGCCTACTGGCAGTGCAGAGGTATCGTGGGTGGCCAAGGGGATGTTTGCTTCTGCTCCTTTCTGAGGTCCTATTTTGGTGAGGGATTGGAGAAATGTCTCAGAAGTTCGTGATCACTTGACCCTTCCGATGGTGGATGGTGAGCCCCCAGCGGCGCTTCTGCCTTTGCTCTCCTGCATCCAGCAAAGGGAAAAGATTAAAAATAAGAAATTACTAACACTGCTCCCCTGCCTTTCTTTGTAAGCGGAGCCTGGAGCTGCTAGAGAGTCCAGAGAGGAGTTTGAAGAATGGTTGTTTGGTTTAGGGATGCCTTTCGAGTGCATATCCTTATCCACATGCTTTTTTTCTTCAAATCTGCAGGAATATTTGGCCCAAATCTGGAGTGGATGTGGTAGCACCATCAGTGAGAGGTACTCAGCTAGGACTGCAGCTCGAGAGGAGACTGTAAGAACTGGCAGAGCAGGCAGCGGCTCTCCTGCCTGCGAAGAGGGGTCTGTCAGACCGTGGCACGGCTCTGTCTTTGGGCTTGTTTCTGGTAATTGGCAGCTAAAAGATCTTGCAAGTTGGCAGTTTGGCAGAATAATTAGAAAGCTGATAGCTTCTCCTTCTCCGAAAACTTCCCAGACTAAACCCCAAACCAGCCATCTAGAGCATCGTTTTCAGCACGCCTAAATCCACTTTAAATTTCTCTCAGTGGCACTCAGGCTTTTAAAACTGATCCTGTAAATCTGGATAGACACCAAAGCAAGGAAACTCTGAGCATGCCACTCAACTTCCCAGTGCCTACAGGAAAGAAAAGGAGTTATTTATTAACACCAATTAATTTGTTTCTTACTTTAGCAAAGCCCTATGAAAACACATAGTGCTAGTTCTCACCATGATTGCTAATTTGCACCAAAGCTTTACGCTTGCAAATCCCAGATAATTCTTTCTTCCCGGGCTGTGTTGGGTCAGACAGCTCATGCACGTTCATCCCCTCTTTGTGGTCCTGCTCGTTGATTTGGCTGGTGTTTAAGAGATCCTTTGGCAGTATTTTACTGTGGTTCATGTTAAAGGGGAATGGTATTTTAAATCACAAACATAGACTTTACGCACTATCTTCTGTTTTTCAGAAACAGTGTGACAAACAGTTTGGGGCGCAGAAATAAGCAGCACAAGACGGTGCTGTGTATCATCGAGGTTGGTATCATTTGTTCTCTAGCACCCCGCTTTTCATTTACCCTCTCCTTCGAACCGTTTGCCTCCTCAAATCTGAGCAGGGCGTAGCGCTGGGATCTGCCTGAGACAGGGGAAAGCCTCGAGCCGTCCTCGGAGATACGTGGAGCCTCCTGCTCTCCTCAGGTGTTGGCTTTACTTACACTGTCAATATTCATTTCATTTTTCACCAGCTTGCACATTTTACTTGGAGAACCCATCAGTTATCCTATCCCTGATTCCAGATTCATTCCTCGGTGTCTCAATGAAAAGGTCATCTATTGCACATGGTTACAGCGCCTGCAATATGAAGATGGGAAAGAATGAGATGTCCCTGAGGATGCTGGTCCCCCACCAGGCTCTGCTTCACCCTCTGGCCATTTATTCCTAATTGCCTAACTTCTCCCATTTATAGTGTTTGTTGAGTGTGTGGATCTTATTAGGAAGAGACAGTGGCTCTGTAATTAATTAAGAAAAGCTTGGGGCATTTCTTAGTACTTTGTACTCGTGTTCCTGCCTGCGATGTACAGACATTGACGATATTCATCCCAGGAACTCCCAGTCCAAGGACAGACAGGCAGACAGACTAAGGTCAGGGCACAGCAAAAACAAGAGGGCTTTTCTGTACAGGTCAGTTATATCCTGGGCTGCATCCAAAGCAGCGTGGGCGCAGGTCCAGGGAGGGGGTGCTGCCCCTCGGCTCCGCTCTGGCGAGACCCCCCTGCAGCGCTGCGTCCAGCTCTGGGGTCCTCAGCACAGGACAGACATGGACCTGTTGGAGCGGGGCCAGAGGAGGGATCAAAAATGATTCGAGGGCTGGAGCAGCTCTGCTGTGAGGCCAGGCTGAGAGAGTTGGGGTTGTTCAGCCTGGAGAAGAGAAGGCTGCGGGGAGACCTTATTGCGGCCTTCCAGTACTTAAAGGGGGACTATAGGAAGGATGGGGACGGTCTCTTTAGCAAGGCCTGTTGTGACAGGACAAGGGGTAATGGTTTTAAACTAAAAAAGGGGTGATTCAGACTAGATAGAAGGAAGAAATTCTTTACGCTGCGGGTGGTGAAACCCTGGCCCAGGTTGCCCAGCGAGGTGGTCGATGCCCCATCCCTGGAAACACTCAGGATCAGGTTGGACGGGGCTCTGAGCAACCTGATCTAGTTGGGGATGTCCCTGCTCATGGCAGGGGGGTTGGACTAGGTGACCTTGAAAGGTCCCTTCCCACCCAAACCTTTCTATGATTCTATTCAATGATTCTATGATGTGCTACACAGAGCAAGGGTGATATTTCCTAAGCAGAGCACAATGTAGGAGGTGTGAGCAGAGACCTGCCAGGCAGGCAGGACTGGGGAGCAGTGGCAGCAGACCTGCCCAGTCTGGGGTATGGGTGCAGGACTGGTCCCACTAACCACCTCCCTGTGCGTAACACCTTCCTTGCATTTGCAATGCAATTCCACGGCCTCTGCCTCCCGTCCCGTGCCTGTGCAGCTGGTGTCACGTCCCTGCATGCTGCAGGTCCAGAACCTGACTGAGTCACAGGGTGGCCAGCTGCCGTGGGATGGGGTGGGAGCTGGAGGTGTGCTACCTAACGGGGCCCCGTGTTCAGCGGATGCCTGCCACAGCCATGCCCGGCGGTCCCTACCCATCATATGACCTTCCCGAGCACCAGCATGTGACTGGGCTATGCACGCTGGAAAAGACCATGCGGAGCAGAGAGGTTGGAGAGGGGGAGGGTGGCTCAGCTAGAGAGGATTAGTACGCGTGGACAGATTGGGAAAGCTCTGAAAGAGGGGGCTTGTGTCAGAGTTGTTGCAATAGCGAAGGGGGAGGTAGCTGGGTGATGGGAAGAGGAAGGGAAGGAGCGAGCCAGGAGAGAGGGATGACCTCAGAGGTGACATTTGGGATCAAAGTGGGGAAGTCTGCGTCTTGTGGAGAGGAAGATGCTGCAATCGTCTGAGCAGGAGAGAGCAGAAACGTGGGGGAAAATCTCTGACAATAAGATTAGGAAGCAATGAACACGGAAACCATGCACTGGGACGGTAAATGAAGATGCTGGAAAAGTTGCTACGGACATCAAGTTTGGAAGAGAGTAGATGTTCAGGCCTGTAGCATCTTGCCATGCCATGAACAGAACCCTGTCTGCTGGCTGAAACTTTTGCACAGGTTGTGTTAACAGGCATCATCCAACCTCATTTCCCAGGCTCTGAGCAGATCTCTGTCTTGGTTCAGAACAGAGAGGGCTGCAGGGGGTGACAAAGACCGCTCCTGCCTGCAAGGACCATTCCTGCCCCAGGTCCCTCCGTGCTGTGTCTGCCAGCACGGAGGCGGAGGTGCAGAAGCCCCTGGAAGAGAAGAACAGGTTTGATTGTGGTTTATCAGCTGATCCAGAGATGCTCCTGAACAAGGCAGCCACAGAAAGACAAGAGTGGATAATAACAGAGGAGAGGAGGAGACTTCTTTTTGACCCATTTTGGTTAGGAGATGTAATGCGACAAATGGATGGAGTTTGAGGCTGTGTTTCATAGTCCAGGGCACACTCAGCTTTAGAATGTTGGCAGGACTCGCAGATCAAGAAGAGTTGAGGTTGGAAGGGGCCAGTGGAGATCGTCTAGAGCAACCCCCCTGCAGCTCAAAGCAGGGTCTGCCAGCGCTGGTTGCCCCGGATATTGTCCAGATATTTGTTTTAATACTTCCAAGGATGGAGACTCCACAACCTCTCTGGGCCACCTGTTCCAGGGTTCAACCATCCTCACAGTAAAAAAGTTCTATCAGAGCAATATCCCTGATTCCAGGGATATTTTTAGTTTCATTTACCAAAAGCTCATTTAAAGCAGTACTTCTCAGTTATGAGCTAGGCAGGTTAGAGCAAATGTTAAGCCCAGGATTTAATTTATCCCAAATAGTGTTTATGATCAGGCACTTAGACGATGTCTTTATTTACTGCCTCACTCATCAAGGCGATTGGCTGGTCCATTTCTGGCAATTAAAGCCATGAACGAGCAGTCATAGACCCGCACAACCTGCGTAAATGGTTTGCTGGCAAGAAATACACTTGAATAAACACAAACTTCAGCTACAGGGTTATTTAATCACATAGGAAATTTATTTTACCGGTGATTCTCTCCTAGCTGGGCGTGCAGGGGGTGGATGAACCCGTTGCTTTAGGACGCTATGCCAAAAAATGTTAAGTATTGAGACAATCTCACCGATTGCTGTGTTTTTTTTTTTTTTTTCTGTTGTTTTGACCGCGCTCCTGGCTAGCTGGTCACCAGCCGCGTAGGGTGCTGCGTCACGCTTCAGCAGCGGTGACGATAAGGACAGATACTCAGCTGTCGTGACACTGAGCTCCCTTGGGTGTTTCCTCACCCCTGGACTAGGTACAGCATATACACAACAGAAATAAATAGAGTGTGTAGCTAACCTCTTCTTAGGTTAGCTACAAAACAAATGAACTGCCTGTGTTTTAGAAGGACTCACAGGGAATCAAAAGCATTCCAGTTGTTCACATGTTTTAGGTGATAAACTTATGACATGATGATTTATATACATATACATACATACCTATATATACACAGACATATATATTAACAAAACCCTGTATTTTTTCTATCTATCTATTTATCTGTCTATCTATCTATCTATCTATCTAATCTGTTTAAGTAAGGAACTTTTGCCTCCCTATGGAAGCACCTCTTCTTAAAAATCACAGGGAGGAATATAGGACATAATAAAGCTCTTTGAGTGACCACGACAGAATTACTGATGCAGAGCAAAACTCCTATACTGCCTTGTCTTGCCGACAATGGTCAGTTCATCTTCTGGAGATGCATTTCCTCCTTTTCCAAGCCCACAGATCTTGCTCCTGGGACTCGCTGCCTGGGTCAGTAGATTTTAGGGCATGGTTGTGGAGAGTGGCTTAGCTGGAGAACTCGCCTACCACTGTTTTTGCCGACCATGGGAGGAAAAGGCAAACAATGGGAGCGAGCTGTGCCTCTGGAGGAGCCACGCATCTGGGAGGAGGAGTGCAGGAGTCCGTAGATCGGCCAGGAGAGAGGAGTTCAGGGAAAGAAGGTGCAGGCAGCTGTGTGAAGGCTGGAAAGCTTCAGTGTTTCCAGCATTCAAGCTGGTTTTAATTTAAAATGTCTTTGTCTTCAAGATTTTCTGCTTAACCATTAGGACAAGCAACCCATTTGTATGTAATTTTGTGAATGACAGTTAATATCCCCCATATAAACTGGGTCTGTAAGATAAATGCCAAAAAACCTACAAAAAGTTTGCGGAATTGGCTTCCATTCCTGTGCAAAAACCAGGTCAAAACCCCCTCCTACAGCACGGCAGACAGGTGGTGTGTTTTAGCGAGCCAGAGTTAAGCTTGGCCAATCAGCCCTAATGGATCTATCTGTCATGAGGATTTTAGCACGGACCCTCCTGTTGCTCCACCTGCCCCTCTCTTAGAAATTACTGTCCCCAAGCAGGGTGGCAGAGGCAGATGTGTGCCTGAGCCGACAGCCAGGCACTCGAGCTGCGACAGAGTAGGGGCTAAAAGTAATGCCTTGGCCTCTGAACTGGCTGGCTGAGGGCAGGCACAGGTTTCCTTCTGTCACGTTTGCTGTGGCAGTGGTGAGCTCCGGCAGAGCTGCTGGAAGGTGAGCGGGGGGTCCTACGGCTGGAAGTGAGCTCTCTTTTCGGCACTGAGCAGCCATGCCTTCGGCTCCAGTCTTGCTGTGAAACCATAGCCCTGGCCATGAGTCTCGGAGCTCACCTCTCCCTCTGGCCAGGAGGGACAGTGGCTATCAAAGGCATTGACTGATTGTCACTTAGGATGACATTTGCCTTGGCAATTCTAGTAGGACTGATAAGGCCGCTTGTTTATTCACAGCTAAATCCACAAAAGGACTTCACAGAATCCCAGGATGGCAGGGGTTGGAAGGGACCCCTGGAGACCATCCCGTCCAACCCCCCTGCTTGAGCAGGCACACCCAGAGCAGGGGGCACAGCACCGCGTCCAGGCGGGGTGTGAATGTCTCCAGGGAAGGAGACTCCACAGCCTCTCTGGGCAGCCTGTCCCACTGCTCCGGCACCCTCACAGGAAAGGAGTTGTTCCTCATGTTCAGGTGGAACTTCTTGTGTTCCAGCTTGTGCCCATTGCCCCTTGTCCTGCCGTTGGGCACCACTGAAAAGAGTCCGGCCCCATCCTCTTGACACCCGCCCTTCAGGTATTTATAAGCATTGATGAGATCCCCCCTCAGTCTTCTCTTCTCCAGGCTGAACAAAGCCAGGTCTCTCAGCCTTTCCTCATAAGGGAGATGCTCCAGGCCCCTGATCACCTTGGTAGCTCTCCGCTGGACTTGCTCGAGCAGTTCCCTGTCCTTCTTGAACTGGGGGGCCCAGAACTGGACGCAGCACTCCAGATGTGGCCTCCCCAGGGCGGAGCAGAGGGGGAGGATAACCTCCCTCCACCTGCTGGCCACACTCCTCTCAATGCACCCCAGGACACCGCTGGCCTTCTTGCCCACACGGGCACGGTGCTGGCTCATGGTCACCCTGCTGTCCACCAGCGCTGCCACGGCCTTCTCAGCGGAGCCCCTTTCCAGCAGGTCAGCCCCCAGCCTGTACTGGTGCGTGGGGTTGTTCCTTCCCAGGGGCAGGACCTGACACTTGCTCTTGTTGAATTCCATGAGGTTCCCCTGGGCCCAGCTCTCCAGCCTGTCCAGGTCTCGCTGGATGGCAGCACAGCCTTCTGGTGTATCTGCCACTTACATGATACAACATCGCTGTACCCGTATGCTCCCCACTGCCTGCTGGGCTCTCCCACGGCAGGTTAACGGGTGCAGCCCCCCGGAGCACGTCCAGAGGAGACATGTGAAGCCAACACATTGCTAGCTGCTTGGCAGAAAACCTGCAGCAGGAAGGGTGGGAATGTCTTTGCCACAGAACAGCCTCTGGCCTCCTGGTTAGGATGCAGCTTTGAAACGTCTCAAGGGAAGGAAATTGAAAGTGGGTCTCCCATGGCCTGGGAGTGTGCTGTGGCCACCACGCTGCTGGGTTAAGATGGGCACTACCACTTTCTGCAGGTTTCTACCCCAGGAGATGGTAGAAGCCTTTGCTGCCTTTATGATGAGTCCTTCCCGGGAGGATGCTACCATCAGGAGCTTCCAAAGCGCAAAGCAGAGGAACTGCTCAGGTCTGAATACAGCTGGATCTTTGCTTTCAGTGCCTGCTGGGAGAGTGAGATCTTCCTGGGCATGCACAGCACAGTCTCCAGGGCTGGGTGGTATGGGCAGGGGAGCTAAGAGGGATGGCACCAGGGGAGTTGAAGGTAAAATCCTACAGAGTTGAGTTTCCAGTAGGATTAGGAGGCAGCTGCCTCCTACACAGGAGTTTTCGGGAACATGATTTTGGACTTATGTGCCTAAATTTTCTGCTTAGGATCCAAAAGCTCTTTTCTGGTCAGCTCATGCAAGCTAAATATCCAAGGCAGCAGGTGCACTGGGGGAACAAGCTGGGTAAATCTCAACAAGGGCACGTGCCCAGCTGCCTCAGCCCTGATCTCAGCACCGATATGTGCTAGGCTGCCTCTGAGAGCAGTTGTTAACCTCCCAACAAAGATGAAAACATGCATCTCATTTCCTGACACCATCCGCAGAAGCTCCTACCTCTACACTTCCACCACTGCAAGACCTCAGCAGCTGATTATAAACAGTTCCACGTGTCGGGGAAACAGAAAACGCAAGTAACAGAAAACACAAGTAATAGAAAGTGTTCCCTGTTTGTTTCGGATTCAGCTGATGAACACAATGACCATGTGATAATTCCCACCATGTGTCAACTACTTATGTTTCACATTTCTCTTCCCGCTTTCTCTGAATGCCTTGTTGCTTCTCTGCTCTGCTGCTAAGAAGAAGCGGTGTGTGAAGGTGCTGCCCATGGAAAGGCTGGTTTCCTTCACCAGCAGTACATAGAGGCCGGTGCGGAGGGGAGGGCAGAAACGACCAAGGAGGAGAGTTGCATTCACGCGGTCTGTGAGAGAAGATTCCCTCAGTACGGTGTGGAAGGCTGTGGAAGTGTTGGAGGACCTCGGCTTTTTTGCTAGTTTTAATTTATTGCATCTGGAAACTTAGCGCTCTTGGAAATATTACGGTTCTTGTTCCATAGGAAAGAGAATTGAAACACTAAGAAAGTGTTGGAAGTCATCGCTGAAGATCTCTTTTTACATATTTACTGTTTCCTTGAAGTCAGGAGACCCCAGAGGGGGCACTTTTTCTTGTCTGTTTATTTTTCTCTAGTAACGCTTGACTTGGAAAGGCTGTCATGCATGTATTTTGGTGGTGCTGATCCTTCTTCACATTACCACTGTTCTGAGATGGTCGTGTCTACTGAGGGGCTTCTAATCCCATGGATGATGATGGAAGTGCTAATTAGTGATCTTGAGTATCTCAAAATAAGCATATGCGACCAAAAGTTAGTGTGTGACCTTGTGAGAACGGGCTCCTAACTCTTTTTTTTCCACAGGAACTTTGAATATAAAAAGAAGAAATAATATTTGCCTGGATCCCAGCAGCTTTCCCTGCTTTGAGATTGGGGCTTAAAAGTTACTTGGAGACTTTGCAGAAAGTAAAAGGTGCTTTTTAAGGCAGGTAAATGGAGAGCTGCAGTCAAAATTAGAGCTCTGCCGTTTCCAACCACATAAATATTTGTGACAGTTCAAATATTTTCCTCTTCCCATCTGAGTGAAATCCTAGCTTGAAAGCTTTGGGGTTTTTTTAGCGCTCAACAAGAGATCCAAAAATAGCCTCCCAGTCGGAGCATTTACACGTGCAGTAAGTTCTTGCTCTGCTTGTTTTGAAACGCAGAGTTGAACCCAGACTCTCTCGTGCCAGGGAGGTGCGTGGACACCAGACTACTGGGCACTCAGGAAGACGTTTCTCTTTTTTCCCACTCTGTCAAACTTTTCTCGATGAGCCTTTTGCCGTAACAGGGCACCACTCTCAAGACATGTTTCAGTTTTACTGAACCGCTGCTTTGTCAAATTTCCCAAGCAGTTCTAGTTACAAACGCAACCTAAAATGGGAAAAAAAATCTTTTAACAAGTCCTTGATATTTTTTTTTTATCATGGTGCAATAAATACCAGCTGCATTTCATAAACATGAATCTCTTTGGTCTTGTCTCTTGGATACCTCTGCTACGTGATGTGCTCCTCTATTCTCATCCTGAACTGCCATCTAGCTGCCGCCCTCGGGCTTGCTCCTTGGCCTAGTCACAACTGATTTCTGGTCTGCAAACAATACTGAGGGTTAATACAATTGTGTCTTGACTCCAATGTCAGTCTTTCCTGAATAAAAGAGGTGTCTTCCCTGGACAGCAAGGGACCTGCTGGAGCTAACCCCTCAGGGCAGTGGGCCTGGCGCCATTTTGGGGGGTATGCCTCGGGGAGCCCTGCACAGGTACGTGCCTGCACCCACACGCCCACACACAGACATGAGGAAGCTCAGTGTTGGGGCCGGTCTTGTTTAATATCTTTATCAATGACCTGGATGAGGGGATCGAGTGCACCCTCAGTGAGTTTGCAGGTGACACTAAATTGGGCGGGAGTGTCGATCTGCTGGAGGGTGGGAAGGCTCTGCAGGGGGATCTGGACAGGCTGGATCAATGGGCCGAGGCCAATTGTATGAGGTTTAACAAGGCCAAGTGCTGGGTCCTGCCCTTGGGTCACAACAACCCCAGGCAACGCTGCAGGCTTGGGGAAGAGTGGCTGGAAAGCTGCCCGGTGGAGAAGGCCCTGGGGGTGCTGGCTGACAGCCGGCTGGACACGAGCCAGCAGCGTGCCCAGGTGGCCAAGGAGGCCAACGGCATCCTGGCTTGTATCAGCAATGGTGTGGCCAGCAGGAGCAGGGCAGGGACGGTGCCCTGTGCTCGGCACTGGTGAGGCCGCCCCTCGAATGCCGTGTTCAGTTTTGGGCCCCTCGGGACAAGAAGGACATGGAGGTGCTGGAGCGTGTCCAGAGAAGGGCAACGGAGCTGGGGAAGGGTCTGGAGAACAAGTGTGATGGGGAGCGGCTGAGGGAGCTGGGGGGGTTTAGCCTGGAGAAGAGGAGGCTGAGGGGAGACCTTATCGCTCTCTGCAACTGCCTGAAAGGAGGTTGTGGTGAGGTGGGGGTCGGTCTCTTCTCCCAAGTCCCAGTGATAGGATGAGGGGAAATGGCCTCAAGCTGCGCCAGGGGAGGTTTAGATTGGGTATTAAGGAAAATGTCTTCACTGCAAGAGTGGTCAGGCACTGGAACAGGCTGCCCAGAGAGGCGGTGGGGGTCACCATCCCTGGGGGTGTTCAGACACCGTGTAGCCGTGGCACCTGGGGACATGGTTTAGGGGACATGGGTGTGTTGGGTTGGCGGTTGGACTTGATGATCCCAGAGGTCTCTTCCAACCTCGATGATTCCGTGACTCTATAATATGTACTGCTGCCTGGTGCACACACACGTCTGATTCTTGCACCTCCACCTCACAGGCCGGGCTGTGCCGGGCCGTGCGGGGCTGTGCGGGGCCCGTGCCGGGGCTGTGCCGCCCTTCCTGCGCCCCTCAGCCGCCCCCGCCCCGCCGCAGCAGCTCCGCCATGTCGCGCCGCCGCCGTCCCGGCGCGGCTCTCGCGAGAGCGGGCGGCTCTCCCGCTCCCGGCATGCCCCGCTCCTCCTCTTCCCCGCCGCCGCCCTGAGGTGAGGCAGCCATGGCGGTGGCGGAGCGGCGCCCATCCGCCCCCATCCTGCCCGGGGAGCCCCGGGGCGGCCGTGAGGGGCCGAGGGCTCGGGCCGCCCCGCCGGGCGCCCTCGGTATTGGCGGGGCTGGGGCGGGGGATGGAAATGGCGGGCTCGGGGCGGCTGTGGGCTGTGAGGGGGATGCAGGCCCCAGGGAGAGGCCATGGCTGCGGGGATGACTTCCTTAGGACACCTTTGGATTTACTCGTGAAAAGAAAGCGTAATTTCTGAGCAGCTCCTTCACGTGAACCATCCGGGTTCTGTATGTCCGTGTTAGAAGCGTCATATGAGGTTTTTTTAAATCGCCTTTTTTACAGTTGAGCTCCAAAAATGGTGCGGTACTCTCTGGATCCGGAGAACCCCACGAAATGTGAGTTGGTTTTGTTGTTGTTGTTTTTTTTTTTTTCTTTTTTCCCCCCGTCGACCTTCGCGTACGACTTCACCGAAGCCATTGAGGTTTTAATTCCAAAAGTTGGTCTTTTTTTTCTGCAGCATGCAAGTCTCGGGGATCCAACCTGCGGGTGCATTTCAAGGTACGCGGTGTGTGCATAGTAGGAAACACTAATTCATTTGTTTCTGGGATTTTTTTGTTTTTATTGTTTTTTTTTTTTTTTTTTAAGTGCCTTTTACTGCTCTGTATCGTTTTATAGTTAAGGCTGGTAGCGTAGGTTATGCCCTGTGTTTGCTTTAGCTGCTTGTCGTGGTTTTTATCCACAGGATCAAAAATAAGATGGCTTGTCGTAAAGAGACTGACATCGATAATAAAATAGAGTAGGAAAACAGCTGCAGTGAATTTAGCAGGAGGAATCAGGCTAGCGTTCGATTTGTTCCCTTAGTCTTTGCCTTTTTGGTTGTTTGGAAAGAACATGGAGTTCAGCTGATCACTGGGCAAGAAGCATGGCGAGGTTTGCGTAGGTTTCTCTGGAAAAGGCGCAGCAGCGAATTCGGGACTCTCTCGAGTTAATCACAGAACTAAAGCTGAGCAGATGCTTTTCTGCTGGGTGTTACGTAGCGCAGGTGACAACCATATTTTGTTTTGCTTTTCTGTTGTGATCAGGTAGGATTAGAGTTACTTTCTCACTGTGGCATTTAGTATGCTGGCTTAAGCACTGATACTTTAGTCTGGGTTTTTCTTTCTGAGCCTTTTCCTCTCTCCCCTTTATAATTCCCTTACAGAGATATCGACATTGTGCATAGTAGCTTGTTTCCTCAGCTTGTTTCCTCATCGCTTTCTCTGAGGCGCCATATTTGATGTTTGAGTAAGAATTTATCGTTCAGGCTCCTGCTTTTCTGGATTAGTGGCTAAAGAGGAGCTATGAAAAGTAAAAAGACTCAAATTCTAATTTTGCTAGGTTGGAAAGACCTAGCCATTAAGTAAAAAACAATAAATATGTGCCAGAGCTGCAAATTCAGTAATGGAGGTCATACCAAGGGTTAGAAAAGTAGGTAGCAAAAAAAAAAAAGTGCATTCCTAATGATTTTTCATTCTTTAAATTTTTTTTGTGTGTGTGAGTGCTTCTTTTAAACTGAGTTTGTAGCAAAAAGAATAGGATCCAGGAAAGGGAGGGGGGTGCTTTTGCTCCTGTCCTCGCTTGGAAAGATCTGCTAAGAAGACTTTACTGTGCTTTGTGGTTTGTTTTTTTTTTTTTTTTTAGAACACTCGTGAGACGGCCCAGGCCATCAAGGGCATGCACATCCGCAAGGCCACCAAGTACCTGAAGGACGTCACCCTGAAGAAGCAGTGCGTTCCCTTCCGTCGCTACAACGGAGGAGTCGGTAGATGCGCCCAGGTAAGGGCTGAGGTGAAAACGGGGGAAGGACGCTTTGGCTGTGGCCGGCTGAAGGAGGGAATCTACTTGCAGTGTCAACTAATTGATCAAATTTAATTATTGTGATGTGCAGCCTTAATAAAAGGGGATGTAGTGGCAAGTAAGGGCGAGTTGTGTTGTACCAGGACAAAAACAGAACACTCTTTCTTCTTTTTTCCAGGCCAAGCAGTGGGGCTGGACGCAGGGACGCTGGCCTAAGAAAAGCGCCGAATTCTTGCTGCACATGCTCAAAAATGCAGAGAGCAATGCTGAGCTCAAGGTATGTCGCGTAGACATCGTTAAACGCGATTGGTGTTGCGCTGCGCATCGGCGCTCCTCGGGCTAAGGTCTGCCTCGTGGGTGAAAACGGCTTGTGTAGAGGCTTTGGGTTTACTGTTCGCTCGAGTTAGGCTGTGTTTTTCCACGTTAAAACGTGAGGAATAATTTTGTGCACGGTTATCGGCTGTTTGGAATAAGCGTGGTTTAGATCTCTTAAAAATCTACAAAGGAAAACCTGCGGACTCTTGGTCGATTTGTATCTTTGTCATATACTCTGTGCTTCGTTTTGGTAACCGTGATGGCAGTGATGACTAATCTTAGGACACCTTTGGAATGACCGTGAAATAAAAAGATCTTCGTCTGAGCCATCAGCATCATTTGAAGTTCATTTTAAGGAGGGTGGTTGGTGTTTTCCTGACTTGAGCTTGGCGAGTGCTCAGTTCCGTGACACGGCCGAGTTAAGCTGCTTTATTTCCCGGCGGCGATGTGCGTGTGCGGAGGTGGTTATCCATATTTTTGCTGCGGAGATTATTTATTTGAAGAGAAAACCAAGTCACGAGTCTTATCTTTCCCTCCACTTCCCAGGGTCTTGATGTGGATTCTCTCGTCATCGAGCACATCCAGGTCAACAAGGCTCCCAAGATGCGCCGGCGCACCTACCGAGCGCACGGCAGGATCAACCCCTACATGAGCTCCCCCTGCCACATCGAGATGATCCTCACCGAGAAGGAGCAGATTGTTCCCAAGCCAGAGGAAGAAGTTGCTCAAAAGAAAAAGGTATGGAGCGTCGCGTCGTAGTCCTCTCGAACGTCGCCGTCAAGAGATGCGAGCGTTGGCATTTTTCAGGCGGAGGGCTTGCTGTGATGACTGTCTTAGGACACCTTTGGAATACCCATGAAAAAAAAAGAGTTATTGCTGAGCAACCTCCAATATTTACTGTAAACGTGACGTTGAGAAGTCAGGAAAGCGCTTCTCAGGGGGTTTGTGTGGCAGAGACGGCTTGTTCCTCCCTCCCCTGGCGCATTTGAGAGCGTTCCCCATCCGTGCCTGTAAAGGTGCGATGTGTTACAGCAAAATTTAAGTCGAGGCGACGGCCCGTAAGCAGTCCAGCGCTTTTAAGGGGCTTCGTTACAGGCGGGTGTGATCAGCGGAACGCTTTGTAAGCGGCCGAAGGAATTTCTGCCAGTTCTCAGTGTTTCTTTCAAATCAAACTCTTTATTTGTAAGATGTTTTGGGAAGGTGTAAGACTACCGCTGTTTTTTGATTTGCGCGTTTTGTTTTTCAGATATCCCAGAAGAAGCTGAAGAAGCAGAAGCTGATGGCTCGGGAGTAACTCTGTCCCCACGGATGTACATAAATAAAGTTTGAAAAAGTTAAAAGATGTGCTGTCTGCGCTTCTCTGCTCTCGCGAGGCTTTTGCTGTTGTCCGGGGAGCTGGGGGCAGGAAGTGCCGGAATCAAAGACGGCATTGCGCTGGCGCTGTTGATGACGTAGGAGCGCTATTGGTGCATAAAACAAGACAATTTGGGGCAGAGGCAGGTGTTGGGTTTTCCTCGTCCTGCTGCCCGGCGCGCCCTCCCTCTCCCTCCCTCCGGGGGTGGGCGGGGCGTGGGTTACGTCAGGCGCACACCGCCGCCTCCCATTGGCGGCGGCCTCTGGGCGTCACCCGGAAGCGCGGGAGGCGGTTTCCGGTGCGGCGGAGAGAGCCGGGGCGGGCGGTAACGGCGGCGCGTCGGGGCCACCGAGGTGAGTGCGGGGGGCGGCCGCTCCCCCGCCCCGGGGGTCCGTTCACCGGGAGCGGGCGGGTGAATCCCGACGTGTGACCGAGGCGGGGCTCGGCGGTGCGAGCGGGGCTTTACCCGGTCGGAGAATCGGCGCTCCGGTAGCGGCGGGAGGCGCCGCCGGCTGCCGTGGGTCGTCCTGTACCGTTAAACCGGGACGGTCGGCCCGGCGCGGGGGGAGCGTTCCCGCCTGTGGAGAAGCAGAACGGGGCCGTGCTGTGTCGGTTGGGCCCTTCTAGACTAGGCCAGCCTTTATGGGGAAAAAATCAGCCCTTTTGTCTGAGAAACCTTTTTTTTTTTTTTTTTTTTCCATTTCATAATAACAGGCCGGGTTACGCAGACCCGACGTGCTTAAATCCGCTCGCTGACCCCGGCTCACCGGGATAGACAAAAGCGTGCTGCACAAAAAAATAAGCTTACTGTTAAAATTGCACCATTTGCCCTTTTATTCTCCCCCCTCCCCACCCCCCCCAAACTTAATTGCACCGGCCGAGCATCGCCAAACCGCAGAAAAAAACTCCTGAACAATATTTAAAAGGTACCAGGGCTGGTGTTACGCTGACTTTCTTGGGGCAGCGGTACGGCTTATTTTTCGGTCTGGAATCTTGATGTAAAGCGTTACCTCGGAGACAGCCTGGGGTGTTCCCTCCGGCCGGGTTGTTTTGCTACATCTTGCTGAACATTGAGTATCTGGGAAGTTCTGTCGGAGAAAATACGCGAATCGTCTTTTTGAATGGCTTTAACAAGCTTCCTCTGTCGTATTGTCTCAATTTAAGAACCCGTCTGTGACTTTAGAGATGAGCAGATCCCAGAAAACTAGATCTGAAGTAGTTTTACTATGCTTGGACGTGGCCCTCTGGAAGTCGATACTCTGTTGTTCCACAGGGCCTGGGGCTAAAAATCTTGAGGATAGCTTAAGTAAAAAGTGAAACTGAGCCGAAACAAGGCGTGCACACCTGCCTCTTCATCCTCCATCCTAGAAAGCTTTTGTTTTGCTTCTTAATGTAAGAATTCAGGTGTCAGCAGCCTGGAAAGAGAAATGTGAAGGGCAAAGCTGGGCAGCGGAGCGTATTTAATATATTGTTTGCCAGCGCTGAAAAGGCCAGCTCTAATCCTGCCTCCCTGTGTCCCCTCCCACTCATACCTTTCCGCCCCTGCGCTTTGGCTGTCTGCTGTTTTCATCGCAGACTCTAGGCTGCCGGTTTTGAAGTCGTCTGCCTGGTTTTGGGAGAGAGGGAAGGATTCAGTGGAAGAGGGAAGGAATCGAGTGGGATCGAGTGCACCCTCAGCAAGTTTGCAGACGACACCAAGCTGAGTGGTGCAGTTGACACAACTGAGGGACGGGATGTCATCCAGAGGGACCTGGACATGGTCGAGAAGTGGGGCCGTGTGAACCTCATGAGGTTCAACAAGGCCAAGTGCAAGGTCCTGCACCTGGGTCGGGGCAACCCCCAGTATCAATACAGGCTGGGGGATGGAGGGATGGAGAGCAGCCCTGCCGAGAAGGACTTGGGGGTACTGGTGGGTGAAAAGCTGGACATGAGCCGACAATGTGCGCTCGCAGCCCCGAAAGCCAACTGTCTCCTGGGCTGCATCCAAAGCAGCGTGGGCAGCAGCTCGAGGGAGGGGATTCTGTCCCTCGGCTCCGCTCTGGTGAGACCCCCCCTGCAGCGCTGTGTCCAGCTGTGGGGTCCTCAGCACAGGACAGACATGGGCCTGTTGGAGCGGGGCCAGAGGAGGGATCAAAAATGATCCGAGGGCTGGAGCAGCTCCGCTGTGAGGCCAGGCTGAGAGAGCTGGGGTTGTTCAGCCTGGAGAAGAGAAGGCTGCGGGGAGACCTTACTGTGGCCTTTCAGTACTTCAAGGGGGACTATAGGAAGGATGGGGACAGTCTCTTTAGCAAGGCCTGTTGTGACAGGACAAGGGGTAATGGTTTTAAACTAAAAGAGGGGAGATTCAGACTAGATAGAAGGAAAAAATTGTTTACGATGAGGGTGGTGAAACCCTGGCGCAGGTTGCCCAGCGAGGTGGTCGATGCCCCATCCCTGGAAACATCCAAGGCCAGGTTGGACGGGGCTCTGAGCAACCTGATCTAGTTGGAGATGTCCCTGCTCATGGCAGGGGGGTTGGACTAGGTGACCTTGAAAGGTCCCTTCCAACCCAAACCATTCTGTGATTCAGTGATTTGTTTTCTCAGAGTTTGGGCAACTGGATGGGATTGGTGTGGGATCGAGTGATTCCCCCCGTGCAGGAGGAAGGAATTAACCCCTATTCTCCTGTTGTCTGATCCTGACTGGATTCTCTTCCCCCCGCTGCCACTGCCCTGCCCTGAAGTGGTAGCAAGCCATTAGGCTGATTGGAGTCCTGCCATCTAATTTTGCCTTAAATAAAAAGAAAATGAGAAAACCAAATGTTTTGGACCCTCTTATGTTATACTAAGAAGCAGGCTGCTATCTGCAGCTCGCTGCTTCAGCTGTTTTTGTGTGGTTTAAGCAAAAACTTGTATTTTCTAAGTGTGCTCTTCTATGTTCTAGCTGTAGGAATGATGAAGTACTGCAAACTCTACGCCTTTTTTTTTTTGTTCAGATGTCAAGAACGTTTCCTGTGTTGTTGAGGACTTTATAACACTGGAACGTACAGCATTTTTGAAACTTTAATGGTTAATCTATTATTAAAGGATCTTTTAGGTTTGAATATCAACTACGATCTTTATTCATTATTTAAGACTGTTTTCGTAGCTGATCACATACAAACACGTCACCCTAAGCTGTCGGGTTTTTTCCCCTCACCAGCTTTGTCACAGCACAAGAGGAAGCCATGGTGTGCATTCCTTGTATCGTCATTCCTGTTCTCCTCTGGGTCTACAAGAAATTCCTTGAACCGTACATCTATCCCGTCATCGCACCTTTCATTAAGCGCGTGTGGCCCAAGAAAGCCGTGGAAGAAACAACAGCAGCAAAACAAGGTCAGGGAGGCAGTGCTGGAAATCCACAGGCACCTTCAGCCACGAAAAGAGATGAGGAGGATGAGTCTGGAATTTATAAAGTAAGATTAATACGTTTGAAAATGTTTAGTGTGTGTAAATCGTGCATTTGTTATCTCTTCTAAGAAAATTCAAAGGTTTGCCTATGTTGTCTCTGCTCTCGCTCCTTCCCCCGCCCCCTTGAAGCAAAAATTATGTGTAAATGTAAAGAGACAGCACCGCTTTGGTTCTTGCTGCAGATTTCTTCATAAATCTTCACTGGCTTTGCTTCTAAAAGTGATTTTCATCGCCAACTGTTACTGTTCTGGGTGTGGAGTCCTTTTTTGACAGCCCATTAACGATGCTGTCCTTTATTTGCAGTTTGAAAGCAACGGTGTTGCGAACGGAATTGCTGCGAAGAGATCCACAGAAGTTTCTGACAAGAAAACAGATTAAAGGAATTCATTCGGAAGGATTTTATTCCCTTGTATCCAATATGAACTGGTGATATTTCTCTCACTTTGAGACTTTTTTCTTTGCACATTTTAGCTGAATAAAACCCCTTACCACTTAGAGGAGAGGGTCTCTTTTGCCGCTAAAATGGCAGCTAGCACATTTCTTAATTTAAAATGTTTGAAAACTGAAGTTCTTTATTTTCCTCACTGGAACTACTTTTCATCTATAATCTACTTGGTGTGATTAGCGTTTAGGTTAAATAACTTATGAATAAATCTAGCTTTGGGAGGTAAACGTATCTTAGCAGCTTAGTTTCGCTAACTGCTAGTGCAGTACTTCAGGCTTTCACCTTAAAAGCTATTCTTGACCTTGCTGAAGAACTGTGAATTGCATTGTGGCAACGTAAGCGGCATGGTTAAATTCTGAAGAATATAGATTTTTCATGTCAGATCTGTGGATGAGCTAAAGGAGTTATGTTTTATGCATTTACTTAGCTTACTAAAAGCACAAAGTCTTGATTTGGTACTTCCATTAATTATTTCCCTTGAAATGTCGTGCCTTTCTTCCCCGATGAGGAGCAGCAGCAAGGGCATGATGCAAGAGAATCGTTGCTTTATATTCTGTTGCAGTGGCTTAAAATGGTGCGGTTCTGTCTTTTTATTTAAAAAAAAAAAAAACAAAACAACTAAAATCTCTTTAACACGCTTGTGTCATTTGAATTCTAAACCAGGATTTTATTTACAAATAAGTTGCTTCATACAATTCTTAGGCTTCGGAGCTATAAATATGTAGAGGGGTAACAAAATGTTTGAAAACCTGTAGACAGCCCCCAGGCAGGAGGAGGTCATAAAACTACTGACTTCATGACGAAGAAAGTGAACTCGGAAGGTCCAGCGCTGCCTCCTCCTGGGAAGATGCATTCTGGTACTGGCTCACACCCCAACGTGATACTGCAGCTATGAAGCGTTTTCGATGTCCCTGTGCTTAGTAAGGAGCAGAAGTGATAACTCCTGCTTTGTCCTCTCTGCCAAACCAGAGAGCTCGTGAAAAAAATCAAACCAAAACCATTCCAGCAACTTTGGATTGCTATTTAGGATTTACCATTTTCCCAAAAGCCCTACCTAAGGTGCGCCTAAAAAGGCATGCCTTTTTATATATGCAGTCCTTGAACCGCCACTGAGGTCCAGTCCTGTTTTGTGATGGTGTTTTCTCCCAGCAGGAAATTAATTACTCTGAAGACTTGCTTGATGTCCATCAAATGCCTCTGGTGAGGCATCTTGTTTCCTACCGCTGCCTGGTTTTGTCAGGTCTTATGTGAATCGATCTGCAGTGTTCACAGCTGGGTATCGGGCCCTTGCTGCTACAACTGTTACTTCTGTAATGAGTTGAATCACAGAGAACTCATTGTAAGACCTTTGCCTAACACTGTTTGCTCTCCCTTAATGAGCTAGTCTTTTAGGAAGTGAATTTGGTGTTGGTGTTTAATCAGCTTTTGCATCATCCTTGGAAGATAAACCCCCATCTGATCAGTGTAACACAGATACAGCTTTCTCCTGGACCGGTGAAGTACCTAACCTTTGTGATATTAAAACCTGGTTTTATTATTCTGAGCATGCATGCGTGGCATAATTCGTACAATAAAAGATAATGATACTAACTGTGCGCTCCTATATCTTCTCACAGATGCTGTTGTGCAGGTCGTATAGTAGAGAAGACAGGGATTGGAAAAAAGCAGAAGCGAGGGAAAGATGCCGCACTAGTTTCCGCTCGTTTTTGTCCTCTG
Organism: Morus bassanus; assembly: GCA_031468815.1. Taxonomy (NCBI): domain Eukaryota; kingdom Metazoa; phylum Chordata; class Aves; order Suliformes; family Sulidae; genus Morus; species Morus bassanus. Next base: position 84,648,109 of record CM062600.1, on the reverse strand, counting down.
TATCTTTGGCTATTTCGCCTGTATTGTTGCAACAAATCGTACCCTGTCCATCAGGACTTCACCTGGGAAAAGGTGGATGTAATCTTTGCTGTGGTGGGTTGGGTTTTCTAAAGCAGTCGACCCCCATCTCACCCCAAACAATAAATTCCTCTGCTACCACTAGTGGCAGAGTTCACGCTCTAAATTGGAAAGCTGGGAACTTTCAAGGGTCTGAAATCACCTTGCAAAGAGAAAGGAGTAAGTCTCTCCAGAACCAAGGTCATGGAGAGTGTCTTTCAAATGGCTACAAAAACGAAGATGCGCTGCAGGCGTGCAGCTGAACAGGAGTGTGTGTTCTTACATCGTAAGCGGTGCCGAAAAGATTGTCCCTTCAGCTGCGCTTCCTGTCCCAGGGCAGGTCACCTCAGCCACTGTTTTAAAATGTTGGGCATCTCATAAACAGGCCAAAGTTTTGGAGTAATATATTCCCCTCTAACAGCTGTGATCATGACAAAAAGTAGAGCAAGAGCTGTACTGGGGCTCCTTTAATTTGTAAATGTATGCAGTCAATTTATAAAGTGTCCATAATTATTATTTTGAGTTATTTAGGATATTATTTTACAAGGAAGTGCATCAGAGAGTAACATGGAAAATAAACCGTGTAGTAAATTAGACTACAGGCTGAACTGGGCTTCTTGCTGTGCGCCCGCACCGTATTTAAACACCAGGCTTACTGAAAAGACTGCAAAAAGCAAAACGGGCAGACAGTGCAAGTATCTGTTCTTGGTTGTAAAATTAGGCCATTTAATTGTGTAGAATTCCACAGAGTTTGTGCTCTGTGGAATGGTGTTTGAGTACTTTTATTAGCTGCAGTTAAACACTAAAGCGACTAATCTCCGTCACAAAACTTTCCTGAATGAGGCACCTCAACTGGAAGTCCTGGCAGGTTTGTGTTGCCAAATTTTCCAAGAACAGGTCAGTAATGCTATTGTGTTGTGAATAGCTAAGCAAAGAAATCCATGAAAAAAAACAGGTGAAGGAAATGAACTGCCTGAGCCTGGGCAGGGGTGCAGGAGATCATCTGCTGGGGTGAAAGAAGTGCACAAAGCCTCGTTTAAGAAAAATAAGTAGACAGAAATTAAGGAAATCCTCACATGAGAGAACAGTATAGATCAAGGACATTTAATTTAACTGAGAAAATGTCTGTACGTTTGTTACTCACTAAAAGCAAGATTTACAAAAGGGCTTGGGCACCTAATGATGGCAGGTGGACACCTACCAGAATTTACTAGAGCAAGTAGCAGCTTCATTTATACTGAAGATTTAGAAAATTGCAGCGTAGGCATCTTTAGGGACCAAGGTACTTCTGTAAACCTAGCCCCAAGATCCAGCATGAAAACTGTCTGGGTTTATTTAAATACTATTGAGGAAGAATCAAGAAATCAACCAATATTTGAAAAAATATTCACATTGACCGATTTAAAATATTTTTTCCTTATGGGAAGGTCGAAATGTGACATGGTACCTTCCATGTGTTGGTCTACACAGGCAGCTGAGTGCCAAGGACTTAAAATAAACTTAACTGAAATACACCTTTAAAATACTGCAAGTATGTGCAAAAAGTTCTTAAATAAAAAGTTCAGAAGGTTTTATGTTGCCAGTTATTTTCATGGGGCTGATTCTGCAAGCAAAGGAAATTCTGGTAGGTTAAATGGAACATGATCAGCCTCTTAGGATGTCTAAACTAGCAATGAATTCTGTGCAAAATGATCTTTATTCAGATGTATTCATAGAACACAGTTTAATTCTATCCACAAAGCTGATCTAATGAGAGTAATACAATATGCTGTTATTACCCAAATGTAGCAATCACGCTCCAGCCTTCTGGGAGCTGCTAAGGTTCAGTCCTTGGAGTCATTCCTTCTTGATTTCTGTACAATACAGAACATTATTGCTGAAGGAAGAGTCTTTTCAGAGGCTGCAGGTAAAGGAAATGAAGAGAAATTTAATTTACACTTAGATGAACTAAATCTCCCTTCAGTGAGAGCTAATTCTCTTTCATTAAACTGCCTAATACATGAAAGAAGGGATTATCTTCCTTGTACAGTTTTCTGATTGTTAGAACATGCTCAATGAACCAAGTCATATTTTGGGTTTCGCAGACTGTCACTGTTTTTGCTTTTCAGTGAACCTGACTGCAGTGGTTTAACTGAAATGGTCCAGAAGACCATGTTTGCCACGGTGATTCTCTTGCTTGAGAAATGTTTTAGATCACAGTGCTGTACCTTTCTGTTGTTGTATTTGAAACATGAATTATTTGAAATGTTGTGAATAGATGTATACATAGATAGATGTAGCAATACTTGTATTTTGCATGAAGGTTGTTTTCAATTCCTTTTTTCTGCTTACAGTCCTTACAGCCACTCTAACTGTTGGCCGTGCACCGTTTTTATTGCTGTAGCGGACCTATCAAGCACTGTATGAACACGAGGCCAAATATTACGCCAAGATTTTTACTTTTATGTGGCAATGTATATGAAGTGGTTAGACCTCACCTTTGCACTTGTGCTGTTTGCATACGCCCCGTTTGCTCGCGCAGCCCGTTTACGGGTACGTGTAAGAGACGGGCTGCGTACGTAGTGTCATGCATCGAGGTAATGAGATTATAGTCAGGATTAATTATATTGGGAAGGGTTTCCCTTTTGAAGGAACTATGGGGCACTTATGGAGCCAGCTACCGATGGCACAGAAGACACCTCGGAGACGGAGACGGGAGGTTACCTGAGGGAGAAAGAATGAATAAAAGCAGAGTGAGGACAGGGCTGTACCTGGTAAATCCTCCCTCCCTCTGGCTCTTGGTCCCAACTTGCTCGAGTTACCTCATGTCCCGCTGGCAGAAGACACGGGCCACGGAGGAGAGGAGGTGGAGGCAGTCAGCCCACGTCCCCGACCATCCCGCGGGTTATCAAGAGAAGCCTCTTCCCCTAGGGCGGGCTCACCCGAAGGACGACGACCAGCCCGTGGAAGGCCGCCTCACGGCGCCGGACTACACTTCCCGGCGTGCCCCGCGCCGCCGGCCCGCCGTTCCCCCTTCAGCCCTCTGCGCATGCGCGGCGGGGCGGTGTTGGCGACGTGGAAGGCTGGAGGCGGGCGGCGGCGGCCGGCGTGCGCATGCGCCGGGCGGGGGCCGTTGGGCAGCGCCCCCGCGGCGCGCGGGTGGGCGCGGGCAGCCGCTGAGGGGAGCGGGGCCGCCGCCATACCGGGGTACCGGGCCCGGCGCGGCACCGGGGCTGCGGTACCGTACGGCGTTGTGGCGCGGCGGTGCGAGCGGACGGGGGGGCCGCTGACGGGGTAAGCGGGGCCTCGGCGGTACCTCCGGGCCCGCCCCGCCGCGCCGCGGGAGGCTGGCGGGGCGGCTGAGGGGGCGCGGGTGGCTGGCGGCCGGTGGCCGGTGGCGGGGGGACCCCAGCGGCTCTCTCCCGTCCCGTCCCGTCCCGCCCCGTCCCCCTTCGGTGCTGGCTCCGAGAGGGGAGGGAGCGCACCGCACGTCCCTAAGCGTCCCGCTTGTCCCGACTCCCAGCGTTGCTCGGTCCCATATCGCGATAGAGGGCCGCGTTTGTGCCTTCAGGGATCCTTCAGGGGCACGGCGTTGTGCCTGCTGGCCCCTCCGTACGCGGTCAAAACCAGAGAGAGGTTCATGCCTGTGTTTCTTGGTTTGTCCTCTCAGTGAGGTTCCTTATCAGTGAAAAGACTCTAAACTAGCATATTTCCTTTGCTTTTGTGAACCGGCCGCTTTTTATAGTGTTGTGTGATTGCTATCACGATATAACGGGTCTGCTCAGTGTCACTCTAGCAGTTTCCATACTTCTGAAGGATCATATTTAGCAAGAGTGGGAGATATTTTAGTTTAAAAGGGAAGTTGTATCTTACCTTAATTGACATCAGAATTTGCCCTGTATGCTTTCATGCCGAGCACTGTTTATCATTTTTTTTTTTTAATCTTTTGTGCTGAGTGTAGCGAGTTTGTGAGGCCGTAATCTGATTTCTTTCACTGCGTGTACCGAGGGATAACATGCTGGGCTGCAGTTACAATCATTTGAGGTATTTGTAGAAGTAAGTAGATTGTTAATATTTCCTGCACCGAGCACTTTTTGAGTGCAGGGGAGTGGAAAGAAGCTCCTGGGTGGTTGGGTCCAGTTTCCTAACGCACACTGCTGGGTTGTGTAATCCCTGATTTTGTCAATTCCCAAGTAAAAACCGTTGAAGTTGTTCCAGTTGGGGTGACTTAGAAATCGTCATTGCTCCTTAGATTGCCAGGAGGTCAGGAAGGCCTCGTTCTGTTCTCTCCCTGGGCTGTTTTCTCTTTTCACGTTGCTGCCGCATCAGGAGAACCCGTGGACAGCCCTGGGGATGTTGGACCCTGCTCAGCACTCTCAGCTGGCTGAAGCAACCATCAGCTCCTTCTCTTCCAGTCCTGTGCTGATGTTTCACTAGCACAGCATCTACTGCTTAGTATTTTGTGACAAATTCAGTAGAAAAGTGTTTATAGCAAATCTGGTGCTTTCAGTGATTTTTATCAGATGAATAGGAAGATTCCATGATGTTTTTAACATGTTGATGACTGACAGAAGGTACTAAAAGTAAGAAATCCTGTTTGGTGGCTGATGAACTGTTGTCAAAGTGGAGGCTTAAAGATGATAATGATATTTCTTCGAAGTGTATTCTCTAGAGTGGAAAGCCTATTGCACTTTATAGTAATTGCGCAGTTTGGCAAGTATAATTTCATTTGCAGTAGACCCTGGAGATAGGTGATATGAATCATGATGCATAGTATAATGTAAAATTAGGTGTACATACAAAACAGATTTGGCCTTCTCTACAGCATGAATTTTTTTATGCTGTAGATAGGTTTCTAGCTGTGGGAAACATTTAAAGCAGAGGCAGATAACTCTGTTGTAAAAATATGCTTAATGCCCAGTTGTGGGAAGAGTACAGATGCCAAAATTATTGTATCACCTTTGAAATATAGCAAAAAATACCAATATTAAAAAAATGCAGAGCTTTTAATGAACATCTGAGCATCTTTCTGAAGCTTAAAAGGTAGTTGAATTTTTCTTTTTGAAACATCACTTTGGCCATTAGACAAGTTTTATTTACAACTGAGAGTGAAATAGGGAGAAAAACATATGTAACAGTGATCTTAACATCCCTTCCATAAAGCGATAACTATACCAAGCCTAGTAGCTACTTAGACTATTAAGTCGTGCTAGGTTTAGCGTGACTTGTGTTATATCCAACCCGGCTGCCCATTTTAATTATGGTAGTAGCTGAATGAATTACTATAAATTGATTTTTAGGCAGGTGTACTGAGTATAAAAAAAAAGGACAAATTAATAATTATAAAACATTTTTGTATCGAACAAAATTTCCAACACTGTAATCTATCACAGGTTATCAGGTAGTTTGTGTAAAATTGTGCTTTTGAAAGCCATTGCTGTGTTTCTGGTAATAAAAGTCTCTTTTCAGGAAGAAGATACAGTCAAGCCAGTAATATTGGTATTGATACGCGGTACACTCTTAAGCTGTAAAGTCAGGTCTCAGTGTGGGTTATGTATATTCTTGATTAGTCTTTTTGTTTTTTAAGCTCCATATTCCATTGATATTCATGTTTAAAGTTCAGTTTGTTCTTCTCGTTTTATAGTTCCAGTAGAGCCATCCTGCAAGCAGCAGGAATCTCACTGGTGAGGGCAAACAAAACCTTTAAGGAAATATCTGCCTGCTGCAAAGAGCAGAATTAGTGTTTGAATTTTCACATCTCGAAACTTTTGCAAAACGTTCTATACCTGTAGTAGTTATTTAACAGGTGGAGAAAAGTTGAGCCTTGTATGCAGAAATATAAGGTGTGCCTGACCCAGCCTCCCTCCCTTCTAATGGTGTTTTGCTAATCAGATTAAAGAAATAATTTCTGCCTGTATTTCAGAAAACACCTGCTGTGTTTGAGTCCTGACTTTTACTTGGGACGTAGGAATGTAAGAGTAAGGATAGAGGTAATTTTTTTTTTAATTGCCCCCACACCACTTCTTCTTCCTTCTATGGTGGGATGTATTGCTAAAACTGATGCTGCTGCTATTCCCTCAAATTGGTAGGCTTGGCGCAGTAATTATTTAATAAAATGTGATGACTGGAATTACGTAGGAGGTCAGAAAAATGAGCTTTATAGTTTTTGTAGCTTTAAATTTTGTTAATTCATGACAAATTTCAGATGCTTTTGAACCTTTGGGGAGATTTTGCCACAAGTGCCGTGTTTCAGTGTGGGAGTGTAAGTAGCAGCATTAGAGATGGACAAAATTAAGGACTCCCTAACAGATCTTGTGGATTTTTATATTAATGAACTAGAGACATGTTTTGTTGCAGGTGCGTGAGTCGGACAAAGAAGGACTTAAATGTTTTAAATGCTTATTTACCTGTAAAAGTTAAATGGAAGCTCTCTGAAGGGTCATCAACTTCTTAACAGAAAGGTGTTTGTGGGATTTGCATCCCATCAGCAAAAGCTCCTTGAAGAGGCTCAATACCTACCTGCTGTCTTGCCTCTGACAAAACATTGTGACTGAGGGGAGAGAGGACGAATAAGCTTAACAGAAATCAGTTGTGTCACTTAAAGGCTTTCTTACCCCGCTCGATGGGTATGTGCTAATGTAAGGGTTGATACATGGTGGATGGAAATATGATAGTTTTGGGTTTTAGGTCTTCAACACAAGATCATCATTTGCCACAAGGATATATTTGCTTCCTGGTGTAACATTTTCATTTTTTTTTAGAGCGCTCTGGATCAGATGTTTTTGTTCTGAGGTAAAAGGTTGGAACAGGAAGAAGGAATGGCATTTTTGTGTCAAACTTTTTTGGATCTTGTTTAACTTTCTCTAAAGGCAGTTTGAGCGAGTTTTTTTCCCCCCCCCCGCTATGAGTCAGTAGTTCCACTTCAGGATAAGGCTGTGAAGGTGACTACTGAGGGTGACTAAATAGTTCATCTGAAATAAGCTACTTTGGGATTGGTAAACAGGCATCTCCTTAGTGATCAAAATTAGTAGATTTGATCACCACAACAGTAACCTGTTGGTTAGCGATTGTATGTTGTTATAAAGAATGAAAGAAGATGTGTTAGGTTCCTGAGATGGCACTGAGAAAATGCATAAGCTGTACATCTCAGTCTCCTTTATACAATTTAGGTTTTCATTTTTTCTGTCACCTCTTTTTCAGAACACTTCATTAAAAATCAGCATTACTGTAGGATGCACTGGCAAAGACAAAGGTGATTTATAGCATCTGTTGTTGAGCAGTTTGGTCAACAACCACAATGTCTGGGCTCTCTCCCATCGGATTTCTTCTGCTTGAAATCTGCTACCTAACCAAGAAGGTCTTGCAAAAACCCTTCTTCAGTTGTGAGCAGAACAACTGTCCTGTAGGTGGGATGTGAAGTACGCAGATTGTGCTCTTCAGAATTAGGCTTTTATTGACAACTGACTCCCACGTAAAATGCGTGTGGAAAAGGAACTGGAGCAGAAAGCACAGTAGCATCACTGTTTTTTTTTTTTTCAGCTGCTGTTCGCCTTCCCCATGAGGGGCTGCCTTTGCTTGCAGTTAAGCTATCAAGATTAATCGCTTCTGCTATGTGCAATACTCCTTAGGCTTCAGTGGAAGCCGTAAGGACCTGCTGCTTTGTTCAGGCTCTTGCTACAGAAGAGGACGGCGCTAGAACAAGTTACTGGCCAGGAGGACCTAAAAAGATGCTGTGTTTATTCATCCCGCAGAGTAAACAGTGGACAAGCCAGATTAAATTATCTCGAGAGCTACCTAAAGACTTTAAGATGTGGTTTTCTTTATTTTGCTAGTACTTAAGCATTGTGTGGACCGTTTCTTAATTGGGTTGCATTTCTTACTGCTGTCCTAAGGTATTGAGCTTTAAGGAAACACACTTTGGTACCTGGTGGATGGTTAGTGTGCTGTGCTGCTGCAAAAATACATTAAAGGACTGCAGATATTTGCAGAGGCTTTCGTGACCCCAGGCAGTAGCCATCAGACTTGGTAGAGTCTGAAAAATAGTGGGTAAAGAAGAAATGGAGAATTTGACCAATATCGGAGCAGCTAAGAAAGATGGTATTTGCCCCCAGGGTGCAAAGATAAACCCCTTTATGGTCAACCAGCTTCTCTCAAAGAGCTTGTATGTTGTATCTTTCACAAAAACAGCTTGCCTGTCTCCCCCTACTTTGCACAAAACCTTTTTTTGTGGAGTTTTTTTTCTGGTGCTTGTATGTGTCTGAAGACTTTCAGCGTGGAAGAGTAAGAGGCGTGGGTAAAGGGAACTGGAGAAAGGAGCAGTTGCCAAATATGCAGTAGAAAAGGGGAGGAAAAGTACAAATCAGTACAGTGAAAAGCAAGGTTAGCAGAAACAGTCTTCCCAGCATAACTCATTAACTGAAAAACAGTAGGAAAAGTTTTTAATTTGTAATCATGAAGTCATTTATTCCGTTTTGAAATCTCCCCTGCCGCTTGGTTGTGACTGGTTTATAAGAGAAGGTGAATTCTTAGTAGTGCTTTGATTACATTTGGTGAGTACCAGGCATTAAGTTATCGCTGAAATATTTTGACTCCTTAACATGCTTTAAAAACCAAGATTATTTCAGTGCTTTTCTCTGATTGAAAATGGCCAAAATTCCTATTTTCTGAGGATTGTAAAGACTTTTCTCCCCCCTAAAGATCCCTTTTATGGGAATGAATTCTCATTGCCATATATTTCTGCATCATTAGTTTTGTTTAGCTAAATTTTACCAATTTAATAGGTAAAAACACAATTCTTGCGCTCTTATACCTCATTTTGGAGTATGTCTGAAGTCTAATGAATGATCTCTTGGTATTAGTGAAATATTTGTATAACTGCTTTTTATCTCTGAAGAAAGATCAAATCACATTCCTTGTTGGTGTGGTGGTTTTTTTTGTTTTCTTTCCAACCTCACTAACAGCACCAAAACTTCCCCAAAACAATTCCCTGAGCAGTGCAGTTGAATAAAACACTTCATATGCCAGGAAAGCTGCAAAACCATCCTTGTTAAGGGAGCTTTGCCACTTTGCTTTTCAGATATATAAGTGCATGCTTTGGAGAACTAACTTAACTGTGATTTGAATTAGAAGGTCTACTTACTGTTTGTTGGGCTTTTTTTCTGAAAGTGGGCAGAAAGCAAGTGGAGGGTATGAAGAGAAGCTGGTTTAGCTGCTGAAATCAAGGCTTTTGGGGTTTTTACAGCATCAGTGTTCATTTCTACACTTAAGATCTGTTAGTCCTTTTCTGGTACCTTTGGGTACGTGTGGTACCCAATTCACTTTCCTCCTGGAAAACTGTTCCGTAGGGACACCGTAGGTATTTCTAGCAGCAATTAAAGTTAATCAATACAAAGATTCTGATTTTTAGATACATTGTGGGGACCCGGTGATATTGTTTCTTTAGGCGTATGCTTTTATTTGGAACATTTTTTGTCGTGTCCCAAAGTGCTGCGTGGTTGTTTACTGCTGGACAGAAATAACATCTCTTAGTCATGAAGATTTTGCAGTCTTTGGGATGTGATGAAACGTGGTACAGGCTTAGCGAAGCCGAGGTGCAGAGGGGTGAGGATTAAAGCAGCACATGCGAGCACTTGCCTAGATCAGCTGGGACCTATTTGATCTCCTGTCTTTGGTTTGACTACCTCCCTTCCGGTGGGCCTAGGGATGTTTTAAGATATTTTGCGTGTTGCTTGGCAAATAGGAACATCTAGTATTTGGGAATAAGCTAGGACAGAGCACTGTGACAGAAACAGGCTAGTGAGTTGAAAAAGCTGATTTGCTGGGAACAGGAGGTTGAGGATCTTAATAAAGATGGCAAAAGAAGCAAGGCTCCTGGTTTACTGCAGCTTTCCCTGCTCTAGTAAAGCAGGATGAAACACATTAAACAAATATTTCCCTGTGAACAAACCTCAGGACTGCGCAGTTGCTTTAGAGCACTAACCCTGGCGTGCTTTAGACGACTAATTCTGATCCTGCTCATGAATATACATCTACAAAGTGTAACTCTAGGCTTTTTTTAGACTGTTCTGTATCTGTGGATGTGATTGCGTAGGATACTTAGTGCACAAAGCATTTGATCCTTAGGTATGAATATTATTGTAATATGAATGAGTAGACAGAATTCAAATATATTGTGCGGACAGTAAAATTCAACTACTGGAGCTGAACAGTACCTACAGTCAATATATCTTCTGTGTCTTCTGTTGCATGGAGAATTATATATATATATTGCAGTAGTCTCATAACTGTGTAGGAAGTTTTACGATTCTGTGGGACGTTTTAATGTCTCACAGGTGAAGGATGGTCTGAAACCTACAGTTCTTGGATGCAAATGGGAATTGGCCAAAATCCTCAGTGCAGCGGCTTTGCTAATACTTGAATAAGCAGCATTATATCTCATATGTTCTCATCTTTACAGTGATACTGGCTGCTTTGCTTGAAAGGAAAACAATGTCCATTTGTTTTAGTTCATAAAGCAGCAAACTCGAAAGGTAACCCAAGTGCTGTTATGTATGGAAATGAAATTCTGTTAGGTTTTTCAAAAGTATAATAGCATCACTTCTTAATTTATTTTCATAAGGTTGTGTTAAAGATCCAACCCAGAGACCAGATCTCAGATGGCATGGTAAAATCGTCTGTGTGACTGTCTTAAATTCTTACACTTCAAAGTACTTATTAAAAAAAAAAAAGGGATATATAATCTGTATTATTCAGGTTGTCTGCAGGCTCGGCCAGACAATCATGGCAAGGATAGTTTTGGAAGGGGGAGCTCGCTATACTGGACGGATTAGCAAAATGTCAGCATTGGCACTTAAGTTGTGAGACCAGTAGGAGATGTAATACTGAACAGAACTATAATTATATGTCTAAAATTATTTAGATAGAAGGCTTAGAGAGCGTGACAAGTTTTTTTCCAAGTTCAACAGTACACGTACTGTACCTTGAGTTACGAGCTCAGACACAGCACATGTATTGCTGAATTGCTTTTAACTTGAAAAGGAAAAACTATATTCTTGTAAACATTGTTAATTATTAATATTAAAATCTTTTAGAAGGGACAGTAAACGCGGGATTTATATCTACCCCCAGCTATTTGAGATTGGAATGAGTCCTGATGTGCAAAACAAACTCCCTTGTGTTTGCTCTGAAGCGTCTGCTTCAGCATCGTGGAGCCAGGTTCTGGGACCAAGCAGATGTTGGGTTTAATAGAGCATGACAATTGTAGCCCAGGCTGTGATTCTTTGGGGGTGTTCCCAGCTTATTTAGAAAGAAAGAGTTGTTGTTGGTAGAGGTAATAATATCGTATAAAGCTAAATGACTTGCTTATAAATTGTGTCTGTATTTTTTTAAGCAAATAATTAGATTAATTTCAAGAGAAGACTCAACTTTTTTTGTTTAATGAGCCATGCATTTATTTATGTATTTCAAGAAAAAAAACTTAGGTTTTATTGGTAATTTACTGCTGGGGTTAGGACTGACTTTCCTGGAGGGAAAAGGGATTTCCTATTATTTGGTGTTTCTTGTGGCTATCCCACCTCAGCATGTGAGGAAGCAGAATCTGTTTAACCTTGTGTTTAGAAGTGACTTTGGGATCCCCTGGAGTAGCCTTTCTGTGCAGCGGGGGCTGTTGTGAAAAGTCAAGTTTAGGGAAAATCATGGATAAATGAGGATATAGATACTACTTAAAAAATACTGTGGTAGTTGTGTTCCAAATACTGACCAACCTTTTATGTCGTCTAAAGACTTGAACCTCTACTGCCTTAACCAGCATACGGTGCTAGAGGCACAGCAGTAGTTTCTCTTAAATTTGCAAATTGCTTTTGATTAAGTGGTTACATGTTTTATTGGAGTGATCTTTTCAGCTAAAGGCAGCTCTTTCTAAAAGAAACATGTCTGCTATTTAATAGCATGATTGAAAATGATTTAAGATGGTGACTGGAATTTAATATTATTTAATAGCATCTGTCTTGGAAATGTGTTGGAGATCATGGATAGCATGTAACCATCTAAGTTAAAGCATTGGGCTTAACCTTTTACTGTTGTTAAAATGCCAGGAAAATAAATGCTGATTTTTTTTTTTAATTATTTTAAATTATTTTTAGACATTTGTCCTGTAGGATACTCATGAACTCCAAAGGAAAGACTTGTTTCCTCTCTCACCTGATGGCTGGAGTTCCTCAGAATTGTCTTACTCCTTTAATGCTGAGCCTATGGCTGTTCAGGTTGCAGGAGCTGAAGGTGCTCAGGCTGCATTGTAAAGTCGTTGCAGAGCACTTCAGCAAGTTTTGAGATAGCCAACTCCTTCCATCAGGAATTTATGTTTTGTTACACCCGTTGCGTGTTGTTTCTAAGTATGGTCATCTACAGTATCAGTAGAACTTGCTGAGTTTTTTTACTTTAGAGGAGTATAGAGAACATAATGTTCTTAGGAGAGGGAAAAAACCTCCCGGGATATAATGGAGAGAAAAATCAGCATTTTTTTTTTTTGATTGCTGTAAGATTTCTTGGCTCACAAATGAGTAGAAGGCAAAGCTCGCAAAGTCCACATATCTGCTAACTAGCTCTACAAGTATTTAGAGCTCAAGCTAGCAATTGGATTCTTTCGACAGATCTCCATGGCTTGATGTTTATTTCATTTAGAGGGGAAAAAAATCAGCTAGTACGTTATTCTTCTGTCACTTTGAGGAAGCACTGTGGAATAAAAAAATGTTCTCTGCAGTTTGGAAGGTGCCGGCCGGGTGCTAGGGCACAGGGAGAGCTCCCAAGGGATTCTAGCCAGCAACCTGTCCTGTTGCTCAAGAGTATGGCTTTGGCCACAGAAGGGGACATGTTCTTGGGCAGTGTGAATTTGACACTGACTCTCAAAACAGACAATAAATATTTTGCTAAAACTTGCTTTTAAAGCACTGTTTATTTTGGAGGATTTGCTTTAATGAAATTTAATCTACTGGGATACTGCAGGAAATCTGGAAGGTATGCAGGCTCTTGAAGAGCTAGCTTGCAACCTGTTCCCATTGCTCTCGTATTGCTGGGGAAAAGGGTTAAATGAGGGGCTCTGGGAGCTGCAGCAAGCTGTGAGAATAACTTGTGAGATAGAGAATGAAGTGGAGTTACTTGCCTTAGGAGGATGGGCTAAGAATTTAGGGCATGGTCAGAGCGCTGGCAAAGGGAACTCAAGAGTTACAGGTTAAGGTGGAGAAATTTGAAGGCAGGGCTCCAGCTACCTCTTGTTTATCTTCTCCCTTGGTTGCTCATCTTGGAGCAAGTGAGCTGCTCCGTACGTGAGCTGGAAAGCACGAGCAGAGGATGGGAACTTGAGGCAGACACGGACCTGAACTGTCTGTACACCAAGAAATAAAGGTTTAAATGTATGAACTTTAAATAATTCAAAGGAGCAGGGAAAGGACTTGAGCCAAAATACGGGTCTGGGGCCAATAGCATTGTTGTTGGCTTGTGCAGTAGTAGGGCACGTGCAAATCAGGGGCTGCAGAGCTGTGGTGTCCATGTACAAGCTGAACCTTGATTCTTCTGCTTCAAAGCGATGATCCAGTATTCTCATGTATTTTGCAAACTGGTTTCTCTTCTACTTTATTCTCTATCTTTGCTATTGATTGGCTTAATTTCAGAGGTAGCGCACACTGAGTCTTGGGCTTTTTTCTTTGAAGCGGCAAAATCTGTATTCAAGTAAGACGCATTCATTCTGTTCTGTGAGTAAACATTCAGCCAAAGTTCTGGAAATCCTCTTAAACTAATTACATTTTATAATCCTTTAATGCTTCTCCTCAGAATTCCCTGGCATAAACTTCCATTTTCACTCCTAGGCCATTTATAAATTTCTCTTCCTGCAGGTAGTCCCCATGACAAAAATGGCTTCTGCAAATGCTATAAACAGTGTCATCAGAGCTTTTTTGCTAAATGAGACATAGGTGAGCTTATAAGGTGGCTGTATCTCTCTGCCCTTTGGTCAGATATAAAGGGAGGTGGTAGAAAACCAAATTGCGTCATGAAAATAGAGTTCCCGGGGTGCATGATGGCAGAGTTAGGGCGGTGGAGTTGTTGTAAGAGCAGATATACTGAGTCAGTGTAGAGTTTCATCTCGCTGTGTTCTGTCTTCTAGAGCAGCTAATGGTGATGGTGGAGGATGGAGTACTGGAATGGAGGGAAGGAGTGTGGAATGGTATTTTCCCAGCCTATAGTGTCCCCTACAAACAACATTTAGAAAATATTTATTATTTTCTTTATTTCTGCAGGATCTCGCCTTTTAAAGACCTCTTTATTACTTAACAGTATCCTATATTCTGTTCTCTGTCTGTGCTGGCATTTTATTGTTTCTGAAATATTTGGGTCCTGTGCATTCGCTCTAAATATTATATGTAAGTTCTTCAGATAGACTCCATGATGGCTGCAAACATTGCAGCTTTTCATTGCATCTCCTAATTTCTTTTTAGTAAGTTTTCCTCATTTTTATACCGTTCTTTATTAATATTAACTGCTGCTAGAATGGTCTTTTCTGGAAGTAACTGCTTCTGCAAAGATGAGTCTATAAGAATCAGTACTGATGTGATTCTTGAAACAGATCCTATGTCTTTGTCGAGACCAAGGGAAGAGTTGCTGCTGGGTAGCAGCTTGGATCTTCTAATATAGCTGTCCCTGTTCTTATGTCTTGTGCCAGCTCAGGAGTGAGTATATAGGTTACACAGTAATACGTTGCACAGTGCTTTTATCGCGATGGACGTGCTTTTTTAATATAAACTTTTAAAGCTATTAGTCACAGTTATTTCTTCTCAAAAGATGGAATATTATTGAAGCTGATTTCCTGGAAAAATGTAAGATGCTTAGGAGCATCCCTGGCACACAGTTAATAGTGTTGTGGTGTTTTTTTCTTTAATTAAATTGTTTATAAAGGTGAGAAGTGCTGATAAGCAGCATAGAGAATTGAAATCTTCTCATCCTTTGCACAGATCAAGTACAACACTGCTAGTAATGAAAAGATGTTTTGGAGTGCATCTCTACCAGCTTCTGCATTGTTGCTTCAAAAAGTAGTTGTGTTTCTGTGATGTGTTAATTTTTTAGCTCCCCCCAACCCCCCCTGTGCCCTTGAAGTATTTGACTGGAAGCAATCACGTTATCTTACAAAGATCAGGAGGTTCATGTATGGTCAGTAGGACCTTTCCTCACTTGATGCCTGTTATCTGTGTGTCAGCGATAACAGCTGTGCTTAGTCTGGCAAGGTGGGAGCTTTCAAGGTGTAGATTGTTGATGACATGCAGGAATTAGCTGCATGGTGGACTCCCTTTCTTGGCAGTAGGAGTCATTTGCCTAGCTGTCTGTGCATATTCAACTGGAAAACATAGTTCTGAATAGCTTGTCAGCTTAACACCCCTGTTAAAATATGAATTCCCTGCAGTTTTCCCCAGTGGTAGCAGCCTTGATGTTGATACAACTGTGACACTGTCATCTTGCTGGGTGTAATGTGTGAAAATCCAGGTGAGATGATGACTGCAGTATATATATAGCCCAGTAACTTTTAACTTCCTTGGATGAAGGCATTACTGTCCTAAGTTTGTTGAAGGAAAATCTTTTTAATGCCTGCCTATGTGCCTGTTTTCTACATTTCAGTGATTGTTCAAGGTAGTATTACTGATAGCTAGTTTAGGATCTGTCTTATTTGTACAAAAGACTTAATGTTTCCCTCTTTTTCTTTTTTTTTTTTTCCTGAAGAAATGAAAATTTAGAAAGGGAGTTGCCAAATAAAGAAGATGGGAGCAAATAGCAGCAGCATCAGCGAGCTTCCAGAAAATGAGTACTTAAAAAAATTATCGGGAGCCGAGCCCATCTCCGAGAATGACCCGTTCTGGAATCAGCTGCTGTCTTTTAGCTTTAGCACTCCAACAAACAGGTAAGATGGTGCTTGTTGAAGAACTAAACCTTCATAATGTATGTATAGAAGTTACAAGTCTGAAAGCAAATGAGTGGTTTTGTTAATTACTCCTGGTTTAGGTAGCTGAGGAATAAATGCCTATGTAAAATGGATTCTTTCGTTTCTAGTGTTGGAAGCTTTTTCCACCACCTCTTCCATTCCTGTGGGTTCCTTTCTTCATCGTGATGGCTGTAATTGCCATTCATTCTCCTGGTAGCTGGGAAAGATCAGAAGTAGGGTCTGTAGTGTTGGGGGGGGTAGCTTTTCTCTTTTGGTTGTTTTTTTTGGTTGTTGTTTTGGGGTGCCTTTTTTTTTTCCCTTTGAGAGAGCCTCTGGTGTTTCTGGAGTTGCTGAAGAATCCAATGCATGTTTCCTCTCAATTTTCAGTGAATTGTACATCTTCCATAACTTAATTGTAGGTCAGCTGTTGAGTTTCTTAGTCTGTATGGCTTTTTTCCCACCCTCTTTTACATTTTAAAAAGAGGCTTGGCGTGTTGTCTCCGTGAAAATATTTTCTGAATATCTAAAATTCAAGTTTTGCATGTCTTCTCACTCTAGCAAGTGATAGAAACAGAATTAATATTTTTAAGAGGATCCATGGCATATCTGCAGAAATACAGAACATTAAGGCCTTGTGAATTCTGTTAACCCAAGTCCATTGCTAAGTTCGTTGGCCTGTGTATTGATTATCAGTTTTACAAGAACGATCTGGTATTACTTAATACCTTTAAGTATTACTTAAACTGTTTTTACAGTTTACAATGTGATCGGAGACTTTTCTGTCAGGTGAACATCTTGTTTACCCCCTTTATTATTGGCAGTGTTTCCTTGCAAAGGACCTAGCTCTTTCATAAAAGGTCATAACACACTACGTCTAAACACTTGTGTAACAGGTTTAAATAAGCCACGATGTGTTATTGCTGAAATTGGAAACACTTTTAATCTTTAATAAATTGGAAGCCTGTTTGAGAGCTGTTCTGGCCAATTTCATTGCCGTCTTTCAATTTTTTTTTGTTAAAACGGAGCTCCTGTCAAAATGAATGGTAGTCAAAAGTTTGATTTTTTTCAGAAGGTGAAAAACTAGTGCAGATTTACAACTACCTTGAGCTCTCGAATGTTGAATCTAAATTAGTGCTTGAATGAAGAATGGAATACAATTTCTGGTGAGATACGGTTCACATGTTACATGACTTATCTCTGTGCCCTGTCTTGTGCACAGTAGCTTCTGAAAGGCAGAGACACACATTTATTTTCATAACAATTAGGAGCAGATCTGGTAGATAATCTGTGTCTCATACTAGAGTGCCTGTGAGTAAGTCAAAGTTCAGACAACTGGGAGGCAAAATGGTTAATGTGAACGACTGGAAGGCATTTACTAGGCATTCTTTTTGTAAAGAGTGAGGGGGAGGAAGGATTTTGTCTTCTGCACTGAGGGAACAGCCAGAGGGTAGCAAGGAGATATACAGTGTTGTGAAAGGTTTTAACGCTTGAAAAGGGTGGTACATAATTGGCAGTGGGTGTGGGAGTAGTCGTTTTCTCTCCAAGATCCCTGAAGATGCAAGAATTGTTTACAGCCTAGCCATGACTAACAAGATGGACCATATTCTAAGAAGTCATATAATACTGCATTGTTTTTTTTTAAGGGGGAAATAGTTACGTATAAAATCCCAGCAAGTTCTTTCAGTTGTTCTACTGCTCCTCCCTCCCTCCCCCAAATTAAAGGAGTTTCTCATAGCTTGCTTTGCAGCTTTCTGTGTGTGTTTCCTGGAGTCAGATCCAGTGCAGAGTAAGTTTGCTTAAAAAAAACCACAAAAAAAACCCCCAAAGCCCCCAAAAAACAAACCAAATCCCCAAGCAAGAAACATAATCAAAAAACCAAGCAACCAAAAAAACTGATCCAAAAAGCAGGTTGAAAGATTAATTAGCTGAACACCAGATGGTGCTCTTGCCTGGCAGCTAGAAGAGAAATATTTTTAGAGGCATCTTTTGTGCAGCTTAATAATTGGAAGGAAACAGAAATTTCCCATTAGGTTGCATCTACCTGAGAGAACCATTTGACAAATGATGTCAGACGATGTTGGCTGCACAGCACCCTCAGCCATTGTCTAAATCAGATAACCTTGCCTGTAGGAACAGAACAATAGAGGTCAATGTTCATTTCTGAGATTGAAAGCTTGTGAAATACCAAGTTAACTCTGTTTTGTTTTAATGAGGCTTGAGTGTAGGTCATACTTTTGACAGGAGCAAGATGCTAGTTTGACTGTTGTGGAAAGGAGCCAGTTTTCACCTGTCAAACAAGACAGAATCTAAAGTTTTCTTCTCAAATTATACTTTTTCCAATTGTATGTTGCAATATTGGTGTGTTTATAGTAGGTGATTGTTTGCAAGTGTTATTGGGAGCCATATAAATGCTGTGTGGTGTTTTTGTGGAGGTAATTGATGAAAACTCTAGAGTAAAAGATCTCTCCTACTTCCCCAAATTTTTGCAAAGATGGGACTGGTAACAATCCCTAGGGAGAAGAGGGTTGAATTCTCTGGACACTGCTTTGGACATAATTCTGTTCTGTATATGGCAGTACTAGAAGGAAAGAAGAGGAGAAAAACAGGAAGAGAGAAGGTAGTAGGAAAAGCAAACAACAAAAAACCTAACGAAAAACCAGCAACATTGTGGTTGGGCTGGGGTAGGTTGCCTCCTTTTGGTGACAGATGCCTGACAGATTCACCTTGTTGTCATGAAACCTTACCAGTAGGAAGGAACCAGTATGTGCAAGGAAGGCAAAGGGTACTTGTGATCCATTTAAGGGAAATTTGAATCCGTGTGTATGAGTCAAGTTCGTGGGGTTTTTAACCCTTTTCCATGTATGCTCTCTGTCTAGTGAGGAATACGTGAATAGTGCTTTGCTTTACAGAAGCCGTTCTGAATTAGTCCAGGTGCTGCTGATCACAGCTGCCGAAGGAAGATCTTTCAGGCTGCCAAAGGGAGTTGGATCTTCTGAGGAACAATAGTCTTTTAATGCCCAAAATGAGCGTTGCTGAATTACTGGCTTTCTACTCTGAGAAAGACAAAAGCCTGATACCCTATCTGATCTGTTAATGGTACTGCTCTCTGTGCTCTGCTGTCTGTCTTGATTTTCTCATGTTTTGCTTTTTGTTTTGCACTTTGTACTCTTTTCTTTCTTTGTCATTGTTTTGCTTTTCTCCCATTCCCTTTTCAGTTTGGTTGATCTGTTCCTCCATTCAACCATTTCTCATTTTCCTGATTCTCTTTTGCTTTCCCTCCCCACCCCTACCCAATTGTATATATTAATCTCTCTTGATGTGGTTCCGTGTAGAGTTCTTTAGCATTGCTCATTTACTCAGCCGTGTCTTCTTTACTGGGTTTATTTTTTTTGGTTCAGTTAACTTCTTCATCTGTTTCTGTGAAGAACACAAGGGGGGAATAAAGCTTGCCAGCTACCAATGCTACTGACTCCAAAGTTGCTGTGTCTTTGTCAGCAATTACTGATGCAAGATACTCTTGCCCTTTCACTATCCCTTCCAGTGTTTATTTGGGTCTGCTGTGGGTTTAATCAGGAACTAATGTGTCTGAAAAACAACACAGCAAAAAGAAGTGTTTGTTTTCTCAGCCAAGTTAATTCCCTTGAGAGATTCATAGCATGGCAGCACGAAAACAATCCTGGTGCAATGATGGATTGATTTTTCAGGGCACAGTAGTCTGTTGGGCTAAAAGGTGGGATTGCTTAAACCTGCTGTGCCATCCAAAAATGCATGTGAAAGCGTGTGGTCAAAGCTGGCTGCTGGGAGCGTAATATTCTGCTTTTCTGGGCTGTTTGTTCTTCCTCTCGTAATGTTGATTTGCTTCATAGTTAAGCAAGTATTAAGGGTGAATATTAAGTGAGAGTAATTCTGGTCTGTGCATTCACAAACCCCGATTATGAATTGGCCATCAGTAATCAGAAATGAGCTGACGGTGAATCCCTGCTCGGTGCCTGTGACTCCCCTGGCGTCACTGATAGTAACAGCCAGAGCCAGCCTCGGGTATTTGGCAGGTAAAGCCACTGGGGCCTTAGGCAATTTAGGAGTGATAGGAGGTAAGTGATAGTAAAAGAAAAAGCTACTGGCCATGTAGTTGTAGTTTGCCTAATGCTTTTCACTGTAAAAGGTGTATTGTGATCTCCTCTTCCATAAAGCAGGCCATGGATGCTAAGCAGGTAAGATCCCCTTGGGCTACAGAAGTGTCTGCTGAGAAATTTCTGGTTTCAGCCATTAGGAAGTACTTGGTGATCTAAATTCACACTCCTGCATGCTCACTTTTTTTCTTCACGGATCCTTATTTGTTGCAGAGAACATATAAAACCTCTTAAATCTCCCACTTCCTACATTTCAAGTGGCCGACTTATGAATCTGAATGATGTTTGGATATTGGAAAAATAAAATACAGCTTTTCTGGATGACTTTTAAAATTATTGTTACGAGCAAGAGCTGTGAGGTTTACTTTGGAGTCTTAGCTCTTGGTTTAGGCAGGCCTTTGTGTTTGTCTGGCTCTCCTACGGGTTGCTACCAAGAATGAAACCTCCTCCTTAGCAGTGGTATTAGTTACGATTCTCTCCTGATGGAAAACTTAAAACAGAGTTAACTAACATAGAACTTGCTGAAAATCATGTGCTTAATATTTACTGTTCCGCTTTGTTCCTTCCCCGGAGTTTTTAACGAGTCACTGGTTCAAGAATAGTGTGCATGAGCCTTTAATGGAAAGACATAAAAATGAGCAACTTTTATGTTGCCTTAATATGGTACATTTTGAAATTGGTACAATAAATTATATGCAGCTTTTTAGTCTTTGACGTCTTTCCTCCAACTGGTGCATTGAAGTCAACATTCCCACAGTTTGAATTTACTGAATGGGCTGATTCTTCTGTTTTATATTCAGTGGCAAAGAAAAAAGCTTTACTTAGAGGAAAGCTTGTATCAGCAGTAGTGTGGCCAGCGGGAGCAGGGCAGGGATGGTGCCCTGTGCTCGGCACTGGTGAGGCCGCCCCTCGAATGCCGTGTTCAGTTTTGGGCCCCTCGGGACAAGAAGGACATGGAGGTGCTGGAGCGTGTCCAGAGAAGGGCAACGGAGCTGGGGAAGGGTCTGGAGCACAAGTGTGATGGGAGCGGCTGAGGGAGCTGGGGGGGTTTAGCCTGGAGAAGAGGAGGCTGAGGGGAGACCTTATCGCTCTCTGCAACTGCCTGAAAGGAGGTTGTGGTGAGGTGGGGGTCGGTCTCTTCTCCCAAGGAACAAGCGATAGGACGAGAGGAAATGGCCTCAAGCAGCACCAGGGGAGGTTTAGGTTGGATATTAAGGAAAATGTCTTCACTGCAAGAGTGGTCAGGCACTGGAACAGGCTGCCCAGAGAGGTGGTGGGGTCACCATCCCTGGGGGTGTTCAGACACCGTGTAGCCGTGGCACTTGGGGCCATGGTGTAGGAGGCCTGGGGGTGTTGGGTTGGTGGTTGGACTTGATGATCCCAGAGGTCTTTTCCAAGCTTAATGATTCTGTGAAAAAACTGTCAGCAAAGCGGCTCCCTTTTTTTTCCTCCTCCTCTTTTAGGGGTAGTTGTCTGCTGCGGTTTGGGTCTTGTTCTTATCATAGTAAGGGTAGGTGTCATGGTGTGGGTATGTTTCTAGTTACAGTTCATATGCAGAATACTTTCTCTTGCCATGTTGAGATGTTTTAACAGTAGTCACTGCCACTTCAAAACGTCTTATACTGTGATGCCTTTAAAATAAAAGCAGATAAAACCATATTCTTCAAAGATGACTGCTGTCAGGAAGCAACTTTCACTGTCTTTTATTAATTATGGTTTTGCTGAAGTCTGTGGGACTGATTGTTAGTAAACTTGAAGTAGGGCAACTGAATTCAACCACTTTAAAATAACTCCACTGATTATTTTTTTTTTCTTTCTCTTCTTCCCCCCTGCTTCTTTTTGGAAGTTGTGGGTTTTTTACAATATATGCCAGAATAACTGACCGCAGAATGCGGCTTTCAGGTA
Organism: Morus bassanus; assembly: GCA_031468815.1. Classification (NCBI taxonomy): domain Eukaryota; kingdom Metazoa; phylum Chordata; class Aves; order Suliformes; family Sulidae; genus Morus; species Morus bassanus. Next base: position 84,626,080 of record CM062600.1, on the reverse strand, counting down.
GTATGAAGCCAGAAATAAAAATCTGCAGTCAGTGAAAACTATGAAATCTTTTTTGAGCAATAGACTGCCTAATTTACCATTCTTCCCCACCTCTACTGAAAAGATGCTTTCTTACAGAAAACTTGCTGATGAAGAAATTCCCTGTAGTATGATCAGTAACTAGAAATACAAAGTGATCAAATCCCAACAAAATAAAAATACTTGACATAAGATCCGTTAGAAAATGATAGAAGAGCAATTTCAGCAAGACAAAACAGAATTTTTATTATCTAAATGCTGTTTCAATATTATGTTTTACTTGGTCAATAGTCATTGCCTATACATATAAGTCATAATTTTCACTCTTCCTTGTGAAATATAAAGAGGCAATTTTGGCTTGTGTTAATACGCCCAGATGCTTGAGTGGGTGTGTGTGCATCGACTTCCGAAATGGCTTTTTTACAATAGTACGGGTTTGAGGGATTGAATTTGTGTCAGGAAAAAGAGGTGACCTCCAGTATCAGAGGGGCAGTATTTGAGATTGCAGGTTTGAACTTAATTTTGATTCCTTCTTCCCCCTTCCTAGTACGGAGTCCGTATTACGTGACGTAGGTGTAGCGGTTGTGCTGTCCCCGTTCCTGCAGAAGGGGATTACCCTTGATTCCTTTTTACTTCTGTTGCTGCTGTGCGATACATGGTGGCACACGGATGCTTCCAGTGTATAGATGGGTTTGTAGTGACAATTTGTACGCAAAAGGTTCTTACTGCTTGCCGTGTTGAGATGTTATAAGATAATAATCACTGCCACTGTAAAACCTCTCATGTTTTGATGCCTTTAAAATAAAACAAGATAAAACCAATTTCTTTAAAAAAAAGTCTGTCTTGTCAGGAAGCAAATTTCACTATTATTATTAATTATAGTTTTGCTGAAGGCTGTGGGCCTACTCTCTACCTAAAAAAAGGCAAATAAAATAATTTCTTGCTTTTATAAAGGACTTTGAAAATGCTGGCCACCAGATCACAGGATGAGCCAGGAATTCCTGTGAAGCCTGGAATTTTTTCCTAAAGTGAGCAAACCTCACATGTTTGCTTGGATCTAAAGGAGCCAGTCAAGTCTGTATGGTTAAATATACTTTTCTTTGAATCCTTAGCATTTCCCCCAGTGCTCACAACCTGATTGCATCCCCACACCAGGCGGTACCTTTTGCTCATGCCTTGGAAAACTGTATAACTGGTAAATATAATTGGGCTATATGTACTACTGTCCCAAAACTGAATGGTTTATTTCAGGTAGTGCCAGTGAAGCTGGTGTTTGTTGCCATGTGCACGTGTGCATCTTCCAAAGTGGTGTCTCCTCCGTGGCAGGACTTACTGGGTGTTACTGGGGTGCCTGGGTTTCTCCTAGTGGTGCTCAGCAGTGCCATCAAGCAGCAGGAAGGGTTTACTTACCTTGCTGCTTGTTTATTGCTAGAAACGGATGATTTTCTTGTTGGGAATATATTAACGATTCTCATAGACCAGGGGATATTTTACTCCTCCATCCCTAATGAATCTCTCTTCTATTTTTACATGTCTTTCAGAAGCTGCTTTTCTGTTCTGAAAAAGTGTAATTTTCCCAGTTCTTGGTAGATAAAATTGCAGAGTGGAAAATGTGTGGGATTTTTCCTTTTCTTTTCTGAAAGCTTGTTTTCTCCTGGATCCTCCCATAGGTACTTCATTACAATTAAATGTAATAAGTTGAAGAGGATCAATTTAAATGCATTGTAGACTTTTTTGTCCCACATAGCGAGCTCTTGAAATATGTATCTATGTATGTGTATACACATATATTTGGCAACAAGGCAGTCCGTATTCCTTGGGTGAGGGTTTTCAGAGAGAATTGGAACTTTTATTTGTGATCAGTGCAGTGAAGGAGCTTTGCTCTGTCAGTGCTTGCTCTTGTTGTTAGTGCTGAAAAACAGTTTGAATGCTACCAGCGTTACTCTGTGGATTAATGAAAGGACGGAGGTTTTGGTGTTAGGTTTCCATTCTTACATTCATTTGTTAACCAAATGTCATCTCCACAGGGACTGTAGAGCAAAGTCAATGCCATAGCTGGTTGTGGCAGTTCTTTTGTGCCACCTTATGAATCTTGGCGCCGGCATTTTCTGCTTAAGTGTTAATATAATGTATCTCCTGTCTTCACAGCACAAAAAAACAGGCAGACAGCTTTTTCCCTGTGTCTCACTTTTCTTTCCTGCCTAAGTGAGGTAAAGAAAGCCACTGCTAAACTTTGCCCCAGGTACCTGGAAATGGGCTGCTATTTTTTTGTACCGCCCCACTCTATTCTCTCCACGAATCCATCCTTGGGGATGTAGCAGTAGCATTACTTCTGTTGAGTGCAAGAACACCATTTTACTTTGTGTGTGTGTTGGTTCTGCTGTAGTTCCTCCTCGCTAGGTGTTTCTGTTGCAGGAACTGAAATTTTGTAGATGTTGTTGCCTAGTCTTGAGGATGGCAAAATCCAATTCTGTGTCCTTGTATGAATAAGGGGGAGTGGGCTGTAGTTAATTTTTAAGCATTAAACTTTGTTTTGGTAGGAAAAAGAATGACTGGAGTGTTAAAAGCTTTGCTCAAGATCGGAGGGTCTGGCTTGGTTTGCCACTGTTTTTGATCCTGGCAACTTGTAGAAATTAGGCAACTCTGTGGAAGTTGTTTGGGGACTCTGTGTGGTTTTTAATAACTGAAAGAGAAGAAAAAAAACCCTGTAAGAATGCTACACTTCAAAACCTAACTGCTTAGAAATTAGGGGAAAAATGAATGGTAATTGAAAGCTGTATGTTACATTTATGGTTTAAATCCTGGAGCAATTATGATAATCACTTTGTCTCCAGCACCTTTGGATAGTGAGAGGTGGCTCACGTTGTGTTGGAATACGATTATTCAGTACTGAAGAACTCTCTACTGAGTTGGTGTCCAGTGTAACATTCACTCTGCCTGTCAGCTCTTACGAAGGAATACTTCCTGATGACAAGCAGCCAGCTGGACAAATTTAAAAGTTTTAAAAAAAAAAAAACAAACGTGCAAAAAATCCTTGTTTCACATAGACGTAGAAAACTCTGTTGCTGTAGTTGCTGGCGGGGTGTTGTAGTTTGATACCATTTGTTTTTAATTACTCTGCATGTTTTTAGCACTGAAATGAGAGACCACCTTTGAAACCAAGTCTAATGTTTTTAAAGTATACGTGAAAGTGTAAGTTTGTTCTTTCTGAAACTCATGTTGCAAAGCAGTTTCTAAGGGAGGAAAGGCTGCTGATACTGGCTGTCAAAAAAGCCAGTCTGCATTATCTGAAGTTGTCTTTGGATATTCAGCTGTAGGCGAAGAGCTGTCTCTGCTGTCAGCTTACTACACAGTTAATCAGCCTGATATACAGGAAAATTTGCCAGGCATCTATCTTAAAACTTAATTTGTTTGATGTCTCTATCTTGAAGCATTTCCTATTGAAAAGTTTTGAAGTAATTTTTTTGGCCGTTGTTTCTACCAATATCCTTACCTCCTCTTCCAGTCCCTCAGGAGTTTGGGCATAGCTCTGACAAACTCAACAGCTTCCAAGAGCACAGCTCCACGTGGGTTTTCAGCAGTGGAGCTGCTTTAGGGGCTTCCCACACGGCACCACGGTTAATCTGAGGTTGATGTGATACTTCTTAGGACTCTGCTGTAAACTGGATTACCATCTCAATTTAAAAACGGAAAGAAGGGGGACTGTTTCCCCCGCCACTGCATTTTAGAAGTTCACTGGCAGAGCTGCAGGTAGTTGCCAAGAGGGGGTTGAGCGGGTGGGACAGAGCGAGCGCACGCGGTACCATGCCCTTTTTGTCTTCAGTCTCTGTTGTTCTTACAAAAATAAGGTTACTCGTCAGAAAATTTAATGCTTAGGAAGCAACAGCGACTTTGGCAATGTAATTATGGCAGTATTAAGTTTTGCAATATTTTTATTTGAGCAAAGTGCTTGAACGGAGGCCATACCACTGACTTCTCTGGGCTTAGTTACTATGCAGGTTTCATTCCATTGCTACTTTCCTATTTATTCTGAGGATGGTGATTTTCATACTTTTAATTACAAGGATGTAGCTGCATGAGCTCTGAAATTGTTCGGCCTATATTATATACTATTTTATGTCTGCAAGTATTGAACTGGGTTTGGTTTTTTTTGACTGACTTTCGATTTGGGGGACTTCAGAAGGACTGCCATTCCTGTAGGTCAGACTGTATTTGTGTCTGTATAGAGGCTGTACAATCTTCTCCAATATCCTGAACAGCAGGGCCTGTAGTAATAGGACAAAGGGTAATGGTTTTGAACTAAAAGAGGGGAGATTCAGACTAGACAAAAGGAAGAAAATTTTTACGATGAGGGTGGTGAAACGGTGGCACAGGTTGCCCTTTAGGTGTTAATATTGGGACACCTTCGTGTTACTTAATGTGGCATTGGACACAATATCTGATTATGATTTGTCCCTTTTTCCGTATGTTAAGGAAAAATATACTTGCCATGTATTATTCTGTGTTGTTTTTGAGGATCAGTTACTCTGTACTGGTAGGTTTGTAGTGATAGGAGTTTATAAATGTCTTTTTATGTGTCTGACGCAGCTGCTGTTTACTTTCAGTGGTGGTTGGCAGGTTCTACTTTAGTGCTTTATTGCCCTTTTCAGTTGATGGTTTTCACTGAGCCATACCAATGAAGCTGTAAAAAATTTGGTGTATCTGATGTGATTGTTGCACTAGTGCAATAACATTAGTTAAATGAAAGTGGTGCTTAGCTTGAGGCTGAGGATTCTTTAATTCATGCTTCTTAAAAAGATGTTATTTCATGTGATAGTTCCTGTAAAAAAATGAAGTCCTTTCTGTAGGCTGTCATTCTATGTGTATTTTCAGTGGCATCGAGCTATGCATGGCAGCATTGAAGCCGCAAAGGTAGTAGTAACACAGATGAAGTAGTGACATCGTTTCACTTCGACAAACAATTCACTTTTGAACATCGGTTTCCTGCTTTATAGTCCCTGTACTTCAAATGCATGTTGTCCTGCTGTTGTGGTTTAACCCCGGTCAGCAACTCAGCACCACCGAGCCGCTCGCTCACTCCCCCCACCCCTGTGGGATGGGGGAGAGAATCGGAAGGGCCAAAGTAAGAAAACTCGTGGGTTGAGATAAGAACAGTTTAATAATTAAAATAAAACAGCAATAATAATAATAATATAATGAAAAAGAAAATAATCAGAGAGAGAGAGATGAAACCTTGGAAGAAGGAGAAAAAAAAAAAAAAACAAACCAAAACTAAACAACAAGTGCTGCAACTGCTCACCACCTGCCGACCGACGCTGCCGGTCCCCGAGCCGCGATCGCTGCCTCCCCCGGCCAACTCCCCCCAGTTAATATACTGGGCATGACGTCACATGATACGGAATACCCTTTGGCCAATTCGGATCAGCTCTCCTGGTTGTATCCCCTCCCCTCCTGGGTTCTTGTGCACCTGGCAGAGCATGGGAAGCTAGAAAGTCCTTGACTAGTGTAAACACTACCCAGCAACAACTGAAACCTCAGTGTGTTATCAACATTATTCTCATACTAAGTCTAAAACACAGCACTATACTAGCTACAGTGAAGAAAATTAACTATCCCAGCTAAAACCATGACACCTGCCTAGTACTAGGATGACTGGGCACTGGAGTGGGTTGCCCGGAGGTGTTGTGGAGATACCCAAAGCCACCTGGACACGGTCCTGGGCAACTGGCTCTAGGTGGCCCTGCTTAAGCAGGGATGTTGGCCAAGGTGACCTCCAGAGGTCCCTTCTCGCCTCAGCCATGCAGTGCTTGTGTGATATCTATGTAAACCTGCTAATGGATTGGTAAAACTAAGTGCTTCATAGAAATACTTGACTGCTGTTTTGTAATGAATTTTCATTTCAAGTACAAGAGCCCTATTACTTGCATAACAATTTTTACTTTCTTTTCCCCCTCTCCTAGTGCTGACTTAAAGCTCTTGGAAGAAGCCACAATCTCAGTCTGCAAGTCTTTAGGTGAGAAATTGTGACATCTTCACTTTTTTTCCATGTGCTCGATCAGAAAAATTAAGAAATGGCATTCATGTGCGCATCCATGTCTTCGGTATACTTAACTCTTTACTTGTATGTGTTCGGCTAGTAAGATAAAAGTAGTGTAAAGAGTGTGTTTGTGTATATATCCCAAACTTGTAGAAACTTCCATCGTTAACTGTTTTGTAGAACTTCAAATGACTGAAAGGTTTAAAACAAATAACTCCATCCCTGCTACCTCTTTTTCCCTCTGCCCTCTAAGCTGATCAGTAAGGGGAAAGAATTCATCAGAGGACGAAAGGAAGGGATAATATAAACACGATCAACAATGTTTCAAGAAGGTGAAAGCTAGCTGTGAGAACCTCCCCAGTTTTCTGAGAGGAGACTATTGTGCTGTAGATGAGTCTTGGAAAGGAAGCAGTGTGAGCTCCCCATTTGGGATATTTTAAATCTAGGATGAAAAGTATGTTTAGAGAACAATTAGGGAGTAGTAAGGCATGTACTGGAGAATCTTAAAAGAAAACAGCAGCTGTACAGAAACACAGACATACTGTGCTTTATGTAGAAATATTGAAGATGTTGAAATTTGGTTTCATTCTATATATTGTTTGAACTAAGTAGTGTCAATTTACACATGCTATATAGCCATATCTTATTTTTCCTCATCTAGTTGAGAAGAATCCTCGAACGGGAAACCTCGGGTCGTTGATTAAAGTCTTTCTTTCTAGAACCAAAGAGTTAAAAATTTCAGCAGAATGTCAGAAGTAAGTACCTGGAAAAAAGCTGTATGTGCCATTTCACTTTTTAAATGTTCCTTTTGCTTCTAGCTCTTGAGTTTTTTGCTTTGCTAGTTAACACAGCCACAGACCAAAACTTAGAATTCTTTTAAATCATTGTTAGAAACAGAACAAGTTCCCCCACACTCATAGACAAATGTCCAACTCTGATCAGATCTGGAGCTTCAAAAAGGAAGACTTTCTTTTTAATGCCCCCTTGCTCCCAGGACTGCCCTCAACCTTTTTGCTTATATCTGGAGAAAGAAGTCATTCCTGCCTGGATAGCTCCCGCTGCTTCAATCCAAAAGTACCTTGAAAATAGAGCTTCAAGCAAGAGCTGGACTATACGCTGTCGTATGGGCTTCCCAGCAGTTGCTTACTGGGACTCGAGAAGGATGTAATGAAGCTATATTCCCCTTGCATTCAGAAGGCTTGGATAATATCTGTGTGTGTTGCGTAGAAAAATCTTGCTATATTGTGCTCCTGAAGTCCATAAATGCCTATGGTCATCTGAAGGCTCTTTGACTGGGGAAAGTGCTAAGGTTCAGGGAGCTGGAGTAGCTTTCACATTGGAAATTTTCAAATGTCTGGGTGGCTTGAGTCCATACTATCTAGAAACCTTTAGAAATATGCTGAGCCATCTGGTGAGCTCTTCAAAGAGCTGTAGTTCTGGCAACTGTGGTGTTTCTAACAATGCAAAGTCAGTTAGGAATAAGATTGTATTCTCCTGGGGGAAGAAAAAAATACTTCTTTTAAATATATTGCCGGTTTGTTTGCTACAGAATCAACTGGAGACTCCCTGCTAAAGCACTTTGGCTTTTCCTTGCTTCAGCTGTAGGAACCGCTTTGTCTACTCTGGCATATATTTTCTTGTGGGTTTTGATGCACGTTCACAGGTTAAGCGTTACTGATTCTTGTTTGTTTCTGTTTCTTTTATAGTCACCTCTTTATCTGGCAGGCTCACAATGCTCTGTTTATTATTTGCTGTTTGCTGAAAGTATTCATCAGTCGAATGTCAGAAGAGGAGCTGCAACTTCATTTTACTTACGAAGAGAAAGCACCGGGCTCATACGGTAGGTATACACTACTGCTAGTGAAACAAATGTCCCGCAAGAAACTAAAAAGTTCTGATGTTTGTAGATGTGGTGCTTAAGGACATGGTTTAGTGGTGGACTTGGTAGTGTTAGATTAATGGTTGGATTTGGTGATCTTAAGGGTCTTTTGCAACCTAAATAATTCTATGATTTTATGTTTTATTTAGACTAAGAATTCCAAACTTTGCTTTAAAACTGGGAATGAAGTACCAGTGAGGTTACATACAACATGTTTACTGTTTGGGACAACCTGTGAGGTTGCAAGTGTGTAGTCAGTAGTAAAACTGGCTGACTTCCTCTGGGGTCTGAAGTAATTCGGTGTAAACCATCTTCCTTTGTATCGTACACATGAAAGAGAACACCTTCAAAATGCGATGAGAGCTTTTCATTACGTATTGACTGTTGTCTTCTGCTAGAATTAAATGTTTGTTAACAAGCTGTTGGCGTGTTACAGGTTTTTACAGCAAAATAGACCTAGAGCAGTGTTTAAGTTGTTTGGTTTATTTTTTCTTTGAAGACTTGTATTAAATTTAACATGGTCATTTATTTACAGACTTGATTTGGCATTTTTTAAAACAGTTGTTCAGAAGTGATGCTGTAGAACCTACCTTAGCTTTAGTCATTTTCATGCAGTTTGAAATGTGGTAACGTTCCTTTTCACAAGAACAGGAGAGAATTAGGGTGAAGCTGACCACATACTACTGTAGGAACGGTGATGTTGCAATTATTTAGTGTTTCTTTTCACACGTTTCATAAACCAGCAGCAGCCAGGGAGTGGAATTAATGCCTTTTTTAGGAATCTAGTGAGGGAAGATGACAGTGTTATGGTCAGAACTGATCCATTGAAAAGGCAACTGCTAAAATTTAGTTAGTGGGCAGCAGTTTATACAAGAGTACAGGAAAAGTCAAAGAATTTAGGCAGAATGTTCAAAAATAAGTGCATGTCCAGGAAACAGAGTATGTATGACACAAGATGAAAGATGGCAGGGAAGATGCTCAAATAATCTAGCTATTCTTTCTGCTATCCGGTCCTTCTTTTTGAATGTGAATAATGTGAACACTTTCAAAATCAGTTTGATTACAGCAAAAAGGAAGTCATAACACTGCCACAAATCTTTGTGTAGCGCCCTATCAAGATGCTGTTACAGAACACATGACGGATAATGCCAGCATAGGAGCCTTGGTTTCCTTTGCTTTATTGTAAAGATCCTGTCGAGTTTGTAATTACATGTTGTCTATTGCATAAAGCCAAAAATGGTGTGGCAAAAAGGACTGGTATCAGAATGCTAATACAGGGCGAGTGGATCGTGGAAGAGCAACCAAAAGTGTCTGAATGTGGATTTCCCTCAGAAGTCAGTCCAGCGAGGACAGGCGCTGAGAATGCCCGATAGCTGCTTGCTCATTCAGTAGTGAAAACTGTTCATTAGAATCTGTTTAACTCCTTGGCGCCTGCCATTGTTGTGGGGAAATCAGACTTCTGGTGCCAAAAGATTAAGTGCTACACGTTGAAATGGCTTAATGTATTTAGACTCTGGTGAGTAATCTCCAAGAATGAAGTCAGCTAGCCGATGCATTAGAAAGTAACACCTGCTCCCAATAAGCTATCATTGCAGACTGCTGGTGGGTTTATACTTGGTTTAAAAACAATTGCCCACTTCTTGCTTCGGTGGTAGAGTGTGGCACAGTAAAATGGATGGAGAAACTGAGACTTTTTGTTAGTTTGGACCCCCAGGATCTTTATTATTTACGCTGTGCGTTCCTCCCAGCATGGTATGAAAAGGGATTCTTGTCACTGCGGTAGATCCATGTTTATACCATGTCTAGTAGCACTTGACTGTAATTCACAGTGACATTTATTAGTGATAATTTCGTGCATATTGATGGCAAATGTACTTAGCAATTATCTTTGAGCAGATTGTTCGCTGGATGTTCTTGATTAGGAAGGTAATTGTGTGTGGTCTGCTGAGGAGAGCAGGGGATGGAGCCAGGAAACGAGCTCTTCCTTGGCTCTCCCTTGGCTCTCCCCGCTCAGCCGCGGCTCGAGTCAGCTGCTGCTTTTGACTTGGGTTTCCAGTTGGAGATGGTCCTGGTGACCTGCTTCAAGGGGTTGAGGTTCGTAACGTGCTGTGTTTACATAGCCGTCATTTTTTGCTCCTAAGAAATCTTCACACAGGTTTTAAGTGCATATAGAATATGATAATGAAGTGAATGCCTTCCTTATAGCTTTTATACTTAGCTATAAGAAAAGTGAAGTATCGTTAACGGTTTGTAATAAAATGCTGTTGTGTTAGGATGTATGAAAGTGAGCAGAAAAAGATGAAATGTTTTTTGTTTGTATTTTCATAATTAAGTCAAGAGTAACTTTCTGTGTGTTTTTTTTTAATTCTTTGGAAACTACAGCATGCCTTGTTATTGTGAAGTTTACACAAATTTATTACGACTTTAGTAAAAATTGTACGTACTTAACACTATCTTTGGTGAGCATGCTTTTTAAAAATTTAAGTTCTTAGTTGTCCCTGCTGTCTCTTCATTTCCCAGAGCTTGATATTATTTTACTATATTTCAATTGTGAGCATGACAAAACAAACCTTATACAATACATTTACATTATATAATTTATCTATATGCATGTTTTATTATATTAAAGCTTTAATACAGTGTCTGGATTTTGAAGTACTGTTTGGTTATTTTCTTAATGGCTGGTGCGTAGTTACTGGAAAGAACAGTACAACCAACCAACATCATAAACAACCTCTCTCCTGTGATCCCTTTTTGTACGCCCTGTTCACTGACACAGCCTTCTGAGAAAAGGTAACGGTTCTTCTCAGGATCATCTTAAAACTCCTTTGGAAATCACTGTCTGGTGGTGTTTGTTTCCCTGTTTAAACCATGAACACCACTTTGTTTCTCCTTCTAGTCTGAGAATATATCCTAGGCCTGTGTTGCCTGAGTTGAAATACAGTACCTGGGAACTCAGGGCGCGTAACTGCAGTGTCAGCACGTCAGGCTGCTCGTGCTGCCGTCGGTCAGAGCGTCAGCACCTGCTCTGCGATGTTCAGTATGGCGGGTAGAAACGTGTAGTGTATGGTAGTAATGATGTATGGAAACTATCCTTGTCACCAGCTGCTCAGCAATATGTCTTCTATTTTGACAGTTTATGTATGACACGGCCACTATAGGTAGGATTTTTGACAACTGTCTTATCTGGAAGAATTCTCCTCCCGGGTTTTGCAATTCATCTGCTTGCACTTGATTGCACAAAAGCTGTGCAGTTGTGCTTTGTGCCATTAAATGTGATTATCGAAGTTTTTCATTTTGCAAAAAGCTTGAGTGCATGGATGTGTTGTAGCCTGTCATTATAAAGTTGTAATGAACAAATTGCAGAGGACTGAGTCCCTGCTACAGCACTGCTTATTGATTTCCTTCAAGAATAGTCCATTAATAGGAGTTTGTTCCTTTTGGCAGTTTTCAGATGGTTCTTTAGCCCAGGAAGTGCAGCTTTTGCCGCTTCATCCATAATTGGGAATTTGCATACAACCTGGGAGGATATTGCACAATTTTGATTGTAGGAAAATTCTGAGAGAGACTTACACCATATTCTTTAAGGCTCCGCTAAAAAAGCTGGGTCTTAATAAATCCTAAGCTGGAGTCGGTGTATGATGATCTGAAGCTGGCGTTAGTCTGGCTAATGCAAATCATTCATCTTCTGGTGAGTTTTCCATTGTCTGTATCCCATAATTGCTGTGTGGTCTTTAACTGTCCTGTGATTCAGAGGTGTAAGAGAGCATAGGCTGTGTATTGTATCCTAAACCAAACTGTCAATTCATTCAACCTCTTCCCTGACCTGTAGTAGGAACCTTTCTTCATTCTCTGTAGAGAAGTTTTTATCACCAGGCTGCTAGGGACTGTATTTGATGTGTTATAGCAAATGAGAGGGCGTAGAGGAGGGAATAAATAACACTACCTTCACTGCAATCCTTAAATGATTTCGTGAGTGTTCAGCTATCATATAAAGGAAATGAGGGATGGCAATTAGTTTATGTACTCACTCTTAACACTCTTAAGGGAAAGTTGGGAGCTTTTGAGAGTCCTCAGAGCTGAAGATCAAACCACAAAACCCAAAGAAGCTTTAAGTCTGCTGGTTGTGTAATGAATTGAATGAATGAGGCTTTAGGAACTGTTCTACGAGTAACAAATTATTTCATTACTGATGTCCAGGTTCTATCCTGTCTGTAGGAGCAACAGGGCAGAAAAACAAGCAGCATCTAAGGTGAGGCTATACCTTGCTGTGCCTGAGTATCTTACTAACGCTAGGTATATCCAGCTGCTACAGCAGCTCACATCAGGTTGTGACAACGTAGTAGTTAGGCTCTTGAGAAGAAAGACTGTTTTACTGTCCGTGTTAGACCCTGTGTCATGTCCAAGGATGGAGCTGGACTGGTTTTGCTAGAAGTGGAGTCTCCTGGCATGTATACTCACCCCTGGATAAGCCATTTTGCCTGTGTAGTGTCTGCTAATCCACTGTCTGTAATGTGCATAGCTTTGAAAAAGTTAAACGCAAAGTATTATTTTTTCTATTAAAAAAACCCCACCCTAAACAAACCCTGCCAAAAAGCCCCCGATGCAAGTAATCTGCATGTTTGAAGACTTAAATATAGCTGATGAAAACTGGTGTTTCAACATAACTGGACATTTTATAAACTGTGTGCATTTGCAGTTCCTTTTCTGCGCTGCCATAGAGTTTAGAAGATGCACCTATGATTCGTCTCTGCAAGTCTGCTCTAATCTTATCTGGCCAGATTCACCCTTTACTTATTTTCCGCAAGGCTTTACACGTGTCTTTGATCCAAGTATGTGATCTATTAATGTGAATGAGTATTGTGTGTGTTGTCTTTATCCTGCTATTGAAAAAGGCATTGTTTATGAAAACACGTAGCGTTCTGTGTTTATAGCTCTCTCTCACGTTATAGATTTGGCATGCGTCCGCCTCATTGTCTTGGCAAGGCAAGAATTAAACAAGAATGCATGTGCCCCAATGGGGAAAAGGATACATTAATTATTGTAGCTGAATGACATTGATTACAGCAATTTAGGTTTTAAAAAGAAAAAAAGAAAGAGAAATAGTTTGAGAACAGAGCAGGAAAGACTAACATCTTCCATTCTACGTGATTGTGCTGACCCAATATTTTCTTGCTTTATTTTGAATGTAGTATGGGGGAAAAGCCCTCTTTCCTATTCAAATAACATTATTATCTCTTCAAATGAGTTGTGTATACAGCATGGTGGAAGAAACGATGTTCTTAAAATGCACTCACTTTACTTTTTTTCCATCCTTTATCCTCTTTCCTCTTCCCTTTCCTTAATTGTCGAGAGAAAAAATTAGGTATCTTTTGGGAGCTAATAGCAGTCTTGCTCTATAAGCATTTTTTAGATTCAAAAAGCCTTAGGAAACTGTCACGTTCAAGTTACTTTACAACACATTATCTGGGCTTTGTTATTGGCGGTGGTTTCTGCCTAAGGTTAAATACTCTTAGCAGTTCTTGGTCTTTACTAACAGGAGCTGCATTGTGTTACTCATGAGGGATTCTATATAAAGGAAGCCATGTTTCCGTGATAAAAAAACTGATTTCCTTTAGAACGTGCAGTTCACTAGGTGACAATTTTTAATGTGCTTTTAATAAACTGATTGTGGAAAGAAATAATTTTGCTTTATTGTGAATATTCCCTCTGGTGTGCTTCTTAAAATTGAGTTCTGGATTTAAGAACAAATTTGGGTTGAACAGAGTAATGCTGCCGTAACCAGGCTATAATGTTGTGTTTATCGCAGGATGTATTTATTTGAAAATACAAAATAAACAAGCATTTGGGTAATCGTTGTGCTGTAATGCCTATCGGGTAAGGCAGAGGGAAAAACTGTGCCTGCTCTTAGGCCGTTCAGCGCTATAAACACCTGCACTTCCTTGTGCTGTAGGTTTCTCTTTATAATTTTATTTTGAAAGCAGAAAAAATCCTAATGAGGCAAGAGATTTATCTTCTGGGTTTTTTTAGTATTCTATGACAACTTCAAATGGTTTAATAAGCTTTTTCCTCAGTGAGTCCTGCATGTCTTTTGTTACAGTTGTTTTTAAAAATTGCAGTGCTAATGTAGAATACCACCAGTTTTATTGCTTAGAATAGTTGAATTTTTAAAGTGATTTTTAGTCATCCCGTGCATTTTGTCACAATGTGTGTGAGTAGAGAATAATTTCTGCTCACTTAAAATGCGCTTTGGAAATTTGTGAATTCTTACTTGACATTGAAATGTGTAAAACCTCTTCAATAAATAAATGTGTATTCATGAAAAAACCGTGTGTAGATTTAATTGCTTAAGAGCAGCAGTGATGTGTCCTGTAGGCTGCATTCATTTGACAGATCACAATTTAGACTATTGTTCAGTGTACATCAGGCAAATGAAACTGCGTTTTCTGTCTGTCTCTACTTATTCTTTACTTGGGATTAAAAAAAGGGCTGGGGAAATACGCAGAGTGCAGGGAATTTTGAGAGGAGACTTGAAATGTGAGCCAGTGAGAAGTCACTAGTTCAACTGTTAGTAATAACACCCGTTAATATGAACTTGGGTAAGTAGTAAAGTAAGGCTTGGTGTGCTTAATATTAGCATATTCCTACAATACCAACATCTCCTTTAATTTATCAAATTGTTATTAGTTACTTGTTTTATGTGTAAAAGGCTTGGCGTCACCATTTTCTCTGATAATCCCAAGCGCCTTCTATTTCAGGAAAGAATGTTGTCTTCTTAAACAGGTAGAATTTTACTTCTGGTGTTTGTTCCTTAATGAAAATATTGATTGTGTGGATCTATGTGTTTAAATCTGTGCTTTCTTTTGGTATTTGAAAATCCAGAAAACCTTTGGTATGCTTCTTTTCAGGAACAGAGTGTGAAGACCTCATAGAAGAGTTGCTGTGTTGCCTCATCCAGCTCATTGTTGAAATTCCCCTCCTGTGAGTTGGCTTTTTTCTTTTTCTTTTCAGCCTCCTTGTATAAAATGAGCATTTGAGAGAGCATAAAACTTAGAGCGATGGCGTTATAGTGTGTAAATACTCGTATTTGAATGCTGCATGTGATGGTGCAGAACTGATAATGGTAAGCTGCTGGGAGTAGCAGCCCTTAATACTCTGTTCATGATCAGCATCTCACACCCAGTTCAAACCATCAGCAGAAGTTATCCTGTTTTATTTTGTAGGAGCTTTAACGTTTGATTCAGGTACCTCTGTCAGCACACAGACAGTTACTGCTAACTTTTGTGCTAATTGTACAGGGAAAGGTACACTGGAGGTGTCACTTCCCCTCTGGGGGACGCAGCAAGGTGCAAACTAAAGTTCCTCTTGTGCAGTTGTGTGGGTTTTTGAACGGCATGTGCATTAAGTCAGTCATATGACTTATTATTCTAATTTCTGAAATACTGGCAAATTGATGTCTGAAGAAGAGAAAAGAGAAATGAGTAAGTGGAATGTTTCTGTAGATCTCCGGATTTGTTTACGTGGCTTTTCTTATGCATCTGCTGTATTTGAGATACGTTGATTCCACATCTCATTGGGATATGTGGTGTGAAACATACTTCAGTATTACATGAAGTTGTTCTTACTTTGTTCTTTGGAAATAAAAATGTTTTTTCTACACCTGTCCTGAGAAGTTTGAACTTCTTTTTTCCCCAAGGTAAACTTTACCAAAGATAGTGATAAGAGTATTTTTGTCTTAAATTGCGTTGTAGTCTGTGCCTAAAAATGTGGTGCCTCAATTAAAGCATCACAGCTTCGAAGAGAGTTTCAGAATATCTATCATAGTGTAGTATATAGCTCTGCTGATGTTTTGGTTTTTGTACTTTGGATTGTTCTTTTGGTTGGAAAGCTGACAAAGATGCAATAGTTTTTGAAACATTGCTCTCATTAAATACAACTCTGTCAACATTAGATGAGGGTTTGGGTAGGTAGTGTGTAATGAATTAGTGATATGATTTAGAGTGTCATTCTGCAGAGCTTGTCAGGACTTCCTGGAACAGATACACTTTTTGTTTGGAGCAGATTAGAGGAAGTACAAAGGGGTGAAAGGACTGCGATATATGGGCAAGTTCATAAATCCTGCAGGGTTTTATTTTTCTTTCTTGGAAGTCCCAATGTGTGTGTGTGGAGTCCAATATAATTTATTCTGTTTTTCTGGCAGAAAAAGTTTTACAGGCATGATTTTTCTTAACCCTTTTCAACAACTGAACCTGTCAGTATCTCTATTTCTGTGTGAATGTGGTTGCTGGGAATGGAAGTAGCTGTTGAAAGCACTTAGTTTACTGTACAATATAGTGATAATAATGGCTTATCAAAAAAGAAGTTGTAAAGCCTGTCTATAATCTTTAATGTTCGGCTGTATCGAAAACATACTCACTTTTCATAAGAGGTAGATGTGGACAGTTCTGGGGTATTTTTGTCAAACAAGTTTTCTTAGCTAAGTTTTTCCTGAAATAGCATGCTGCTGAACTCTTAGTAAGATACTAACACTTAAAGTGTATGTTATTGTCTTGTTTACCAGTATAATATGTTTAACAATGTGATAATGCCTTAACTAATGATTTTAGCCCCATATTGTCAAAGGGGGGAAGTAGGGTAGGGGAAAAGAGATGCGGAAAAACTTGCTTTCTCTAATACACAGTCCAACTCTGTCCTTCATAAAGATGTTAGAAGGCTGAGACATTTTTGCTTACTGCCACATTAATTTTTTTCAGGAGAGTGATCCGGATTATTTTAGTAGTGAGTTTACTTTTTAATTCCCTCCCTCTCCCAGATCAGATTTACACTGTAAATTCTTTCCCTATTTTGTATCAAGGGAGTAGTTAATTTCTGTCTTTAGCTGGAATAAATCAAGAAAATTACAAGCCTAGTATGTGAACGTTGGGAAGGAATAGATTGAGTGGAATACATGAAATATTCAAACTTGTAATGATTTCTGTAGCAGGACTTAGGATCACTTGCTAGAGGATAGGCGGCTTTGGCAGCTCACAGTGGCACTGCTACCAGAGTGTCTGTAAAGCTGCTATTAAAGATGAATTTTTGTTGTGACAGACCATTAAAATCTCCATGCCGAGCCTATCTTTGAAGCGTCATTCAGAATAGCGAGGTTTTTGTTAGGAGCATTCAATAGTCTTAACGGAGAATTGTCACAATTAGTGTGTCCCTTGGGTTCTGTAGATGCAGTTTCATGAAGGAATGGATACAGCTGGCAGCTGCTGTCTAAATATATTGCTTCTGTATTTTTCTCCTTCACTGAAATACTAAGATTATTTTTTAAAGCATGGGAGACCATCTCCATGTCCAAAATGCAGGAGCAGAGGTACCTGTGCAACAGTCCCGCACTCTTTGCCTTTGAAATTGGTCTAAATGTCACATCAGGTGCTTTTTGGTGAAAGCATTACGCTTCAGAGGTACTATAATTTTTTCTCCTCTCTATACATAAATTCAGATGTGCTGTCTTAATTTTTTTTTTGCTAATGTGTTACTGAAGAGCGGACAGCATTGCTGGATGATGCTGTGTAGATACTGGTATGGAGTAGTGAGAAATCTGTGATTATAACACCAGATCTTGTTGTTCTTCACTGAGTATCGCGTTGTGAAGATGTAGACATAAGATGACCGGTACTAGGTGGGAGGAGAGCTTAGGATACCTGTGAGTGGTATTTTGCAGGCAGATATGTAATCTTAACCCGTGTTCCAGACTGACCAAGGGCGAGCCTTTGGGCTTGGCACGGGCACCAAGTTCGTGAAGGCTCGAGTCTTTCCACGGCATGGGCAGAGCTTGGTCACCTCTGAGCTTGCTCTACGAGAAGCCTTGGCTGAATGAGCTCATGTCTGCCTACAGAATAAGCTACAGACATACTTGGAAAATGCAGGTGGGCAGTCTAGCTCAAAATTAATAAGGAAAGTGTGAGATGGGGAAGATGACAAATGGTAAGTCTGTAACCCCCCTCTCCATATCCCTGACTAGGAAATATAACTGAAGAACCAAAATGTGTTGATTTTTGTTGGGAAAGGCTGCGGAGATGTACAGCGAAGCCTATCTAGGAGTGTCTCAGAATTGTCTACGTTGAATTTAAGGAACAATTTCTCAAAGTTAGTTTGTATTGGGAAAGGCAAATGTGCTTTAAGGCGGTTAATGCTCAGCATAGCTAAAGCAGGTTGTAGTAGGGACCATGGGACTCTGCAGTGTTGTGGCTCTGTATCTGAGAGTTATTAAAAAGATCTTAAATCACCCTTTTGAAAAACAGGCTCTGCTGCATTGTACAAAATGCCAGGGAAAAAGGTTTCACATATTAAGGTTTAATTTTCAGAAATTTTATAGAAACTACAGCATTATTGCTTTTCAAGAGTTAGACTTGTGCAGTCCCTTATAGCGCCTGTGTTATGGTATGTTGATGTTTGATTTATGGCTCCCTCAGGTATGTTATGGATACTCTGCTTTTTCTTTGGTTTTGTTAATGTTAGCACTCAAGGGTGTACATTAATGATTAAAACTGCATAGTCAGCAAAAAGATGCAACTTAGGATTTAATTGTATGACTTTTATGTAGAAACTATTGCTAACATTTTGTTGCAAGATAGAGCTCCCAAAGCTTTAAATTATAAAGGCTTCTTTCAGCAGCTTGTTAAGAGCTGGTATACATAACTGAACATCTGGTTGTTATCAGTACATTTTCACTTCATTAAAAACTATAAATGCATATGGAGGAAAAATGAAATACTGTGATCTAGTTAAATCACTGTTAAGTAGCACCCTGTGGTGCCAGTAGAAGGCAGTTGATATTTCTATTACATTCCATTATTTTCTGTAGTTAAAATTGGTTTAGGTTATGATTGTAGTTACTTCCAAACTTAAATGTTAACAGTGTTTTGACTTGTTTAAGGATGCTCGCTACGTTTCCTGGGAGCTTAAAAGTTGAAAGTAGGAGGAAGAAGTGCGACGTAATTGATTATAAAGCTCTATGGAATCATTGCGGTGTGGGAACAATGCCATGTAGAGCTGATGAGAAATGCTTAGGCTTTTTTTCCTTGCTAATTGTGAGCAGTGGAGAGGTTAAGAACTGTTTTCTCTCCTATTTCAGGAGTGCCGCATTTTAATCTTTTTGTTACTTTCAAAACAATAGGTCAGAATAGTGCTTTTTAGCAAAGAACTATTCAAGGAACTTTTATCAAGATTGTAGTAGCTCCAGTATTTGAAGAGCTGTTTGACTTCAGCATTTTTGGCAACTTTGCCTAATCATCAAAGGGAAACTTTCGTCTGTTGAAACTTAGGTTGAAGCTAGCAAAAATATCCAAACTGAAGGAGATTTGTATTGCTGCACTTTGAAGATCCTCAAAGTTTAAGACTATTGTGCTGGGTGTAGGAGGGATCTGATGAGTATAAAGGGAGTTTTATTTGCTGCTGCAGCTTGTGGTGGTGCAGCAAAGAAAAAATATTATTTGGAAGATTTTCTTCATCACTGTTATGCTTTTCTCTTTTCTGATGGCAGATGTGTGGCCTCTTAAGTGTCTAAGGGTCCCAAGCAGGGGAACCTTTATCCGTATCGCATATTCTTCTTTCTGTTCTAATTCTGTTCTAATTTAATTTTTATTTTAGACTTAGATCCATGTTTCTCAATGACCTGTCTTTTCACTAGGCTAGCTTTAACTTACATTCAACTTCTAACAGACTTTCTAATCCTAGAGCATAGTATCAGAGGTCTGTACTGTTCATCGTACACCGTGCTGTATATTTAAGCTCCTAATGATCTGTTTTCTCTGCTATGGTTTTCAGCCCTGTTTTCACAGAATATATTGGATGCATCTTGAAAAACACCCGCTTGCTAGTATTTGGGGTTTGGTCCGTGGTCTGGGCAGCAAAGACACCTAGACACTGAAGTCAAGCATATCTCTTTTTGGCGCCTTAGGAGTTTGCAGGCTGTTTCAAATCAGTGCCAGCGACCAGGCTGACAGGCATAAGCCTTTTCTCTCCATTGCCTACACAAGCATGAGACCCAAAGAGATTGTTGCCGCCGCTACGTCAGGATGGCTCTGCCTTGAAACCAGCGGCTCGCATTTGAGAAGTGGTGTTACAGAGAGACTGCGGAGCAGGTCTGTCTTTCACTCAGGCTGCATGGCTGGAACACAAGACGTGATTCCTGCGGTCTGGCTCTGTCCAGATCTCTGCAATGGTCTACGCTAGCTTTTTGAGCACCTGGGTCATCATCTCTGTGGCTGCCTTTTCCCTGGGGGTTGAAAGCTACACAAGGCCAGTTGTTTGAGCTGTCCATTTTTATGGGTACTTGGACTGCTCTCTTGTGTTCTGTTGTTCGGAAGGTGAAGTCTTTCACTTAGATTTAAAAGATACTGCTAACAACACTTGTTGATATGAAAGGTAAATACAGAAGAATTTAGATTCTCTGTGCAACATTTAAGTCTTAGACTTCTTCTAGTATTTTTAATCTGTAGAGGGAAGAGCTGAATGCCAGTGAGGTGAAAATGTACACGGCCGCGAAGTCTCAGGTGGTTTAGGAACAGATCTGGGAATAAAGGGTCTTGAATTCAACTGTCACTTTAATCCTTTAGATATTCCCGTCAGAGTATTTCCGTCTTTGGTTGTTTTCTCACTCTCATTCTGTCTCCCAGTCAGGAATACCCAGTGTGGGGGACATGCAGTAGGAAATGTCCGAGATGCTCTCTGTATCCACTCGGTGTTTCTTGAGTGCCCCTTTGGGACACCTCCCAAATGTTTGGAGTCCGCCGTAATGACCATAGCGCGTTATCGGCTATGACAGTGCGTATTTGCCATCGGTGGGTGTAAAATTAGGAGTGATTCCAAGAGGAAAGATTATGTTCACTTTGAGTTGTTGGACTTGTATCCTGAGACTGATAACCAGATATTCTACTTGCTTTTCAGTTTTCAAAACTGATCCTATTCTCTGGTGACTCCTCTTTCACCTTTCTGGTGGGCCCTCAGGAAGCAGGGAAATGAAACCTGGTTCCTGTATGATTTGAGAGTTTTTGTATGAATCAGCCCTTTTGGCAACTCTCCTAAATTAGAAAATGAGTTACCTTTTAACCTTTTAATACTCGGAGTAGACAGCCCTGGCTGGGTGAAAGTTCAGGAAAATATTTAAACAGGGAGGGTGCTTGGTCTAGTGGTGTGAGTTGAAATTAAGAGTTTTGTTTCTGACTGTTCAGGCTGTTTGCTCTGTAGGTGTGAAATCATTTATGAGCTCTCAGCCTCCATGTGCTAAGGTATAGAAATAGCTGCATTTCATGGAGTAATTAAGGTGTTTACAACAGCATGTGCCTTCAGAGTGGTAATTGGAGTTCCTAGCTGAGATTTTCCTATATGTTGCTGCTACGCTTCATCCTGGTTCCTCTTTCACAGACCTCTCTTGCAGGCAGGGAACAAAGGTGAACGATGTGGTGAGTGCAGAAAGCAGTTGTGAGCGGTGCTTGGCGTTGGAGAGGAGCCAGCAGCAGCGGGATGGTGACACACATGTAGATTGAAGTTCTTGGTAGATGATGCTGACAGGAGGCCATCCACATGGTTTTGAACGGAAAAAGCAGATGCCAGGATACTGGGGAGTTGAGGCTTTAACGGGCCCATAGTTCTTGTTCTGTGGGGGGGTGATTGCATCATTTGGAAACAGTAATTACACTAATACCACTAGTAGTAACTAGTAGTTACACTAATATCACTCCCCTTACCAGCTTAGATAAGCTGCTGGTAGCATCAGACTCCTGCGAACTGCTCTGTTGCTTTAATTGAGCCTGCAGGAGTAGACAAGAGTATGTTGGCTTTTGTATTTTCCCCACAGGCTGCGACTGACAGATGACCTTGCTATTGTGATCTTCACGTTTTGGTCTGCTTCAGACTCCAGCATTTTCTTTGTAGCTCAGAGGAAATCTACTTTGAAACCTGGTGGTGTGTCACGGCGTGGTATCTGTTCGCTACGTGGTACCATTTAGTGCTCACGCTTGTCTGGGTGCATGCGAGTAATGGCAAGTGTTCCAGCTATTGCAGTTGGAAGAGTAATTGCTCAGGCAGGTTGCCTTAATTGACTGCCTGTGTGTGCTCTTTTCCTGTTTCTACCCCAAAGAAGACCTTTTATTTTTTCCTTAAAGATTACTCTTTTAACCGTAGTCCTCTTTTTCAGACATTTGGAACTTTAAGTGCAGTATTGGCATTGTGATATATTTGAAACAAGCGTCTGTAAAAGGGCGAGGTGAAATCTTGGTCTAGTTCAAGCAGACAAAACCTTGCAAGGGTGTGATATGCAGATAGGGGGTCTGGTGCGGTTCTCCTGCCCCAAATGCCTGAAGGCTGACAGCTCTGATTAGAATTTACAAGTCTGCCATCACAATTAATAAATAAAATAAATCAATAAAAATGTATGTTCTTGATGCAAGACCAGGAGAGAGGTGATATCCTTTCCAGTTTGTATCCTGGAAGAATTAGTTGCTCTACCAATTTCTTCTAAATCAGTATTTCTTTTAAGTCTAAATGCAGAGCTACTTCAAAGCAGGTACTCCCAGACCCATAGGTCTCTCAGAGGAGCCCAGGATCTCTGCTATCGACCTGACCAAAGGGATTAAGATGGAAAGTGTCGCTGACTCACTAGAGTTTCTGTCATTTGATTTTAATGAGTTGTTGTCTAAAGATTACTACAATACAAACTGTACGTGGTCGTTTAATTTAAAAGCATTTGTTGAAATGATCGGGAATTGTTGCTTTTGGAAGGAATCCATTGACATATCAGCTGTTCCTCATTGAAATGTAGATATTAAAATGTGTGTTAAATACATGCGCCCATTTACGTTATGCTAGCATCTAGGAATCTTGCATTTTGGAGCTTGAGTCATCATTCTCTGAAGAATTCATGATTTAAGATAATCACGGATCTGATACATCTTTGCTTTAGAGACTAAGTGTGTATATATAAGGTTTGTTGCCAGAAGTCAGTTTAAACTTGGGTGTCACGTGCAAGAACCTGGACCTGTTATTCCATCTGGTTAAAGAAACAGGCGCTTGCTTTGTGTCGCTCTGTAAGAAATGTGATACCAAGGAGGACAGCTACTTTTAATAAGGAAAGAACCCAAATGCAGGAGAGAAACGATTGCCCTGATTTCTAGAATTCAGTCTATACCAGATGGCTCCCTCATGAAAGAAGTGCATCTTAAGAGGGGACAAGAGAATGATATCTGTTAGCTTGTCTACCTGATATGGGAATGTAGCCTCCAGTGGGAATGAGAGAGAGAAAAAGAGGAAAAAATTAAGTGAGAATAAACTATTGAAATCTTCAAATGAGAAAATCCAGAGGGAGAAAAAAGAAAGAGCTGTGTATGCTTTGGTACGTTGCTCTGTGAAGCCCATTTACTTGGGACGTGAGCTTTACCTGAGTTCTGTGGATTTTTTGTCTGTTTTATAAGATACTTGGGAAGGAAAAAAAAAAAACCACCACAGAAACTCAAAACATCATGCAGTTCTTCTGGTTTTCTGAAATAAATAGCTAAATAATTTTGACATGTAATTGATACATGAGTTCATTATTTCTAGTTTCCTCCTTATCTGCAAGCAAACAGTTTTCAAAGGAAGTTGGAGATCAGCATAAATTCCATGTAAAGTCATTCTATATGACCGATAGCTTTGAATAAAAAAAAAAAAAAAAAATTCAAAAACAAACCCCCCTATTCTATAGTCTCTCAATATAAATAAACAGTATTTTCTTTGAAGTTAAAAGAGGTTCCTGGTAGTTCTTGTGACCCTTTAGAAATGCTTGAGTTTCAGAAAACTGTACATTTGACCCTTGGTGGAGAAAATAATTTTGTTCTGAAGCTTTATCCTTGTGCTGATAAATTAAGGGTGACTGTAGCTGAGAGGTTACCCCAGATATCATGACTCTGGTTGTGTTTATGTCAGAGCAGATTTAATTTGAACAGATTCTACAGGTTGAGTGGAATGTTTCTGCAGTTAAATGTGCCCTGAATGGGTTTCGAATAGAAAGAAAATGAGAATAACTCATGAACAGCTGCAAGAATTTTAGCTTTTTTCTGTTTTTTCTTTCAGAGTTATATAAGGGTATTGAAAGCCCCCCCCCCCAAAAAAAAAAAAAATTACTTAATACACTACAGTAACCTCTTTGTTTATTTCTTCACACTGAATCTTATAAAAATAGAGAAGAATTTTGTAACATCTCCTCACATTTGCTATTTCGCTTGTCTGGTTTGTCAGAAAAACAAATGAATGAATGATTGAGATGAAGGAAAAGTATACTAGACTCTGAAATTTGTTTCCTCTCAGCAAAGTGACCCAGCTGTGTTGGATGCTGTGGCATGTCACGAAGTCAGCCTTTTCATTCATCAGCTCAGAGTTGGAGGCATTATTCTTATATTCTCAGCCTTGGTAACAATAAGCTTCTGATTTTCTTTTTTCTATAGCTGAAAAGCATTTTTTCCAAACTGTTGTTTTTATTTTGATAGAAAAATGTTTTGTAATTTTTTTGCTGGCGGCTAAACTTCTAATAATTGGTACGTATAGCTCTTCCCTGCTTTGCTTGGGATGGATGTGGGCAGTGGATTGCAAAGCCTCACGGTTTTGGAGAGGGAGCGGGAGCTGTTCCTACCTCAGCCTTGTTTCTGGCTTGAGATGGATTTGCAGTGGAACCAGATCACAGTGTTAACCTCTGGCCTGATCTAATTATCAGCATTTACACTGGCTAACTTCCTCAGTAGTGGGCAAAAAGTCAGGTAACTCACAAAAACTAGAAGTAATTAAAAGGCACTTGATGATTTTAAGGAAGAATGTTGTTTAAGCAGTACATCTCTTCCTGACCTATAACTCAATGTTACGGATTCAAATACTGAAATCATGTGAGAGAAAAAACAAAACAAAAAACCACCGCCCTCCCCCTCAAACCAAATCCAAACCCAAAAAACCCAGTGAGTTTGCATAACCTTCACTTGGAAAAACATTTTTGTATCAGAGGTAGCGCGGTTGTGTGGACTGCAGTCCAGGAAATTGTGATTCCAGTTTGCTCTTGACTTTGAGCAAATAACTAGTACACTTTTTGCTCAGAAACTCTGGCCTAGAGTTACTGCAGAAGAGCTTAACTTACGCTGTCTCTACACCGTGATGCACGAAACTCTTCTTCCTCACGTTTTACAGCAATGCATGGTATTTACAGCATTTCTGGCAGCACACTTGAGAATATTGAAGTAATCGAGTGTGCTAAAAACCAGACTGATTTCTTCTAAATTAAATCCTCTTCATTTAGGTAAGGATCACACCAGTTCCGATCCTAAGACTAATGAAGAGTTTTACTCCAGCCAGTCGTTTCTGTGGTTAAATTATTTTGTTTCAAGAGAGATTGCACTGTAGCTTTCAAGTTGTCCTTATAGGAAAGAGCACTTAGTTTTCTGTTTAGACTTGTTTTAACTGCTAAGAGTAAGATTTTTGGAAGGCGACATAGTAACAAAGAAAAACGTAGCATCTCTACTTAAACACATTGGTGCTGATTTTTTGAATTATTTTTTATTTGAAATAGAGATACTATAAGATCTTTGAATTTGAGAAGCATAAATAGATTTTGAATTTGCAGTACGTTCCAGGTTAGAAAACCTTGGTAATTGATGTTGGACACCCCCTGTAATTTAACGGTATTGGATTGTGACGCATACTGAGAAAGTTAAGTAGTAACAGAGGGGGAAACATTAAAAGCACATAATAACAATCTTCCTAATGGATTGCAGGATGGTACTCTTGCCCCCAGTGAAGTATCTCCTTAATTTTGGAGGAGGTAAAAATGGTCTTTGGTTGAAAGCAAGAACGATACTGGCTCATGTCCAAGTTATTTCGTTGTGTTTTAAAAGGTTTCTTGTAGTCTGCAATTTATTACTGATTAAGGAGGCAAATGCCATTTTTCTTCCCCTTTTAAAAATAAGATATGTAACAAGGTCATTATAGGCAGAGGTGGGAACAGAAAGCACAAGATATCTCAAATAGTGGGTGTCTCTCTCACCTGCTTTGCTGCACAGCCTTTCCTAATTAACCTTAACTTAATGAGCTTTGCAAAACTATCTGGTGTCCGTATTTAATCATTAAAGCACATTGTTTGGGATTGGCTGTAATATCTTGAAACTTTAGACTTCTCTGTTACCTCAAAAATACCAGTGAGAACTGAACAACTGTATGTGGTATCTTGATACCCCGAACATTCCTTACACTTAAACTAGCATTTGTGTGTTATATTCCTTTTTTTAGGGATCCACCTTTCCTGGCAGGTGGAGCTGTGTTTGGCTAGCTGGACATTTTCCTGACTTAGCATGATGGTTTTGTGACACTTATATTTAAAAAGACAAAGGATGCGCTTTTGAGATATATTTATTAGAGTGAAGCGTAGTCTGAAAATAGCAGCTGGAATGTTCTGGGCAATACTTCAGTGGTTTTACTTTGTCTTTTGGCATATTGAAAAAAAAGATGCTTATGTGTAAGAAAAACAACCCATTGATGGTATGAAGTGAGTCTGGGTTTTTTGAATTTGTTGTTTACGTGTTCGCAATTGAAACTCACTGTGCTAAACAGCGTGTAACCTCAGGTGAAGCTACCAAGTGTTCTTGGAAGTCAGTTTGTAAACAAACGCAGTAGATTAATCTTTATAAATGCTCCTTTTTCCCTGCAGAGATATTACGTACAGCATTTCCTTGGAAGCTGTGACAACTCTCGTCGTCTTCCTCTCCTGTCAATTATTCCACAAAGAAATTCTACGAGAGAGCATCATTCACAAATACCTGATGCATGGTCGATGGTATGTTGTGTTCTGGGGTAGTAACTAATGGCAAAGGAAACGCTTCTCATCGCTTCTTTAGACAGTTTGTGTTTCGCTGCCTTTTGTTTCCGAGTACATTTTGACGGAAAACTTGTTCTGCTCAAAAGAAAACAGAACACAAAAGCAAACATCTGTAAAGGCTGTTGGAAGGTTTTGGGTTTAGATCTCACAGCCCTGACTTCAGCAAAACTATTTTGGAAAGTGTTTTCATTTTTGAGGGTAATTTCACTAACTTAAAACAGCTTTTACTTTTCAGGAGGGTTTTTTGGATTCAGCTATGGGTCTTTTCCTGTGACATTGCAGTCTAGAGAACACGTGTACCTCAGAAGCGCTAATGAGCCTTCTTGTGATGCAGATAAATAGCAGCCCCTTGAAAGAGTGCACATATGTGCTATGTTGAGTTTTAAGCTGCAGTAGTGGAAATACTTAGCAGGTGGTAAACTCTGTCGTATGAGTAATACCACTTGTTCTGGCGAGTCGGTTGTTTTGTTTAAATGCTTTGTCGTGGTGGCTGTTAAGCATTTCGGTCAGGCTGCCATTCATCTTCTTTCAACTTTAAATTCCACACGGGCAGATTTTTGGGAAGTGTATCAATTGTCTGGTTTTCTGAAACTTCTACTAGATGTAAGAGAGGTACTGCTCCAGGGTGGCACACGGGGAAAGGAGGGAGGCTCGGTTTGGCTGCGGGCAGAGGGAGTGCAGGGCAGGCTTCAGCCTGAAACTGCAGCAGGGTAGAGGCAGAGCCTCAGCATTTGTGGGATTTGGTGGTACTTCAGTCTCCGGACTGAAGGAAGTGAGGATTTGGGGCAAAACAGGGAATGTTTGGGAGTAAAGGCAATACGTGGTCTGAGATCTGAGCTGGGAATAGCAGGTACCTGGTGTCTGGAGAGGGGGGTGGGCATTTGGTGGCTGGGAATCTAGGGCAATGGGAAGAGTTGGAGGGGTACTGGTTAGAAGGGACTGGAACTGATTGTAACACAGCCCCTGTCTGTTCACCTCTAATCATCTGGGGATGGGAACCAACTGTTTGCTTCTGTGGAAATCCTCCTCTGTTTTGGAAATATTGTAACCTTTTATTTAAATCCAACAGATTTTACATTCACTTGTCAAAATCATCAATTTGAGGTCAGGTGTTTCACTGGTCTTTGCAAATTGGCCCCAGCTGCACACACAGGCAAAAAATATTGGGAGGGTGAAGAAATAATATTGTTACCTGTCTTGTGTAATGGAAGCATGGAGCAAAAACTAAACAAATAGAACGTTTCTTTCCCTTGCATAAATATTTTTCCAGTCGTGTCTTGAGGTAAAAGAGCACAACAATTCCACGAATTAAATTATTGATTTAAAAGTAGTATTGAAAAAAGAAAACTAGTTTCCATGATCCTGCTGTTGAAGGTGCTCCTGCAGAGCCCTGCTGAAGTCAGTGCCCCTTTGCATGGGCAAGACCTTGGTGTTCTTTCCCTTTCCAGTCTGCTCAAGGCTGGGGGAGTTACTGTCTGCGTTTAATGCCAAACACCAGCCTTTGCACCCTGCCTGGGCTTTGTTGTGCCAAATTTTGCAAGTTGTGAGTCAACTAAAGCTGTTTTCTTTTTCTTTTCAGTCTCCCATATACCAGCAGACTTGTGAAAACTTTACTATATAATTTCATCAGACAAGAAAGGAGCCCTCCTCCAGGGACACATGTCTTCCAGCAGCAAACGGATGGAGGAGGACTGCTTTATGGAATTGCATCTGGGGTGGCAAGTGAGTCTTATTTTCTATAAACTGTACGTCAAACCTTAGGAAGTGTTGCCTTCTGTGTGACCTCTCTTAGAAACATACTTGTAGCCCATTTCTTTCTCAACGAGCCATACCAGTGTGCATGCTCTGTGTAGAAAAGCTGTCTGCAGGCCTGCTTGGGTTGTAAGCACAGACGGTCCATCTCAAGATGTGTTTAGAATCTGAGGCAACTATATCCGCAGGCACTGCAGGGATACCTTCCCTGCAGGACAGCATGTGGTAAAAGTAGCACTTAATCCATTTTCTTTGCTTTTGATGATACTTTTTTTAAAAAGAATAAAGCAAGAAGTGCCTCATTTGATAATGCTTCAAGTTAGTTAAAATGTTGTAAGAAATAGTTTTATGTGCGTATTTTATTCTCTGCGATTGCTCGGTGGATATGGTGACCTGCTCTGTGGCTCTGCTTGAGCAGAAGGTTGGACTAGGTGGTCTCGAGGTCCCTCCCAGGCTCAAGGATTCTGTGATAAAAAGGAGTGGCCTAGATAGGAATCTTTGTACCGTAGTGTATGCCTTTCTCAGTATGTTGACTAATGTTTTTTTCCTGAATAGTATGACTAGATTCTGACCTTTTGTGGGTGGATGGTTTGCTGTAGAGAGATATAGCCTGAAGAATATGAAAAACTTGATGCCATTTTCAGTTAAGGAAAAGGTTTCTCGTGTGTGTTGTACTATGTACTGTGTTTTGGTTGGTGGCTGCTCTCTTCCCCCCACCAGATGTGTTTTATTGGTGTATTACATAGAAAAATTCTTTGTAAAGGTTTTTCTTTCCCATATAAGAAGAATGAAATACAATGTATCGCTAACAGTAATGGTATATGTTGTCTTCTTTTTCCCAATAAACTAAATAACATGTTGCAAGTCACTTGCTGTTAAAACTGATACTATTTATTTTGCTCTTTTGTGAAATCCATTCACTGGCAGCATCCCTAGGGGATATTAAAGTTCAGGCCACAAGTGGCCTGCCAGAAAATATTTTACAGTCTGTGACAGTGCGCGTGGATCTCCTCACGGAGGCAGTAAAAGAGCATGTCTCTGTAACTTGGTGCAGCATAGCCTAAACACATAGCTGCTGCTGCTGCGTAAGATGAGGTTACACACAGCTCAGTGTGCTGCTGCAACACGCATCTCCTTTCTGGTTTCCAGTTTACACGCTCAAGGGTAGACCACTGTGATATTTGGGTTGTGCCCGTAATGTAAATGCGTCAGAAAACAGTTGCTTGGTTTGCAGTTTATTTAAACAGAGAAGAAATTAATTAAATTGTTCCCTACGATGTTTTTATTCGAGAGTCCCAACAGGTACATTCTCTTCCTTCTTTGCAATTGCTAGAGAAAATTGCTCTTAAAGTGTTTTTCCGAAGCAGCTTCAGTATGTGGTTCATATTTTTGCTTGTGACTGGAGAGCAGTTCTCTACCACCTGATGGTTTTATTCTTCTTGGTTCTAATCTCTCTAGTTACGCTTGAGAATCTTTCTGCCTGAGTGCTGCCACAGGCAGAGTAGCTTTTTTCCTCTTCTGGTTACTTGATTGATTTGTAAAGTCCATCCAAATTGCCGCCACTCCTGCCTTCCTCTGTAGCTCCTCTGATATCATATCCCCCCACGATTTTGTACTTCTTGTACATTGAGTTTGCATTTCTTAATGCAGACTCTTAAGGTTTTAGCCTACGTCTGTTCTTGTCTCTTCCTACACTTCCACCCCCTTCACTCCTCTTGAACCATTCTCTTAACAACTCCCTTGGCATACTCCTACGCTTATTTTGTTGTTTCTTTCATGAGTACCTGAAGTGCCATCTCTTCTCCCAGTGAATTAAGTATCTTCATTTAAAGCTTTAAGTAAAAGAGCTTTTATAAAGAGCTTTCTAATGACCTGCCAGGGAAAGGGGAAAAAATAAGTACCACATCCTGTTAGAAAATTGAAATATTGAAACTATGAAAATATGAAAATTGAAACTGTTTGTGCCCGAATGGTTGGTTAATGTTTTTTGCGTCTGATTATTTGCCTGTATATGATGTTGGACTATGGATGAAGCTCGGACACAATAGGATTGGTAGAGTCAGCGGCACAGTTGCCTATCTGTAATGCCTCTGAATTAACCCTTTGCAATCCTTTGTTTCATATAGAATCAGGTACACGGGTAGCGTGCAATACAGATTAGAAGACAGCAACACAAACTGATGGTCTGTTACGGAACAGAAGCAAGTTTTGAGCAATGAGCAGATGTGGAAAACTTGGACGTGATTTCTCTAGTGTTTCATTTTTGTGTATTTTGTAATCTTTACAAGGTAAGAATTGAAAGAAGAATGGAAGAATTGAAAATTCACCTTTATGTTGCTCAGTGTCTTTTAAATACCACATAATGCTTAAAATAAGTTTACTGAAATGGTCTAAATATAATCTATTTAGGTTGAAAGGAGGTAGGAGCCTGGTTTTAAAACTAATTTCTTTTTCGTATGAGATTTCAAGGCCTAAGATGATAATTGTTCTTGTTAATTTGAAATTAGGCCTGATACCACAGTCATCTACATTACCATGTATTATGTTATGTGAGTTTTGTAGTCACTTGCACAGCAGCAGTAGGTCAACAAACTCTTACAAGCACTGTATTTTAAATCCACCCCCCCCTTCCTTCCTTGTGATTCAGCAGGAGTGATAATTATACATGATATGAGCAGAAGTTTACCCTTTCCCACAGTTAACCTTCTCCTGCTTCTCATCCATCGTAATCTGTTTTTTTTCCCCCTCTCGTGAGCCTCCTTAACCCTGAAACCATACAGCCAACATCCTCACGCCAATTACTGCTCCTTGGTTTGGCCTCTGACTGCGTGCAGATTATCTGTGTGCAAGTACCTTTCTCCATCCTGTATAAAAAAAATAGCTTGATTAGTATTGTATTGCCAATTATACTATCCTCCAGTAGTTAAACAAACAGCTGTGGGTTTGGAATGAGGGGGGAAATAATGATATTTTAGTTTTGTAACTTGATAAAGGACATTCTTAGGTACTGACTCAACTTTGCTTTGTCCTTGCAGTCTTTCTGTAGGTGTGCAAAATAATTGTGAAGCGCTGCTAGATCCCATGGCATGTTGTTGGTGTGTTGTGAAGGCATAAATGGCATCAATATGCATGGCGGTAGAGATTAGCCCTCACGTATTAGAAATCAGAAGTTCATTTTTCTTGGTTCACAAGGTACTTCGAACCGATTTACCTTCAAAAAATTATTTTTTTGTTGGTTTTTAAATCCCCTCCTCTGTTTTTTGGAGGAGTATTAGCATTTGCCAAATCATGGTCCACAGTTAGCCAAGTTGAGAGAACTTTTTGTGGGCAAGCAAAACTTTTTAATTAGTCATTTTATTTCTTGCAAAATAAAACTCATGTTACAGTGAGGAACTGCCAAACAGATGATATGCTGAGGAAAATGTTAGTGCTACTCAAGACTATGGAAAAATAAGTCAATTTAAATGGTTTCATTTGAAATAGTTGATCCAGCTGATACTTTAGTATTGAAAAAAAACCCCCAAAAACACTTTAATGCCTCTTGCAGTCCTTAGGAGTTACTGCAACAGTAAGATCTAAGTGACTTAGTTTGTGCTGTTTAGATGACTATAGATGTGATGAGTACAATGTAATTGTACCTGTAAGAAACTAATGAAGAGGCAGTAGCCATGTTCATCTTCATTAATCACCTAAGCAATCGCCATAACTCACCTGGCCCACAAATGTGCTGTTGTAGCATTAATACAAGTTGCAGAATTCAGTGTGTAGTGGTCATAATGACTCATTTTCTCATGTCTGTGCTCTTTGGTTGGAACTAGACAAACATTCCCTGACCAATAATGATTTCTGTCATGTAAGTGTATACTTTACTCTGCATTAAGTCATTCAACATTAGTGTACTTGAAGGCAGCTGACGGCCTGTGTTGTACATCCATGACTTTATATATACTATAACTTCTTTTTTTGGTGCTACATTCTGGTTAATAGGAGCACTTGCATGGTTATCTTTGACTTTACAAGAAAAGTATTTATTCATATTTAACATTTTATGTTAAAATTGAAGGTGAAAAGGATTATTATGTAATCTGATTGGTAATATCTAGGTTAAAACTTGTCAAAGTAGAGAGACACAAAAAAGCTACTTTGATATGTTTGTTACTTCTTACAATTTTGCCAAGCTCTTTTTCTCCTTACAAATATTTCAGGCTGCTTGTTTCTACCTTCCAGAACCTTTTCGTGATGTGTCACAGGTCTGGTGCATGATCTGCTACATAACTACAACCTTGTCTATCTCCCTGGTGCTTAGTCAATGTTTCATTGCCTGTTCATGCTCGCCGTAACGAAAATGTACACCTGAGACTTTTTTCCCATTTCTGTCTATTCGTCTTCCTTCTTGCTTACAGTCGTAACAGCGTCATCCTCTTGTCACTGTAATTGTGGCGTTTTTTCCTGCCTGAATGTGAAGATTTAGATAGTGTCCAGATCTTTAACCTTTCTCTTAGTTTCTCTGAAGATATGTCTGAACTGGAGGAAAATGTGTGGCTGCAGTTCAAGCTCACTGTCTTTGAGACTAAGTAGTTGAGTATTAATAGTAGCAGAGCTGTGGCAGGCTCAGTCTGCAAAAGCTGCCCAGCAAGCTGGGTTCTAGAGCAGCTTCATCCTGACCGAAATATGTGCTTTGGTGCTGTGAGGACCGTAGGAGCTGGTCTGAAGTTAGGTTGAACCGCTGTCAGAGCGGTGCCTGAATGTCCCCTTTGAGAGTCGTCATTGCCTTTTTTCACAAGATAAAACTCATCTTCTGTCTTAATCAGAGTAGCACAGAAAAACCATTGCCTCTGGCGTGAATCTCTGCAGGCCAGAGGTGTATTCACTCTCGAGGTCTTACACACTTCCTTTGACATACGCTGCGTCGTGGTTTTTGTTTTTCTTGAAATCTAATTTATCTTTGTGGGTTTGAATGATGCGAGAGTATGGAACAGTTATACAGCAGTAGCACTTCTGGTAGCATGCCTTGGTCCCGGGTTCACCAAACTCATGGGGCTTTCAGTCACAAGGATCTCGAAACCAGAAATGTCTTGATCTTTCTTGTAAGCTTCACCAATGTATTTTTGATAGTAACCCCCAGTGATTTAGAACTAGCTGGACAGGTAGCATAGACTTTTGCTCTGGGACCCCCGATCTTTTCATATACGCTGATGGCAATGATAGCAAAGCATCCTTTCCCAGAAGACCAATTTATACAGTAAGGTCCTGGGCTTGATAGTTCTGTTGATTCTGCTGAGACTTAATACGTTTGCAGGGAGCAAACGGTAGGGTTTTTTTCTTTCCTTTGGAGAGGTAGATGCTGCTGGGGACCCTTGGCTGCCACCACTCCACCCTCACGACAATGCTAAAATATTTCGTACTAAACGTTCTCAGAGCTTATATGTTTTCATGTCTTCTGTAAAGCCTCTTTTTTGTGACATCTACCTGACACTGTCTAGGCTCGTGGTGTGCTGGGAGCTCTGCTACTGTGCTAATACAGCCCCTTCTCCAGCCTTTCTCTGCTAAACCACCTTGTCTCTTGCCCTGTGTGTAGATTGTAAGCTGTTTAGGGTAGGGATCGTCGTTGAGTATGTACAACACATAGCATAGCGAGGCTGTGGTTCATGACTAGAGCTTCTGATTTCTGTGGTCATACAAATCATAATTATAACCATATGTTCCAGCTTGTTTACTGAGAGTAGTGCAGCAAGTTTCACGAGGTGTGTTGGTGATTTATCTCCCTGACATTTATCCTGATATTCCAAAACCTGAGTAGCTTCAAATAACCCATTATAAAAAAAAAAAAAACAAACCCACACCAGAAAACCTATTGGCTCAAAAATGATTTTTTCTTTAATTCTTCAGGCGAAATTGCTTGTTAAAGGAAACCAAGAATCAAGCTGATGTGTTGTAACAACAAAAGTTTTAAAACTTGATATCTTGCGAGCACTAGGGCTAGGAAAAAGGAATTTTATATGGGTGAAAAGGAGGCGTTTCATGCTTTCCAATCTCTTTTTAGCTCTAGAGAATTACAGAAATTGAAATTGAGATAAAGACAATATTTATAACTATAAAATTTCAATAATAAGTTATTTTAAAAAAAAAAATCAAACCAACAAAGACTGTTATACTTGAGTTTTTCTCGATGTCCTATAAATTTCAACTAGGGGGTGGTAAGAAATCTGTACCCTCTTCATCTTACAATCCGGTATCAACAAGAGTGTTCATCTCCTATACAACATTTACTTTAGCAATAAATGTGAAAATGCTTTAAAGAGGTTGTAAACACCATTATTTCCATGCCTTTTTTGGACATATTGCAAATGATGAAGAGGCTTGACCATGCCATCTAAGAAACGGACCAAAACCTGGGAATTAAAGTCTTCAGGTTTAGCATCTTCTTCCGGTAGGCCACAGTGCTTCTCAGAAAGCATTAACAGATATTAAACGTTTTGATGGCCATCCTTCTGGGTGGTAGATTCAGAGTATGTAGGGTTAATCTGTGACCGAAAGGGTGGGTTTTTTGCACTAATATGGGATGTTAAATAACACCTGTGACTTGTAACTCCATAAGGCAGTTATTCATAATTTTGAAAATATCTGCCGTGTACCGCTCAGGATGTGTTCTGCTGCCACATATTTGCTGATGAAAATGGCTCAGTAGTTCAGGAAAAAGGATGGTCTGTTTGGTTTCAGATGCACTGATACCATATTACGAATGGGTTTGTGCCCGGTGTCTGATTACTGGCAGGTCCCTCGGAGGGGTTGGAAAGGGAATGGACAGGAGAAACTGAGCTGCATTTCAGGGTTTGCTTGATGAAGCACAGCAAATCATTATTTTTTTTTATTGCTCTATGTCAAAATTTGGTTTTCAGGTCTGTTGATGGATTAATTTAATCTAAAGCTGCGTTTGTTATTAAATTACATGTTAAATGCTTTCCCCTCATCCTCTTGCCAGATTCTCCTGTACCACCTTTTGGGGTAAGAGTACTCAGACATCAGGTCATTCACATAAACAATTGCCCTAGTTCAGCGTAGCAGGGGAGTTGCTTTGGCCACGTCTGTGAAGACTGAAGAAATGCAAAAGCTATGCTGCGGACTTTAAAGTTGCCATGTTATTTTGCATTTGTTTTTTATTATTTTAATTTATTTTGTTATTTATGCATTATAGGTGACACATGGGGAAGCTGAAAGTGTGTCTGTGTGTTTTCTGTTTAGTTTCCTCTTCCCTTTCACCTTTAGCTTCCTGCTCCTTCCCCAGAATCAGTAACAATGGAATTTTTTGTAGTGCATCTGCAATGAAAATCTGTTTTTTAACCCCTTCCTAAAGTAACTCCTGAAGCCTGGTAGGTTTTTTAACAGGTACAAGGTGAAAGAAGAGAAGTTCGTTCATATGATATCATTATGTTGGGCATAGAATGAACTACTGATAGGAGCAGCATAAGTCAGTTGTGGAAATATCGTGTCATGATCAAATTAGTTCAAGTCCTGAAACAGTTTTATTTGCTGTACCAATAATTTTGTCAGGGGAGAGGAGAGATTACTTCAAAGCTTAAAATAAATTAAAACACCCTTTGCCTTGGAAAGGGAGTGGAATTTAAAAATAAAAACCCACTAGTACGTTTTCACAGTTAGGGATGTCATCATACGTGGCTGGGAGATGAGGGAGGCAACCTCTGTCACTTCAGTGGACAAGAGGAGCAGTGAGTTTGCTTACCTGTTAATTGCATTAAATCCTTAAATTAACGCAGCAGACTTACTAAGTATATGTCTTGCAGATACAGCAGAGCTTATGGTTTTCCAATTAGCAGTAGATTTTTAATTTACATAACAGATTACATCTAGTATATGAATTTTATATGAATATAGCTGTAATCTGTGATGTCAGTTTAATATATAAAAAATAGTTTACATAAAGGCTTGCAAATGAACTCTTATTTAATACTGACACTTACGAGACAAGAATGTTCCTTGCAGAAGGTGGTAGCTCTCTTGCCAACTCTTAGAACCTGTCCAGAAGGAGGTGGATAATTAACTAACTTGTTAACGAAGTCATTAACGGAAGTGAAAAGATGTCATTCTGGCTGTCGAATATACACGGTGCAAAAGAATACTGTGCTTTTAGGATACGATGGCTGTGGTAGGTTTTGCAGGGGCTCTGAGGAAAATGAAGCAAAATGTAGGTGTATTACAAAAGCAAAACTTTCACCAGTGCCAAAACTCAAAGTCAGATGAACGCTTGAATCTGATTAATCTGTAATGAAAATATTTGCATGCGTTAGGACATCTGTAGGTCAAAATTGCAGATTCGTACAGAAACTTTCAGCCTTGACTCGGATCATAAAACTATACTTTTTATTTTCGTATGCAACGTTGTTTTTAACGCAGCTGTGTAGTGCATTTTTCTAATTGTGGTCAGTATGCAAAGAGTACATTGAATTTGCATAGTGCGAGATGAAAATATTTTGGAGGCTAAGTGGATATGCTTTACTATGAAAATCTTGGCTGCAATGAGTTTTGTAATTCTGAAGTAGTACAACCTTGCTGGAGCCACGCTCCATCTGGATGTGGCTCATAGTATGTTTTCTCTTGAGCCTCGTTGGGTATGTACTTACGCACACGTATTTACCATATTGCCTATATGGACTGAAGTGTTTGATTTGGAGGGTTGATTTCACAAATAATTTCATTTCAACAGCTATAGTTTCTCATGAACAATTTTTGTTTGAGAGGGAAAATGCTCCTCTTTATGTTTGAGCATAAAAAAGTTTGGAAGTCTTTCCATCTTTCTTTTATTTCTAAGGATTACAGCTGCACTTCCTTGTTTTTGTAGACCCATGGAGGAGCTAAGCTCTGCAAAGAATGATCTAAGATTTAATGAGGCCTTTGACTAAAATCTTTGTGTTAAACCAACAAAGACAAACCTTAATGCGATTATAACGTAGTTATTTTTTACTTAATGTTCTAGAAGAGCCAATGGTAATTAAATGTGTTCTGCCAAACTGTAGTTTCCAACACAAGTATGAGATTTTTACATAACCTGATAAATGGCTATTTTTCCTTTTGAACAAGCCATCAAAAACATTTTTCCTTCTTTCTGCGAAAGACTGCCCAGCCAAATTAGAGCAAAGCCAAACAGATCATGTGCTTAGCAGTGTATTAGTAGAAACTATTTTAACAGTTGCAAATTTAAATTTTATTTCCTCGTCCTGAAGCCAGTTACTATTGTTGAGCAATTTGGAACTTCTCTTTTCTGATTGAAGTTTAAGTTATCGGTATGTGGTAGTCGCAGTATAGAGCAGTGAACATTCGCTTTCATGACAGTTGGGTTTGTTTGTCAATTTTTCTCTTTCAAGCGAGTGGCATTTTCCAGAATGACTCACTTTGGGGAAAGAAAAATACTATTAACAAGAAAAGAATGTGGCACCTAGGAATAGACATCCTGGTGAAAAGAATGGATTTCCATTATTGAAAAATAAATTTCTGTATTACATGGAAATTCAATTATTATCCTTATAGGAAAGTGTGAATTTTTGCTTGCTTCTCAGTAATCTGATTTTCATTTGGATTTCGAATTCGCACCAAGGCTAGAGCTGTGCTGCTGCCAAGCTATGTCAGTCGATGTCTTGGTTGATAGCTGCAGCTCTCACAGGTGGGGGGACATGGCTCAGACACGAGTGACGTGCCGCTTTTGTGCGTGCTGGGCTGCTGGCTGGGAGGGCGCAGCCACATTAGGATAGGCTTAATGGCAAAACTTCACCCGGATCGTTCTACTCCCCCCCTTACTGTGGGTGAAGGGCTGGAGCAAGTGGGAAGAAACGGCATTTTGCTGGTGTCTGCTGTGCTAAGGATGCTTTGCTGATGACGGTGTAATATGGTGGCATTCCCGAAGCTTTCTACAGGAGAAGGTCTTTGCGTCTTACAAGAACAGCTTTAAAGTTGTCTTAGTGGTATAGTCATGATGATCTAGGAAGGGGAGGTTTGTAGAAAGGGGCAGTGTTTTTTATTAGACCAGTTACGGCAGTTGGAATAACACAGGGATGGATGTGAAGCGTAATACCATACGTGTGCTGCCCAAACCATCTTCAGATGGCACAACTTCCAAGAGTTTAACCTTAGGACAGGGTTTAAAGCCTTTGATGTTGGCACCCAAAGGAAGATTTCTCTAAGTGTTGTATTGGGAACAGTATTGGGATCCTGAAATATAAATTCTGTTACCAGCACCATAGCTCGAATACAGCTTTACTCATTTAATCTTTCATCAACAAACATTTGAGTTTAATAAAGCTAAGCATTATAAACTTATAGCTGTATCTCTTTCAGCGTGGAGCGTAAGGGAAGGACTAGATAGATGAGAGGCTGGAGAGGAAGGCACAGAAGCAAATCATGTATCGCACAAGTTGCCCATGTTATCTTTTGGTCCTTTCCATCTTCTGTTTCTGTCCTGTAAGGTAGAAGGAATGGCGATAGTGTGGAGCTGGGAAGGCAGAGTAGATGTAGGGAGGAGGATGTCTCTCTGATATCTCTTTGACTCAGCTATGATTTGGCTGGCTGACATGATAGCTCTTGCCTATATGCAAATAACTGTTGTGGACCTAAAACCAGTCCTGATGTGAATGTGTATACGAAGAAGTTAATGGTGAACAAACTTCCTTTGTTGGAGTATCATAAGGGGCTTGCTCATGCAAAATGGAGGGCATGTTGGTCTGACAAGCTCTTGTGTGTTATTTTTATTTAGCACATTGAGCAAATGCTTTCATGGTTGGCCTTTCTAGATCGGTCTCTGGGTAGTATTTCTTCCTTTGGGCCAAGCATTGCCCTCTTTCCCACTCATTTTGGAGCATTTTGTGAGGTTTGAAGTAGACTGTTATCGGGGGAACTGCTGCAGTTCAATGGACAGATTTTCCTTGGCCGAGATCCAAACCTTGTCTTCCTGTTGTGGATATTAATAATGACAGAGTTAAGACCTTGTCACTCTTCTGCTGCATAGTGTAGGTAATAAATTTGGAAACTAGGTTTCATAAGAGAATTGTGGTCAGGAACAGGACAAGGTTTTCTGTCCAAATTAAAAATTTCAGAATGGGTCTATAACTCTGGAGTAATTCCTACTAATTGTTAAAAGACTAAATTTTTTAGCCTTCCTGCTAATATTTTGGATTTTTGCTCAGCATTATGAGAATCTGTAGCTGATAAATATACAGACCTGTAGTCTCAGTCTGACTGAACTGAGAATTTGTACTTCCCATTGGTCTTAGTTCACACAAAACCCTCACATTAAGTGAGATGATTTTATGCTGCAGCTAACATTCAAAATGAGTTTAAGTCTGTTTATTTCTGCCGTGCAGAATTCTCAATTAAACAGTTGCTGTAGGACTTCAAGTTTTAACAGGTGTCTGGGGCAATGTACGAGTCTTTAGGGTGCTTGAGGGTGAAAGACACATATCAGTAGGCTTTCGTAGGTCAGCTTCAGCTGGCACTTCAATACCTTATTGAAGTCTTCTTCAACCGGAAGGTTGGCTTCCCAGATTTATTTTGCACTTCATGTTTTGTGAAGAGTATACCTAAAATGTGCGGACGTTCATCAGAAACCCTACTCCTAGAACATACGGTGATTATAATGGGATGCCCAGGGCTGTCAAGGAGGATGTTCTGCATCAGATCTTCTTTCTTTCCACCATGAGACCTGTAATTGCCATCTGCGTCGCTTCTGTCTGTAGCAGGCAGCGTCTATGCCGGTGAGATGTCCTGCTGGATGCTCGCAGCTAGTGCTGTGGCCGAAGCGTTTTAGAAAGGGGCATCAGGCACAGCTTACACAAGGGTTTGCTTTCCATTTGCTGTGGGATTTTTGTTTTCTTTTCCTCCTTTTTCTTCTTTTAGAGAATTGGGGAGTGCGCAACTGAAGTCTTGCCTTTTTATTAGATGGAAAAGTTCTCCTCTTACAATCCTGTTATAACTCTTCCTGCAAAATGCAGACACGTGCTCATCCTTCCTCCTGCTGCTGAGGCTCAGGAGAAGCTGCCTGGGGGTCTGCCAGGACCCTCAACCGCTCCATCTAAGTAACTGAATTTGCTCTACCCTGCCACACAGTGTATTGTCGGCACATAAGCCCTAGCTGTACGTTAGAGAAGTTTAACTGTTAGAAACCCTGTGATCTCTGTCATACAGCTAGGTGTGAACGCTTGGGAGAAGGTGGATTTATAACTTCTACTGAGCCTTTAGAACGAGCTAGTTTTCAGTGGATCTGAATTAGGGCTTAAATGATCTAGGACTTTGCAGGCAAGAAATAGCTCTTTTGCATCTGGTTCTTA
Source organism: Morus bassanus (assembly GCA_031468815.1). Classification (NCBI taxonomy): domain Eukaryota; kingdom Metazoa; phylum Chordata; class Aves; order Suliformes; family Sulidae; genus Morus; species Morus bassanus. The sequence goes on along the minus strand of CM062600.1, from coordinate 84,585,188 downwards.
CTGTACCAGTCATGTTATGTCTGTCCGAATACATTGCTTTGTGAAGTGAAATTCAAAAAAATGTGGGGAGAAGGATTAGCCAGTAGAATACATGAGAAGTGAATCATTTGCTGAGAACCCTCTTAGCTATTTTTTCCTCTGTATTCTCAAGGAAAATCCTGTATTATAGTTATCAGGCTTACAAACTTTTATTTTGGACTGGCAAAGAAACATGTCATTTCTTTAAACAAAAATTTAACTAGAGGCTGCATGCCTGAAGGCTTGTCTTTTTTCCAACTGCATAAGCTCGTCTTACATTACACTGAATTTGCTTTTGAAGTTTTTATGTAAACATATCAGAAGCTATGCAGTCCTTTCTCGAAAGAGGACAGACCCTGAGGATTGCCATTAAAGACAGATGACAATGGCAAATTCTAGGATGCGTGGTGTAAAAGCCTTCCTATTGCTCTACATAGCAAGGACGAGTATTTACGGCCTGAAAACTGGATGTGGTGCTGATTCTGGGGAGTGGTTATGCACAGAGACTTCGTGTGCTTGTGCAGCATCCCAGTAGCTCCAGTGGAAATCTTTTGAGATCAGAGCCTAAACTTTCAACTTTTTAGTAAAGGTACTGAATGCTTGTAGGGAAGAAGGGATGCTTCTTGATGATGCTCTGTAGTTTATAGTGATGGAGGAAATACAGGAGCATTTCATTTTTCCTAGTCAATCAGGTGGAGTATCATTTTTTTTAAACAATTATGTTGAAAGCGATCAGAAAACCACAATTAGAACAAATGTAAAGCCACAATATTTAAGCATTTGAAGAAGGAAGATGGTGTAGCCTTCCAGTTCTAGGTATGTCATGTGGTACAACATATGCAGAGCGCCTTGATGTCTGGTGGGAACATTGTGATAAAATGTCTCCAGCCACTTTCGGTCCTGAGGCTGTACCTGACATCTTTCAGATAAAAGAGCTTAAAGCTGAAGATGCAATTTCAGAATTTCTTGATATCTAGATATTTAAATAATACTACGAGGAGCTTCTATTTCCGTAGTCAACTGCGAACGCTTAGGTCTTTTGTGTAAAGCGCTGTTTCTTACAGAGAAATGTGGAAGATGGAACAAAATAAGTCTAAAGAAAACAGTTTTACTGAACAGATGACATTGTTATTTTATTTTCAGAGTACAATGTTTGGAACTCCGTTGGGTTTCTGTAGTGCAAGGTCAAGCAAGATACGATGATGTGCATTAATACTTACCTGTACAGGAAACTGTTCTTTTAGAATTTCGGAGGTTCTAAGATGCAATAACAGCTATAAAAACATGGCTGGAAAACAGGATAGTAATAGGCAATTTTTTAAATGTAATGAGTTTAACAATAAATTGCTTAAAGGGTACTTGCAAGGATGTATTAGTAAACCATTTATCTTGTGGGGGGTGGCAATCAGGCACAGCAGCTGGAACGCCTGTGACAGCTCTAATCAACAGAGTTTGGCATCATGCTTCTGAAACCTAGTGACTACCCCAAAAATGATTTGTATAAATGTATCTAACCAGAAACAACACCTGTACTCGGTAATAGAATAAAGATTCCTTTGGGTTGGAAATTGTCTCCCTGGAGAAGGAGTAGTTGTTCTGAATCTAAAAGTATACTGCTAATAACATGTTTTATCCAAAGGATGTTTATCCAAAGGATTTGCTAGGAAGCTGTATGTCCTGGTGTGGAATATATCCTTAATTCTGGCGGGAGGGATTGATCCCAAACTTGCTTTTCAAACAGCTGATCAGAGGAAGTGAACTGGCTGCTTGCAACCATGTCACCTACAATCTCCTGGAGGAAAAAGTAAAAATAAAAATTCCTCTTCCTAGTAATCGGATGAAGACAACCAGCTAGTTGACCTGTGCTTACAAAGTCAGATAATTTGAGATATCAAGTGTTTTGAGCAATGATTTTTGGACTTCTTGAAATTAGTACTTGGTTGAGGTTGTGTAGGCTTGTTAGACCAAGATATTCTTCTGGTACTGGTACTGATGAGCAGCACCACTCCTCATCCTGCTGAAGCGAGTGCTGCTTTTCCATTTCACGATGTGGAGAGCCAAGACATGGAAAGATTGCATTTCATCCAAATGTGCACGTGGCTGACTCCAGAGCTTCTCAGGGCGCTAGTCCAGACTTAGGATAAGTCATACCTTCACTGAGGAATCTTAATATCAGTTGAAATTAAGGATAATGGAAATAAAATCTGTCCTCAAAAGCTGATAACTTTCTCGGAACAGAAAGAGAACGGTTGCTGCTCATGGTGAGTCATTCACAGTGTTGGTATGTGCACATGGGGGACTTGTTTCAAACACGTGTATCTCCATACAGTAAAATAAGTTATCCCTCTGTTTCTTCAATGACCCAGTTGTTTACTCTCAAGAAAACAAATAAACAGCAACCTGGAGTAGGTTTTTTCTTTAATTAAAAAAACCCAAACCCAAACAGATCTGTTACGAGAATAATGGCAAGTTTGGGTACTGCTCCAAGCAGACACATTCTCATACGTGAATAAATAGGGGACTCCGTTGCTACAAAGTCTGACCTTACTTGAGATTATCCATGGGTTTTCCTGTTGCCAAACATTTGGTGGGACACATCAGATGACTCTAATCCAAAAGCGATCAAGATGACTTCTGTTCAACTTATTTAAATTACTCTGACTGTGACCAAGAAGGGAGAGGAGGCAAAGTGTTCTTCCATTGACGTTTTTCAGAAGAAGCATTGGTCTCCCAAGGTGTCTCTCAAACAGCATCTGGAGCATCTGCTCCCAAAATCAAATCTGAGATCTGCGTACTGCTGCTTCTAGAGGTAGGCTTGCTGTTTCAGCTAACCTGAATAGCAGTTAGGTGATCGCTGAATGGAGTTTGCCAACACGCTTAAACATAACCTCATTTTGTTACAGAGAAATCTTTACTGATTTCAGGTATTTTTTCCCTCCTTGACACTTCCCCTTCTGTTTTTCAGTTTGGGGATTGTTTGTGCTGTCTCTTCTATTAAAGGTTAAATTAGGGATTTGCTGAACAACAGTCTTCAAGGTGGTGTTTGTTGCTTCTAGGTCAGAGCAGCCTGGGAGGCGGACAGAAGCTATAGAGCTTCTGTTTTCTGTAGCAGTTGTTCTTGGACAGGAATTGCATGTAATCTAGGTTAGAGAACTGCTTATTGTAAAGGCTTTATGCAATGAAAGTACTGCATTTTACATTTATGCAATTACGTTGTCCTGAAATAGTCTTAGCATAGATGGAAAATGTGCTCGTTAGCCACATTCCTATTCTTGCCCAATGTTCTCTTTAATTTTTCTGTAAACTTTTAACTTGCAATGGTTGCTGTCACTACTTTATTCTGACAATTGCTGTATTGGTTAGAATTACCTATTAGTGAAGACTTATATAAATTTTCACTTTTTTGAGTTCTATTTACTTTCCCTATCCTGAGTTCTAAACCACTCTGAAGCTTTGCAAAAATTGTACTGTCTCCCAAACAAATAATTTTTAGCTGCTGTAGCAGTCACAGAACAGAGTCCTGGTGACAGCACTTGGTGCAACTGAGTGATTTAATTGCCCTGTTAAAATGAACAAATGCAAGGAAAACTATTGAGTGTGGCTGGTCTGAGTGCATCTGCCATTTATGCTAGTACTGCTTCATGAATTGAAAATACATTATGTTTCATATGGGCTCTCCTGGGACTGTGCAAGTCTAGTAAATAAATGCATCAAGTGATATGAAGAAAACAAATAGAAGACTGTAGGAGTCTTGTCTCTTCCTCTGCTGTTTTTCTGTTCCCTTGGTGCATTCTGTCTACTTGTAAAAGCCTCTCAGAAATGAAGGTTTAGGTAAACTTGTTTTGAACGATATAGAGTCAAATCTAATAATTTCTAGATCAGTCAACTAAAATGTTTTAAACGTAGTCCCATGTAGCTCGTCTAGTCAGGTTAATGATTTGTCACATAATTTGTAGCTACTTGTGGAATTTTTGTTCTTGCTAAATAGAAAACGTTTATCTTTGCCATTTGGCTGCTCAGTATTTTCATTGGAAGAGGAAAAAAAAAACCTTGTGTGCTTTTGCAGTTGGTGTATTGGAAAATAATGTGTTCTCAATCACTGTTACAGTGTTTCTCTTCCTGTCTTTTTAATAGCATCTTTTTTTCCCCTCTGTGTTTTGCACTCTCTCTCCCCACCGCAACCACCACCACTCTCTTAAAACTCATGGCGTGCCCTGATATTTTATGTCATTTTTAAAGTCATTTCAGCATCTTATCAGTATGTCAAGAACTGGCATATTTGCAAATTGCAGTAGTCAATTCATAAAGCACGTAAACGGTGTAAAAGTTTGCTTCGGCATATATTTAGAGCTCTCCAGTTAATTAATTTTAAATTAAATTTTCACTGTGGTTTGGCACATACTTGAAACAAGCACGAGGCAACTGCTAAAGATGGAAACCTGAAATACTTGTAATTATTGCACCTTATGTACAAATTAATCCCTTTTGTGTAGAACTGACATTTTCCCTGTCACTTTATCCTCCTTAGGAGGCAGGCGTTGAAAAGAAATAATGACTGTATAAATTAAAATTTATAGTTCTGTCTGGTTAGTGTGGGTGTCATGCTAGACATAATTCCTTATGAAGCGTGGTGTCCGTTATGGAAATCATCATTGTATCCTTTCTCAAGCGTAGGAAGGGATTTTATAATCTGCCAGAATGCCAAATGCTTTTAACTAGAATTGAATGCGGTCCACTATCCATAAATTATAATCATGCATGCGTGTGGGTGTCTTATCATTAAACTCTTATGTCTGTGTGAGAAGTGTGGGAGGTACTAAAAGCTTGGCACGTAATAGTTGATATATTGTACATTTTCTTTTTAAAATTTGTTCTGAAGGTATTTTGGAGTCCTTTAATTCACATCTTCCTCAAAGAAATTAATGCTGTGTTTGGTTAAGGGGATATTAATTAAGCAGTACCGTGTTTTGTTTTGTTACTCTCTTTTGGGCTTATACCAAACGGTGATTAAAAACTAGTTAAGGAGGTCCATAGGCTCTGCTTGAGTACGTAAGGCATGTTTACCTAACTTCATACTAATTTTAGGTATTTGAGTTAGAACTGAGGCTTCTACGGCAGTAAGTACGTCAGGGCATTCCTTACTGTGGAGGCAGGTGTTTCTATAGCTGCTCTTGTTTTTCTTACATGCATAAACTCAGGTAAGAGAAGCTTGGCTTAGCTGTAATTATATCTACGGTGGGGATTCCTAGACGTGAAATTAATATGAACAGTAGAAAGAAAAGATGTGCATCTCTTTAGTTAAACAGCTGAACCTCTGTAGTCCAGACGCAGTTAAATGCCGAGAGTCAGTACTCAATGTGGATGTTGAGTCTTGTGGGACAATCTGAAAATGCCACATGCCTTAAAAATCAAATTATGTAGTTCTGAATCTTTGTCTGGCATGCCATTGCAGCAGTGCTAGCCAGCTGTAGAAATGGTGCTGGTTTAGCTACAGCAGTCTAACGGCTGGAGCAAAAGTAAATTGTGCTTGGCCAACTGCGTTGCCTTTGCAATGGTAAAATGGCAAAGCTTGTGGATGGGGGAAGAGTGGTTCAAGTTGTCTGCCTGGCTTTACTAAGGCTTGTGACAGTCTCCCATAGCGTCTTTGGATAGGGTGTTATGGTCTAGGTGGGTGGACTACTATGTGGGCGAGACACTGGCTTAAAGAGCAGGAGTTTGTCCCCCCTCTACCACTCGGTTATGTCTCCCATTGTCAGAACGTGTAAATGTCTTCCAGTGTTTTCACTTTGAGCAGCCTCAAGTCAAAGAGGCTTGGGAGAGAGGATGGTTGTACCCAAGAGATCTGAACATCGATCACTTTGCCTTTTGGATGACTGTAAGGTTTGAGCTGACGCTTTCAGGGGATTATCCATAATGGTTCTGAGATGTCTTTCTTGAATGGAAATACTTAATTTAGAATTTGCTCTGATGTTTAGCTTAGATTTCTTACCCCGCCATGTGTATATATGTCCTAGCTTGCATTTATCACCCTACTAGTTATCTGGCATTCCATCAGGAGATTATTCTGTGACTCTTAATCACTTTAGATTTGATGATCTGCATTAGATTTTTATATCTTCAGACTTTAATCCCTGAGTGCTTTGTTGGTTTCCAAGATATGTATGGAAAAGCAGAGGTGTTAGTATCCCGGTTAGCTGTATGGTAATCTACGGGTAATCTTCCTTTGTTGTACAAACTGACCGTTTATTCCTTTATTTAGTCCCTGTTAAATCTTATGAATGCTTTTCTTATTCTCTCAGAAGTTTCATTTTATTTTTTTTAAAAAAAGACACAGCCTCTTAGAAATCCTGTTGTAGTGGGTGCAATTCCACATTCACTTTCAATCCAACAGAAGTATGAGCTGCTGTTGAAAGAAGCTCAAACCACATGCTAACGCTTCTGCCTGCGTGTTTCTGCCTCTCCATTTTTGTTCGTATTTGCATTTGTTGTGGCCACATGGTGAGCTGTCGCAGAGAATTGAGCTAGCTGAAAATTGTCCTTCCCCTCAACTTGGCTAAAGAAATTAATTTTCCTGTGTGGCTACAGAAATACTGGGTTGGATTGTTTTTTTTTTTTAGAAGGGTACAGAAAGTGGGAAGAAATGTGCAAAGGGAAGGGGCTGCTGGTTTTGGTGGAAGCTATATTAAAAACCCTGTTGACATGTGCTCTGTATCAACTAGATTGCCCTTACTCCTATTCGTTGACTCCTTCAAAAAAGTTCTGAGAGGTCTGCGAGATAAATGTATGGAGAAATGTTAAGCAAATAGGAAGGGTCAGTGCAGCTTTTGTAATAGGTATGACTTACCTATGGAAGAGCCTGATTTGAATCTTCTCCAAAACCCATAATTTATCCATGTGTCTCCTGCTTGTAGTCACTGCTCTGCTTATGGTTGCCTACAGTGAAGGTACGGAGGTGTCGTGTCCTGCATCCAGAGGAGCTCTCTGCAGATTGATGTTGCAGTTACCGGCTTGTGCTTCTCTACTAACAGACTCGTTCTCTTTGAGGATTTTATAGCAGAGTTACTTTAGCACTACCCGGTGAGCACTCCGGTCTTGATAATTTGTGGCTATTCTGAATTCCTTCCTAAATTTTCTTCTGACCCTTCATTTGAAGACTATTTCTCCAAAGGCAGCCTCCTGTTGAGCCTTCATCTGATTGAAGATGAGCTGTTGCCAGAAGAGGCTGAGCGGGGACACCACAGCAGTTGCTCCTTCCACTGGTCTTGCATCAGACCTGCTGATGGTATATCCAGAGTGCATTGGAAAATGCACCCAACATACTTCATTCAGCTCATCTGCTAGACCCTGACCTTCTCGGAGTGTTCCAAAATGCCTCCACCGCTTTTTGGCCTCTCTGAGGAGATGTCTACTTCAGATTGTTTGAAAAAGCTTTTACTGTTAATTTTTATACCTTTAGCAAGCTGTTCCTAAGTTATTTTTGGCTTGACTCGATATGGTTTAGCACTGAACTTCCCAAAGCATATGTACCTTTTTCTTTCCGGATTTGGAAAAGACTTAATCTTTTTACATTTAATAGTCTCCTTCCTCTGCAGTTGAGTCATGGTGCTTTTTTGTTCTCTTCAGGGCCTCTAATATCTGGTATACATCCTCTCTGAGCTCTTAATACGGTGACTTTAAGTTGTCTGATGACCATCTACAAGCATTACAATTCATAAGCTGAGCCTGTTTTCTTACCTGTTTCTTAATCTTTTGGGTAAATGCTCTGTCAACGCTGAACTCGCTAACTAGCAAAATTAATTTCACTTTGAGAAGATCCTTGGAAACGGGAAGAATCCTCTGAATGTTTAATAGTTAACGGACTTCAGTTACGAGTGCTTGTGGAAATACCTGTGTGAGAGGTTGGTGAGGGTTTTGGTTTTTAGGAGGAAAATCAGATCATGACCTTGAGCAAAGATTTTCCTTCTCTGAAAGAGAAGGGAAAGTAGAATTGTGGGAGAATTTAGCAGAGTTTACTCTGGAAGGAAAACCTGGGTCAAATTAATTCTGCCAAGAATGGGAGATGTTTTTAGGCACCACAGCAGTTGACGGTTGTTTGATACCCTCTAGTTTTTTTAGTGTGTGTGTATACATTTATATAATAGAAAAATAGAATATAAATCAAATATAGTAACTATATATAAAATATATAAACAGAAATACATTTTTATAATATAGATGACCTCGTATACTATATAAATATATATTTAGTGTGTATATATAAACTACATATACCTTGTAGGTATCAAAATACCTAGAGAGCTAAAAATTAAAATTTATCATAAATATTATATCAGAATAATTGTTATGTAAATATAAACAGTGTTATATAAATATAAAATATATGTAAATATATTAAAATAAATGTAGCTATATAAAATGTAGATAATATAAAAAAATACAAATATTGCTGGAAAAAAATTGGTTTGGCTTGCATAATTTTAATTTTGGCTTCAGGTTTATCCATGTAACTCACTGCTGACTTCTGAATTGAGCCTCAATAGCTTATATTTATGGAACTGCTTCTCTCAGCAATTGGCATTCTCCAAATATCTGTCAACAAACGATCCATCTTTCTATAGATTTATATATTATAGCTGTGTATTTCTGTAATTGTATGTGTATATATATATGTCTACAGATATATACCCGATGACTATATCATCTATTCCAATGTACGTATAACCCATTCTGACTCCCTTCAAGGAGTCAGAGATTTTCTTAGGCAATTGGGACATCAGCTCAGGATTTCTCACTGCAGCAACAGCAGCCGACAGTCCCGTCCCTGACTTGCACCAGCTCGGCGTTGTTTTTATTTCCCGAAGCAGTAATTGGGAAGCTGGGTAGTTTACTACTCGTTAATAATTGTTCTTTGGTCCAGATTCAGGAATCGCGTATAAAGCGAAGGATTGTTTCCAGAAAGATTATTGCACTCCCTGCCTCCATGGGAAGCTGTAATTATGAGAGTAATTTTGGTAAAGCCAGTGAAATTGTTCTTGTGCTCAAGTACCTTGCTGAGCTGGGATCTCGGGGGAGATGATAAATGGATATTGTCCAGTGCCTTAACAAGACCAAACAGCGCACGTTCAGGCCAAGGGCATTGAGAGGTAAATGCCCTTATTAAGTAGAAAATTCTCATTTTTACAGACAGGGGAAATAGAGGAAATAGCATGCTTGCAGCTTGACTAAAATTATACAATGAGTTGACATTACAACTAAGAATAAAATTCCAGTGTCCTGATCTTTATCCTCATGATTTAACTGCTCGGCCTTGCTTCAAGGTTAATAAAACACGCTGTTTGCATGTGGTAACTTGTGTAAGATTCCCACTTAACTAACAATTTCAGATGACTTTCTAAGATGTATATACAGCATATACATGTTTCTCTTTGTCTGGACTTGCTAATTGCAATTCTTTGTTTTCCGAAGTGGAGTTTAGGACGTAGGCAATCAATATCTGTTTTTCCCTTCTGACAAAGCGTGTTGTCAGTATTCCCGGAGAACCCCCGTAATAAGGTAAAGAATGTGAACCACTATCAGATCAACTATAATTTTGATAGATACAAATACCATTGAATATTTTAGTATACAAGTATTTAAGTTTGTGGAGCCTGACATTCTGTGTTAAAAGCAACGGTATCATCAACCAACCTCAATAAGGGTGATTATGGGAGGTAAGAGAGCGGCCAAGAAGAGCGGGAAGGGGAGCTTGGCTGGGCGTCCAGGCGGTCGGAATGCCGTCGTGCCCAGGCTCTGAGGCAGCCCGGAGCCATGGGCCAGCCTTGCCGGTGCCAGCCCAGGGCAGGGGTCGGTCACAGGGTCCTGCTGTCAGCTCTCCGTGCTGCGGCTTGCGAGGCAGCGTACGTACCAAACAGCTTGCCAGCATTTGTGATTTTGCATAAAGTTAGCTGAGTAATGCTTGGCCGAATACGGAGTGAACGTTGGGGATAGCAGAAATGTTTATATGAAAAATATTACGATATTTGAATTATCTACTCAAAAACAGTTGGCCTAAAAAGGATTACTGTGCACAAGTGGCAGCTGCTGCTGCTGAAGGCTTATAAAGCTTGTATACAACGTAGGGCTTAGTTGGTGAGGGAGGGCTTCGTTGGTGGGGGAGGGCTTGCCAAATAGTTTCCGCAGAAGAGAGAGCTCCGTGAAAATCTGGAGCACTCTTGAAAAGCGCGTGTAGTAGCCCTGGAGGCAGTGGTGCTAGGTGTCACCCTCGAGGGCAGTCCTGCTGCTCAAATTGGCTTTTTTAACACCTAGGTTGGTCTTGTACAGAATAAGAATTGCATTGTAGGTTATATTAACTTCTCATTCTCAAGCATGGGCATTGACCTATTGTAGATGATAGCAGAGAAGGCAGTCATGGGTAGTTCTCAGTATTTCCTAATTGCACTCCCAGAGAGCAAAGGCTTTAGTCTTTATAGCTTGGCACTGTTGCAAAATCCTTATGAACTGGAAAAGCCTAAAGGAATCCCTTGCCCTGTGGTAAAACATTTTTGGGTATTGAAGATGAAACGTTTTGGAACTGAGCGTGCATGCTAGAGACAAAATAAAGCGCCTCTAAATGTAACTTCTCATATTGGGATAAATGCAAATCTTTGTGTAATTCATGCCATAAGGTAGGTTAATAACAACTGGCAAATCAGGACTTGGAAGCAAAACTTTCTTAATACATTATATGTAATTTTAGTCTTTACTATTAAAGTTGATGAGTGTTAGCACATGTTTCTATATAATTTCAATGTTAACTATCAATTTTTGTTGGAAGAAATCTGTTTATAAAAAAAGTGTGTATATTCAGGCAGAGTTAGTAGTACTTAGTCAGCCTTTTTCTCCCCCCGTAGTGTTGTATTTTTGTAGTCAGCAAATTCGATACACCAAAACCTTTCCCAGCACCATTCCCTCCACCCTGGCCATCTACCCAAACGACAGGCAACTTAACAGCTATTAGATGCATAAGAAGGACTTCAAATAGGATATCGTGTATTGCAGCTCCATTTTTTTGGTTTGAATCCAACCGTGGTGTCTGGTGACAAAAACTTGTTACTGTCTGATGCCTCCGGAGCTGATTTCAGTTCAGAGGCCAACGCCAAAGGGCAGGTGCTAACATAAAACAGCTCATCAGCATGGTCAGTAATTTATGTCCTGCTCTGAAGAGCGAGCAGGGAGACTGGATTCTTTCAGCATTTTCTGCTAGTCAAGATAATGAAAAATTTTGCCCTGCTTTGCCTGTGGTACGCTTGTTCTAGGCATAGGAGTTCATTCTTCAGGACTGCCATTTTTCTCAATGCTTTATCATTAAAAGTACCATTTTAATAACGTTCGTGTGGCTGGAGCTGCTATTGATACCTGTAGATAAGCTTATATAGCCCTCGCTGTAGTGAAATCTGATTTTCAATTACTTATAATTTTTTTTTCCAAACTTCAGTTGTTTGTGATGAAACTTTTCATGCTGAGTATCTTCCTTAGGCTGATTTTTTATAATTTTTTTTTTGGCACTGCTTTAATTGAAAACAGTTCTTCTGTTTCTGAGAATGAGGTTAGGGAAAAATGTTACTTAACCGATGCTGAATTCTTACATCTGTTTTATTGAGGCGTTTTAGAGCCTTCATGCCTTGGAACAGGCTCTTGAGATGTGGGAAGGGGGGCTTAGGGGAGTGAAACCGTGGACAAAGATGTGCCATTTGCAGTTTACTAAATCTGGCCAAGTTACAAGGTCCTGAAACTTGCTGTTTGCATACATTGAGCAGAAACTCGTTGAAAAGCTGGCAGCAAAACTGTCTGAACGTGGAGTTTTCATGAAGCATGTTCCACAGAGCGTCATGCCAGTGAGGCTTGGGGTGTGGCACCCCTCGAAGTCGGTGAGCCTGTTTCAGCCCTGCAACCACTTCAGCCAGTTGCTGGTGGACAAGGTTTCAAGCAAGAGAATTAACGCTCAGGGACTTTCTCTTCCTTGGTACAGCAGGTAGTGTAAAGGAGGAAGTTATCTCACTGCGTTACAAAAACGTTATGGCTTCGAGCAAAAATAGGGACAGACTGGGGTGGATTAAAAACCAACATGCCCGTTGCATGTGTGCATCAGGGAGAGGTGGCAGGGTTCGAGGAGCGTGAGCAACTCTTCTCAGAAACATGGGTGGCGGCCAGAGCGCTCCCAAACTATGTAGCACCGAGTTTTCCGACGGTACTTATATTTGGAGTTTTATTTAGTTGCTTTTAAATGCTCTCCTGAAGGCTCTGGTAGAGAAGCTGGTTGGAACTGCTGCAGGTACCAGTGCTTCACGAGTTTGGAGGAGTGAAACTTAGGCCTAGCAGGGAAGCAGCAGATCTGTGATGACTTTGCTGTGCTAGCTAGTCCTTCTTAGTGTTGTTTGGGACAAGAAACAGGAGACTGGGCTCTTTATCTGGCATAGGTACAGGAGGTTGGGGAAAGGAGCAAGCAGGCATTTATTCCGATAGAAGGAAGGGTATGAAGAGGCTGGGGAAGATGCTGAGGTTTAGCTGTCGAGATGTAATTCAGTGATGGGACGGAGGGAATAATGAAAACTGGGACTGGGAGGAGAGGTGCATCCTTGCAGAGCTGGGTCCAGCAGGTCTGCTGTCAGTCGGGTTGTGGTTCAGGCGGTGAATTCACCCCCTACCTCATCCTGTTCCATCATAAATGCTTAGTTGTTGCCTTGTTATATAGAGAGATGATGAGTTTTGCTATGGTAAAGTTGACCCTTGTTTCCTGAATGAATACTGGATTGAACATAAGAATTGTGGATTTGACCCCTTGAGCGGTAGCGAGAAGTAGCTCTGAAGCCCTCCAGCAAGGGATATGTCTTGTGATATTTACCGTGGAAACTGAGCTGTGTATGCTCAATGAAGTAAGGGAATGGAAAGATGAAAATGGCCTTTTGTTTTAGGCAACCGAGTCATGAAAAAAAAATGAGTTTTCTCCCTTGCCTCTTCTCTGTCTTTTTTTTTTTTTTTTTTTTTGGATGCCAGGCAGATCATTTTAAAGGGAGATTTTCCCAGGACCGAGTTGCTCATGTTCCTCGTGTTCTCATGTCTCGCTTAGGAAGCGGGTTCATTTTTAGTTGAGTGCCTGCAGTCACAACAAGTCAACAGGAGCAGTGTGTTAAACTTGCTAAGTGATATAAAATTCTAACTGCTCTGGAAAAGTCAGTTATTGGATGCCTTGCTCTCTCTAGCAACATTACAGGTCACTTCTGTCGATGGCAGTCTGAATTTCTTCTTCCCCCTTTCCCCTCTATGTAGGGATAAAGTTCTTCTGATGGTGCAGCTTCAAAAGCATTAGTTAATATCGATACCCTGATTAGCGCTATTTAAAAATAATACTGGAGTCCAAGAAGTAAAGATTGGTGGTAAAAAGGAAAATTTGAGTGCTCTCATTTATGATAAGTTTATGATTATGATAAGATTATGAGAGATTATGAGATCTGAGACAGAGAAAAGACGGATGCCCGTGAGTTTTGGTATCATCTGCATAAACAAGAGGAGGGAACTGAGGCACGGCGTGGGTTTTTGCAGTCGCCTGAAATTGTGAACGTCTGTGTCACTTGTGTGTCTTGTGGCTCACGACTGGAACAGGCCAACATTGCAGTAGGAGGAGAATGAGAAAATGTTGCCAACTTTTATTACCGCTTGTTTCAGTAACTGAACATCGCTTTTTTAAGTTAGGTCTTCACGTTGTGTTTGAAGTGCAGCAGAGCCCGTTTGCATGGAATAGCAGCAAATTTCCCATAGGAGAAGCCCCCGTACTTGGAGAAAACTTGCACTTAATGTGTGCGTTATAAATGTGTCTTTATAAATGATGAGTGCTTCACGATTCTGCCTTTTATTATATGTTATTTTTAAAATAAAAAATATATTTTTAATGTTTATTATATCAACTATGTTTATAGTTGATATAATATATAATTGATAATTTATATAAATACATGATTATATAAAATATCATTTATATATACATATATAAACCCCAAAATGTATCTATCTATGTAAAAAAAACCCATTAAAGTAATATTTGGCCTTTTTGCCATGGAGAGGAATTCATGCTGGCAGCCCTGTTCTGTTGAGTGGACTTTAAAAGGTTTCTCTTCCCTCTCTCTGAAAGGGAGGTTAATCAAGGTGTGCATAAATTTGTGATAACAAATGCTTGCAATTCTCTGGGTGCACAGTAAACCAAAAATAATTTGAGGACAAGGTTATCAGGATAAATCCAGGGAGTATTCTGCAGTAAGCTAGGAGCTATTTAAAAACTTTTGGCTGCAACTCTCCAGTAAATAGCAGTCGGACTTCCAGAAATGTCTGGCAGTCACCAGCTCCAGTTGTTCTTATGGTTCATACTTTATGTTCTACCAAGATCATTACTTGAAGATCTAAAACTTCTTCTGCAGTGCATAAATGGGGGAGAGTTTCTCCTGGAAATGTGTGTACGTGGTGTATGGAGCACTTTTGGACACCCGACCCTTGAAAGACTTCTCACTTTTCATTTTCCAGAGTTTTGTTAAATTCAGAACACTGTCTTACAATTGCGCCGTCTCTAAACTTATGACGCTGATCACCTCTAGTAAATCGTTCCTCTGCCCACCGGTGACGTGGCTGCAGAGGCATTATTGTCTAGGGGAGCGTGAGCATTGTGGATTTTTTTTCCAAGAAGAATCACGTATTATTCTGACTACTGTCTTTGTCAAAATATTCAAGCTGTTTATAGCTAGACCAGTATCACAGACTCACCTTGATGGATTACACTCTACATTGCTTAATAATTCTTCACTATTAGTTAGTATACTAAACGTAATTACCTTCTTAATCTGTTTCGTTCTCTATACCTTTCTTTCAGGGTTTGTATTTTTCCTTCTATTCTCTCTTATAAACTCTTAAAACAGATGCATGCTTTCCCTATACGCATGTTACAATGCCTCCCGCAGAGGTAGGCGTAGCTCAGATTGCTGGTACGTACCTAGCGACTTCGTTGCAAAAGAAATAGTGACTGGCAAGTCCAACTGACAAGTGTTTGACTGGCTGGTTTTGGATTAGTGAAAGTAGCTTTGATATTGGTAAGTAAAGCTAGTATTTCATTTGTTTTAAATGTTTGCATGTGCCAGCACTGGGTTTAAAGGTGTTCTTTAATTCAAAATACCTCCTCTTTGAGCATGTACGCATCTTAAAATCATTTCCCTGACAAGCCTTTGCACCTGGGTTTAAATCTCTTGAGGGCAGAGGGAGGACTGAATGTGAAATTATAAGGTCGGATATCAGTATCACTACACCTCACTTCTCTTGAAAAATTTATTTTGTACTTCTGAAAAGTTTTGTTGCTTGTATTCCTTCTTTCTCTCTTAATCCTGTTTTAAATGGGTAGGATTGGAAGGGGAATTTTTTTCCATTTTGTAATTGAAGAATGAATTTGAAAAGAAAATAAGAGATTCTGGAATCCTATAGAAATGTTTGTGCGTGAGGACCATGAGGACAGTCGAGCAGTGGAGCAGGCTGCCCAGGGAGGTTGTGCCATCTCCATCCTTGGAAGTTTCCAAGACTCAGCTGGACGAAGGTCCTGAGCAAGCTGGTGTGACGCCGTAGCTGCCCCTGCTTGGAGCAGGAGGTTGGGCCAAAGACCTCCTGAGGTCCTGTCCAGCCTGACTCATCCTGTGATCTTACGCTCTGAAAAATTATTTCTTCCTTTCTATTCAACTTTTAAAACTTCTCTGTCTTTTCTGTCCTCTTTGTCTGGTCTCTTTGAGCCATTGGTTTGGTCCTGGTCGTGTTTTTCTTCAGTGGACTAACTTGATCATTTTGTTGTCAAAGTCAATGCTGCAAATAAACATGGCTCTCACTTTGCCAAGATATTTTTTGAACGTGTTTCCATGTTGTTTCTCTCCCCAATTTTCTCTGAGTTGACAAAAAAAATGTTACAGAAAATCCCACTGTCAGTGGGATTATACACATTCACTGCGCTCCCTCCCATTCTGACCGCAACAATAAAGTACCAGGACAGTACCCCGGGCAAAAGCCAGAGGAGGGAGTTTTCTACTTAAAAAGACCCCTCAAAATCCCCCAAAACAAAAAAAAAAGACCAAAAAACAACCAACACTCCCCCCCCCCCAAAAAAAAAAAAAAAACCAAACCAAAAAAAACCACAGCCCACCAAAAAAACCCGTAAACCCCTGACACCCAACAACTGCTTTTTAATGCCTCACTATGTGAGTTTGATGTTAGCGTGGGGTTTGCCGGTCCAAGGCTGATTGCTGATTGAGTCAGAGTTGTAAAATTGAATCCAACACTGGGTGCATGGCAGTTTTTCCCCCGTTTGTCATACGTTTTCCTCTCTCTCACCCTTCTCTTTTCTAGCTTGCACTTAGTTTCCCAAGTTTCAGATAGTCATACTGTGGTGTTGTGTGCTTATATAATACCATAAAACCTTTATTTTTTTATATTGTGGTCACGTTTGCAGCTTCAGTTGTACTGGACAGTCTTCAAATGTGCAGCAGAAATACTGTTCCATCTGAGAGACTGTATCGCTTGTGTCTAGAGCAGTTGAAATAGGTGTTTCCAGCGGTGGGCTGGGAGTGGAGCTAGTAAGAATGTGAAGGTTTCTTTCCTTGTTCAAGGTGTTCCCTTTCTAGAATTTTTTTTAATATACTTCTTGAAGTGAATAAATGGTTTGTTAGAGTTGTTTCCAGCTTTATTTGGCAACTTCATAGCCTTTTGATTCAGGAATGTGGTATGTAATTTGCTTTACTTAATTCTTCAAGGTGTCTGTCACCAGATACGTCTACTACTCCGATCGTATTACAGATATTAAAAATGTCTTCAGAGGTTTCCAGCTAACAAAGTTATCCTGTTCTTCAGCATCTGTGTGCAAGTACGAGAAGTAGACCCCATCTGGAAACGTTAAATGTGTAAGTTCACTAAGACAGTTCAAAGGTGTTGACTTTGTTTAGAAATGTCTCTGTAGCTTTTCAGACAAAATAATTTTTGGGGGGTGTCTTTATACATTTCTGACACAGCCGTGGTGTCAAAAGCTTTGATGGGAATGCAGGTCTGCAACTGAGCTTCAAGCTCTTGGGAGAAGGTAGTCTCTTCCTTATTTTCAAGTTCAAAACAAACAAAGTTAGGCAATTTAATGGCATAGATGGGGCTCCTGCCCTGAAAAAAGCCGATGTTGTTTTGCACGTCACAGTAAGAACTCCTGAGATCTAGTGCTAAAAAAGAAGATAAATAGTTTAAACTGAAATAAACAGTGTTTTTGCAGTGAATTGAGGAATACGCTTGTTTATTATCTTAAAGCTATGCAGTTGAGTATTTGTAATCTTTTTCACGTCTGAGAGGTTGCACAAAGTGTTGGAGCCGGGGTTAATCGCAGGAAGCAAAGTGGAAAAGACTTTCAAAGAAAGGAAAGAAATCCGTGTATACAGTTTGGCTAGGCAACAAAGGGGACATGACTGTGCCTTTTATTTAAAGGCTGTAAACACTGTACTGAGGAAGAAATGTTTTATGGTATTACATAGAACCGTTTATAGGAATAAGTAGATGAAGTTGAACAAAGTAATGCTTAGGCCGAATATTAGGGAAAAAATCTTAACATCGAGGTTTATTAGATTATGGAACACTCTTCCCGAAGGATGTGGTTCAAGCTCCATTACTAGTCCCTTAAAATTAGACTGGATAGAATAACAAAATGTACTGGAGGGAACACTGTTGCATGGGTAGGGGATGAACACAGTTACCTAATAGGTCTTCGCATTTCACTTGCTTCCATGATTCATTTCCTGAAAAACTGCTTCCAGAATGTGTTAATGACATCACGGCCCCGGCCTCCTCGGACACGTTGGTGCTTCTCAGTGCTGCGGCTTTCAGAGAGTTTATTTGGAGATCTGCTGGGCTGTCTTTTTTTTCCAGTGGTTCCTATAGCTCAGCCGTTCCCCGCAGCTTTCCTGTTCTGCTGCGGCATTGCTGGGAGCGATGGGGACGGGCAAAAATCAGGTGCCTGGGGTGTATTTTAAAAATACAGATACACAGACACGAACTGGGCTGTTCCTGGAGAGGCAGCAGAATTTGTGTTGCGGAGCTTGGCTTTGCAGAAATGACTACCTTCTGCTTTTCTTGGCAAGTAGGATGAAATACTCGTCTCTGTTAGAATAGTATTATTAGGTGTGAAAAACCCCAAACAAATAAGTCTTACTCTGTCATATATTTCAATGAGCCGGTCTTAGTGGTTCTGTTGCACTGATTTGATGAGAAGAAAATAACTTGGTTTTTAAAACGTGTCTTCTACAGTTTTTTTTAAACATTTAAAGACGTCATCTAAAACATGCTCTTAATCTTTCTGTAGCATTGCAGTCACCTTTCTGTAGCATTGCAGTCACTTTTCTGTAGTATTTAGGAATTAAATACTGAAAATGAAGTATTATAATAATGAAACACCTGAAATATAATGAAGCACTTGCAATATAATAAAGCACCTGAAATAAAGCCCATGGCAATCCACTGCATAAATTGTTGAGATGTGTGACTTTGACCTTGCGCAGCACTTTGCACCGAGGACTAAGTGGTAGCTTGATAGGATTTTAAGCCTAGAAGTGCTGTTTCAACTGACCACGCGTTTACTCTGATATACATCCTTTACGTTTCCTATATTCCAAACAGTAAATAGAGTCAAGATGGACTGGTACATAGCTGTTGTCTCAAAATGCTTACAGCACTGCACACAAGCTTTTAAATTTAGTATCTCCCACGTGTGAATTCTTGCTGCAGCCTGCTGATGACTTAGAAACCAGCTAGCCTACTAGTATTTAAAATGTGAATTTATTTTGCTAGACTGTGTGTCGCCCAGAAACTATTCATTTGTAGTTGTTTCTAAAATGTCTTTCCTTCTATGTCGCAAGCTGGCTTGGGTTAATTCTGTTAGTCTCATGCCAGACAGTGGAGAGCATGAAAAATATTGCTGAAAATTAAAAATTGTTACTTTTGTCATTTGTATTACGATGTCAGATACAATGCTGAAAAAATCTGTCATTTATAAGAGCTTGTGTCAGCTGAAAAAGGTACTGCAATAAAAAAGTTAACTGCAAACAAAAAGTCACTGCAATATTTAGGACGGCCGTTTCTTCGCTTCTGAATTTCATAATTTCCCTACCTAAAAAACCTACAGTGTAACCAGATCCACTTTTTCAGTCGGATTGTGGTTTCTGTGTACATCGGTGTACTTATGTTCCTTATGAGTTTAACGTTGCTTGAAGATGGAATACTTCACATGCAAGTTCATCAACCACATAAAAATTATTCCATATTTCCTATATTTCAGCTTTGCTAGTTTCTTGCTGTAATGAATCTTCCAAAAACTTGCAATGGGACTTTCCTAAAATTAACGTAGCTGCTGGTTTTATAGTCTTTTAAGCAAGTATACCCGGTGCTCCTCCCAGTTAGCAGGTTTAAGTTGCTTAAAGACGGACCTGAGGTGTTAAGGACGTGCCTATAAAGTGTAAAACGACTTCGACTTGAGACGTTATGTGGACTGCCTCTTGATATGGCAGTTCCCTCGCGGATCCAGCCTCTCCCATTTATGATTCCATGGACCGCTTTTTCCTCTCCCATTCATTATCATATAACATCCCCGTGGCAACTTGAGAAATTGCTTACATGGAAAAGTAATCGTAGGAAAGTATTTATGTATTTTTAGCTTTCTTCTAACACAATGTAGCAGCTGGAAACAAGGACAAGAGCCAGCACAACATGAACTGCCAGCTCTCCATGGGCCACCAGAAAGTGTTCATCAGACCACAATGTGAGAACCATTGAATTGACTTAAGAAATGTGACACACATAATAAGCATTAAGTAAATAAAAAAAAACAAACCCCAAACCCTCAAGTTCCCAAAGCTGCTGCTTGAATGTAATAAGAATGAAATAGTAATTGTAATGTTTGTGAATAATATGGTATTCACTGTTTTGGTGGAGGAAGTACATGATGGTATCAATTAGATGCAATGAAAATCACTTTTGCTTTAGTTCTTCATAATCTATATTTACTGCTGCCTTAGATGTTGTTGCAGCATGGAACAATCTTCTGGATGCTGAAAGTTTCATAAATAGGAAAGCAGGGTGTGGAGCTAGGACTTGATTTGAACAGATGACTGAAACATAAGTTAGATCTGTTTGGTGGGGTTTTTGTGGTTGGGTTTTCTTTGTGATATTTAACGCTTTTTTTACCGACTTGTCTAGCCTCATCTACTTGCGTTCTGTCCATTTTTGCAACAAGGGAGCAGGATTGTCATTTTGGAAACGTTAAAATGACAGGAAGAGGTCAAGAAGATCTTTTGAAGATCTTCATGTCTACCAAAACTCTTATTACTTCCTTTTCAGTCTCGAAAGCAGCCGGGGGCTGCACCTCAAGCTGCGGTGCACTTTGCAAAATAGTTTCAAAAGTAGTAAAACTCATTGGCAGGATGCTAGTGATGTATGATAGGACTTGGGTTGTGTGTATGGGGGAACGAGGAAGAGATCTGCTCTGTTCCCAAGGTCCAGTGATGAGAGAAATGAGCGTGCTCAAAAAGGCTATGCCAGCATTAATTGAAACTTAATGTGGGATAGGCCGTTCAAAGGAGAACTGGGTGAAGTTCAGTTATTAATATGATCACATTTTGCAACTGCTATTAAATAAAAAACAAAAAAATTTCTCCTTTTCCCAGAAAGATACTTTGCTATAAGTAACACCAGTTTCCTCTGCGTTAATTTAATGCTCTTTCTAGGGAGAGAGCTCAGAGGGTTTTTCTTCCGAGCCTTTACACTGAAGGTTGAGTAAGACGTGTTTTGTGGAAGAATTACAACTGGTTTAATAGCTTATCCCATAAAAGCTCACAAATCAATTATAGCTCACAGTTTGTTGATATGCTAGCTCGAAGTAATGGTATGCAGTGCTAGAAGTTCAGCTGGCTATAAATTTCAATGCTTTATAATGCGTAAATTTTGAAAGTACCCTTTGCGCTCCCACCTGTCTTTTGGTTTTAAAATGTCTTTAAAAACCAAGCTCTTAAAATTTTGCCTAGTCACCTGAAAGTAAAGTGCATTTAAACTCTTTCCAACATGAACCTTATTTGTATCTTGTGGTTGTGTAACAGAGACCAGAGCGTTAGGCTGAGATTTCTGCGGAATTGTGTTTACATTAAATACCAGTCTAATGGAAGAAAGTTCTTTTTTGATGAACATGTCATAACTTCATTTTGCCATTAAGTGTTGTTCCACAGACTGTCAAACTAGATTAAAATCCTGGGTTTGTTTTCATGGCTATGAACAGTGTTTCTAGGCATCTTACAGAAGACCTCCGATTCTCTATTGCAAAAAACCGTACCTTGCTCTTAAGCAAGACCTGCTTTCCTTGCCGTGCCTCACGCAGAACTGTATGAATAGGGAAAAAAGAGGCTGTGATGGGTAGTTCTGTGGAAGAGAAGGAAACAATGGATCTGCTCATTCTGTTTTAAAGGTAAAAGCAGCCTGTTCCTTCTCAAAGTATCTGCCTATTTGCCAGAGAAATGTTAAAATTTTGCCGATTTTTTTCTAATTGCCAAAACCCCAGTGATGTGGTTCCATGTGGAATTGAGTCAAGAAATAAAGTTATATTAAAGAATTGCAATTAAAAATAGATTTCAAGTATTTTGTAGAAAACAATAAACTCTGTAGGTGGAATCGGTGGTCCGCATACCTAAATGTTGAAGAGACTGTTTCAGGGTTAAAGATAATTAACGTCATAACTTATGATTAGCACCAGAAAGGTAGTATTTGGTAACGCAGGGCTTCTTCAGAGTTCCCCCCCACCCCCCCGCTACATCCTTTTCACAGTCAGCTGTTTAGTTTTGAGAACTGTAGCTCATCTTTGCCACTGCCCGGAGATACAGAAAGCTTTAAGGAAACTTCTGTAATTTGTATTTCCCTTGGGATATAAAATAAATGACGAGAGAATAGGAGTAGATGACATTTCAAGTGAAATTTAAATGTGAAAGAAATCCAAGCGCTGTATGTTAAAGTGTCTAGGTGAATTTTATTCCGTGCTTTTAATGATGCCAGGCAGCGCCAGTACAGTTACAGCTGCCTGTGGCTATGCTATTGGCTTAAACGGGAATTTTAAATGTGGGATTTTCTTCCTCTTATTCTGTTTTTTTTTTTTCTGTGATGTTCTGGTGAAGCAGAATCTGAAATGCGATTCTGGCACTTTTTGTATCAGTGTGTATTCGTTGTATGTTTAGTTTTCTCTTAACGGTAACTTTAGATCTGAAAAGAGGATGGTTGAGGAGAGCTGCTGAGGGGTTGCAGCATTGCTTTAGGTCTGTTTCTCTTGCTAAAAAACTGAAGTATACCTTAATAATTTCGAAATAGATGTAAATGTAAAACCAGCTGTAGCAATGTGATATTTCAACTATGGTGAACATACAGAATACAACTAGAAACACTGACTGCTTAGCGCTCTGTCCTCCTAAGCTCTTTATCTATTTAGCACTTCTTAATCTGCTGTTAATGATCAGAAACAATATTTTCCTTGGAAATGTCTCTTAACTTGAGTACCTGGGGAGCACCAAGCAATACTTAGCACCTAACTTGACATTGCATTTTGGAACTGAAGGGAATACTATAAACCCATTAGCATGGGATTGTTTTTCTGGAGGAATACACTGGTGAACAAGAGAGACAACTTCAGGAGGTTACTGGGGTCATATATCAGCGTGCAGATTTCTCTTGGACATAATTACCTCACTCTCCCTGGTGGAAGATTCAGTTTACTCGCCAGTATTTTGGC
The DNA here is from genome assembly GCA_031468815.1 of Morus bassanus. Taxonomy (NCBI): domain Eukaryota; kingdom Metazoa; phylum Chordata; class Aves; order Suliformes; family Sulidae; genus Morus; species Morus bassanus. Next base: position 84,562,330 of record CM062600.1, on the reverse strand, counting down.
CATATCCATCTTTTCCTAGTTATTGAGGAAAGGTGTAGTAATGGCAGGCGCCAGCCACGGAAGGGTGAGGGGGTGGAAAATTAAAAATGCTGGCTTAGCTGAGAACTGCACTAAACGCTTACTTTAAGAGAGGAAATGTGCTGAATTTGAATTGATTTGACAAATGATGATGATAATTATAATTATTTCAGTTTTTGAAGAATTTCTTTGCGTGTTACCTGTCTGAATAACTCGTGTGAGTTTAAAAGCTAACTTCATGGTCAGCATTTTTATTCAGCTTCGTTCTAATTTAAGGACAGTGGATCAAAAACACGGTGATAAAGGATTATTAATGTAACATGAGATTTTTCTTAAGAAGGCTGTAATTATAGTGCTTTTTATTATAAGAGCTCCTTCAAGCTGCTTAACACTGAATGGCATTAGTTCCCTTGCCCTTGACATGGCAGTAATTGCCTTGCAATTGTGTTGATGAAGGGAGCGTTGGTTTATTACAAAATCTGACTATATAATTACATTTGAAGAAAAATACTCTTTGGCTGGTTTGAAATTTTGTAGGGCTAAGAGTACTTCACATTCTTTTAATTGGTTATACCGTACTTGTTTCACATTCAAATGACTTACAGGTTTTTGTCCTGTGCTTCTTGAATCTCACGGACTAGAAGATTGAAAACTAAACCTTCTTAATTTTTCCATCTTATATATATATATAAGTGTGTTATAATTAATTTTTAATTTAGGCGTTAATAAAAAAAGGAAATAAGAACTTTGGGGTCTTTTTAAAGCTGAGATTATTTCTTACTGGTACGCTGTATAATTCAAGACTTTGACCTAGCAAATGAATAATTTGATGAAATGCTCAGTCTCCGCTGTAAAATTTCAAGATACACTCAAGAAAAAAATTAAGTGCTAAGCACTTAATTCATTTCGGGATGAATATAATCCAACGTGATTGGGAGGAGCTGCTTCTTATCAGCTGGTAATGTATTGGGAGCCCAGATGCGATAAAGGTAGAGGCCCAGTGACACTGAGGTTGTCATGTCACCGTAGCCATGGAGGGGGGGCAAGTTTTATCCTTTCCCCTGACTTTTTCCCCAGTAATGCTGAGTCTGCAGTGTCTCTGCTTCAGCTTTGGTGCTTTCCTTCTTTTTTCTCCCCCGGTGTAATACAGTCTCATGAGTGCTGGCAAGGAAATAAGGATTTATGGACTTGCTGGAGAGGGCTGCGGGGCCTCTAATCCTCCCCTGCTGCCCCTTCTCCCTTCCAGTCTCCTGTTAATCGGTACTGGGGCACGTAGCTGGTCAACTTGGTTCACCGACACTGCTGCAATTAGGAACAGGAACTTCAAATGCAGGAGTTTAGTATTGGAGTTAATTTTTTTTTAACATTGTAAGGATTAAGTATGAAAATGACTCTGCATTGCAGGCTCAAACATCAAAGTTTAAACAGTATGATAATGAGAGTTTTAACGAGCAGCCTTCAGGTGGGGCAGCCTTAATACTGGAGCTCTACATGTACCGTATATATGCACCTACATAAAGGGGAGGGTGTTCTACCACGCGTTCTTCCTATAGTTAGCGAGCAAAGAACTGAGAGTTGGTATGGAATGATGGGCTATTTATGTTTTTGTACCTAATAAATATTTGTGGGTCTAAAAGGAATGAAGTTTTGGTACTTTGTTACATGTGCATTTTCGAGGCATTTGTGAGATGACAAAAACTTGCTTACCCAAGAGGAATCAATCAATCAGTTTTTTTGACATATCAATAGTGATTTGTCTCTTCAAACTTTTATTTCTTTTAAACTGGATTTTTAACTTCAAATTACTGAAAACAGTTTATAATTCCATACATTTACATCTTATACGCAGTCTCTTAAAAAGGGAATTTCGGAGCAGCGTAAGTACTTCCAACTGGAGTGCTTTTTCAAGTTGTTTCATCTTCTGTAGGAATGTGAAAATATGAGGCTGAGTTTAATAATACCTTAACGTTTAAATTTAAATTGCTGTTGATCCTATCTTTTTTCCAAGAAGTTTATTGTTTGCTGTTATGTTGTCTACCCACAACAATGAGCAATGATGATGATCTCTACGGGACTCTCAATCTGGAGGTTCTAGTTAAGCAGTATTAGGTTTTTTTACTGTGATTTGCGTAAAATATGCTGACTTTATTAAAATTAGAATACATGAGAAAAATGCTGCACGATGGACCGAGTTGGTTTTATTAAAAAGGCAACATTCAAGCTCCTTTTCCTCTCTTAACATGTTAGTGTTATCATGAATCCCAGGATGGCGGGGGTTGGAAGGGACCTCTGGAGACCATCCCGTCCAACCCCCCTGCTTGAGCAGGCACATCCAGAGCAGGGGGCACAGCACCGCGTCCAGGCGGGGTTTGAATGTCTCCAGGGCAGGAGACTCCACAGCCTCTCTGGGCAGCCTGTCCCACTGCTCTGGCACCCTCACAGGAAAGGAGTTGTTCCTCATGTTTAAGTGGAACTTCCTGTGTTCCAGCTTGTGCCCATTGCCCCTTGTCCTGCCGTTGGGCACCACTGAAAAGAGTCCGGCCCCGTCCTCTTGACACCCGCCCTTCAGGTATTTATAAGCATTGACGAGATCCCCCCTCAGCCTTCTCTTCTCCAGGCTGAACAAAGCCAGGTCTCTCAGCCTTTCCTCATAAGGGAGATGCTCCAGGCCCCTGATCACCTTGGTAGCTCTCTGCTGGACTTGCTCGAGCAGTTCCCTGTCCTTCTTGAACTGGGGGGCCCAGAACTGGGCGCAGCACTCCAGATGTGGCCTCCCCAGGGCGGAGCAGAGGGGGAGGATAACCTCCCTCCACCTGCTGGCCACACTCCTCTCAATGCACCCCAGGACACCGCTGGCCTTCTTGCCCACACGGGCACGGTGCTGGCTCATGGTCACCCTGCTGCCCACCAGCGCTGCCAGGGCCTTCTCAGCGGAGCCCCTTTCCAGCAGGTCAGCCCCCAGCCTGTACTGGTGCGTGGGGTTGTTCTTCCCCAGGTGCAGGACCTGACACGTCAGCTGGTATTCGCTCTGTGTTTAAGGTTCTCCCCTTCAAACATCTGGTTTTGTTTCACCTCTCCTAATTTCATTTTCATATACTCCTGTGACTTAATTTTCTTGAATTTCCAGTAATCTTTCAGTGTCCACCTTTCTGTGCCCACTGCTGTGTGACTCCTGAAGGTTTCATTTGGAGAAATCAAGTAGCCAGACCTGTCATCTCAATGTGCAGGGGTGAACTGTTTTCCCCTCTTCTCTCTACCTGTGTGTCAGACGCTATCTTTTCCTCTAGAAGAGCTTCATTCGTTAAAATGTGAACAAATGTAATATTTTTTCCTTCTTCTCTCTAGCTGGCCTGTGGACAGTCTTCACGCTAGGTGGGGTGGGGAGTAAACCAACGCCGCAGCTGGAGCAGTGCTCCCCTCTCGCTAACCAGAGTCTACTCCTTCTGCTGGTCTTGGCTAATCTGACCGATGCTCCGGATACACCGAATCCCTACAGGCAAGCTATTATGTCCTTCAAGAACACACAAGGTTTGTATCTGTTTTTACTTTTAAGCATGAACTGATGAAAATGAAGTGTTAAGTTGCTGCAACTACTCAGAGGTTCTCTTTCCCCAATTTGTTTTCTCTCCAGCCAGGCTGTGAAAGAGCAGCAATAGTGTATTTTCTTCTGGGAATTTTAAGCTGGAGTTCCTCAGCTGCTGGAACTTAATTGAAGAGGCATTGAATTTGAAATTGAAGGGTACTCCTTCCTTCAGACTTGAGAAATTTTAGAAAGCTTCATAATTTCATAAAATATGAATAAAACTGACTTATAAGTAGGTCAGTTATCCAGGAGTTCGCAGGAGTACCCTAAAACTTTATAGCGCTTGGGGAAATTCTGTTTAGCTGGAGCCACGTTCCGTAGAGCTAAGAGAAGTAATTGAACTGCTAACTGGATTGATTTGCTAACTGTATTCCTGTGTTGCAAATGTGAGGAGAAACTGGTTAACGTAAACACTTTCATGAGACTTGTGTATAGAGAAAGTTTCAGAGCTGTTTCAGTGCTTGCTGGTTTTTGAGAAGGCCGGTTCCAGTCCGTATGGCGGGTAACCGCAGGTGCGATGCCGTACTGACTCACAGTGACCTGCTGCAGAGGGTCTTGCCTGCGACGCAGTCATGCCCTAACGGAGCTCGGACTCTCTAGATAGCTCAGCTTGTAGGCAGCGTGCTTCTTTTCGTACCTATTTTATCCAAACACTTAAATCTCTTCAAGTTTTAGCCATGGGGTTTTACCTTTCTTTGGCTTTATGTAGCTTGACAGCATGCACGGAGCTACTCAGCACAGCTCAGGTGCTGCATGATAACGTGTGAAGCCACATCAATACCTCTGACTTATCCGCTTTATTTGGGGGGAGTTTTCATATTCCTTTAACCATGAAGTTTTTAGCAGGTTGAGCTCTAAATTCATTCACCTTTACCTAGGAACCTTTTTTGGGTTATGAGGATGGAGGATTGTTCTCATAAGAAGAATTCTTTGTCCTAACGTGCCCCTTTGATTTATTGGATACTGTTTACAGGCAACTGAGATAAAATTCTTGGTACAGTTTTTCTTTTGTTCTGTTTTTTAAACTGCGAACTTCTATGAATGTTTTATTTTGGTCGACTGTGTTTCAAGTCATCAGTAACTAGTAGCGTATTTCATTGAAAACTGTTATACATGTATCATTATAAAATTTAAAAAGAACTTATTCTCTGTCAAAAGAAGCATGAAAAGCTGTATTTTCTTTAGATGTGTATGTTTGTAGAATGACTTATTGTTTCCCATAAACTTGTTTTCACGAGCAATACTCAAATAACTGAGCTTAAATTTGATTCCTGTGAACATTCCGAGGGGCTGGCAAGAGGAGAATGATATGAAGAAGAAAGGCTGGTTACTGTCACAATGAGCTATAGTATGTGGCTATAAAATGAAAACTGGCTTTTTTTTTTTTGGAAGTAATTTATGTAATTTAATTGGGGCAAAACTAATAAAATTCAAGATAACTTTCTTTATTCTACATGGTCTAGAATAGTTTAATTTTTCTGTTGGTCAGTTTAACGTTCTGTAGAATAATACAGGACATGCTGCTGTTGCTGGTAAGTTAGTTTCTTTAATACTGTTTAGAATTTTTTTCCAATTTTTTAAAATATCTTTTAATAAAACCGATAGTGCAGTGCTGTAAACATCAGTGGCACAGTTTAAACATCTACTGAAGTGAAGCTTGAAAGTCAATGGACGCTCCTCAGCTGACAAACGGTGGCATCAGGTTGCTGCTTAATAGACCGCATTGAATTGATCTGATTTTGCTGTCTACATCCAAATTTTCCCTAGCAAAGAGAAACGCTCGCCTGAAGCATGACGTTTTTAAACCAATTGGCCTGTAATCACGCTCAGTGATTGAAGGGAGCGTGGAGGCAGAAACAGTAGTCCAGAAAAGCCAGGCTTTGGTCCCTGCCTGTTGGTATGTCATTCTGGGGAGAGGCAGGGTTTCCACTGCCGATGGGCTGCGCCTCGCCTCTGCGTGTGCGGCAGTGCCTCCCGACTCCTGCAGAACCGAGAAGCGTTTGCTCCGGTGCCTCCTGCTGAGTTCAGCTGAATGGCTGGAGCCGTCGCCCCTCGCCCAGGCCAAGAGAAGCAGCGGCTCCCCGGCACGCCGTCTCCACCGGGCCCCCAGAAACCCGGTGGGAGCCAGGGCTCCTGTGGGGCTCCTGCAGGTCTTCCAATCACTTTATCCTTCCACTGTGGGTGGAGATGTTGGTCAAAATAAGTGACAACTACCACGTTCTTCCATACTGAAAGCTGTTTAGAAACTTTGCGAAGAATACGGGCTACAAAGAAAGGGGAAAGACAGACACCCGCTTCTCAGTGTGTGTAGGGAGTGTTTGTGTGATCGGTCCCTGCCAGTATAGAGAAGAGTGGAAAAGTTTGGTAGGAAACCACGGGAGTACTCATCTAAGAGCCAAATTTGTGTTGGCTCATGGTTGCTGCCCATGGGCATGCGTGCGGTGACACTGTTCGCACCGTTTTCCGTGGTGATGCAGTCTGTAATATCTGAGAAATCTTTTGGGATTCGAGGAAAAAAAGAAGATTTGGCTGAAGTGCAGTAGTTGCTGCCTAGCATGCTGGCTGTCATAATACCACTTGCTTGTAAAATGATTTGTAACAAAGCAGGGTTTGAAATTTGCATTGGCTTTTTTTTTTCCCTTTATCCTTCTGAGTCTCTTTTCCCCCTCCTTAAAAGTCCCTTCTGTCCACAAATCACTGTGCAGGAGTAGTAGTATTGTCACGCTGTTTTATGCAGCAGAGCTTTCCTGAGTTAATGCATTTTTAATAAACGATAAACAGTTTGGAAATCTGTAGTCTGTTATTGTGGGAACAAAGGAATTGGAGTTAAATTCTTCAACTTTGGACATCTTGTTTATAGTAATATGGAAATTTTTAAGTCCAGACCTTTAAGTACACTTGAGTATCCAAACTGCTATTGTTCTCAGAATATCCTCTTGCCATGAAATTGCTGTAATTTTTCCATATGCATAGCTTATTTGTGTGCTCAGAAAAGATAGCCTTTGTATTCGGTTGCCAGGATGCTGAAATGAATCAGCTCAAAAAGGCAGACTCGTCCTACTTCATGTATCATCACAGAAGATGCATGCTTTGAATGGATGTTTTTGAACAGAGCTGGACAGAAAAATACTTTACACAAATTTCTGTGAAGCTTTTTGAGAGTTTAGAAATGTCGCTGCTCTGTACCGGAACAAAACCTTGCACTCTCAAAGGTTTTTTGTAAAGAAACCAAAGGCAAAAGCTCTGACTTGGGAAGATCTGGAGGCTGAGTAAGGACGTGAATCTGGCTTCCTGACATGAGTATGAGTGCATTGATTCTCACACTTGCTTTTTCCATTTCCACTGGAAATTCCTAGATGTTAGAGATCTGTCCTGATGGACGTTTTTGTTGAAACGGGTAAAGCTGCTTGTGACGAGGTTCTGTGAACAGAAATCTGTTTTATTCTCACTTCCAGCTCTGGCGCAGATTATACTGTGAACGTGAACAAACTGCTGTTACTTTCAGGGATGTGAGACTATATGACGTGGTGTTTTAAATCACTTTAATTAACCCACCAAACTCCCCACCACACAGGCACCTTTCAAGTCCTGACAACACCTATGTTTCACTGAAAATATACTGATAGTCTTGACCTAGGTGCATCCGCCCTTCGTGCCAAGAAATTGATAGGAGATACTCCACCTTGATGCCAGTGCGCTGAACCTGGAAGTTTGGGGTGCAGGGTTTGGAAATGTGTGAATCATCAGTACATCGGTTCCAGAGAAGACACTGTAGCTGCCCTCCTTGCAGCAGCTCCTGGGGTTGCCTTCCTTTCTAACCGTGGGAGCCGTTTGGATGAACAGAACAGCTTTATGAAAGAAGATGAGCGTCTCGTGCAGATGCAGGGGTCTTACTGGAGCTCGTGTGGGAGGACAGCCTCAGCTTTTCGGCACTGCTGAAGCTTCATGAGACCCTATTAAGGTTTATGACCAATAGCAATAGGAGTCATGGATGATTTTGTTTCCTCCTTACTGTGGTGTCTGTATAAAATATTTCCCCAAGAGATTTTATGAAGTTAACAAATAGCTGATGGTAAATGTATTTGGTAAAGACGGGTTTTTTTCATTTCTTTATTTCAGATAGCACTGCTTTTTCATCATCAAATCCACACGCTTTCCAGATTAATTTTAACAGTTTATACACAGCTTTGTGCGAGCAGCAGAGATCTGATCAAGCGACTCTTCTTTTATACATGCTTCTGCATCAAAACAGCAATGTACGGACGTATGTGTTGGCACGAACGGACATAGAAAATCTTGTAAGTATTGCTCTGCTTGCCTTATAGTCACCACGAGGGGTTGGTCCTGGGAGCTTGGGTGTCACCAACTGTCAGCATCCCCCGTTCTGCAGTGGGGACAGCAGGTTCTGGCTCACTTATTCACCACTTCTGGCTCACTTCATTCACTTTTATCTTGTCATCTCAGGAGTATGATGCTAAACATGTCACTGCAGTAAATGATAGTACTGATAAAGCTACCGGGCTGTCTCTTTCTCGGTGGCACTGTCTGATCCGGGTCAAACCTGCTGACCTCTGGGCATGGTGTAAAGAAACTGGTAGCAGATATCATTCTATTTATGACTTTATTTTTCTTTTTTAGGTATTCAGGCCAAAACTTTACGCAAGCGTACTGTGTGCACATAGGGATAATAGTTAACAAAATGAGTTGGAACTTAACTAATATGCCAAATGTCTTACAGGGCTGACCTGAGGCTGAAACTCCTCAAGGAGCAGCTGACGGATTTTATAGAAATGCAACTGTAGCGACTTTTTAGCTGCCTTAAATAGGATTGTGGTTAATAGCCAATATAACAGACACCTGGTACAGTTTCTGTAGGTTATAAATTACCTTACGCTCCCCACTACGTTTAGTCATGTCACAAACTACTTTAACAAATCTCACTCATTAAACAGCATTCCTTTAATAAGGTAATGGCTGTCTAGGGGAATTGGTAACGGAATAGAGAACCCTTTCCATTTTAATATTTGAAATCGTGCCAGATAATTAGATCCCTTGCCTGTTTGATGGCAGATATGGAATGAGTTTGGTCACGGTCCAAGTTCTAGCAGATGTATTGCTAAAATCAGAGTTGATAGACGCCACAGTTGGCAAACTCGGGTGAGATGGTTGAGATTGAATTGATTCAAGACTGAACTCCTGCGTAGTCTGCGGCAGATGATCTACGTGAGGGCTGAGTCATTTTGCACGAATTCTGTGAACAAATGGTCATATTTAATTTTCTGGGTTGCTAGTATGTGATACAACAAGTTTCACAGCTGCTAACCATATTGATTTAGTTTAGAGAAACAAAGGTTAGGTGTGGGCATTGTTTTATAATTATGATGCCTGATATATTCTGAAACTTCCAGAAAAAGCATAAGGTGCGTGTGTGAAGACAACTCCAGATGCAGGTACTCAGTTGCTCTGCAATGTGGGGTATTTTCTTATATTATCACCTATCTTTCCTCCCCCTCAAAAAAAAAAACCAAAAAAACAAAAAAACAAAACAAAAAAAACAACAACCCAAACCCAGACAACCAAACAAAAAACCCGCAAACCAGAAAATCGCAGAATCATGGAAATAATCAGCAACACTAAACACTTTGTGTAGAAAGCTGAGAAAATTGAGAAAAGCATCACTGAAAGTCAACAGCATGTTTGATTTATTTTTTTTAATACCAAAATTTGAAACGGTCTGCTCTCACTTTACTCTTCACGCATACTGTTGCTTTTTGTGGTCACTACTGACACATTACTGACATCTTTGTCTAATCCTCTTGTTTTTAGCAGGCTGGTAGGTGAGGATGAGCAACGGCCGCCTGAGAAGAGCAGTTTTAATCACTTAGTAACGCAGGCTGAGCCAGACACAGAAAGGATTGGGGGTGGGAGTGTTACCGGACAAAGAAATCACGATCTCCTAATTACAACCCTGTGGTGAAAAAGGCTAATTTAGTCTTGGGCCTGTAAATGAGACGAAAGGGCAGGAGTAACGGAGCTCGTTATTTCCTTCCCTATATGGCAACTGCAAGAGTGGTGCTAACATGCTGCGTACTATTCTGGTGGTATACTACCATACTGCATAAAATATTTACAGGCTATTGAAAAATGGAGAGAGCGTAGAGAAAGTTGGTTTTGGTTTTTTTTTTTTTTGCTTTAAAATTAACGACAAAACTGTGAGAGGCTTAGAAAGCTAACTTAGCTCAGTTGGTCAGAAAAGAGCTTGAGAAGCATCAGGATGCGTATGTGCCTTCGCAAGGGGGAAGCTTGAACAGAAAGGACTCTCTGCTTGCAGAGGTGTGATAAGAACTAACGCCTGGAAGGCGGAATCGCACAACTTAGAGATGTGGGAGCAAAACAGTTAAGGTAATTAATTCAGAGGCAAAACAGTGTGCTCTCTGGATATCTTTGAATGAGGGTGGATGAGTTTTTGGAGGAATATGGCATAAGTTAGTGGCCTCTTCACACAGGGGCGGTTGGGTGAAGTAAAGAGTCTGTGCTATACGAGACATCGGGTCAGGAGTCAGCTGAGTGCTCATCTTAAACTTTGAGGGGTTTTGCAGGTTGTTCCTGTTTCACCGCACTCAGCGCATCACATTTGCTCTGTTTTCCCCTATTTGAATACTTCACGGTTTTGGTGCCCAGGCAGCATCACTAGCAGATGTTCTGTGACATTTCCTAGGAGGTTTTGAAATGTGTCTTTGCTCTTTTGTAACTTCAGTTTAATTCATAAATTGATTCAGTGCGGTTTTGTTAACTGTTGTAATAGATAATGTCTCAGCTTGCTTCCTCATTTGTGTATGAAGCTACCTCTGTCAGTTATATATAAATACCCTCGTCTTCTGTTGTGCTTTATAATGCTTTATCGTTATAAGGCAATGCATCTTTCTTGCTCTTACGATAACAGTCTGCTTGGTAGAATGGACAGGATGTTTGTGTGTCTTCCATAACTTATAGCATGTCACTTAGTATAATTTTACAAAATAATTGGGTTCAATATCTGATGCTGTTAGGGATGTTCGCATCTGGAATTTGGCTACTTTATTGAAATTACTTGATGAATTCTCCAGGAGCTGGTGGGACTGGTGAAACAGGGGGCAGTTAGCAAATTTTTTCCTAAGTATAGTGTCATGGTCTGTGGACGGGAGAATGTTGAGCCGCCTTCTCTTTGTAAGAGCAGTTAACACCCATGTTGCAGGTAAAAACGCCAGTGAGATAGCTGCTTATGAGAAATAAGCTATTTCTGTTGAATATGTTTGCTTTGGCTGCTGAGCTGTGCAGCAGTGCTGTATGCTGTACATTTTGTTGCTGCTCAACATGTCTGGACTGAAATAATGTATGTGATGATGTATTTATATTAACTGATGGTACAGCAATATTTTTTCCTGTGGTATAAATTTGGCTTAGGCAGGTTACTCGTGTGGCTGTCTTGTATTTTGCTGTATACTAAAGACAAGCTATTTTAAAACTCTTTGCTGGGGAAACTGTTCCTGACCTTGGACTGAATATAGCACCTGCAATTTTCAGTGTCTGTTTTTATCTGCCCCTTGTTTTGGGGATTAGAAGTAACTTTTTAATGGTGGCTGTGTCCTGCCAGTTAAAAGCTGCTCCTGATGGAGGAGTGTTAGCAGTCATCTAATAATGATAGTTTAATGACTGTGAATAAAAGGGCCAGCAGTACAAAAAAGAAGTGGTTATCGCCGTCTCAGTGCGCGGCTGGACAATGCCAGCGCATAAGAAGATAGATATAGAAGTTTTAATGTATGTGCCTAACATAAAAGGGTAGAAATGCATTTTGGTTACGATTCTAGATAAATTTTCACGCAGTTAAAATTTTAATTTAATCTTGTATCCTAACTCTTTTTTATCTAAGCGGTGGCTTGTCAAATAGTTTTTCTTCTGAAAACCAGTAATACTTGCCCTAAAGGTGTGTGTATCCCAGCAATCAGTATCCAAAGGACAAAGTGTTCGGAGGAGGAAGGGTTATATAGAAGCTGGATGAATTGGTTCAGATTTCATCTGGAAATGGCAGGTAGAGAGAGTTAAGTTGCCATTTGCCTCCTTGAGTTTGATCTGGTATGGAGATGGAGAGAAGTCTGAAAGAGGAGTGGAAAGGAAAACATGGCTGGGGGAGTGGAGTTGGGAAGGGGGTTTGAGAGCTTTCGAGGTGTGTTTGGGGCAGGAAGACTCGATGCAGTGATCTGGAAAGCAACTCACTCCTCAGACTGAGAGTGATTTCAGTAGCTAGTATGAGATTTTAGTAAGAATACTTTCACGTATCGGCTCATATGGAAACGTCTATAATGTCTCAGTGTCAGACTCAAGGTACCCTTTTTTAATGTAGTTTGTAGCAACACTTTTAGGACTTGGCAGGCTTAAGGAACCTGAATGCACTTTTTCAATTACAGTTTGACCTAATATTAGTGTGCATGGACAGAGGAGGTATGTTGGGCTGTTCTGAAGGAACACACGGGTATTTGGGAGCTGTCTTAAAAACTCAGAAGTTGTTCCACTGGTTACCTTCAGAAAGGCCTTTGTTGTTCTCCCTGCAAAGTCAAGTTGTAAATGCAATTCTTTGCTAGTATTATATTGCTTCCTGCTATATGCAGCTTATCATAACGCTTGGACTCAGAAATGACTTTGAGCTTATAAAACGCAAAGCTACATGCAATATAAATATTGGAGATGGAAATAATTTGAAGAGTGGACTAATGCCGTGATGTTTGTCTGCCCTTTCCCCCATCCAAGGAAAAGGACTAATGGTTTGTTTGCTATATGCCAAGTCGATGTTCTAGGGAAAACCTGGGCTTTACTCTCAACACCTGTATTCACAAAAGACATCGACTCAGGTTTCAGCTGGAGAGAGAGGTTTGTGAAGGATCCTTTGAAATGGTAAAGGAAGGATGTTTGCAACAAGTAAATAGTTTTTTCCCTCTCCTTTTGTTGTGGTATTGTCTTGACCCTGGCCAAAGCATCTGTCAAAAGGTTTTGTGCCCTGCAATATTTATATCAATCTCATTGGTTTTAATAGAAACTGTTCTGTGTTTTAATATGTTCCAACTGTTTTGGGACTGGTTGATTGTCAAAGAACATTCTGGTAACTTCAGAGGCTTGTGAAGCACTCAGTGTCCTGGCCACTCACCAGAATAGGTTTCACATGATTCATCCTGCTGCACTCAGCCTGTTCTGAAAAACAGCAAGTCTTTAGGTGTCTAGAAGCTTCTTGGAACGAATTCTGCATCTCATCCACTATCTTGGAATGGAGAGTTTTCTCCAGTTCTTTTGTCCAGGGTATTTTGTGATTTAGGCCTATTTCTGCAGCCTGGGGAAGCCACGTTGTACTGAGCCAGTGGAAAGCTAATTTTCAGTTGGTAGAGAGACAACGTTTGCATCTGGATTAACTTTAGACTAGCATTCAGGTATGCTTGCTGTTGCAGTGAAATCTCATTTTCATTATTATTGCAAGACTTTGGCTTTAGCTGTTCGTCCTGGTGGAAATGTTGCAAGACCTTGGGCTGAACTCTCATCGTAATGTCAGTTCTCTTTGGCTGCACATTATCTAGAATTGGAAAAACAGGCCTTTTCTAGTCTTAACCCAACCCAAACTGGTTTTTTCCTGGGATGATCTCCACACACCAAAATGGGATGTGAGTTTCAGGTCTCAAAATGCCTCTGTGCACCTCAGCTCCAATATGCTTGGCTGTATTTGATGGGGAAGGTCCTTTCAGACCAGGCTTGTGGTAGCACAGATGGTTAGAAACAATTGTTTTCCTGCTTGAACTGGTGAAAATCTTGTTAAACAATTTTATTTTCCCATAGTCTAGAGGGGAACTAAAGCTTTCGGAGCCTATGGTAACTGGTATGGCTGGAAATCTCATTTATTAGGAATTGAAATTCCGTGTCTGACCACAAGAAAGAATTCTGTTTAGACTGTCTTGTGGAGACAGAATGAAACAGATGGAAGGTGTTTGAACGCTGTACGTCACTATTTAGGGGTGGTTATTTCAAGAGGGAGGAATTGCTGTGATACTGTTACGGGCAGGGTGATACACGGGAGGTTTAGAGGCTCCTCTGTTTATTGTCTGAGGTATTTGAAGACTAAACTAATACACACGTTTTTCCTTCCCTAAAGGTTCTGCCAATTCTTGAAATCCTGTATCACGTTGAAGAAAGGAATTCACACCATGTTTACATGGCTCTTATCATTTTGCTGATCCTTACAGAAGATGATGGCTTCAACCGATCCATTCACGAAGTGGTGAGTTGTTTTGGTAAATAATTCTTCAGCTCTAAAAATCATTTAAATATTTCTTTTTATAAAGATACATCTGTATATCTGTTTCCTCAGCAGAGGCTGTATGTGTTCGTCCAAATTTGACGGCATACACCTATTTCTTTTGTAAGGAGTAGTAACCTGAAGTTAGAAGAGTCATTTCAAAACTTTCCCGAGTGAACAAACGCGCTCCCTCTTGTAGAGGAGATGCTGCATGTACCTCTTTTTCTCTCTTTTTTTTTGGTGTTTCCTGTTACAAATTAACGTAGCATTAGCCAGGCAGGCTGCCTCAGAGGTGCTGAGTGTTTGGCATGGAAGTGGAGGGCTAGAAGAGAGAGAAAAACAGAAAACCTTTTTTTTATTTCTCTTGAAAAACTTCGCTTAACCAGTTTGAGGCAGCTGAGAGGAGCTTTGAGTTGGAGTTTTATTTTCCAGACTGAACGTTAACTTCCTTACTTGATGTTTCTTTTTCTTTCTCCCAGATTAATATCTATTTTATGTTGTCCATATATTATGATCTGAATTTTGACTAGTTTTGATGGGCCTTGACCATCTGTGCTGCAGAATACCTTGGACGATTAGGTTCTAGTGTCCTAGCTTCTAAAGCTATGATAATGCAGAAGATGCCTGCACTGATTTTATTTAATTTTTTGACTGGGACATGGAAACTCTCTTTTGGGGTTATGTGAAATTAATGAAATATAAAAAGCTGGAAGCAAGTGTCAAGGTATCTAAACAGAACTCTTCTCCCAGGTGAATTTCCAGCCTGTCTTGGAGGGAACTGGCATTTTTTCTTGGTGCCAAGTGGTAGAGGCTTGCAGTATTTACTCTCTGAAATTTCAGATTATTTCCTATAGCTCTGTATGTAGAAAACAAGAAAAGAGATGATGTTTATATGCAATTTCCTGGGAATACCTTTTAGGAAGCCGCTCTTAGGAGGGACGCTCCCAGTAACCATGCAAATGACTGAAACAACATTTTCCTGAAGCTTTCTTCTGCTTCACCTTTGTGTGCCTTGAACACATACATACGCACTGCATGTCTGTGGTGTGTATTTTTGGGTTCCATGTCGCTAAGTCATTTAACTTCTCTCATAAATTGAGCTTGGTGAGGGTGAGAGTACAGCAGACAAGGTTTCGCTCCTGCCTCTTTCTCTTCCCCCATCCTTCTTCGTTCGTTTTAAAGCCTTTACACACTGTCTTCCAATAAATTCATTACTGGATAAGTAAAAGTGGAAGATTTCCCTAAAATTGGTAAGGAGCATCCAGCTGTGGAATGAAAACATAAATCAAGTTTTCTTGTCCAGTTCATTCTTGCCTTTGCAGCTAACCCTGCCAATATAGCTGTAGTGTTTTCTGTGCAATGTGGATATTAGTTTGCTACTTCCATTTAAAAAAAAAAACAAACGCAAACCCCACCTTCTTCCTTTTACCCTGCACTGATTTTTTTCAGTCCTGCCTTTGCTGATTCCATCATCTTCTCAATTCAATCTTTGATTTTACTTCAGATTTTCATTAACTTCTCATTTCTTTTACTCTGTGGTTGTGTTTTCCCACTCCATAGCGTCTGGTGAGAAGCATCCATTTATTAATAACGTTATGTGGCCAGAGTTTTGCTAGTTTTGCTTCTTAGCTAGGTAGTGAGAGGTGGCTGTGAAGTGCCTGAGCCTGCAAGCTTGTCTAGGTGAACTCTTCCTGTTAGCCCTACTGCAGAAAAACCTGTGAAAATGGACACTTTTACCATCAAAAGCCAATGGAGTGCTGTGACACTGCAGACGATAGATGTGGAATAACCTTAATTCTTCCACCTGTGCTCCTCTTTTCCTTACTATTCTTTCTCTTACCCTTTTCTCCATTCTTTGATGGATGGGGGCAAGTTTCATGCTGAAGGAGAGGGCGAACTTGGAGGCTAAGTAGAATGCTTTTCACACTTGCAGCGCTTTTCTTATTGAATTTGAAGGCTTTGTCTTGCCCCCTGCTCTTAATCTTGGTGTCGCGTGGACGGATTGGATGCAGTGAAGGAGAAAGAGGAGGTTCCCCGTTGTTCAGAACTTCAACTGTGCACTCTGAAAGTCACCTAAATAAACTATGCTATAGACAAAAGAGTTGATGACTGTGATACCAGCTCTTAAGTATTCCTTAGAGAAAGGATTCCTTATCTATAGAAAAACGACACTCTGTTATACTTCAAAAAAAAAAAAAAAAAAAAGTTACGCTCTTGATCCACTTTATCTATGGCATTCCTGAACTTTACGGAGGGATGTGGATATCAAAATACAAATGTGAGCATTGCATCTTGTCTTGTGAACTGTGGGTCGTGGGTTCCTACAGATCCCACGATGGGGAGTAAGTGTAGTTAGTGCCCCACTTTGTGGAAAAAGGATTCAAAAATCATATTGATAAGTCACTTCCCCTCACCCATCTTTTTGAATTATTTAAACGGATGCTTCCCGGTATGAATGACCAAGTTACTATTCAAAAACTACAGTGTAAAGTATGAAATTAGTCTCATACTTCCTTAAAGATTAACTCCACATCTCCTAAAGGCTGAGAGGGCAGCAAAATGAGTGGAGTCAGGGAAGCTGGACAGGTATTTCTGTAAAAGGTGAACATCTAGTGTCAGTTACACACCTGGAATGAAACTCTTCCTCACAGCAAACATTTATCAAATGTTAGCAATTACAGCAGGATTATTTTTTTCCCCCACCACTTGGCTACAGTATGAAGGAAAAAAGGATTTGATGTATTTTAAGTCAACCTGTTTTTCTCTCTGCTGCTGTGTAGCGTGTGTACTGTTCTTATAAGAAGTATGACTGCACAGTCCATTTATGGGCTATTTTCCTTTGTGGTATTTAACCCACATTTATTTATTGATTTTTAAGATTAATTTTAGTAAGCACAGTTTTATAAATCTTGTGATTATACCGACTGGTAAAGAGCTCAGGAAACCACAGAAACTCTTTTTGACTGCTGAAGCATTTTTTGTTTAAAATGAATGTGGTCTTAACTGCCTGGAAAATATGATCAAAACCATAGGTCCTGTTCCTGCAACTGGCTTAATGCAGTTAGGCCCCTGTAGCCACGTAGAGCTCCATTTCTTCAATAATAATAATAATAATAATAACAACAACAGAGTGAGTGAGTAAATGCAAGAATTCCCTAAAGGGGACAAGTATTTGTGATTTTTCTTCTCTGATTTATGAAACTGTAATTAAGATTACACCGGATGTCAAAATAACATCATATAGTACCTCATGCAGCAGTAACCTACAGTGCTACTCTAGTACTTTATGCTGTAGTAAATAGCAATAGACTCTGAATCACGATTTAACTGTGTTTACTTTTATTGTGTTAAGAAATATCCCACAAGCAAAGTTATAGGAAACTGAGACTGAGAATCTCAGTGCTCGGTATATATAGAACTAAGTTCCTGTTCTTTGCATCTGCAGTTCTTGCACCCTGAGTTGTAGGTGTCAGGGAGCCTGGTGTTAAAAAGAGTAATTAATCGAAACCTCTCAATTTTTTTTTTTTAATTTTTTTTTTTACTTATTCTTGTAAGACCACCCCAGTCTGAGCTTTTTGGGTTTCTTTTTTCCCTTTTTAATATTATCTACAAACCAATGAAATTGTTCAAATTGTGGCACTGGTTTCAGGTAGATGATTTTGAAATTTAAGGTACTTTCGTGTTTCGTGCTTCTGAAACCCCAAACCACGTGAGGGATGGTGGTGGTTGCTGCTGTTGTTTTTTAAATAGGCATTTCATTGCCTCTGTGCTATGGTTGCTTTCTTCAGCATGGGGGAGAGGAGAGCAGGGGTGACAGGGACTGGTATGTAACTTTTTAACTTTGAATTTTGGGGTTTTTTTGTTTTTTGTTTTTTCAGAATAGTGGCCTATTCCAAGGCATTTTCAAAGGTTGGTGTTTTTTAAGTTTCAGTGAGAAACGTTGGCCATTTTTGGAGTGAGACTAGGGCATGAACGTGTCTTGTCCATGGTTACAACTGTCAACGTGTTCTTTAACAAGCTCTGGTACCTTCATGTTTTGCATTAGGAATTTGAAATTCGGCAGGTGGTCTTTGTGCTAGGGCTCTGCTGCTGATAATCTGACTAAATTTGACCAAATTAAAAATCTCTGGAGGAAGGGGGAGCACAGCAGATACGTAGCCGGAGGTGGCCTGATGTCCATGGTGATTGAATATTCTCATTTTGCTGCTCCCAGAGCCAGCTGGGCTGTTTGCACCCTCCCCTGCCCCAGGGATCATGTATCAGTTGAGATGCATAAGGACAAGCTGAAGCTTGTGGAAGTGCTGCTTCCAGCTCCCGTGGGATGGGACTGTGAGCCCAGTGATGCTTCTGTTGCTGCTTGGCAATGGTTGAAGCCATATAGAATCATTTAGGTTGGAAAAGACCTTTAAGATCATCGACTCCAACTGTAAACCTAACACTGCTAAGTCTACCAGTAAACCGTGTCCCTAAGCGCCACATCTACACGTCTGAAGAAAGCGTATAGGAACCTGATGTGACAACGATTAGGAGAAATTTGGAAGAGGGGGTGGCTGGCGGCACAAGGAACATGTGGTGGGTGCAGTGGGGAGAGAGACGAATTAAAGAAGAGACGGGTAAGATTTGGGATTGCTGAGCAAAGAAATGAGAAAAGAGGCAGGGTAGCAACAGAGTGACAAAATGCTGGAGGAGGTGAAGTCGGACTTCTTTTTGATGAGAAACTGGAATGGGCAAGGTGTGGGTGGGGGAAGTGGAAGTTGGGAGGAGAAGGATCTGAGAAGGAATGGGGTCTGGGAGGGCAAGGAGCTGGGTGTGGGCTACAGGGAGGGAAAACAGGAAGGGTGAAGGCTTGTGCGTGGCACAGGGAGCCCTAGGTGGATGAGAAACCCATGATTGGAGACATTGGAGGGATCAAAGTCCTCCTCGAGGTTATTGAACTTGTTCCAATCCTATTCCTCTTGCCCCGTGGGGACACCCTTTGTGAGAGAGCACGTGATGGGACCTGGGATCCCTCATAGTGTGAATCAAGGAACTTCCACTCTGGTTGATAAAGTGCAGCGGTGTGCCCCACAGAATAATGCCAAAGGGGGTGGGAAGAAACACAGGCCTCGTTTGATTTGTGGGAGAGGGTTGCTTTGCTATTTCCCTCATAAATGAGAGACTATAAGAAACAGCTTATTAGAGATTTAATCAGTAAGTTGATCTTTTGTCGGGGTAACTGTGTTTTATCTCGGAGGGGAAAAAAGAACAACCCTTAGGTATCGCTTTAGAGCAAATTGAGTAAAAATCTTTGTTTTCAATAAGCACCTGGAAATATGTCCCTTAATGTGCTATTGCTTTGGATTTCCATTGTGTGTGATGTCAAAACAAATAGTATTTATACTACCCATTTTCATAGATATATATTTTGTTTTGAAAAGTATTTTAAATTTTCAGTACTCCGAGCATTCAGAAGGCAGGAAATGAAATGTGCAACCACAACTTATCCCTGTTATATTTATATATTACAGAACGTAACCATTACTTAATGGTCATATAGCATTCTTCAAATAACAGTATATTTTTCTTCTGGAAGGTTCAAGTGCTCAGCTTGATATTTTTTTTCTTGTCAGAGTGGTTCATTTATTTATTAATATAAAATCTTCTCTTGAAAACAGATACATTCATGTGGTCACAAATAAGATGTTTTTAAGAAACCACAACCAATTAATTGCAACCGAAGTGACTCTCTATGCTTATTTTAGCATTTTGCAGTTGTGAAGTAACCCACTAACTGGCTCTATCTGCACCTAGGTTTATGCTTAGCAGCCTTGGGATAATCAAGTTCTCTAGCAGAGTATCTTCTTGCAGGGAAGCTCATATGTGTAATCTGTTAATTACACAACTGACAGCTTTTTAACTTTTCAGTTGCCTGTTGTGTGAAAATGCATGTGGATTTTTCTTTGTCTTTCAGGCTATTCCTGTTAATCATTGTTGTCCATCCTGACTAGTTGTCCTTGTTTACTGAAACTCCTTGGATGACTTGCTTTCATTTATACCATCATCACTTTGTCTTAAAATAGTATTAGTGACTTGTTATAACCTGAAATTATACCTGTTTCCACATCCACTCATAGCCTGCTATATGTGGAAACCTTTCTTGTAGTGATTTCACGTTTCCTATTTGTTCCTCAGCCTTGACCATTCTTCCCTTAAATACCTCGCAAGTCTTTCCCTCTTCCGCGTGTTCTGATTCTTCTGTCTTTTTGGCAAAAAGTGTTCAGAAATTGTCACACTTGAGCCTGTTGCTGGGCATGTTTGTCACCTTAGCCAGCGCTGCGCTATTATTAAACAGTGGTTTTCCCCTCTGTAGGTTATAGTCACTGGCTTCACTTCAGCTCCCTGTGGGAAATAGGAGGGTGCTGACAAAAAGTCAGGTGCTAGGTAGCGTGTGATAACGGAGATCTGTTTCTGTTTCTCTCTTTCTATTTCTCTATTTCTGTTTCTATGATGCGAATTTTTATTTTCTCTCTTCATATATGGTCCAGAAATGACTTCTGCATCTCAAACTGCATCACCTTACCTACTAACATTAATTTTCTCAGCCTACCAAATGTCTTCAGTAGCTATATCTTACACTAAAATGAAAGAATCTAGTCTGTAATGATATTTGGGGTATACCTCTTGTTGCAGAGGCCTTTGTATGCTTGATTTTCAAAGCATAAATGGGTAAGAATCCTTTTAGGAGGTTCCTCCTTTTTAGGAGGTTCATCAAAACACCACCAAGATCTTTCACCGTAGGCAAATGCAATCTTCTCTGAAATACTTCATGGAAGAGGCTTTCAGGCAGGCTAGGAATAAAATGAAGGAGGAGAGAGTTCGATAAATGCTAATTAAGATGCTATTTCAAATGTCTCGTACTGTGAAAGAACTTCAAGAGACACAGAGTTAAGGTGAGAATGAGGGTGGGAAGTAAATGAAAGAAACGTACGTGCACGTGGAATTTGCAGAACCTGAAAGGTTAAAAAATACCCCCAAAACCAACCAAACAAAAAACAAAGCCCAAAACCAAAAAAGGCATTTAAAAGATAATACTTATAAAGTATTACCCTTGTCTAGAATAAGCTCCACAGGATTCCTTTTTTTTTCTACTTGGGTTTTGCTTTAGAATCTATTGACTAAGAGTTTTGATAAAGCGTACATGTAATTACGTCTTGACTATTAAGTATTACTTACGGTAGGATCCTACACAACACTAAGGGAAATATAATATCCCCCAGTGCCTTGTGTTTAATAATAACCTGTTTTTTGCCAGGAAACCTCCTGTCACAAATGCTGGGAAAAGCCACAGTACACGTTGCGGAGCTCGGCTTGGGGTGCTCTGCGGCGGAGTACTTGAAAAGCAAGCGCCTTGCTGGCTGTCAGGGGATGGGTGGCCTGGGCAGCCAGGCACTTACGGGGGCATGAAGCTTGAGGTAGCCAAGAAAATCAGGTTTGTGAAGATGGTGGCTGCTTTTCTGCCCCAAAAGAGGAGTCCTATAAGAATGCTTCTTTTACCAAAAAAAAAAAAAAAAAAAAAAAAATTTTTTTTTTTCCTTTTAATTCTGCTGCTTTTAATGTTTCTGATTAATCACAGATAGGTCTGTCATGACTGCAAATTTTGCTGCAAGGAACTGCTGGATGCATTTCCCAAAGGTCGTCTTTGTCATTGTGCCATTTATTTGATAGGATAGGTCTTTGCTTTGTGTTTGGAGCTGATAAAAATGCTTTTAGTGGCATAGGTGGGAGTATGGTGTGGAAGGGAGGGAGGACTTGGTCCCGAGTGATAATGAAAAGAAACCCTTAAAGCAAAGAGAGCCGGTGACATACGCATTTGGGATTTGAGGGCAAAAGTTGATGGATAAAATGAAACAGAATTATATGTAGGTTACAGGGCTTTTTGAGTATGTATTTCAGAGTAGGTGACATAAAACCATTATAGTCTAACCTCTCCGTTCTCAACACTAATGTAACTTGTATTACTGCGGTGTTTCGAGTGCCTGTTGGGTCCTCAGTGCAGCGTGGTGCTTAAGATCTTTGATGCTTCACAGATTGTAGTATAAATCATTTGCTTGGTTTATGGGGTTTTGTGGGAGGCACACGCTCTGTGGATGTGTCTTAAACTTACTGCAGAAATTAAGGCTGCTGTCTAGAAAAGAAATTTGGCAATAGGCATGCTGTAAAATACAACTGGGGGTGTTTAGCCTGGAGAAGAGGAGGCTGCGGGGAGACCTTATCGCTCTCTGCAACTGCCTGAAAGGAGGTTGTGGTGAGGTGGGGGTCGGTCTCTTCTCCCAAGTCACAGCGATAGGACGCGAGGAAATGGCCTCAAGCTACACCAGGGGAGGTTTAGATTGGGTATTAGGAAAAATTTCTTCACCGAAAGCTTGTCAAGCACTGGAACAGGCTGCCCAGGGAAGTGGTTGAGTCACCATCCCTGGAGGTATTTAAAAGGCCTGTAGACATGGCGCTTAGGGACATGGTTTAGCGGTGGACTTGGCAGTGCTGGGTTAACGGTTGGACTCAGTGATCTTAAAGGTCTTTTCCAACCTAAATGATTCTGTGATTCCGTAATTTAGAAAGGTTTGGACAGATCCAGGCTCTGGGCTGAATGGAAGAAGCTGCGTTAGTAAAATAGCTCTTGGTCTGCTGTTTCCTTCTCAAATATAGGCAAAGAGAAAAAGGTTGCTTAACACACTGCCTTTGAGCTGAACAGTGTGTGTGACCGTCATTACTAATACCCTTAAAAAATAGAAAATGCGGAATTTCAACTGACAAATTAAATATTATGGAAACTACAACTATGGGGTGACCTTTTTGGATTCCAGTCCTGTGCTTTTTTAGTGATTAGCAACCAAGTGACTACATCATTTAAAAATTACATACAATTGTAAAGTAAATGCCTGGTTATCAAAGAAACGAACTAACCCTTCCTTTGCCATTACCATTAATAAGAGAAGGCGGTGTTTTGCACCTTCAACAAATAAATAACGAGATCTAAATACCCGTGCGTTGGTTGTCCGTTTCTCCAGGTTACCTGAATGTATGAGTACAACCAACGTTCGTTCTTTCAGACGTGGAATCATTTCTCGGTGGCAATGTGGAGTTGTAGTGGAAGAGTCCTGCAGTACCAAACCAAGGGATGGTGCTATGGTGTAACGCTTTGTAATGAGAGATACCTAAACTTTGGGCCTGGATTTTGTCACAGATTTTGCAGAATTTAGTATTATATTCCTTCAGAAGCCTGTATAGATATCATTGCATAGATTATTCTTTTTTTTAGGTAGCTGTATGAGGCTTTAGATTCTGAAAGTGCTATTTTTTAAATGTTTCAAAATTTCACTAATTTATATATATCATTTTAATTTTGCTTTCCAGGTACCCCTTCTTTTTCACAAATAAAATTGATTCTTTCCATCACAGTTTATATTAATGTATATATCTTAGAAGGAGTGAATAGTATAAAATCAGCAGCAGCTGGAGGTAGTCCCCAGCATCACCTTTCTCTTTGTCTTCTGCAAGTCATTCAGTGGCCAGCTCTCCACATCTCCTCGTAGGAAATCGGTTGCTACTGCTCCATCCTCTCTCTTAAGAAAGAAGAGGTTTTGGTGAGCGAGCTTGTTAGTGGAAGAGGGAATTCTAAAAGCAGAAATGATGTAAAATGAAGGGCGACAATTCTTTTCACTCATCCAAAGGAGAGGTGGGAAGAAGGGATATAGTCAGAAGTGTGTTTTCATGTAACTTTTTAAGAGAATAGGTTAATGAATGAAGTTGATGGGTGAGGTTGGTAAGGTTTGGATTTTTAAGACATCTGAACATGAAGTTTCAATGAAACGCACTTAATATATCAAAGTTATGCAGAGTGACAACTTTGTGTGGAATAGTCCGTGTTAAACAGATTTTTGTTTTGACACAGAATAACTCTGAATTTATAGAGGATCTTCTCCATGATTTTAGGGCAGTTCCTGTTGACTCATTTTTACCAGTTCTTGAAGACAGGGGGTGTTTGTTCATGTGTTTGCTGTATCAGTCCAGGTTGGTCGGCTGAGTACTCTAAGAGGAAAGAGCAGGTTGATTCTTCTTCTGCAATAAACTCAGAAATGGTGGTAAACTTCATCCTCCCTGTTAGTGGAGAGCACTGAAAGATATGATGCTCTTAACCTAGCTGATGACTTTCTCTAACCTACTGAGGGAAGAGACCTCACCTCTGGCAAGAGAAGAGCTTCAGTGTGAAGGCAATGGTTAACCTGTTGATCTGCCCTGCGTCCTTCGGCATGTGCGCTCTTGCCCATCAGTCAGAGCTTGTACGTGCTGCCTCTTGCCCAACTTGTAATGAGGGAAAATGGGAAGGAATTGGCAATGTTAGTCAGGTGTCTAGGGTGGAACCGGAGACTTTATAAAGTGTAAAGGGTAAGATCAAAAAGAATATAGGAGTGTAGTGGCACAGGGCATAGAAATGAGGGAATTGCCAAATTTAATAACCTTTCTACAGTGAGTGTGTTTCCACATGACTTCTAATAAAGTTGATGAGATCTACTAGGTGATAACACTGCAGAGGTCTGTTTGTTGTTTGTTTGTTTGTTTTAATTTTTTTTTATTCTTCCTTTAGAATATGGTAGGTTTTGGTCACATTTGAGGCTGGAAGCTAATTTAGCTATCCTAAGGAATGCGAGAGTCCAGACAACTTTCTATCTATGTTCTTATTCAGACCTGCATGCTGAAGAACCTTGTTCTTTTTTTTTTTTTTTTCAGATATTGAAAAATATCACTTGGTATGCTGAGCGTGTCTTAACAGAGATCTCACTTGGGAGTCTCCTGATACTAGTCGTGATAAGAACCATCCAGTACAACATGACACGGACAAGGGTGAGAGTTGCGTGGAGCACTTACGCACGTAGTGTGGATTTCTAACTGCAACAGCGTGACTTGAATTTCAAACAGGGTGTAGGATTTTCTTCATTCTGTTGCAGCCAGTTGGCATCTGAATTTACAGGAGGGAAGGAATGGGAAGATCAGCTGTATTAACTGAGCACAGTTTTAAGTGCTTCTGAACTTGTAATACCATCTCTGTATTATCGTTCAACTCATTGGGTAGGTTTCTCTAATGTCTATGATTCAGGCACTGAACTGCACATCTTCAGGGGAGAGGGAGAAGTTCCTTTATAGGTTGCTTGTCTCTATTCAGTTACTCAGAAATGGGAATTTCAGCTCTATTTATTGTTAGTGCTTTTATGAAGTAGGACAGTGTCTGGGCCGTAAAACCTTTTTAAGCTCCAGCAAAGCAAAACTGCTTCAACTTTATAGCCTCGTATCAGATTGGGTTTTTTGCATTTTTCAAGCATTTGATTCTTTACCTTATCTCAAACATGTAATGGTATTATGCACTTTTGAATGTTTTCAACAATTAAAGGCACAGAAGTTTTTACATGAAAAAGTAGCAAAAAAATGTTTAAATATATTTTAAATTGGAAAATGTAAAGATTTCACTTTTAGGATCAAAAGATGTGGAAGAAATGAGGACATTCTTGGCATATATTTGTAGGATTTGGAATCTGTTATGTTATGTAAATGCGTATTTTAGACTTGAATAGGGAAAATAAATCCCTATTGGACTGGATAACTGGACAAGTTTGGTCTGCAAAAACTTTTGACTTCGATGGGGCCATCATGTAAATCCTTATCTGGTCAAATGATTTCAGGGATGCTAAGAAGGGGACCAGGTCTCTGAAGTACCATATGGTTACGGTTGTGGGATATATAGAATGCTTTGAAAGAGTTAATAGGGAGATGAGTTACAAAGCAGAAAATTTTAGCATAAGACTGCAAAAAGGAGAGAGAGGAAGAGGGAGGAGGAGAATGTCTTTCAGTATTTGTTACATCTACGATGTCATTGTAAATCAACATTGCTAAAGATAGGAAGACACCCACATACACATATGTGTGTATACCTACGCCCATAGACACTCCTGAAATCTGTGTGAAACAATCGCTCTTTTATTAAACCTTATATTTTAAGAAAACATATTTAAAACATCACCAAGTATATACACATTGCATTTCTGCTATATGCTTTTGACCATGTCCTTTTAAGCCACATATATTACTCAGTCTTTTGAATGATTCCTGCAGTGGGTGTCAGTCTATATCAAAAGGACAATGTGATGTGATTTTTTTTTTCTCTTTCCTCTTCTTTCTGACAGGACAAATACCTGCATACCAATTGTCTGGCAGCCTTAGCAAATATGTCAGCACAGTTCCGCTCACTTCATCAGTATGCTGCTCAGAGGATCATCAGGTAAATATAAAACTTCAGAAACAGACTTGTGAAACTCATCTTTGCTGAAACTCAGGAGTAGAGGAACTTGAATTTTATATGCCTTAGTAGACGCTGATGAACTAAATAGCTGAAAAAACTGAATAGCTAAAGAATCCCAGAATAAATCTTATTTGCTTTATACCTGAATCCGTTCTGAATGCACAAAAAATATTAGCTTCTCCGCTTGAGAAACTTCTCACTTTTGATTCTCTTAACAGCTCAGTAGCTGCTTTCAAACCGGAAGGTTTTCAGGGATTTGTGTGAATTATGCTTTTTTCAGTCGCGTATCACGTTATTATAACAGTGCACTTAGTGGTGGTTCTCAAGTACTCTGCAGACTGGATTTTCAACTCACTTTACTTCTTCCTGCATATTTGGCAAAAGATCTATTTGTTAAATCAGACATAATGCAATGATCGCTTTGTGATGAAGCCCTACAAATATAGGCAATAAAAACCTACACCCATGCTTTTCAAGTGATAAAGTTTATTAGCCTGTATAGTAATAAATAGTCAATATCTGCTCCGGTTTGAAAATAGGGCCATAACTTTAAAGAGGTAGATATTGAAGCTGGTCCTTCCTGTTTTGTATCTGTGCTGCAGACCACTTTTGTAAAGGCAGGTAATCGCGCGTCAGGCATCCCTCTTATGTTGGCAGCCGGCCCTGCTCCACGCTCCGAGGGAAACTGGGAAGGTCCTTGCTAATGTCATCTGGAATAAACTGTTATAGTGCTTGTCAAGTACAGTCAGTGTGCCAAAAATAAGTAAATGATAACTGCGTGCCTATATGCTTTGTAAAGGACTGGGTTAACATCTTGTTCTTTAACCACTGCTCTTTAGGATTTAATTCTCGCTGAGCCCCTTCTCTTTTGGAAATGGTTGGTTGTAAAACTGTGGAGGAGTAACCAGGATGAATGCATTCTGCCATTACCTTATCCCTGCTTGACACTCGCCCTTTTTTCACACCCCTGGCAATCATAATGCGCGTTCAGAATTTGAATTGAAGCTGTTTTCCCGTTACGTATTGCAGACATTGTCTTAAATACCTGCTCTCTTCATTTCTCAAATCACAGGCATGGAGTCTGAGTTTTCCAGGCAATTGCAAATGTTGGCCTCTGAAATCGCAGATCCTAGCGTGGCGTGAGATCGAGCTACCTTGATGCTCAAAAACTTGGTCTGGTTTTTACTGTGATACTTTGTTTTCCACTTTCCTATGTTCCCGGTTTCTGATTTTGTTCCATTTTATTCTACTGCTGTTTCCGCAGACCAAAGCGAGGTGTGCTCCTCTGGTCCTGTTTGGACCAGGAAGAGGTTATCTTGCTAGTCCCATTGCAGCTGGCTGTCATCACTGCTCAGTAATGTTGTAGTCATCCAGCGTAACCGCGTGCGTATTTTTGCGTGGCTTGGCTTTTGTCAAAATGCTCTGAGTTTAAGGACGTCTACTCTTCAAAATTTGAACTCATGGTTCAAAGTAAGCTCAGCTGGATTATTTTGATTTAATGGGGTTATGAAATGGCTGAGCATGTGGTCTGCTGGCTTATCAGAAGAGGCGGCAGCCCTCAGTAGAGAAGCAGCAAGCTCAGTACCTTTGCAGACATGTCTCACCTCAACCTCACATCTCAGAAACGTGAAAGGAGCCTTTATGTGCTGTGAGGTTCCTCCCTACACCAGCCTCTTCCAGCCTTCTCACACACGGTTTTCACCATCAGTAATGGTATCTTTGAGGCAGATTGACTCCCTGACGTTTAAGATCTATCTCAAGACCCAAGGAAGGATGTGCAACACCCAGAAATTCTCTTGCACTCCATGTGTGCAACGTTTCAACAATCTGCTGGGACGTTTGGGTGCCTTATTCGTCATCTCTCTAGACGTGCATAGTTACAATGAGACTTGAACATTGCTGCTTGATTTTAGTTGTGAAATAATTGTGCTGATATTCTTATTGAAGGCGGACAGACTTCTGTTGCTTAATGCTGATGCAGGCGGAAAGGAGGCAATAGGGGTGAATGGCAGAAAACAGGGAAAAACAATTCTGTCGCATTGAAATTGTCTCTCAAATTATCTGTCTTTCATTGTGTGAAGGACTAACAAAGCCACACTTGAAATGTGCCAAATAGAGAGACCTTAGAGCAAACACATAGTACTGGCATATTCGAAACTCTTAGTTCTTCCAAAGATCTAAGCTCTTAGTAGCTACTGTTGGTTGGTTTCTGTATGGTTTTTAGTAGAGAGACGCTTTGCGTGGGATCTGAGCTGGGCGGTATTACAAATAATAACCAAACAATACACAACCAACTGTAGTGTGGTGGGATAGCAGTCTAAGAAGGATGCTGGTTATTCCAACCAACGGGTACCAGCAGAGTTGGAGCTGTATTTTTATAGTTGGATGTAATGTAAGGAAAGGTACAGAAAATAGACATACTCAACAACTGAAAAAGCAAAACAAAAAGGCAATATGATATAATATATATCATATATAATATGATATTCTTACATAATCCAAAGATATTCCACGCTGTTATTTTTAAGCTTCTGCCTTGTTGTAGCAAGACATTCCGTACTAGTATAGGGTAGAAATTGTAATGAAGGAGGTAAATTTAAAACGGAATCAGAAAAACAAGAGGAGGGTTAGGAAATGTGTTTAATTTTTCTCCCTCAGTTTTTATGTGTAATGTTGACCGAAGATCTTATTTTGCAGGTAGAAAACTGTACATCTGGACAATAGGCAAAAATGGTCACCAAGACTAGGATTTAATTTGCCACTATGATCAGGATTGCTTATAAATCAAAAGACCCTACTATAAAAATGTATTAAAGCCTGTTGTAAAGTGTCCTGTGGGGCTAGGACATGGGCAGGCTGGAAGGACGTGTCAGTTCCAGGGCAGCCTGTCTCCTGTAAGACTTTACTGCGAGTACGGGAACATTTTCTTCTCGGGAGCTTTACAACTTTGGGTTCCCTGGCAGGCTTAAGCACCATAAAGGAAGTATTTTAACCTGGTTTCCTCTCAAAAAACACAGATTTGTTAGAAAGTTTCAGTTATCAAGAAAAGCAATGGGAGTAAATACTAATGAATACACATATTTCATAAGAGATGGATGTTTTGAGGCGTACATTGTCCTTCCTTTTCCTACCTTATGAATTCTGTTAACCACTATTATTAAATTTAGCCAGCACTGATGGACTCAGCTTGCTCCATGATACCAAAGCAGAATATTTATATTTAAATTCCTCTTCTGGTTCTGCCATCAGAGTGCAAGCATCCCTGAGAGAATAAACCACAGTATCCGTAATGAAAAAGTGTTTTCTGTGAAGGAAAAGCCTAAAAAGAAGGTGGTGCTTTATATTACGTAAAGTGTTTTAGGGTATAGGTTTTTAAATTAAGTAGCTGTGAAACACTTAACTTAAAATCTGCTTAGCAATACAACTGAATAGACAGTCATAATTTAAGCCTCACCAGATGCTCTAATGATTCTTTTCTTAATGTGAGAAGTAATTCCATTTCCATGCAGGCTTTTTCCTAATCCTATTGTGAGCAGAGACTGCCAATTGTTTTAAATTCTGAAGACTATTTTCTATGAAAGAATTAGCTGAGAATATTCAATATAGTGTACTTAAGAGCTCAGTAGAATACGACTTCATAATGTTGGGTAATTTGTATCACGTTCCAGCAAGCATGAAAATTGACAGATTTGTATAAATCTATCCCAAGCAGCTACTGGAAGTAAAAATAGATGTAATAGATGTTTTATAATAAGGTTCAGGGCAGTGTTCATTTAATGTTCTCTATTTTAGAGTGCCCTGACTTTGAGATTCTCCCCTTCTCTATCTACTGTTACCACTGGTTTGTTTTTATTACACAGAGCTGTTTTATCAGTATAGTGCCAAGGGTGATATTGCACTGCCCTGTGCCTCTTCAGTATTTGTGGAGTGCTGACAATTGTAGTATCTTTAAATTATATTGGTAGACTATTATAAAAAAAGAAAATCAAATGTGTGTTGATGTCATTATTGTCACAAATAACTACCAGAGGTGGCCTTGTAGTCTCTAAGCAACAAAGCACAACCAGGTGGAGTGTTCCATACCTGCAATGAGGGCAGGTTTTCCCTTTGCTTGGTTTCTATTCTACAAGTACAATTACCAAAAAGCAAAGCCATGCATCTAACTGGCATATTAGTGCAGGTGTTCGATTTGTCCCTTAAAACTGCAAGTCAGTTGGCATTAATTCCTTTAACCTATTTGCAAACAGCTATCATGATATTCAGCTTTCCTACAGTTAGTGTGCCTGCTCTAGTAAGTGTGACACTTGGAAATGAAGAGGAGAGTCTTTCCCTCAACAGCTGTATTCTGACAGAATCACAGAATCACACAATGGTTTGCATTGGGAGGGACCTTTAGAGGTCACCTAGTCCAACCCCCCTGCCATGAGCAGGGACATCGCCAACTAGATCAGGTTGCTCAGAGCCCCGTCCAGCCTGGCCTTGGATGTTTCCAGGGATGGGGCATTGACCACCTCGCTGGGCAACCTGGGCCAGGGTTTCACTGCCCTTATGGTAAAGCATTTTTTCCTTCTATCCAGTCTAAATCTACCCTCCTTTAGCTTAAAACCATTACCCCTTGTCCTGTCACAACAGGCCTTACTAAAGAGATTGCCCCCATCCTTCCTATAGTCCCCCTTGAAGTACTGAAAGGCCACAATAAGGTCTCCCCGCAGCCTTCTCTTCTCCAGGCTGAACAACCCCAGCTCTCTCAGCCTGGCCTCACAGCAGAGCTGCTCCAGCCCTCGGATCATTTTTGATCCCTCCTCTGGCCCCGCTCCAACAGGCCCGTGTCTGTCCTGTGCTGAGGACCCCAGAGCTGGACGCAGCGCTGCAGGGGGGTCTCGCCAGAGCGGAGCCGAGGGGCAGAATCCCCTCCCTCGAGCTGCTGGCCACGCTGCTTTGGATGCAGCCCAGGATACGGTTGGCTTTCTGGGCTGTGAGCGCACATTGCCGGCTCATGTCTAGCTTTTCACCCACCAGCACCCCCAAGTCCTTCTCGGCAGGGCTGCTCTCCATCCCTCCATCCCCCAGCCTGTATTGATACCGGGGGTTGCCCCGACCCAGGTGCAGGACCTTGCACTTGGCCTTGTTGAACCTCATGAGGTTCACACGGCCCCACTTCTCGACCATGTCCAGGTCCCTCTGGATGACATCCTGTCTTTCTGGTGTGTCAGCTGCACCACTCAGCTTGGTGTCATCTGCAAACTTGCTGAGGGTGCACTCGATCCCACTGTCTATGGCATTGATGAAGATATTAAACAGTACTGGTCCCAGTATGGACCCCTGAGGGACACCACTTGTCCCCGGTCTCCATGTGGACAGCGAGCCATTGGACATCTCATCGTCATGTTGTTCTAATAAAATTAGTGACAAGAAGATGACTGATTACTTAAGACTTTTCCTATAGCTTCATATATTGGAATGTTTGCCGTTTTCTAAGCAGACATACACCACTAGAGGTTGCCATACACCTCACTAATTAGACATGTACATTTAACATTAAATGACTTTATGGGGATATAAACACTATCCAGTTTTCCTTTTTTTCCCCTACACTATCACTGCAGCTGTTCAGGTGTAATTGTAGCTGTGTAGCCATTCAGGAGACACTAAGAACACTTTATCGGTTGCACTTTTCCCTGTTAGATGACTTAAGGGACTTAAGTATCAAAAGATGGCACATAATTATAGCAATGTCGTATTTTGTTGGTTTCTTTGGCTATTGTAGAGAGTTCAGGGGGCTTCGGGGAATGATATGGAGAAAGAGGTTTCTGTCATGCTCCTGATGCTCATAGGAGTCAAGTGGAATTATGAAAAGAGGTGTGCTTAAAAGGGATACAGATCAGAGACTTGTGCATGCTGTAGGGATGCAGTATGTTGTACTTGAGTGTCATCGTAGCCCTGCTATATACCTGTTACGAGAGCAATGCGTGAGAGGTGGAGCTGGCTATACTGATTCTGTTGCTGTCTGGAAGAAGCAGAGATAGTAATCCTACTTCTCACTGGTCAGCCAGCCTTGAAGCTGATGGTGATGAGTGCTGTAGGATATCCCAGAGCATCACCCTGGGCACTGGAGTAGCTCAATGTTGCGTTTTTCTTCTTTTATTTTAAATACAGTTGTAAGTAGCACACTTAAATATCCATGCTTGTAAAGGATGACTGCACCCCTGTGGTTTCCCAAGCCTGCCTTCTTTCGTCTGAGAGGAGGCTGAAGCCCTTCTTCCCTTTGCACTCTTCAAAAATGTCCTCATCGTTTTGTAGAGACAGTTATGTTTCGTACGCAACCAAGAAAAATTCCCCTCCATTCTGATATGTGCTGCTGTATTTGAGAAGTTTCGCCT
The DNA here is from genome assembly GCA_031468815.1 of Morus bassanus. NCBI lineage: Eukaryota > Metazoa > Chordata > Aves > Suliformes > Sulidae > Morus > Morus bassanus. The sequence continues at coordinate 84,529,706 of CM062600.1, read as the reverse complement.
CCCTAGCCAAACCATTTTACGGTTTCCTATATAAGTAATTTAATTTTTCTGCTATGGTTTCCTCTTACAGGAGTCTGACAGGATTTTCTTGAGTGAAAATATTTATGACAGTTCTTCAAGAATAAGGGAAATGATGTTGCTTTAAACTGCACTTTTTAAGCTCAGTTTAAGATTATACTGGATTAAAAATTGTCTTTAAGTTGTGTGAGTTTCTGTGGAAACATTGTGTTGCTACTGCAATGCATTTAGTAATAATTAAGTACTTACTGGCTGCAAGTGGCTTTGATCAGCAAATTTCACGCTGGATGAGAAAAATAAAGCTTACTGTAGTTAATGCTACAGAGAGTGAAAAATAGGTATGGCCTGAGGAGAAAATGCATTTCTCATAACCGGTCTTTTAACTTGACTTTTTCCTAAGGAAGTCTCTGAATTTTGATCATAGATGCATGTAGCTGCGTGGTTTATATTCCTGTATATGAAACCACGTAGCTAGTTTTTTTAAAATGTGGAGTAATTTGCATTCAGAGTCTAACGATTTCAAGTTTATCAGCTGTTTTTTCAGTGATGGCCCTAATTGCTCTAAGTGAAATTGTCAGAGTAGCGGAGAGCTTTTGTGATTAAAACAGTAACTCCAGATTAAAAAGTGAATTATAAAAACATTTGCTGTGAATTTTTTTTTCTATTTTAGCAGACAATTTTTAATCATTTATATGTGTGCCTTGTTCTTGGGTAGTTATATAATTTTTGAGTGCTTGGGTTTGCAGAAACGAAAACTAGTTTGTCTGCAGAACAGAGTTCACTGCTTACCCAAGAATGGGTTTTGCTTACGATATAAGTATCTGTTGGCTTCGTGAATTTGAATTTTGTTTAGTTCAGTGTCCCTTAATAAAATGCTTAAATTTTTCTCGCAGTGTTCTCCTTTTTCAGTCATCGTCATAGAATTGCACATCTTTGTAATATTCCCCCATGTTATTTGATGGAGTGCGTGACAGATTATCTTTCCTGCCTACCTTTTTATAGGCTGTAGGTAATCGGATGAATTGTTGTTATTGCCAATTTTCATATTGTATCATCCTTAAAAGAAGGAAGCATATTGCTTCCCTCTGCTTTCCCCTAGATTATGTCAGTCATTGCTTTTATAGATCAGGGATACGGAGGAAACTAATCAGATTTTTCACATGTTGTGGCGTTTGGCAGAATGATGACGACTCTGTAGCGCGTGTGTTAATTACGTCTGCTACCATGGCCTTTTTTCCCTGGCCTATGAGTATTTATTGAAAATATTTTTTATTTATTTGAGATGTGTATTTATAGAAGTGTTTTTAAACCTAAACTTTCTTCAGCAAGGATCTCTGTGTATAGAGCAGAAGACATTTTGAGTTTGCCAGGTATTTTTTTTTATTCAAACAGCCCAGTATGTGTGTTCAGCAAAGAAGAAAGAGGTTTTATGCAGCAGCAAGACATGTGTGATCTGACCTGCTTAGTAGGGGCCCCATTCAACTGAAAAATCTGAAATTGTTAGTGTGTGTGAATGCGGTGAAATTAGAATTTACCAATTGCTTAAAGTTTTTTAACAGTGCCAATAATGAGATGTAATTGCTGGCTCGAAACTCATTAGGCCGCTCACATAGGAAGATAAACAAATTTCTCTCCCACATGGCTTTACACTCTCTGAGCATTCTGGTTTTCCTGCCTTTTTTTTTTTTTCCTTTGATGTCTACGGTACTTTCGGGAAGCTCTTTAACATATAGCTTCCTCTTTCACTGGAGAATAGCGATGGGATGGTTGGTGCAGAAAACTAGTGAAATTGAGTTACCCAAATCAAAGGCGCTTGTTAAGGAGAAAATCTTGGAAAAAAAAAAAAGCCAGGTTGCTGCATGAATGCTTCAAAGCTGTCTGGTTTCTAATTCTCATTTGTTTTGAATTCGTATTTGAAATCTTCAGTGTAGGAACAGACGAGTTGCTTCTCATACAGGAATTGTGATTTTTAAATGGTAAAATTGTAGCATAGTAAGCGTTTCAAACTTTAAATGAGATGTGTGAATTGAGCAAAAGAAACTGGGTGAATAGGCTACGCAATACTTGTATTAAACTTATTTTTCTGGCTTCTTTCTTACAGCAGGGGAATGAATGGTGTTATATTAGAGCCCTTTTCAGATAGGAAATTTCCTAAAATTGTTCTAATTTTAGGGGTGGAACCCCTTTGAACCTATGAAACATTATTTTGGAAAAGTCTAATTTCAGAAATGGCAGCTTTCGGGTTTTGGTAAATTAAAGAGCAACATAATACAAGAAAGATGTCAGTGATAGAGTTATACTATAATAGCCAGCCTATACCTTTATTAACACACGATACGAAAACTAGTCCCTGCTTCCTTTATGGCTTCCCTGTTGGTACTGTTGTAACAAGGGATTGCTGCTGCCTAGAGCCGCGTGGCTCTGAGGATGCTTTGAAACATGCAGGTCTGCGTCATACCGTGCACACAGGGAGCCTGGCCTTCGGTAGCAGCTTTTTAATGCCACTGTAAGAACGATCAATAGACGAGTCTTTTATATTCTGGGTTCAAATCTTAATTGGACCATTAAAATAAATCTCAGTTTACTGATCTCTTAATCATAATAGAGGAGTTTCCATAATAGCAAACCCTAGAGAAAAGAGGCTCTTCGGCTCTCACACCAGTCTACGTCAAGAGATTTCACAAGGCAAATTATACAATAATAAAAGATCAAGCTCTGAAAGGGGTTCTTGGAATTCATGTCCTGTGGCCAGAGCTGTTAAATACTGAACTCTCTCAGCATCAGCTTGCCTCTTCCTTTTTTTATAACTAAAAGTCAAAAGGATTTGAGGGTAATGAACAGTTTCACTAAAAATATATATATAGTGAAATATATAGCGATACGTAGACTCTGCAGATATTGGGAGGCGCATAGCCGCAAATCCCTGGTTTCTGATAGCGAAATGTAAATATCTCCGGTCTGAGCTGTTTCAGAATAATAGGTAATTTTTTCTTCTCTTTGGCATCACATGTGGATTGTAGTTGCGCTGGAAGGAAACTACCTTAATGAAAGTTGCCACAACAGTATGACTATTTTCTAAGTGTTCTAAACAAGAGGCCTTTTTTTAACGTCAGGCTTATGCTGGGTTTCATTGGCGGTGCTCATGGTGCAGGCCATGAGCATGCAGGGTGCCCTGCAGCCCCGGTCCCTAGTTCAGTACTTCGGGGGGGACCTGTTGGCAAAAACAGTGGCTTTCTGTAACTCCTGTCCCCGAATATTTTCCTGCAGTCATCATATCACTGAAATAAACAGGGAAGGAAGAAACATCTTTCTGTGGATTTGACATTGGGTTTATCTGCAACTCAACCAGCTTGCCTGATTTTTATGTTTGCTTTAAAGCAGTAATAAATGACCTGTTCATCCCAGCCAACTTTCATTGCCATATTGTGCTCTGTCTGATGATTTTGTTACTTTGAAATATTTGTGCTGATCTTTTTTTTTCCCATGTGTCCTTCGCTTTGGTGGCATTTACCATGTGCTGTATGCCTTAGATTCTAGCAATAAATTCTCCTTAGCATGGAAGGCCACAGAATTGACTGGTTGACATTGCCTCAAAACTAAGAATTAAAAACTCAAAGACATTTGCTTCTAATGCTTCTTAATTTTGAAATAGTTTTGTAGCATTTTAGTTTAGAGGAGAAAACATTTGTTATCTAACCTGGATATAAAATGATGTTCTGTTTATGAGAAACTGCTTTATAATGAGATATTCCCCCCCATGCAGTGCAGTACGTTACAAAAATGATAATCCTATTTTTATTAGATGTTCCAAGTAGAGTGAAAATTAATGGCTTCTCAGAAAAGGGCTTTCATTATATTATCGTGTTCAGGCCGTGTTTGAAAAGAGGGCACTGTGGGAATGGAAGATCAAACAGCTCTAAGCCACTGAGTCTGAACTTTGGTTTTAATCTGTGGACTGTCAGGAGTAGAAGTTGTGCACACAGCAGGGCATCTGGGGAGATTTTGGTGTCAACTGGTCAACCTTGGGTAGCTTGGGCTTGCTCTTTCACGAGCTGTTCGCAGGCACAGACACACTGGTCTGTTTGCAGGTGCTTTTTATGCTCTTCATCCTCCGCTGTGTCACTCTTACATCTTACACGTACGGAGGTTCCCGAATCTGTGGAGTGGCTTTTGTTGGGAGACAGAAGCAATTTATAAAGGTCTCAACAGCGTTAAATAAAAGAAGCATATGCTGGCCTTATTAGTAGCTTGTTGACCTAGATTAGCTGTGGGGAAGCTTATAAGCTGATCAGCCATTCCAAAATTGGGAGGTGTCATTGCAATTAGTAGGAAAGGCTGTGACAAAAGGGGAGACAGCAATTGTTCGGATAAGGGAAAAGAGAATATTAGTAGCAAATGCCCTTTTGCTGGTATGATGTAGCAAAGGAAATGTAATTAAGTTAATTTTTAAAAGGAACGAAACATCCTTTGTTACTATGCATTGAGTCTAGTTGTGGTCAAACGTATTAAAACGCTGCTTTAGCTGTATCAACAGAAAGAGGAGTTCTCTATGGGGGCTCGCCTGGGTTTGCCCGTGTGCAACATATGGAGTTGAGGTTTTAGGCTCATATCAGCTGTTTCCGACGTGGAAATATCATTGAACTTGGTTTAAGCCTGGTTGAACCTGCTGGGGATTCTGAGTGGGCACCTGATGGGACAGTAATACCCTCATCCCCCATCTGGCGTGAGCAGTTGAACGCCCTGCGTGCCATTAGAAGCGTTTGGAGCCTGGGACCCCCAGGCTCACGGGGTTAGGGAGATTGCCCAGATGGACGGACTCACAGCTTTATTTTGAGATAGATTGGATCAGTGTGAACCACGGAGGCGGCCTGGGCAAACCGTTGCTTCTCGCTGTCTCAGGGTCTTCTCACGTGAAGCAGAATGTTGAACTGTGTTATCCCCTGCTCTGCATATCACGGCACAGCACTCCTTAAAAATACCATTGTTGATTACTGACCTGGCTTAAAAAGGTTTTTAATACCTAAATACATGCCACTCTAAAAGCTCAACTTTGGACAAGATAGTTTGTTCTTCCCTTGACCACTTTTTGTGTCTCTGCCGACTTGTAAGACATAGCCATCGTGGTAATCCTGTCATTTTGTGGGGGGAAGTCATTAAAACGTCTCAGTAGTCTTCTGCCATCCAGGAAATTGTGCGGCACTTCAGCGTCTTACCGACTACAAGTCATTGCTTGGCAGAATGTGTGATTAAATGAACGCGGTGCAAATTAGCACAGAATCTTGGCTGTAGAACTGAAGCTTATTGAGGTCTCGTTACCTATTTCACAGAATCTAGAACATCACAGATACTTGCATGCAGCGGAGAGCTGCAGTTTGGAGGTAGGCAGTCCCGTTGTCCCAGCTTTAATTATTATGAATGGCCCATTCATAGTTATTGTTCCACATAAGCTCTTTGGAAACAGTACAGTTTGGTAATAGCTTTCAAATTGGGGAGTTAAACTTTTCTTTTTTGGTGGGACCTTCTAGTTTTTAAAACTGTTGATCTTGCAAATCTGTTGTGATGGAGAGGAAGAAATATTTGAGGAAACCTGTACAGAAATTACTATTTCTGTGATAGTGTCGTTTTACGGGTGAATTTGCAGAGCGGACTGAGGTTCTGAGTTGTGTCATGTACATTTTCTGCATGTTTAACAGTGAAAGGAAGTGAAAATGAGAAAGCTAGCAGTATTATTCCAGTCCTGCTACTGCAATTTCGATTTCTTTTCGCTGGCCTGGGAAAAAAGATTAATGCCACTAAAATGCTTACTGGGTTGTATCCTACTGTATTATTTGGGATTCAGGTGTCTAATGTACAGTTCACTGAAGATGTGAATCTTAGAGTTTTTGCATTCTAAAAAGTCTGTTTTATAGCAATAAATTGTCTTGCATAAGATTTTTCTGAGATTTTAAAAAAAAAAAGAAAAAAAAACAAAACAAGGGAATTCTAATAGTCTTTTAGAAACTATTATTTGCTATTCTAGCAGAATCCTGGAAACTGCAGTCTTGTCTTCTTGGTTTGTTTTGAATGGAACATATTTAGAGGACAGTGTTCCTTAACAGAAATAGAGGTGACTCAAGATAATGACTGGCTTGAACACATCTTTTTTCTTCAGTTGCAGGGTCTTTGGCTCATTAACCGCTTTATTCAGATACAACATGTACTCTTTCCTTTTTAGAAATCTTTTTTGGAAAAAAACTGTGGATTATGATCTAAAGAAATGAATGAGTAATAAATTTACAGGGATTTATCTGACAAACTAAAATAGTATTATGTCTGTAAGTAAGCATTAGTACGAAACAAAAATACAGCATTGATTATACATCTTTTTTCTTGGCAGGGTGCTGCTTATTTCACATTTCAACTGATGTCATTATATACGTCTAACATTTTTCCAACTTTGCAGTTCAGTTGAACTAATTTCTCTCTCCAGGTGCGTGAAGCCAGGATAGGTATGAGCGGCTGCAAGGAGGGAAGTGAAGCAGTTGCTGATAACACCCAACTGAACTGTGTTGGTGCCCTCCAAACTGCTCTTGAAAACCTTCCTTTCCACCACACATGGAAGTTTTGACTTCATTCAGACCCCACACCTAAGCAAGGATTTTCAAACTGGTTTTAGGAATACGAGATAACAGTTTATGAAATTTCTGAGTCTCTTAAGTGCTCCAGCCAAGGTATTTCCCACCACCATATGCTTTCACCGTAGTTTGTGTGGCTCACAAAGAGAATACTGCACTTTGAAACATCTGACACTTTTAAATGGAGGGTGAAACTATAAGTACAGGAGAAAAAATCAGGATTAACAACTTTAATGTGCATCAGGTCTTTATAACTGTTGAATGACTCAACCTTTTTAATGGTAATGGCCTTCAGCAAGTCTAGGAAAGAACAGGCTTTTAGGTAAAGTAAATACACTTAGTTCTGCAATGAATAAATAAATTTGCTGTGGAGTTCTGTAGAGACATGTTTCTGTAACTCATTAATGGTGCTCTTGGGACCACAAGTAGGTCTTTCTCCAAATACCACAATTTACATGGACCCAGACGGGATGAATCCTGCTGCAGAACAGCACGAGGGCTCAGACGAGCGCTGCCGCCTCCTCGCGGTGCCCTCTCTCGCGGTGCCCTCTCTCGCGGTGCCCTCTCTCGCGGTGCTCTAGCCGTTGTCTCCCAACGGAGGGTTTTCAGGGGGATTTTCAGGAGGATTTTCAGGTTCACGCAGACTGAGATGCAAATGTCCGCGTTAATGCGGGTGTCGTAGGCATCTCCTGTAATCCCGTGCAGAGCCTGTGAATTATCACAAGTGTCTAGCCAAAGGATAAAAGCACAGGAGGTTTCAAAAGCAACATTCCCATAGTAGCATCTCTTAAGCTGCCAGGGATACTTGCCTTCCAAGTGACCGGTGCATCTGGGTGATTAAAGCCTTCGCTCTTTGTCTGAAACATCAGTACTGAATAGGCACTTCCTCCAAGCTCTTTCATATCTTTTTTTCTTATGGGTCATCAGTCGCTTGTGTCTGCTTCCAATATACAAATCCTTTTGTTCTTTTTGATAGAACTTCATCTGTTCAGACGTAATTTGCCCTTTCTATAGAAGAATCTCCTATATTTATCATTCGATTTTTCAGTCTATCAAACATCTCCAGAACGTTTGGTTTTCATTTCCTTGCTCTCCTTCACTACAAATACTTTCATGCATAAAGACACTATTCCTCTCATAGGCCCGTCGTGTACATTTGGCCAGTACTGTGGCAGAGTGCTGCTTTGGGGCAGGGGAACTTACGTCTGTGACACATTATCACAAATAATCACTTCTTAAGTATTTAAGTAGTTTTCCTGCTTCTCTGTTTTGTGTTGTTATGGCACCTTTAACCTTATAATGACCCCTCACCCTCAAACTGCCGTTTTGCAATAACATAATTTAAAATCCTGTCATCGCTCTATGCTTTACGATATAAATTCAGTGATGTTTGTATCTGAAAAGTAGGCTTGCAAGAATGAAGTATTTTTAGAAAGCTAAGAGAAGTCACCCTAGTACTTAGATTAGGAAGTTAGGTGGGGATCAAGGAGGAACGAAAGCACCAGTAGTGAAAAAGGATCAAGTCAGGGATTACTTGAGAACTGACACAGGGGACCTGGTGAAACACATCTGAGAGCACACTATGAGAGTTGCCTCATGCCGTTGCGAGACCGCTGTCTGCTGGATCACGTCCGGAGAACTGCATCCAGGTTTTGGGACCCTGGACATAGGAAAGGTGTGGCTAAACTGGAGCGAGTTCAGTGGAGGGCTGCCCCGATGGTTGGGGGCTGGAGAACTTGGTGTAGGAAGATGGGCTGAGGGAACTTGGGCTTGTTTAGCCTGGAGAAGAGAAGGCTTCGGGGCAAGGCTGCAGCAGGAGTTTCAGAGCAAGGGTTAGCAGCATTCCCACACGCAGGAGGAGGTTACTGAGCAGATGGAGCCAGGCTCTTTGTAGAAGTGTGTGGCAGGAAGATGAGAGAGAATGGTCATGAGCTGAAGTCAGGAGGTTCCAGCCTGATGGAAGAAGACAATTTTTCATGGTCAGGGAAGCATAGGCACAGCAGCTCAGAGAAGTTGTAGAGTCTGTCCCTGGAGGCTTTCAAGACCCAACTGGATAAAACTCTGGTCTGGTCTGGATTTAGAGTTAACCCTGCTTTGAGCGGGAGTTTGGGCTAGAGACCTCCTAAGGTCCCTTTCAACCTTAATTATGATTCTAAGATAAGAATAATTTAAAAGAATGTATTGAAACTGGCTGGAAAAGGAGGAATTGTTTCAAGTGTTGTAGTATGGTAAAAGCCAAGGCAATCTCCTGCATCCCCAATACCCACTTTTATTGTACCTTAAGCAGCTTAACTGCGCTAACACCGCAGTGGCAGAAACCCTCCCCAGAGTACCCCAAACCACCTTTCTGTGGGCATAGGCGTATCAATCTCATAATAGTCTTTGTACTAAAACCCAAATATATAGTATTCATTCCACTGTGGTTCATCAGTATGGCAGTTCATGTCATCTACGGCAGAGTACTAAACAGAAATAAACACCTTTGCCCAAAATTCTAATTTTGGATGATGTATTTTACTGTTGGCAAGAAGGCAGACAGGCTTTTGATGGTTTGCCTTTCTGCTGTTTCTACTGTGTGAAATAACATTAATAGGTGATATTTTAGGCAGAGAATAAATTAACTGTTGTCATGGAATGGATGATCTAGTAAATTGTTATCCTCATCGATGTAGTATTTGAGTATGGAATGTATTTTGGTTGGGTTTGTCTTTGGGGACGTAAGAGTAATGACTAGTAGGACATAAGTTATCTAATGTAAACAGTAGTAAAATCTTCATAGCATGTCAGGACGTTCTTGCCACATGTGTACAGCTAGTTTGGGGTGCTGACTAATATATGCTAGTTTAATTAGCTTATACTTTCATTGTTTTGGGGGTTTTTTTGGTTTTTTTAAAAAAGCTCTTGTATCAGCTTTCCCATAGAGTCATGCTGTAGCACAATTCCCTTTTGAAAGTAGAGCAATTAAGTCTTCAAACTCAGCAAAAGATGTTATTTGCTATGCATTTTTCAAATTCTGCCACAGAAACAATATGACCCAAATATCTAATCAGGCTTAGCAGAATTGGCTTTTTTTTATTGCTGTAGATTAATCTAGTTTCTCTGAGCTAATACATGTGGCATGTATGTCTTCAAGGCCTTACTTTTTCTCAATAACGTTGGATTTATAGCCTTCATAAAATCTGGCATGCACCAAGAAGAAGATTATGAATTACAATTATTTAAACATTAGCACTGGGAATTTTTGTTTTGAATCCTGTATATGCTGTTTCAGACTAGGTTGTATTTATAGAGGGGTTAGTGAATACTGGTTTTATACCGCTTTTCTATACCCTGCTCAAGTTGCTTCACTTCTGTGTTGTTAAAAAGATGTTGGCCTGCTGCTTTTTATGTTTTTGCCTTTGATATATTTATTATAAAATTGCAGTCGACTTCAGTAGAGAAAATACCAACTTTCTGGTTTAAATAAATAAGGACGTAAGTGGCTTTGTGTGTTTTGCTTAGCGTTGTTGTCTCATTCAAGTCTGTCCCTAAGATTTTGGATGAAAAAATTAACGTCAGCATATCATGAATTTCAGCACTTCTTATTTTTTAACTCTTATTTTTGCTAAGTGTTTAGTCTGTGGCTGTAGTCTTGCGTCCGCCTCTTGAATTACATGGAGATCGAGTTAAAAATTGGAAGTGATGTGATCCCTGAAACCAAAACAATTGCAATGACCGTTTAGGACATGGAATTTTCTTCAGGCAAGCATGAGGAACAGCAGATTTGGAAGAATCTTTAGCAAAGTCTCATTTGTTTGTTGGGTTTGATTACCTGTATGTTTCTCACAAGGTCCTCGGAGGGCTTCCAGACGATCAGGGAGACTCGGCAAAGCTGTAGGAAGCCACGGCATGCATTCGCACCCTGGCAGCCAAGAGGGCAAACGGCATCCCGGGGTGCATCAAACACAGCATAACCAGAGAGGGGATTATCCCGCTGTATTCAGTGTTGGTGCGGCCTCACCTCGAGTCCTGCATGCAGTTTTGGGCCCCACAATTTAAGAAGGATGTGAAGGTCCTTGAGTGCGTCCCGAGGAGGGCAACAAAGCTGGTGGCAGGGCTGGAAGGCATGTCCTGTGGGGAGCGGCTGACGACTTTGGGCTTGGCTAGCTTGGAGAAAAGGAGGCTGAGGGGCGACCTCATTGCTGTCTGCAGCTTCCTGAGGAGGGGACGTGGAGAGGGAGGTGCTGAGCTCTTCTCCCTGGGATCCAGTGACAGGACGCGTGGGAATGGTTCAAAGCTGCGCCAGGGGAGGTTTACACCGGACATTAGGAAGCTTTTCTTCACCGAGAGGGTGGTCAAACCCCGGAACAGGCTTCCTAGAGAGGTGGTCGATGCCCCAAGCCTGTCAGCGTTTAAGAGGCATTTGGACGATGCCCTGAGCAACGTGCTTTAACTTGGTCAGTCCTGAAGTGATCAGGCAGTTGGACTAGGTGATGGTCACAGGTCCCTTCCAACTGCAGTAGTTTACTCTGTTCGCGTGGCATGCGGCTCTGCTGTCGCACAAGTGGAGTTCAGCTCACAGCTAACCTCCGCCTCCCCAGTGGCTCTCAACGTCAAACTCCCACTGATTTTAAAGCGTTTCTTTGATGCCCTGGTTTAACTGCTGCCATCAGAATACCTTTACTGATCGGGATTGTCCAGACTCTATTAGAAAGGAAACCTTTCTTTACCTTTATCAAACCTGCACTAAATCACAAATAAATATAGATATATTGGGTTAATTTTTATGCATATATAAAAATTATATGTTTCCCTTACGTGTGCCTGGGTGGCAAGCAGTGAAGAGTGTTACAGGAGGGGTCTCTGCCCTCTCCGAGTTGAGAGCGATGACGAGAGCATTCATTTTAACTAGTGCTGGTTCAGACAAATCTAAAAAGCTCTCGGGAAGAGAGGACCAGAGCTCCAGGATTACAGGAGACTGGTATAAGCGGGTGAGAGTATCCTCACGGTAGTCGAGTGTAGGCGTTCACCTGTCTGAAGATTTATGAGAACAGGCTGTCCTTGCAGGGTGGCAGTGGGAAGGACAACTCCAGCAGTTGGGAGAGTTACAAGGAAGAGCAATTTTCCCCTTGAGCAAATTTACTTTTTTTTCTTTTTCTAAAAGAGTGATGTAGCTGACTGATGTGTTTTGGGGTTTTTTTTCTTTTTTCTTTTCCTTTTTTTGTCTCATTTGCCCAGCCAATACTGAAGCTTCCTCCCTGCCTTCTCCTTTTATACCAGCTGCTGGGCAAGACGAGACAATGCCGGCATCAGGGAAGGAAACGTATTTCTGGATGCCAGAAACATGAGTAAAAAAAACTCTCAGGTAGCAGGTAGTATACAGGTCTCTTCACAAATGTCAGGTTCTCTATGCTGTCTTTTATAGTATCAAATTATTTTAGGTATTTTTTTATTCAAAAATACACATTATTCATGATTAGCAAGCGAGCCTTTTCTGAGTTGATTTTGGTGTTTCATTCAGTTTTGGTCTCTCTCTTTCAATTCCCCACCTGCTACATGTAGTAGAGGAAGTGAAAAACAAACAAGAAACCCACCAAACAACCCCACCCATGGGAGTAAAGCCTTGGAGACTTCTAAATGCCACTTTCTGACTTCAGAAGGATTGAATTTGATGCTTTGACTTGACGCCTGTTAGTTTTGAGCGTCTTCACTTATCGCAAAGATGATGTTGGGTTTCCACATTCATGTTTTTTTCCATCCAGTTTGTATTCTGGAATCACAGGGAATCACAACTGATCTGATGTGAGAGATGGATCACTACCAGACAGAAAGGATCCTGTCACTTTAGTCTCCAAAATACTGATGCTAACCTCTGTTGGGTTGGATCTGAAAATTTGGGGGGTTCTGTGGCTTTAATAGCCATGGCTATTAAAGACAAATAATGTTGATAACTTCAAGTGTAATGGAGCGTATGGAATTTTTTTTTCTTTAATAGATTTAAATTCTCTAGAAGAATTTAGCTATGGTAATATTTGTGTAGTGAGAAGGCATTAGAGGAGTTATATTATTTTCATTACCTCAAAAAAAAAAAAGAGTGAAAGTTTATTGTTATGGAAGAATATGTATTTTTTTTAGTTGGGATAACTCAAGTCCACTCTGCTTTCCCAGGTATGTAACCAGAGACTCAGCTTTTTAGATATTTGAAGTCGACACTGTAATGTTATGTTATCAGAATTCAAAATGTTGATCAGATGTCTTTTACTTTGTATAAGAGGGAATTATAATCTTCATCTGGAGTGGGATTTTAGTACAGTATGAGCTACAGTTTTGTCCTCGGGGTAAACAGAATACATGAATAATACACGCGCACACACCGTCAATCAAATATGTGCTTTATTTTCTGCAGTATTACTTTTTCAAATTTTTCAGTACTGTATTGTAGTTGAAGATTGCCTTTTGCTGTAAAGTAAAAGTGATATGCCCCATAAAGCATACAGAAAACAAAAATTTCAGTAACCTGTAACTGTAGATGTAGCAGCTGCTGGGAAACTGATTTCCGGTGGCTCAAGTAAGTCTGATTTCAGACTCAATATCCACGATTAGTCATTGCAAGTTGGACGTAAATTTTTCTTAAAGTACATACCTGTTGAGGGATCTAAGCCTTGATTTTATTCAGGTTTAGTAATGGAGATGCTTAGTCTTTGATATGATGTAAGCTATGCTGGTCATAGTGGCTGTAATGCAAGTTAGAAAACGCAGGTTTACGGGATTGCGTTGCTCTTGGTATGGATTTAAAATCACACCTTTCTGTAAAGAAGTTAAGCTTTGAAAATAGGAATGGCCTTGCCCTTATTACCTGAAATGAAGAAAAGGCGGATTACAGAATTGTACTGGCCGTATTGGATAATACCCAAGAGGACTAATGACACTGGAAGAAGGTTTTGTTTCCAAAGTCTCACTTGAGCCAGCAGCTCCGCCAACACCCGGAGCTGGCTCTGAAAACTGTTTGCCCACAGAAGTGGTCCCTCCTGTGCTCGGTCCCACCTGTGCTGTGGCAGGACGAGGTGATGGCCGAGGCTGGCAATGGTGGGAGGGCACTGCTGCTGGCACTCTCTCACCCTACATCTGGCTCAACAGGGCACAAAACCTCTGAGTGAAGTTTTTGGGAAACTTCTCCTCCTCCCATTGCATGCCACGTTCTCGTCCAGTTTGTCAGTTAAGCCTAAATGCGGTCATCATGCTTTGGGGATCAAGTCTTGTTCTTCCCATCTATGGAGAGCATTGACAGGGATCAAAGATAAGTGATAATGGAAGGCGCTCTCAATTTCTTGACAAAAGTCTAACAAGATTGAATGGCTGGAATGAGACCTATGCAGGCTTGAAATAAGGTACAGTTGTCTAGTAACGAGGCTGGTAAAATATACTAAATGGGAATAGTGGACTCATGACCATTTAAATCTAAGCAGCGTCATTCTAAAAGATGCTCTTTAATCTGGTTTTGGAAAAAATTCTGTGGCCTCTGTGGGTAGCTGGAAGTGCAGGCTCATGTGTTGAGGGTTCCCCTCGGTATGGGATGCTGTAAATACCATTCTTTATCTTCTCCATCCCCGGCCTGTGGAGTGAAGAGAATATCCTGTGTTGTTCAAAACATGCTGTGGTCAAAAAAAAGCCATGATGGCTTAAGAAATTGCCTCTTTGCAGCTGCTTCCTCTCCTGAAAGCTAGTATATCTGCAAATGAAGTGCCAACAAGGATTATGTGTTCCTCGATTTCCAGAGCAAAGGTAGGTGACTGACTTGAACCCAGTAGTGAATGCTATTTAAACTAAAGCAATGGGAGACGTTGGTTTTGATAAAGTCTTAGGCTTAGAGCCCCACCGATTGCACCAAGGGTCAGCTGCTGGCGTCACTCTTTTCTGTCCTCTTCTTTGCCCAAGGTACACAAATAATCTGGACTCCTAAAAGAGTGTTTTAGCTACACATGTCCCATAGAGGGATTCTAGCCTGTGAAATGCAGACAGTTGGGGTAGATAATCCATTGGCCAAGTTTCAGCCTATGAAGCTATGAAACTATGGGGGTTTTTTATTTGGTAAGGAGGTTTCAGCCTGGAGTTCAGGTTTTTGTTGATTCAGGCTGCAGGAGGGATAGCAAACAGTCTGGTAGAAGTATCTTGATGCTTATGAAGAGCCAGTTTGTTTATCTCACGGTCTATTAGGCTGCTTAAGGTAGTTTCTGGAGGACTTGCCACACTCTGTACCCTGGGCAGAGTTCCTCTCTGAGCTGGGCTATCACGCATGCATATTGTACACCATTATCCAGTGAAGTATTTTCCTCTGCAAAACCTATAGTAATAGATGTTTGAGGTGATATGGTGTATGTGCTTCATAGTTTACCGGTGATGCAGTTTGTTGCAGGTGAACTACCCTAATTAGTTTATTCTTCCTTCCATTAGGAGTGGGAGGATATCCTGTGAATAGGCATAGGCAATCCCTTACTCAAGAGCATTCAGAGTTGGGTAGTATGAAAACGAAATGTTTTATTGATTGCTCTATAGTTATTCCGTGGAAGCGGTTGTAGTTTTTCATTAAAAAGCTGACCAGGACTGAAGTGTGTAACTCAGTTATGATAAAGCACCATGTCTGAGGAACTAGAATTAACTACATGAATACTCTACCGCTGGAATCCCAGGCTGTGAGGGCAGTTCACACTGATCAGTAATTCTGTATGAATTTTTTTCCCTTAAAGCGAGGTGGCAATTTCCATGAAAATCAGTTAAATTTTGTGAATACTCTCAGGGTTTTTATGATCAACTTTGTAAACCAGGTTCAGACAGATGCATTTATAGTTTCAGGGCAAATTGAGAGAGGCGAAAAAACTCTTCTTAATGCATTATCAACACCTACTCCCCCCACCCCCCCAAAAAAAAAAAGTTGAATTTCTTGTATCTCTAACGTGTGAGACTTGGCGAGTTCCCTTTGCAGTAGTGACAGAACCAGCGTATGGCCACAGGCTAACAGATCCGTCTGTCTTTTGAAACTGTTGTTTTATGTCAAACTGCTCCATTGCTTACTTGGCATCTTCCATTGGCACAAAAACCAAGGACATTTAACCATGAATTAGCTTTCTTAAAGGAAAATACCTCTTTTTTCTGTTTTTTCTCCCTTTACCCTTGTCTTTCAGTTATACCTGCCGCCACTTGCGGAGATATGTATATGTCTTGGACAAACTGTATTTCCCCCACTCTCACTGCTCTACGCTGCAGCATTGCTTCTCGACCCTCAGTGACAATGGAGAGGAACTCTTGTCTTTAACTTGTTCTCACATTCTCAGATCCTATGCTTCCAGGTTATTAACCTCTGCTCTCCGATTACTGCATGCTGCATGCTCTGTGACTGATCTGTGCATGCTTTCGGTAAACTGATGAATAACGTTAAATGGCTGAGGGGATGGTTTGGGTCTTTATGGCATCCTTGATGTGTGTCCTAAAAAGTGTGGTAGAGTTGGGAGTCTAATAATGGTTTGGGGTTTTTTTGTTGTCGTTGGGTTTGGGGGTTTTTGTTGGTGTTTGGTTTTTGGGGGTTTTTTTCCTTTTTAATTTAGAATACAACTTCTGCAATTAATGTGTGGCCTTTGGAAGTTTTAATTGCTTTTTATGTTAGACTAAAAGTATTTTCATCCTTTTCCAAAGCTATGACATAAGAACGTAAGCTGTGATTCACAAAGCTTCCATACAGTTACGTAGTTTGTTTGGAAGTAGTGCAGAGATATAAGTTGTATTACATGTAAGTGTCTAATACTTCCCTGACGCCTGTTATTTCGGTAAGGTTGTCTATATAAATTGCTTTTCAAGAGTGAGGATGATAGAACTTTTCCCTCAAGTTCGGTATATTGTCATGGCACTTAATGATAAGTTAAGGAAAAGCTGCCTTTTTTGATATGCCTCATCAGTTTTGATTATAGAGAATAAGAATGGTGAGAATCCATCGGCCCAAAATGACAACATAAAAACCTTGTTCATGCTGCAGAATTATAGATGCTCCACAGAAACTGTAAAATAGCAGGGATTTAAAAATAAATTCGACTTGCAATACCCAAATGTTTTCTCTAAGCTGTTCACTCCAAGTAAAAATTGAAGTTTTACTATTTCACTGTTGACGCTGCAGATAATTAAATATATTAACCGAGATGCTAGAAGCTTTAGGAAAACAAGGGAAAAATTGCATGACAAAATTGATCAGAACGTGGAAAACATCCAGGGTGGAAATGCAGCTTCCCAGCTAAGCCGGCATACAATAGCAATAGACCACACAGTAAACATAAGTAAAACCAGCTTGATTGTCAAGGGAAGAAAATATGGCATGCAAGCTGAAATAGCTCTTTTTGTACAAAAGAAATTTTATAGTAGTACATTATGATGGAGAGTTACACTGAAGGATCTCAACAGGAGATGAAAATCTAGCTGTCCCAGGGGCGTTCTCCGGATTAATTTGGAACAGGGGTACAGTATTAAAGTAGGCAAACCCCTAAGATTTCAAAGGCATTATTTAAAAATTAATAATAATAATGAGGGCAGTCCACACCAAAATCTTGTTTAGGATGGAATGGTTTACGTGTAGGAATGATATCCTGAGAACATAAAAGAAATGGCTTAATTATTCCAGCTTGTTTCAATGAAATTTTGGTAATTCTGTACAATGGCAACACTACAACATAAAGTTGGCGAAATCATCCTTGGGAGACTTAAGTTTTACTGCATGGATATTGCATCTTTCCGGTGGCTTTATGGATGAAGATAAGCAATGAAAACACTGTACACCTTTTCCTATAACAAGCTAGTGAAGTTTTTAGAGCAAAAAGTTCGTCTAGCTGGTCCTCGTACTGAAACTGATGGAGAAATAGTTTAGTGGTGTTACTTTCTGAAATGGGAGTTGTGCATCAGTTGAGATATATTAGACTATATCAGCCGGGGAGATCATCAAATCTTAGATTTTCCTTACAGGCTATGCTTTTATGAGACTGAAGGAGGACAGAGTATTTGAAATAGAAATTACTGCTAGGAAAATATATAGGTAGCAGTTTCTAGTGGTAATTCTCTGTTATTGTTCTGGCAATATATGATTAGAAAAGTGAAGCACCTTCTAGCGTGTGTGTAAGTCCGCAAATAGCCTGAAGTACAGTGGCATAAATGGAGGTGTCAAAAAAGGTGGTTTTTGTGTGAATCCGTGCATCCATCCTGCATTAAGTACTGCACTGTTTTACCCTGTGAACAGCCGGCTTAGTAATTTATGCATTCCATCTCTTCTCTAAAGGCAGAGGGTGAGTAATCATGGCAATTTATAAATCACGACCCTCCCATCCAGGCCTCTTTGCAGGACTCCTGGTGAAGAATATAAGACTTAACCCTGAGTAATGGCTGGTCTCTAACGCTGTCCTGATACCCCCGGATGATGTTGCCTCTCTTTAGATGTCCCATAGAATTAAAGTTTTTATTACTGTTTTGGTACATTTTGTGTGTATGGACACACACACACATTTGTGTGTGAATATGGACACAAACAGTTGTACCTTTAATTTGACCGTGGGGAGAGGGAATTAATATAAGTAAAACAAAGGAGAAAAGTTGAAGGCAGCTTTGGAGTGATGGCACTGACTAGTCATAGTTAATAACCACAGTTTTCTACTAAAAAACTTAAAAAAGTGCATTCGTGCTGGTGGCTGATCAGTGTTGTTCATGTCTTCGAGCTACCATGGATTTGTGTAAGATACTGGTGGTGACCTGTCAAATCTATAGGCATGCCGCATCCCACACTTACTGAAGAGCTAACACTGGTGAAAGCGGGAGAGAGGGGAAGGAAAACGGTGTGTGTTTTCCCGTATTCCGCAGGGAGTAAGCCCGCAGTGCCGGCTCTCCAGGCAGCTTTAATTGGGATTTAGTGCCAGCGTCGCTTTCGATGGCTTTTCTAAATTTTAAAACAGAGGAGACACAATACGTATTTTATTAGGCTATGCTTTAGCATAGCATAAATATTGAGCCTGGGACTGTACTCTGTCATTGCTACTGTCTAATAATTCTGTTGTGGCTGTGCTATTTATTGATTATTGCAGTAACCGTGCTTCGTGATGTGAAATACGTTCTCCCACTCTTACCATTACGGTTTCCTTTCGAATTGCACGTTCATTGTGTGATGTTTTAATGCTCGTGTGCGTTCCCTTTTTGTTTTAAAGCTCTTTAGGTTGCACTCAATCTCAGGAAAATTGTTTTTGAAAATGAAACTGGCTTAGTGCATGTACTAGCAAAAGGCAGCTAACAAGCAATGATTTGTTTGGGGATGCTGAACAAATTAAGGACAGTTTTATTTTCATAGCTAGCTTGACATTGTGTGTGTGAAAGCAGGAAATATGGTTTTGCTGAGCCTTGTAAATTGAGTAAACATGGTCATGAAGTAGTAGAGCAAAAGGAAAAATTATGTGGATTCATTTGAATTAAGGGGGTTTTTGCCCAGAGAAAAAAGACAAAGAAATATGATGTCAAATTCACACGCTTTACCCATTTTGCATATCTTCTATTACTTAATGCTAGGTTTGTTTAAACAGGAAAATGTGTCAAGTAAGATTTTACTATTCCCTTTCAGAAGTGTCCTGGCACATTGTCTGAAGCCTGTAGAGGATAAGCTTTGCAACCATACTCCTCCCATGCCATCAGAGTCGATGGAATTATGCAATTACATTAATTTAAGAATGTGCAGTCTTTGCGGGATCAGGGCTTTGGAGGTTAGCTTTGAAAAATACTGCTAATTACCAGAAATGTTTCTGTTGCTGCAATGTGATGGTGAAGTTGTGCATAAAGCCAACTTGTATTCATTACCCAGTCGCCAGCTCCTTTTTTCCTCAGACTCTGAGCTGTGCTGGGGCATCTGGGCTGGATCCCGGGAACATGTAGACAGTCCTTTGCCGTGGTATGGGTTCCTGGCCCGTCCTTCGGTACGTACAGGAAAGGTGTCAGAGTATGATCCTCGAAAACGGCTAAAACATTTGCAAGTCTGCCATATTTTCTTTGGCTTTAGTCTGTGAAGGGAAGGTGGGGAGAAACATGAAGCAGATACGTTTATTAGTGAACATTGAATGATTTTTGCATGGATTAATGCAATATGGAGAAGTATGTCAACTAGTATTCTTGCAAATGGGTTTTGACAGGTGCGAGTTCTTTTTCTCTGATTCTGTAGATCTTGAGCATTTGTTTACATTCAGTTTTTAAGCAGTTAACGTAAAAAATCTCACCCGAAGTTAGTGCAAGTAAAATAGTCAGTACATCAGCCTTGCATGAGTACTAGTGGATAACAGATCAGGGTGTTCTTACCAAGAACCCCTTCAGTATCCTTAAAACTTGTCCTTTTCTATTTTCCTGCTGTTTCCGGTTAAAGCGCTCATAGTTAGTTATAACTTCTGAAAAGAATTTAGATCACTTCTGACACTTGCTGTGTGTGATATTGTAAGTATGAAATACCAAATATTGATCCTTACTTCACTGGGAGCTTAATCCGTGAGAGCTGATATTGAAAGTGTTCCCCGTGTAAAGAGAATCAAAGCATTATTGAGAAATAATAACAGTTATATTATAAACATCTAGTAGGTGGGACAACATATAAACACAGCAATCAACAAGATGAGCAACATTATTTTGACTTTAATGATCATTTAAATGGGAAGGTCTCTATTTGGGATCACACCTTCGGTAAACACGGCTGTCTCTGCAAACAAGTCTCCCAAACAGAGTGAAGTCAGTGGATATAGGCTTCCATCCAAAGTGGTGTGTGAAAACAAAAATGTTGTTGTAAATGGGTGTAGGCAGATGAAATCGGTTGAGAATGAGACAATTTCCAAAGTGACAAAAGTCTTAATTCTGCAGGAAAATTATGCATGAGTCTTACACGGGGCCTCAATCACAGGACCTATTGAAAACCTTTATTGGAAAATAACTTGATAAAACTCTGTGATAAGGAAAATCACAGAATGGCAGGGGTTGGAAGGGACCTCTGGAGACCATCCCGTCCAACCCCCCTGCTTGAGCAGGCACACCCAGAGCAGGGGGCACAGCACCGCGTCCACGCGGGGTTTGAATGTCTCCAGGGAAGGAGACTCCACAGCCTCTCTGGGCAGCCTGTCCCACTGCTCTGGCACCCTCACAGGAAAGGAGTTGTTCCTCATGTTTAGGTGGAACTTCTTGTGTTCCAGCTTGTGCCCATTGCCCCTTGTCCTGTCGTTGGGCACCACTGAAAAGAGTCCGGCCCCGTCCTCTTGACACCCACCCTTCAGGTATTTATAAGCATTGACGAGATCCCCCCTCAGCCTTCTCTTCTCCAGGCTGAACAAAGCCAGGTCTCTCAGCCTTTCCTCATAAGGGAGATGCTCCAGGCCCCTGATCACCTTGGTAGCTCTCCGCTGGACTTGCTCGAGCAGTTCCCTGTCTTTCTTGAACTGGGGGGCCCAGAACTGGGCGCAGCACTCCAGATGTGGCCTCAGCAGGGCGGAGCAGAGGGGGAGGATAACCTCCCTCCACCTGCTGGCCACACTCCTCTCAATGCACCCCAGGACACCGCTGGCCTTCTTGCCCACACGGGCACGGTGGTGGCTCATGGTCACCCTGCTGTCCACCAGCGCTGCCAGGGCCTTCTCAGCGGAGCCCCTTTCCAGCAGGTCAGCCCCCAGCCTGTACTGGTGCGTGGGGTTGTTCTTCCCCAGGGGCAGGACCTGACACTTGCTCTTGTTGAATTCCATGAGGTTCCCCTCATGGAGGCCCAGCTCTCCAGCCTGTCCAGGTCTTGCTGGATGGCAGCACAGCCTTCTGGTGTATCCGCCACTCCTCCCAGCTTGGTATCATCAGCAAACTTGCTGAGGTTACACTCTGTCCCTTCATCCAGGTCATTGATGAATATGTTGAAGAAGACTGGACCCAGCACAGACCCCTGTACTGGGTATAAGGGAAATAATTTGTGAGGTAGTAACTGGACCTTATCGAAAAGGCTTTTTAAGTGTTTATATGTTTTGAACAACAGCTTAATCTTTTTCACGTTTTATAAATAAACCCACTTATGTCATAGGATTAGAAGTAGAATAATGAAAATGACTGAGTCTGGACCCGGCACAGGCGAGAAATAGCTTCACTTCATTTATCACTAAAGCTTATCGCTTATACTTTTTTATCACTAAAAAGAAATTATTGCTTTGGAATGGTAGATTACTTAGTTTAAAAATTTAATTTCTTTTTTTTCCTCAAAAAAACCCCCCATTTCTCCAATGAAAAGGTCTAAAACTCTTGGTAGATTTAAGGACTTGTCTAAAATAAACTAACTTGATACTCTTTTTTTGACAATACTGATGAAAGCTTTTTTTTTTTTCCCGCAGGACATTTTAGTAAGGATCTGCACCTTGCCTCTAAAACTGGTATCTGACCAAACAGTCTGTGGGTGCTTTTCCTTTTCCTTTCCTTTTTCCTTTCTGCTCCCACAAGCACTTTTCCATGTGCTCCGCTCAGCATCCTGCCAAGCCAGAAGGCTGCTCAGAGCAGAATCGGTACCCGTTCAGGGGTTACAACATCACTGCATTATCATACAGTATAATTATGGGTTGGTTGGGAATTTTTTCTTGTTATTGAGACATATGGCATTATTCATCCAGCTTCTAATGTAGAAGTTGGAGATTGTGCTTTTTTGTGACAATTAACAAAATTCTTCTCTTACCGTGATCACCTGTACCCTGACAAATCCCAACTGCTGCCATTACTGGTGTTTAACCTCAAGACACAAAGATGGTCTTTTTTCTGATGGGTTTAATATTAGTTGTTTTACTTTGTTTTCAATGCAAACGCAGTGCTGTGGGTTGCTGTAATAATCATTGATTTCAGTGGTTATGGTACGTGCATTTTAAATTTCAGTCTTAAATAGGCCGTGGAGCAGCTGACGACTTAATTCACTCAAGTAATTAAAAGTCAGACTAAGTAAAAATGGGCAAAGGAAAAAAGATATAATCAAGCTACATTAATATTTCTTGGAGGTTGCAGGCTGATTTGATAATACCGGTATGCTGGGATTTTTATAGAGCAGTAAGTTTTTATGGAAACTGTTCTCTGGTTTCCACTCAAGATGTTTTGTGTGGACTCAGTTCCTGCTCTGGGATCACAGGTCAGGAGAGGAGGCTTTTTCTTTGGCGACTGTGATGGTGTGGAACATTTCCCTGAAATCCAGCTCATATAATTATTTTCCTTTGGGAAAAAACCTCAGAATTTAAAAAAAAAAAAAGGTCAGAGGTCTGTTGAATGAATATAATTTG
The DNA here is from genome assembly GCA_031468815.1 of Morus bassanus. Taxonomy (NCBI): domain Eukaryota; kingdom Metazoa; phylum Chordata; class Aves; order Suliformes; family Sulidae; genus Morus; species Morus bassanus. The sequence continues at coordinate 84,506,770 of CM062600.1, read as the reverse complement.
ATGTTTTGTTGCTTTTTGAGTATGATTTTTAGTGAGCCGCTGATAATTTTATTGAAGGGTTGGGGTTTTTTTGTTATGGAAGGATCACTTTACACTCAACATTGAATGACTTGGCAGAGAGGAATTGTTTATAAATAATTCTATTACAAATTATTTGTGTTCGTACTGCACAGTATATCAATCAAGAAACCAGTGAGATATAAAATCAATGCTGCGGGTAGTTGGTGGGTGAAAAATTGCCTGGCTTGTAGGTCTCAAAATGCAGTTTAACTGGATGCTCATCAAGTGGGTGCCCGTCTAGTGGAAATCCTTGTGCATTGGTTCATTAACTCCTGCCCTATTTAAAATAATGTAGCGAGAATAGGTTTTTTAGGGAAGCAGCGATCAATGAAGGGGAAAGATTGCTGATATCAAAGAGTAACCACCTAAGCATGATGCAAGCAAGGTGTGTTTTCATTGAGCCGGTAGGATTTCATGCACGTAGGTCACGCTCTCGGGATAAGAGGTCCAGGTAGCATTGACTTTGAAAGGACTTGGAAGTATTCTAAGGCAGATTTATGCGTTTAATTTGAAATTATTTGAGAGATTAAGGGTAAGTAAATTGTTTAATAAGGAGCCCTTTAGTATGCACAAGTATAATGCACTCCAGTAGCTGGAAATTGAAGCAAAACCAACTGAGACTGGTTCATATTTTTTTACACGGTGGATGATTCACTGGAATAGTTTAACAAGGGCTCTGCATTTCCCAAGATTGGAATTTTTAAATGAGATTGGATGTTTTCCTGAAAGATACGTCCAAGTCCAGCCACAGCTATTGGACTTGAAGGAGGAAGTAGCTGAGGGAATTCCTATGGCTTGTGTCAGACGTGCTGATCAAAGAGGCTTCTTTTGGCATTAAAAATCAGAGTTATAGGCAGATTGCCACGCAGGATTTTGTTGTTTTGTTTGTCTTATGGATTTCTTTAAAAGGCTGCGTTTTGATTTTAGATTTTCCCCGTTACAAATGTAATCTTCCCAGATACTATTCCCCAGGTGATCTGACCCAAATAGTACAAAACAGCACAGGTTGCCAAAACGCTACTTTCTCATGCACAAAAAAATTAAATGGAAAAGGAAAAATTGCAAGAGCTGTGTTCTTTCTATATAATAGTCTTTATTCCTCCCACCCTGGTAAAAATTTATCACAGACATGATCTAGACGCATTCTACCACATTAGCATGTGAAACTAAAACACATCTCGATCAGGCGGAATTATTTTTAATTGAATGCTTATGAGCCCATGTTCCCATGAGATGAAATTGGAACAAAATTACTTTCACACATTTCCATTGTAGCAGTATGTTCAGAGTCCGGGGGTTTTGCGTCAGTACGTAATGTCTGGCAATTAATCAGGATTGAGAAGGGTGTCTTATTCTTTTATAAGTATGTAAATAAGCTATTGTTTGGAGACTAAAAAAGAAATATTCTATAGCTTGCCCGAAGAGTTCAGGAGAATGCTAATAAAATGAATGTCAGACTGAATATAGTTTAATAGTTTATAGCTGAAAGCAGCAAGGATTTATGCTCACGTAAGCCAATCTTCTTCTTAGCCCCAAAAGCCTTACTGAGGTTCAGCTCCTCTGTAGTGTCTGCTGGCTTTCCTGGGGTGCAGAACATCACCTCTGGATTGCAGAACATCACCCCTCCAGCAGCTTCAATAAGTCATTGTCACTGGCAGCATGGAATGCAGCGTGGGTATTCTTTGTTTTGTCCATCTAGGTGATACACTGTTGTCTGTTTTGGTTTCCCAGACAGCATTGCATGAACTTTGGCTAGTGAAGGCAACTTAGTAAAATGTGTAATTATTGCCTAAATATAGAAAATTATTCACTTAGAAAATAACAAACATGTGTTACTGATTCAAAACGTCTTCCAATTTGTCAAATTAAAGCCCAGATTCTCACCAAAGCTCCATTTTGGCTTAAGCAGAAGTCCTCTTCATCATGAGCTCTCATTGCAAATCAACAGACTGTAGCTGTGATTCCAGGACTTGTTATGTTCAGATGAAACTAGGGGAAAGTAGTGACTGCAGCTCAGATTATCACAATTGATAATTGTGATTAAGATGTTCCAACTAGAATGCCTGAAATTAAGCATTAAAATGTTGGGTTTTGGGGGGATTTTTTTTTAGCTTTTAAATAGTGAGGAGTATCTACATCTTGCGATGAATTGAGAACTAAATGTTTAATCCGTACACATGGATGTCTAGAGAGAGATCTGGGTATCTACCTGGAACTGGCTGTAGTGCCTTATATACTAAAATACATCAAAGAACTTTGCAAACCTGAGTAACAAATAATTCACGAGCACCCCGGAAGAATGGTGGAGCAAATAACTTTGCAGATGTCTCTTGGAGACAGAGATGTAGGTAATAAAGGGATTCAAATCATGCATATGAACAGTGGTGATGAATGAAGTTTTGGCAAAGGACTCTGAAGAACAGAAGCAACAAGATTTATGTTGTTAATGTAGGAGACAAAACATTGGCTTTTAAGGTTGGATGCAAAGCATCCCACTCCTTAAAATATATAGAATTTTAGTTCAGCAGTAATTTTTAATCAATAAACCCAAGAATCAATAGTACAGTTAAAAAAAAAAAAAAAAAAAAAGAAAAGAAAACCCCACAACATACTCTTAACATTGTAGGTGGCTTTCACTTGAAATGTAATTTGGTTAGTGGGATGTTGTACATAAGACTGATTGTGCAAGCACATCTAGTTGTTCTACACGTACTGGCTGACTTCGGGACACTTAATGGCGTGTTGGTTTAGAAGCGATGAGTCCAAGAAATAAACCTTGTATAGTAAAACCCAGATTTTTTTCAGAAAGCCCAGACTGTCTCGAGGCAGATGTTGTGACGTGCCACAGAGATGTTCTGCACAGGAGCCACAGGGTAGAACTGCTTATTGAAAATACCTGAGAGCTTTCATTTTCCTAATTAATTGCAGCTCCAAGTAGCATGAGTGTGGAAAAGTTTAAAAAAAAAAATTCTTTATTTAATTTGATTAACAATATAAGTGATTAGTCACGTCATCCTCATGGTTTTCCTTCTGGAGTAGTTCTGGGTGGTCTCTCAGCTGTCCAGCCATTCACTTTAAATTAGTGATTCTCCAACAAAGAGGCAAGTGCCACCAGTGAGGTGTCGGAAGCACATTGCAGTGAAGGCAGAGACCTGGCCTGGCTCCTCGGAGGAACACGGAGGCTGCACAGCCCCCGAGTGGCTGGGGCAGGATGGGGAGGAAGGGAGCTGGATGGGAGGGGACGTCGCTGACTTGCTTAACGGAGGTGTAGCTGCTAAAGACTTGAAATGGGCATCCGGATCTATTCGTAGTGATCTGAATGATCCAAACCAGTCCAAATTTGCAGAATTAGTAACACTGTAAGAACTATTTCTTCCGTTTTTTTCATTTTCAGCTTCTAAGGAGAACATCCAACTACAAGAACTGTCATTTCTTCTCACATTTTGGTATCACCACAGCCTATTTGACCAAAAAATGCAGAGGTAGGAAAAAAAAAAAAAAAAACCGGGGAAATTAGTCAGGTTTTTATTCTAATCCTCCAGAGGATTGATTTAAGTTGTGTAAGGAGGTTTTGGATCTCCACTCTACAGCAGGATGTAGGGGTTGAGAGCTGTGAGCTATTCTTAAGTGTTTTTGTTCTTTCGTGTTTGTAAGCTGAATTTGTGAGAAAACATTGATGAGAATGCTCCCACTGCACCAGCCACAGATCAGAAAAAGCAGTGGGAGAGGAAAATAACAACCACAACTGCTTTCCAAAGATGACTAATCCTTCAGCCCCAGTGTAACCTCCAGGACAGTGATTAACGTTTGGCTTTTCTTCTAAATGCTGGAAAAGTTTTCTGGGGCGTCAGCCTAGCTGAAAACTAGTTCAATACGTGTACACTAATGAAAGAAGAGTTTAAAGTTTCCATTTAATGTTCCTGCCTCATGTACTTAGTTACTTTGAATGCTTCTAGGTGCATAACGTGCAGTATCACGGTTCATCTGTGTTCCTTATTAGTTATCAGAATATTTTATGAAAGAGGAGAATCCAGTTTTGTAGGTAGGATAAAATAAGGTAGCTCTAAGAGATGTGACCCATCAGGCCAATTTTAGTGTCGGGAATAGATTGATAGGGTTTTTTGATTGCCAGTGGGTGGAAAATTCAACCCTTACATTCATCCCTTGCATGGATTGAAGTGCAGTCCAGGTTAGTGGTCTTCCTCTGAGAAGTGAGCCTCAGAGGAACCTCTACCCTACTGTAGGTGAACCCCTACCCTACTGTCTGTTAGACACTACTAAAGCTCTTGGTATGTGTTTGGTGGTGCACGGTTCTACAAAGAGCTGTGCTTTCTTCAGTTAGAGTTTTACTGTGGACTCCGCTGTGCTTGCTCCTCAGTTTTGCAGAACAGTTTTAAGAGAATTCAGCATCAGTATTTTACTTTTCTCTGCATTGCAAGAAGATGCAAGTCCTAGGAGTGGTTTTCAATGTGGTGTTCACCCAGCAGAAATTAAAAACTGGTGATCATAAAAGCCCCTAAAAATAAATAAATAAAATCAGATCTTTCTGATGCTGCATTCTTCTAATTAATCACCAAGCCATCCTCTTGCTACTGCAGGATTTTACCCTAAAATATATTTCCTGTATTTTCCAAAGCACTTTGTAGTGGAATTGTGGCTTTGCTGGTTTCTACATTGACTTGGTGTTCCTTTCCAGCAGACAGCGGTCTTTGCATTTTGTTGTTTGTTGCAGCTGTGCTAAATGTTTAGCTATGCTCACGGTGATTTCAGGGAGTCACCAAGCGGCTGAGGTTAGGAGACACCTCTGGAGACCCAAGGCAGGGTCACCTAGAACCAGTTGCCCAAGGCCATGCCTAATTCATTTTTAATATCTTCAAGGATGGTGACTCCACAAACTTTCTGGGTAACGTGTTTTTTTTCTTGCGTTTAAATGCAATTTCCTGTATTTCAATTTGTGCCCATTTCTTCTCGTCCTTTCTCTGGGCGCCACTGAGTCTGGCTTAATCATCTTTACACCATCCCGTCAGATACTTGTACGTGCTGAGATCCCCTCAAGCCTTTTCTTCCCCAAGCTAATCAGTCCTAGGTCTCTCAGCCTCTCTTTGCACATCAGATGCTCCCACCACTTAATCTTCTTAGCGGCTCTTTGCTGGACTCGCCCCAGTATGCGCATGTCTCTACTACTGGGGAGCCCAGTGCTCCAGATAAGGCTTCCCCAGTGCTGAGCAGAGAGGAAGGATCATCTCCTTTGATGGGCTGGCAACGCTCTGCCTAATGCAGCCCATGGTGCCGTTGGCTTCCTTTGCCGTGAGGGTGCATTGCTGGCTTACGTTCAACTTGAGGTCCACCGGGACCTTTTCTGCAAAGCTTCTTTCTAGCTGGTCGGCCCTCAACGTCCAGGATCTGGTATTTCCTTTTGTTGAGCTTCACGAGGTTTCTCTTGACCTGTTTCTCCAGGACCCCCTGAATAGCAGCACAACTGTCTGGTGCATTAACCTCTCGTCCCAGTTCCGTATCACTTGCTGAGGGTGCACTCTGCCCCATCGGCTGGGTCGTTAATGAAGGTGTTAAAGAGCATTGACCCCCGAATCAACACATGGAGCACACCGCTCGTGACTGGCCTCTGGCTGGACTTCGTGCTGTTGGCCGTAGCTCTCGGAGCCCATCCGTTCAGCCAGTTTTCTGTCCTCCCTGTCCACTTACTGAGCCTCTACTTCATCAGTTTGTCACAACTTGGCTTAATTTGAAAATACTATGATTATCTTGATTGGACTTTTGAGGGCCTTTATACTGTTTGTGTAGTTGATGACATTTCCAAGTTGCTTTTCCAGAATAGTTTTGGCCTCGTGTTAATCCGGATTACACCAGCAGGGTTGTGAAAACTCATCTTTGCACGCCTTTGGTTGTCACCTGGCTAAATTTAAATTCAGAAAGATATTTGTATGTGCCTAGAAAGCCATGTTTTGTCTCTTCTGAACATCCTACTGAAATACAATTTGTATTTAGTCCCATGCTCCGGCTCTGTCATTTGTTTCCCAAGGTGGAGGGGAATTCACATCCCATCCCATGAGGGTTGTACTTAGTTTTTGTACAGTATAGAATAGAAAACTGTTGGTGTTTGCTTTACCATCATGCTAATTCTGTTCTTGGAACTGTTTTCTTTGCTTTGGGAAAAATGGAGAATGACCTGGAACATCGCAGAATTTTGTCTCTTAACAAATATATTTTGGGGAGGGCACTTTTTTAGGAATTCGGGAGGATTTTTGAATTGATAGAGGCAGAGAGAATTACACAGGGGAATAAGACGTATAAAACTGAGTGGGAGGTAAAGCGCAAAAACACAACCTCTTTTCTCTGTGGGAATGAGGTTAATTTCCAAATAAATTGAAGACAATGTAAATTTAATTACTGTGCAACTTGAGGGACTGGGACTTAAAAAATATATCATGTTGGTTTTGAAGATGGAAAAATATTGCACAACTGCAAGTATGCTGAAATGAATCATTAAATCAAATCTCTATCAGTTTTCCCACCAATCCTGAGGCTTGTGTGTGTTTGTCTAAAGGCAATAAAATAAACTCTCTTTAGAATGACAAGTTCAGTAGTGAATAAGGCAATTTAGGATGAGAGTGTATGTGGGAAATAATGACCTTTTTCCTACTGAAAAAGTAAAGAACAGTAACTTTAAAGTGTTAAACTAAAATAAAATCTGCTTTCTCTTGCATAAGGGCTCTTCATGCCCATGTCATGTTTCTAAACCTTAATGGTAATGTCTGTAACGCCTTTTTTAACAGAAGAGCAAAATTAAAAAACCCTGACAGGCAGACTACAGTGAAGAAACACGATTACATTTTAGCTCTGTCAAGGTTGGATTACAAAACATGGGTAAGACGTGCTTTTTGCTAAATATGGAAAGTATTTTTATAAAAGATGAAGGAACGGTCAAAGACTGAGCTCCTTCAGGATGCTGACAAGCCTTTTCCTGCTGTGAGCCGCGGTGATTTTGATCGCACGCGTTTGTCACTTGGGAGAGCAGTACTGGTGATGGAGACAAAAGCTGGGCGAATTCAGTACTCCAAACATTTTTCCTTCCTTAAAGGCTTCCAGATGATCTGTTCTCTAACTGCCATCTTCCTGCAATGACAAGTAGTTTAAACTGTCTGTAATATATTTCTAAAAATGTTCTGTAGATGCTAAAGGCCACGGTACGTTCTTGATACGTATATGCCACACTCAGGAGTTGCGTTTGTAATCATTACAGGTCCTTGCTCTATGTTTCCGCAGGTTGATTTTGCCTTTTATGTGTTTTTTTTTTAAAAGCCATAGAACAAGTGGGAGAAAATCACTGAACTCTCCAAACTTAGGATGCAGTTTCAGGAAAGGCAGGTTTAGCGTTCATTATAAAGGTGCACAGAAAATGAAGCGGATGAAAAGCCCTGTCGTTATTTCTAACATGTACATAGGAATGGGCATGGGTGCTGTTGAGGGGCTCTAGCTACTGAGAAGAAAGAAATTAAGAAAATAAAGGAAAAAAAATGAATAACAGGAATTAAGAGAATGCCGTGGGCTGGCTTCCCAGGACGTTGGCACAGCACTTGTACTGAACTGGGCAAGGGCAGGCTGGGGCTTCCTAAAGCCAAATTGAGCTCCATGTGGATCATTAACCGTAGCTTTTTCCATAGTGAATTGAACTCTTACGAAATGTGCTCCATGATCCCTTGTTTTCTTCAGCATCCGCTGCTCTTGGATTCTGACTGGATATTAACATCCCTTAAAAAAAAAAAAAAATTAGTGTCCTTGATAAATGTTTTCTTTCGATGACATGGATATTTTTCAGAATGAAAAGACCTATTTTTTATTTCATATCTATTTTGACATGAATTTTCCTTTGGACAGAGGTTTATTTATGACTGGCTACATTTTGCAGGTTTAAATCTAGGTACATAAATCCACAGAAATTCAACAAAGGGATCGATGTTGACATTACAATGAAGGATGTAGACAATTTTTACTTGTGATATTTATTTTTAAAGTACATTATTATTATGCTTTCACAGGAAATGTTTAGTAATAGAGATTAAACTTAATCTTGGTATTGAAAAGTATTTAATATGTTACATTATTTGACGTTATCCTGTGTTTTTCTTGCATTTTTCCTTTTTTTCAAGTAGTAATACCTTCATGTGCCTCTGAGAATTTTTAAGCATTCTCTTTCAAAGTATGCATACCTGCATGTCCCTGCTATTTGCAGACAGAAGTAATGTTTCCAACAAGTATCTCTCTTGGAGGAAGTGGTGTGTATCTGTACGTATGTGCATACACTCACGTTATGCCAAATATTGTAGAGTGAATTTTGAGTTCATGATAAAGTACCATACCTTTTTAATAGAAAGTTCTCTTCTCTATTCCTGTCAATGTATTTCATGTCCAACGTGATTTATTCATAAAGGAATGCATAAGTAAAACTTGAAAATTGCCTAGAAATTCTGTATTTGCTGGTTTCAATACACATGCCATGGGAACTGCAGTTTGTGTACCAAGAAGGAACATCGTTCTCAATAACTGCCTGGTGGAATTGTAGGGGAACGAACGAACTGCTGCTCTGACATTAGCTTTTTAGTGGTGCAGCTCAAACTATAAATTTTTTTCATGCCTGGAAATACAGTTTGAACTAGATTTTTGGAGCCCAAATCGCTAAGGCAGCATGGGTGGAGGTGCTCTGCTGAAGAAGGTTGTAATACACTCAAATCAATATATTATGTTTTATGCACTTACTGCATTTAAAAAAAAAATTGCCTTGATCAATATTGAAATTTCACTCAAAGTTTAGGAAATAATAGATGAAGGTTGTCTGTGAAGTCTTAATTCAGCATCTTTGTTTCAAAAACAAAAACAAAACTTGAATTAAGTGATTATGCATTGTTTTTTGTTCTGAACGTAGTATTATTCACTGCTTTGGTTTTTTACATCGTCTTTATTCCCTGTGTGGCCTCTGGGCACACTGAACACATGCCATCTAAACTCTGTCCGGAAGACAAAAAATATTCATTTCCTTAATTACTGATTTTTTTTTTATTTTTTTTTTAGATCCCATGGTAGTCATAACAGTTTTTCAGTGGTTCACGAATACTCACAAAGAAAATACAAAGTATTTAGGGATTTGGATTTGAAAAAAATTACCCATTATGAACAGTTACAGAACTTATCTACAGATACCAATGCATCATCTTTCAAATTTTCTTTCCTTATGGAGTTTTAGACGTCTAGAAATGACCTCATTGTTATGCAAGAGACAGTCCTTCCATCCAAGACTATGTTTGGGAGCACGTCTTAGCGGTGAGACCTATGTCTGGTTCAAATTTTTGGTCATTTCTGTGAGGGCCTTAGCAGCAGCTCTACTGTAGAGTCCGCGTAGGTCCAACTGATCTTTTTTTTTTGTCCAAAAAATGTTTCCAGTTTGTTAAAATTTCAGAGGTTTTTTGTCAATGGGGTAATTAAACTAACTGTAGCAATTAGGGGGAGGCATGTGGAGGCTTTCCGTGATCGTTAGTGGGACACTGCTAGGATTACTGTGGAGGGAGGAAGACGTGATCAGGAAGGACACCTGACCGAAGAGAAGGTCCGTGCTTGAGGAAAACAATAAAACTGATTCCTGTGGAGCAAAAATGGCAGAGACACCTTTAGGATGGGGCTTTGAAGAAAGGTGGGGGCAAAGGAAACGAAGGCATAAGACAAAACTAATATTATCTGTCTACAGCGTGATAATGTGTCCTCCTAGCAGCTTGTTTCTTGTTCTACTGCTTCAATATTGAAACTCAGTTTTATGAAATTAGGTCAAAGTCATGGTATTATTTCCAAGGTTCAAAGGAGACTGCAATGAACAATTCATTTTAACCATGTCGGGGCACTTAAAAGCCGAACCCGCGCTGAGCGGGATTGTTGTAAGGATGGGGTGTGGGTGACGTGCGATGCCAGCAGTGAGGACTCTCGGTCACGGAAGCACAGTTCAAGACTCATGTTTTGCCTAAGTCTTACCCTAAAGAGGGCTGTTAGCAATGCGCGTACCCTGTGATCTTCTGCGTATGGAATGAGTCTGTTAACTCCTAACGTGGATCCAGATTCTTTCCTGTCGGAGCGAGTACTGAGACGCACAGCAATTCTCTTTAGAAACGTAGCAATGACCCAAATACATACGTACATGCACACCCAGTGTGTTTGAGCAAAACCATACCAAATAAAAGCTGCTCTAAGGATAAGGATTTGGACCTTAGGTTTCGTGGCAGCGATGTCTTTTTAATTTTCTTGTTGTTTCATTGTTCAGAGTCTGTCTTTGGATTTTTGGGTGGGAGTTTTGCTTAGGCTGCTTTCTCCAGCAGTTTCTTCCGTTTCTCACCCACGGAGTTTTGTCCTAATGCAAGACAAATGTCTTCTCTCAGCAGCTATGAAACACTTACCCTATTGAATTAAGAGCAAGTGGATGAAACGGAAATATTGTGGACCCTATTGCCCATTCAATATTCTTATAAAACATTAACAGGACAAGCACAGGGAACATTGAAAGGAGGAGTTATGTTCATGCCTTGAGACACCTAAGGCAGATTCAGGGATATTTAGCTCAGAATAAACCTTATAATTAGTCTGAGCTTTACAAACATGTTCTGTTTATCCTGGACTGCATACGTTTCCCTCATAGCTTTAAGCCTTCCTGAATTTAATTTGCCACTTGCCACTCTCTCAGTTAGAGAAAAATACAGCAGATTTGCATGGGGGGTTAGATCTGTAGTAGATCGCGGTCTGGTTATTGAGTTTATACTTTAATACGACGTGGAGTTAGGAAGGTGGTGTTTCTGCGTAGTGCTCCTCGTCCTTGCCTGACTCTATCCTTTAAGTGGAATTACGAGGATGTTATTTGGTGTGCCAGACAAAAGGGGAATGAAATTATCTGTACCAAGATACAGTGGAAGGCTTTTACTGCTTTCTGTTCCTTTTACTTGTCTAGTGATAGGAGCATTGATTTCCCAACATTCGTTGGAAAGCGGCCATGAGCTGCCTTCAGTTGAAAAATACATTTCCCGCTCTCTGCAAATTAAACTCTTGGCTTACTTTTCTAAATATTTACTTCTGTCTCACTACATCAAATTCATTGCTTCCATGTTTTTACTAGTCTCTTTGTCTTTTTGATTCCATTTTAACAGAAAATTTTGTTTCTTAATGCAAAGTCTCCATTAATAGTTCTTAGTTGCTCCTGAATTTGCTTATATACTTGTGCTACAAGTGTATGGTGACTTTGTGTTTTTGTACTTCTATTGATAAGAAAATTGCTTTAGGAGACAGTATTTGGAATGTCTTTATAGCACATGAATTGTAGATATGTTTATACGCAAGCAGTGGCAGACAAAAGAATGCTCTTTAAACTTAATGAGAAGCTTTTGTCGTGAACTAAACATGTCTTGAAGTACTTGATTTATTATGATCAAATTCAGGACTGTAGAATTGAAAGAACAGTCTTTAATGCTTGCTGTTTAACAGGAAGATGGGATAGAAATCATTTGTTGACGCAGGTTGCATTAAAATAATTTGTGATGCTTTGGGATTTCCCCTGAAATAGCAGGCAAGTGTTTCCAAGGGGACACAAACTTATATTTTTGAGAAGGCACTAGACAAAAAAAGTCAAAAAGTCTGATCACTGACCAGCAAAGTCAGAACGTGGCAATATACTCACGTGGACCTTTTGCTACGTGGGAGAAGCCCTTTTCATTCCCTGATGCTTTAAACACGCTTTGGTGAATAAGTCTGTCAGTGATGCCCATACAAACCATTTTATTTGCATACATGACCTTTGTGGAGACTGCACACCCTAAGTCTCTTGGTTTCACATCATCTCCGCAAGCCAGATGAACGTAATAGTAAATATAGCAAAGCTTTATTTGGCAGAACTTAATGTCATGCTTCTCTTTATGAGATTAGAAAGACAGATATAATGTACGTTCTTATTTCCTCCTTAGCAATTTGATATCTTAGGTGGTTAGCTTCTCTTTCCTGGGATCCCAAATGTCTCCCAGGCATTAGAGTTGTGCTCAAGTAAGCAAGAGCAGCGTCCCTCCGTGGAGTCAACCACCCCGGACAGCCCTTGGAGTTCTCCACGGTTATTCTCTCTCATTATTTCTATTTATGTGCCGTTACAGCTTGGATAATTCAAATGCAAAATGCCTTAAGGGCTCTTCAGTAGACGTGGGCGTTTGGGGACTTTTTCTGCACTTATGCTAAATGGATTTCTCCCAGGGCCTGGTTCCATAAGTGCTTACAGATCGCTTCTCCATCGCCCACAGAAAGGCTGCTCAACTGCCCCTACTGTGCTTGCTTACAACCGGTCCCCCCATATAGGACTAGCAATGATTATATTTCATATGAAACAGCACGGTGCATTTGTTTTGATGCGACCTCTCACGTGTCCGTACATGAACTGTTGTTCAAGCAGATGAGCGGTTCGGGTCCTCTGCTTGGAATTGTTTGCGCAGGCATCTTATCCAGCACATAAGTAGAGTTCTTGTGCCATAGCACTCTCTTTTGCTGTAATCCATTACAAAATAGGTCAGAACCAAGAAGCGTTCCTTACATGTACAGGAATTAAGGTATGGTTTTAACTTTTAGACGTCAGGTCTCAAAATGGAGGTATTTTTAGAGCTTGCTATATAAAGGAGGTTTTTTCCTAATATGTTTGTGGTGTTCACGCAGGCATTGTAAAATTCTATTGTTTAAGGCGTATTTGCATAACATGGTTTCGGTGTTTAGGGCTTATATTTAATTCTTTAAAAATTGAGAACAATGGTACATTTGGCATGTATATGAGGGTGGAGAGAAGGAACAGCACGGAGTATTGCTGAATTGTTGGAGAACATTCATCATCAAATTTTTTGATCGGTGGAAATGGTTTTTTCCATCACCCGATAATGTTTTGTGTTTGTGTGCTGTTCAGTTTATTTGCAGTATACTTCTGAACTAGGAGGGTGAGGAGAAAAGGTTCAGAACGTCTGAATTTCCAAGCTTTAAATAAATTATGTTGCGCAGCCCTTTAGCCCTCAAGTAATTCTGTACTCGGTGCATATAGAATATTTTTGAACATTCATATAATTGAAAATTTTTCTCCTTGAGAAGTTCATTAGTGATTTGGATTGGGAGAAGTTTAATCCTTAGTCCTTTTTTTCTGTCGTATAGCTCCATCTGACCTTCCTCTGCTAATGTGATCAGTTTGTCTCCCGCTGTCTGACTCTTGGTTTTTCAGCTTCAAAGGTTGTTCATGTCTTCCCCGCCCAAAGTTGTAGCTTTTTTTCTCCTTTTTTTTTTTGTCCAGATTATTTCTTTCCAGAATATCTAAAATATTGCATCTGAAACACACCTTTTTCACGGTGTGTCTTTCAAACCTTCCCTAGTTTTGGTTTATGTAGAGATCTGATGTTCCTGACCCGTGGGACATCTGGTATGTTGTGACCCTGAGCCATCAATGGGGTAATCTCTGACATAAATCTTCCTGAATGTATGCTGAGCAAGTGTCACTTCCCGTCTGTCTGAATACACGCCTAAACAGCTTCAAATTTTCCTCAAGGTTTATGAAATCGCATATTTTATTGAGCTATTGCCCTGTTAATTACAGAAGATGGCACAAGTGACAGATGTGTTACTCTTCTTGCCTGTAACGGTGCTGATGTGCCAGCATACTAATGCAAGTATTTAATTCTGGAGATACCTTTCCCGGTTTTATCTTTCCCAGATTTTTTTAATGTTACAAAACCCACAAATACAGTGAATGGAGTTGTCTCCCAAGAGGATTTGTTGTCTGCATCTTTCATCAGATTATGCAGCATGGAAAAAAATGAAATTAAAATGTGTGGAAGTTATACAGTAGTGTTCCTTCCAGCTCTTTTGACGCACTATGTGTAGACCATTACCGAAACGGTCCCAAAGAGACCACTTTGATTGTATGGTCTGATCTCCAGCATAACACACACCAAAGATGCAATTAATTCATCCTTCTGGGCTGAAATTTCTATGGTTGAACTAGCACGTAGCTTTTAGGAAAACATCCAGTCTTGGATTAAAGGCTTCCATCGCTGTCCCAACCCGTTACCTGCCCTCCCCGTTAGAGCCGTGCTGCGCTGTGCGTAGGCATGCCTGTTCTCCCCGACGCGGGGTGACTCCAGGAGCAGCCTGAAGCAGAAGGTTGTCCCCAGGACCCTGTCTGTCTGTCTCCCATTCCCATGTCTGGGCTGCAATTCCCTGTTGTCTTTCGGCATAAAACCTGGATGAGGTTTAGGGGGAATCCCAGTCCAGCTTTTCTGTCTGCCGTTGGTGACTTGCAAAGCTTCAAGGACCTAGTGGAGGGGGACTGCCAGAGCACGAGGATGGTGGTGGCAACACTGATGAGCTGGCTTTGAGTTTATGTTCAAAGTTCAACCTCCTCCTGTTCCCAGTGAGCAGGAGCAGAGATGCACTGGGCGTCCCCTCATGGGAGCCCTGACAGGGTGCATAGGAATTTATTGCACCTCATGCCTGGTTTCAACCACTTCTGTAAGAGAGAGCTGTGCCTGTGCAACCAGCACTTTAGTTTCTGTTTCACTAAAACTTCTTTTTTTATTTCTGATAGCCTGAAGGACCCTCTGCTAACACGCTTTTCTCCAAAATATGCATATTTTTGCATTTTAGTCAAATCACCCTTTCTTCTTTTCTCAAATCCATTAAATAATTGAGTTTCTTGAATGTTTCATGGAGAGGTGTGTTTTCTGGTTTCATAATTAATATCCTGATTCTTCGCTGAACCTTTGCGTTTTCAAACTATTGTTGTGAAATCGGCACACGGGATGCCAGTGGCAGGTGCTGTAGAGCAAAACTTTGCTGGATATTTTTGTTAATACCAAAACCAGTTACTCTTTCAGGAGCTTTATTGCGTTATGGGCAGCTGTTTGTTGGTCTGGTGATCTTTAGTTGCTGCTCCCAGGGTGAGATCCTTCCATTTTGGGAGGCAGCTTGGATTCTTTGCTGCTAAATTTGAGTTTGGCTGCATTAAATCACAAGTTTATTTGGATCCAACTTCTTGAAAGATAAAGAAAAATTTAATAAAACTGTCCTTTTCTCTTTATTTGATGTTCCTGTAATGAATGTGCCATTTGCAAAGTTTAACCGTAATATTTCTTTATCATTGATGTATATAAATGATATGCATCATCTTATATATCATCTTTATGTCATTGAAAGTATTTTGGTAGCTATAGCAAATGTTAAATAGCTATTGGCATTTAGAAGGGCCACGAATATATTCCTGTTTGGCCGTATTAAGAAAACGTATTTCAAGATTCAAATCTGAAGATTTGTCAAACTGTTCAGATGTCTGATTTTCAGTTCACGTCACGTTGCTTTTTATCATTTGAGTTTCTTAATAAAAAAAATCCCATGTGGAACGAAGTCACGTAAATGACGTGTAGAAGCCTGTTACAACAGGGGCACTGTCATGCTTTATCTTACTTCTAGTCTCACTGGAAAAAAAAAAAACAAAAACCTGAGTGTGCTTGACAAGGTCTGTTTTTCTATGCTGGTGACATCCTCCTTTGAATAAGTCTCACGATCGCTGTTCCATTATTATGCTCAGGATTAACTGGTGTGTTGTTATCTTGGGTCATCCTGGTTACTTTCTTGAAATAAGGTACACTGGTACCTTTCCTCCTCGTTGTACAAAGCTTTCAGAAAGCTCTAGTTTTTGGCAAATTCTAACTTTGGATTTACTTTCAACTTCTAATTTTAATTTCTTTATCTTATTTCCTGATTTTTTTGTTTTAAAAGTTTCATTTTATACATTCTTTTTTTTTTTTAATGTGAGAAATATACTCTATACGCTTTTTCAATCTGCTGTAAATTAGGCTTTCTGCAGAACTTGCAGGAGCTCATTTTTTTTCTGTGATTGTTGGCTTGTGATTTTTGGTGGACCAAGATGGAAGTTGTTAAATGAGTTCCCCTTAGTGGCTTTTTTTTGAGGGGGTGTATCCACGGGCTTTGTGGAATTGGCTTTTTGTATTTAAGCAACCGTTACTGTTTAGTCTGTAGTCATTTTTTTATTGATCGAGCTTCAGCCTTGTGTTAAATTAAAAACTTCATCTGTATAGAGGGAGTTAAGAAACCAATGCTTTCTTCATTCCTAAAAATCAGAACCACAAGACCTTGAGATTGTCATTCAGCCTTGAGTCTTCCTCGTTGGTTGAGCTCATCCATGGTGATTTGATGACCTCTAATAGATGCCAGCTGTTATTTCATCTTGCTTTTATTCCAACCTATTGTTTTTCTTGCTAAACATTGATCCATAAGTACTTCTGTGTGTGAGAGATGAGTTCATGTACTAACACACTGTCATTATTCTGAGCATAATTTGTTGTTATTATAAAATGTAAGGGCTGTCGAGCTCCGTAGTCTGTCTGACAGTCGATGGAGAAGAAGGGAAGAAAGAGGAGAAGTATTCTGGTAGAAAACTCCGTATTCTTGTCAACCTGTGCAGGCTGCCCTCTGTGACCTCATCCTATATGCATATTTTTCAGTTTGATCTCAGCTTGATTCTTAGTGAGGCAAAAATAGAAGTGTGACTAAGACACGTGAGGGAAATCTGCAAGACAGTCTTAATTTCCACCTCTGCATCAATTGGCATTTGTCTCTTGTACCTTATTGTAGGGAGGGGAACAACCTTGTTGTAAAACATTGTTGCCTTTTTTTAATTGCGTTATTCATGGCTTAAAAATCAAAATAAAACCCAAAACCTTGCAGACACTGTAGATGTGACTGCCACAAAAGCAAGCATCTCCTTTAGAAGGCAACGTTTGCCGATGATAATAGATTTTTATGAGCTGAAGTTCATGCAAATGCCTTTTGAGGGTTGTAACTAAATCTGTTCTGATACTTCAGAAATGAAGCTGATATTTATCAAGGTGGTTTTCAGAGGTAGAGATAGAGGCATAATAAGTGAATTACTTGGTGGTGAAGTTTTACACCATTTCAGGTGGCAACACTACTTCCTTCGAAGCTCCAAATGCAGTAGTTAATCACAGTATCTGACCTTAATTTTTTCTGTTTAGTTGTAGTGTTTCTGTGGAGCTCTTGGAGTTTGCTCTGGGTGCAGTTCTGTATGTTTTTATTCTTAGCATGAAAAATTCCTGCCTACGTGCCCCTGCCCTCATGCTCCTCTAAGGGGTGGTTCTTTGAGAAGGATAACCAATTTATGAAGAAGAGAATTGTGTTGAGTTTTTTTTTTTTTAGCCTGAATATTGGTGTTCTGGGCAGTGATTCCACAAAGAAGTGTCTCAGCACAGGTGCGAAGGTGATGAGCTGCGGCAGGAAAGCAAAACTTTACAAGGAGAAGAAGCCCCGGTGCCAAAGACAACGTATAATAGAGCTTATCCCCTTGCTGCTGCTTTGGAAATAGAAATCGAATACCAAGGGTTTGCTTATGCCATAAACAAGTACTCTAGTTTAGTTAAATTACACTTAATTAAAAAAGGGGGGGGGGGGGGAGAATATTTAAAGAAGCAAAAATAGGATGTAAAGAAATGGTCTTCCGTCCTTTTCCTTTCTCCTTCTTTTTCCCAGTTCTCTAATTTCTGCCAAAGAAAATAAATTTGCTCTTCACTATTCCAATTCCATTCAGAATACCAATATATGTGCATTTTCCTCTTCACATGTATTGAGTAAATGCGCTTTTCAAAATCCTGATACCAATTCTTTGTTTATAGTTAAATTTCCTTTATTGCCAAAATGCTTTATGTATTTTGGCGAAGAATATACTAGTTGGAAATCCTTCTTATTCCAAATTCTTCCTCTTTGTGACATTATCTGTATCTTCTGAAGCAGACAGACACCAGATTTAACCTGTTCTTGCTGCAACCCCCACCCCCCCCAAGCATCACCAGTTTGGTTTTAACCGATTATTCTGTCTCCACAGCACTAGATGGTGCTGATGACAGTATCTCTGAAATCTGAGCCTTCAAAAATACCACTGACTTGAAAAGTAGCGCTGCTGTTTCAGACCAAGGACCAGTTTGCAAATCCAAATTTCAATGTGAACAAAAATTTCAGCCTGTGAGCACAATAGCGGATTATGGGAGGGGAAAAAATTGGAAAGTCTACTAATATAACTTACTTCTGTGTTGCTTCTTCCCTTTTTAACAGGGAATGTTCTAGTAGTTTTGACTAATAGCTGTGAATTAATGGGAGGTTGGCATTTGGTCCCAGGAATAACACGTCTTGTCAGGGCTCTGTTGGAAAGCACAAAGGAAAAAATAAGATTCCAGTTTTCATGATGTCAAATATATTGTGTTATCCTGAAAACACCAAACGTTCTCCACCCTCGTAACCACCACAGAGGTCTTGTAATCTCATCCGACGTTCTTGCTGTATCGGTCCAGGTGCAATTACCACCACCTCAGCAATAGCGTCCTGGTGGGACCGCGAATCGGGCAGCCGCGGTACCGACCCTGGTTTCTGTCGTGCCGTCTCGAGCCCGTTCCTTCTGCTGGCAGGCTCTGGCTGAACCTTGAGGATGGTACAACCTACCCAGGGGCTCTCATGTGGGTTAATCAGATGCCTTAAGTGCAGCGAAGGTTGTCCTTGAAAGGAAGCTGTTAATCTGTTCTAAGAAATATCTGACTGAAGAGGTGTTGGGAAATGGTGGAATTGATTGAGTTGGCTCTCGAGAGGGAAGATTTGGGCTTGAGAAGTGTAACTAATTCCTTGTGGTGGTGAGAAATGTCGGAAAAAGCCTTTTCCTGAGGCTCTTGACTAGCAACAAGGGGATAAGCACCGATACTCTGAGGAATCTACTTCTATTGTCTATGAAGGATACAATATCAATGATATATTTTAAGTGAAAAAAATTAAGAGAGCTTCTTCAAATGTATCATTTCTTGAGGCGGAAAAGCTTTCCGAGCACATGCTTCCGAGCACTGAAGCTGCCCTCCAGTTCCAAGAAATCGAGACTATCTAGAATATAACATTGAGCTCGTATTTTGCCACTTCATTTTTTAATTACTAAACTGGTTTTACTATTTGCTAAATGATCTGGTGAACAAGAAATCTGCCACTGCTCCTTGTCCCATCAACAAATGTAACCAACTCCAAGAGCAGCACGCTCAGGCATTAGTGAATTTTGTTGGTGCTCATTTGTCAAGGCAGCCTTTTCACCCTCTAAGGACCAACACAGTCATCCTAGGAAAGCCTGACAGGAGTAAATACAGAACTTCTTAAAACATATGACCTATACCAATGTGGGGAGGAGGGGAAGTGGGTTATCTGTGAATTGAAAGCCATGTTTGAGGTATCCAGCGGCTTTACACAAGTATCTGATTCCTTGAAGCTGCTGAGCACTAGCTGGTGGCCTTTGTCCACTGCATCTCTCCTTCCACCTTTGCAGTCAAGTTATATCCTCTTTATGTATCAGATTATACCATTCTCTGAGTGTCATGGCCATGCTTTTTCTCAAAATGCATGAAAAAAATGTTTCTCTGTATGTATATGGGCCTCTGATTTCACAGATTATTTGTAAAGCTAAGGTAATGCTTGACTTAAGCTAAAATAAGTTTGAAAAGAACATATGGTAGTAAAATGCAAAAACTCGGCCTCCAAATACCCAAAGCTTCTGTTATATACTTGGTTTTTTCCTGTGCTGAGTAAATAGGTTATTGAAATGGATAATACACAAGATACTTAAGGATATATTGCAATATATTGCATGAGGTGCTGCACTTAAAAATTGCATTTTAGCGAACACATACTGGTTATGAACTAAAATTGCCATTCCTTCTGTTACGGTTTGACTTCTAAGAGTTTAACCGTTAACATATGACATTCTTCACGTCATTTATTGTATAGAATATTTCTAATTCAAATTCTGTTGTTGCCTAGCCCAGATGTTAAATAAATAAAGAAATAAATTCTGTAACTATTGTGCATTGCATTCTAAAAATCTCTTTATTCAAGTTTGTGTATATAATAAAACATCTCTTCTGACTGGATATTCTAACTATTTCAGGACATTATCGTGAAGTTATTTTAATATTTTTCTCTTTTTTTTTCCCTCCAGTTTATTTTCTCTGTTGTCTAAAAAACACAACAAAGTGCTGGAGCAAGCCACGCAGTCCTTAAGAGGTTCCCTTGGTTCAAATGACTCTCCGCTTCCTGATTATGTGAGTATCGGACTTAATGTTTTAGTAGGTGCTTCAAAACAGAAGTGGTACATCCCTAAATCTGCAAAGATTTATCAAAACGTGGGACAGCTAAGCAGCCACCAACACCAAAATACAGGAACCTGTATGAATGATGTCATGTCTGAAACGTCTTTTAAAAAAAATATTACACTTACAAATGGCAAAACAAAACCGCAACTATTCATAGCTGAGACTTACTGTACCCTGTCAACTTGCAATTCTCAAGCCATTTGTATTTCAGGGTATTTAAATCATACAGTTCAAAACATTATTTTTAAGAACGGGGCTTTGGCATCCACAGTATGTTAAAATGCCTGCAAGTGATTGAAAAGATTTCCAGTCGGCCTTTGGGGGAGTCCTGCAGTCATGGGGCAAATTGGTATGTTCTGAACACATGGATCCGTACAGTCCTCTTCAGTTTACTGAGCCAATACCCGCAAATAGGCAACAATTTAGTAATTTAATTGTACGGCTCATTGGAAAATCTCTAGTTTCGGTACAAGAAGGGGAAGTCTTCCAAGGACTTGAATAACATCTTTGTACTACTGAAGTATCTTTGGTTTGTACTCAGTTGAACTCTCGCTGCAATACTGTGTAAAAAAGAAGTTCATTTATCAGTTGCTCTGGATTTTTGAGGATGCAGATGTAACAACTGTTTTACTTTCAGCGTTACTACGTGTTCCAGGACATGCCTGTCTGAGACTTCACCACCATACTACTCTAACATTAAGTATGAAAGTTCCTAAAAAGATAATTTGTTATAATAGTTTAATGACTTAAATTTAATTTCACTAACCAGGTTTCTTAACCTGCATCTTTTAGTTATTATTGCTGACACGTACCATACAAACTAGAGGCATTTTGTTATTCAGACACACGCGGGTTTATGGAGCAAACGAATCACTTGCAGGTTTTTCCTGTGTATTCCTGCTGTATTACCATGCTCTAAGTCGTGTGAAGCTCCTCACGACACCTGTGGTTTGGGGGCTTTTGATTTGTCTCCCAGAAGTTGCTATCTGACCTTTAGTTTTTGGAACTTGAAACATTTCAGCAAGAACCCCCTCAAGTTAGTTTGTGATGAAAGACCAGGAGATCCCACTTCTGTTTCCCTGGTAAGGTGATACACAAGCTGGATAAAGCTCTTTCATCTACATGGGCATGAACAACTGAAAGGTCCCAAGACTTCAGACACCTTGGAGAGGATTTGGTGGCTATGGGTTCACTTCTCAAGGAACAGGGGCTCACGGTGTAGGGGCTTCCAGGGTTGTGAGACCTGAAGTATTTTGGATGCTCTGAACATTTCTGAGTGTTGTGACTGATAATGCTCTTGGGGCTGTATTTCTCAGAGGTGATGAACCCCGGTGTCATGCCTGGTTCCAGCAATTACACTGCTATGTGTTCAAATTCCTCCTCTGGTCTTGTGGCTCTTTATTGAGCTGTCCTAGAGAGCTGTGGTGCTTCAGTTGACTTCCAAGGCAAAGGGAGGCTGCTTTGGTGGAGGTGATGGCTTTTCATACCTGAGATATATCATATCATAGCATATCATATATCATATCATGAGATAGTTCTGCGTAACATGCAGTATCACAGCCCAGAGGGGTTGGAGTGAGTGTTGGGACAGGGTTTACGGGCACAGGGGCTCCATAAGCTGGAATTGCTGCTAAAGGCTGTGTATTTTGAAACTAACCTCGGAGACATTTTGGGGTCTTGGTTAAATAGCTGTCAAGCATCTTCAGATGCTTAGACAATAGGGCTGAAATTTTTAACACTAACTTATATCCCTAATGCAGGGAATGCAGTTACATGTGGCCTGTTGTCAGAAGGAGGATATTGATATTTAGTTGAAGATGTCCCTGCTCATGGCAGGGGGGTTGGACTAGATGACCTTTAAAGATCCCTTCCAACCCAAACTATTCTATGATTTACGAAAAGAGACCCTAGTATTTTCTTCCCTAGACAAACAAATTAGCATCCCCACTGTTCAGAGGAAAGAAAACAGCATGATGCACACATGTTTATAAAAGGGCACATATAAATAAATATATATGTGCACACACACATAGGCATATATTTACGTATATATAGGTGTATATATATTTCAGTGTGTGTATGAATTTGGTGCTTGAAAACTATTTTTTTTAGATTTTTGACTTCTTTTTAACTTACTACATGCGAACTATGTACTGCAGCTAAGGAAAGACCCAAGGTGCTCGCTGTACATAGTTCTTGTCTTCCAGATAGAAACACCTGAGAAATGCAGTTTAGGGAGCAGTGCTGGGGAAGCACTCTGGACTGCAGCCCGGAGGCGTAGATACCTCACTGAATTTCTTCCCTTTTATTGTTGCTATGACGTAGGAAGGGAGGGGAGAAGGACAACAGTTGGAAGGATTGCTGTAGGGGAGAGTAAAATCACGGAAGTTCATTGCCTGTATTTTGAAAGAACGTATACTTTTATGCATGGCTTCCCCCCGCAAATTGCTCATGTTCCAGCTCAATCTGAGGCATAGGCCGTTGACTAAATAAAAGTTGAGGCCAGATTTCATACTTCAGCATACTGTTTGGGTTGTCTGTAAGAACAACCAAGAATCTAGGAACTGAGGTAACTTAAGTATCTGAAGTCCTGAAGCCCGTTGTACCACTGTATCCCAGCATGGAGCTAAAGAAAGGGATGATTCTGAGATTGCCTGTTCTGCCCAGGTTATGTCTAGAGAGGACGATTGCTTAGTAGGCTATTCTCTTTGCAGGTTTCATTTAGACCAAATACGCGTTTTAAAAATGCATTTCTCATGATTTTTAATTCCCTTTTCATTTAGAAATTATTTTTTTCTTACTGTGTTCTGTAATCCAAAAGTGAATTTGCACAGTACATGAGTCACAAGGGTTAAATCATACATAAAAGTGTTCTAGCTGTTGCTTATGGTCTTGTCTTGAGCCTTTCTACTGACTTGTGAGTACTAGACTTCAGAAAAAACAAATGATGGTAAATACTGTGTGTTCCTCCTTAGGGCCAGGAAGGATATGGGAGGAAAAAGGCAGCATCAGTGATCTTGAATTGAGCCCTGTCCGTTGTGAGCGTCGTATGATAGAGAGGTGCTGTGGCACAGTATGCCCGTGCCGTAACGCATACGCACCAAGGGAGAAAATGGAGATTAAGAGATGGGCATCTCTTAATTTCTGGGTGCTCAAGCAGTAGTACTGTTTCTACTCTACTTTGTTTTCATTACTCTAAAAACCTCAGGTTTTGACCTAATACGCAGTTCCTAGGCTGCTGAATATTGATGGTGGTAAGAATATACTGGGATTCTCCTTTACTGTCTGTCTTATGGGTTTTTTGTGAGTATCTGCTGCGGACTGCCATCAGGTCTCTGGTGGACCAACAAAGCTGCAGGTATTTTGCTGTGAACTAGAAGAAGGAGCTGACCTGGCTGGCTTTTATATTGTTGTTCTTGAGGTTTTCTGGGCTTTAAAAAAGAAAAGTGCAAGTTGTTTCATTTATTGAGGTTGGAGCAGTTTCCTGGTCCTTTCCTGATAAACTTCTGTCAATTTGGTGGGATTCAGGAGCAGGATGGAGGAGAGAAGAACCCCCTGTTATCAAGCCATCGCCTCAGGGACAGGATCCTTGACTAGACCGATTTTCATGCTACATCATTTTAGTTGTTTAATAAGCTTTATTATTAAGCATTATTTTCGTAGTAGCAATGACCTGTTTTGAAATACTGCACTTGGGTCAAGTTGTCCTTGTCCACGAGTATCTCCAGGCTTGAAGAAATGGGAAAAATCCAGTTAGGTTTTTTATTGCTTTCTTGCATTCAATGAAAGCACATTTTCCAAAATTTTTGACAAACAAGAGAACTGGTAATAAAATAATTGACAATTTTGCTTCTTTCCGTTCAAATCAGGACAAATTACTTAAGTAAACATATCAATGATTTTCTTTGTAATTTTATTACAGCCTAATGTAATTTGTTAAATCACAGATACTTAACAGCGTAACTGGAGGCACGCTGACTTCCCTTGGAAAGCAGCACATCAGACCTGTTGTTGGAGCTACCATCTACCCAAACTGTTGCTTTTTAAGGATTTCATAGGATTGTGTATGGTTTTCGAGCACTTCAATGCTTGTTTCACTACAGCTGGTAACGAGAGATTCTCCTTAACTATTTCTAGGAAGGGAGGGGATGGAGAAGAAGAGAGTAGATTTTGAATTTTGGCAAGCTTGTGTCAGAGGTTCAGAATTCTCTTGCTGATGTAAGAAAAAAAATTTGCTTAATGCAAAAATTGAGGAAAATAAAAATCAAATGTAGGAATAGTTTTAGAGTCAAATAGTTTGGCATGCATCATCACTTGAGTCTGTATTTGGATACGTAGCTTTTGAGTTGGTTTCTAAATTTATTTCAGCATCATCTAATGCAACACAGGGACAAGGGATTTTATGGCAGTGGGAGCCCAAACTCTTGTTTGCTGGTGGTGGGCGTGAAGGCGTAGTAGTTAAATGAAAACTTCTTGGAGCATGTTTTGAGAATCACTCAACACCCAGGGTAGGGGTCACGGTTCTGAACACCCCGCGCTGCTGTCTGCTGGGAGTTCTTCTCTCTACCATCCATGGGGATTTTACCGACAGCCTTCAGTTGCTTTAATGGAATAATAGTAACAGAAAATAGTGTAGGTAAGATGATTACTTGCCACACAGGAAAAATTCTAAAATTCAATTCAGTTTAACTTCTTCTTTTTTTTTTTAACCTTCTAAATTTTGACTACAAAAAATGCATTGTTTTATCCAGATGAAGCTTAAACGTGTTAGGAAAAAGTCTAAAAATAATCCCACTTAGTGCTGATATCTTGAATTATTTCATATGTAGGATTGTCACTTAACCAACACTTTGATGGTGGAGGAATTTTGTCAGTGATAGAAACAATGCAGTGTAGTGTTAGGCTTTTCATATTTACAGATGTACTCCTGTGAATATACGAAGAGCCATCCTTTAACCCCCTGTCAAAAATCTGCTGTTTCTGCATTAGTTAAGGTATAGAAATAAATGTGTGTTGGCAATCCAAAGGGAAAAATGTAAAGAATATGATTGCGGGGAGCTAGGTGTATTTATATATATACACCTAGGTACTGGGAGAGTTCCTGATCAGAGCTGACTTTTCCTGGCTCCTTACCAATCCAGTTAAATTTACCTGCTGTGCAGAGCTAGTATTACATGGAGCCTTGGAATTCTGCAAATGTCAATGAGTTTTTCTCTTGTCTTGATAATGAGAATTAAACTTTGCATTTAAGTGATTAAATTTCTGTATTTCTTTTTTCTTTTCCTTCTTGGTTTGTGCTCCATAATGGGCTAAATGAAGTCCAATATTTAGATTCTTCTTTGATTTATTCTTGATTTATATGGTAAATAGAAAGCAGCTGTCTATTTAAGCATCTAATTCTTGAAACTCCTAGGCCCCTCAAGCGTCATCTGGAAATAATGTAGCTTGTAAAACAAAGCTAAGAAGAAAAAGCAATGTTTGTTTTATGTGGGATCAATGACTTCAGTTGGGGTCCTTCTAATTCGGCCATTATGAGGGTTATTAAAAAGCAGTATTACCAAAGTGGTTTCAACAAAAAGAATTTTTTTGTAACTTGTATCTTGTTATTACAGTTGATTATGAAGTACTTGCAGCTTTGAATATAACTAGTCCTTCATTTTAGTTTCTCCAACAGAGAACCAACCTGATCTCCCTCCTGTACATGGGTAGATCGTAAAAGGTTCCCTTATTTCATTTACTCCCTAGGAAGAAATTGGTTTTTACAAGTAGGGACTCCATATTTATCTTAGAAATTTGGGATTGCTAAAGAGTAGGTAAAATAAGGGCTATGAACTGCAGTAGTAGCTGTCTTTTAAACATAATGAAACAAATCTGAAATCTATATATTTTTCTCGATTCAGTTATATTACAGTGGATGAAAGATGATAGTACTATAGGTCCAAAAGACTGAAGTCAGCCTTATTTTCAGTACGTGTGGTTTAGCTGTGGCCTTGCTAAACTACTAAAGCAAAGTTAATGTTCTAGAAATGCATAATATTAACGGCTGTAGACTAAAATCTTTTATCCGTGATACCTGTCTACCGTTACACGGTCATATAAATCCTGTTCTGTCCCTTTCGTGGCACTACCAGAGGTCTTTCATGTCATAGTTTGCTATTTCAGTTAAGGTTGTGGGATCTTGTGATACGAACATACTTTTACGAAAGACGCCGTGCAAATAAGTTAATTGTTTTAGCCTATCCAGCACGGAGGAAACAAGTATTTCCTTCACTATCAAAGTGAACAATGTTTGAACTGTAAATGAATGTGGTAATGTTTTGGGGTCCTATAATATGTTCTTTGCTTACGTATCTAATATTACATTAGATATGCTGCAGCTCTCTCTAATTTTTTTTAATTATCTAAAGAACTGGTTTAATGCAGAACTCTGCCACCAGACAAAAGTGTTTTCCTATAAATGCGTGCTATCGTGAAGAAATAGGAAGTCTTCCCTGCTATCATCTGATGACTTTAGTAATGATGCAGAAATGAAATTAAACCCACTTCCAAATAAACTGGTCAGCCCTAATAGAGTTAGTATGATGCAATTAGCGTTGTTTAGCTGGTAGTCTGTAAAAATACTGCTTAGTGATAACTGCTCTGAACGCACAAAATGTGTACGAGTTGTTTAGCTGTAGAATTGAATACACCATTGGCAGAAAGGGAAATTTTTACCAAATCAAATCAAGAGTCCTAATTGAGATATTGTCCATATTCGACAAATAACGGCGGGGGTGGGAGGGGGAAGCTAAGGTAGTTTATATTGTCATAATATTTCTTCAAAACTCAGAAGCCACCTACTTTTCACCAAAAGCACTGCCTAGATCCCTTCAGTACTTTTTTCTCCATATTTTCTTGCATTTTTTTATGTCATTAAGTAACACAGTAAGATTTTATTATTCCATTAGCCGTGCATTGTTAATAGTCTAAAAAAACTTCATTTTTGTGTGTGAATTTTTAGATCCTTTTGTTGTCTACTGTAATAAACTTAAACTTTGATTATACAAGAACATTTTTTTAGGATGTTGTTTACTGGAGGTAGTATGTGGTAAACCAATATAATATTTTAATATTTTTGTATGATGTGTGGATTCTAGCAATTGAAGTTGCATGTAATAGGAGAATCGCCTTGTTTTGCACTAAATTGCCTTCTTTTTGATTATTCTGAGTTGATGGGTCATGAGCAGAAGTGACATTTGCAATATCAGGTTATTCTTGGGTATGCCTGTCTCCACTCCGGTATCGAGCCAGAGGCCTATAAATACATTTTCTAAATATTAGTCATACCCTCTTTCAGATGAATTGTATTTTAGTTTAAAGAATATTATTCCTACCTAACCCCCCTATTTTTATATCATTAAAAAAAATAACAATTTCAGAATAGACTGAAATAACCAACCTAACCCAAATGTAAAGCAAGCTTTTGTATTGAGTGATAGCCAAATTCTGCAGTTCTGTCTGAATTCTTCATCAGTTCTTTCCTTGAAATGAATTGGACGCTTGCCTGAAAAAAGGCTGCATAAATTATCCTTAAACAGAAAGAACAAACTATCCTAAAATTCTGTGATAAAGATGTTGGTGAAGTTCAGTCTACTTAAACTTGCCTATATTAGTATGAAGGACTAATAGTTATTTGCAGTTGGTCTTTGCATTATTGTGTCATTAATAATATGCTTGTGGTTGACAGACTTTTGGACAAAGATATTGAAGAACATTAAAAAGATATTCTTCTTCCGTAGTTCAGGAGTTCCACAAAAGCGTCGTTAGTGCCTGGTATTCGTGTTATATAGATGGCAATAAGCCTTATTTCACTTCGAAATTCTCAATATTTTGGAAAATAAGGGTGAAAATTACTATCTTTTTTTTTTTAAGAACATTTAGTGTGGCAGCAGCATCTTATGGTCATCTGATTGAAAATCTTTCAGATTTATGGGACATGAGAACAAATTGGAAGAAGTGGGAAGAACTGACGTCAGCAATACAAACACCTACTAAAGTCTTTTAAAAAGCCCGTTATTTTGGTCATTACGCACATTTCATTTGAGGAAAGGCAAATATGAACATCATAATTTTATAGACTTTATAGATTTTATAGATTTTTATAGTTATACAGATTTAGGGTGTTGTCATTATTTTGCAATAAAGGGTAGAAATGATGGCATTTGTTTGCATTTCTGTACCCAAAAAGACATATTTTTGATAAGACCACTTAAAGGAGTGTCCTTAAAAGAGGAGATGATTAAGCTAAAGAAGTTGTGAGGGCTTGTTTCAGAAAAGGA
Source organism: Morus bassanus (assembly GCA_031468815.1). Classification (NCBI taxonomy): domain Eukaryota; kingdom Metazoa; phylum Chordata; class Aves; order Suliformes; family Sulidae; genus Morus; species Morus bassanus. The sequence goes on along the minus strand of CM062600.1, from coordinate 84,478,131 downwards.
TGAGTGCTATCTCAGGGTCCTTTCACGCCTCCCCAGATGAAGCAGTGGAATTTTGCACGCTGGTTTTTCTGCTGTGCATCTACCTGTGTTGCATTTGAGAGAGCTGGAAGCCTGATGCAATACTGGGATTTTAGAAGGACCTGAGGCGTGATACAGGAAAAGCTGTGGATAGAATATGTGATCTATTAAGATAAATACTGTTTATTGCTACCTTGTAAGCCAACAGTTGTTCAGTTCAAACTAATGACAAATTTTGAAGTGCTTGGATGAAAAAAGTAACAGTACTGATCTTCTGAAGCATCTTTCTATGCTGATTTGGTCTTTAGACACTTTTCCTGCTGCCTCCTTCACATGAGTGGGTCGTTCAGAGGTTTTCAGGAGAAGTTAGTTGCTCTGGATGGTTGGGCTTTGTCAAACCTCTGTAGACAAACAGAAAAACCCAGTGCAGTAGCTCTCCATAGAGTAGGATTTATTTTTGTAACTGCTATGTATTTCAACAATGTAGTAAAACAAATGTTTTGTGTACCTAAAGCAAGGTTGTGATTGAAAAAGGTAGTGCTTAAAAACCAGAAGTATGTTACCATATGTTATAAACATCTCGGTAATTCTTTTTTTAAACATGCAGCTGTATAAAGTAAAGGAAATGGATGCAGAAGGAAGTCTGTTCAGACCCTGTTTGGTACTAAATACTTAATTGGAATTGGAATCTTTTTATGCTAGTTTTTCTTTATGAAAAGTTGGTGAAATGTGAGAACTTTTTGGTGTTGCACCTTTTATTTCCAGCTTCTTCTCTTCATATTTTACAGGGACACTTATGGACTAAGCAGTGAGGTTTGGGAACTCCTTTAGTTGTTTAAAAAAAAAAAAATCAATCCACTTGTAGTGAAGGGTAGTAAATAGTTATTAAAAAAAAGGCATAACAGAGATCTTTAGATTCCTTCATTGCAGATATCTGTGATGTGGAATTGGAAAGACAGCCAGAGGAAATAAGAGAAATGAAGGTAAATCAAGACTTAGTGATTTTGAAAAAGATGATAAGAGGAAGATAATGTGCTTCAGACTGCAGATAAAATCATGCATGAAATTGTTCACCTGTCAAATTGCTGCTCAAATCTGTCTGAACTGAAACATGAAGATGATTTCTCTGAGGTTTCTCATTTCTTTGTAGTTTAGGAACTAAGCAAGACAGAGGAATACATTGCACATTTCATATGCTAAGTCGGTTTTTGTAAATAGGGATTATTCCACAGAATTGGTTAATTACAGGAACAATAACCCAGAAATAGGACAAACAGTATCAATCCCTAACATGCTGTAAGTTAAATACAAACATGATGGCTAAAGGACTCTGATGATAGTTACGTGAGCTTGTAATTAAATTGTATCTTAACACCTAGACATTGGGAAAAAGGGAAGCCTCTGGTTTTGGTCTGATGTCTAGTTTTTGAGGGTTTAACCCTCCAGCTTTCATTTTAAAGCAAGAGCAGGAAGGGTTTTGGATTAACACATAAATAAATACTTTTTTTTTCTTGATTTATACCAACATAAAATTTTCTAATGGTTTTCAAGGGGGAAAGAAATTAAAAAAAAAAAAAAAAACAAAAAAAAAACCAACAACAACAAAAAAACCCAACAACACAAAAAAAACCCCAAGGAGCTGATAGTCATATTCTACATCTGTTTTTTGCCAGTGACACCCCAAACATAAAGCTATTTCAGGGAAGTATCTTTTAAAACATTCATAACGAGAAAAGACTCTGATATATTACCGTTATTTAATGCTGCTCTATTCTTATCCCCAACGCTGTTGGGAGATGTCCGTGATTGCCTACGCTGCTCCAAAACAAGGTTGAGAACAGTAAGATTTTTTTTTTTATTGCCCTTCAGATATGTTACTGGCATGTGGTGGAGGTTTTCCAGAACTGCTCTTGTACATATTTAGGCTGGAGCCCAAGCGGAGTGAGCTGTGGCCTGCTACTGAAGTATATGACATCTTCTTCAAAGACACTGTGTTCTGCCGCATTTTTCTTGGTATCAAGCTGGTACAGTGTGTACGGAGGCTGTTCCACTCCAGCATTTGTGTGAGTGCTAGCCCAAACTCTTGACCTTAAAGAAACTGTTTACTAATAACAAAAAACAACCATCCTATTCTAGAGAAAAGAAGATGGATTGTAAAATTACAGGTTAGATTTAATTTTTTCGTTGCAATATGAATGAAAGTCTTAAGTATATCTCTTCCCTCCAGGTAAACTGAAAAGAGAATTAATGTTGCTGTTCCTAAAGGCAGGTCTTTAAGCTTCTCACCAGCAACTTATCTGTGTCACTTGCAGAGAAATCACATGCTTACTCAATGCAGAGGGGGAAAAAAAAAATTATCTGAACAAATAATGACAAGTTTTCCCAGTCCCACACTAATCTTTTAGATTTTGATAAATCGAAATGATAGGAAGAGTCATGTCACGTTCCCGTGGGAAAAAGCTTCATTGAGTTTTTCTGAAATATAAAATTATTTTTCCACAATAAATTAGCCATCTTACCTTGTGGTGGGCTCTCTTAATTAGAATTCATTAGAAAACTTAGCTTAATTTATAGGTAAACAATCATAATTGCTTACAGGGTTTTGGTGAGGAACAGTTGACTGACCCCGGGATGGATGTACAATATACACAAGAGTTTCTCTGTCTTTCAAACACGGCGATCTCTTACCTTGCCCGTGTCTGTCACTGCTGCGCTTTAGGAACCAGACTACACAAAATTAAGTTTTGTCCCAAAATAGGTGAGACTTCATAAATATTTCAGCAAATTTTATTTGTTTGCACAATGTGGGGTTTTTCCATATTTCTATCAAGAGTGTTTTTCTTCAGCATTTGAAAAAATGTCATCTGTTGCTTCTAGTTCATTTTGGGATGGGTACCTGTGTACAGAGGCTTCTAAAATTATTTTTCTGTGACTTTTGGGTTTTCCAAATCTCAGTTAAAGGGTTGGGTTGGTTTTTTTTTTGCGTTTGGGCTACAGCTGCTGTGCGCTTCCAGACCATTCAGCAGGAAGCGGAGCAGCGGTCATCAGCTTCTCTGTTTATTGGAATTGATGCAGTGTCCAGGGGAATGCACTTGAAAAATAAGACGTGATGTAGTAAAAACAACATTTAATCTAAAAGTTACTCTATTTATTTGGTTCACCTGCTATCAGCTCTCTGAGAGCTGTTTCTCATCTCCTACCTATTTGCATTTTATTTAACCTGCGAGAGCAGTTCCTGAAATTTGGTTAAAGTGGTTTTTCAGGCCCATCTTAATAGAATAAATGATACTGCTACTGGCAGTGACTGGTTTTGAAGTGGTGGTAAGGTCGGAGGAAAGCAATAAAAACACTTTCTTATGCTTTATTATATTTTAAAATGCTTACCTATAGATCCTTAAGACTGCAAACCACTTCAAAGATCAATAATGCAGTTTTTCTTATTAGTATGATAGGTTTTCTTATCTTTGTTTATCTCCTTTATTTTTCAAAATATTTACCACCACTGAAAGAATTAGTAGAGTATGTAAGCCAAGTGGTCTCACAAAGAGTTGTATTTCTGAATTACTTTTCTAGTCATGGTGCTATAACTTAATACATCAGAAGAAATAAAAGCACTCTCCGTGATTTGTCTTCAGCTCTGGGGTAAAATGATGGCTGTAAAGCAGCATATTCCCGCTAACAACAGTTTGGGAATCTTGTACCGTAATCCATTTTCAAGTGTCTTTTTTCTGGGACCTGACATTTTCTATCATGCACTGTTAGTATTTAAGGAGCTACAACATGCAAAGAATACTGCACCACCAGCAAAAGTCTTCTGTGTGCACACTGTCACCCTCTGTATGAATGGCAACCGGCTAAATCAACCATTATTATAATTATTATTAAACATGGCTGATATTGTCGGGAGGCCATCTACAGTTTTATTTTATGGTGATTTTCTTTTACTGTCTTATTTAACTCAGTTTACCTTTGCAGTGATTTTTCTTGTTTGAGCAAAGCAGGAGTCGTACGCTGCTGCGGCACGGGAGGAATGCCGGGTGGTCTCAGCAGTAACAGCGCTTCCCTTGCCTCCTCGACATTCCCCAAATGGTACTGATGTGAAATGTCTGCTCTGTGAACTCCTTCTGACTTTCTTATGCCTCCCACAGAAATTTCACCCTAAGGGCAAGAATACAGAGTCTTTTGGCTGCTGTGCGGAGAGTAGCACTGACTTTCCCACTGACAGCCCATGCATCATCAGGACCAGAAGTTCTTCTGCTTGGATAGTATGGAAACTATGGAAGCTTGATGCAGTCCGTGTTGATTATTGAGCACTTGGATTCCACAGTCTCAGTTGTGATGTTTCTTCTCTTAAGTAGGGTCAAAATCATTCCGAGCGGTGCTTTCAGTGGAAGACAACTGTCATAATTCCAAGGCAATGATGGTTTTCAGATGTCATGGCAAAGATGCTGAGCCACAGTATCTAATCAGTGAGGAACCGGTGGAGAACTTCTGAATTCAGCAGTTGACAGCTTTAGTGAGGGATTGGTATTTATTCAGTCAGTTTTGATACTTTCTCAATTAAAATTGCTTAGACGCTGAAGATAGGTCTGCAAAATCTGTAGCACGGAGTGGTTTTTCTTGAATGACAGCAGTTGGTTCATTGGAAATATGCTCTTAGATACATATATATTTTTGTAATGAGTGTCATAGTTGTTACTGCCAAATATAATACCAAGGGTGAAGAAAATAGTTGATAATATAGTCAGAGATGATGCTGGGGCTATAAGGAACTGGTGGATAAATTGCATTCCTGTAACTGTGGTGTACTGTATGGAGGAAAGTTTGGGAGGTGTGAAAGGAAAATGTGAAGAAAACTATTTGATTTAAAATTGCTAATTGGTCTTTTTTCTGTCTTTTTGCAAGATGTAATGTTTCTCCAGCTTCCTATTCCTATTTTTCTTCCTGATAGAAATAAGGGCTTTTATACTTCAGTTAAACATCGCATAGGATAAAAAGGATAAGAACCCACTCCAAACAAGCATTAATGATAAGGATTCTTAAATCTGGACTTACATACGCAGTAAAAACAGAAACATCAGTGCGTGCTTTAGCAACTGTACCCTCCTGCAAAAAGTGTTAAGCTTGTTCCTTTTTGGAGGCTCACTTCCTTCAAAGAGGTTCATCAGAAGTCATCTTTAAGGAACAGACTTTTAGGTCTAGAGATTTCATTAAGTAGCATTTACATACTAAATGCAAATATGTGAAACTTTATGTGAGTGTTATATAAGACCTGCCATGCAATTTAAAAAAAAAAAGAATTGGGAAGTGTCGAAGTTTCAGTTCACGTAGCAGCAATTATTGCATAACACCTCCGAACGGCTTTGCTGGTGACATTTTACAGCTAAGCTGCATGTGTAGCACTGGAATCGGAAACTTTCTCTCTTGAGTAACATCTTTAAAGTCCTTGAACTCTACTCAAGGTAGACAGGTTCTGTTGATTAAAGCCTGTATCATGGTGATCTATTTACCTTTGTATGGTGGAGTTGGGGTTGCATATGGAACTTGTCCTTTCCTGTTCTACCAGTCCAACTAAACAAAATCTTCCCATACCTCTAGGGAATACTGCTTAGTTTCAAGGAGAAATGGAGAATTCTCCATCTCCTTTCAAGAGCAAGAAAACTTCATTATTATTTCAAGCGTGATTTGAGAAAAATACAGATTCACAGTTTTAACTTTAATTTTCTTAGTATGAACGTTGTCATTTTCCTAGCAACAGTTGCCTCCCAGGTTTTGTGGGACCTTAGAAAATGATCGGGTTTAGTTCTGCTAAAGACTGTTTGCATTTTGTTGTTGCGATTGCATGTGGTTTGGAAATACTGTGTTCTTGCATGGACAGTGCTGGAACTGGGCTTAGACTGGCCTCTGAAGCTTGACCTTGAGTAAACGCCTTCCATAGTCATTTACTTTTCCTAAGCCAGTTGGGGTGAAAATCATTTTATTTGATCTGTATAGTTGATTTGTCATTTTGCCATCCTTGGAAATCACTGGGGACGGAGACTTGTCACCCCTTTGCTTTCCAGAGTGGAATTCAGCACTTGAACTAGATGGGAGGTTCCCAAGAACGGAGTTTGGAAGAGCCGGGACACTGGGATGAAATGCCAAAGAGAGGGACTATCTGAAGTCCTATTCTCTGGAACTGAACGCCTTCTGCAGTCGTGATACTGAATCCCAGTCTCACAATAATGCCAAAGTCTGCATCTCTCCTGCACTTAGGTGCCTCTCCGTCCTTTTGGGTCCAGACAGCTGCTCGTTGATTGCTTTTAAAGCAGAGGAGCCCTACTTGTAGAATAGCTTAGGAGTCATAGCATTCACCTGGGAAGTGAGACACCTTTAGGTCACATCTCCCTAAAAAGCAGACTGTCAAGTGGAGTCAACGTCTATCCCTTCTCCTGAAGTTTTGCCATGCTGCCGGAAGAGGTCCTCTCTAAAAAACAAGAATATACTTCACTGTTCATTCAGTGAAGGAGCGACTCTGCTAAAACTGTTTGCCAGTTAACTTCCCATGCCACTATTAAGTTCACACAGGGATATGCAGTACAATAATTAAATAAACTAGATTTCCCAGTTGTAAAATCCTCAGTAAACAGGTAGAATGTGCACAGAGTGAAGAGAGTGAAGCATCGCCAAGAACCTGTAAAACACTGAGGGAATTTAGGCCAACGTCTAGAAATTTTTGATTGATTTGGGAACCTGACTCTGTAGGGGGATAGGGATAAGTTAAAGTATTTCAGTGTGAAGTGTTTTAGGATTGGAATTTCAAAAATAGCAAGGGCACGGGTGGAAGAACAGCTGAAGACGAAGGTGTGACCAGGAGATGAGTTGTGGATTAGCTGGAGGTTGGCTGAATAATAAACATGGTATGGTGAAGTCGCAGAAGAATTACCAATAAAGCATCTTCACCTTCGCTTGGATATATACATGTCCTCAGAAACAGCCTTATATTTTCTTGGTCAGTGGCTATTGAAGTCAAACCCTGTGGCAAACAGGGTTGTGGAGTATTGAAGCAGTTGGGTTTGCTCCCTTGGCAGGGGTCGTTTGGCACGTTTTCCCTCGGAGCAGACGGCTCCCAGGCTGTTTTCTGTGAGACAGGACACACCACCATGGCATTTCATCTAGTGTAGACTTGTCACAGGCTGTCCTGGAGGTTTGCGTCGTGATACGGGCTGAAAGTGTTGTGTTTCTCTTGGGAAATATTGCATTACCACGTGGGCTGGCTTGACAAAATGGTGAGACATTGCTGAAAACCTGCTCTTTCAGCTTACTGGGTTATTCAGGAAGGCAATGATAGCGAGTGTCAGGATGATAGGTTTATTTAGTAAAGCATCTGGCAACAAACTTTGTGCCGGTGCGACAGCTCTACTTTTGTTTCTAAGCAGCAATCAGAGATGCTGGGGTTCGTTTTTGAGGTTATATTCACTGTAAGCCCTGCAGTTTTTTACTTAATACCTGCTTTCCCACAATTCAATATTATGGCCAAAAGTTATCTGGGTTTCACATAGGACGGTCAACAAGTATATGCCAGTAAAATAGCTGAAGATAAGATTTCCGTCACCAGAGGCTTGGCTCTGAAGTTCATTTGCGCATTGAGTGTAAGAGCAGCTTTCTTGTGCGCTTCCTTCTTCCCACTCCGCTCTTCCAGTCCTTTGGCAGAGCAAGTTTATTTTGTTGAAGGTTTTATTTTTCTGCTGAAAATGCAGGAAATTCAGACAGCTCTCTTGGAAGCTCCCCAAAGCTAATACAAACAAAATACATATGCTTCTCTTAAAGTAACTAAAAATAAAGTAAATTATTTGAAACTACTTAACTGTAGAAATTCCCCTGCAAAGAGGAAAGGGAAGTTTACATCATTATAATTGTGGATGCTGCTAAATTATGTTATCAAGGTGAAATTCCCTGGAGTGTCAACTTGTCTATTCCATACAAAAGAGTACATCACCCTGGAGTTTATAATAGCTGCGTTACAGGCAAGCGTGGAAGAGCTAACTACTCAATGTCCCAAGCCATAATCACGTGGAGTATTCCTTAGCAAGTATAAAGCAAGCTGAAAAAAAAAATGTAATGGAAAACAAACTGAAGCTGTCTGTTCATCTAGACTTTTTGTGGATGCAGCTGATGGATCTGGAACAGTTGACCAAATTTTTCCTCCTTGTTTCTCCCTGGTAAAAAGAAGAACAGCAGGAGCTGTTTGGGGTTAATTTGGCATTCTTAGTCTTTTTGATATGTGCTAAGTATATGGTGTCTGTATCCTTTTGTTTTCCATTGCTGACAAAATTGCCTTTAAAGTTGTATCTGCATCATGAAGGAAGTAGTTGATTACTCAAGATTTTATGTTTCCTGTTTACAAATTATATTGGGGGGGTGGAGGGGTGTGTGTGAAAGGAACTTAACAAAAATATTACATGTGAAGAATTAGAGTGAGGCACCACAGTTAAGGGCTCAGAATGAAGAAAGCCCATAATTAAGGTTACCTGTAACCTTCACTCTCACCTTTCCTCCGCCTATTCCCTTATCCATATAGTAGCCTTTAGCCTCGGATCTGAGGATGGGTGGTTCCCACCGCATGGATGCAGGAACACAAACGTGACGCAGCCCTGCCTGGTACGCAGAGTGCCGAACCCGCTGCTTGCTGCACCTCGCTCTGACTCTTCCTCCACGCTGCCTGGCTGGGAGAGGAGGACTCGACTTGCAAAGAGAGGCGAAGGGAACAAATGACCTTGAGGGGGCAGTCAGAGCTAGCTGGGAAAGTGGAAAATCAGAGATGGTTCTGCTGCTTTCAGTTGTGGAGTCGTTAGGAAGGAAACTATTCAAGTATCTTAAGCTAAAGCTCCTTTAGGTAGCTTCTTTACGGCTTTTGCATACTGCATGCACTCCTCGCTCTGCCGGAGAGGGGTCTGCACTGTCAGTAATTGTGGACTAAAGCCACCGAGCTTCAATGTAAAGAAATTTGTGCTTTTGAAAATTCAAATGTCAGTGCATCCTATTACCGGCAGCAAGATACCACTTGCTGAAAGCCATTCATTGTCATAAGCAATAAGTTCAGAATTGTGTTTGGACATGTTTTTTTGTCAGCCTGCATTTCCATCATGTATTTCTTTTGCTATTATAGGTGACATTTCCACTTTATTTCATCAGGTTTCTTTGTTTTAAGACTTTACTACAGTGTGCCTTTCCTGTTTTTGGGTTTTTGGTGTTTTTTTTTTCTTACCCTGTTTACATTGTGTGGTTGTAGCGTATTGCATTACCCATCCCTGCTCGGGTTTTGTTTCTTTAGGCAGATAAGCTTCTTCCTGCTCAGATTGTGCTAACTGTATAACTGCCTTTTTGATAGCATTCGTCGTCGTGCCATTTCAACAGGCAGAAACCTCTAGCAGTTACTTAGCTGAAAGTATCAGTTGGCTGGAAAATTGCTGCGATGTGAAGGCACGGTGAGAAATGGGTCTTTTTTAGTAGGCAGTAGTGTCCTGGATGTATACACGTATTGTTGTATATTGCATAGCGTCATTCATATGGATCCCACCACGAAGGAAAAGGTGCGCTTTTGGATCTCTGATTTTTAAAACAAGTTGCAAAGTAGACCTGGTTAGGCTTACAATTATCTGTTGCTTTGGATTGCGGATTACTGTACATCCAGGTAAAAAGGAGAAAAAAAATTGTTGCATTTAAGTGAATTCCAGCTCACAATAAATGAATATATAATCATATTATAATACATCATGTGGACGTGGTCTGAGACTTAAGTTTGTGCACTAGTGCTTTTTAGAATCATAGGATAGAGTCACAGAAGGGTTTGGGTTGGAAGGGACCTTTCAAGGTCACCTAGTCCAACCCCCCTGCCATGAGCAGGGACATCTTCAACCAGATCAGGTTGCTCAGAGCCCCGTCCGGCCTGACCTTGAGTGTTTCCAGGGATGGGGCATTGACCACCTCGCTGGGCAACCTGGGCCAGGGTTTCACCACCCTCATCGTAAACAATTTCTTCCTTCTATCTAGTCTGAATCTCCCCTCTTTTAGTTTAAAACCGTTACCCCTTGTCCTCTTGCAACAGGCCCTGCTAAAAAGTCTGTCCCCATCTTTCTTCTAAGCCCCCTTTAAGTACTGAAAGACTAAATTTTTAGCCTAAATAAAACTGTGATGATTTCAGGCTGAGGAATGAAATCAAGGCTTCAGTATTTCCTGTCACTGCTGGTAACTGGTGGCTGGCAATTGAAGGGTTAACCCAGCTCAGGTCCAGTGGCTAGGATGGGATGCTGTAGCAAAGATCTGTCCAGCAGATCTTTGTCATCTTTCTGGGCAAACGGTCAAAAATGCAAAATGTCAGTAAGAAATCTATCACCTTCCAGCTTGCATCTGTGCTATGAAATACCCCGGGTACCACCCAGCAATGGGGCAGCGCTCGGCTTATAGCCTGTACCCAGCACCGAGGGTCGAAAGATGAGCCGGGCTCAAGCGAGGGGCTTCTGTGCGGCTCGAAGCTGAAGCAGGGACGGGAGCACTCGGATCAGCTCGGCGGTGGGGGCACATCTTGTGTGGCAGCCGAAGGCTGGCTGAAGGGAACATCGGGCTGCTGAGATCGCAGGCTGCAATCACAGAGAAAATGGCTTCAGCGAGATTACCAGAAATCTTAAAAAAAGAAGTATTCCTTTCTCTGAAACGTAAAGCTTGTTGCATCGTGAAAGACAGCCTCATGTCCGCCCTTGCATAGAAATGTCTCTTCATAACATCACAAGTGACTGAAATTCTGATTTTCAAATGACTGTTATTTTCCATATAAACTAGCATAGGAGGAAAGAAAACAGCAGAACAATTTTGTCTCGGTTTTTATTAGACAGTACAAGCTGTGAGGGATGGTTAAGCAAAGTTAACCTGAATGACACATGGACATGCCTCCCTTTTTCTCCTAAAAATTATTAACATTTAGAGGCTGGAGATTTGTATTCATTCCTAATAGAACTTTTTAAACCAGGTCTCTATTATTATAAAAATTAAAATTAATTTAATGTCAAACTAAATTAAAAGGATGAGCACTCAGAATGTTCTGATGTAGGAAACAGAAGATGGGTACCATAAATTAAGCAGGTTTTTGGTGACACTGAGATCTTGCATCCTCTGCTGACAGTGATTCAACTGCGTTATTTTTTGGTGGGTACGTGACTGTAAGGAATGGAACTGAGAGCACCTGCCTGAGCTTTGGCGTTTAGGCTGCCTGACTTCTCTGGTATTTTTATAAGCCATATACTTTTCAATTGTTTTTACACATCAGTGCCTTTCCAGCAGTAAATATTGCAATCTCTGGAAGTCTTTGTCCAGGAGGATGTCATGCTAATTATTAACTATATTGCGGTAAGGAAAGCAAGAGTATTCCAGGATGGTCAGAGACGAGAACATCCAGCACTGCCCGTAGTTTGCCTTGGCTTTGCACATTTGTGTGTTCCTTGTTAGTGTTTATCAAACTCAACTTATTTTTCTCCAGATAATGTTCTCGTTCCTGTGCTCGTCGTGTTTTCCTCTACATCCTCTCAGCTTGTTTCCATTCTCTGCTCGCTGGCATTATCGCTTGTTTGTTCCTTTTTCTTTTAAGAAAAGAGACCCAGACTACCCAGAACTGCACCTGGATCTCTTGTAGCTGTCGCTGCTTGGTTTGTTCCTTGTGCAACTAGAACATGACCAAGCATCCAGCTTTTTGCCTTAGAAAGGAAAATCTTTGCAAAAAACCTACCACATTTAATTCCTATCCTGGGAAGGAACCATGAGGCGGTTACCTAGGATTACCCACAGCAATGGTAGTGCTGTGCCTACATTCCCATCCCTTTTGGAGGCATGATTTCAGTCTCAAAAAGTTGGTGCCAAGCTGTAGCTTCCAAGTTTCTTTTAATGATGGGTATAATTATTTCTATGGGCATAAAAAAAAAAAAAAAGGAGGGGGAGGACTGGTACTCATCGATGTCGACAGAGGCATTATCTGAGCCCCGGCTTGTCAAGGAATACTGTAATAATTTTAAACTATTGAATTTGTCAGTTATAAGCAATAGGAAGATGCCATTGCTTTTAACTACTCATTTAAATGTGCTGTTTAATAGATTTAAACTTGTCTACCTGTCCCCCTGGCTTTTCTTTTCACGTAGCAGCCGATCCAGTCAAACACATAATCTTAGAAGGTTGCTGTGGATGATGTGGTAGTCCTTGTCTTGGCCACACGTTCAGCATTTCAGCTGTGTTCAGCTGGTCTGAAAGTTAATATGCGGGGTGATAAAGTTCTTCAACTGCGAAATGTTTTTGTAACCTTATTTATATCTGTCGTGACGCCATGTCTAGATGCAGAGGGGCCGTAGCTTGATACTGGCGATACAGAGCCACAAAAGCACACAGCATTTTATCAGCTCTTACAGCATTTCTCCATTGTCTCATCCAAGTGCTGTCCTTGGCTTTCTGCTTGTTTTTTCCTGTTTTGAAAACATTTAAGCCTTTACAAATGCTTTAATCGCTAATTATAGGAGCGTACAGCTCTCCAGATAACATATATGCAATACTGGGATTCAGTCCCACTTCTCTGTCTTTTATGGAGCTCATTCTTCTTATAAATGACTTTTTTTGATATAGTCAGTTATGGGTGAAAATCTTCACTGTAGCTCCTGGATATTGTCGTTTGGGTCCCAGATTCTTCACCTGCAACACCACTGCTGAAAAACAGATGGTTGGTTCTGTCCATCGGCTTCTAAAAGACTTCAGATATAATTACCGAGCAGTAACGTCTGGTAACTTTTAATCGTTTGAAGCTGACCAATGGCTGAGTCTGCCTTTTCATGAAATAACATGTTTGTAGATGGTTAGCAACACTTTCTGTTTAAACTAGCTGTATGCCTGGGTTTTAAGGGGAACATATTTTATTAAAAACCATTTAGTCTTTGAAAAGCAATTGTGTGGCTTGTTACCTTTCTGGTAACTGGGTAGATCCCACTTGATCCTGAATCATAATGTTTCTGCAAAAGTAACTTATTCTGTATTTTAGGGTAGCTTCTCAGCCACTAGGTCATCCTGTTGCATTCGGGAGAGAATTATGCCGATGCTCAGAGCTTTTTAAAAGCCACCATAGTATATCATATTCTGAATTAAATCCAAGTTGATAGGCACGTACCACTCCACAGATGAGTTAGCCAGATCTGGATTTTTCTTCAGATTCCAGCTGAAGCAATTATTTCAGGTTTTGCCTAGTATTTTGCATAATACACATTTCACAGCATCTAACTGGGATGCTATTTCATAGCGTGCTAACTAGGAAACTACAGACGGAGGAGCCACCTGTGTTTTGAATATAAGGGTTGTTTCTTTCATAGAAGAACGCGATCCCATTGAGAGACTGAAGTAGCTGCGGTGATCAGCTTTGTCAGGGTTTCTGCCGACGTTGTTGGCTACACTACAACCGTAATTCAGGTGGCTGAGGCAAAGCTGTTAAAAAAGAGGAGATCCTCACATTTGGGAAAAAAATCTGGAACCTCCACAGTTGGTCAGACATCATTGCTGAAGGAGAAAAATGTCATTGTAGTGTGTGCACCAAATATTGTTCTTCAAACAAGAATCTGAAAAGGCTTTCATCACTTAAATCTCCTTTGTACACGCAGAAGACAAGCGGTGCGGATAACCAAATTAGAGTGCTGCTGCATTCCAGCAGCAGTATGAGGACGGGCACTCCCTTCTCCGTGGTCCTCAGCGCCATGGAAGAGATGGAAGAGCACGTTAGGGGAATGATGCTGCCTTCTGCAGGGCCACATCTACACTTGCAGGAAGAAATGTGTCTTTGCTGTCCATTGAAAGTAGCCAGAGCAACGTGGTAGCGAAGAATTTTGCTCTTTATATGAGTCTAACCAGGATAACGACAAGTTCCCGTATTGTGTTCTGCCTTGGTAAGAGCATATGTCTGACAAGTGACAATTCCTACAACGCTACCTTAGAATAGAAAATAACTCAGCTATGTACAGATTGACTGACAGTCCAACAAAACGCTGTTGCAAGCACAGCCTCGTTATGAAGTATTTATGTGCCTTATGATAATTCAGAAAATGACTGCTTTGTAGGCAGTCGGCGAAAGGAAATGCCAGTGGTTTCAGTGTTCGTACTAAGCAGAAAAACTCAAGCCGGTTTGGTATGATTCACGTTCTTGCCAGACCTGTAGTCTCGCAGTCCAACGTTTGATGTGGTGGAGAGACCTAACGATACGAACAAAGTAGATTTGCCTTTTTTTTCCCTATCCCAAGGGAGGACAGACAGCTCTCCGGTCTGAACAACTGGATCAGGCATATCCTGATGTGCAGCCCAAAGAGAGAAATCCAGAAGGCTAGCAGGGGTTCACATGCCAGCTTGGTCAGCTGAGAAAGGTTGAGTTTCAAAATCATCGGGAATGGTTTGTCAAAGGCATCGACAAGGTGAAAAGCTCTACAAGTTCATCTTTTGCACTACAAAAGATTTCTTTTTTCGTTTATTACAAGGATTCTTCAAAGCCAAAAAAATAATTAAAAAAAAAAAAAAAGGCCAGGGACAAAGTCTGGAGAATGGTTCAAGTTGCAATGGGTTTTGATCCAGTCAGTTTTCCTTCTCTGGTCTTTGCTTTTCTCTTTCACCTGCTACTTTTTATTTTTCTGGTCTTTTTTTTCTCTCTTCTTCTCCCTATCCCTCCTCCCCAAGCAGGGACTCAGGAGAAAACATATTAAATTAAATGTATGCTGAAGTGCTTTTACTTGGAATAGGAAGGGTTGAAAAGACTAAGTTCACTTAACCCTTAGTGAATTTGGCTGGTTACAATATGTTAATGTTTTTTGGCACAAGAAGATGGCTCCTGTTGAGACAATCAAGCTATGAGGCTGAACATTGGACTGCAATGCATTTCGGTTAAAATTTTGGTTATTACAGGAGAAAACAGGTCTCTTTCCAGATACAGGCATGCCAGATTTGCTCACCATTGAGCTAATAGCTCCATTAGTAATAATTACCTGTGCGCTGTCTTTATTACCTAATAGATTTTACAACGGAAAAGGGCACACTAACCTTTTATTCCGTTCTTAAAGGCACAAGATCTGAACGTGATCGAGGAAGTGATCCGGATGATGTTGGAGATCATCAACTCCTGCCTGACAAATTCTCTTCATCACAACCCAAACTTGGTGTACGCGCTGCTTTACAAGCGGGATCTGTTTGAGCAGTTTCGAACTCACCCTTCCTTTCAGGACATAATGCAAAATATAGATCTGGTGAGTGATACATTATTTAAAGGATGCTTACATGCTGTTATTTGATCTCTTTATCCTTTTGAGAGGTGGAAAATATTAATCATATCTATCAGTTTACTTTAGAAAGTATTAATATGTTGAGTTTCTCTCCCCTATTTTCTGGGCCTCCTCTGTGACTTCTTCTGGGCAACGTCTTTAACTCAGCAGAGCCAGGGGGATTGGGCATGCCATCTGGTAAGGAATTCCCAACCTGTTACGCATCTTTCAGTCCCCTGTGGAAGGACAGCGTTGGCTTCTCTTAACTGCCCCTTGTTAGAAACCTGTCTTTCGGGGGAGAAAAAGCAGATTTTCATCATCAACCAATCCTTGTCTTTCCTCTTAATCCCATCACCAGCCTATTAATGAATATGGGGGATTTTTTAAAAATAGCTAAGAGCAGACATTCAGCTGCCTTGTTCCCTGGGCTATATCTGAATGTGCGTTGCTTCCACCTGCGAAATGTCTCTCCACAGCAATCCCTTTGGGTAAGTAGGCATTTTAGCAGAAAACAAAAGGAAATAGTGGTGGATCAGAAGCTGTTCCTGGTATGGTGCTCCATGGAGTATGACTTCGGAAAACAGTTGTTAATTAATGACCGCTGCATCTGATAGCGGCTTTAATGTTCATATGGAGAACCTGAGTAATGATTCCTGCAGAAAATAACAAATTTTAAGTGCAAAAAATATTTCTCTGTCCTCTAGTCAGTATTCACAGAGCTGAGCAGTGCTTGAAGTCACACTGTGAGCACTGGGTGCGAAATAATGGAAGGGGAAGCTGAACAGGGTGCCAAATTTCTTGCCGCAGTGAATAGCACATTTATCCAGTGTGAATAAAAATCTGCTGAGGTTCTGTTTTGATCTGCTTTTATTTTAAAATACTACAGAAGATTGACGGATTTCTGATCATCCATAAAGGAAAGTAGTTTTAAATGTTGAACTGAAATCCTGCTCTGTACCTACCCCTTCCTCTTCCGTTCTCACTTCATATTTTCTGGTCATGCAAGAGCTTGGAGAGCAGAGGGTTTGGAGCTCAAAACTCTCCAAACTTTTGGCAGCTGCGGACTACAGCCAGCATGATACTGCCTGGATGATTAGGACAAGATGTTTTCAAGTTGTGTAAAGAGAGGATATGGTGCAGTGAAGATAAGTAGTCTTCATTCCTGACTGAGATAGGGACCTTCTCTGGTTACTTGTCCAGATCCAGGAAAATGAGTGGTGGCCAGATCCTTCTGCATGACAGCCCCGTGCCTCCCACAGATAGCAGCACGTCCTCTCCTTTGTAACACTTAAGTGAAGGTTTTCCTCAACAATTTAAACAATTCCTCCCCAAAACTATTTAATATTGGGTTACAGCATAATGCTAGTTACATTCAGAAACTATTTAAAGCTTTCCAAGGGAGCATGTTGAATTTTTAAATAGCTCCTTTGTTAGAGAAGCGAGGATGTCAAAAAAAGGTATATTTTTTTTTTTTTTTAAATGTACCTGTCACCAGCTGGCAAGTGGTGAGAGCTGTCAGGCTTGCAGATCTGAATAAAAGATTAGATTCAGCTGACTCCTCTTCTACCCTGTCACATCTTCCACTTCATACACAGTATTGGCAGCACTACCATCCCGGACAGAATCAGTCTTTGTCTTGTGTGCTACAGCCAAAGTGTTCTAACTGGTCATCCTATCCCTTGAAAAAGTGGCAAATCATGTTAGTTTTACTATACGAATTGGGGGAGCTTGTCTGGAACCATCTGGCCAGTGCCTGAGAAGAACCAAAATGAGTTCCTGGCTCCCAGACTTCCCTCAGGCTTTTCTCTGCAGTGATGGAGCTCCATCCTCACGGCCACAGGACATTGTGAATGTCTGAAATGCTGGTGATCCCTAAAAGGAGTCAGAAAATCATGGCGGGGGGGGAGGAATCTTTAAAGGTTTGCCCCAATAAATTCTTAAACTGTATGCTCCTGGAAGCTGGGAGAGTGTATTCAGGGGGAGGATCTCCCTATTCTTGACCTGCTCTTATATTCTTATTTAAGCATCCATCCCAGCCTGCTGTCAGAGACAGAATAGTGGACTGGCCAGGCTTTCATGTGGCCAAGGCTGGTTATTCAGAGAACGGATCCACTGATTTCCTGTGTATCAGGGAGCTCTGCTGGGTTTCGCGCTGCTGTGCTCAATGTAATTTGGTGGCCCAAAGCGTGTAAACTGTCGGTGTAAATGGTAGATGTTGCAGCTTTTGGTAATGGAAGGGTGAGGAGGAGAAATTACCTTTCTGAAGACCCTAAAGCATGTCTGCAGAGGCTGTGCTAGATCCTGCTTCTCTCCATCAGTACTTTTTGTGGTCATTAAACGGCAAAGTACATTTGGATTATCTCTACCCATGCTGTAGTGGAAGTATGAGTGCAATTTCCATCATCAGATGCCACTAGAGGTCTACAGGAGCAGAAAGGTGCATTTTATGTTCTGGGTCACTCCAACATCCTTCTGTGCTTCAGCAAAATTCTCCGTAGATTAGGTGTAAGATTTTCTGATCCTAAGCTCTAGTTCAGACTTGTATTTCATATGGAAATGCTATCAGACAGCATGGTAATGTTCTATATTGAAGAAATCTGACCAAAATACCAGAATATGTGCAATCTGTAATGATTTTTGGACAGTGAAACCGTTGCCAGGTTGTCTTGTCAAGAATGTGTAAAATGAGTACGACATATCTTGACTTTAATAGTTACTAGTTTTACTCTGCTGCACATAATGTTCTCATAAACCAAATAGGAAGCACGGAAGAGGTGAAAATGCTAAAAAGTGGATGCAAAATTAGTTGGAAAACATACTGAGAAGATAGTAACGAATAGTTGACAGTGCAAATGGAAAGAGGCATCTGCTGCAGTCTTGTGTGGGTATACAAAGCAAGAATAGACCAGAGGTGTCCTCTAAGCCTACTCACGCTAACGACTTCTTAGCTGGATTACTCCGGGTTTAGGCACTGTGGAAGAAATTCAAGGGAGAAACGAGAGCTGTAGAAAACAGGACCTCTGAGGACAAATAGAACAGGCACTGATAAGCCAAAGGAAGGCTAAAGGTGATGTGTTATTTTTCAAATGAAACACTGCTGTGAAGGGAAAGGGAATAAATAACCTGTTTCACATACTTGTGGATTCACAGGTCATAAGGAAAGACTTTCTAATGTTAATAATAACGGAGCGCTGTGGTAGGTTTCCAGGGACTGGAAACATTGGAGACCTCTGGATAGCAGACATTTGGCAGGATGACACTGGGGCAGGGGACAGAGCAGACACGTCCGTAGGCACACGTGGATATGGGGATGGCTCTGCAGCTCCTCCAGCTGCTCCGACCAGAGCGACGATTGCCCAGGTTAACTGTGCAACAAACTCCGTCACAGTAACTCAGGGCTTTGCCTCAGGATTTGGACCATTCAGGTTACTCTGGATAACGCATAACCTCTGCGTGCTTCATAGCTGAGGCAAAAAAACGGGTAAATGTTTAAGGGTCATCAGTGTATAGAACAGTCTTTTATTGAAAACTACTTATCTGCCTCTGGGTTTTTATAAATAAGCTAAAAATCACCATTGCCAGCTGATTTGGAACATATGGGAACAGTTAATGCTGTACAGAAGAAACTGAAATCAAAATACCTTCTGTTTCCTATTAATTTACTTTTCATTTTAGAAAGTCATCTTAATAGGATATTGTGCATCTTGTTTAGCTAAATGGGATAGTCTTCCTCTGGATGGGGAACAAAGAAGAATGCTACGGTTCCTGTTCTGGCCTCCTGCAGAAATGTTTCAGCTGTGAACTATCTGTAAGCCTCTGTTTCAGAGGTGGTCTATAATTTTGGTCAGCAACCTCAGATGTGCCAGGAATTTGGTGGAGACTCTTCATTAGTAATTCCTAAAGATGAGTTTGGTTCATGGCCATCGTGAGAACTCACTGGCTTTCATTACTTTCACATTTCCTATGAGCTAGTGATAGATATCGTGTGGTTGAACAGGCCTAACTAGAAGCTGCTAGAATTTTGTTTGCAAAATAGTCTGATAGAAATCAGGAGGTCGGGAGCAATGGTTTAGTGATGCAAAGGATTCGATTGATGCAGTTTCCTACTAGGAATTTAATTCTCCAAAGACATTTCCCTGCTAGATTTTAAAATCAGTTGAGTTGGCTTGGCTCTGGCGTAGCAACTCCTGTTTCAAGACCTGCAGGACTTGCAGTGAACAGAACTGATCCTTGATGGTTTTCCTTAAAATACCCATAGAAAAACCTTGATCCTGCTAGTTACTGCTGGCTAAATACTGTAAGTGATTTTTTTTTTCTTTTTTTTCTCCCCATTCCTACCCACTTTCTTTGCTAGGAGTGGGGAGATGAGAGCAGAGTACCTTGAAAAGTTTGTGTGTCTTTGAACGTGCTCCTAGTTTCAAGGTGAATCTGAAAAACTTCAGTACTTCAAGTTCGCTGAAAAACCTTTTGTGTTTCTCCTGCTGTTGAATCACCTGAAGCCATTTCGTCTCTTCTTAAGTCAGCAAGGGTTGGCTTTGCCTCGCTTTTGCTCCAGGACAGAGGGTATGACTATCAGCTACCGAACATAGCTGTGATTTATGTTTTCCTAAGGAAGCTACTTAGCTGAAGTGCTAATCCTACGGTACTTTACGACAAGAGGTTTGTTTTCTCCTTTTCTTCTCCTTTCAGCGTGCCGTCAATACAGCGTGTTACTCTCCCAGCAGCGAACGCGGCTGGAAATGTAAAATAGCCAATGTCAAAATGTGCGTCTTTCTCTTTTCATCACTTTCCGAAGAAGAAGGAAAAAAAAAAAAAGACAGACAAAAAAGGAATCAGAACTTTATCATTTGGTGCCAAGTTATTTATTTTTTTTCCTCTTTTGCAGAGTTAACCTTGACGGTTGCAGGCATGGGGAGGCAGCAGTGAATTGCGCTGTTATTTTTAGCTGGAGGAGAAAGGGGAGCTGGCGTGTTCGTTAGGCAGCGGCGCTGCCTGCGAATGGGCTGGGGCATCGCAGCACTTCAGCATCCACTAAAAGAATCTAAGTGGAGAAAACATCTTGTCCTTGATAGCTCTGCTGCTTGGTGCCTGCTGTAGTAAAGAGAAATATTTCTTTACTTCAGCCTTTCAGCCCTATTGAAAACAATAGATGGGTGATATAATGGACATTGTGGTTATTCCCTCATAACCTTAAAAAAAACCCCTTCAAAACCTGAAATGTCTCTTTTAAATCATTCTAGCTTTTTTTGTAGCACTTTTAATCTCTGGAAATATTTTATGAATTTATTGTTCAGGAAATAAAAAAAGACTAAAGATGAGTCTCAGGGCAAATTGACCTCTTAAACGGAAAATCTTTATGAAAACCAAGTTTGGAAACCACTATAGAAAACACTTTTTGTTTAGAGATCTTGAGTATTTGAATGGTATATCGATACAAAGCCCGGAAATCTCTGAGCTGATGGTGACCAAGCCATGTCGCTGCACGCCCGTCACACCACATGGTTGGGTAGCTCGCACAACCAGAATTAGGCTCTCCGCACAGGGCAAGGCGCTGTGGATACACCGTTTTATCTGGACACTGATAAGATATTCCTGATGAGGGGTTGTCTAATCCAGGATTAGACGTGCCTTTTAATCTCTGTTAATATGGAAGCCAGATTGGAGAGAGAGCTTTTTAAAACAGGTTACGTTCCTTGCATGGAGAGGGCCTTTCAGTGCACAGCATGACTTGGAGAGGAGTAATTCACAGCGACTTGTTAAGTTTCTTCTTCTTCTTCTTAAGCAGGCTTTGCGGTTATTTTCTGTTTTCTTAGACCAGTTGCCCAAATAATGAATGAGAAAAATGATTTTCAGAATATCAAAAAATGGTCACCGTAAGAAAAAAAAATAAAAAAGGCCATCTCTCCGTGTAGTTCGTTTGCCCAGAGATCTGCTTTTTTCTCTGCGTTACAGCACTGTGCTCAGCATTGGGTTTTACAGCATGTGCTAACACTCGAAACTCATTTAATATTGTCCAGCCAGTTTGCTTTTTCTGGTTTGTTTTCTTTTTAAGTGGACAAGGAGTTGAAATCTGTTAATTTTCATGATTATTTTAAATGCAGCTCTGTTACTTATGTGTGGAAGATAATTAAAGCTCTTTCAAAGGACAAGGCTACTCTGCCTTAATCTTATGTTAAGCTTTTATATTTTTATATTTGGGCAGATTTCTAGGTAAAGTGTTAGACCTTCTGCTGTAGAAGAGATGGGAGCTTGGGCAGCAGGGTTGTAATCCTGGATGCTTTTTGGCTTTATTGCTGACCTAATGGTAATAAGCAAATGCCTCCTGTAGGATCTCCTCTGTATAACTCATCTCTTTTTTCTTTTTTTTTCTTTTTTTCTGCCCCCCCCCCCCCCCCACTTTTTTCTTAATTCATTGGGGTACTTATTGAGTACCTGAGTATCTCATTGGGGTACTGTACTACCAGGGTTCCTATCAAGAATTACTCCAGTTCTATATTATCTGAAGTAGTAAGGCAAATAACGCTTAGAGATAAGTATTATTATTTAAGTAGATATTTTTCATTTCAGTCTTCAGCTGCCTACCAAAAATAGCCATTCACAGTTCTGTGAAATGCTGACATAGCCTGAAAATATTGGAAGCCCATCACACTTTTGTTCTTTGTGAAATATAACTCAGCTCAGATTAGTACCTTTACCACAAAAACATAAAAGTCTTTTAAAAACATGTTGAGATTGGAGGCTTTGACTTTCCAAAATAGGAAACGCCAGAATTCAGGTAGTATCTGTGAGCATCATTCAGGTTTTTATGCATACACATTAAGATAGTATTTTATCCTTTTGATTAAAAGCCCAATATTAAATTTTGCTTTTGTTGTGGTTTAGCAGAACTTGAGCTAACAAGGCAGCACTGGTGGGATGGATTCTCTGCATGAGCCTGCCCTGGGCGAGGATAGGTTTCACCAACGTTTACTGACAACAGAGGAGTGTTGAAATACAGGAAGATGGGTTTTTTTTCTTTCGAAGTTTGTGGGCAACTTTCTCGTTCCTCTATGAGCTGTGTATCCTCTACCAGCAATTTGTCCCAGACTCTATGCCAAAACCATGTCAGCCTCACTTCGAGGTCCTCACGCTCTTTGCACCCACCATTTCTTGCCATTTTCCTCTGTAATTTCTAGTTCCTCTCCAGCTCCTTTGCTTATGAACTCAGGACATCTTCCTACCCCTGTTTTTTTCAAGGATCAGAGATCACAGCGCTACAGCGGGTCCTTATCTGTCAGAATGTAAAACCTACCTGCAACATCTGCCAGAGGCATTGAAATTCTCCCTTCTATGCAAGTATGGAGATAATCGTAAGGACAGTAGAGAAGGTTAAACCTGCATTCTTTCTTGACCGTTTTCCACACTTTTGTTGTTTAAAACAAGACAGAACCAAAAAAAAAAAAAAACAATCAAACCACAACAACCCCAAAAAGCAACTTCCAGCAACTGTCATCTGTGTCTGTGTCGCTTCATGCTTCAGTTTCTAGAGAAAATTGCTCTGCGATCCAGCAAAGCTACCTGCTCAAAAGAAGGGCTAGGGTTTCAGGGATCACAAGAGAGGAACAACAAATTTGAATCTCACAGTAATCAAGCCATCAGCTGTCTTTGTTTTATTAACAGCAGCTGAGCTGGGAGGCATAATTAGGGTAATGGTTTCTGGCTCCAGCTGTGTCTCGCTACAGAACAAAGAGAGCTCAGCAGAGATTTTGGAGCATAATACACTTTTCCTCCCCTTCTACTTGGGAGAATCAACAAAGATTACTCAATGTGCTGGAGTTTGGGATTCAGATACAAGTGGACACTAGTACTTCTCAGAGGAGAGATATCCGAAGCCTACAAGATGTCGGGGAACCTACCAGCAGCATGTGCAGTGAGTGGAAGCTTTGGGTGGCTCCAGGCAAGGGGTAGCTGGGTGCTCACGTGTGCATGGGCTCTACCAAGTGGCTCTGACCATCTTGTGGTGCTCTCAAAGGACTCTAAGTAGGTGTTGAAACTTTGTCCTGTACCCTTTTTGTGTTGTTTTGAGTTTTGGATCCCCTGCGTGACTGATGAGTTCCTCTGGGATGAGGGATGGGCTTTGCAAAGTGTGCTCTTTCTGGATGAAAGGAGCTATAGAAATGGAGGTTTTCTGATGTCCCACATGGAGAACTGCCGGTGGGATGTCTGCTTTTGGTGTGACCTACTGAGCTTGGAGAGGGATAAAAGTTAAAGCCTGACCTAACTGTGTTCTAGCTAACAAGGACCAGCTGGGTCACAGAAAGGGGGTGGGGAGGGAAATATGGTGAAAAGCAGCTTGGCCTCATGCATGGAGGATGAGAGCATTGAAAGGCAATGTAGAGGTCCTTGGGCCTGGAGTCCATGATGGGGAAGGTACCTGGGGGGGACTTTGGGTGGTTAATCTGGGGAGAAGAGGAGCTTTGTGGGCTTCCCCCTGCACCAATTGCTGTGGCTTTGGATGCTGCAAAACCCCCGGGCAGGTCATGTAGACTCTTGTAGTTGTATCGAGGTATTTAATAGTTGTCTTAAAGCCTCCTGTCCAGGTGTCGTTGAAACTATAAGGATTTTTATTTTCTTTTTCAAGCATTAAAGTAATTTCTAGCCCAAACTGTAAAAAGTAGACTGGAAGGCCTCAAAAATCCTGATGTGCAGAAGTACTGACAGATAGAAATTGAAGCGTATGTCAGTGCACAGTACTTGAAAATTTAAATTTATTAATTTAGCTCTGTGTGTTAAATTGTAAAATGATCTATCTGTTAGAAATGACTGCAGGAGGATGCTAATAATTGTGCTAATTTGGTATTAACAAAGTCTCCCTGGCTGCGACACAAGCAGTAACATGATTATTCTGTAAGAAGTACAGCTACATTGATCCAGGGAAGGAGGATGACAGCTTTGTGTGTAAATTGATACAAAGATCTCTTCTTTTCTATTTATTTATGTGCTCTGTTTTTTCGTTCCAGGTGATCAGCTTTTTCAGCTCCCGATTAGAGCAAGCTGGAGCTGAGCTGTCAGTGGAGCGAGTTCTGGAAATCATCAAGCAAGGAGCTGTTGCTTTGCCCAAAGACAGGCTAAGAGTAAGTGCTCAAGACCTCGTCAGTTAAAGTGTGCTGTTCCAATCAATTACATACGTACCTTTTATATCCATAATGTCAAAACATCGCTTCTCCTATCAGTAGTGGCAGATAAGGGATTACATTGTGGATTGCTATATGTGTATGTTATCATTTAAATTCCTAATTTGTGCTAAATGTTTGGGTGAGTTTTCTTGATTAGTTATTCAGCTGAAGCATGTGGAGGAATTAACATTTGCTGAGACTAAGGTTTTCTACATCATATCTCAAAGGTGCAGTCTCACCTCTCCATCCATTGTTAAGCTGTAACCAAACTTTGATCATTCTTCCTTTTTTTTTTTTTGTTAACTTATTCTTCTTTCTCCAGTGCTCTGCACCTCCATCTGGGTCTATATAAAATGCTACAAAGATAAATTTCTGGGGCTTTAGTTAAGAATGGACCAACCTACTGAAAATCAATTCATGACCTGTAAGTCTGGTCAACATGATCGTGAACTTTCTGTATAATCCTGAGGAGATCCCTCCATACTCCTTTGAGAATCTCTCAAATCTCACGAGGGATTTACCAACTTGACAGCTTTTGTGAGGCTAAAATCTGTTAATGGTTGTGTGATGTTTAAATACTGCAATAATGAAATCTGTGTAAGTAGGTAAGTAAGTAAATGGGAGTTATAAGTTTTTTAAATGCACAACAAATTTTCTTCTCCATTATGCCAAGTGTACTTTAAATATTGTCTGCTTTCTGCAGAACCATTTTTGCTCCTACTCCATGATAAGAGAGTGGGAGCATCTTCTCAAGACCCATTTCTTTTGTGGTAACTTTGGGAAAGTATCATCTGGTAAGGCACACTAAGTACGCACAGCCATTGGTGATGGCTGGTAATTTATTTATACCCTGGTAATTTTAAAACACCCGGTGGGAATTGTCTAGCTGGCTGCATTAGACTAATGTCTTTCCTACAGTTCCTTGTGTCCCTGAGATGGCACGTCTTTAGTCACTCAGACTGAATTACTTTGGGAGAGGTTGGTCTAGAGTCCGAGTCCTGAACCGCAGTACAGAATAGCCTAAGTAACACCAGAGGAGTTTTTGGATCCAACTCCAGCCCTTCAGGTTGTGTCCTTGCTGCACTGTGGTGCTGTGAATACAGAGGAATGCTGGCCCTTTTGCTTTTTCTATGGCAACTTATTCTTATGTGCAGATAATTAAAAGCTCTTATGTTAAGAGGCTGCAGCGATTCCTTCTTGACAGAGAGCCATCGCTAAATAAGTTTCCTGCTTACAAAAAATTGAAGGCTTTATCAGTTACTTAATGTGCCAGATTGACTTCCGTGTTGGGCCACAATTTAAAGAAATGTTGTTTCTGGAGTGAAATCCCATCAAGTTTAAATTTTCTGCGTTAATACTATACAGCATTCAAAATGACATGTTTATATTGCCACTTAAATCAACAGATCAACATTTTTTGACAAATGCCAAGCTCTCTAAGTCCTCACCAAGCAGTCGAGTACTTCCAATTTTAAAGGATGCTTGTAGTGCGACTTGGAGCGCTTACCTTTCCTCCGAAGGACTTGAGTTTGTTTGTCACAGGGTTACCAAGTGAACAGAGACAGTCTGGCACGTAATTCTTCTACACTGCTCACTTTCACCTACTGGCTTTTATAATTTTTTTTTTTTTTTTTTTTTTTTTTTTTTTTTTTTGTCAAACTCCTTTTGCTGAGCAGCAGTTTGGCCAGAGCAGGTTACTTCTGCATGGAGAAAAGTTGATGACACTGACTTTGGTATCTGGAATGTCATGCATTAATCTGTAAATGCAAATAACATCCTTTCTTTGCACAGACAGTAATGATGAGCAGGATGCGATTCCCTCCTAGAGAAATGACCTTGTGAGTCTTCATGCCCTCTGTCCTGTACCTCTCTCCTAGGAGCCTCGCAGTTCCTCAGGTCTTCCCGCTCCAGTCTCTGAGGCTTTCAGGGGAAGCTATCCTAAAGCTCGACAAAATCATATTAAGATCAGACTGAAGATATAGTTACACAATATCTCTGGCAACTCTGAGGAATTTCAGCAGCTAAATAAAGGAGAAAGCTTTAATCCACATGTCTTTAATGACACTCTCTGGGCATGTCTGGATGGGTGGGAGCAGCCCTACCCACAGTCGCTTTGCCTGCACAATAGGCTCTGTGGCTGTTTGCATTGCTAAGCTCACATCTGGGAGCTGGAAGCTGTCTAGCTGCGTAGTCCGACTAATATCGCCCGCTGAAAGGGCAGTTTTTGAACGCAGGCTGGCTTGGGCACAGCCAGTTCAGAGAAGTGGCTTCTGGATCTTGTTCCTGGCCAGCTTGGACAATGTGTGGAGGAATCAGGGGTCTGTTGCATCTGGGTTGGCATGACTGACGTGTAATTATGGCATGCAAAGCCATGGAGTTTAATCCTGAGAATTTATAGATCGGCTTTGCAGTTAATTGCTAATTAATTTTCAAGCTATCTTTGCCTTTTGCCATAACATACTGAAGTGCTCTAAAGTACAAGAGACCCTGCAGAGATATTATTCCTACCTCCTGGAAATTACCATCTTCAGCTGAAGCGCTCTGAGGGAGGTGGTTTTGATTTGGAAAAATGAGGACTGAAGCAGTGCTTTTACTCACTTGCTTCCCTGCAGCTCAGACAATGGTGGTTTTTTTCCTTATATATAAAAGTACCTAATGTATGCACAGATAAATATGGTGAATGTTTTCAAGTTGCTTATCTTGGCCTTTGTCGAGGAAGTGAGCATTCAAGAGGCGTTACATGTATTCAGATCTTGAGTCTTGCTTAGCCCGTAGTTGAAACGAGAATAAGCGTCAACTAAAAATAACAGCATTTAGAGCCACGATCCTGATCTGCATGATGGTGCTTATCAGTTTTGTAGCACACCCTGGTACTCCTGCTCCCTTTCACTGTGGGAAGCAACATGGGATGCAAAGTGAGCATGTGTGTTAGCAGTAGGTCATATATATATATGTGTGTGTGTGTGTGTGTGTTGCGAAAGATATCCTGCATTTTCTTAGCAAATAATTATTGGGAAATGGGAGATCTAACTCGTATTTTCCTTCCAGTCCTGGAGCAATCTGACTGGAGACAAACAATATAATTAACATTATTTTAAGCGTATGCTTTTAGCCATGTATTGTGGAAGGCAGGGAAAGTCCAAGATGAGTAATTAGCCTTTTAGAAGACTTCTGCATAAACAGAGAGATAAAGGGCAGGTGCTGAAATCAAGAGCTGGTTATTTCTCCTTCAGTCTGTGGGAGGAGATAAATGAAGTTAATATGCCCAGGACGGAGGCAGAAGCCACGGCATGGAGATAGAGCTGTCTCCTTCGCAGACAAGCAGCCCACAATCCAGGCTCCCTGTTTTATTGCAGAAGCTTATTAAAGGCAATTTAGAGATCACAGTGATAGGTGAAAATTGGCCTCATTCTTTCTTTATTTTTATTTTTTTTAAGTTCTCAGGCTGCCTTTCTTCCCTTTGGTGAACTATCTGTACTTTCAGGATTAGGAGCGTGAGAGAAGTGGGACTGTGTCTGGAGTCTGCGACTTATCTCAGGATTTCAAGGGGAGTTAGCCAGCAGATAACCGCTCTTTTACAATAAGTGGGAAAACTTGTTTCGAATGCCAGCTAGTGACTGGAAGCTGACATTTGGGTTCATGGAATAATCACGCTTGGGAGCTCACATTTAATGCTTTAGAAAAGAAAAGTTCCCATTAGCTAAGCCACTTACGGCAGAGATTTCATTTTCGTGAGCATATTTTGAGCTGCTTTTATTTTTCTCCTATTCCTTTTCTCCCTGTGTCAATGAGTCATCAGTGTGCATTCTGTCATATGTTCTTGATGTGTTATGTAGATGTGCCATTATGCCATCAACTCGCACCTTTTTGGTATGGTACAAAATTTAATACTCATTGAAGTGCTTTCTAGTTCGGGCATTAAAATTTCACAGAATATGTAAAAGGAGCGGAGGTAAAAGCCTTCAGTCTCTTGACAGAACAAGTTTTGCTTTAGGTGTTAAAAGCACTTCTCATAGGTTTCCCCTTCTATTAACGATGTGCTTCCAGCTCCTTCAACTTCCATTTGTTTCATTGGAGAAAGCCCCTAATCATTGAGGCACCAGAGCGTGGGGGAAAAGAGTAAATTGTCATCGGAGCGATGGTAGATACCGCCTGGCAGCTGGACCAGAACAGCTTTGTGTCCCTGGCACATCACCCCACTCCTGGGGAAGCAGCGTCGACACCGAAAGTTCAGCTACCAAAAACATCATTAAAATAACAGGGTTGTTGACTGAGGCGGCAGTGAATTCGATGGGAGACGTCAAGCGTAGGTACTTTCAACTCTGGAAAGAAGGTCTAGCCATAAACGACAGTACAGGTGAAGTCCCCAAAACAGAGAGAGTCTAAAGAGTCTCTTGGTTTAGCTACTGAGCTCTCTGGAAAGGTTGCCCTGCTTCTGCAGATGCTCCTCCTAGGGAGGAGACATCATCTGTTCAACAGTGATTCGTACTGTCACACCAGGCAGAGGGGCAGGACATGGGCAGCCAGTGCCCCAGGTTGCAAAGGAAATTGGTAGCATTTTATGTGTACGCATCCTACCTAACGTGGTGTTGATCCCGAGAGACCATCCATTGCTCCGTCTTCCATTACCGTTGCTCTTGATGATAGGGTTTTTTTCCAGAGTCCCGATGTCCTTAGTCCTCGGTGGTGGTTGTTTGGCCATGGCGAGATGCTGGCTTCAGAATCCAGCCCGGTGGTCTTTAATGATCTAAATTAAACCTTGGGGCAGATCTGTAATTCTTAAGCTATGTACAGTTTTCTTGCATTTGTTTAACTGCTGTAACAGTACCTCACTACCACGGTTTTAGACAGAAGACTGCACAAATTAACTCTGTATAACACTGTAAAGAGGTAGGGACAGAGGAGTTACAGAGACCAGCAACTCCTTTACAGAGCTCCAGGGCGTAGCACTAAGCAAGAGAGACAGAAAACTTCCTTAAAAAATAAGTTCATCAAATTCTTCCTGATATTTATGTTTTTCTGGCTTGGAGGGTCAAAGATCTTACTATAGTGGAAGCTGATTGTGTCTAATACGTCGTTAGGTCTGACACTAGGCAGGCATCTGTAATGCAGACTTCCCTTTGCTGACCCTCAACTGCTGTTAACCCGAAGAAAATCGGATTAGTAAGAGAAGTGTAAGAAACTTTTAAACAAAGTGCTTTTTGGGCCTTTCCAAAACACCAAACATAGGCTAAGAATAATAGTATTTATGGATTGTGTATTTCCTTCTGACAATTTATACCCTCAATTAAGATGTCAAACTTCCCTGCTTCTGTGAGCTGACCTGTATGTGATGAACAATAATTCACATTTCTTTTGAAGGCATTCGTTTTAGAGGTCAGATTCTCAGAGACCTTGGGTAGAGAAGAATATACTCCTCATCCCTTGAGAAATATGATTTGGGGTAATCAAAATTCCAAGAAAAATGATCTTGAAAGTTTTGATGGGCTTTGTGGTCAGAAAATAACTTATCATCGTGAAGCTGTGAGCAGGCAGTCAAAGACACGTCTGCACTCAGCTGACTCTGGCTAATCTTAAAGTGGGATTATAAACCTGTCTGTCTGTCTGAACCAGGGCAAACCCTCTTGCAGGTGCTCTTCTATTAATATAAGCCCAGCTACTTAAATTGTTGAGAATGAGTTAAAACTAAATGGAATGACACCACTTTATAATAAGTATGTCCAAGTGGGAGTTTATATCATTTAAATCTATTTAATTAAACGGTGCAAACTTGTATGTAGGCAAGATCTAAAGTATGTGAAGAATATTATGGAAAAACTGTGACTATTATAGTACTTAGTTAGATGCTTGCTGACATACTGCATCATATGGGAACTCTTGAGTTCTGTGCGTTGCAAAAACTTAGAGAAAGTAAGTCAGAAGTCAGGCTCTTAGCTCCATAATCCCAGAAGGGAACCAAAACTTTGGAGCTGAGGTCAGAAATAAATACCACCGTCACTTTTGAACATTAATATGATAATCCACAGAAATGCTTCCTTAGTAGGAGGTAGCCTTGAGTACCTAGTTAGAATACATAGCATGGTAACAAATTTTGCAGTGAAGGCCATATATATTTTTAAACAAAATTGCTCCCCTTATGCTTGTTTAAACATCTTTTTTTCTATGCCTGGGTATTTTTTTAACACTGAAGAAGCCAAGGGCCAAAGTAAATTAGCTTTAGCATCTGTGGATTAAAAAGTCTTTGATATTTGGCGACTCCTTTTGTTCCATGGTTAGAAGTGGATTTCAGCAGTCTTTAGAGAGACTTGTTTGTAGCTATGTATAATGCAAATAAAGTTGATGAGTTGGACTGAATACTAACAACACTTCATTTTCAGAAGCATCCTTTACGTAAGATAGAAGAAATCTGTTAACTTAGGAGCTTCAGGGAAAGTGAAATAAATTATACTGCAGTCCTTTGAAATGTAGTTTCACTTGAAACTTGCGATCCGTGGAAAGCCATGGAGCTTCGTATTGCTGGACTCAAGACGTTTGAAATGTTGACACAGTCTGGTAGTGTTGGTGCGTCACTTATAAAGCATTTTTTTTTTAAGTTTGCTTTAATATTTTTAAGTAAAAAAACCAACCAGAACTCTTCATACAGTTACCATTCCAATAAGTGTTTGCATGAATTTTGAATGTCGTACACGTCAAGATTTGGTTTTCTTTGGTGTGGTGTAAGACGAGTCCTTTTGCTCATAAGGTCTTAGTTACAGCTGAGTATATTATCTGTTTGAACACTGCCCGGTCTAACAGCGGTGGTGTGTACTGTGGCATTCACAACCTCTCTTTAGTGCTCCCAAAGAGAGTTAGCTAACGCTGTAACCGATACCATATTTATATGTTACTCTCAAGGCTATTTGAAAAGGGGATGTGCTCTCCACCGCTCCCCAGGTGTCTTCTGAATGTGAAAATTTTACAGTATCACATTTTTTAAATTATTTTTTTAGGGTTATGGGGAAGGGGAAGGGACCAAAAAAACCCCACCCCTCAGATGGCTCCAGGAGACTTAGTTTTCCAAGTGTGAATGCTCCTGAGAACCCAAACAAGTTAGGTTTGCTTTTACATAGCAGCTGTCAGTCAATTTTGGAATTAAAAACAGCTTTTTAACTTTAGTTTACTTCAGCGGTTATAAATTCTTCCATGGGGGTGGAGAAAAATAAACAGTAACTTTTGGCATTGTTGACTAGAACAAGGAAAAAAAAAACAGCTATTTTATTTTGCTTGTCTGCCTGGCACACAGTTAAAAACATATTAATGCTTTTCTGACACCTCTCTATTGAAGAGTAATATAAACATCATTGCAGCATCAGCATAGGAAAATATGCGTTAGCAAACTCTTGAATCTCTGATCTTTAAACTGTTTCTCATGTAATATCAGTTTCTTACTGTAAAAGAGCCAAAATTTCTTTGAACAGAAAATAATAATCACGCTTTCAACTTAGAGAGAGCACTGTATAAAGCTTTTCTTCGCAGATCAAGAATAAATGGAGAACGTCAACCTTGTTTTCTTCCTAGTCACTGAAACATTCATTGCTATGTCCTAACGCTTCAGAGATCCATGGGAAAAATCCCGCTCTCACTGGAGAGCTTTGCCGTTGGCTTCAACAATCTCAAGGTTTTCAAGCCGTACCTTCATGCTTACGAGATGCTACCAGGCGTGATGTGAGCAGGACACTGGGCAGGTGCCTAGGACTTCGCATATCCCGTGGCAGGGAGTATGTGGCTTATACCGACTGGTGTTAATGAGGAAGGAAGAGGGACTAAGCTTCACTTTTCTCTGTCCCTTTCCTCCCTCCCTTCCCTGGCTGCTGTTTTGTAGGAGTCGCACTGATTGAGCAGTAGCTCAGAAAATTGAGAAGGTGTGTCCTGGCTTTGTCTTTCCTGCATTGCTTTAAAGGACAGCACAGGACTGGTTTTTTTGCATTGCATCACTGTAGATGTAAGGAGACCAGCCCCATCGCCTAAATCTGCAGTAGTTCCAAGGGCTACCAACGCTGTCCTTGCCTCTGCAGGGCAGTCATGCCCATGGTGGTCACCAGTCTGGTAAGGATCTCACAGCATGAGATCTTTGTGTTTCTTCCTATGCCCTGTGTGAACAGAGCAGCAAAAATGACTCTGTGAGCTGAACTTCAGCCAACTTGGTTGAAGTGGATTGAGAGAAGCAGCTGAAGGAGCAGAAGAGATGGAGGTAGAACCCTGTTAACTGGTGAATGGTCAGCTCGAAGGAGCTGGGAGTGAGTCTTGGTCACCTACACCAAATTCGTTCAGCTTCTGCAAGCTCTCATGTTGAAACGAATGGTAAAATGTAAACTATTCAATGAGTAATTTCTCTTTTACTGGTTATAACTGAAATAAGACACTGATGGCTAAATCCTTTTGATGCGCTTTGACTGCTCATCTTAGAAATAGTACATGAATGCTAATATTGCAGTGCTGGTTTTTGCTTATGCCAGCCAGTCTGTGGTATATCATACCCTACAGTATTATCCTCCATTTTAATGCTGCAGCCTGAAGAGAGAAGAAAGTAGGCTACTTGTTTTCCTGACATAGCATCTCTTGCTTGCTCTGCAGTGATGTGCGTGGAATCATCGCAGTATCTGGTAAAAGCATAGCAGTAGCCCAAAAAGTATCAGTGATACTTTCAAAGGCAGCAGTATTGTTAATATGAAAATGCTCTGAAAGAAGAACTGATCTTCTTCATGTTCCTTTCAGGTATTCTCATGCCTTTTCTCATTTGGGGTCTAAAATGTGCATTAAATAACGTGAGTGAAGTCATGGAAGGAGCAGCGGGGGTGGGGCTCCCGGAGTTTGTTCGCTCTAAGCGTAGACCTTGATGTGTCTGGAGTCATGCTCTGGTGTTCCTCCAAGGCCGTGTGCCCTGTTCACCAATCTGGGCAGATAGTCAACGTAGAGAACTAACTGCCTTTTTTTATATTATCAGCTTGTGTTTGTCACAGTCTTGAGCAGAATGCATCAAAGATCCCAGCAAAGCAATGAGTAGTGGGGGTGTGATAAAGGGCGGAATGAGTCAAGTGAGCAGCATTTTTCGTGGGAGCAAGAAGGAATTTATCCCAGGCTTTCCAGAGAAGTAGAAGATGCAATAAAAGTGAATTCAGACACTTTGGTTGAGAACAAGCATAATATTTCTTTAGCTTCCCCAACTTCCTTTTTAGATATTTTGGTTTTCAGTGAAATGATGTTCTGCTTCCCAGTAGACTCTAGAACCAACAGTACTTTCTCTCTGTCACTGTGACATCTGGTTGTGCTGAGGTAGCTAATCAATTGCAGACGTTGTTGCTATTATAAGCCTGCAAGCCACTTGAAAAGTTACCCAGAATTTTGGTAATGAAGGGCCTGAAGTTATTATTTGAGCTATTTTTTTTGTCTTTTATCTTCCCTTCAGGGGTCATCAGACTGGCAATATTTTTTTTTTTTTTTTACAAGCTCAAACTTTAGACTTTTAAAAGTTCAAATCTCTGTGTGTCAAGCTACTTGAATTTCCTGTAAAAATGTTGGAGTTGTGAATCAATTTGCAATAATATAAAAGCGAACGTACATTCAGGTTAACTCTGTATGAAAAGATGGCATTTAAATAGATCAGAAAATCACAGCTGAGCTTGTGTTGAGGCACCTTTGTCATTTTGCAGTTAGATCTGGTATTTACTGTTAAGATTCAGTAAGCCTAACAATCACATTTATGAGGATAACTTTTCAAAAAATCAATTTATAGTTTAAAACTGAGACTGACGTTCAGCTTTCCATGTGATGCAGCCTATAGTTCCTATTGAAAACGCGTCCTTTGCAGTCTCACTAGTGCCAAGATATATCCAATAATGAATGATTTATCCTTCTGTATTTGGCTTTTTCCTGTTGGAAGGGCGGGGGGGGGGAGATTCTAAACTCCAGAATACCAAGTCACTCCTAGCACTTGGCTGTAAAACCCATAAACAACGCAGACTGCTACAAGTTACGTCCCAACGCCTGTTTTATACAACCGTGTGTTTTCAGCCCGGTTGCTTAAAGTGCAATATAAGACGTGTGCTGGAGCTGGTTTATTTTTTCAGGGGATCCCGCGTGTTGATGAAGCCCTATCACGTTGCGCCGCAGCTCCGGCTCGAAATGGAGTCTGGCAGCGCCGGCGTTCGGATGGTGCCGTTTGGCTGGGCGGCGATAAGCAAAGAGACAGTCTGGCTCCTTCCAGGAGCCTCTCGGTCATGTCTGAGCTCTCGACAGTTCCCAAAGCCTCTGGCTGACTTTCCCCTGTGGACCGTTCATTTATCAGGAAATGAAATTGGTTACAGGATTTCGCACGTTGCCAAACCTCACTGACGAAACCGGGTTCGTTCCTACTTTCAGAAGTAGGAAGAACACGTTAACTCTTTGCGCTTGGTACTGGCTCTTAGTGCTTTTGCTGAAAAAAAGCCAGGTTCCTTCTAATTTGTAAAGGTTTCTGGAAATTGCTGACGCGCTTTCACCCTATATGAATGTACTACCAATGCAGCAAACTTGATAATTTTGCCTGTTACATTTGTTCCTTTGCATTACGGTTGCCACTGTCTTTATAAATATTATTTTAGGACAGTTGACTTATTTTAATGTGAGATTTGCCTGCTGAATTCAGTGCATTCTTGCTTGAAATACGTCATCTAAAGTAGAAGAGGGAAAATAAAGAGTTATTAAAAATACAAACAATGCTTTGTTGTTTACAGGGAGATTTTAAAGCAGGTTATATAATTTATAGAACCTTAACCAGAATTGTAAAGAAATATATTAATTGTAATTATGCAGATGGGATGACAACAAAAAAACCCAAATGCAAACAGGGTGCAGTTGTTTCTGAAGGTATTGCTGCGTTTGCATGTAGCCAGAAACCCAGTTGTCTTATGGCACCACAGCCACCACTTTTTCTAGATGTTATTTGGATGTTGTTATTGTTCGCTAGATATCAAAAATCAAATGCACTTCTAAAAAATCCCGAAAATGAGCGATGGCATTCAAAAGCATATTTCTCTGAGACTTGCCAAACTTCAGGCTGCTCTGAAGTTCGTAGGGTAGCACTGGTTGGCAATCACTTCTACATGAGCAAATTCTCAGTGGGGCAGATCGCAGTCAAGAAATAAGAACCATTTTATTTGTATTAATTTATTTATATTGATGGGTGCTCCTAGTGATTTTGCGCTTATCCAGTGGTCAACATCTGTCTCTCAAAACCCTATAGTTTTTGTCCCTAAGCAGCCAAGCTAACTGCTGTCATTCTCCTGTTGCAGTACTGTGTTTGTGTGTTTAAGAGGGGATGGAGAAATGACTACGAGCAAATTGTCCGCTGATGGGTGCAGCTGGCTGTTTCTATACCGCTTGAATCATCGCAGTTTGTGCAACGATGCGTTGCAGCGGGAGCGTTTCTATCGTAATGTGTCAATATGTTTTAATGCAATCAATAGTTGTAACCTCCTGT
The DNA here is from genome assembly GCA_031468815.1 of Morus bassanus. Classification (NCBI taxonomy): domain Eukaryota; kingdom Metazoa; phylum Chordata; class Aves; order Suliformes; family Sulidae; genus Morus; species Morus bassanus. Next base: position 84,442,165 of record CM062600.1, on the reverse strand, counting down.
GTATGAAATTAATAAGCCCAGAGGTAAAGCACAGTGCACATATGGTAATTATTATGTCTGGAAGTGGTTGCTGCATTAATTGATAGCAGTAGCAATACAGCCTTACTTAATTTCATTGCTTCTTATACAAAGATCCTGTAAACAGAATTTTTGCGCTGTATTATATCAGAGCTCTTCCTCCTTTTTATTCAGAATGGGTCACTGTGAAAATATTCAGAGCTCCCTTAGCTCATTTAGCTTGGTTACAATTTTGGATCGTTCGTCCGTAAACAAAAAGTTGCTGAAAGGAGCTTGTCCGCAACCTGTGAAAGCGCTATGTAAGCCTCATCGTCACTTGAGACTCAGCTGGTATCGCAGGATCAGCGTGTGGCTGATGCCAGCGAGGGACCCCGTTCGCAGCCTGCCTCCTGCACGGCTAGGCCGTTTCAGAAGATAAGTAGATGTCTTGGCCTCATTGCTGACATAACTGAGGCTCATAAAAAATCAGATGCTTTCGGAGCTGTGTCTACAGCGGAAGCTAGCTTAAAAATATTACAAATTTAGCATTCCTTGCTTTTAAAAAAATCTGTGGTTTAGTAGTATAAATATGATTTTCCTTAAAAAAAAAACCAGACATTTTAAAATAGCGTACCATATACACTACTGAGAATCTCAGGCGGAACATTGGTCCTTTCCATTCTGAACCAGGGAAGCCAGAAGACTGCTAAGGGCTGTGCGCGCTTGGATACCCCTCATGTCTATCGGTGAGAGGCTCTTGATGGTCAAGGCCAAAGTGGCACCAACGCTCAAATCCACACTTGCTTTATATGTTGAAAAATCAGTGAACCCGTCACGGTCCCAAAAAGAGCATTGCTATCATCAGGGGAAGCTCCAACTAGTTTAATCCAGTTTCTGTCTTCAATCCTTACGTAAGATCTTCATTTTCTGTAATACCTACAAGATAAATGACTGCCTGAACATAATTTAGAGTAATAGGTAATAATAACCATTGGATTGTATAAATGCAAATATAATGTAGGAAAACCTTACATAGAGGGTTTTCAGAAGCACTGGTGAGGCTTTCATTGGCTTCAGGATTGTGGTGGCAGTTGTGGTTTTTAAATCCAATATTTTATGCATTTTTATTATCTCCTTTACATCCTACTAGTAGTTTGATCACAGTTCTCTAGGAAGGATGCGTCCCATTCAGTCGTAGGGCTTTGTTTATCTTGCTGGAATCCAGAGAAGCAAATTTCATCCTGAGCTGAAGGAACGCAGCAAGGGCTGGATATTGCACAGCAAGGCAAGGTAGCTTGGGAGGGTGGTGCCTTGGGTGAGTGACTTGAGTAACAGTGATTCTGCCGTTCAGGAATGAGGTGCATTGGCCAAGATGAAGATGAAGGGTGGGCTAGCACAGGACACTCCTATTCCCAAGCTGTTGTCTGCATGGAGACTAATATTTACATGGAGGCTTAATGTCTGTCCCCTCCGCCCCTGAAAACTCTTCCAGTTACCTTCTGGAAGCTGCATTCTGGATTCAGTCACTTCATTCCAGAGTAATTGCTTTCGTTGCAGAGCTGAACAATTATACTGGAATGAAATCACCTTACTCTGGAGTTACCCTAGCTGTTTCAGAAGAGCTATTCAATAATATTGTTATGGAGGTCAGCCTTCCTTCCGCAGAAGTCTGGACAGTGTTTTGGTTATCCAAAACCAGTTTTGAGAATGAACTGAACTGTTCAGATGATAAAGTCCTCTCTACCCAGCCAGGAGGAATGTACTAGGTAACAATAACAATTTCATTGTATGAAGGCAACTATAATAATATTGTATTAATACAACAATATATATTTTTAGTGATTCTGAGACTAATTCTTCAAGAAAAACGTGAAAGGGAAAATAAACCCTTCTAGGAGCAGGGTGATGAGCAGTGCGAGAGTTTTGCTGTTCCCCAGTGTGTTTCTCCTGTGGTTGTCTTAACTCTGCCGTCACCTGGGTTTAGTCCCTTCACTGCTACGCAAAACTGTAACTGCAGTTACAGCCCCGTACCCAGCCGAGCGGATTAACGTCTCAGCCTTGCCTGTGGCAGCTTGTGGATTGTAATTAACTGCTTCCCATTAAGACAACAGATGAGAATTCATGCAGTTACATGCAGAGGCTTTAGAAGATGGAATAGTGTCCTATAACAACAGTTATTAAAGGGTTGGGTTTTTTTTTCTTTCTGACCCAGGATTAGGCCATCAGGAAACTGTCGATGTTGTAAAGTTAAGAATTCCTTTGAACCTGAACAGGAGCAGAGCTGGGGTCTGGGCAGAACAGGAGAGAGGGTGGAGGGTTGGTTATCAGGATTTTCAAATGCATCACGTGGCCAGGTAATAATAAAGTTGTTTATTCGTGTTGGTGATTAAAGTTCATATAAAAAAAAAAAAAAAGGGGTCAAAGAGCTGTTCGACAAGTAGCCCGGGAAAGATCAGCACTGATAAGAGTGTAGAATTGGCTGTTCAGCATTTGCTAAGGGTTTAGTTAGCATCCTTTGGCCCCCAGTGATAAAAATCAGGAAGGGAGTATGAAGGGAAAGTATAACAAATGGTAAGGAAGAAGCAGCAGTGGTACTCTCGTGGAGGCTGGTTAACACTTGCCTTTTCCCCCGAAACAGAGCAACAGATGCAAAATTGCTGTTGTATAAAAGCAACCAGGTATCTAAATATGAATCTTAAGAAATAAATATGTAATTCTTTATGCATCCTGTAGGGAGCAGAAAAATATTTCTGTAATGGATACAAGGGAAGTCCATTGCAATGATCTTCTCCTTCCTGGAATCGGAAGAGGCTGGTTGTGCTGTACTGGTGGCATAGTCAGCATGAGAGGGGCCCTTCAGCATCTTCATTTCATGTCCGGTGAAAGATGCCCCAACCAGTTCTTACCCAGAAGGAGGCTGTTTTGCAGCGATGAGCAGGAACCGGCGCTGTTAGGAATATTGTTTTGGAGGAGAAAAAAGTGGTAAGTGGTGGCATTTTCCTACTGTCACCCAGGATGAGGGATGTTTTCCTTCCTGCTGCTCTCCAGATGGCAGAGCGTCCTTGCACAAGGCATTGCCGGTGGTGATAAATGGGGGGCCTGATGTTAGGTGCTCTGCAAACTTTGGGGAGGGGAAGGGTCAGGAGATGACATACAAACTCCAGTCACTAAAAGGAGCGTGGATTGCCGAAAGAGATCGATCAAGTATTTCTTTATGCGCAACTGAAGTCTGGTCTTGGCCTTTCGTTGCACTGTGAAATACCCAACGAGAGTGGAAGTGAGTATAGCAACAGAATCTGATTTTTCCATGTGAGCTCTTAAGACGCTGCCCTGCCTGTCAGTGCATCTGCTTTGATTTAGCTGTGCAATTTAAGAATGAAGAAATATTCCCTATATTTCATTTTTCAGTGGCACATATAGAGATAGGGTCATTCTCTTACTTTACAGGAAGGGAGGGCACACGTAGAGGCTTTGAGCAGAAGAATTTAAACTTTACACAGACTCTAACATGAAACAGTCTATCTTTGTGTATCTGGTTATTTGTCACCAGCTACATTAAATTGGTTGATTTCATTGGTTTAAGGAAGCTATAAAAAATATGAAGGCAGAAAGAAGGCACTGAAGAAATGAGAGAGAGGATGGGAAAGCAGTGTGAGGCTTTCCAAGTCGCTCCCCATAGTAACAGTTCTCTGACACTGGTAAACAACATTTTGCGTGTGTATGTTTCCCAAAGCTACTTCCATTCTGCTAACCGCTCGCCTGCCACATAATTTGAACTCTGTTAACCTTCAAGGATGATCCCGGTTTTGAAGAGAGGAGCTTCCCTGCCCAGAGCTACAGCGCTTTGCTGGCTTCGCAGCAGCTTGGCAGGAGCCCAGCGCTCATGAGCAGCCCGTAACTCCCCGTCCAGTACATCTTACGGGAGGGCTCCGAGCCAGAGCCCATCCCCTGTCAACTTAGGAGCTATACATTTGCTCAAGCTAAATAACATTTCCCAAGTTTCCCTCCTCCTCCGTACCCTAGAAAGCCACCCTATACTTTTATTACGTTTTTCGCTGTGACTAAATCTGCTCCGCATGTGTTGTGCAGCCTTCCCTTACTTAGTTGCATATGTTGTGAGTCTAATGAAAAGTCCAGTGCCAAATGCACTGCATGTGCATGACGTGTTGTTTCCAAATATCTTGCAACTTTGGTCAAAGCAAAGTAAAATTACGCTGAAATGCTCTGACGGTATTTTTTTTTTTTCTCCTCAGTTGAGAGCTATTTCCAACCCATGTGTTCATTTTCTACTGCAAACCTTTAGTATAGGTGGGGTAGCTGAAAAGGGGAAAAAAAGTTGCATTTAAAATGAATTTATTACGTTCTTACATTAAAAACCACTTTTTTTCCTTCATTCCATTAAAAAAAAAAAAAAAAAGATTAACCTCTGTTTTAAAAAAAATATAAAATAATGTGGCAGAGGCCAACAATTTTATCCCAGAAGGTGCAAGATCTGGCAAGTTATGACCAACTCAATACAAGATAAAGGGAGGAAAAAAAAAAAAATCACGTAACCAACTTCCAATTACACCAATCCAATTGTTCTTCCACTTTTAAGGTTTAGCTGTCTTTTCTGAATTAGTCTTTTAAATTAAGTTTCCGTAACATGTGGCAGATTGAGAAAAACAGTCCTCAGAAGATTTCTGCCCTGGTTGACAGATGAACTAGATAATGGAGTATAATCTTTTCCATTTTCATGATTTGACACATTTTCACTTCTGTGTGTATGTTTAAATCAAGGAATCAAAATAAATTTGAGTACAGAATATAAATCCCAGACAAAATTACAGCTTTCATTGCAGCATTGGGTTAAATGTAAACAGCATGAATGTTATAGATATCTTTTAATTAAATGCGTAAATTAATGTCTTGAATGTTTACAGCGACTACACCAAGAAGTGAGAATGAGGAAGAAATGTACTTTGTCAGCTGATGGCTGCCTCAACTGCATTCCCATACTGAGTTTAATTTTGTCACAACCTTTGGTACAAGTTGCAATGCTTCTCTCCAGTTGATTTACAGGCTGTTTGTTCCTGCTTAGGATGATTAGTGATGTAGAAGGCTTTTTCCTGGCCAAGCAGGGGGTTTCTCACGTATATCAGCATCGCTGCTGAGTACTCTGCTGTTAGGATTTAGAGGGCAGCTGGTTTAGGTCACCGTGCCTTTCCTGTAGCTGTATTTGTTATGTAGTATCAGATGATTGCATTGAGTCTTGAATCCACGTGGATTTAGGCTGGGTTTATGGTTCCTAAGGTTGTAATGCTCAACCCACAATCTGTTAAGCTTGCAAACAAGGAGTGGGGTTTTTTTGACCGTGTTCTCATGTTGACTCCTTGCCCTAGCAAACCCTACTAAGCTCTCTTCTACCCAGCTTTTCTCCTTGCACTTAATGACCATACTAGCACTCCAGGTAGGTGCTAAGTGTTTCCAGCCACCATGGGCCCTTAAAGCACGGGAGATGAGGAAAAACGGGGAGTCCTGCAGGTCGTACGTTGCATTTACCCCTTGCATGCCAGCTAGGTAATTTATACTAAAAGATGTCACAAAAGATGTTTAAACTATGGAGAAAGCAATCAACCTGTGGCTCGTGAGCTGAGTTTGGCTTGAGGACAGACAGTAGAGCGGTGGGCTGAGAATTCCCCAGCTTGATAATACTGCAAGCAGCATCCAGAAGCTCCAGGAGGAAGATTGCCCTTCCTTAGGTATCAAAAAAAAACCAATAAGGATTGGTTTTCTTACAGATAGGAAACCAGAGGCTTGTATCAGATAGCTCGCTGAGGGGAAGGTCTGCTAGACTGTATGAGCGGCTGGCAGCTCCAAAACAGAGCAGGAAATTTTGTATCTATGGAGTAGAGTGGGAGAAGAGCACAGCCCTTAAACTTACGCATTGTCCTTAATGTGAGACCCGTGAGATTCGAGTGGTGCCTGTAGCTCTGAACTCGGAGTCAGGCAGCAAAATTTTATTTGAATTCCTCGTGCTTATCTGGCCCATCAGGTTTTGCTAAACTCCATCCTCCTGTGCTAAGACCAGCAAAGACTGATTGTTGTCACCAGGGTAAACAATCTTGACGTGAATGCACAGGGAGGAAGGGGGCAGATATTTTCGATAACAACGGGACATAATAGCATTTATGAATAAATGACTTTTAAAAATGCCACGGCCTGAGGTGGAGAGTTCTCTAGAACTGATTCATGTCCTAAAGACACTCTTTAGCAGAATAGGAGGTCTTCAAACAGTAAGGTCAGTGAAGGCAAACAAATCTGGAAATATCTGTATCTAAAGCATAGTAAAACAGAAAACACAAGTCATTTTGATGCATTATTGAAAGAGCAGCTCACTTGAGGCCCTTTTTCAGATTGAGGTGATTGTTTGCATTAGAAGAAGAACCAGTTTCACTGTAGGAGAGTGCTACTTTTTAAACTGGTGGCTTCAGGAGGACACCAAGCATTCAGATCACGTTTTGGATGCAATCAGCTCCTGACTCCCCATACTTAGCCACTCAAGGAGATGCAGTTATCCAGCTTCAAGACTCATAAAGATGTCCTCCACCTTGAAGGAATCCTTAGTAGCTATCCCTTTTTCCCTCCAACACACTACTTGCCTCTATCATTGATAAAGGCTTGTTTCCAGTAGCTAATTTGAACATGCTGTCACAACCTTCATGTCCTTTGCGAATAGAATATAGAATAGAATGAACAACCTGAAAACCCATTTAAGAAAAGGCTCCCTGGTTATATGTTGAGGTCAACTTAAACCCCCCTGGCTTGGGTCTGTCTTCACAGGACTCTCAGCATTCGGGCAAATGGGAAGAAAAAAAAAAGCAAGCTGTGAAGTCCACATCCGCAAAATCAAGAGTGTAAACGTCCACATTTGGCACCGATTCCTTGGCTCGCGGTCACAGCAGAGATAAGGCTGCAGTCTGGCACCGCGTGCTACGGCTGGAGAGGTTTTACTGTCATTTCATGTTTCGCTCCTCAAGGCAAATAAATTGGATTTCCTGCATGTAGCGGGGCAACGCTGCTCATCTCATGGCACGATTTGTCTGCTGAGGCTTGAAATACTTAAGAAGGGAGTATGTCCATCGGGGTGTACGTTTTCCAGTTCGGGGAGATTAGGGAGCCAAAGGTCTGCAGACTCAAAAGGGGTGTTAGTCAGCATGTCCTGAACCTTGGGCAGATAAGGGTCCGCTTCCCAGGCTGCCCTGATCTGAGAGTTAACAGTTGGTGACAGCGAGTCTGTCTCCGTTCTTAAGTCATTGTTATCATTTTTTTTTGTAATATTTACAGGCCTGGCTCTCTCAGATTAAAAAGTACAAAATCAAAAGGAGGTCTTCCTCCACGGGCGCTCAGGGTGGGGAAGGATGTTTGGGCTTGGCGTGCCGCCCCGCCGCCGTGCTGGGTGGGAGGGACCGGAGGAGGATGTCTGCTCGGGCTTCGTCTTTGTGGCTGCTGTTATGTAAAAGTCAAACCTCATAAAACGAGCTGTGAGGAGCCTTCCGCGTGAGGAAATGTGTTGTAAATGTCAGCCTCCGCGAGGCAAATTGAAGGCATTAAGCTGAGCAGGGCGAGGGGTCTCATTTCCCTGGTCGATGCACGAAGCCAAAGTCTAGGCGGTGTTTTGGACCCCTGTACAGTGATAACGGAGAGGAGCTTGGTCCCAGTTGTCCAGAGTTATGTTCTTTTTGGCTTGGTGGGGTGTTTTGGATGCTGCTGCAGCATTGCACCAATTTCCAGTGAAAGCATGTCTGGGACCTCGTCACTGGAAAAATATGCAAACTGAATCACTCTGCTCTTCTCCCGCCACCTTTTGTGTTGGGGGAATATGTTCTATGCAACTAAATGAGAAAACAAACAACTGCGACATTGCAGTAACTCCAACTTTTGGTTGAAAGAAGCAGGCGGGTGAAAGCAGTGTTTTGACCCCTCGATCCTCTGCCTCTGTGCTCCAACTGGATAATCCCAGGGCTGTACTTGGGCAGCAGAGAGGGCTCACATAGGTAGTTTCCAAAAGGAAAAATCCTTTAACTATGAAATTAGTGTGGTTTATGCTGTCAGCATACCTCAGTGCCTTCCTTCCCCTCTCAGAGCCTGAAGAGCAAGGAGATGAAAATCAGTGCTACGGACTTGATAGGTGGTCGCCAGCGCTCCACCAGCAAGCGCAAGGTGGGAGTGAGTCTGTGAAGGTGGACAGTGAAATTTCCAGCTCCTTTCCCAGGATGGGGGAAGAAAAATCTAACCCTGGGTGTGATAATTCCTATGAAAAAGTGAGAAAATTGTAATATTTATGTATTAGGAAGCTGGGTCAGCGTTTGTACATCATCCGGACAGGGCTCCTGAGGCGAGTTCCTCTTGCAGCAAGACAGAGCGCTTGCTCTGTTGCCTTATTGAAGCACAAAAATATGGATCGTGTTCTTGAAGCTTAACAGTTTCCTTCATTGCCACACTTGTAGCAAACACCCTGGGCTCATTTTGCGTTGCTGATTGCACGGCGCACACCATGGCAAGAGTTTTATTTGCACAACTGCTGGGTTTTTGGTGGGAGTAGAAGAGGTCGGGCAGCAGCGAGAGGTTTGTCTGGGGTTTGTTTTAGGACGATGAGACGGCGCGTTGGCCTAGGTGGAGCAGTCGCCGGTGATGTTATCTGGAGCGCAAAGCATTTCCACGATAAACAACATTCCTCGTGTTTTAGACTAGTCTGCTATCAAAATCAAAACAGCTGCTGTGACTTAAACAGTAGCACTCGCTGCTAGAAATTTAAAATAGATAGTTGGCTCTGAGATTTGTCTAGAGCGGATTCCCCATGTCTCTGAATACATAGCTACACATATTAGTATATATTCATTATTCAGCAGGATTATTTTCTCCAAACCCTCCGTCGTTTGTGTGCTTCATAGGCCATTTTAAAACTTTTCGGGTGAGTTTTTCTTCACTGTTAAAGTTTAAGAAATTATATCGGTTAGACTAAAAGTGTGCGATTCACTTGTCGGAGAATAATTAGCAGATAGTTGACCCTGATGTGAGAAAACTGGAATATTGGTTGGCATTTATAGTATTGTTTTTGCTTTTAAAAAAGGTTGATGAAGGGAATACAGATATGTAATTTTTATCCAGAAGTTGGAGCAGGCTGTGTAGCCCAGATACACGAGTTAATTCTCTGCTGCCTTTACCAAGAGGAGACTTTGCCTTTTTCACCCCTATTCTACCCTCCCTTGAGTTCTTCTATGTTGTGGCAAATAATCAAATTGTATGGGAAGAATTCTTTTGCTCTTCGGCAAGTCCTGACCCATAAAAAGCCCTTTTTGTTTTATATAAGGGTTTCCCCACCGACCAGGTGATGCTGGAGCTCTGAAGGCACCGTGAGCTTTCTCTGGAGGGACCAAGCATCTCGGCTTCTCACAGACCTGCTGGTTGACTGTGCATAAGCGATCTTCCCCCGCCTTTGCTTGCTAAACTTAATGTTTTCTGCTTTTGGCAGAGTGATCCAAACAGTGCACATACGGATTTAGGACAACTTCAATTTTTGTCCAATTTGAGACCTTCAAAGAGTTGATTCCCCCCCCCCATCTTGATTTACACAATACGTAAAAGTAAGTGAAAGGTTCCCAACTGAGTTATTAAAGCCAGTTTCTTTGTTTAAAGTTGACATTTAGCATACTTGAAAAGTGGCAGATTTTCAACTGTCTCATTCATAAAATTCTGGAAAGGAAAAATTCAGCCTTGCATCTGCTTTGTTTGGGGGGCGGGGGGGGGGGAGAGAATGGTATTTTGGGTTTTGGGAAGTCTTTATAAGGTTGCAGGGTTTAATTCTGAGACTTAGGAAATTCCTGGATGTCCAGGCCCTTCTTTAAGAGTACTACTAAAGCATCGTTGTCTTAACTGTGAGTTCTAGCAGAGTAAAGTGTCCCAAATCTACTCCTAATCCTGTAACCTTTTCTTAGCAACTATACAGATCTTCTGTATAAAGTTGGCAGTGAATGATTGATTTCTAAATGCATTCCAGCATTAAGAGAAATGTTTGCTGCAAACATACTGGTTTTCATGGCTGGGTAAAGCTTTTGCACGTTATTCTAGAGGAGGATGGGTTGCGAGCTGAAACGCAGGAAGCCAGGGCTTAAACTCATTTGCATCTTCCTTAGCACTGGTAAAAATAGGGTCTGCTGTTATGAAATGTGCATTTTCTGCAAATCCCGTGGTAGGAAGACTTATACATCCACTTCATATCACTAGAAGTTTTCTGAGTTGATAGGTTTGTCCCCATTTGTGCGGTAGTGCCCTTTAATACTACTGAGAAATGGGTCCAGGGATTATTCTGGTTTTCGGATTTTAATTCCCTAAATTCAAAAGCACACAAAGGATTTTACTTATTTATCTGAGTAGTCGGTGTGTGTACATAACAGGATTGCGAATGCTTGAGTGAGGTCAGGCACTAGAACTGTTTTTGTGGTCCGGTAGCTTTCTTCATTCTACACGTTTAAATCTTTTCTTGGTTAGTTTTACTTCAATTTTGAAAACATTCCTCATTTTTTACCTGTCATCATTTTGAGGTTGTTCATTTTTTGCTCAGATCCCATGCCTATGTTCTTTCTTCTAAAAGGCCTCTGTATTTTCAAAGAACTATTGTTGTTTCAGGTTAAGCTCTGAAGTGGATGAAAGTTCTTTTTTTGTTGATGGTACGTCACCTACACATCATGCCTTCATACTCAAGCTTAAAGTACAATTACATATATCAGTCTCTAGTCCTTTTTTCCTTCTTATTTGGCAAAGCCAGCATATATTGTATCTTCTGCAGTATTGCAAACGTCCCTGTAATGTTCCTGTTGCAGTTCCCTGTCCGGCAGCAAGTCGCAGCTCTATCTGGCTCCTCGCTGTTGAGTTGTCATCTCGGAAATGTTCTGAGAAGATGTGTATCCATCTAGGCAACATGGTGTACAGAACAATCCTGACGTGGCCAGCAAATTGTAATTATAACCGTAAATCCTCGGAATTGTGACTATATACATATAATACATACAGTGTTATGTAGAGGTTGATGCTTAGCAGCGCATAATACGCGATTCCTGCTCTAGGCTTTCATCTTAATCTTTTTTTTCCCCCATTCTTAAATTTCTCCAGGTAGACACAATATCCACGAAGTTGAGCAGGGATCCCCCTGTTTTCTCAAACTAACTGCTTAAGGGATTTTCTTGGGATCAGCTGTTCAGGTGGCACGTTTTCAGCCAGGTTTGCTGAAGAAGCTGCTGACCAGGGGTCCAATTTATTTACTCTCCTGTCTAGAAGTAGCCCGGAGTCAGATGTTTCTAGGGTGGACCCAGGATAGCCTGAAGTGGGTGCCTGGCCTCATCCTAAGCTCAAATTTATCCTTTTTTACAGTCCTTTTTATGGATTTGTATGGATTAAAGACTCGGTATGAAAACAAAAGTAATTTCTCTGGCATGACTTGGAGCTGTTGACATTTATCAGCAGTATTTCCTAGCTGTGAGGAAAAGAAACAAGTATGTATGTATGTGCGTCCCTGATTCTCTAGAAGGACTTTCAAGCTGTCAGTGTTTGCCAACCTATCCTAGAAAGAAATGCAGTCTTTTTCTTTTTAGCAATGTTGTACTCAGCAAAGCTTTGCGCCCTGGCAGGGTTACTGCAAATATTTCACCTCTTTAAATCATTGTGTCTTTACCAATAAATATCTAAGCACAGCTGTTTGGTTGATTTTTCCAAAACTGACCTGGCTTCTCAGTGCTCTATAAAAAAACCTATAATTGCTGAACTCTCACCAGAGGCATGTCTGCTTCTCTGGTGGTAGTTCACATCTTCCAGTGCAAATTCGCTGTTGGCTCCCTGAGCATTTGTTTTCCTGCAGCTGTGGTTGTGCAAACCTTTACTCTGAGCGATCTGAAAACAGAAATCGCATATCAATGATCCTAACTTGCTAGAACAGTTGTCTCTCTATAGATAAACTTCCCTGCCCATCTGGACCAGGAAGATTGTATCTCATTAGATGAGCATGGGTTACTTATTGAATTTTACTCCCTGGGAAAAACGTTGTTTTCTACCACAGCTCATGTGATTGCTTAAAGTGGGGATATTCAGCCCGTGCATAGCTTGTTTTGAACCGCCTCTTGTCATCTTGAGTTTTCTTTTTCAAAACCTCCTGACACACCACTGTTTTCTTCTCCGTCTTTAAATTTGCACCTATTCCTTACACAGATCTTTGAACGAGATGTGCAGCTCATGCTTAGTCTAGCACATTTCCTGTTTGCTTCCTTCATCTCCACACCATCATCATCTGCTGGGCTGTCTGTGCTTCAAGCCTGAGAAGGAGACAAAGATGATATCGGGCAGGTGTGGTGTAGCCCGTACAGATATTTCATCAAAGCCACATAGACTTTCTGTCTTAAGTCAAAGAGAAGCACTGTAAATGCGAGAGAACCAGAGAAAGATGAAATGGCATTATCTCCCCAGAAGCATTAAATAATTGCAAAAATTCAATCTATCAGTGTCTTAGAACAAGTACTGAGAAATTTTCTTCCATAAATTGTGTTCTGTCAAAGCGCTTAAGTGCTTACATTTATATAAAAATTAAATGTATTGATGTTTACGTGTGTACCCGTATATCTGTACCATGAACAGTGTACCAGGCATGAGTGTTGAGTTCTTTTGCAAGATCATTGGCCGTTAATTTGACTCAGATTGGGATTTTGGGGACTGGATTTCAAAGTGGCCTCGTGGATTTTGCAGACAAATATAAATGCTCTTCCTCTGCCCGAATGCCTCACAGGTCAGTATGTTTGGTGCATGGCAGGTTTTAGAACTAAACCTTGGTGGCGTAAATATTCGTTATGGCACTTACACTCAAGACTTGGTATGGTGCTGAATCGGAGCCCCTTCTTTTTTTAATCTGCCAGTTTATGTATGTTGCTAATAAGGTCCAATCCTGCAGATGCTCCCCAGGCAATACTACTATATTTAGCTGAAGCAATATGAAACACATAATTTGCCAGCATGTCGTTAGGTTACCAAACAAGACTCATGGTAAGCTTTTCAAATGCACACAAATCTCGTTTTCAGAAAGACTTTGAAGCTTCAGATTGATGAAAAGTTAATGTGAATTTGACTCTCAAATGTGTTCAGGCTTCTTTGGAAATGGTACTTTTCTCCTAAACCAGTCGCATGCTTTTGAAAATACTGACTCGCGTTGGATTGCTGTTTCAGAAACCAGTGTTTCTAACCGAGGACCGGAGGAAAAGAGGATTCTCCAGTTTTATGTTAATTCAATTCTTTGATTTCGTTCTTTTCCATGGCGACTGCCCCATTTCTTTGATGACGGCTGCTTTTCATCCAGTCAAACATCTAGATCGCTGAACCAGCAAAGACATAACTTCACTCCATTGCTCTTAAAGCAGCTCCATCTGCCCTTGCTTATGTTATCTGAGTGGAGATCATCCACTGACATGACACGGCAGCCTAACAGCAGCTCTGATGGTTCATTTGTGAAGGGAAGGGTTTTTTTTATTTAATGTATGGCTCAAGTCTTCTAGCTCAAATGCCACTGAGTTGCCTGGAGCTGTGCCAGGTGCTGTTGGCTGGCTGTGATGCTATCTTCCTAATCGTTAACTGCAAAAAAAAAAAAAAAAAAAAAAAAAAAAAAACCAACCAAAAAAAAACCGATGTTGTTGAACTTATGCGGTAGGGGAGTTATTGCAGTTCAGTTCTGCATCTGTTCATCGGACTTCCTGTGGTTTTTCATCGAATCATATGATTGACAGTGCAGACAGTCTGCAAAGTTCTTGGGCTGTCTAGTTTATACCCCCGTCCCAACCACTAAATCTGACTTCTGCTTTGTCTGGCAGAAGAAAACAAGATAGGGTGCTGTGGTAGGTTGATTCACCAGAGCTGATAAGGGATGTCTCTATTTAAATTGTGCAGTTGAAATCCTAGTGTTACCTCTGGCTCTGAAGTTTTCAAGTACTGTCTCAGGTTGGTTTGTTTTAAACCAGCTGGGGTTGTCTCTGCTCTGGTAATGACTGGAGAGAAGTGCAAATAATGGCTCCGCTGGACCCGTTTATGTCAGGGCAATGAGTTCAAAAACTTAAATAGCAAAGTGAAGGCGTAACAAAGAACTTGTATGTCTTTCGACACCATCCAGCCAAATGAATAGGGCTGCGAAGGTAAAAAAGGGATGATTTATCCCAGGCCAAGACTTTTCCTCTGTTATTAGGACTACCATGTAAGGTGCCTCAGAGTGGTCGCTCTTTTCAGAAAGTGCTAAAAATCCGCTTCATTTGGGTATCACTAGCTGGGGTGCAAATGCCTTTCCAGGATTAAGTTGGACACAACAGCAGCAAAGCAGAAGAAAATGGTTTTCTACATTGCTGCTTCGACGTGCCACTTTGGGAATTTTGTTAACTGTGGTAAAACCCTTGCCAGTGCTGGCTGGGGTGTTTTCTGGGAGTGCCCTGAGACTCCTGTGACCTGGTTGTTTTGCAGCTCTCCTGAAACATTCATTTGGTGTCATCTCCTGTATGTCTGCAGCACTTGGTGAAGGCTCCTGATCACTCAGTTGGAAGCAGAGCGTGCAGGAGATAAACGGCACAGAGCTGAATTTAAACGTTCCTCGAATTACCATCTGTCAAAAATCTTAAAGCTTTATGGTATTGGTCAAGCTTTTTACGTGGAGTTTAACCCTTGCTGTTGTAAATTGTTTTAAAGTCAGTCTGATAAGGCAGAAATGTTTTGCAGTTACTTAAATTTGATGATTTTGAATGTTAACAAATTTTGTTTTCAGTGAACACCCTAGTAGTCAAGCAGTATGGGTAGTTTTTTTATCTTAACAGCGGTAAATCTTGCAAGACAGAGTCTGGTGCAGAAGTTCTCTCCGTGCTGGACCTCTAGGATTTCTCATTTTTAATGAATGAGAAAACACGGCCACCGCACAGCCATGAATCGTTGCAGTCATCTAAAGAAGCTGGGTTTGAATTACTGACCTGGAAGTCAAATTCACCATGTCTCGTTATCAATGCATTGAACTATCCTGGGTCCACTGTTCAGGCAGACCATCAGAAAAAGATCATTTCTGTCATTACCTACCTTCTTTTTATAAAGATGTATTTGAAATTGTGCGTATGTAATGGCAACGTGCATTATATCTCTCCTTAAAAATCTCATTATCCTTGTCTCTGTTCCCAAGATAAACCTGCAGACTGTTCAAGGCATATGTTGAGTGTGAGAGAGTCCAGGCTGATTGCAGTGAGTTACAGACTTTAATCTGAAATTGATTATTAAATTGCTACGGTACGATCACAATAGATGGCGACATTGATCAGTCTGAAGAAAGGCTTAATAATAAAATCAATACATGACTTATTGCCTGAAAATATGAATGCTATCTGATTTATTTTATGCTGTCCTTCCAGCTGGGAGATGATGGGATAGTAAGAGCACCTCAGATGTAGCTACTGGAATTTCTAATACAATTTTACCTACTGTTTTAAAGCTTAAGATGTTTGTTAAGCTGCATGAGAGTCCAGAATAGTCCCAGACTAGCGGGACCATTCTGGACTCCCAGAGTGTCTGCAAAAACAGCAGCTATAATGGGTGACCCTGAAGGTGAAAAAAGTTATCGGTGTTTAGTTCAACTCAAATTAGCATCTTTAATCACTTTTTTTTTTCCCTTCCCTCCCAGAAGGACTACTACACACTGCAGTACTGGCATGCAGCCACCTTTGGGGTGAAGAATGACAGCTGTGTAAGGGCTTTTCTCTGCTAGGAAATGTTGCAGTGGTTTAATCATGAGGTTTAACCATTCATTCTGCTGATGCAATGCTGAACTGAACGTGTTCCTGTCTACACTGACCACAAGTCAGGAAGCATTTAGGAGGGAAGTGGGGAAGATTAGACGGAGGATAAGCAGAGTAGAATATCAGTTTAAAAATAAAATAATTAAAATCTCCATGAGGGCTTGATTGGAGTAAGGCTTAACCTGCTGAAAGAATCGTGGTGCCCTGAGAAGAGGGATGGGGTGACAGAGGAGGAAGGCAGCTTGAAGACTTGGAGCTGAGATGGGAAGGGATAGAGGATGTTAATGAAAAGGAGGGACCTCACAAGGTTGACGAGAAAAGGGAAAACTCGGGCAGGTACAAAATAGCAAGATATACGCTAAAGAGAGACCATGAAGGTACAGTGGAAGGGAGTTGGGGATGGGAGACTAGGAGAGAGGATATTAGAGGTGGGGGTGAGTATAGGTGCAAGACACCTAGGAGTGAGGTAGTAAAATTATGTGGAAGATTGAACAGGCAGGCCAAAAGAGACTTGGGGAGAGAGGTTGTAGAGAGGTGGTAGAAAATGGTTATGGGGCACAAAAAGGCTATGGGAGAGCTTCTCTGCCGCAAACTGCATGTCTGACACAGGAAACGAAACTTGCTGATGTACCTTTGAGGTTCTGGGCTTTGAACTCGAGAGGAGTTAGCTGCAGAAGTGCCTTTAACAACCTTATCTTTTAGCTGCCTTAGTTTCTTAAACAGAGATAATAGTGCTGGAAACACTACCGTCCTCCTTCCCTCCCTGATTGCTGTAAGGATGAGCTCCCCGCATGTTCCAAAGTCATCAGATACAATAATGACAGCCAATACTGATGGCCAAAATGGTTCCTCCCAGGCTAAATATTGGTGTCCAGCTAAGTAGAGCTGCGGCGAAGGACCTGACCCCGACATAAGCCAAACCGCGGCAGCTCCAGAACATTGGCGCATCCTAGAAGGTGACACCGATGTCCTCATCAGTCACTGAATCATGGAATGGTTTGGGTTGGAAGGGACCTTTCAAGGTCACCTAGTCCAACCCCCCTGCAATGAGCAGGGACATCTTCAACTAGATCAGGTTGCTCAGAGCCCAACGTAGGAGATAGCATGTGGTTGAATGAAGCTGTCCGTGGAGACACATTCCTCGTAAAGCGTAATGCAGGTGGCACCTTTGTGGCTTGGTGTAATTGTACGCTCAGTATTTGCACCAAACTGCTCCAGTAACAGCAGCAACCCAAGGAAGGAGTAGAATAGTTTCCATATTTTCTGACTGCAAGAATACAAGTAACTGGGCAGTGCAAAAGTTAAATAAATAACCCTGAAAGCCAAGTGGCCAAGAAGTGCCCCTTCAGAGGAGACTGTTCCAGCCAGAAAGGTCTTGTGCCCTAACGCAAGGGAACAGGACACTGTGAGCTCAAGAAAGATGATAGGGTATCCCTTCATTATTAATGGGCAAAGAGGCTTCTTAGCCATTGCTGTGCTTGTTCTGATCATGTCACACCATAGAGTTTATCCTTAGTCTTAGCCACAGCCTTATAAATAATAAAATGGGTCATGTTTTATCTTACCCCGGTGATCATTGTAATGCGGCTTTTATCTGAGACTCTGCCAAGCTCTTGACACAGGCAACATTTAGAAGTAGATAAAATGATTGAAGAGCGCAGTACAAAAGTAGGCTCAGCTCTTCCCCAAAACACGCGCTTACCGAGAGCGAACACAGTGGGTTTGCAGTGTACGCGCAGCTTTGGGAGGGGAGAAATGAGAGAAGATTGGAAAATTGAAGATGGAGCGTGGCTATCCAGTTAGGATGGGCTGGGCTAGCACACCTGATGTGTGTTAATTCTGGAAGTGCTGAAGAACAGGGCTTTTGCGGAAATGATATCGCCTAGCCTGTAATTTCCAGGAGGGGGAGGTGTCTGCGTGGATGGGCAATAAGGTCTATGTGCACAGGTCCTGTGGTTACAGCCTCAGAGGCTGAGGTGGGATAGATGTGTGACGCGTTGCAGCTGAGGAGATTGGAGGGTTAATTACCGCAGCGATGCCACTAGAGTTGTTCTGTGTGCTCCTCAGCAACAGCAAAGCCGAGGCACAGAGGTAATGACCTACTCAAAATTACAGAGGAACCTGTAGCAAAACTGGAAGCGGCCTCTAGGAGCCCACCCGTGGGAGCCAGGCTTCCCACTGTGCTTCCTGGAAGGAGAGCATTTTTCTCCTGAAAACTTGTATGTCCATAAATTCTTTGAGAATTAGAGAGAAAAAGTCAGTTTGCTGTAACGCTGCGTTCCTGAAAACATCTCATAGACTGTTTATTCTTATGGTCTTTCGAAAGGATTGTCCTCCTGAGGAGCTGAGTACAATAGCAAAGTGCTTTTTAGGGAGAACTGCAATAAACAGGTCTGTACATTGTACAGCGTGTTTGTACGTGCGCAAGCAAGAAGGCTTTTGTGGGGCTGCTAAAAATGAGTTTTTCTTAAGAACTTTGTGTTTTGTAAAGGATTCGCATGTTTAGTCTTTGTTAACAGGCAAATTTAGTGTGACCAACGGTCACACTGAATGCAATATGCCAATGCAGCATTCAGTTCAAAGAAGAAATTATAAATGATCTCTATCCCATAAATATTTTCCTTCGGGTCTAATGGTTCAGTTCCTTCCATTATTTTTTTCACCAGACCTCTTTCTTCACTGTTTACGTGGGCTGTGTGTTTGCACACAGACATGCAAACCTTCCCTCAGCTGACTTTGGTTTCTTGTTGCAGAAGTTCCCCGAGCTGAAGTTCAAGTACGTGGAGGAGGAGCAGCCTGAGGAGTTCTTCATCCCCTACGTTTGGTCCTTGGTCTACAACTCTGCCGTGGCCCTGTACTGGAACCCGCATGACATCCAGCTCTTCACTATGGACTCTGGCTGAAGGAGATGCCCCAGCCAAGTCAACTCAACTCTGTCTTCTTACAGAAAACGAAACTCTGCACCGCGTGTTAATACGTGACCCCTTCCAGCGTGCACCCTCTGACCCCAAAGCTTACGGAGAATGAAGCTTGCCGCTAGTGTACAGTTCAGCGTCGATGTTTTGGAAGCAGATTGCCACCGACAACGCTGGCAACAGACTGTGGTGTGACGAACTGACGGCTTGTAGGCAACCTTGTATTTATAGTCCTATAACCTAAAGCTTGTTTGATGAAAATGAGGCCTTACACATGGGGTATGATGTTACTACCAACCACAAACTTGATTGTTCTTTTAACTTAACACGGGGTAAATGAGGAAAGAGGTTGTGGACTTTGATTTGGAAGCAGCATTTGTATTTTTGTTTCTTTCAAGCGAGGCAGCTTCGTTGGGTCAAGCTTTCTATGGTCTCTTGGATTCTGCCGTGGGTTGCTCGTTACCTAATCCCGTGCTTTCACTCACAGCCCTTCATTTCGGTGGCACTGTCAAGGCTGCAGTCGTTAAATTGGTGTCTACGCTGTCATCCGAGTGAACTAAGCAAGCAGCATACCAATCAGATTAGCTCCCAGGCAGATTCAAAACACTTGATTTAGATGTCAAAATGTTTGTGGGAGGATTTTCAATAGCAAGTCTTTCTTTTTGTTGTTGTTTGACTGGCAAATACTCTACACAGGGCTAGAAACACCAGCTTTCAGAGTCCGGTCCCTTACAGACTTGTTTTACTGTGCTTCTGTGCAAAAGTTGTTCCTGGAAATTGAAGGGGGGGTGAGACAAAAAAAAAAAATCTCCAAAGAAAATAGTTACAAGGTTGTAAAATAGACCGATGTCCTGTAAAATTGTGTGTAACGGTGACAGTGTGTTGTGGGGATCCTTGGCAAAGTTCTGTGTTGAAAATCCCGTTTGCTATTAAAGGTTTTATGGCAGAAGTATAAATTTATCCGAATGTAGAATACTTCTCTTTTTTGTTGTTTTAAAGTGTCCTTTCCTGATATACCTGTTTCTGCAGTTGGAAGAACAAAAGAAGTGGATTGACCTGGTTTTGAAAGAACATCTCATTCTTCAAAATGAGGATCATTTCTACTCTGGGGAGGCTCGTGACGGTGCCCGTTGCACATGCATGCAAACACTCCAATCGCACGTGCTGCTGTGCGGAGCACTGTCACCAGTGCACTGCATGCCAAAACATAAATATCACGGAATTAGTTCCTAAATGTACATGGCAACCCCTTGTATTCACTGCCTGCTCCAGCATGTTCTGGTTACTGACCTTAGGAATTGGGTGCATTTCCTTTCAGACAATCCTTCAAGTGGCTTTAAATAGAATTTCTTGCACCCTTTTTTCTTCCCTGAAGGATGCACTAGGATTGTACTTTCCTTTTATCTGCTTATTTAGGGGTGGAATTCCATTTGAGTCCTACACAAATGGAAATGCTGGCTTTAAAAAAAAAAAAAGCTTTCCAAATTTATTTAAATAGAGCTACAAAGCGACATAGAGAGCCCAGGAGCATTTAGGACTTTAAAATAGCAGAAGCTTTTGAGAAAAGGCATTAGTAAGACTGGAGATGCAGTTTTTCGTAGGAAAAGATGAGAAATGAATGAACCATGACTGAGCTGCACATAAGTTTATGCTGTGTTTTGGATTTATGGGGGTTTGGGTTTTGGTTTTCTTTTTTTGTCTTTGAGCAAACGTCAAAGGGGAGTGACTCTTCTTGGTTATTGTAGTGATTCGTAATTTTGTCTTTATTAAAAGACTAAGAGT
Source organism: Morus bassanus (assembly GCA_031468815.1). NCBI lineage: Eukaryota > Metazoa > Chordata > Aves > Suliformes > Sulidae > Morus > Morus bassanus. The sequence continues at coordinate 84,421,641 of CM062600.1, read as the reverse complement.
GTTTGTGAGTCAGCAGAGCTGCCCAGCCTTTGGGAAGGTCAGTCTGAAGATGCACTTTTAAACTGTGGATTCTGAAACTACTGGGATGGCTCAGTTTTCATCTGTCTTAACCACCCGTGAGCACCCTCCGCCCCACTGCCTTCAGCAGAAGTGGAGCACTTCACGAAAGAGGGCTCAGCCACAGCAGATGCTTATCAGCCAGGTGTCAAACTGGAGAGAACCTGATTTTTCTTTTGAAAGGGCCTTTTATAAAGAGAAGGGTACATAAAGCAGCAATCTGATAGAATAGGTCAAACCAGCTGCTGAATCAATGTAGGAGTCTCACAGTAAATTATTTCTCCGTGTCCTCTTGTTGTGATGACATTGATTTGAAGTACAGAAGGAACAGGTTTGTTCCGATCGCATAATTTCCTTGTGCATTTAATTAATACGCAATCCTCCCAGGGCCCAGCTGGTTTGGAACAGCTGGAGTTACAATCTAAAGCTGAAACAGCAGAGCCAGACCAAGATTTATGCTGAAATCCGTGCTAGCCCTATTGGCTCTTCCAAGAGTTTGAGCATTATGTGGGTCTGGCGGTGTCCTGAAGTCTGCAGTCTGGCACGGTCACAAATACTCTGGTTTCCTTCAGATCTGTAAAGTATCACCTTAGGGATCCTTTTCATTACTTTGTGTGAAAGATTTATTATGCGTAATAAAAAAAAAAATTAAAACAGTAAATACAGGCTGTAGTTGTTTTTGTTTTACTTGATAGCTGCCACGTGGTGACGTTTGGCCAGCGGGTCTTTGTGTGGTCATCAGACTTAACGTGCGTGAGGTTTTATAACGTCCTCCGTGACGTGCAATAAAAAGAATATTATTTTATTTATTGTATTAAGTAGACGGCGGTTTAAATCTGTGCTCGGTGAAAGAAGGGACACGTCGTGTCGCAACGTCATGCTGAATGCCGCCTAACGGAGGGCTCTTGCCAACTCAACGTCCACAGTCGCGATAGGTGCAGCCTGGAGGAGGCACTGGGAACATGCAGTTGTAGGGTGGAGCAGGGGAGGGACAGGGCTGTCCCCTTCAGCCCAGCCCAGGCGTGATGTGTTTCTGCACCCTCAGTCACTCTTTCCTGTTGTTCTGGCCACACCATGTAGGCAGGTGGTGCCTCCCTGCGTTTTGGGGGTTGGGTTGGGTGTTGTACCAGGATTTTAGCCTTAACGTGCCCATATTGTTGTTCTGAGTGCTGATGACTAGCGACACCATCTGCGTAGGCTACCTGAGTAGCGTTAGAGAGGGAAATCCATTGCGTCGGGGTTGGAGAGGAGAAGGGAGGCCTGCTCTGTCCTCACTCGGAGGACCATCCCTTCCATGAGTCTCCTCTGGGTTTGAAGCTTTTGGGAGAACGGGCAGGAAACCAAGTTTCTGCGTAGGTTGTTAGTGAAGTGGAGGTTGTGCATGTGAAGCCTGATGAGGAAAAAATTGTCCTTGCTCAGTTAATTGAGAGGAACTCTGATCTCACTATGAAAACGAGGTTGGAAGCTACAAATGAGTCAGGCGTCATTCACTTCGGCAAAAGCAGTCCAAAAACCTTCCAGTTTTCATGGCATTTCTTGACCCTATTAGCCTAAAACCTAAAAGTATTAGGAAAGTTACAGGAAAGAAACCCAAACTGTTTTGTACGTGCCTGCTAGATTGTTGATCTACCAGTTAAACAGGAGAGGAAGAAGCAAACAACCCCCCCTCACTTCTTTGGAAACTCTACTGTTTTATGCGCAAACGTTTCTACCGGGCGGCTCGGTGTTATTCTTGCGTACGTTGTCTTAATTCAGCCAACCAAAGGTCAAATGCCATCTTAGTCAGCCCCAGGCTCTCTCCTGATTGATTGGGCTCAGTCTGCAAAAACCCTGGCTTCTGTGCTTGAAGATGAGGAGTTTTCTATGCAATTGCACTTCTATAGTCGCCTGACCACCGTAAATCCTTCCCTGTCTTCACCCATTAGCAGGGCTTTGGCCACCTTACCTAGCTAGCGTTAAAAATTTGTACCTTTGGTACCCGTAATGATGTAAAATTCAGGGTCCCGGCTGCTTTTGGTTTTGGTTTGTTGTGAATTTGGGTTTTGGGGGGTTGTTATTATTATAATAATTATTATCTATTATTATGACAGTCTCTACTAACTCACAACTAGCAGTGTTTAAGGTAGAAGCTGCACATCTAATAGCAACACACAACAGCCTCGACGGAGTTATCAGATTCAGAGGAAGGAAATGTTTACTCAGTACGTTCCTGTTCATAGTTGTGGTCTCTCCCCCTCCTCCCTGAGCCCAGATCGGGGTGCGAAGATACAGATCAGGGCACTAATCTTGCTACAACTCTTCAGTTTGGGGAGCTTTTGCTTGTCCTGAAAGTTGCATGAAGGTTTTTTATCTTTGAGGTTTCTCCAGCCAATATTATTGGGTTAAATTCTGTATCAAGCACATACCTGCACCCCAAAGGCTCCAAGAGGGCTCTTTTCTCTTTAATTACGCAACAGATAATCCATAAAATTGTCTTCAGCAGCATGAGACAGACCCAATCATTTTTAACATTTCCGACAGTCAAATCTGACTTGTCATTTAAAGGGGAGGAAAATGCCTGTCTGCTCCCTTGGCAAGCTGCAGTCAGCTGGTTAGGCAGGAGCGATGTTCTCCTCGGCTCCACCAGAGGTGGCCTCTAGATCCTGGTCGGCTGGATCCATCCACGCTGCTCCATCTTGACCATTAAGAACTGGTTGGGTTTACTACCAAAGAGCTCTTAGCAGCAAATTTGTTCGGGGCATCCTGAGCATCGGGACAATGGAACATCAGCTCCTGGGCATCTTCTAGCAGAAGCCACGGTGGCCGTGAGCTCTCAATATGGTGCAGGTGTCCCTTGAGATGAAATTCTGCAGGGAAGGATGTCCTGGGTGTCACGAGGTTGGTTGTCTGGGTTATGCTGGCAATTATTTTGGGCTTGGCTGAAAGGCTGACTTTGAACTCTTAAGAATTATTCATTCATGGTGCCTTTGCACAGTTCATGACGCTCATATTCAGCAACAGTGCTCTGGGGGCAGCAACATGCGGATGGGTTCAGGGAAAGGATCGTGGAAGTGGGGAGTTTGCCTGGTTTTTCCCTTTCAGGAAAGGAGCCTGTTGGCAGGACGTCCCCAGGCTGCTGTGGCATCACCGAGGCGCTGCCCGAGTGCTCCGGGGCAGTCCTCCTTGTGGGTGAGACATCGACGCGTGTCACCAGCGTCATTCATTACACTGATAACAGTTCTGTTATCGTAAGATAATGATATTTCACAGACAAAAGGGCAACTATTACAACCTCGGTTGACCGGGACAGCAGAGCTGTACTCCCTGCCGTGACTTTGGATGCGACGACTCATTAGGGGCAGAGCAGGGAGGTGCTATGGGCCGTGGAGGCAATGATTTCACGTAATCATGGAAATGGCTGCATGACTGCGTGAGCTGGGGGTCTCAAAAGCAGCAACACGTGAGCTACATCCCTCCTTTGCATGTCCCTGACTACAGGTTTTGGCATCCCTTCCCTGGGAAGACCCAGGACCACGCCGGAGTAAGAGTGTTGTAAATTCTTTGCTTTTTGACAGTAGTTAACCCTGAACTGCAAGGCTCCAGCTGAGATTATAGCGTGAAAAGCTTGTAAGCTTTTAATCATAGATGCTACGTTATCACTGGATGGATGCTTTTCATATGTTAGGGCTATACTGCCTTCTTGCAAATGAATTACTTCAAGTAGCCATGTTTAATATTGAAGGCGCTGCTACCACCCACGGATTGTGCCAGCACTTACATGTATTCAGATAAATGAAAATGTCAGTATCGGTGAATCCCTCCAAATCACAAATCAAATACGCTGCTGAGCTGCCAAACTGGAACAATTTGAATGAGAGATTTAAAGAAGAGAGATTTTTTTTTTTCTTAATGCTGCTGAAGCGCACGGCATAATCCTTCATCATCACTTTAAAAACTGTCTTAAAATTAATCCAAAATGAATATGTCTTGGCAGACATGATGAAATGTTCAGCTGTATGTAAAGTTTTTGCCAGCTGTCTTGGCAAACTAAATGGCAGACTTCAGTCTTCCTTATAGTCACTTTGTGCTGCTGAAAACCCTAAATCTGATGGCACCGGGAGAAAATTGGAGCTCTTGGAATATCCGGAGAGGAGCTAGAGAGCGGTGACAAACTCGGTGACGTCCCTGATGATGCTATCCCGGCCCCTCCTCCTATTTATGAAATGATGAAAGAAATGCTTTTCAAAGAGCAAAACAGCTTATTAAAAACTGGCAATTTAAACTAGGAACAGCTGTCCTCGCCCTGCTGCTTCTATTTTCGTCCCTGAAGCCATTGTCAAGGTCCATCCCCAATCCCGGCGCAGCTCCTGCATCCCAGTCTGCAGTGCCCCCCCGCATGAATCCTGCCCAGCGCGGGTGCTCGGGCTACAGGGGACCTGGGGTGCTCGTCAGAGCTGGCTGTCCCTATTTAAGGACTGTATCAACCAGGTAGTAATGGGACTAAACCATCCAGGGACAAAACCAGATCTGGAAATTCAAAGCCTCTTCTAAATCAGGTGCCTGAGGACCATCGGTGGCATCTCCAGATGGGGTCTGGGTCAGCAAAACCAGTGGGGAATGAGGGGCTGCAACTGGGACGGTGGCCCTGGGTGCCAGTGTGGCAAAGGCACCTCACTAGGGAAATGGGGAATAAGGGGGGGGCAAAGAATTGGTCACCGGGAATTGCCTAAAGATGTGGGGTTTTTCCTACTACAGCCTTGCGTGTTGTTTTGTTGCTCAGGCTGTTCCTACAGGGGAGAAAACCCACCTCCATTCCTCGATATGGGATATTCAGTATCCAGAATACTTACTCGGCTGAGCTGCAGATTAAATATTCTGCTTAGCGCCTTGTGTCTTGTACATGTATCTGCAGTGCAGAGCACCGGAGCGAAGAGAAGCAACAGAGCCATTTTCACCCTGAAACGAAGCTCCTTGTGGTGGCTCCAGAAAAAAAAAAACCCTCAACCTCCCCCCAAGAAAAAGCAACTTTGGCGTCTGCAATCTTGCAAGTTTCCCCCAACTGAAAAACGAAGTGAAAATTAAATTTAAATTCTTTTATTTCTCCTAAATCAAATCTCGCAGGCGCCGATTGCCCTTTAAAAGGTCAACCTTTTAGCCCACAAAATACATAATCAATACCTTATTGACCTAAACTATAGCTGTAAACTTCAGGCTGCCTTTATCTCCTTGCTTGGCTTCTCCTCCTTCCTGACAGAGCACGTCTGGGCCGGGAAAGTGGCAGCTCCTGATGAAGGTGGCATGGAGACAGCTCATAAAAGCCCGCATCCGCAGCGGTCCTGGAGGAACACGAGCATCACCAGCACCACACGAGGCAGGATTGCCTCTTTTCTTTCTTTTGTTGTCCTTCTTTCTAGCTTTGGTTTCCTGCAGGACACGTTAGCAGTTTCAGAGGCCACTCACACGTCTTACAGAACCGTTACTGTAGGACCAAAGAAATTGAGTTTAACAAATGTTTTCCCAGCTGTTTCAGTCTGACCAGTTTTGGACTGGAAACCATTCCTGGTGGAGCAGCTAGTCTGGTCGGGAGGTGGATTTGCAGCACGTCCATCCCTAACATAGACCCAGAAGATGTTTGCCAGTAGCACATCTCTCACTCATCGCAGCGTTGCGCTTCTCTGTTCAATTAGGTGTGCTACACGGGCCGTACAGCCACACCGGAGCCACACCAGCACAACAACAGCAGCAAGACCAAGGGGCCTGTGTCCAGGTCACCGGGGCCGCCAGGACCAAGGGTGGCCTTGAGAGGATGGAAGCGATGCTCTCCTGAAAAGTGACCCTTTACCAGGGAAGAAGGGGGCAGAATTTGTCCCGTGGCTCCCGGCAGCAGGGAAGAAGGTAGGAGGCTGGAGCATGGGGACAGATGGGTTGATGCCACATTTGCGGGTACCAGCTTCCCCACTGGTGTGTACTGGAGACAGATGGCAGAGGCTCTTCTTGACTATTTGGGGAAGAAACAGCCATTTTCAAGCAATACAGTCCTGTCACTGATGCTGTGCAGCCAAATGAAAGACCAGTGAGTACACAACAGGAGCAGTGCTAGAGAATGAATCAGAAACCGTCGTCCTGACCCAAAGAGCTGATAATTAGGAAGAAAATATACTGATTGGGAAGGGACTGAGCCTAGGCAGGTAGCTTGGATGTAGATGTAGATGTATATATACATATAAATCTCAGAATGGCACATGGTTATTATTTATTATTCTATCGTTATCTATAAAATGACTCCCTTTCATGGTACCACCCTACCTGTTGAAGGGCCATGAGTGGAGGCAACACCGCTGGTCAGGTTTGGGTGGGTGCCCTATAGCACACTACATATATAAAGAGGTGATGGGTGAGTAGTGACTACAGGTAGCATCTCCGCTGCATTTGGGGCAGGACTTTTGGGGGATGCCAGGCTTTTCCCAGGCTGGTTTCAGCCATCCCAGCCAAGCTAGCTGCCACACTGGGGCTTCGGGAGGGTGGCAGGAGGGTGCCGGCGAGCGGGAGCCGCGGGCGGTGAGGCAGCACGCCCCATGTAATGAGGCTGCCGATGACGGATTTACCTCATCTATTACCTTGTGCGGCACGTATGTTTATGTTGTGGCTATGAGCATTAAACGAGGGCAGATTAGTTGTGTTTGTGCAGCTGCCAAGCTCGCTGTTGTGACATTTCCATCTGCCTCGCTGTTGTATAACCCTCTGCTCCCGCTGAAATTAAGAGCGAGGAAGAAATCCCCTCCTTCCCTGCTCCTCGTGCTGGGGCTGGCAGGGCAGCTTATCCCCCAGCCCTCGGCATCAAGTCCCAGAGCCTTCCCTCCAACCTAGACCTGAAATCCCATGTCTTGCCCTGTGGCCTTGGGCTGCTCTGCAGCCAACGGAGAGCAAAAACCCTGTTTCAGCTGGCGTATTTCAGCATCACAACTGGCTCTGATAAGCTTTGAGGGCTGACGGTCATCCTCAGGTCAAAACAATTTAGGACCTGGTCCAGGGAAGCCCTTATTTTCACGTCTTTGGTGTGCACCAGCAGCGGCTATCAGCAGAGACAGCAGCCATTTGTGTGTTTGGTAGACCCTTGCCCTACCTGACCCCCAAAAAAGGTAGAGTGGGGTGGAGAGCATCTCTGAAACATCCCAAATCACGGCCTGCAGAGATCTGCTGGCAACGGCTGGTGGACCCAGGGCTTTTTCTTCAGCTCTCCGCCGTCTGGGGCTTGGATCTGAGACTCATGAAGTTGGGAAATGTAGCCAGGCAATCCTAGCAGTGCCTCCATCTCCCATCATGGAGCATAAGGACCAGAAGTTGCCCAGTGAATCCTCTTGATTTAAGAGTCTCAGAAGAGGATTTGGCACCCTGGAGAAGGCCAGATGCAGAGGGGTTAGGTTTAGGACAGGTGGATAGGGGTTAGGATTTTTAATGATGCCTTTGCAGTGCTGCCCTTTCAAGTTTCAAGAGCGTCTTCACTTACTAGCTTTCTCCTACCTCGACAGTAACCTGTGGGGATGGCAAGTTGGTGGGATGAGTGTGGGAGATGATGAAAGACGGGGAGGTGAAGAAACTTGTGCCGAACATATTGTTGGCTTTTGGCCTGAGACGCTGGGCCCGCTCAAGGTCTTGCCAAGATCATTTTCACTGGGAGGATACGCTGATGTTGACAGCCAGGTATTTCTTTGATGCAATTCTGTGTATTAATTGGGAAAGTACGTAAAGTCCTGTTTCCCCGAATGCCGCAGGACCAAGTAGGCTGCAACAGCCTTGAGCCCAAGCCCAAGCCTGCCTGGAGCCACTCCTGCACACGCCGTGTGCCTCCCCTCTCCCTCGCTTCGCGTTGCATCTCCCCAGCTCCCTTTCTGGTATCTCCCTGGCATTTTGCTGGCTTTCTCTTTTCTTTCTCATCCCTCTGACGTGGATTAAAATACGCACGTATACCCTTTTGTGCAAGCAACTGCAACCCAACTAGAGCCCTGGGAGAAAAGGCAGTCTCTCCTCCATCCTTTACAGAGATTCCAGGGTAAATCAGTCATTTTCCAGCCCAGCTTTGCCGTGGTGGTTTGTGGCCTGCAGGAGAGTTTTTCCTGCTTTAGCTTTCACCAAACAAGGATGAGAAACTCTTCTTTCCTTTAGCCCCAAGGCAACACAGCAGATTGGCCAACATGATGCTCGGCTTAAGTGAAACGTGCCCTTGGATCAAGATAAAGACTGGTGGCTGCACAGCTGCAGCCTCTTGGAGAAGGGGAGATGCTCTACAAGGTGCCTGTCTCTGTTCTGCCCGGTGGAAAGGGTCACGGGTCCCTTACCACCACCGCAGTCCCTCAGAGAGCTGCCCCATGGGGCGTCCAGCCTGCAGTGCGTGGGTACCCCCACCCTGGGCACGGAGCAAAAGAAGTCGAAGAGGGGTTGCCTCTGGGGTCAGGCAGCACTTGTGAAAGAAAAACCCCATCTTGGGGTGGAGAGGAAAACCCAAGGAGATGTTTGCAAAGACCAGTCCTCCCAGAGGCTGCCTGGGGCTGGGAAGACCAGGAGTCTGTATAAGCCATGCCTGGACATTTCTCTGGATGGATCTGCAGAGGGATACAGGGACCAACAACTGCAGCAATGCAGCGCAGGAGAAAAGGGAATTTATTCTGGTGGGGGAAAGGTACCGAATTTGGGGGTCTGCATCCACCAAGATAAATTCACGCATGGGACATCCCGCAGATGGAGGAAACTGGGGGGCCACTCAGGGCATTAAGTAACCCAGATTCCTACCACGTGTTTAGCTTGAGATGTTTTTTATGGAAAAAAAAAAAAAAAGACTCCTTTTGCAGCATTCATGAGAGGCCCACGCACAAAACAACATAAGAAGGGAATGGTCTTTTTTGGCCGCCGCGCTCAGGACAGAGTGTCTCGGGACTTCTGACAAATAAAGAATGAAAGACAAATGTTGTGGGACTGATGCTGACGCCGCTGTGTGTTACCTCATCGGGATCAAGGCATGAGCTGGGGGTCATGACCAGCATGAAGCAGCACGATGGAGACATATATGTATTTTTTCTGCATGACGGATGCCTGTAGCTCCTTTACGGGGCAGCGTACCATCGAACATTCAGCACATCCAAATGCACTGTGCACAAAAGCAAAACATCTGGAATTGCTGTACAATAAACAAGACGTGGGCAAGTCACGCCCCTCCAGATAATCCGTTGTTCAAAGTGAAAGTATGCCGCAGAAATTTGGAAAAGGCGGGGAGCAGGGCAGGCCTCTTATTATGCTTGGAAACTATTTAAATATGTCAATATTAAGGGAGCATAATTATCACTCAAGCAATTCCAGCAAACAAGTCGGTAACAGCACCCACTTTACGGGAAGTGCATTTCCTCTTGGCAATCTTCTGGCTGGGAATTATTGAGTACGTAGCTCTTCCGTCCTCTCCATCCACTTCACTGCTGGCACCAGTGGGACCAGCATCTTCCAGCCAAGCAGGGCCATGGTGCGATGTGTGCTGGGGTGCATGTACTGCACATGGGGGACCATGCTGGTCAGCATAACCCACTTGGAAGTGATGCCCTAACCCCTGAGCTAGGTCTGTGGATCTGAGGACATTGAGCAGCCCAATGGTGCTGAGGAGCCCATCCGATGCTCTCCTTGGGGTCAGTGCCGACCATCGTTTCTATGGTCAAGGTCACAAGGAGTAGCTCAGTGCTACTCTGCTTCCCAGAGCATCTGCCCGGAGCATCCCTTGCAGCCGCACTGTGGGAAGAGTCAGAGGCAGGAGAGGACTGCGGTTAAGGGACTGGACTCCATTCCCAAATCTCCTGAGTCAGCTCCCAACATTGCCACCAGTGTCCCATGTCTTGCCAGGCGAGTTGCTTCACCCTCGGTGACGCCGGCTCCTGCCTTATAAAGCCCTTCTGTGGTCAGTTGTGTGGCAACACAGAGTCGTGCTCTGGCTTGGGGAAGTTACTAATGGTCTTTCTTTGACTTCTCCTGTTTTGAAAACACTGAACCCAAAAGCGAGGTTCCCTGCACCATTAGTCATCGAAGGAAACGGCAGCTTCCCAAAGCTGCTGAGAACGTTCCCAGGGCTGCTGGGAGGGGACAACCTCCCCCTCCCTATTGGGGATGCTTGGGGCGCATCCGGGCTGGCACTTGGTCCAGGGAGATGCTGAAACTGGACAATTCCGATGAACAAAACCCATCTCATGGGAAAGCTACCCTGTAGAGTGCCCATCCTGCAACCATTCGCTCCAGGATCACACACGGGTGCTCTTGACCCCTCAGCTACCTAACGCCATTTACGCAAGAACCCACTAAGGACACCAAAAAATAATCTTCAGCCAAAGCGGTGGCAATTAACCTCATCATTCATTAGCTAGGGTCTATATATAATCCTTATTAATGAGTATGAGCATTTTCCAGCATCCCTGTGTGTTGTGGAAGTGCTTTTATCCACACTTTGCAGATGGTGAACCAAGATTCTGGGGATTTATCCCAGACCACCCAGGAGACTCACCCATCTCCACCAAGACGCCGGACCACTCTCCCCTCTGCTGGGACCCAACGCTGGGCGACAGCAGTGGTCACAGTCCATCCTTCATCAAGGAGAGGTCCCAAAGTCCATGTGGGGCAACATGATGCTCAGAGGAGGTGCAGGCATTTGGGTTTGGTCATCGGGCTCTTCACGTTCCTGATTTTGCCACCACTTTGATTAGTTTTGAATTGCATTGACTCAACGTTGCCTGGGATATTCTTACAGACCCAATGTGAAGTGTGCGAGTGCTCATTATTGTTCATGACACACAGACCGTGGTATAGGCCCTTCTAAATTCGTTACAAGCACTTGAATATTTTTAATTTATTCTTTTTTTTTTTTTTTTTTTTTTTTGCAATATCCACCCAAGTTGAGTCCTAATCCCATCTAATGGCTGCAGAGGAGCTATAACAAAAGATTAGCTCGTGTTTAATGTCTGGTTAATGCCTGAAAGGCATCTTGAAAATGTAAAATGCCACAGAAATGCTGAATAATCTTATTTTTGTTGTCAACACTCCCCTTGAGCAATGCCCTTAAGTCTGACAAATGCTCACTGCAAGCAAAGCGAACGTCCTCTCATTATATCTGTACAATCAAATCTCATGCCCAACGTACAGAAAACCTACCACAATGGTGCCTGGCTAGCTGGGGACATTATTTTTCTGGGCAGCCCCATTTTTGAGTCGCCCTAGAATTTCTCATTGCAAAGCTCAGACTTCTGCCTGTTGCTCAATCACTGCCTGCATTAGCTGCTGCTGCGTGAGGTCCAGCCTCCAGTGCCCAGACGAAAGAGAACAGACGGGGTCCTCCATCAGCATCCAGGGGGGCACCTGAGCTGAGCTGCTTCATTTTCCTGTGCTTCACCCTTCATGAAGGGTGTTGGCAAGGGTTATGCTAAATCCTTGCTGAAAAGCCACCACTGCAACAGCAAATATTTTCTAAGCTTTTTTTTCCATTATATTTTGCCCATGTAGGGGGGGGATAGCCCCATTCCCCGCATCCAGAAGACACCCCACTCCACAGTCATTATTTTTCTCTTGCATCCCTCAGATCATACCAGCTGATCCCATAGCTGTATCCATATTTTTCTCCCCAAACAGCCCCAGCTCATGGCATTTGGGGGAGCCAAAGCTGCCCACGGCCACACGCTCCACGTCGCATTGATCAGCACGGTAATTCCTCCAGCGGCGCGGGGCACGCTGTGCATTAATCTGCTCCCGTTAGCTGTAATTTGATAACATTAATGCTTGGAGCCCAGCCTGCGGGAGCATATGGATGGCTTCCCACTTGCACCAGGCTCCTGCTCTTTCTCACGGCATGCTCTGACGCAGGGCCGGGCGCCGTAATGCGTGCGGTTTGGGGAGGGGGGAAGTCTCTTAATGTGGGTAATGCACTCAGGAAGTCAGTTGTGGAAAAAAAAAAATCTACAAAACCTTAGAGGAGGCAACAGGGGAAGGTCCTTTCCATCAGGCTGCTGTGCTGCTCCGGGGTTAGAGTGATGATGGACCCTCACAGCCATCACAGCATCGGGTACCAGTTAATTATGGCGAGTCGCAGAGCTGATATGGGCAATAACTCAGTAGAAGAAAGACATGGACCTGTTGGAGCGGGTCCAGAGGAGGGATCAAAAATGATCCGAGGGCTGGAGCAGCTCTGCTGTGAGGCCAGGCTGAGAGAGCTGGGCTTGTTCAGCCTGGAGAAGAGAAGGCTGCGGGGAGACCTTACTGCGGCCTTTCAGTACTTAAAGGGGGCTTAGAAGAAAGATGGGGACAGACTTTTTAGCAGGGCCTGTTGTGATAGGACAAGGGGTAACAGTTTTAAACTAAAAGAGGGGAGATTCAGACTAGATAGAAGGAAGAAATTCTTTACGCTGCGGGTGGTGAAACCCTGGCCCAGGTTGCCCAGCGAGGTGGTCGATGCCCCATCCCTGGAAACACTCAAGGTCAGGCTGGACGGGGCTCTGAGCGACCTGATCTGGTTGGGGATGTCCCTGCTCATGGCAGGGGGGTTGGACTAGGTGACCTTGAAAGTTGTCTTCCAACCCAAACCATTCTATGAATAACAACGGTGCAGATGAAGTCAGTGGTGGCAAACACCAGGATAGAAGGTCTCGGGTGTTGCGAGGAGCTGCTCGGGAACTGAGGACGAACATGCTGTGCTGATGGCTATGCCAAGGCAGGGACCTCGCTCCCAGGCAGGACAGCAGGAGGGATGCTGATGTTTTGCAGCATGGACCAAACTTTTCTGATCTGATCCCATTAACCCACCGCAATGTCTTAATATTGCCTGCTCGCTGCAAATGAGGCAGAGGAGGCAGGAGAGCACAGCCACGTCTGCACCAGCGCTACCTCCGGCAGTGCGTGCCGGGCTGTCTTAGGGCTCCCTGCATCCACATTAGGTGCAGGGATGTAGAGAGGGATGTGATGGCATGCATGCCAAGGGGGGATGTAATGAAGTGCAGGTTAACAGAAGAGGCCCTTATATAATGGTCACGTCCCCGTGCTTTTCTGCCTCCCAGGTTATTCAGAAACTCAGAGAAAATAAGCTGTGGGTTACCGTCATGTTTTCACGAGCAGCTCTCCCATCTCTCAGCAAGCCGAGAGCGTGGGGAGGGCTGCTGTGAGTTTCACAGCGGGAATCACAGCTTCTGCGAGGTGCGAGACTGTCTGGCTCCCACTGCCCGGGGATGCTGCGCGGCTCTTCCCTTGCCGGCGGAGGTCGCGGTCCTGCATCCCCATGCCCAAGGCTGCGCTGTCCTTGTCCTGACTGTAATTAAGGTGTGGGCAATCACTGGCGTCTGGGGATTAATTTTTAGACAGCTAAAATTAGGAGGGATTAATCCCAGCCAAAATGTGCAACTTTTGGCCCTCTACATTATATAGGATTATATTATATTGCATCCCACCACGCTGTCCTGAGAAGAGAGGCTGGTCCGTGATGGTTGCCACTCCTGGTGGCCACAGGGGACACGGACACAGGAAATTTGGGTTCCTCACTGCTTTGGCTGGGTGACAGCATCCAGCACCCATGAGCTGCTTTCTTCCCCTTTCCTGATGGGACACGTAGCTCAGTAAGGACGGACCTTGTCAAGGTGGGACAATAGTAGTTGGTGGCTGAAATCAAGTTCCTTTAAATTTGACGTCTGTTAGGAACAGCCCAGCCAAAACCTAATGCAGATGGAAATAGAGGAGCTGGAAGCTTGAATCCTTCGAGATCAATGATAAAACTGCTGCAGTCTTTGGTAGGGCCAGAGCACAAAGGAAAACCCAGCTGTGTTACAGGGAGTAATCGTTCTCCTAAAGCAGTGGGTCACGCGAAAGAGTGATTTCTGGCTGTAATCCCAACAGTATTGCATTCAGAGAGGGGACTGAGACAATAATACTGGGGAAGCTTGATATTTCATGTCTGTTTTGTTTGTGTGATGAAAAATTATCAAGGAACGAATGGGAAAAGTAGTTGTTCTTTTCTCTAATATGTAAATGTTATCCCAGAAAATAATTTCTCTTCCCTGTAATAAATCTTGGGGAGGAACTTCTCTGACAGGCATTTCACCCCAGCTGTCAGCTGAGATAGATGTATGGGAAGATGTAGAAACAAAATAAAGAGACTTAAAAATAATCTAGATTCCGTTTCTCTATCAGACATAATTTAAAGTGAGCCTAACCATCCACATTTCATTGCCTGCAGACAAAACAAGGCGTAACATATATCCCTTCAGAAGCACTTGAGATGATTAAGAGAAAGGCTTTCATAGGAGAGTATTTCCTTGAATAAACACCAGCTCTCCTTCCCCACTTCGGCACCGAGTACCCCACCACGGTGATCTCAGTGTCTCACAAAATGAATTTCAGATGGAGAAAATAAACTGGGGGTGCAAAAACGCACCAAGGAAAGAGGATCGCCTCCTTAGGCAACGCAAGGTCTCCCGGGAGACCCACAGCCAGCCCGGTTTTCAAGCAAATATTAAATGTCCAGCTCTGAACGGCCTCAGACACCCTTGGCCTGGAAAGCCCTGCCGACGCAGAGCATCTTGCTTGTGTCATGCTTTCATATGGATGCAAGCTTGGATTTTAACCAAAGCGCTCTAATGGAGATTAAACAACTCCACAAGCAGCTGCTCTATGGTGATATTAAGTGGAGACTGGATAAAGTTATCAATTTAGATTGAACTGGGGAAGTTCTGCTAATGCACTTGAACAACAAAGGTGCACAGATGGCAACTGAAATGCTTAGGGAACTTCTTAAGAAAAATCCAGCTGAGCCTTATAAACAAATGTCCTTTGTAAAACCGGCATCTAAGGAGCGAGTGAGGGAGACTCTGTCTGAACTACTTTAATTAATTTTTTTTTTCTTTTTTTGCCATCAGGGACCTGCCTGAAGTGTGAGATGTTTAAATTATCAGTACCATTGCAACAGCCACATGGCTGCAGGGAATAAAAAGGGAAGGCAGGATTTGCACGTGGTCCATCAGTGCTTGTTAAGGAAAAGGCAATTTTGTTTTTTCTAAAAAAAAAGTAGTGTGAAGAAACCAGCTTTATACAATTCTTTCCCGCTCATTTCTGTGGGGCAGGGGTGTTTCTGAGCGCAGCACCTTGCATCCATTCGCAGAGGTCTTTGAAGCTGCCCAAACACAAAACATCAGGCTGAAGACCTGACAGAGGTTGCCTTGCTTGACACGCACACAACTAATGACAGAAGGCGGCGACGCAGCTTAGCCGATGGCTTTGAACTCATGCATATGCCTTTCAATTATTTAAATGGCCTGGTTAGATAAACATCAGCACCCAGGGATCACGGTTAATATGCACAAGAACAAATGTTCCAGATTTTTTGCCCGTAACTTATTCAAACCAGTTGGTCGGGGAACTGGGCTCTTGCACTCGTGTCGCCTTCAAACCCAAAGCCTCCCAGGGAAGGGACTTGCCCCGTTCACCTGTCCATGTGCTCTCATACACAAACAAGGATAATTGCAGGGGTCAAGCGATCCTGTGTTTGAAAGGTCTGCAAGCGTGCTTCAACGTCAGAGGAGCTTTTCCTCTGCGAGAGGTCATTAGCAGGTGACGGGGTGTTTATATTTTGCCGGCGTATCGAGCAGGCTACATCGTCAGCATCCTTCCATCACTGGTCCCCTCGGAGATCAGATCTGCTCTCCTTCAGTCAGAGCATGTGTTTCAATGCCAGCTCCCCAGCAGTACCAGGAGGATACTGCCTGCTGTGGCTCCTGTCACCCTGGCCAAGTCCCTCCTTTGACTGTACAAAGATCTAAGGGCAACCAGGCTCTTCATGGGATGCTGCGGGTCTTGCTGCCCATGGCAGGTTTTGAGGCCAGTGGGGGACCCGAGACATTGATGAATAAGTGCTAATTCAGTGTAACTAAACTTCTGGTCTGTGTCTCACCAGGATATCCAGAGGTGGCTACAACACGATCGCCACTCCCAACGTGTATTATCAGGTGGAATTAGCAACGTCTCATTAAAAGTTCATGCCCGGAGATGGTGTCCTGAGGAAGGGGAGGAGCGCACACATCCTAGTGTGATGTCCAGGAGCCCAGGCTCAGCCTCTCCCCATCAGCCATCCCACACCGAGCTCCGTGCCCTCCAGCAGCAGGGTGGAAGCAAAGAGCTGGCGGTTAGAGACATGGTAAAACACCGCCGCTGTTCGCCCAATGGCTGTGTCGGTCCTCATACAGCTCCCCCTTGCAAGCTTGACCCCAACCCTGGCACCTTTGATCAGCAGCAAGGCGGTTCCCCAACACCCGGCGGTACTGCTGTGTCCCTCACCCTGATCACCTTTCCCACAAAGCATTTAAACCACCGGCGAAGGGAGGTTTGCACAAGGACACCCTTCCTGGAGCAGAGATGGTTGTGGCTGGCCACTGGCAGCACCCCAGCTCTTGCAAGATCCTCACCAACAAGGGGGAGCTCTGAGCTTTCCCAACTGCAAGTGAGAAATGTTCTTCTACAGCCTTGGCCAAGCAGAGGACAATGACTGTTCATTGCTACCAACTAAACCGAGGCACAGCAGGTGGGACAAGAAAGGGCTAGCTATCACAGGCAAATGCCTTAAGGGTCACAACAGGACAATAAATGAAAGCAATGAGCAGACAGCACTTTCGGATCGCTAGTTTTCCGAATATTGCCTGACCCCATTTAGCTATTTTTACCCTTGGTCTACATGGGAAGGTGAGTTCATCCCATACGCCTGCAATAGAGCACCTTGATACAGACATGGGCCAGATTTACAAATATATTTGATGTGGTTTGCACATCTGTAAGTTCTGTTAGGTCTAAGCTCTGGTATAACCTGGCCTTTCTGGGGTATGAGACTTTAATTTGGTGGAGACCCATGGAGGGAGGAGAAGGTGAAAGGCGAGTGCTGCAGACAGCCAAGAGGAAGAGATTGCTGTTCCAGTTATGGGCTACCAGAGTTAAATTATCCTATATGGACTGGTATTACTTACCTTTGCAAATCCAACTTGTTGAGGTAAAAAACCAACACATTGACAGGCTCTTTACAAATGGATTTTTCTATACATTGAAATGATGCAAGCCAACAGCAGAGATGTGCATTGACATGTCTGAAAGCCAAGTGACATACGTTGTACGTGGACTGGGGTCAGTGGTTTGAATTTTCATGGGTTAAGGGGTCTGTGTCTTCATTGCTTAACCGCAACCAGCCACATGCGGACAATGGGGACATTCTTGTCTTCTTTGGAAGCACAATAAAATCACTCACATGCTGGAAGAGGGTGCTAGATGGAGGAGTTATGCCATAATAATAGCAATTACTATACAGGCTGTGCCAGTCAACTTCCCCTTAAAAACAAGCCCTAGTATGTGCCCTATTCCCTGGCACTCAATTTTAAAAAGTATTTCCCATTTATTTTTTGAACCTGGACAGCAAATGCTGTGATGTTAGGGAAGGTTAGGGGATTTTTCACCGTGCAAAGCAATTTATTTTGCTTCACAAACAACCATGGCTATCAGCCTGGAGGCCTCACATCAGACACTGCCCTATTATCTTGAAACCTTCTCGATAAAGTACTCCAACAGCCCTCCAGTTTCTCAGCAGCTGTGGAAGTAATGCACTGGGCGTTCCTGTAAACTGTTGTTATTTAGAATAGATGCACTTCATAGGATAGGTGGAGACTTCTTTTCCCAAAAAAAATGAATTAGATATTGATGTTCAGCTTTTTCATACTTACAAACACACACTAATGTATCAAATGCAACATAATGGCCATGGGCTGCGAACCTTGGCCCAGGCGAGGACTTCCCGAAGTCCACAGAGCTGCTCACTCGAGTAAAGACCACTTGCATCAATGAGAGCTCGGGCTCCACAAGCAGCAGTGATTAACTTGAAACACAAACGGTTGAGATCAAAACTTTTCAGGAACCCATTAAAGAAAAGACCGGTGCCAAATCAATAAAAACACTGTTTGCAAGACCAATTAGCTGATGTATGAAACAGAAAAGAGGGAATCATATATTCACCTTTCCTGGACTCATTTCTGGCACAGCCTAACTGGATTCCATAACTGTCTGCCTTATTCACATACACATATATTTCCATATAATCACGTGCTGCTGGAGGGGTTGCACTTGTTCTTTAAAATACTCTTTCCATTGGGAAAAGAAGGACTTTCTTGTTGCATCTTCATGCATCTTGGTTGCAGCAGCCCTCTATGTTTCATGGCAAATATCTTCAGAGCAAGTTGGAGTGATGCTGGCCTTCCTCGTGCGCAACACAACTTGTGCAGAGCTACACCCAACACCTCCAATGCATCGTGATGCATCACGTCCCCGTCGGCGAAGAGTGTGGGCAGTGAGGGTTCACGGCTGCTTGAACTCTGGGGACACCAAAACGGCCTCGATTTGCAAAAGTTTTTGTAAACCTGTCCTTGAACAGCAAGAGATGGGGATCCCCAGCATCACACAGGGCTGGCATCCTATCTGTCCCCAAGGTAAGGGTCCAATGCCAAAAGCAGGCTCGGGGGGAGATCAGGTTGGTATTTGTGGGTACCCAAAATGTTACCCCAAGGAACTGGACTCAGTGTTTTTAACACAGGTTTGCTTCTCCAGTTGCATACAGTCACATATAAAGTCTTTCTGCGTCTTTGCATGCTGAGCTGATCCAGAAGCTAATTCATAGGGTATTTAGTCCAAATCGATGCTGACAACAGTAACCCATCGTCTTTTGGGTTATCCAGTATAAACCAAATATGAAGATCCCTGTTCTTGCTCTTAAATCACAATCGTTACACTTGGAAAAGGCTGTGCAGGTTTTAGTAATACGCATTGGTTGGCCTGATCTTATTAGTCCGCCATTCTTAGAAAAGAAGAAGTTGTATATAGTATTTTGGTGTCTAATTATGAGGTCCATTTTAGTACTCCATCTGCTGTTCCTGTGCACTGATGCTTATATTGTAATATATGTTGAAAAATACCTTTACAATTTATCATCTGGTAAAGCAGACTGGTGTACTGGCCAAGTCACTCTGAACGGCAGAGGTGTCCTTACCCTCGGGGCACCAGCCCCCATTTTCTCCTTCTCTGGGGTCCAGTAGAGCAGTGACCCTGCTTACGTTGAGGTTTCCTGAGATGCCGAGAAGCCATCCAGCTTTTCTCTCAGGAAAGGGGCTCTGAGCACGTGGGTATATCTTGTGCAAAGGTCCATATGTCACAAATAATGGTGGCTGTTGCTTCGTTGGAATTTTGTCATTGAGGTGCAACAGGTGTAATTCCCAGCTGTGCTTCGCAGAGAGCCTGCCCTCATCAAAAGGCATTCAAGAGTCTTGCACACCTAGGACAGGTTTCAAGGAAAAGGAGTGAACCCCAGAGATGCAGCAATGGAAATAATAATCTAGTTCAGATTTGGCAAGTGGACAAGGGCTTCTGTCCGGAAACAGGGTGGAGGCATGACGGGCTGATGCCGCCCAGCAGAGAGCCAGAACTGGCATTTCTCTGAGAGAATGGGGATTGTTTGCTCTGGTTGCTTTCCAAAGTCATTCCGATGCCTCGGAGGTGAAAGGATTTCAAGGAAACATTCAAGATGCTCATTCGGTCACATCCAAACCTTTTTTAAAGACATGCCTCAGCAAAATAACTCGCTGTTTCACACGGGAAGGCTGCACGGTGCATCAGCAGTGGAAAGTGCTGGAGGCAGAGCAATGCCGCATGGATGGCGCTGAGTCCATCGGGCGTCTGGAGCGGTCAAAGGCCAACAAGATTTTCCAATATCCTCTAACTGGTGCTAGAAGGAAAAATTTGAAAAGTCTTTGGGGTGCAATATGAGCTGATTAAAAGAAAAATAAAACAAAGCACTAATTAACTGTGCTATTAAAGGTCCATCCACTTCGCTGGAGGAAAGAGCAACATCTTCTAGGATGGATGCTTGCTAATAAATCAGGAGGGCTTTGTTCATCTGCCAGCTCCCCCACAGGCTGGCTGGGTGGTCTTGCTGCGAGTCAAATCTCTTTAACCTCAGTTTGTCTATCTGCAAGATGGGGAGGAAAACTATGTATTCCCCTCTCCCCTTTAATGAACGTTGAACTCCAAAAAAAAATTTAAAAAAATTAGAAAGTGCTATAGAAATTTGAGGTGTTGCTGCTATTTGTTACGTAGCAAAAGCCAACGTTCCTGGGTGAGGAATCCTTTTACCCTTTGTTATCACAGAAGTTTTTTTAAGATAGAGGGAATCCAAGAAAGGAGATATGTCAGCTGCTCCCTAAGAAAGGAGATGGACAAAACCTGCCAAATCCTGAATGGGACGTCTTCCAAACTGGAGGAATTGGGCAGAAGTCTTCCATCAGCAGACTGATGATCTGCTTTGCTGCCTAGAAAGGTAGCTGGCAGGAACTGTCTCAAAACATCTGATACCACCAAGGATCTGGCAGGGTTTCCCACGGGAATGCCATGATCGGCTTCCCATGACGAAGAGGATGACGCATGGAAATCAAAAGGCCATCGTGACTGCAGCTCTGCTGCCAAGGTGCGCTACGAGACACCGCGCCTGGGGACGTGAATGGAGTACGCAAGCTTTGCAGGAGGAAGGAGAGACGTGGGCTGGAATGAGTCCTCTTGCTAAGCTGTAGCCCTCCTCGCGAGAGAGCAGAGAGAGGAAGAGCTGGTAGAAGCGGCATAGGAAGAGAAGAGTAATGAGAAGGTACTGAAGACACGTGGGGCTAAACCCAAACCCAATGGGTCACACCCAACTCCTTGCAGGAACAATGGATGGCCAGACATCAGGATGCTCATTAAATCAGATCAGGTTTCCTTGTGCTCACTAAGCCAGGGCTCACTCAGTCTCTTTATTAGTTTATAGTTTTTCCTGATCCAGTCTGGTTTTTAGTTAATTGCTTTTTACCTTGGATTATCTAGATCAAGCTTTTTATATAACAGCCGTTGCTGAGATAGAGAGTGTGGTAGGCGGAGCCTGGGTCCTGCAATTTGGTATTTGGGCAGCCCTGTCGAGAGTGTGGTCAAGAACGTTGTAAAAAAAAAAAATGGTAAATCTGAACATCATCCACGGTGTCTGCCAAGTCAAAGAGCTGCAACTCAAACATGAAGGCAGCCATCTAGAGGGAACTGGATTTGTTTTTCAGGGTATCCAGTCTAGACGTAATTTTACCACCTCGCACCTTTATATTCTCGTACTCTCTTCTTACAGTCCTTTGGGGAAAATTCTGAGATTGCATTTCATTATTTTCTACCATCAGTTCCACGATTTGCGAACGCAAACTGCAAGGTGTAAGCAAACAGTAGGAACGGTAAAAATACTTACTTTGCTGCTGTTGTGAAAGCGTAGATATAATGTATCTATTTACTGAATTACAGAAAATTGCTTTCCTCCTGCAGGTGAGTGTTGGCAAAATTGGTCACTTAATTCTGAAAGACTGAGAGAAGGGTAACAGCAATTACTTGAATGTCATGGCAACACATGCCAGCACTGTGAGGATCTCAACATCTCCTCCCTGCAGTCCTCCCTTGGAAAAAATCCTATTTTTGGCAGCAGTTTAGCACTGAAGTTTCCTGGGAGCAGCGCTCCTGGGGAAGCATTACCCATGCTACCAGGTCTGCTGGATTTGGGGGAGCATCTCCAGCCAGCCCCATTTCGAGCATCCTTCAGGCAGCTGCCTCTGCTCTGCCAAACCCAGAATTACTATCAGCAGGCGTTTGACAGCACCTCCCTGCCTGCTGTTAAAATTCTCCAAGCATGCATGGAGCTTTTCAATAGAGCAACCTCTGCAAGAGCACAGGACCAACATTTTGTGCAGTCTTTGCAGCCATCTCGCACCATCAAGGGCTTTAAGGGGCTTTGCTGGGTGGTGTGATGATGGCCGGTGTGGGTGTGGGGGCTCAGGCTTTTGGCTTCTCCCTGTGAGAGTAAATGTAAATTATCTTGCTATTCAAGCTAATCTATGGGAATAAAATCCTTACAGGCTGTAAATTACACTGAGTCTCTAGGACCTACAACTCACCCTCCCAAAAATCAGCTCTCTTGCCTTCAGCCAGGGTGGCCCTATGGGTGGAGTATGGGTGGATTCCCAATGATATCATGGAAGGATGTGGGTTTGCCTGTGAATTCCTGTGTCTTCTCCTGAGCTAATTTCACTCTTTGTTTACTCTTATCAGGACCTCTGCAGCCAAGAATTAATTAGCAGCGCTGCCTTACTACATGGGGTCCTACCAGTTCAAGGCATTGTATGCACACAAAGCCAAGAAGATCTGCACAGCTTAAAACATTTTTTTAAAGGAAACCATTACTAAGCACTATTACTAGTAAAATATCAGCTAATTATACCAGCAAAAAATAAACACTTAAGTGGGGAAGTCTCTCCAGCTTCACTGTATAAAGCAAGCAGCAGTAGTAGTTCAGAAGACGTTTTAATAAGGACTTTGGCATTTTTTTTGCTTGCTGAAGAGCTTTTCTACTGCCCTCCACCATGCCTGGTACTTGGATAAGCCAGGCCAGATAGCCTCAGTTATTGCGTTGCCTGGGACTGTGGATTTTTTGCTTTTGTGTTTGTTTTGGTTTGGTTTTTTTTTAAAGGATAAAAAGCATCCTAAACAGAGCGATACTGTATCGCACAGCAATAATGCAGTTACTTGAAGTGAGACATGCAGAGGTTATTTGCTTCCTCTATTTGCTAAAATAAATAAATTGTGTGTAGATTAAGTGCTGCGCAACGAAGGCGGCATTGTACACAATATTCCCTGGCAGACGCTTACATTTCCTAGATAAGATACATGGCAGCGAAGGCTGATGAACTACAGACTTTCACATGAAACTACTACTAACTTCTATTACTACTAAAAATATCACCTAGCTATACTTGCTAAAATAAACCTTTGTATGCACAGATAATCCCCAAGCTTCAATGTATAAACCAACCGGTGGTGGATAACTGTTAGAAAAAGCTGTGCCACTAAGTACGTTGCTGCAATTTGCCTGTTACAGGCTCTCTTCTGGCATCACGGTCAAAACTATTGACAGCCGTTGGGACACATCAGCAAGTGGAAGCAAATCCAGACTGCGTGTCCCAAAAAGAAAGAAAAAAAAAAATCTAATTTCTTTTTTTATTGGTTTTAATTAGAAGAAAATCATTAGCAAACATTTTCACATCGTAATTTTCATGCCGATGAGAGCATCGGACCAAAATAATAGGAGTCTCATTTCCTCTTAGGAAACTAAATGAAAAATGAGGCTTGGAAAGAAGTTCATGAAGTCAGCTAATCTGTCGCACAGCTCCAGCAGAGGATTACCCGCAGCTAACAGGGCTTCGGGAGCCCTATTCCTTCACGGAAAGTGTGCTGGGAAGCTCTGCATAAGCCAGCCCTGGGATAAAAGCCCCCATCCCAGTGTTCTACCTCCGTGTATCTCCTCTTGAGAGAAAGTCCACAACCCATGGCTGGCAAGTAGACATCCTTAGCCTTAAAAAGGTTTCTGACCTACAGGAGGCATTTATTTGTTTTTCTGTTGTGTAGGAAGACAGGACATTAGGTAGTCATTTACCAGAAAAAATCAACTCCAGAATCCGAAACTTTCTACAATGGGAGATTGAAAGCCAGATGAGAAACTTATTCAAGTGTTCTTGTGTAATGTTTCTGCTCAGTGATGACTATGGCTATGGTTTCATCTGAATATTTTGCAAGTGCGTGTGAAATAATGATGTTACTA
This sequence comes from Morus bassanus, assembly GCA_031468815.1. Lineage (NCBI taxonomy): Eukaryota > Metazoa > Chordata > Aves > Suliformes > Sulidae > Morus > Morus bassanus. Next base: position 84,397,877 of record CM062600.1, on the reverse strand, counting down.
AAATTACCCTTCACAACACTGTTCTTGTTATTTTTTTTTCCCCCCAGGATGGACTGAATTTAGCCATTAATGTAATTCTAGGTTCAAGCAAGATGATTTAAAACACCTTGGAAACATCACTGAAGTGCCCCAATAAACACTTTGCTGTTGATGCCCAAAGACACAACCATCTCAGGCAAGGTGGAGCCAGATATGTTGCTATGTTCACTCTTTTGAACCGATCCTATCAACAGCAACCTGTTATTTTAGGCAAATCAGATCAAATGCAGCTATCAGTTCTCTTAAACTACTTTTGACCCTGTGCTTCTGCCTATTTTTGCATGCCTGGGATGGGAATATTGCGTGTGAGGCAGCACCATGCCCTTGAGATACAACAGTCCAGCTCCTGAAGCACGAGAGAAATAGCTGTCAGTGCTTACACAAGGAAGAGTTCGTCAGGTAAATCTGAATGCGAAAATAGCAAGATACATGCCAAAATCATGTACTGGGGCTCAGTACATACAAATCCCGGAATAAAGATAAGCCAGCCTAACCATCTGGATACGTATGTCATACAGCAATCTATGCAATTTGGTTTTTGCTCTTAAATCCTCCCGTCCTAAAAAAAAAAAAAAAATCAAGTTAACTTTAAACAGGTTTTTTCTACCACAAACATCTAAATTGGAAAATCCTTGAGCAAGCTGTTCCTTTTCTATTCCAAATCTTAAAAAAAAAACAAAAAAAAAACCAAAAAAAAAAAAAAAAAAAAAAAGAAACAAAAAACAAAAAGAAAACCCCAAACCTGAACAATTAAATTCTGCCACAGAAATCAGTGCAGGCAGGCCCCCTTTCAATGCTAGGTATTTTTTTTCCTGTATTAAGTGTTCCTAGTGGACACGTGAAAGAAAATATCTCAATTTTTGCCTTTTACAATATGACTTCTAAGAAGCAATTTTTCAGTGCCAAGAAAGATCAGTCACATTATTGCTGGCAGTAAGTAGCACTCCCACAAGCTGTTAAATTCTTTACCTGCAGATGAGTGGCTCTTGAATAGGCAAAAAACCTATTTCCTGCCTTTTGAAGATATGAAAGAGATCCAAAAGTATTATGAAATCGCTGTAACTGATAACCTTCAGACAGCAGCATTATCAAAAGGCGAGGATAAATGACCAAATTCATCCAACATCTAACTGTTTAGAGTCAATGAGTTCAAACTGGAGATGAATTGCCTTCAGCAAAAGCTGGGTCTACAAGGTGTTGTGTTAATGAGTACAGTGAAAGAATACCAGATATTACAATCGACAGCAGGAGTGTATATATATAAAAATATATGTGTGTGTGTGTATATATATATAAAAATCTGGAAATAGCATACAACACTTCAGAGGAATGAAACCACAGATCTAGGGTAAAATTAACAAAGGTGCCAGCGTGATACAGAAGCCTATTTCCCAATTTAAAAGGAAAAAAAATCCTACAGTCTAGACTGGGAGACTGGAGCCAAGAAACTCCTGTGGTCACTTTGTCCAGAAGAGGAGACAAGCTCGCCCACAGCGTGCCAGTGTAAGAGAGTCAGAAAAGGTTCATTCATTGTGCGTATCCTCAATCACATAGGACCAGGCGGTTACCTGAAAAGAGTTTTGATGGGTTACTGCTTATTAAAGCCTACAAGTCCAAGTCCTACGCATGCGGTGAGCATTGGGACTGGAATTGGGCTGTACACATGTCTCTCCCCTCCTTCTTCCTACGGTCTACCACCTTTGTTGCTCGCTTCATTTAGGGCTGGCCCATGGTTGCCCATCTGCCAGTAAGGCCAACATCAGGAAAATGCAGTCCATGCCACCACGCGTTCCTCGTGGTGTAACACAGAGCGAACCCAACTTTCCAGGCAGGGACAGCTCTATCTTTAAAGGCGTTGTCCCCCCGAGAAAAGGTGTACATACTTTCAAGCTCTCCCTGATATCAGTAGTAATGGAGAATGCGCTAAATCCCATAGGAACAAGCTTTGTTTCCAGGCATATTAAAAGCACTTCAGGTTGTTTTGGCATCTCATTTGAAATAATCCATCGGGCTCTTGCTTTGACCATGTGTACCAGGTTTGTCCGGTGTTCCAGGGGGCACGAGGCTACGGCACGAGAACTAACTCGGTCTTCTGCTTCTGTGTTATTTTCCTCTCACCCATGATACTTTGAAAATTCACGGGAAAACCATAATTGGTGGTTTTTTTTATTATCTGTCAGTGTTAGCACCCTCACCATGGAAATTAAAAACAAGAAAGTGGCCTGTTGATAAGACTTGGGGGTTTTCTGGCAGGGCTAACGTGTGTCAGCAAAAATATCCTCCCGGTAGTGTAAACTTTGGTCATCAACACTGATGGGTCCTCCTGCTCTTCTAGCTCATGCCATTTGGGAGATCAGTTTAAGCTAAAGAAGAGTTTTAAAGTCAATATGAGATGTATTTCCTGAGCAAGGGGTATCTTATTGCAATGGTACAATTCTGCTGCTAACTCCTCTGAGCGCGGACAGGACCAGTTCCTGCCCTACTTATCCTCACCTGGCGGGCTAAACCTGCTGAAAAGGCATGAATTCAGAACTATTCACCTTGAGCTGCACCTGGCTGGTGTTTGCACCAACGACCAAGCCAGAAAAAGGGCAGACCAGGCAGGGAGAGGAGCTAGGGGAAGAGGCACTCTGCAAGTACTCCATGAGTGGAGCTGCTGAGGGCAATGAAAGACGTAATGACAACCAGCACATTTTCATATGTCTTTTGCTCCCAGTCCAGATGTTCTTCTCTGTGCCATGTACATCACATCTCCCTGAGCAAGTGCTGGATGAGCAAAGGATAGCCTTCACTGGGGTTCACAGAGGATGAACCATGTACCAGCAGGTAAGAGCAAGCCAGCAATTAGAGACAAATGTTCTAGTAGCTAATATTTTGTCCATTGTTACTGGCAGAGTACTTGGGGACAGATGTCTCACCTGCAGTGACAAATGAACTCATGTTTTGAAGCTAACAGCTTCCCTTGAATTCCTCTCGTTACTCTATACCATAGACTGCTGTCGCTTTATGGACACCTTCTCTCGAGCCACCCCTACCAGAATGACTGGACTTAATATTATATCACAAAGTGGCAGGAGGAGATAGTGATATGTGTCCCCTTTACGTGCCATTTCCCACGAGGACTAGAAAAAGACCATCATACTTTATTTTATGATCAGCGGGTCATTCATCTATATCTGCTTTGAAGCCGCAGTAGACTTTTTGCCAATCACTAATAGAAACTAAATAAACACAGCCAAACAGTGTCATCTGTCTGTGTGGTGAGTAATTATGAGGGACTCCTCTTTAAATAGACGCTTAAGTAAATATAGAAATATCATTTTACAAATGCTGGCTCAAGAAGAGATGTTGGGGAATTACAAAGAAGGGACACCTCACTTACATATGTACATGTGTAAGTGCAAATGTGACCCTATGCCTTTATCAAGTACATAGCAAAAGAATTTATTTTGGCTTTCATAGTCATGTGTGTGTTTTCTCCAATGCACTGTACTCAAGATGGAAAAGTACTTTTCTGTTTCTGAAGCTCCATTCATAAAAAATGACCTTTTCATTGAATGTTTGCAGTCTAGTATGCAACGCTACGTATTTCCCAAGGAGGCTATTGGGGGACTATTTCATAGAATACATTATGAGTTTGTGCAATACAATGGAGGGTTATAATGCAGCTGTATGATCCTTCTATACCCTATATATACACATATAAATATATGTGTGTGTTTTTTAGTGACCCTGTAGCACTGAGAACAAAGCACTGGTTGTTCTGGCTGATGTGAGTTATTTTGCTCTGCCCGCTTCAATCCTCCCTCCGTGTCGCCGGATGCAGTGTTCAGCCTCATCTCTGCTCCTGCAATGTCAGGCTGGGCTGCGGGTCGAGAGGTGGACGTTTCTCAAGTGCCACACGGAGATGTTTGTAATGCAGTAATTTAAATATTAAGGATGGGTTGGTTTGGGAAGTTCAGCTCTCAGCAAGCAAAACTCAATTAACTGTGGGAAGAGGGAAGCAGAAATCAGGATGGGGAAGCTAAAAGGGTTTCAAACGCCTCTGTAATTGTCCACGGATCAGACAAGTGGCTGGTGACTCCCATTGATGCCTGCCAGCATAACACCACGATGGTTCACCCGGCCAGCTGAGTTCAACTGAAAGATTTATTTCCCAGACAAATAATGGAGATGGTGATATAGAGGGAACAGGCGCACATGCAAGAGAGTGGGGCACAGAGACCTGCTGCCAGGCCGGAAACCAGGGCACCCAAATCTGGAGAAAGAAGGGAACAGGTCCCTGCCATGGGCAAGTGAACGGATGCACTTAGAGTATCTGGGGTTTGAGCACTGTCATTGTATTTCTATCATTTTTTCTTCTTCCTCTTCCCTCTGCAGCCCGATCCTTTCAACCTCCACACACTCACCGCCTCCCTTATTCCTACCGATAAAACTCTTGAACCAGAAAGGAAGAAAAATGCAGACCTTTTGCAATATCACTGCCATTGCATGAAAATAAGTTGGCAGGGAGATCAGGAGTCTGGATTTCTGGGACTCGCAGCCACCCAGAGGGAAACAGCAATAGGGGTTTTGCAAGAGGACGTCCCTCCTTCTCCAGCACTCAGTGGCTCCGAGCTCAGCAGGATTACATGGCAAAATGCCATATCATTGTTTGCTTTCTATCAAAAGGGGCCATGCCATCGCTTTCTTAGGGAAACGGCTGCTTTCTGACTGCCTGCAGCTGCTCAGCGGGAGCCGTGGCCAGGCATGGGGACTAGGTATAGCCCGAACTGGGCAGCAGCTCGAGGGAGGGGATTCTGTCCCTCGGCTCCGCTCTGGTGAGACCCCCCTGCAGCGCTGCGTCCAGCTCTGGGGTCCTCAGCACAGGACAGACACGGGCCTGTTGGAGCGGGGCCAGAGGAGGGATCAAAAATGACCCGAGGGCTGGAGCACCTCTGCTACGAGGGCAGGCTGAGAGAGCTGGGGTTGTGCAGCCTGGAGAAGAGAAGGCTGGGGAGACCTTACTGTGGCCTTTCAGTACTTAAAGGGGGCTTAGAAGAAAGATGGGGACAGACTTTTTAGCAGGGCCTGTTGTGATAGGACAAGGGGTGATGGTTTTAAACTAAAAGAGGGGAGATTCAGACTAGATAGAAGGAAGAAATTTTTTATGATGAGGGTGGTGAAACCCTGTCCCAGGTTGCCCAGCGAGGTGGTCGATGCCCCATCCCTGGAAACACTCAAGGTGAGGCTGGACGGGGCTCTGAGCGACCTGATCTTGTTGAAGATGTCCCTGCTCATGGCAGGGGCATTGGACTAGATGACCTTGAAAGGTCCCTTCCCACCCAAACCATTCGATGATTCTATGAAATAGCTGCTCCCAGTGGGGCTGCGGCATGACCTCCCGGTGCTGCTGCAGACCTCCCTGATTGCAAATGTTTGTTGGGGTGCAAAGCTGCGGTTCCCAAACCAAAACTCACTGAGCTGCAGTGCGTCACTCGCCTGTGCCTTACCCCGGTGTCCCACCTGGACCACACAGCTCCCTGGACATCTCCTGGGACAGAGCAGGGTCCCTCTAAGGGTGCCTCACCCACACTGTGATGGGTGTCAAGGAGATGGGAGGGGAATTGCCCTCTGGAGGGATTTATCTCCTCTCAGAATCCCTGAAAAGAGTCTAGATGACTTTAGACCAGAAATCTAACTTTCTTCTGGCCAAAGTTAGGTAAGGTGAACACCACCTTACAAATGGCCTGGCCAGGTAAGTACTAATAGTGATATCGATTGAAATAATTAACGTCGAACGAGCCTATGGTTTAATTGAGTTTTTCCCATCCAGTCTAGAGAATAGAGATGAAGTGCCTTGGAAGATGCTGGAACAGAAATACGCACTGCCCTCAGGGGTGCATATAATGGCATGGGATTTCTGTACGTTACAACATTCCTTTAAAATCATGTCATCTAATGACAGGCTTTCTTCTCTTTGTTTGGGAGGAGGGAGAGAGAAATTAGCTTTGTTTTACGATTTCCTCCCTCTTAGGTATTTCTCATTTTAGTTTTCAGATAGATGCGTGCTGTATACATGTTAACTGTAAATACAAATATGTTCTGCCTTGTAGTACCTGCCTTTTGAGAGTCTCGGAGGAGGAACTGCGCATCTCTGGACTGCAAGTAGGTCATCAGCCTTGGAATAATAACTCAGCGAGGAAGCTGTTAGTAAGCAAGGTTACAGCCTGGTAAACTGAGGCAGGGGTTTGGCCCTATTAAAGAAGGGTCTCATGGGACAGGGATTAATTCTACAGCAATTCTGTAGAATAGGTGAAAATCTCTATAGACATTAAATTCTTTATAAATATAGGAAAATCTCTAGAAAACTTATGTTATTTAATAGAGAAGAACGTACTTTCAAACTGAAATGATTTCTTTTTTTCCATTTGCCTGCTCCCCCACCGCAGGGCTGTCACTATTCCCTATGAGATGCCGTGACAATTCCACCCCAGCAGCGCAGAGGCATCCACCAGTCCCACCAGCGTCAGCAAGGCCGCACCAGTGAGCAACAACGCACCCCCCACACCCACCCACCCACGCACATGCACGGAGGCTCTGGGGCTCCCCACTTGAGAGGGGACCCCCTGGGACAGGCGGCTGGTTCAGGCTACACCGAGACTGGCAGGGGTCTCGTGTGGGGCCGAGCAGGGCAAGCACCATGGGTCGTGATTTTATTACATGCTAAATAAATAAGAACTAATTTTATTCTTTATCTTACCAAATATTTCACGTTTGTGCGACTGAAAGATGCTCTGACGTCGCGGCGCAGCTTACATCTTTTATGGCAAGGCTGCATCCCAACTGCTGCCATGCAAGAGCCCTGGGGGGGGTGTTGTCAGCAAAATTTTGTACGCAGGGAGGTAGCGCTTAAAATAGTTCAGATGTATAGAAAACACATCCTTGCTTCTGAGACCCTGAGTAGTCTTGTGTTCACGGTAAGTCAAAGCAATTAAGAGGGCTTTCTGGCTTTACTTAATCTAATTTAGTACATTTTTCTGTAATGAATATGTTGCAAAATAGTTTAACTAGTTCAAACTAAACGAACCTTCACATCAGTGCCAATTTAGCTTACCCGCTGGCCTGCAAACTGACACGCTCGCCTGTGCGAGAGGGAGGAAGATGATGCACTTAGACGCACCTTAAGACTCACCAGAGGTATCGGGACAACGTGTCATGATGTTTCTAGCCGGAACCGAGAAGCTAAGATCTTGCTGTCCCTTTGTTCTCCATTCAAATTTTGCATTGAATTTATGGATCCAGTTATTGGAGCGGAACATGAAAAGCTGGAGTTTGCAAGCGTAAACGGCCAGCTGTATATCTGCTTGCCATACATATGGGTCAAGTCTGTCATCGGGCTGATGTAACTGGTCCTATCAATTAAGCACATGTTGGAATGAACGCTGCGATCTAACAAAACTCCCGCCCTACGCAGGACCTTGCAAGGGGCCAAGTGGTGGTGGGGAAGCCCTGAGAGCCCTAAACTCCCACTGACACCCTTTGGAGGTGAGGCTACTCCTCCTAGGAGTCAGTATGGACTTGAGAAACCTGAGCTGCAGACTTCCTAGCACATCACCATAAACAAAGAGAGTAATAGTAGTAGTAATAATAATAATAATAATACTTAGCACATCAGGACAATAGCTGTTGGGGCTGTGAATGGGATGGTTCTTGCGAACCTCTGTTTATGGTGCCGGTGATATCACTCGGTCTGGCAGGAGGTCTGCAGCTCGGATTTCTTAAGGCCTTGAGGAGGTGGTAATTGTCTCACTTTTGCTTTAAACACAGTGTTAATTACGTTTTTAAACAATGGCTATAAACTCGTCCTTTAATTCTCCGTAAAGCGCTCTTCTGTGTCTCTATGATTTGGGGGGTGGGGGGTGGTCAAATACCATCACTAGGGCTATCAAATGGAAAAAAAAAGTCACTTAATTTTGCTCGTTGTAGTTGATACACTTTAATCTCAAAGCAGTGCCTTTCTTTGAACTTGAAGGCACAGCTAGCAAACGATCCATTACAGTGCACTTACCTTCTTTGCTTCAAATTGGTTTTTTTCTCTATTCCATAGGGGGTGTTGGGCGGTTCAACGCTGTGTTGTTAAATTATGCCAGCAACCATCCCCCCCCCCCTCCCCAAAATCATGAAGTGTGTGTGTGGCGGGGGAACGTGCCTGTAATATCCTTTGGATATTTCAGCTCCAAAGTTATTTTTTTGTCTTTGAAAAAACAAATATTAATATATTTGGGAAATGGTGGGGCATGTTCCGCAGTCCCTAGAAGACCCATCCAGCAGCCCACAGGTATCTCAGTCAGTATGGCTGCTTTTACCTTCTCACAGAATATGTAATTTTTTCTTCTTAAATGAGGAGAACAAGTCTGGGCCTCCTTTGGATTAATCATTGCTATCAGATGGCATGCCTTCTTCCCTCCAGATGAAATGAATGTGCAGGTTTGGGTAACAAGCTTTTGAAAATCCAATCTTTAAATTACAGTTTACTATTAATACCTTTTTTTTTCCTTCAGTTTATGCAATTTGGATTGTGAAAGCAAGGTAGTCTGATCCTATATTCCTTGTTTACCTGAAACTCCCTTATTTCGCGTTCAAAGGAAACTTCTCATCCTGGAGGTGGTGACTATCAGACAGGGTCCCAATTTCATTTCAGTGCCACTCTCCGGTTCTCAAGCCATTTCCATCACTTGGATATTTTAGAGAAAAAATTCAATTCCGAGCAGGTTGTTTTCCCTGGAACTGAGCCATGTGGAAGACTGTCATGAAAGCATTTCTGTTGGGTTTAATATTTGTAAAAGCTATTAAAAATCCCAACCCTACATTTAGACAAATGAGGACTTTTCAATTATCTGTTTTAATACTGGCTCTACTAATTCATAAATTATCAGGTACGAAGGGCTATTCCTACTGTCTAGACTACCCACCTGAGTAACTCAGAACAGAAAGACTCCCTGCATCCGTACAGGTTTAAACCAGCTGGAGCTCATCTTCTGAATACCACCAAAACCTCACGTCAAAATTATTATTGACAGAGCATCCACCACAACCAGTGGTTAATTACCCTACCTGGATCGTTACCGGTGAAAAATGATGCTTCATTTCTCCCTCATATTCTCCTAGCAGAGCATCTAGCTTTTGGCTCATCCTCTGTCTTTGAGAGACTCGAGAAACCATTATCAAACCCCGTTTTTTTCCCCGTGCAGGTACTTTGTGACTGAGTCATCGTAGACATCTAGATAAGAGATTACCTGCCCGCAGTTGTCCTGATTTTGGGAGCATCTTTAAATTATTTGCATGCATCTTCTCAGTTCCCTCTTAAGCATGTCATACAGAGCCCAGAATGTTGTCACCCAGAGATACAATTCTCCCATAGAGATGGAATATAAAGGAGCATCCAAGAACATGTTATTTAAAATGAGAATTTGTACTGGATTTGAGGACAAGAAATCTAAAACTTGTCCTTTAAAGCAGACTGTTGCACAATGTGACTGCAATACTCTACGCTTAAAATGCCATTGCTTTATAAAGGGCTTGCATCACAGATGTCCGATCATCGAATTATTTTTTTCATGCCAAAGTGTAGGTCAGTATGAGGAATACTGATCCTGAACCACCCCATCATAAACACGGGAATTTGCTTTTTACAAAAGGCTGATCCCGGTCTCTGACTGGACAAAATTCCCACTAGCATCAGTGGGAATTGTCCCTGGAAAAGACCGTGAAAAGCACAGGCTGGTGCCTCACCACCTCTGAGGACATGGCTAATGTTTGAGGGGGAGAAATCAGCTCCGCAATGCATCTGGCCAGGCCATGGCAATAAATACAGAGAGACACGTAAATGATGTTAAGGTTACGACCTAACCCACTGAAAAGGAAGGAACTCCAAAATCACACCCCTACCTGCTAGCAATAGGAAATACAGAAGCTGGTGGTTTTCCTCTTGCTTTGTCTGCTGCTCGCCCATCCCCTTTACAACTGTTTCCTTCTGCCAAAACGGGGGTTTGGTAGTTTTGTCTGATTTTAGTGAAGGAATTGTGCGTTCCTCCTGCTGGTAAACTGATCTGCAGTGGCCCCTGGCAGTCCTCTCTTTCTGGGTAGGCAGCTGATGCCGAAGAAGGACATATCCCTGCGCTGTGGCTGCCATCTGAGCAGCCCAACTTCAGCATCTGACAAATCCCCCTAAAGCTTGATACCTCCTGCCAGAAGGCAGGGATTAGCTTGATAACGTTCGGACTGAAATGCTGCTTTTAAGTGACGGACACCCCACTCCTCCCCAGCCTCCCTGGGCATAGGTGTTGCAATGTCGGAGATACCGTACATTCAGCATCCAGGAGGCAGCGGATCCGCACGCGGATGTACCCTGAGATCTACGGGCAAACCAGGACCACTGGTTGAAAAACCAGAAGGTAGCTGTCTCCATCTCCACTCTGGATTCCAGAGGTTTCAGCAGAAGGAATCGTAGGGTAACAGACACCCCTATTTCCCATGCCAGCCCCAGCTCTTTACATACACCCCGTTACGTGGTCCAGAGCTTGCCATAGATAACTATAGGTACCTGTAGGTAACTACAAATAAAATGTTGCTGTTCATGCACCTGGCAAATGTACTTACTTGAAATAACGAGGATTTTGATTTATACCACTGGAACTAAAATGCTGAAAAGGCGATACCGGCTATATTTTCCACACGTGCTTACCTTTAAAATGTTCCAGCAAAGCTGCTATGCTTTCTGTTTCCATCTAGAAAAATCCCTTCTCGAGAGCTCATACACCAAAACAAGTCTGAAAACATGTATTTACTATTTCAGGCATCTGAAACGCAGAAGTACAGGTACACTACAAACGAAGGAAGGGTTACACGTAAGGTGGTGCATTAAGGTTGTATATTTTATATCAATATCGAGCCTCCCACTCTGCAAGATCCTAAGGAACTCCGCAGAGTGCACACAGATCCTAAAGGCGTTGGGATCTCTGGGTTGGATTGCTGGAGGAAGAAGCCGATCTCTTCCTCAGCATAACATGTAGCAAATGGGAGTTGCGGGCTTTCCTTTATCTGTGAAGTCAAATATTCCACCTGCCTCCGATCCTTCCTGTTACATCTCCCCTTCGACAGACCCCCGTCCCGTCTCCTTTGTCTGGCCGGTGGCTCCCAAACGGTGTCACGTTCTGCAGCGCTGCAATCCCCAGCTCCCGGGTCATCCCCTCCCAGACTGCCTGACCTAAATCCTTTTTCTCTCACCTCCCGGTCATAAATCCCACCGGTGACACTCGGCCCCACCGGTGACGTGGCGCTGCCGTCACGGGTTATGTGGGGGACGGCGGTGTGACGTGGGCAAAGATGGAGGTGTGACACGGATTAACGGACACCGTACGGCTGTGAGCGACCGCCGCAGACGTCACCAAGGGCAGGCACCGCTCCTCCTGCCCGCCTCGGCTTGCATCGCGGCTGCGGGACGCCAGATCCTCTTTTCTGCAGCAGCACTTGCCCTCTGACACCGGCCCGCGTTCGTTCTTCCCTTCCCCGCAGCACACGGGGTCCGGCCTGACCCCTGCACCGCGTATATTCCTCTTTGGTGGACATCGTTATACCAGGATCTTATGTTCAAACCATCAAATTAAGGAGAGATTATACTGTTGTAATATATATTTAGAGAGAGATGATTTCCTTTATGTTGTTACAGGGAGTCCAGGCAAGGCGACTGCTTTGTGTTTAACCCCTCTCTGGATAGAAAACCTAAGCAATCCAACATTTGTGTGGTCGAACCAGAAAGCTGACAACATTTCAGCTAGCAAAGCACATACGTGAAGTCAGGCGTGTGTGAGTGCTTTGATGAATTTTGTTTCCCACGACTGAATGAGTCCCCCGAGCCAGTACTGGTGCCTGCCGTACCTACTGACGGATTTGGACGGACCAATTCCTAGGGCTTGCGGAAGGCGTGTTTTACCTCGCGCCTGATAAGCACAGGTGAGGGTCCATCTCTCCTTTATTTTCTCCTTTTTTCTCCTTTATTCTCCCCACTTGCAGTGAATCGCTTTCCAGCAGATGCACCCATGGAGCGGCCGATAGCACCCAGGAGCACCAGCACGGAAATGACGATTTTTAGCTTGCAGTGCTGCGTGAGGAGAGCGGGAGCGGGAGGTCCCGTGTCTCCCTGTGACCCGCTGCGCAGCACACAGCAAGGCTGCTTGGAGCAGAGTTTTCTTTGCAGACCTGAGATCTCGTAGCTTGAATTTGCTGCGTGTGATGTGAGCTGCTGGAGCGGAAGGAGGCCTCAGATACAGCCAAAATGGCATCGTAACCCAGACTTTGAACAGTGCTCGAGAGCTCAGCTCTGAAAATAATGCGTAAAAATAGAAGCAGGGCCACAAGCTTAGCTATTCCTAATGCGCACAAAAGGATGGGAGAGTGCCAGGAGCCTGCCTGCGCTGCCCCTGCCCTGCCTTCAGCCTGGCTTGTTCTCTCCTACCTCCCCTGAATGGCTTTTCACTGCTGTTAGAAAAGGGAGACATACCCCCAAAAGAGCAAAGTGTGTTTGTTATTGACCCTCGCCTCGAAAATGTATGAAGAGGGATCAGCTCTGTTTGTTTGTACCCGGTAATGATGTCAGGAAACGGGTTTTTTTTATTCCGCAAGTCTGGTTTTATCCCCTTTGTTGCAAGTGCCTTTGGTGAGTCTCACACCCTGGTGCTGTTAGCAAAACAATTAGGTTAACAGTGCCTTGGCTCCAACTGTCTGTCAAAGGCTGAATTGCAATGCAAATGAACTCGGCTTTAGCTCTTCAAAGGCAGCTGGGTTCAGGAAAGGTCCCCAGAAACCTCCATGAGAACTGAGGTCTTGGGATGGGGAGTGCGGGCTCGGGGCGGGGTGGGGTGGGGGGGGAGGATTTTACATGCAGGACCTAATGGGTTTCGCATGAGGGATGCGATACATCACACAAATATGATGCAAACGCAGTATCTTATACAAATATTTTCAATACCTAAAAGGGGTATAAAAGAAGGATGGGGACAGATTTTTTTAGCCGGGCCTGTAGCGATAGGACAAGGGGTGATGGTTTTAAACTAAAAGAGGGGAGATTCAGACTAGATGGAAGGAAGAAATGGTTTACGATCAGGGTGGTGAAACCCTGGCCCAGGTCGCCCAGCGAGGTGGTCGATGCCCCATCCCTGGAAACGTTCCAGGCCACGTTGGACGGGGCTCTGAGCAACCTGATCTAGTTGGGGATGTCCCTGGTCACTGCAGGGGGGGTTGGACCAGATGACCTGCAAAGGTGCCTTCCAACCCAGACCGTTCGATGATTCTATTATTCAAACCGATTTTATTCCTTCTCATGGGTTAGCAGCAACCCTGGTACATTTTTGGACAGGCTTCTGGGCCGGGGTGACATTTACCTGCCCATGAGCAATGCCACCGGCAGCAGCACAGGCTGTGGGTATCACCCCCCCCCCCTTTCAGAGCGCCTCCCCAACCCAGGTACAACGCGCATTTTTACCAGCTTCATTATGCTGATTTCTGTATTTTCCATATGGGCACACAGGCATGGTCTGTTTAAACAAGTTTGCAGGGTTAATTAGGAAGCAGTTCTTTATCCGTTATTTAATATTTAGCACTTCTGGAGTAATTTTCACCTGCAGAGAGCACAAAGACGGGCAAGCGCTGCTGGCCCAGCTGTATGGATGGGCAACCAGAGGTGCTTAAAGCCCAGGTCCCTACTCACAGGGAAAGGGATGTGCCCAAGATCACCTAGAGTACCTATGGCAGGGCCAAAAAAAAATAGATTATTAACTCCTGGACCCTGTTCCCATTCTCCAGCCCTTCACAGCATACACCACGTTATGCTTTTTGTCACTCTTGTTCGTGACAATAAAGTAATCGCAGTCGTCAAGCCATTGGCGAGGCAACAGGAACCGCAAAGGGAATAAAAAAAAACCACCAACCCAACCCCGAAGACATTAATCTCATTTATAACAGCCTGGAAAGTTTTTAAAATTTAAAAAGTATAATGCACGTATTAATGGGCACGTCCAGCGTGTCTTTCACCGGAGATGCGGGAATGAGAAGGAACTCTTTTTTTTTTTCCCTATCAACTTACCATACGCACCGCAGTGGAAAAGGGATCGAGGTTCTCTAAGGAAACGAGGAAATCGGCCTCAGCGTACGCGGGCTCACTCCGGAGGCTGGTGAACAAGATGTTGAACTAAGGATGTTCTCAAATGTCCCTTCTTCGGGATGCAGAAGCGACCATTTTAAAAGCGATGGGATTTTCTTGTGAGCGCAGCAGACCGGGGCGCTGCTGCCGTTCGGCTTCGGCACCCTCCTCCGTCACCCCACGGCCCCAGGGCTGCGCCCCGGGCACCGTGCAGCTCACCCGACCTCCGAAACGGCCTCGGCTGCAGCATCAGCAGCTGCAGAACTTGATGGGCCGTTTAATGGGAAGCTTATACTTGTGCCCATTAATTATTTGGAGGTGAAATGAGGAGTCCATCGCTTTCCTCAGGCTCCAGTTTCCTAACAAACCTCAGGTTTTTCTTTTAGACGCCAGCAAGTACTGTTTTTCCCCTCCTCAATTTTTTCACACTATTTATCACAAAGATTTTCGGCAGATTTTTGGGCCTGGGCGAGTACAGTCTTAGGAACATTTAATAAGGCTGCCCCAAAATCTAGCCCCTAACCGATTTAGATCCAGATTCTGCAAATACCGTGAGCGATTCCAGGCCCGTTAGGAGTCTCCCTGGCCTGCTCATGTGAATATTTGCAAGACCGGGCTCTAAAATTATCCCTGCGCTCCTGCCTGCACCGAAGGCAGGCATCCGGGACAGACAACCCCGGGAATACCCTGCCTGCACGGCACGTTCGGTTTGTCCCTCCTGTGTTTTACGGCCGGCGTCTTGTTGAGTTGGGTGCAATTGTGTTAGGAATGGGTTTGCTTCTAGCAGCCATGATTTAGGAGCCTTGGCTTCTACTTCCAACGCGACAGCTTGACTTACGGAGCGACCTTAAGCAACTTATCCACCCGCACTTCTTCTGTGAAAAGGGAGCCGCTCGGCCGTGGGAGCGTGTGCGGGATGGGGACCCTCGGGGACTTCTCCTGCCCTGCAAACCCCGGTGCTAGGCAAGTCTAGCTGGACTTCCCAGCTCCCCGGCAGGCTGCAGCAGGGCTGCACAAGCCGCGCAGCCTCTTGGTGGCTCAGTTTCCCCGTCCTCCGCAAGTTCTCGCTGGCAGAATACGAATGGGGGATCTACGGAGTACCCCGGCTGCCAGAAATTATTACCGCTAGCAGTCCCCATAACGAGAACAGCCACAGCGCTACGTGCTAATCATTTCTGCTTCTCGTTTTGCGAGAATCGGAGTATACTTACCCTCTATGAAATACTTTCCCTTCCTTTGGCGACAGGTGCTGTAAAAGTGCAAAGTATTATTAGCATTATTGCTTTTCGTGCCATGCCCTCTCTTGATGCCCTGAATCATACATAGTTTTAATTAATTTTTTAATGGTTGGATTGGATTTAATACTTCAGTTTTTAGGAGGAGCTACAGCGTCTCCGCTACACCCAGGATTCGGGGGGGGGGGGTGTTGGGGGGGGGGGGTGTTGGGGACACCCACCAGCCGCTCCGCACCCACGCAGCGCTCTCGGTGGGGGGGGGGGGGTGGTGGGAGCAGCACCCTTGGGTGCTACCGGTGCATCCCCGCGGCGTGGAGATGGGTTGGGGCGGGGGGGTGGGGTGGGGGGGGGACGGACGACGGGACACGACACCCACAACCTTCCAGCAACCCGAGCCGCCGCTTGCGCAAGACGGTTTGAGATAAATATAATATATATATATATATTTTTTTTTTTTTTTTCCCGGAGCGACACGGTGTCTAGACGCCCACGTGATGGAGCCGGGGCCGGGCCGGGCCGGGGCTGCGCACTGCGAGCCGCCGCCGCCGGGGGGGGAGCGGGAGCGGGTGCGGGAGCGGGAGCGGGAGCGGGGGCGGGGGGGGGCCGGCCGAGGGCGCAGGCACCGCGCCGCCACCGGGCTCCGCTCCCCGGGGCTCCCCCCCGCAGCAAGGAGAAAGCCGGAGGCGCCGGGGCGGGGAGGGAGAGCGATCGCACCCGGAGGAGGGAGGCGGCAAAAAAAAAAAAAAAAAAAAAAAAAAAAAAAAAAAGGGGGGGGGGGAACTAAAAGGAGGAGGAGGAGGAGGAGGGGAAGGAAGGCAGGAAGGAGGAGAAAAAAAAAAAAAAAACCCAACCGCACCGAGGCAGACGCGGCGGCAGGACGGAGAGGGCGGCCGGCGGGCTGCCCCCGCACCCATGTAAGCAGCGGGGCGCGGGGTGCGGGAGGGGGGCCCGGCGCTGCCGTGGGAAGGCGGGGGGGGGGGGGGGGGGGACACGGGGGGGACACACAGCCCCACTGGCCTTTTTGTTTTTTCCTTTTTCTTTCTTTTCCTAGCAGCCGGATCAAGACTCCGTGTGCGTGTGTGTGTGCGCGCGGATTAAAATCTTTGGGAAGAAGGAGGAAAAAAAAAAAAAAAAACCAAAAAAAAAACCCAACCAAACCCCAAACCCCCCCAAACCCCGCATCAGGACGACCTGGGCTTTAAAAAGGGATACAACACTCTGGATGCGCTTGTTCTTCTTCTTTTTTTTTTTTTTTTTTTTTTCTTTTGGTGACAGATGCTTTAAACCGACGTTCAGATTTTAGGGTTGGTGTTTTGGGTTTTTAAATTTTTTAATTTTTTTTTTATTTTTTTTTTTTTAACCAGACATCCTTTTGGCTTGCCTTTTTTTTTTTTTTTTTTTTAAATTTTTTTTTTTTCTCTTTCGATTCTGCCCTGCGTCCCATCAATCCCGTCTCGCCCCCCCCCCCCCACCTCCGCCCCCCCCCCCCCCCCCGTCTCCCCCCACGCCCCCTCCCTCCCTCCCTCCCTCCCTCCCCAGCACCGGCGGGTTGATGGGAGCTGCGGCCCCCGGGAGGCCGAGGATCCCCGGCGGCTCCAGCCGCGCTCCGCAGCCGCGCAGGGCGGCGCGGCGCCGGCAGCCTCAGCCCGCCTCCCCCCGCCCGATGCGCCGCGGGTTGTAGACGGGCTTTTTTATTTTTCTTTTCTTTTTTGGGCAAAACCAGAGCGAGCAGCGACTCCCCCCCTCCCTCCCCCCTTCCCTTCCCTTCCCCCCCCCCTTTTTTTTTTTCCCTCGCCGTTTAAATTTTTTTTTTTTCCTTAAATTTTTTTTTTTTTTTTTTTTTTTCGGTTGTCGTCGTCGCTGGCAGCGGGCGGAGGCGCGGCCCGGCGCACCCCCCCGCGGGAGGCGGCGGGACCCGCGGTCCCAGCGCGGAGACTGGCGCATGCCACAGCCCGCCTCGGCCCCGCCGCCGCCGCCGCCGCCGCCGCCGCCGCCGCCGCCGCCGCCGCCGCCTTCCCCCCGCCGCCCGCCGCCTGCCGCTGCCCGCCGCCGCGTCTCGGCTCCCGGCCCCTTCATGCGCGGCGGACGACATGCCCGTTTTGTAGCCGGGGGCCCCTCCTCACGTCCCGTATGTTCAGGACCAAACGCTCGGTGCTCGTTCGGCGGCTTTGGCGGAGCCGCGCGCCCGGCGGCGAGGAGGAGGAGGAGGCGGCGGCGGGGGAAGCCGGCGCGGCGGCGGCGGCCGAGGCCCGGGCGCATGTGTGCGGCGGGGGGCGCGGGTGCTGCCCGGGCAAGGCGGGCCGCGGCGGGCGGGCGGCCGCGGGCGCGGAGGCGGAACTGAAGGCGCTGACCCACGCCGTGCTCAAGCGGTTGAAGGAGCGGCAGCTGGAGGGCTTGTTGCACGCCGTGGAGTCCCGCGGCGGGGCGCGGACCCCCTGCCTGCTGCTGCCCGCCAAGGCCGACTCCCGGTTGGGCCAGCACTGGTACCCGTTACCGGTGCTGCTCTGCAAGGTGTTCCGCTGGCCCGACCTCCGGCACTGCTCCGAAGTGAAGCGGTTATGTTGCTGTGAATCCTACGGCAAGGCTCACCCCGAGCTCGTTTGCTGCAACCCGCACCACCTCAGCCGGCTCTGCGAGCTAGGTACGGCGGGGGGGGGGGATGCGCGGGGGGATGCGCGGGGGGATGCGCGGGGGATGCGCGGGGATGCAGCCCCCCTCGGCTCCCCCGCCCGCTCATTTTTTTGCAGCTTGGAAAACAACCCCCACAACAAAAAACTTCGCAGTGCCGTGTCTTTTTTTAATATATATATATATTTTTTTTTTTTAATTTGGGGGGTGAGGACCCCCCCCCCCCCCCCCCGCCCCAGACCCGCACCCCGGGGCGGCGCTGCCTCCCCGCTCGGTGCCGGGGGATTAGGGACCGGGCGGCCCCGGCGCTGCCGCGGCTCCGCCGAGCCAAGGAGGCCCCGATCAGACAGCCCGAGCGGCAGATAGCAGGGAGACTGGCGCCAGACGGCCCCTTTTGTTTATCTGACAGCTAAATATCAAGGCAATCACCGCCTCGCTGCCCTGCCTCCAACCCCCAGAGCTAAGACAAACAGTTTTGCTAAAAGAATGCCACTGTTATCATAAGTTCCTATCTTTTTTCTCTCTCTTTTTTTTTTTTTTTTCCTTTCTCATGGCTCTGCCTTTATTTTCTCCCTACTTTTCTAATTCCAGAGTCTCCCCCTCCACCCTACTCCAGATACCCGATGGATTTTCTCAAACCAACTGGTAAGTGGACTTTTTTCAATGCAGACTGCGGATTAAAAAAAAAAAAAAAAAAAAAAGGGAAAAGAGCCCCTTTCGCAGGGGGGAATGTCCCCTGCCTTTGTCATGCCACGACGCATTTTGCTGTTGGGCCGCTTGCGTGCTTCTGTACCTTCCGATAACCCCCTGGAAGAACTAACGTGTGATTTATCCGAGACACCCCCTGCACAAAGCAGGATTTTATAACTCTGGCAGGAAACTTCAAGAGGGATTGCAATGCAGCGCAGGCCTTTCGCTGCTCAAGTCACTTGGAAAGCCAGGAAACCCCTGGGCTCCGGTTGTAAATGGCAGGGGTGCTGCTTGCTCCCGCGCCCCTGGGTGAATTTGCAGGGATTTAAGGTTGGGATGCAGCACAGCTCGGGCTAGCATCTCCCTGACGGCGTGGGAATCCCAGTGAGACTCGGCAAATGGAGTGGGTAGAAATCTTTCTGTGTTTTCAGGGAGCCTAATCCCACCTTGTCAGCTTGAAAAAAAATGAGGGAAGGGGGTTGAAAAGTTACTCGGTTTTCATTCTTCTTTATTTTTTCAGCGCCGCTCTGCATGCCTGTTGCTTTGTAATTGAATGTCAGGGTGCCAGGGGAGAAGCCCATTTGAGGCTGGCACCAGCTCTTTTGTGGTTGTCTGCATAAACTCTTGGTTGGCAGCGAGCTCGCCGGGTGTGAGATAAATCGGGCTGGGAGAAGGAGGAGAGGTGGGGAGAATTCGGAAACGGGGGGGGTGCTCGGGGGGGAGCAGCTCCTGGCTCCCCCAGAATTAGTGGATCTGGAGTGGTGGCTGGAGCACGGTGGGCTCTGCGGCCGTGCCCCTCGGTCACAGCGGGCAGGAGGGGCACGGCGGTGCAGGGAGGCAAAGATAGATGTATTTCTGAAGACCAGTACCAAGTCTTTTTTTTTTTTTTTTTGGCCAAAAGAGCAGCTTCTGTAAAATTGCTGCTCTTCAGTTTCTCGGGACTAGAAGAAACCCCAAACTTGAGGTTGCTTTGGACACACGGGGGAACCGTTGGGGGGTCCCGTCCTGCCCACTACCCCCTCGCAGGCTGGACTGTTGTTTTTCCCCCTCTGAGAAACACCAATAACTCTTTTGATGCCTTGTGGAAATAAGCAAAGCTGTTTGACAAACAGTCGGGTTGCAAAGCATGAAATATTTTCCCTCGGCGTGAAAAAACAGGAGATAAAGGCTCATGAATGAAAGAGGGGTATCGGGAGTAGGCTCAACGTCCCGAGCACGTGCCGGGATGCAGAAGGGTTGTTCCGTAATAGACTCTGAGGGTCTGCTGGGTCGCAAAGTTTTGTGGGTTTGGGTGAGGTTGGCATCGTTTCGACCGCGTCCCTGCTGGGGAACGCTCCCCCAGAAGTTTATATTTTTGCCTTTAGCGCCTTTGTTTCCACCCAGCGGCGATCCTGGCGTGGGATGCCACGGGGTTCGGAGCTGCAGGAGAGAAGGGTTAAAGCTTGCCTTCGGTTTCCTGCAAAGATGTTAGGATAAATCTATTAGCAGGGTTTAAACATCCAATCTGCCTCTGCCAGGACCTCATTTTCAGTTAGCCGAGTGATATATTTATTCATTAGCAAGTGTTGACATAAGGTAGCAAAATGTGTGTAAACAGAAAAGCCGCAGAACATGAATGTGCCATTTCGAAAGGAAAAGTTATTCCAATCGGCCAATAGGAAGTGATTAACGCTGCCCATCGGAAACGCAGAAACAACTGGGTTACTCACCGAAAAGTCCTCCTTTTTTTTCCTTTTTAAAAGAAAAATCCATTTGGCAGCTGAACTCTGACTAACGGGGCCGCGACAGGCACAAGCGGAGCCTGGAAGTCTGTTGTTGCAGGTGGGTTTTGCAAGCTCGGGGTTTCTCAGCGTTTCCTCTGCGGAGGGACCGAGGGTTTCCCGTCCCAGCATCGGTGCCATCTCCTGCAGCATTTTCCCGGCCGTATGTTGAGGATTTCTCTCCAGGGGCTGGCTGGATGGAAGAGGGACAGTAGGTGACGATGGGAAGGTGCGAAGCCTTTTACCTGGCTGATGCACGTGAGCCGTCTTCTCCCCTTGGGACCTTGGCTGGGAACGGTCCCTCCATTTAGACTTGGGCAACTGCATCTGCCAGTGGAGCTGGGAACGTGCATCCAGCAGGAAACTTCTGCCTTTCTGTCAAGCGTAATAGTGGTAATAAAAATACTTAAGTATTTAGTGCTCTGTCTTCTGAGTGCTTCGTATGGAGAGACAGGAATACCTGCACCAGCACGGGCACGGGCAGCAGTCGCCGGTGCCCATGATGATAGACTCATCGAATGGTTTGGGTTGGAAGGGACCTCTCAAGGTCATCTGGTCCAACCCCAATGCCGTGAGCAGGGACATCCCCAACTAGATCAGGCTGCTCAGAGCCCCGTCCAGCCTGGCCTTGGATGTTTCCAGGGATGGGGCATCGACCACCTCACTGGGCAACCTGGGCCAGAGATTCACCACCCTCATCGTAAACAATTTTTTCCTTCTGTCTAGTCTAAATCAACCCACTCTTCAGTTTAAGACCATTATAATGGGGATTACATATGGGTTTTTTTGGAGGTGATGGGGGCTGAGACAGGCTGTGTCGCTGGCTGGAGGAAAGCGGGGATGGACGGGGAGCTGGGGGTCCGCTGCAGGCGGTGAAATGCTACGTCAGGCTGTGTGTTGGTAGAACAGATCTGGCGCTCTTGCGCTCGCCGTAGAGCGGAAAGATCTGCCCTTGACAGCCAGGTTACCTGCGGGAAGGCTGTAAGTCCGGGCTGGTTTGCTCGTTCGTCAAGGAGAGGACTTTCCCTCTTCCTTACCCGGGATGGTTGCAGGGATGGGTGATGGTGGCTTGTGTGGGGCCGGGCTCACCCTGCAGTCCTGGAGGCATGTGGGAGCTCAGCATCCCTGATAACCCTGCACGAGCAGCCACTTGCGGCCGTGTTGGAAGCAAGATGGATAGTGGTGCCCCCAAATAATTCAAGCAGATATTTTGACCCATCGTTAAGTGGGATAAGGGGCTGCAAGCGGCTGTGTCCATCGTGCTCCTGGGTGGTTGGTCTTGGGGGCGTTGGAGTATGAGAGTGCAGGAAACCCACTGAGATGTCGCTGCAGAGCCACATGCCCTCCTGTGGCATCAGCTTTCAGGGGAGTTGGAGGTTTGGCAGCTTCCAGGAACTATTTGGCACCTTGCAAGGTTGGGCTGGTGGCCACCAGGAATAATTGTATGTCTCCGCGATGGTTTTATATTGTGGGAAGGCAGTTTGGGAGAAGATTCACATGCAGTTGGCTCGATCCTACCTCTGGTCCTACGACCTCTCTGGTGCTGTAAATAAAACAAGCCTGAGAACCCTTGGCAGATCTGTGGGTGATGGGAAGAGTGCAAGGATGAAACCAGCCGCCTGTAGAGCAGAGAGCTCGGGAGGGTCCCGCTTTTGGGCTTATCCCCCACCTGACCGTCATGCTTGGTCCGGACTCGAGGTGCATCAGCTCTGTGTCCTCTAAAGAGGCTTCAGAGGGTAATTAATTGATGAAGGGAGCTGGCCGTTGGATGACGGGACGCGGGAAGGGAGCTGACAGCTGTAAAGAAGTCAATAGAGTACGCTTGGGCTTTCCTTTGAAAGTGTAGTGTGGATCAGGGAGCGGTCCAGCTGCTTAGGGAGGCTCCGAATCTGTCCTTGTTTTCAGCCTCAGTGCAGAAATTCCAAGTGGCAAATGGATTCGGAGTCAAACCGGAGCAGCGCTGCCGTAGCGCCAGCATCGCCCCACTGCTAGGGCTACGCGTTTTAACTTGGGATAAGAGTCTCTCCTGCCATCCTGTCCAGCGTGCTAACGGAGGAGCTGGTCACGTATGATCCCTAGAGTAAGATAACGTGGGAAGGGCAAAATTATATCCTTTATCCCACGGGGACTCAGCAGAGAGCTGTAACCGGGGGCAGATGGAGCCCAGCGCAGGGCAGGGTGGTCCAGCCTGCGTTCAGAAAGCATCTGTAGCCCAAGCGGTTGAAGCCGTCTCAGGGAAAGGGCATGGGGAATCTTCTGTCTGGATGAGAAAGGGTTAAAAAAAAGAAAAAAAGCCTATTTCTTTAAAGCATAGAAAGCACGACAAGGCGTTTAGAGAGTGTATCGTATACAGTATTTCACAAGTAAGTCCATTTCCTGTCTCCCCTATTGTTTTTGGTTTGATTAAGTATATCCTGTTAAACTGTATATTCCTGTTAGGCCTTCTACTTTACTCTGATAAAATGAGGTTATGCAGACAGGCATTTCTTTTTCACTGGGATTTCAGGGATGAAATCTGGAAAAACGACTTTATCAGGAGGGGGAAAATTATCTCGACTCTCCTGGTGGTGGCCCTTGCTTTGAGATACAGCGAAATGATGTCATTAGGGAGCCCAGATTTGACGAAACCCAAAGTCCCGGGGCACCTGCCGAGGACCAGAAGTTTGCGAGAACTTCGTGGGTCTTCTCAGGCATGGAGTGTCCTTGAGCTTGTCTCCCTCCTGGTAGTGACTGGAAAGCTGGAGTTTGCCTGTTGGACCAGGGGATCGGTGTTGGCTCCTGGCTATTGTCATCTGGAGGAGCAGGCTTGGGATGGGACGGTCCAAACCCTGAGCTCCAACGCCTCCATGCATCAGGAGAAACCTCTAAAGGGGCGGCCGATCTTACCCTGCCCTTGCCCTTCGGTGGTGCGTGGAGGAGTAGATCCAGTTGCGCGCCTGTCCCAGGGGGTGACAGCGGGGTGTGAGATCTGCCAGCAGCTGGCGGTGACAAAAATCGAGTGGGGGAACTCAAAGATAGACCGTTTGCCGCAAAAGGGCGGCGATGAGACATTTCCGTTTCGGTTCCCATTTTGGTGAGTTACAGGTGTTGACTAAATTGGGTGCGTAAAGCCACGATTTAAGCATTTTTGGGAGCTCGCTTACATCAGAACGATGACAACCTTGATCTCATTACCTGGTGACTTGGCCAGAGAGGTGGCAGCCAGTCTGTAATTTTTGCTGGTCTATAATCAGTGTTGGCTGGTGATGAAGCACAGTGCACAGCCTTGATTGAGGCGGCGAGTTAGGGTGGATGCTTCTTGATGAACTACCGTCTCTGTGCGGACAATTAGTAATCGCTTCCTGCTAAACCCTTTGGAATGTGTGTTCTGCTCGTGGCAATGCTGGGAGCCTGTGAAGAACCGCCTATATACTGATTTTTTTTTTTTTTTTTTCCCCCTTCTTTTCCTCCGCTCCAGCAGATTGTCCAGACTCTGTGCCTTCCTCCACTGAAACAGGGGGAACTAATTGTCTAGCCCCTGGGGGGCTTTCAGGTAAGACATCTCTTGTTGCCCTTGATTTTGGCCGCGGGTTGCGTTGACCGAGGGTCCTGACGGAAGGCAAAGTGATGCTGGGGAGTTTTGGGGATGTGAGTCGTTGAGAAAGGCGTGCTCCAAGGGGGAATTAGGTTTCGTTTCAGTAGCAGCCGCGTACCTCTCATGCAGAGGATGTGTTGAAATCCCAGGCAAGGTTCTCCATTCCCAAAAGCCCGTATTTCCTTTGAATTCCAGCCTTACGCTCCATTAATTTTTGGAGCGAGGCAGGAAGAGGCGTGTTGGGGAAGGCGAAGTGATGTTGGCCGCCCGTTCGTTCGGATGCATGGATTATCGGAGCAGGTGCGGTTGTGCCTTGCAGAAGGATTCAGCATCGAGCTCTCCTTGACTTGCTGGTGGCACCTCTTGTCTCTGGGACCAGAGCCGTGCTGGGGCTTTGCTGCTGGTAGGGTAACCAGCATCCCACACCTCATGTGTGAGGCTCGTGGTGCCCGGGGAGGAAAGGTGACCCTGTTTTTCGCAGAAGACGTTGCAGAGGGAGTTGGACTAAATGATCCTTGTGGGTCCCTTCCAACTTGACATATTCTATGATTTCTCTCATTTTGCCGTTTGCCATCTCCTTCAACCTCCAGGTGCCGTTATGGGTTGGGGGTTCGGAAGGTGGTTTCCCCACTCCTCTTGGGCTTTTCATAGAATCCCAGACTGGTTTGGGTTGGAAGGGACCTTTAAAGGTCACCTCCCAACCCAACACCTTTTCCAAGGTGCGATGTCTCCAGCGCGTCATCTCCCAACCCGGACCGGCCAACTCTGTGGCTGGGCTCTGTCTCTACCAGGATTAAAGTGTCTGAAACCATGTACCTGCATGTACTCGCTGATGTTTGAAGGTGCTTTCCTTTGTGGGGATGTCTCCATGATTTATGATTTATTCATTGCCCTGAAAATGGAATTTCAGAAATAGGTTGGCGGCGGCCGCACGCGCGCGTGCATCTGCCCCTTGCCTCTCTCCAGGAATTGCGTTTGGTGTGGATGTCTTTAAGTGAGCCTTGTTTGTTTTTCTTTGAGTGTAATATATACCCTGTCTGTTATTTGAGAGGGGAGCATATTGTTTGTTCAAAGGCCCTAATGAGAATTAATCAAATGGAGGGGGACAGGGAACAGAGAAACTTGTCACTGCTTTTTTTTTTTTTTTAATGCAGAAGACTGTTGGGTTTGTCTTTATTTTTTTTGCTATTGGAGCCTATAGCTTTAGGGAAGGAAAAAAGACTGTAAAAAGAAAAAAGACAAGAAGCAAAACAACACAATAAGGATGTTGTTAGATCTTTTTTTTTCTTTTTTTTTTCCTTTTTCCTCCTGAAATACACCCGTTGCAGAGGGGAGGAGAGAGTTCAGTTCCACAGGATACCACATGAAATAAGCAGAGGAAGTACTCGCTTTTAAAAGGGGGCTTTCTGTAAGGTTCAGCCTATTGATAACATCTCGTCTGGCTGCTCTGCTCCCGAAGGGAAGGCGGGAGGTGGGGGCTTGGGCTGCAGGAAATAACACGGCTCGTTCCCGGTGCCTCCCGAAGGGCCGCGGGAAGGGGAGCCCCAGCTCCTTAATAGAGCCTCCTCCCCAAAAGAAAGCACGTTTCCTCCTGAAAATGCATTTTTTCAGTTATTTTATTATCTTTTTATTATTTCATTGGATTGGATTTTTTTTTTGTCTCCCTTATCAAAGGCTGTCCACCCCCCCACCCCACCCCAAAGCCTGGAAACAGAACCTTTTACGATCATTAACCGCTCTTTTTTCCTCCCCAAATGTAATTGTAGCCATTTAGTTTAATGAGGAGCTGATAGGAGAGTTGACTCATGAAGGGATACGGTTAGCTACCCAAGCCCTGAAACAAAGCCGAATGCCTCCACATGAAAGAGCATTTGTTTTGAATTTGCTCTGATTTACTGGCATCTCCCTTCCGCGCGCAGAAGTGCAGCGCTGAAAATTCCCAACTGGAGAGACCCAGTCGAGAAAGGAAAATAAACGCACTTTGCAGCAATCCTCCAAAGCTCACTTTCTCCTTTTTTCTACCCCCCGCCCCACATATTTTAGGTAGCAGAAGAGTCTATTTGAGTAGGGCTTTAATGAGTTATTGGTGGGGTACATGGGGAGCGCTTTGGCTTCATCTTACCCAAGTTTGGGCAGATGGGGATCGGTGATGCTGGGTGGAGAATCCAGCATCCCTCAAGCCCTCCAGACCAGGGCTGGATTTGCAGTTCCTTGATGAAAGGATGGCTTTAAGAAAAGCAAAAAAACCCTAATTTTGGTAGATTTGGAAGCTGCAGCAGGAGGCTGAGGAAGAAGACACCACGGGTGGATGGTGGTGGTGGGTTCCTGTAGCACCATAGGCTTTGGCCACCAGTGATGGGCAGTGGGTGCTGGTACAGTAGTAGTGGTGTTCGAAGTCGGTAGACCTGCCCTGACGTTTGGAAGCTGGAAGGGTAGGATTTAGTGAGGCAGATCGCTCTTGGCACTGAGAATTTGGGAATGGGGCCAGCCTGGGGTTCACAGCTACTCTGGCAGAGAAACCGCATGGAGGGGTTGAGAGGACGATGGCAAGAGGAGCATTAACAAGGGCATGGAAGCGAGTGCCCTGCAGCTCTCCATGAGGATCCTGTGACGATGAGGAGTCTCGGGTCTGGCCACCGCCGGGGGCACAATCTCCTGGACGCTGAAGGCAGTTTCATTGATGGATACCAGAGGCGCTGGAGGATGTGGGAGGGGGAGCGGCGTGGCCGGGGGGGGATGCACGGTGAGTGTTTTTCCCTTGGGATAACTGATCTGAGCCGCTCTTTCCCTCCCTCCACTTTCTGTTCTCCTTCCTGGCCCAGGAATACAATATTGGGTAGTCCTTCGCGCCGCGCTGGCGTCCTCTTCTCATCCCACCTCCACCGTCTCTTCCCCAGACATCCCGTTCTCCGGCTGATGCACCTCTCGCTCCTCCGAGGTGCTGGCTCTCGCTTCCATATTCTTGCCTTTGTTTTCTTGTATCTTTATTTTTCGGCGGTGACTCTGTGGGTAGGTCAGGACTCCTCGCTCATGGTGTCTCCCACTGAGATGGTTGCACTCAGGTATTACCCATCCAGGTCCTTCGTGTCCTCGACGCGGTTAAAGAAAGCAAAAATACCCCATTGGAGATAAAAATAATCTCTGTAAATAGGAGGCAGAGGGAGTTTTTCCTGTATTTTGAGCTGACTCGTTCCCAGCAGATGGGTTTGGTGATGACTCTTCTTTCGAACAAGCAAAGCCGTGCTTGGAGAGCCTGGAGGTGGTTGGCCTGTGGTCTGGTGGCATCTGATCGGTGGGAGCTGAATTCCCATACGACCCATGGCGGGGCTCTGAGGGTAGAAGTGAGGTGATGCCGCTTGACGGTGTTGGTGCTGGGTCTCCATGGGATGCTGTCCACCCAGCCTCGGACATCTCCCTCTTGATCCATGTGTGGCATGGGGCTTGTGGCTCTTGGCTCATGGAAGGTTGGGGTGCCTGCGGTGGGCGAGAAGGTGGCTCTCCCGCAGGACAGGTGAATGGTGCTGGATCTGCCGGCAAAGCGAAGCTCTCCAAGAAGCCCATCACGGAAGGAAAGCAAGATGAGCTGGCTTGTGTCCTTGCCACCTCTGCTGCTTTTTCTATTTATAGGGGTTATTAATAAAATACCAAATCCAAGAGTTTACCCAAATTTCAGACCAACCTGTTGACTTGCCCTGACTCTGGAGCCACCCCAGGGTCTCCTGGAGCCAGTGGGCTTTGAGCGATGGTGCTTGGTGGGTACAGGACTAAGGCTCTGCAAAGCTTGAGGCTGGGAGGGAGACCTCAGTTTCTCCCTCCCGACTCCTTTGCACTGAAAAGGTGGGGAAAAGACCTCCGGAGGCTGCAGAAGCATCAGTGTTGCTCCCTGCCCCAGCTCTCCCGGCGGTGGGACCTTGTCTGGTTTAAGGGACCGCTGGGCTGAGTGACATTTCATTCCGAAATCGCGGGCAGGCCGGGAATGTTTCACTATGCCTCTGATCCCCGCTGGTATCTGCTCGCCAGGGAAGAAGCACCTTGTCCAGATCCGGAGCTATTCGCCCCTCGAAGCGGCTCCCCATCGCTCCCCCGCCATGTAAACAGGATCCCGCGCCGTTTCTCCGGCAGAGTCCTGCTTGTGTTTTCCCATTCCCCCCTCCTTTCACCTCCCTCTCGTACAGAGTTTATAACCTCCTGTGAAATGCCTTTATTTACAAATTGGCATCCTATTATAATCTGAAATTGAGACATCTTCCTGTGGAACTAGGATTGTATATTTGTCCCAGGGATAAACAATTGCTTGGGAATTTTTTTTTAAGTCACTTATTCTTGGTTTATTTTTGAGCATAACGTCCTTTTAATATTTTTTTATTTGCTTTGAGCACCTCAGGGCATGGCACCCTTTCCTTCCCAGCCTCGTTGGAGACACGACACCCCCCCTCAGCTTACCTAAAAAACACCGTCCCGTCCTGGAAAGGACAAGGTTATCAGGGGTTAACGCCAAGATGACAGCACTGGAGCCTCTGGAGCAAAACAGGCTGCCTGCCAGACTAGGAGCCTCCCGGCTCGCCTCGCACATCATCTGACCGTGGCCGGCGGGGAGGAGGGAGCCAGCGCTTGGCACCGACCCCGGGGCTCTTGGCTTGGCCGCCTGCTCCGGCTCCTTTGGCCCCGTGGGGGTATTTTTTAAGGGGGATCTCGCCAAGTGGGGACCCCCCCAGGGACACGGCTGGGATAGCCCCCGTGCTGCCACGGGGATGCTGGGGGCATCTTCCTCCCGGCTCTTAGCTAATTAAAATCCCCCTAAAGCGAATAGGACCCGTTTAATAATTACTTTTAAGTGCTCTAGAGCCTTTTGATCCTTTCCTAGATACCATTCTAGGATGGGTTTAAAAAAAAAAAAAAAAAACCAAAAACAAAACGATGGCAGAGGTGCTCCCCCCATTAAATGCCGGATGTTCCAAGCCATCCCTGTACAGCTCCATTAAATTCATTTTTGCGGGTGCCGCCGGGTTTTCCCAACCAAACGGTGCCTTGAGAGCAGTTGACAATAAAACGCAAGAAGACAACCCCACCACCAGTGAGTCCTTCATGGTAGGGACCACGATGGGGACCGCTCGGGTTTTATCCCACAGCCTGGTGCTTTTTAGGGAGGACGGAGGAGAAAAAGGTGACTTTTGGAAGTTACGGTGCTGGGGAGGGATTCAAATGGTGCTCTGCTCCCAAAAGATGTCCCAGGGAGCGCCGGCAACTTGATCGCTGGGGACATTTAAAACTCGACGGGACAAAAACACTCGTAGAGGAGCAGTCCCGGGCTGGCAGGGATGCGGGCTGCATCGTTTCCATCCCCGCTGTCTGCCAGCGGGTATCACTTACACTAGAGGAACCAGTAACATTAACCACATGCATTTCCCCGCCGCCGGCATGGGGGGGATGCCTGTTTCTAACTGCGGCGGCCAAGACCGTAAACTTCGATGCTGGGTTAAAACGGGGTGCACCCTATTTTAGGGCGCACGGGGAAAAATGGGGTGCATGGAGCCCCCCAAGCCCTAACTGGGTGCTTTAAGGAGGGTGATGGGCTGGGCGGCGGGTGCTGGCCGGGGCCAGGCACGGGTGGGTGCCAGCCCCACCGCCGTCCCCAGCCGGCTTGAATGACCCACGCCGCAGCCTGGCCGCCTGCCTACTGTCACAAAGGAGCTTCCTTTCCAGTTTATTTTCAGCGCTGAGATATTATTAACCGCTGAGGCACGGTCTCTGTTCTAACCACCGTCGCTTTTTGCCTAAATCGCTTTCTTTTCACCCTCCGTTGGCGTGCCGAGGCCGCCGGCTTGGCTCCGGTGCCACAGGGGTACCGGCTGCGTCACGGCTGCTGTTGAGGAACGGGAGGGCACGAGCGGCCTGATCCTGCACGGGGCTGAGGTCAGGGAAGGGAAGGAGCTCGGCGTCTCGCAGGATTTCCACCCGCTGGCTTTGGATTAGCCCCTTGGTTTGGGTTTTTTTTTTTTTTTTTTAGTTTTTAACTCCTTTTGATAAAAGCTGCATCTTGGGTGTTGCAGGCTGCCTCTTTCTGTGCAGTTTATATTTTATTTTATTTTATTTTATTAATTTTATTTTATGTTCCTTCTTTTTCCTTTTTCCTTTTCCTTTCTCTTCCCTCTTCTCTTCTCTTCTCTTCTCTTCTCTTCTCTTCTCTTCTCTTCTCTTCTCTTCTCTTCTCTTCTCTTCTCTTCTCTTCTCATTTTACTTTTTTAATGCAAGAAAAGAGCTTTTCTGGGCAAGCATTGCAGGGATTTTCCATCCCCATCCAGGGAAGGGTGGGGGCTCGCATCCCCCGTGCATGGACCTGCCGCGGGAGCCACCCTTGGCGGGGGGGGTCTTTGCTGATGGGTTCGAGCCGTCAGCTCCAAAAGGCTTTTTCCAGGGGGTTTTGTGCTATTGGGGATGTGACGTGGTGTTTGCTAACCCCTTTCTCTCCTCTTCCTTTTTTATTTTCTTTTTTCTTTTTCCCTTGGTTTTTTTCCCCTCCCCTCTTTTGGGTAGCCATTTAAATATGTGATGATAACTTTCACCCTGTTAATTAACAGGAAACATTGGGACAAGACAGGAAATTACATCAGTCTTTTATGAGGAAAGAGCCAAGAAAAAAAATACAAGAAAACATAGTTATTAGTGAAAGGAAAGAAAGTGCCGGGGGAGGAGGAGAAAGAAAAGGAGAGAAAAGGAGAAAAAGAACCCATTCCATGGGCCCCGCTTTTCCGAGGGAGGCTGCTCTAGTACTTTTATTTTATTTTTATTACGTCGAAAAATATTTGACTAGCAGGGTCACCTTTGCTTGAGTGCGACGTTCGAGCTTCCCGAGGAATCTTTTTTTTTTTTTCATGCCTTTTCTCAGCTTCCTTCCCCAAACTGTGAGGCCTAGGAAGCTCTTGGCCGGGAGACTAATTTTGGTTTGGCTGCTCAGCCCTTCAAATTGGTCCCCACCCAGTGTCATTATCTTGGTTTTAACTTGCAAGGGGAAAAAAAAAAAAAAAAAAACCACCCTGTAAGAGCTGGCTCAGCCCTTCTCTACCCTTTTAACCTCGCTGCATAAAAAACCTCACAGCTTCAGCTCCCCGGTTGGGTTGTGCCGGCAATGCTGAAGCACCACGGGTGGTTGCAGGAGGTCCCGGTGATGCTCTCGGTGATGCTTCTCCATGTGCAGTGGCGGGTACCTGGCTCTGCGGTCCTTCCTCATCCTCCCTCGGGGATGAAGTAAGATGCCTGGCGGGGTGGTTGCAGGATGTCCTGGTGATGCTGTCGGTGATGCTTCTCCATGTGCAGTGGCAGGTACCTGGCTCTGCGGTCCTTCTCATCCTCCCTCGGGGATGAAGTAAGATGCCTGGTGGGGTGGTTGCAGGAGGTCCTGGTGATGCTTCTCCATGTGCGGTGGTGGGTACCCGGCTCTGTGGTCCTTCCTCATCCTCCCTCGGGGATGAAGTAAGATGCCTGGTGGGGTGGTTGCAGGAGGTCCTGGTGATGCTCCTCCATGTGCAGTGGTGGGTACCCAGCTCTGTGGTCCTTCCTCATCCTCCCTCGGGGATGAGGGAAGGTACCCAGTGGGGTGGTTGCAGGAGGTCCTGGTGATGCTCTCAGTGATGCTCCTCCATGTGCAGTGCTGGGTACCCAGCTCTGCGGTCCTTCCTCATCCTCCTTCGGGGATGAAGTAAGATGCCTGGTGGGGTGCTTGGTTTTGTTGAGCCACCTTTGGGCTGAAACCCTGGCTCCCGTGGGTTTTTCTGGCTTTTCCCTGAATACCTGGGCAGGTGAAAAACCAGATTTCTCCATTAAATGAGTAACTCAGAACCACTCAGGCTGTTAAGCCTTCGGAGCATCGTTGCAGATACGTACCTATACGTGTACACAATAAGTGAGCTTATGGATGGTTATATATATAGGTTGAAGATATGTGGGTTAAATAGGTTATATAGATATACATGTATGTTGAATATATTCAATATATTGGTTATATATTGAATATATTCGATATATTGAAAATATTCTCTATATATCTTGAATTATGTAGTGTGTATGTATAGGTTGATATATATTGATACGTATATTGAATATATCAAATATAATGGACATATAATGAATACATTGAATACATTCAACCTATATATGTAGGTTAAAAAATACATAGGTTGAATAGATCTTGTTTGTAGAGCTGCCAGCACTGCATCAATAAGAGTTGGCTTTGCATTGGAGAAAATCAAGTGTGGGGAAGGTGGTGAAAGTCCAAACATCCATCGCTTTTTACAGTCCCTGAAGTTGGCTCTGGATCCGGTGATTTTTGGTGATGGAAACCAATGGGTTGAATTTACAGATGCTAAAAATTGCTGGGTATTACCACCGAGGGGGAGCTTCCTCCGCGGCAGGTGATGCAAAATAATACCGGAGGGGTCGTGTGTCTGTTTGCACATCAGTGTGCAAGGTGAGGTTTTGAGTGGAAAAGGAGGGAAAATAGCAAAATAGTTGAGAAATTAAACAGGGAGACGGGGTGCTGCTCGCCCACGTGGGATGGCTGCCGGTGACCCCGCGGCTGGGCTCCGGCGGCACCTTCCCGGGCAGAGCAGGCAGAGTAAATAACTCCATAAAATCATCCTTCAAGCAGGAATCAAATAACAGGAGTTTTATTTGGAAAAGGAGTTAGGAGCCTGAAGTTACATCACTGCGTTTGAACTGATGAATTCATTTTCTTTGGAAGCCGGGCTGAGACTTTTTAGCTCATTATAAGGAACAAACCCATAAATCTTCATACGTGGAGGCCCGTAGTTTTCCTGTTCTTTGTCACAGCCGTGCATGGAAAATGTATCCTGGGTGTCAAGAGCACGAAGCCGTGACACACCTGAGATGTTGCACCAAGGTTGCTTTCTGGAGCAGCCGGTACGGTACTGGGCTTGCCGAGCGGCAGTGCCGAGCCCCAAATCCCCTGGGCTTTGCCCTCCGTGGGAGGATGCTGCTGGGTGTCGGTGATGCCCGAAATCCCCTGGGCTTTGCCGCCCGTGGGAGGATGCTGCTGGGTTTTGGTGATCCCCCAAATCCCCTGGGCTTTGCCCCCCGTGGGAAGATGCTGCTGGGTGTCGGTGATGCCCCAAATCCCCTGGGCTTTGCCCCCCGTGGGAGGATGCTGCTGGGTGTCGGTGATGCCCCAAATCCCCTGGGCTTTGCCCCCCGTGGGAGGATGCTGCTGGGTGTCGGTGATGCCCCAAATCCCCTGGGCTTTGCCCCCCGTGGGAGGATGCTGCTGGGTGTCGGTGATGCCCCAAATCCCCTGGGCTTTGCCCCCCGTGGGAAGATGCTGCTGGGTTTTGGTGATGCCCCAAATCCCCTGGGCTTTGCCCCCCGTGGGAAGATGCTGCTGGGTTTTGGTGATGCCCCAAATCCCCTGGGCTTTGCCCCCCGTGGGAGGATGCTGCTGGGTTTTGGTGATGCCCCAAATCCCCTGGGCTTTGCCCCCCGTGGGAGGATGCTGCTGGGTTTTGGTGATGCCCCAAATCCCCTGGGCTTTGCCCCCCGTGGGAAGATGCTGCTGGGTTTTGGTGATGCCACATGGCTTTGCTGCTGCCACCGAAAGCAGGGTGGGATAAGCACACAAGGAGCTTTTTGAGTGGTTTTTTTTTTTTCTTTTTTGTTGTGTGGGGTTTTTTGTTTTGTTATTTTTTTGTTGTTGTTGTTGGTTGTTTTTTTTTTTTTAATCTGGGTGCTGCCGACCTGCCCCGTTTTATAGCCTGGGGCAAAACTCTGCCGGCCTCCGTCTGCGAAGGGGGGTGCCAACTCTGCCAGAGCGCCGGGAGGGTTAATTACTTAATGAATGTAATATTCTCTATAATTGCTAAGCGTTATTAATCCAGAGTAAAGTGAGAGGCGAGGGGAGGGGTGTGTGCATGGCCAGGCTTGTGAACTCTGTCCAAACGCCGTCCGTCCGTCCATCCCTTGCTTGCCCCCTACCCGGGTAGGGGCTGGTCCTGGCTGTCTGTCGGTCGGTCCGTCCCTGGGCGGTGACCCTGCCTGTACGCGAGCGTGCTTCACCGCCTGCTCTTAGGAATAGGCGTGATTAGATTATGAAGGCAGACAGAAGTAATGATTAACTTTTTCAGTCTGCATGCTGTCTCCAGTCTGGCGCTGGGTGTTTTTTTTTCCCCCTAAGTAGGCCCTGGCCCCGCGTCGACAGGGTATTAGGTTGTAAAGAAAGCCAGGAGGAATGAAGGCAAGGGAGGGAGGGGAAAGAGAGGGGGGGAGCCTTTTCCATCGGATCCGGGACTGGAATTTATTGGCAGGAATGCAGTAAATGCTCCAAATGCCAGCCCAGCTAAACAGTTTTCATAATTGTTACGGAGCGGGGCACGACGAGCGTGAAAAGGACTTTTGTTCCAACCCTGCTTTTTCCATGGGTTTACATCCCTGCAAGGGATGCTGCTCTGGGAAAGGGACCTGGGGGGTGGTCTTTTCTTTGGGGGGGGGTTTAACACATATTTACGTCTGTTTTCAGTCTTTGGGGAGAATTCTAGGTCGGTGTGCTGCGGGGAGAGGCTTTTTTTTCGGTATTGAAATGAGAGCGGCAGCGATGCCGTGTGTGTGCGTGGAATGCAGTTAGGGGGAAAAAAAAATCCTAACACACATCTGGGTATTAGGTATCCGTTTGGAAATCCTAGACTGCTCTGCTTCAGTTTTTATTAAGGTCTTTACAAGGTTTTTAACGTGTAACCCACATAGCTACATGTTGTCAGTGGAGGGCTGTGGCTTTCCTGGGGGCCGTATCCCTGCTGTCCCTGGGGCATCGCCGGGTACCAGGCGAACTCCCCTCCCTTGCAAAAGCGGAGCTTTATTTTTAATTGCAAAAGCATTTTAAGGTCTTCATCCTCTAAAACCAAGCTCGGTGGCAGCGTTGAGGGGGGCTGTGACCCTGGGGCTGCTGTGGCCTGGTGGCTTCAGCATCGGTGTCGGTGATTTATCCCGGCGCTGGAAAGGTGATGGGCAGGATGCTGTGACGGGAGCCTCCAGCACAACCCAAGCCAGGAGAGATATTTTGGCAAGCTCATCCTCAGGTCTGATTTGCATCGTTGTAAGTCAGGAGGAGCCCTTTGTGTGCTGGTTTCTCCTTCTCAGAAGGTTTCTGGTTGAGATCTGGGTTGGGTATGGGTGGAGAAGAGGTGTGTCTTGGTAGGTGCTCAGAACGAAGCACGGAGGTATTTGCTCATCTCCAGGAGCTGGGGCTGGTACCAACCCCGAGTCACTTGGTGGTCGCATGGCAGCATCTCCTGAATGCTGGCTTAGCCTTCTTGTGTTTTCCAGGGGACCCTCTTGGCTGATTGTCATTAAAATGCGATTATTCCGGGTTGCTATCAAGGCAGGGGAGGAGGTTGGAGGGTGCACGGAGCTGCGGAGCATCCTGCACCATCCAAGCCAGCAAGTCCTCCCAGGACATGCCCACCAGCACAGGAGAACAGCAATGGGGACACATGTAGCAAAAATAGGTTTTCTGGGGGTTTTCCACATGGACCTGCATGCCCTCATGCCTATCCGGGTGGCCTGGGGGTCTTAAAAACCCCATGGATGTTGGCAGCACCCCTCTGGAAGGGTCTTCCCTCTTGAAGCATCCCTTTGTCCCACCCAACCGCCAAGCTGGAGCTTGGGGAAGGGATTCCCGTCCTACTGCTTTTTTGAAACAGGGGAAAAGTTTTCCCACACCTTTGAGGGGTGCAGAAGGAGAGGCAGATAAAGAAGGTTCTTTAAATTAAAACTTCAAAAATAATTAGACTGACTGTATACTAAACAACAGCAAAGAGGCCCATTTACTGTAAATATTATGAATGGATTTGGCTGGCTTCTTCATCCCCACCCTTCCTCTAAGGCTTTTCTCTGAGCTGAGTTGAAATTCGGCCTTCAGACAGCACGGTACTCTATAATTTGCATGGCTGATGAGGCCTGAAGCCTGGTACGGAGGAAACTGGAGTCAGCTGGCTCCTCTCTAACCGCTGGAGACAGGCAGACAGGCATTTTTGGTGTGTGCCTGCGTATTTCCCCCCCCCGCCCCCCCTCGCTTGTAGCTGCAGCCTTGCTTGGCTTTTAAAGAAAATGGGTACAAAAAAAGGTTCTTCTCTTCTCGAGTCGTTTTTAGCCGTGGTAATTGATTAATCACCATAATTAGACAGTAGCAGTGACTAATAGGATGTTTATGAATCAGATTTCTGGTTTAGTGGACTCCATGAACTCAGCAGTTTCACTTTGGTTCTTTCTTTGCTGTCCTTTGATGCAGGGGACATTGGGGAGCTGGGGTTCCTTCACACGTATATATTGATCACCCTATATTTTTCAAGCTTGGACATCCCTCCTGGGCCAGCCTTGGCGTTTGCCATACTGCTGCCTGCTCTTGAGGCTTTGTAGGTCTGCAACAACATGCTTGCAGGGGCTCTTTCTTGGTTTGTTTTCTTGCTTTTGTGTCCCATCCCTGAATTAACCCTCAAAGGTCAGGGCTGGGTTCCAGGCTGGGCAAAGGTAGACTCAAGGCGCCACCAAATTGGGGTGAGAACCTTAGGGGATGTCCTTAGGGATCAGTCACCTCTACCCACTGTCTAACCCGACCTCGTTTTTGTCCTGATTTCACAAGTGGGTTTCCCAGCCGTGGTGAAGGTGATGGAAGTTCTTGTTTGGGTCACCATGGGA
Source organism: Morus bassanus (assembly GCA_031468815.1). Classification (NCBI taxonomy): domain Eukaryota; kingdom Metazoa; phylum Chordata; class Aves; order Suliformes; family Sulidae; genus Morus; species Morus bassanus. The sequence continues at coordinate 84,361,076 of CM062600.1, read as the reverse complement.
CCGAGCAGAGCGCTCCCAAGCTCATAGGTCGCCGCTAATGTGAGTCTGAATGAAAGCCCTGGTTACAGATATTGGGAAATCCCAGACAACTTCCTCTGATGGCTTCTGCCGAATTTTATCCTCCGTGTCCCCATCAGACTCGCAAGGTTTCAAATCTGTTGGCCACATCTCAGCATCTGGATACCAGCTCTTAGAAGAGTTCAGCAAACTGAAGTCCTGGGGGGAAACTCAGGTGGACATTTCTTTTCATGCAAGGTTGACTTACTTTGCTAGGAGCAAGGAGCCATTTAAGTGATTGGGTGGACAACTTGTTAATAAATTAAAGGAATAATCTTAAAGCTCTTTAGCCTGCATGACTACTGTATATGTTGAGTAATAAGAGCTGCCTAATTGGACATAGACACAAATTTATGGTCTAGCCTGTCAATCTGTGGATTAAGGACTCCATAAGTACCTACTGACACGAGGGGCTGTAATGGCTTCTAAAGAGATGTTATGGTCTATCGTGTCAATAATCCGCAGATTAAGGGCTCCCTAAGTATGTGTTGACGTGACCGACTGTCCCAGCTCTTTGGGGGCTCTTGTGTTGGCGCGGCGGAGGGACCCCAGGGGCCACCTTGGGCGGTGGCATCCCTGCAGTAGGTAAGGGTTTATTTTCTCTGCAAACAACAGGAGCTTAACACATGAACATCCTCTAAATTAGCCTTTCAGAAATCATCCCAGCCATCAAAAGCAGGGGGAGCTGAGGAAGCTGAAGCTGTCTAGCCCTTGTGTGCAGGGAGATATAAAAGGTTTGGGGCAAACATTGCCATGGGTGGTGTCTCCAGGATGCCCACAAAACTCCGTTAAAGGCACAAACAGCCTTTTCTGCAGCATGGTATATCCTTTAATTTGGCTTTTTTTTTTCCTTTGCTTTTGCAAAGCATACCTGGAAATCTGGCTTTAAAGGATTTTTCTTGGGTTTTGTTTTTTTTTTCTTTTTTTGTTTGTTTGTTCCCCCACCCAGGTAGCCTGTAAATTGCCCAAGAGGCTAGAAAGGAAGTAAAATTTCCCTTTTTGGTGCCTGTTTTTCTTTGCTTTGATGAGCTGTGTGGTTCCACGTCGTAGTTGGTGTTCTCCTCACCTTGATGTAATGCCTGTTCACTTCTTGAGTAAGAGTTCAGGGGTGTGTTTTCCTTGAGATCTGGCAAAAACAGCACTTGCCAGTAACATGAGGGGCAAAACTGCAACCGGAGTGCCCCGAGGTCCCTGAGGACCCTCAAGAAGACCTGCAAAAACCCATAAAAAGCTGTAGGGTTTGTGTCTCCGTCTCTTCCATCTCGATGAGCAGGAGGAGATGGTGGGCATGGCTCTGCCTCAGGCTTGCAAATGCCGCTTAAGGTCAGCCAAGAGAGATTACCGGGCGTGAGACGCACTGAGCTTGGTCTCAGCCTTGGCCCCAGCCAGATGACACGTTGTGCTGACACCAGTCCAGCCGATTTTTTTCAAGCACAGATGCCACCCGCGTGTGCTGACGGATAAAGGAGGAAGGACCATAGGTTCATCTGTTCGTCAGTGGTGCCACATCGCTCGTTTTCCAGCAGAAAGCTGCCCCCTGGGAAGCCAGGCAGGGATCTCACTACCCCTCCAGGTCCCCTTGCTGCCCCAGGAGCTCATGTCTGGGTTCTCATCCTTCTAGGAAAGATCCATAAGACCAAACTCCTTTTGGTGCTAAGATTTCTTGGTGGACATCTACATTAATTTATCTTTTGCCTTTACCCATTTGTGTTGGGTTCTCAGTCGTGTCTGCAGTGTCACCTCTGCAAGTGGCCCAGGTGAAGGTACCACAAAACGTGAGCAGTCTGATCCAGTTGAAGATGTCCCTGCTCATTGCAGAGGTGTTGGACTAGATGACCTTGAAAGGTCCCTTCCAATGCAAATTCGATGATTCTATGAGTCTGTGAAAATGAGGAGACCTTTGTTAGCAGTTCAGGGTAGATGATGCCATTGTGAGTATGGCATCAGGGTTGATGTTTGGTGGGGAAATCCAGCCCCAGGGATCACGGAGGAATGAGGGGTGGGTGGCGGTGTGATGGTGAGAAGTTCAGGTAGAGCATGAGAAGATGCTTTGGGTCAAAGCTGCTCTTTAAAAAAAATATCTGTAAATATATATTTAAAAAAAAGTATAAATACGTACTTTGAAACCCTTCTACAGTTGGATAATTTAATTTGCATCTAATCCTAATATCATTGAGGAAAGATCCAATTACAGCCATTCAAAAACCTAATCAGGAGCGCAGTTGTATTCCCATTTTCAGCAACGAGTTGTTATTATCGCAGATATCAGTGACAATTTAGATAGCTCTTGACTTGATCAGATGGGAGTAGTCCCGGCGGGTGAGATAGCTCAGTGTGTGCTAAACTTGCTGTTTTCTTTAGAGGTCGGTTGATTACAGGAAAACCTTTAGCTATGTCAAAACAAAACAAAGCAAAACAAAAGATCCCCAGCCCACCTCCCCTCTACGTTCATGAACTTGGCACCGGGACAAGGCTGAGATCCGAAAGCCGGCCAGGAGCTGTGTTGGTTTGTTGGTTTTTTTTTTTTTTTTTTAATTTTTTTTTTTTTTGGGGTGGTTTTTTTTTTTTTTTTTTTGGTCTTAATTCAATTTTGCTGAAATGTTTTGGTTCTTCCTAAATGAAAAAAGAACTTTTTCTTCCCAAACTCCTAATAAAACTGCCGGAGCTCGGAAAGAAAAAGTACAGATGACATAGTTTCATCCTCTTAAAAGTGTTCATGTGTCGAGGAGAAAAGCCACACCAGAAATTTTCCGCCACTTCCATGTGGGATGCGAGTCCTCCTGCCACAGCTTGGGAGAACCACGCGTGGGGCCGTTACTGATAAATTTGGGTGTTCCCATGGTGCAAATCTCCCATACCCACCTTCATCTGGACCTCCTAGTTTCAGCAGCTTTTAATTTTTCGGGTTATTGCTCCAGTGTCCCATCCTCCAGGATTTCTGTATGGATGTCACAATTTTCTGCAGCATCCCTCCCCGGAGCGGGATGATGCCCCGAGCCCATGGGCAGTGTGTGCACACCTGAAGCTAGAGAAATCCTGGCTGTGGCCTTTTGTTGAGCAATTTTGGGCAGGACTTGATGTTCACGAGGGTCAAGGCAGGTGGTGGGAAACCTCACAGCCTCTCATGCTGGTTGGTGTGTTGGGAAGTAGCTGGGATGGTGCTTCTGTGGAGGACGCTCCTTCCTCTCCAAGGGATGCGCCAGTAAAAGTCAAGGCAGCCCTTCAGGAGGGTGTAAAAAATACAGAAGAAAAATCAGTTTTTCAACGGGAATGTGATGTTGAGTAACGTGGTTGTGCTGGGGCATCGCCATCTTAATCACCATCCACACCACACTTGCAAAAAATGTTACCCCAAACACTTTGGGGTATCAGACTATTGCCTTAATTGCTCCCCTTCGTGCAGAAATGTGCTCTGCTTTGGATGGCCGTTCTCCGTAGACCCAACTATAAGTGATCAATAGGACTAATTCCCTAAATTCCTGAGGGCAGACTAGCTTTATTTTCAGTTATTTATATGTATATTTTTTTTTCACAATAAGCTTGCACAATGCGCTGGGGGGAGCCTGATGGAGCCCCTAGGCAGGCTGTAATGCAAACCATGGAAAATAATAATAAACCAATGATAGCAGCAAATGGAGGGATGCTTAATAACAAAATAATAGCGTGGATGTTTATAGCATTAAACATTATCATTGTTTGCTGGAATATGGGAACGCTCCCAGTTTGCTGGGAGTTTTCCAGGCATTTAGAAAGGGATGTGTTTGCTCCAAGGAGCTCGTAAAAATGATGCTTTTAACTCAAAACAAGAATCCCAGAGCGTTTCTCAGCCATTTCTGGGCTGTCACGCACGAGGACACGTTGAGGGTGATGTGGCTGTGAATTTCCCAGGATCTGGGTTTTTGTGTGGGTTTGCGGCAGGCAGAGGCAGGAGTTGGGTCCAGATGAACCCGGCGGGGTGTTTTGGGGCAAAAATCCAGCTATTTGCTTCATTTGCCCAGACCCATGGTCATTGCCACCAAAAAAGCCTTTTGGGGAGAAAAATCTCCATCCCTGTAGGAAGCATCTCTATGTCATTTTTTCCTCCTCTCCTGTGACCTCCTCTCCTGCAACCTCCTCTCTGCCTCAGCCGCCCGAGTGATGCCACTGGCTTTTCCCACCCCGTCTCCCGGCCGATGCCAGAGCCAGGGAGGCGGGTGGCAGCGGGGAGGCTCCGCCGGGGTCCCAACAGCCATGAAAAGCGGCTTTGGTGGCGGCTGGCAGGGAGGCCTGATCCTGTTTATCCGAGCTCAACCTTTATATTCTCATGGCTTTTTGACTAGACATCCAGTCAACAGCCGAATCCCGCAAACGGAAGAGGCTCTGGCATATTTATACTGTGTGCTGGCATTGGCTCCTTAAAAAAAAAAAAAAAAAAAACTCCCGGATTACCTAAGACTTGTCCTTGAGGTCTGGTCACCCCATGTCATTGAAAAACCTAGTGGGATTCATTCATGAACTTCCAGCCCTCCATAAAGGTCTGTTCATTCATAGCCAAGGCAGTTTTCTTTTTTTTTTTTTTTTTTTTTTAGTTTTTTTTTTTTTAGGGTTTTTTTTTTTTTTAAATGCGTTGGCAATTAAATAACTCTTTGTAAGCGGCAATGAGCTACTTGTTAAGTGGTCTTCACTAATGCAAGCACAAATATCAGGTGAAAAAGTCTTTTTTTTTCCCCCGCCTCCTCCTGAAAGGGATGCTTTTATGTTCAAATAAATAAAAGCCTATAGGAATTTCAGCGGGGTTCAATGGCTGTTGCTCCAAAATTCCCTCAACTGCGGTAAAACAAAAACCGAGAAGCTCTGAGCATCGCTGGCAGGCAGTCGGCGGGGAGGGTGCGGCGGAGCGGGGTGATGCATGGTCGATATGGGGACGGATCCAGGAGCATCGCCCCCCCAAGATCCAGGAGCATCGCCCCCAGATTCCTTTCTCTCCCAGGCACCCCCTCCCCCCACCCCCAATTCCTCTTTTTCCCAGGCGGGTGGGGGAAATGCCATCCTGGGGGTGTTCCTTGCCCCGCTGGGTGCACCCTTGGGTGGGGGGCACCCCATTTGGGTTGGGGGGGGGGGAGCTAACCCAAGCCGCCCACCCCGTCCCCCCTCGGTCCCTTGTGCAGTGCCAGGTTTCAGCAGGATATAAAGTTATCCGCAACAAAGTCTTGGGAGGCACCGAAAAGGGGAGGTGGAAGGACAAACTGGGGCACACCTCAGCGGATGCTTTCCCAGGGACCACCCCCCCGCCGCCGGAACCCCCATCCCCAGTTTCACCCGGGAGCGAGGGCCCCTATTTTGGGGCGTACGCAGTCAGGCCCATTTTTAGTAGCTGCCTCCAGCAACTGGAGAAATATTTTCCTCGCTGGCATAGAAATGAGGAAATTAAAAGTGTGTGGCTGGGCTTTTTTTTTTTTTTTTTTTTTTTTTTTTTTTTTAAAAGCACAGTGCGGGGCTTGAAGCACAACTTGGAGACAGGAGGAAAAACGCCTGTGCTGGGGAAACAGGCTTATTAATAGCAAAAAAATACAGAAAATAGGGCAGCCAGCGTGCCGCTGCCGTTGCTCATGCTGGGGTGGGGGGGAGATTTGGGGGGCTGCTAAGGTGATGCAGGGAGAGTTTTGGGGTGCTGGGTCACCCACCATCCCCAGTCCCATAGCTGCTCCCATGGTGCGGGGGTTTATTTTGGTAGCGCTCGCTAACTTGCATTCCCAGCTTGGTTTTTTTTTTTTTAATACTTTTTTTTTTTTTTTAAAAAACATAATTATAGAGATGAATAGTTCCCAGGTCTTAACATGCCTACCGAGGCTGGAAGGAATTACCCGCTGAGCAGCGCCGGCCTGATAGGGATTCTCCGTCAGGAAACGGGGCTTTTTCACATTTCTCAGCTCCCCCCTTGCTTTTTCCTCCTACGTCATATCCTTGCTGCTCGCACAGGGTAGCTACGGAGTTGAAACAAGGGCTACAGGAACAAATTTCTGGGTTTTCTGGAGGTTTTTTAGGCCGTTTTTGTTAACAAGCGTGAGATTTCTGGTCCCCACCCTGACAGTGCTTCCCATGTGTCGGGGCTTCATCCGACATCTCCATCCTCTACATCACCCATGCTCTGCCTACGGGCAGGGGAAAGCCCCGTGAACTAGAGCAGGCGAGTCCTTGTCCCCTCCGGTCCCATGGGGTGACCTTCAACGTGCTTTTCTTAGCAGCATCTGATTTTTTTTTAGGGTCTGTGCACAGTAGATATTTATGGAAATGGATCCATCATCTTGTGGGTGCAAATAAGGGGTTTTAGGGTGTTCAGTCTTGCTGGATGCAGCTGGCTGGAGCATCTCGTCTCTTGTTGGCACTGAAGGTGGTCCTAGTGATGGTTTGGGTGAGGGATGGCTGCGTCGCAGTAGCTGCTGGTGGGTCTCGAGCCACTTTTGAAGGTGGACCTGGTGATTTAGGACCTATAACTCTAACCAGAGCTAGGCACTGAAGCAGCATGGGAATCCCCCAAACATGGGTCAACTTTAATGGTCTTAATAGTGGCCTTAACACGAGGCTCTTGGAAATGGTAGACGTGCTATGGGCGTTGGTGTGTGCACGGAGGGCAGCATGAGGACAATTGTGTCGCTTTGGGGTCGTATTACCCACCCCGGTGCTCAGTTTCTCCTTTTCTTCCTTTTTTCTCCTGTTCTGTAGATTCCCAAGTTCTTCAGGAGCCGGGGGATCGGTCACACTGGTGCGTGGTGGCATACTGGGAAGAGAAGACGCGCGTGGGTCGGCTGTACTCTGTCCAAGAGCCCTCCCTGGATATCTTCTATGATCTACCTCAGGGGAATGGTTTCTGCCTCGGACAGCTCAACTCGGACAACAAAAGCCAACTGGTGCAGAAGGTCCGCAGCAAGATCGGCTATGGCATCCAGCTCACCAAGGAAGTGGACGGCGTGTGGGTGTACAACCGCAGCAGTTACCCCATCTTCATCAAGTCGGCCACACTGGACAACCCCGACTCCAGGACGTTGCTGGTTCACAAAGTGTTTCCAGGTTTTTCCATCAAGGCTTTTGACTACGAGAAGGCGTACAGCTTGCAGAGACCCAACGACCATGAGTTCATGCAGCAACCATGGACCGGATTTACTGTTCAGATCAGCTTTGTGAAAGGCTGGGGCCAGTGCTACACGAGACAGTTTATCAGCAGTTGCCCGTGCTGGTTGGAGGTTATTTTTAATAACCGATGACTCGAGACAGAGTGGACTCATGACATTTATACTACTTTGCTGCTATTATTTCCTTCTGAGTGCTTGCTTTTCATGCAAACTTTTGTTTTTGTTTTGTTTTGTTTGTTCTCCCCCCGCCCCTCCCCGTTTTGAGAAATAGCTTATGGAAAGATTTTTTTTTTGCCTTGGGTATTTTGATAAATACATCTATTTTTTAAAAGTGTGAATGACCAATAACTCAGAAGGGCGAGAGAAGGGTGCGGGGGGGAATGGATTGCATACGATAATTATTTCACGCCACTGAAAGGATTATCCTATGTGATCGATGGATTCAGAAGCCACTTGCTATATGTTACAGCTCCTTCTCTTGGATAAAACAACAAGATACCTGTATTTTTTATGCACCACCTTCCCCTTGCCGCCAGCCGTCCCCGGTGACGGCGACACAGAGACCCCTTCCCCAGCGGTGCTAACCCCACGTTGCCACCGAAGGATGGTGCACACCCTTCCCAACCAGGTCTTTACCCACCCTTTTATTTTATTTTTCTTGTTGCTGGATTCACGTCTTGTCACTGTGTTCATCCTTCCACTGCTTTTTTTTTTATGGTCATGGATTGATGCAAGGGGAGAAAACAACGGCGGAGAAACCTCGTGCATGGCCCGTGCTTTATAATTTGAGCTGAGATGCGAAGCGACAGAAGCCTAAGCCTAAAAGAAAACCAAACCAAACAAAACCAACAAAACAAATGAAAACAAATGGGAAAACAAAAGAAAAAGTGTTCACAATAGTTGGTCTGTTGTAACCTGCTTAGATCAGGTTATCCCGGTACCATCCTATCTGGAAATGCAGTTGTGCTTTCATTTCTTCTTGAATTCATACACGAGTATGATACTTTTACACTGTTCTTAGCTCAATGAGCATGTTTAGACCTTAACATAAGCTATTTTTCTAAATATAAAGGTTTAAATGAACAAGAGAGCATTCTCATTGGAACTTTAGCATTGTAGTGCTTTGGAAATAAAACACACAAAAAAAAAAAGGACTCCTTAAAGAAACCCTGAGATTTATTAAAGAAAAAAATGTATTTTATGTTATATATAAATATATTATTACTTGTAAATACAAAGACGTTTTATAAGCATCATTATTTATGTATTGTGCAATGTGTATAAACGAGAAAAAAAATAAGAAAGATGCACTTTGCTTTAATATAAATGCAAATAACAAATGCCAAATTAAAAAAAAAAAAAAAAAAGAACACGAGATTGGTGTTTTTTTCTATGGGTGTTATCATCCAGATGAATGTTTTTTCTAAAGGAGTTTATGTTCCATTAAAAAATAAAAACGTACACTTGATCCCAGGCTGTGCCGAGTGGCTTTTTTAGTGGTGGGGATGAGGCAGGCAGGAGAGATGCTGCTCTTAAGTGGGTAGGTACCGTGTGGGGTTGGCGGTGGGGGCACCCACCCCAGCCCCATGTGGGACCGCTCCGGCGTGGGTAGCACCCAGGTAGTGTCACTCCTGAGCTTTGGGCTCCGTTGGGCTGATTCGGTGCACGTGGCTCTGGGCTCTCCGGCTTGGATGCACCCAATCAGCCCAAGTCTGGAGGGGCTGGCCAGATGCGGGCAGGCTGCACGGGGGTGCCCAGCTCGCTGCCCAGAATCTGCTGGGGTTATTTTTGTTATTTTTTCCTTATAATTTCAACTTGAAAGAGCCTCCATGCTAGGGACCCAGTTCCCATTCGACACTGTCCCAGTCCCTGAAATACCAGGGGTAGCCAAGTTTCTGTGCTGTCCTGGGACATGGGTGGCTCATGCCACCAGGTGAGGAGGAAAATTGGAGGAGAAGAGGGGAAAGCCAGTCCTTGGTAGGTTTTCCTCAGCCTATTTCCTGCCCCCTTCATCTCCCATGCATCTGGAAATAAAGGTTATTTTTCCTTTCACCCCACTCACCATGCCTTCAGGCGTTCACTGCTCCACTGTGTCACATCCCGCTTGCACATGTCCTCTGCCAAGGAGAAGGTGACTACAGCTGGTTCCTGCCTTTTGTGGAGAGGGACCATGAGTGGAAACCACTAGAGTCCTGGAGACTGAAGGATGTGGAGAAACAGAAGGTCCAGATGGGCTTGTAAGCTCCCTCCAGTGCCTGGACCCCAGGAGCGTGACTTCCAGCTTGTGCTGTCCTTCATGTGGTTGATGGCCATAGCAGTAGCTCAGGCTTTGTGAGCATCTGGACTGGGTTCGTTCAACACTGTGCCTTTCTGTTCAACAGAGATGTGCCCAACCCAGAGGGATTTATTGAGATACAGTATTTGGTTTGCTCTGAATGGACTGTGCCTTCTGTTGGCTTCATGGCACTGAGCCCATGAATCAGCTTCAAAACGGCTTTTGGTCATGTGCAAGATTTGCATGGGAGTTTCAATTTCCAGGCTCGCTCCTCTTGTGCTTCAGATGGGAGTCAGCATCAAAGGCTGAGGGCATGAGGAATGTACCCACCCTGTCTTGCTTGATACGCACTAAGAGACACCTGGAACGGCAGATGTTGGGACAACGTCACCTATGCTACAGTTTGGCTCATTTCCTTTCCCTTCTGCACCAGCAGACTTGAAATATCCAGTAATCGCCTCATACCTTCGTGGTCCAGCAGCCAACCTAGCACTGATGGCTTGCAGCAGAAACTCAAGGAGGAGTGCTCCCACCTGTGTCCTTGACATCCACCCAGGCAACGCACCATCAAAGGCTCTACAGATGAAGGATGAAGCAGATGGCTGTATTTCAAAACCAACTGTGAACTCCTCTGAGCCTTTGTGGCGTTCATCTGCGGGAGCAAGGCTGTGCAGGCAGTAGGGACCTGGGGTTAGAAAGAACTCTCCAGGTCTAGGAGCCACCAGTTTGATGGCCAGGCTAGGGTTATGGTCAGCTGGCTGAGAAGTTGGCTTTTACTCTGAAGTAACCAAAAGACAGAGAATGTTGGGCTCACTTGTACTTCTCCCACCTCCAAGCTGTTGTGCTGGCAACTAGGCATGGGCCTTTACCCAGAAGAGATGATAGTTTTGTCCCTGATGTATGACACCAAAGTAGCAACATGGGCACACCAGAGGACTCTGTGCTAAAGAGATGTTTTGCAGATGTTTTCACCTTGTTCCATGAGGTACGTGCCATATCCTGGTGGTTAAAGCCCTGAAGCCAAATTATAGCGCAGATGACGTTGTCCCTTGAATTGAGATCTGGGTTCTTGTCCCCGTTCATCAGTCCATCAGATGTGACCATATCATTTCAGGATTTCAACTTGTGAGATACAAAGGCTACAAACTGTTGCTCCTCCTGAGAGCTGAAAGCTGAGGGTGGAAATACTGTACCCCTAAGTGAACACTCTTCACAGCAGCTTTCCAAAACACATAGGGCCACAAAAACAATCAGAAGGCTGGAGCACCTCTCCTATGAGTTGGGGTTGTTCAGCCTGGAGAAGAGAAGGCTCTGGGGAAATCTTATTGCTGCCTTTCAATACTTAAAGGGGGCTTAGAAGAAAGATGGGGACAGACTTTTTAGCAGGGCCTGTAGCGATAGGACAAGGGGTGGTTTTAAACTAAAAGAGGGGAGATTCAGACCAGATAGAAGGAAGAAATTCTTTACCATGAGGGTGGTGAAACCCTGGCCCAGGTTGCCCAGCGAGGTGGTCGATGCCCCATCCCTGGAAACACTCAAGGTGAGGCTGGACGGGGCTCTGAGCAACCTGATTTAGTTGGGGATGTCCCTGCTCATGGCAGGGGGGTTGGACTAAATGACTTTGAGAGGTCCCTTCCCACCCAAACCATTCTACAATTCTATGATAATGCAAAGAAGAAAAATGATCTAGCAAAGCCCAGAGGCTGGCTGTGGAGGTGTCCCTATGATGGGCACAGTGCAGGTGGGCTGTTGTATCACTTGCAAGGTGCAGTGAGGGTCTGCTGGGCCTGGGATATCCTCCACACACCCCATTTTACACATTTTCCTATGTGACTACCCCTCGCCATGGCTGGAGACATGTTGAGCTGACTGGACCTTCAGCTGGACATGGCTTTCCAGTCAAATGTTACAGTGATTGTCTAGACAATAAGCTGAAACACCTTGCAGAGCACTTTATTTTATGGGATCTTTACTTGCATTCATCTGTCAAAATAAAAGACCAGGCGACGCTGTTCACAGTAAGAAAGCTGGGAAATAATCAGCAAAACTATGGCTTTTCAATGCTATTGCAGCTTTAGCTAAAATGTTCCAGTCTTCACCTCCTGCTGAGCTAATTTTAGCACTTATTCAATGCAAAAAAAAAAAAACAACAACAAAAAAAACCCACCAAAAAACCAACCCCCCCCAAAAAAACCCCAAAAAACCCCAAACACACACAACAAAAAGCAACCCAAAAAGAACACGACAGAAGGATGCCGAGCAGCAGCTCATCTGTGTCCCCATTCACCCAGAGTTTGTTCAGCTCTAGGGCTGGTGGATGCAGGGTGGGAAGTAGTGTGAAGGTTAAAACAGACTGGAGGTTAAAGGAGGAAGAATTTCCCCTTGGCTGGATTTTGCTGATGCTGTAAATCCATCTTTAGGGCTCAGAAAAGCTGCAGCCACATAAAGCAAAGTGCTGACTTGGTATAAACCTGGTCCGATGTGGTCCTGCTGGCGTTGTGCTGTCTGTCCAGAGACTTCATCTGGTTGTACCACTCTCACTTTACATGAGTCCCTCTGCAGCTGGCGCAAAGCCAGGCTTAAACACACATGCTTACATAAACCCCAAGTGCTGGAGGTAATTGGTCTGAATTGAAGTTATGTGGCCACTCTTGATCTGGTCAAATTTTGGATGATCCAGTAACGCCCAGATTAAGGAGCAGAACCACAGTCCCGACCTGCCCTTGGACGGAGGAGCTCTGGGGGAGGGCAGAGCCGGCTCCTTCCCAAATGAAAACGCTGATGTCTGGTCTTCAGGTCACTCCTGGCTAGCAACATGATGTCCTTCTTGCTCCATGCCCACAGCACCTCAATTCAGGCACCTCTCCAGGTATGAGCATCCCCAGCTCCATGGACATCCATAGGCATCTTCCAACAGAGCAGTGGTAGCTCTGGGACCTCACGTATCATCAGGCTCTGTATGGCTTAGCTGTGGTTTCCACTCTTCCCTCCTTGGAAATCACCTTACAGAAATCTCATTCACTTAAGAGGCTCAGACATGAGCTGGTTGAGACAGTCTGAAGTCCTGATTTCCCAGTGGATGGTGGGACTTGTCTCCCTCCTCTTTGTCTTATAAAAGGATTCCTCTGGAAATTTGGGATGTCTGAAATCAGTCTGTTCTAGTTAACTGTACTCTTGCTTTGGACCACGGCTCCAGCATAATCAGTGCTAAATCTTCTAATGATAGACTGCAACACAGTAAATTACAGCATGGTTGGGCCTTTTTTTTCCCAGTGTTGCCGGGTGGTAATTGAAGCGTGCAATAAAGAAGCGTCAAATGATGTAACTTTTTGCTGCTAAATCATACATGAAATATGCTGGAAGTGTCAGCTGCTGATAAAAGATAATGTCTATGATGGCTGATGTACTGCAAGGGAGGGAGGTAAAACTCCACCATCCTGATATCATGGTTTTCCACATGGGAAAACCATTTGCAAATGGCTTTCTACTGGGATCATGGTGCTGAGCCATGATCCCTGTCTCGCTTAGGTGATGCTCAGCATCTGACCCGTTCCCCATCCTCCCCAAGGCACCTGTGGGCTCTTGTCTTGCAGGTTGTTTGCAAGCCCATTAGGTGAATGTGATGGTTATGGGTTGGTGGCTCCAGACAATTCAAAAAGTGAGTCCTTGGAAAAATATTTGCTTTATGGTGGTTGTACTTTACTCTCGCTCTTTACTGGTGTAAAGTTACCCCAGTGGAGCTTAACTCAGCCTGCTCAGTTGGCTCTACGTACATATACATGCATGTCCTGGTCTGCAAGGGCTTCTGGAGGCAAAGTGGTGAAGAACTAGCTTAAGATGAATTAATAAGACCCACTCATTTGCTTTGTGTTGTCTACACGTGTTTAAAATTACACCCTGGTTTACCGGGCACATGGTTGGAGACAAGATGTCAAGGTGGGTATACGTCTCTGGTGATTTAAGGGAGGAGCTGGAACAACTGATTGGGAGAAATGTTCACAGCAAGAAGTGGTGGACGGAGCTTCTCCTGTACCATTTGTACAACAGTATGGACTCACATGGGGTCCTGGGCCTTTTGGGCCAGGCATTATAAGGAGAAAGACCTTGCCCCAAGCAGCCTGTGCACAAGCGGCAATGAGAGATGTTGTGCTGGGGATGACAGCAAGGCCAGGATTGGCCCTGAACCCCCAACCCATGGTTGGAGAGGTTTATCCTCTGTGACCCCACTATGTCACCAGGCTTTGACAGGATGACACCCCTGCTCGGCCTTTGCACATTTGCACAGCAGAACCAGAGGGACATCCCTGGGCACTCCAGTGAGTCATTGTACAAAGCTTTGGCTGGCTTGAAGATGAAATGAAACAAAAACTGAAACACTTGAGAGGCTCAGGTGTCTCTTGTGGTTAACAGGGAAGTCACCGCTGTGTCACGTTTACCAGCTGAGGTCCCTGTCATCAGATTCGGTGGAAAATCCCAGGACATTTCCTCTTCATCATGCTTACTGGACTAGCATCATAGACTGCCAAATTTCTCCTGGTGATGAATCTGACCATTCTCTTTTTTTTCTTTAAAACACTCTAGTTTCTGAAAGCCAAGAGGCTCCAATGCTCACACGTTCCTCTGGCTGTCAGCTGCACACCAGATAACTCCTGAACCTCGTGACAATGTCAATCAAGTCTGGAAGTGTGATGGAAATCTGAGGGTGAATTCAGTTCCCGCTTTCAGAAACAAGAAAGGTTGGGTGGAGGGAGAAGACCCAAATTAGCAGCTGTCCTGGAGCAGAGGCACGTCGAGCTATGCCACGACTCGCCCTCCTTGAAGGACCCTCTGGTGAGAACAAGGGTGTGTTTTGCCATCCGGACTGGGGCAGAGGTCCTTTGGTGGCTGGGCTTTTGAGATGCTCATTGGATCAATGAGTGAGCAAAAGCAGGACTGAGCAGGAGCAGGACTCTACCTCAGTGGTAGAGACACCCTGTGCAAAGGGACGACATTGATGTCCCAGCCCCGGCATGCGCCTGGTGCCACGTGCAATAGTGAGATATTGCAGAGGATGGGAAGCCCATGCATTCTCTCCTGTAAACTCACACCCATTTGAGCTGAAACAAAAGGGGGTCCCCTTCCCTCCTCCACCCACCCACCCACCCGCAGCTCAGTCTGTAGGTACCGTCAGGAGGTGAGGGCTCTGAACTCCTTCAGCCAAGAGGTGTTGAACCCCTTTGAGCCCACTTGAGCCCAATGTTGTGGGCAGACACTCAAAGCTCCATCACTTACAGTCTTGCATCTGTGCAGGGTTAGGGCTAAAGGAAGGGAGGTTGAGGCCCGCTGGGTGTTAGAGCAGCTCTGAGAGTAAAATCTGGCTGGTTTCATTAGCTTTCAGTGGCAGTGAAGTGTTCGCAGTCTTTCTTCCTATCAGATGGGAACAAAGCAGAGTAAGTCAGATGACAATACGTGTGCTGTTGGTTACCAGGATTACAACACACATGGGAAAAAGGAAAAAAATCTCATATATTGCAAGGAACTAACTATTAATTTTGGTGTAGTGGCAATATTTAGGACTGGCATTACCATGGATATATTTATATCCTCTGTCCTGTAGAAAATGTGTAAGTTATTCTGAGGCATGCATGTGTACCCAGAGCTGGAGCTGGGCCACCAGAGACCTCTCGGGAGTTGTTGCGTGAGAGCTGAGGGGGTCCCCTGTTATTCCCTGCAGCTGCCCAGATGAGAATGCCAATCTGAATATGCTTAAAATTAGGAAAAATATCACATTCTAATCCCAAAGGTATCTGTTTTGCACAAGGCACCCTGCAAAGAAAGGAGTAGGACAGCTCAGGGTCCCATCAGTGAAGGGACCCAACTGACCCCCAGTATCACACCTCCTGAAGCTTGTTAGCTCAGTTTAGAGTCAACCCCCAGTGAAAAATGGGTCAGAAAACGAGTTTTGCCTCCCATCAGCAAGACAAGCCAAGGCTGAGAGCTTGCAGGAGGGGGAAAACAGAAAATGAAGCTGTTGCAAAAGGGGTCCAGTGAAAGAAAGCAGAAACTAGGTGTCAAGGCACTTGCCAGAGCCCAACAGAGGTGAAAGAAGAGCAACCAACCTTCTTGATCTTAATGGGAGCTGGGGCAGCTGGGAGGGTGGTGGGACCCTGCAGAGCAGCAGGTGGGCAGGGTGCTTGGATGAGGGGGCCGCGGGAGCCAAGGAGGAACATTGGTGCCAACCAAACAAAACCCCTAGAGCTGCCCCAGCACCCCAAAACACCCCACTGGAAGTGGTATTTACTCCTTCCCCTGGAAGCACAGGCCCTGCGGTTTGATTTTTCCAGCCCAGCACGCCATGGGGAAGCTGGGATGAATTTAATGGTTGGAGAATTTTCTGGTTTTAATAATTGATCAAGAGCAAGCAGTGGGACAGAAAGGCCTCGTGCAGCGACTTGCTGCCTGCGGGGTCCCCGGCCGAACTGCTTCCAGCGGGGAGACGAAGTCGAGCAGGGCTGGAGGAAGGGAATTGCCTCTGCAGGATGGGCTATTAAGGGCTTAGTGCCTCCACAACCAGGCAGAGGGGATTGCTTTCATCTTCCTGCCTACAACATCTGGAGCCTGGACTCGTAAAACTTTCATTGTTACTTTAACCCTTCAGGCCCCTTTTTTAGGGCTTTTTTTGGGACATGAGGCTGCAGTTGGTGGAGCACTAAGCCCAGGCAGCAGCATCACTAGTCAGAGGTGCTGCTGGCTCCGTCTGCTGCCCACGGATAGAGGGACGGTGGGGTCTCAACCCACAATTGGGATCATCCCCTGGAGACCTCTGGCCTGAGAGGAGCTGTTGGGCTAGACCACTCACTAGCAGGCACTGATGTTTTAGTAGGTATCCTACAAAAACAACATTTCTTGGGACTTTTGAAGTCTTTTGCAGAGATGCGTCACCACTCTTGGCAGCACAGCTCCGGGGTTGGATTGATTTTCAGCACAGTCAACCCCGATGCTCCTAAACCAAAGTCTTTCAGCTCTTGGAGGTCACGCTGAGTTCAGGAGGCAAATTTCTCACCTGGGGCATACTTTTGTTGCAGGAAAACAGATCTCTAGATAGGGACCTGCTTTGTTACAGAAAACCGATCTCCAGATACAGACCTGCTCGTAGCTTGGGAAACTCTAGGAGGACAGAGACAGGGTGATTTTGGTGTTCAGAGCTCAGAAGCTTCAAACACATTCAGCTCCTTCCAGTAGAGATGGACAGTCCAGTAAAAGAACCTCAGCTGAGGCAATAAGCACGGGCTCATGATAAGGCAGAATTCGAGGAATGTCTAAAATGGGCCTGAAAGTGGAGATGGTTGACACGAAGAGCAGGAAACCACAGGGAACAGCAGATCTTGGTCATATGTTTCTGCCCCAAAGCCTCAGCTGCTTTTTTAACCTCTGTGGAGGGTTCCCACCCATGGGTTCTTCTTGGTGGCTCCTGGGTGTCTACCAGAGGCTCACAAACATCTGTGAGCTCCAGAAGCCGTGTGGGCATGAAAAAGCTGAAAGCACACACAACCCTCCAGTCCTCCAACTGCAGGAGGAATTTGAAAAGTGAAGGCTGAAGACTCAGAGGCTCGATGGGTGAGGAAAAAAAAAGGGTTATTAGGAGCTACCCTGAGTTTTAGAGTCAGCCTGAGGAGCTGGGTGATTTTTTCTTTTTTTTTTATTTTTTTTTTTGATGGTTGGGTTGGCAGGGCTTGGCTGGGCTCTGGGACTCCTGATGGGAGCAGCTGAGGGACAGCCCCAGGCTTGACATGCCCATGGATATACAAAAGCTCCTCCATCAGGCACTGAAACTTCCTAACCTGAATGATGTGAGACATTCACCTGGTCTAAGTGAGTTGCACTGGGCTGAGTGATGGGGAAGGAGGAAAAATGGGAGACCTTACACAAAGACAAGAAGTCACGCTGGATATGGATATATCCTTCCATATCCATCATCTCCTGAAGCAACAAATTTCTGCCCCTCTGTGGTTTTGCTTTGAGCAATTGTAGCAAAGCAAAGACCTCAGGGTCTGCCCCAGAACCCTAAAAGCTAGACTTTAAGCTTGGTTTTTGGTATCTGGTCCATGGGCATGATGTCTCCCTTGCATCTCACGGTTCTGCAGTGGTCCATGGTCCATGGTAGCCTCGCTCTGCCAGTTCCTCCCACTGCTGCAGCCTTTTGGATGCATCCCTAAGCTTGTCACATCACAGAAATGCTCTGAACGACTTCAGGCAAGCTGCTTCTGCCTCAGTTTCCCCTTCATCCCAGTTATCAGTCCCTGCTCCTTGGATGGCATCTGGGATGACTTTCCTCCACCAGCAGAAGTTGTTTATTTTAGAGGCTGGTGATGGCTTCTCCCCAGTCTATTTATACACCCATTGCCCAACTGAGTGCTGGAGATGAAAGCTGCGTGGCTTCCCGAAGGAGAACGCGCCATGGGAAGGGTAGTTGCAGCAGGCACATTAGTGCTGCCGCCGCCGCCGCTGCCGGTGTTTGTAAAACCTCCACGCCAGGAGACATCAAAGAGGGTATGGCACCCTCGGCTCCCAGGCAGCGGAGAGGTGAAATGCCCTTCCAGTTCAGGCATGCCTCGGAGTTTGCTAAAAAAAACCCACTTCTTATTAATCTGCGATTGAAACTGTAATTATGTCATCGCTCTGAACAACCCCATTGGCAAGTTAGGGCACGGGGAGAGCCTGAACGGTCGAGGCTGGCACGCTGTGCACCGTGCACAGTCCAGCCTGGCCTTCTCTTCTGCGCTCGCCATCGGGGTTATTTGGGCTGGCAAACCCCCGCTGTGGTCCGTGGTGTCCTCTCCAGTGGGGCCAAAATGCGTGCCAGGGTCCTGGGGGGCAAAGCTGCTCGTGGGAGGCGTGATGGACTCAAGTGGTGTGTGGTCACCGTCCCCCTGCAGCACTGCTGCAGTCTCGTGGTTGGCCCCATCCTCGTGTCACAGATCTGGGTGCCCATCTATCGCCACCTCGCCTTCACCCTGCCTTCACCAAGGTCAGCTTCCTCCATTTCATGCCTGAACTGGCATCCCTTTGCAAATGCAGGACTCAGCTGCTTCTGCAGGGTGCTTAATCCAGGCAGCAGAGACCCTCAAAGCAACCGGCATCTCAGTTGGGGGGTGCCTGAGTCCCAAAAGGGTCTCAGTTTCTGATGCTGCTGGACTACTACCTCCCTAAATGCCACCTTGGATGGCTGGTGCTGCCCCTACACCGCGCACAGCCGCAGGAGCCAGCACGCACGGGTCATCTCCCATCCCGGGGATGCTCAGCCCTTCCTCCACCCAGGGCTGTTTGACCCGGCAATCCCCCAAAACCACATCTCTGAGCTTTTATCTCCCCAGGAACTTCCACCTCTTCAGGTGCCCCTCATGCCCCAGGAAGCCAATCCTGCTCCCCCAGCCCCACGCTTGCCTCTGTTTGCTCCAAAAATGCTGGTTTCAGCTTTCATTGCTCTCAGATGTTTTTTGGACCTTATTAAATAACATTGCAAATGCTGATGTTAATTAAAATTCCTCTTAACCGCTCCCTGCTCACCCTCGTCTTGTAACCCCTCCTTAAAACCTCATTCATTTTTGGGACCTTCCCAAGCCGAGGCTCACCAGACCCAGCTTTATTCAGAGTGTTTCTCCATGCCACATGCCTCCTCCATAAAAAGCTCTGAGATGTAAAGCACTGCCTGCTTTTTTCTTCATCACCATCTTACTATCATTTTGTCTGTCCTTGGAGCTTAAGCCTGAGGAACATCAAAAGGATTTATCGCGCTTACGCTGGTCTTTATCTGTGCCAGGAACGCAAGAGCCTGCGCTATCGACAGATACAGAACATCTTGTGGGAACAAGTCTTTGCCTCCCGCTTTCAGGGTTGGTACTGGGTACATCTCTCTGAAAGATGACATTTTAGGAACTGAGCTCCCATCTGTTCAGCATTGGACCTTAAATATCTGGAATAATGCCTACTAAATCCCTGGGGCTTGCTGTCAGTTTTTTGGCCCCCTGTGTTTGCGGGGTGTGTGTCCTTCAGAGATTTGTTAGCCTTGCTGGAGGAGAAGACGTCTTCCCTGCAGGAAGGCTGGTCTGCAGACAGGGGAGAAAAATGCTAAAGGGAGACTTTTCCTTAAATTTCAAAATGCAACCCAATCAAGGATGAAAAATAAACTGAATAAGAGAAAATGGGGCTGGAAGAGAGCACTGAAAATCAGCTAATCCACCCCTAAACCCAAGGGCAATTCAGCTATCCTTAAACTACTTGTGATAGGTGTTTTTCCAACCCAATCTTCAAAATCTCAAGTGCAACTCTACTATTTTTTCAGGCAATTTTTTTCTAGGCCTTAATTATCCCCTCTTCTGGCAAACTGCCCTCTGTCACCCAGGCTGCATCTTCCTTCCCGCAGTTTAAGCCTATGACTTCTTAGCCCTTCCTCTATGATTATGAAGAGTTTATTTCTTTTCCCTCAGTAGCTGTAGTTTACAATTTACTATGTCCCCTCGCTGTTTTTTCTTCTCTAGACTAAACAACCCCAGGTCCTTCAAGCTTCTTTTTTTGGGATATCTATTAATTTTCTAAGCATTTCACACACTCTCCTCCAGACTCCCTCTATTCACCACCCTTTACTAAATCATGATCTAGCATTCATTAGGCATTACTTATTCAGGTAAATGCTATTTATTATAATATCTTTATTCTTCTCATTATTACAGAATATAATAGCTGTTGTCCAGCCATCTGCCAGCTCTTTATGGCTTTGCAGAGGTGAGGGACGGGTGTGTTAAGAGCAGTTATTCTCAGCACCAAATTGCAATAGGACCATAGGGATCTTGGGGGGGTTTAATGAGAACCAGTTCAGCGGTTCCCAGACTTCCCAACCATGGCTCAGACGTGCCTGAGGACCCCGTTCCCAAAGAGGTGTGAAAGGCACACCAGAAATTTGTGGTTCCTCTGAGGTCTACATGGTTTTGGGGAAACCCTGGACTGGTCCAGTCCTGACTTGCAGGGTCCCGTGGAAAATCAGGGTGAAGTCCCCGGATTTGTGCTGGGCAGGGAGGAGCACAACAGCCTGGCCAGGCATTAAATGAAAGCGGGGACCAGAACACCACTTTTTATCTATTTTCAAATGATGTTTTTTCCCCACAAAGGCATTTTGATAAGAAAAAGTATTGTGTGTTATTTATTGCAATTAGCTCTGGGTATACAGTTGACTCTGCCGAAGATAAGGGCCCTGGAACGGCAGAAACAGCATCACCAGTGAGATAAGCAACAGACATCAGTGCACAGCGGGTTTCCGTTTCAGACGGAGGACATCAGACCCCCTGCTAGAATAAAAACCTCCAGCCTTACTCAAACACACACGGCTAGAAATACTTTTTCCAGTTGAAGACCTGGCCTGGGATCTGTACGACAAAGCAGCAAATTGTGCGTGTGCTGCATGTCTGCTAAGGATGTTTTGAGTGCAAAAAGGGATTTTGAAACAATGCAGTGCACTTTTCTTCCTGATTGACAGGTATGTTTTTGGTGGAGACGGCTGCATTCGTTGCAGAGGTTTTGGTCAAAGAGCTCCATTTACTTTCCTGCAGATTTTAATTCAGGCCATTTGAGAGTAAAATACACACTAAAATACATCTAACTATGTCTTCACTAGCATTTTTGATGGTATCAGCTCCATCAAGGGTGATGATCCCAAATCAAACTTTCTGAGGCTCTGTTTCAAGCCCACCGTTGCTTAAAACAGTGGGAGGAGGTGAGGTGGCCATGGAGTGGACGTCATTCTGGAGTCGAGGCACCTCCACTAATGATGGGCAGAGCAGTGAATTGCCCCCAAAGTCCTGCTCTCCGGAGCAACACGTTGGATCTGGGAAGGGGTGGCTGATCCCAGCAGAGTTTGGGCCTCTGAGAGACTTGATCGTGTCCTGTGAGCCCATTAGTTGAGAGGGAGAAGATGCTCAGCCTTTAGGGAAGCAGAAGGCCAGGATGGAGGCATGAATTTCCCTGCGGGATCCTGGTGGCTTTGTCACTCCTTGCTTCACCTTCCTCCTCTCTTTTCCCCTCTTTCTCCCTCCCTCAGGCCAGGACAAGATCTTTTCTTTTATAAGTTCCAGGTACCTTTGTGAAGTGACCCTTAGACCAGATCGTTTTAGGTAAGCGAAGCCCCCGCCAGCCACTGCCGATTAATTATTACTTCCATCCTCCTGCTTCCCAACCTTGGAAAACTGCTCTGTATTGGGTAATTCCTTTTTTTTTTTTTTTTGTTCACAAATGGACAACAGTCAAAATATAACTTACTCTGCGCTTAAAAACTTTTTCCTACCAAAACTGCAAGTGGAAGACAAGAGACCCCTT
This sequence comes from Morus bassanus, assembly GCA_031468815.1. Classification (NCBI taxonomy): domain Eukaryota; kingdom Metazoa; phylum Chordata; class Aves; order Suliformes; family Sulidae; genus Morus; species Morus bassanus. The sequence continues at coordinate 84,339,290 of CM062600.1, read as the reverse complement.
TAGAAAGGGGTCCATGGGTGGAGGGATGCCCATGGGGATGTCCCACCTCAGAGGCGTTGGTTAATCTGCACCAGGGCAGCAGTGTTTGGGAGCAAGATTTCATGGTGACGTTAGTGGCCTGGCAAAGGGACGCGGCGGAGGCTGGCTGTTACGACACTGAGCACTTCAGCCCTCGGCACAATTTCCACTGGCACCTGCATCGGGAGCCAAGTGGGAGACCTTTGCTCAGCTTCCTATTAACCATTTAGTTTTAATTAAAGGTATTCACCAGTCAGCTGTCACCGACCAGCTGGGAGGTCTGTAACCATAATTTCCACCTATTTTTTTTCACTAACCTGGCTATTTTTTTGGTATTGCAGAGGAAAGGAGGAGATGGGTGCAACGGGGTTGCTTAGGAAAAGAGGTGTGAGGTTGTGCTGGAGCTTTTGGGGAGGAAAACCCTCATGCTGCAGCGTGCACAGGGATAAAGGACTGAGAGATGCAAAAGCTCCCTTAGTCCAGCCTGAACTTGAACACTCTCCCTGTATATTATTGCGAATGGCCGGATTTGGGTGTGCACTCCCAAGAAGGAGGGTGAATGCATCACCCCAATCTACCCCAAGTGCTTCGGTCCCGATGCCACCCAGCTGTCCCAAAGGGCTGGAGAACTCGGGCTGCCCACGTTGTGCCCACCCACCGGCCACAGGGCTGCAAGTACCGCTCCGACGGTGTCCCTGTGTCCCCCCCTGGCGCTGACATCTGTCCCTTGTGAGCTGGGGCGGGGGGACAGCAGCAGGGTGAGCAGGCTGCTGGCGGGCCCTTATCTTCTTCCTCTGCCTTATCTGCTTCCAGTAGGAATTGAATTGGGAACGGGTGCCCCAGGAGCGAGGCGGGGAGCTTGAAATGGAGCGGCTGATGGGGGCGGCTGATAACGGTGTTTCCTGGAGACGGAGCACTTGGGCAAGGACTCCTAGAAACAGCTCACAGGGATGGTGAAGCTGAGATGGGTGAGATTAAAAAAAAACCCTCTCCAGCACTGGATTCCTCATCTACCTGCAAAACAGCTGGCACTGAGATCCTATCTGACACCTCGGAGGCGAAACAAAGCTGCGAGAGACCCTGAGGACCTGGGATGACCCTGCGAGGCTGGGGAGGATGGACAATGCTGGTGGCCAAAGCTGCAGCTCCCGTGAACTGGGAGTGAACAGGGTGGCTCGTGCAGCTGAAGCAGCACAAGAAAGAGGGTCATGGCTGGAGATCAAGACTTGTCCTAAAAACCACCCCAAAGCAGCAAGGTCAGGTAACTGCCCGTGGGGTGAGTGATGTGGGTCAAGCCGTGGCAAATACCCCTTGTAGGCAAACACAGGTACGGTCCCCTGGGACCAGCGATGCAGACACGGGAGGGATTTGCACTAGGGCAACCCACCGCCGCGTGTCCTCATCCCATGCATAGGTGGTCCCCCGTGGTAGGGTGCAAATCACCCCCCCCCCCCCCCCCCCGGTGAGACCTTGGGCTGATGTGGGGTTGGGGTTTGCACAGACGAGGGTGACAGTAAGGGACAGAGGCCATGGGTTGTCATCCAGAGACTCCGGCTGAGCGCCCTGGGTGGAAAGCCCGTTGGTGCCCTGCCGTCTGGGCTCCCTTCCAGGCTCGTCATGGGACTCCCAGCAAATCCCCCGGGGCAATCCGATCTCCAGGACGCCAGGCACCTATCCCTCCCTCCAGCACGTCGGGTTTTCCACGGTTTAAGGTGCCAAAGTTCATTGACAGTCCTGGTGGCTTGGCCACACCCAGAGTCTGTGCCACCCTTCGTGGGACAAAACAGGTCACCCAGTAAGGAGGAAAGAAAACAAGGTGGAATAGGCATAAAGCCACTTTGCACCCATATATAAAACCCTGTGTGTGTGTGGGGGGGGAAATCACCCTCGTGACACATCCTACGTAAACACCAGAGGTTATATTGCTGCTAGTAGATGTTAGCTGGTTTTATTTCACGGAGCAGTCAGACTTGATGATGAAACTCTGTCTGAAGCTTCATGGAGACAAATGACACATGTTTCCCAGTAGTCCTTGAATGGCTATCAAATGTGTCATAGTTAGGAGCCAGCCTGGAGGGACTTTTTCTCCAGTAGCTCCTATTCCAGGAAATGAGTCTGCCCTGTGCATTCCCTAAATTTGTCAGTGATCTAGGAGGCATCTTTGTTAAAATTAGAAGGTCCGTTTTGGTAAAGTTTCTACTAACTCTTGAGTAATTTAGGAGGTGAAATAACCACTCGGTAGAAGTCTCCCATCTGTTCTGCGAAGAGATGATCGGCTCCTTGGGAAACACAACTTGCCCAGGAGTGATGCGGTGCCATTCGTCCCTTTGCAGTTCTGCTAGGAGTCTGATGTGAGACCTTCACGGCTATGTCCTTGTGCTGCTGCTTGCACCAGCTCCCACGGCCCAGAGGGGACCGTCACCCCCCCTCCCCCCGAGTGAGATGCACAGCCCCGTACGTGCTCTCTGCACCACCCACACACCTTCGCATGGATGCCAGCAGCTTGCACAACCCACGGGGGCCGCGGTCAGGGACGTGGAGCACGGCTCCGGCTCCCAGATCCCTTGGCGCGCATCCAGGCAAGCAAATTCATCTCCGCTATGGGGTGGCCACAGGAAAACTGAGGATTAGGAGTAGCGTCAGGTCCATATGAGCCCCTTGGCGATGCTAGAAGGTTGATTGGAGGCCCAGCTAGTTGGCATGGGCCAAAACTGTGCCAAAAAGCCCTCAAAGCATCCCCAGTGTGGAATACTGCCGTGCTTTCGTACAGCGTGGTACCCACCAAAACCACTCCATTTTTCCCCTTTGCCTTCCCATCCTGGGCTGGGCTGGGACAGACCCAGGGCTGAGCTAAGGGTGGCACAGGGAAGGCTTGGTCAGCCCTGCACTACCCCAACCCCAAATATCTGACATGAAATAAATGACTGTGGCAGTATTTGAGCCACTACATGACCATCTTGAACTGGAAATAGTGTGAGAAGAGCCTTTCCAAGCAGATGAGGCAGTCAAACTCCAGCAAAATCACAGAAAGAGCAAGTTAAAAAGAAAAAAAAAAAAAATCCAGTGCCCCCCCTTTGCCTCCCTCCTCGTGAACTCTTTTGAACTTGGAAAAACCAAAACAAAACAGGGCTGAGTTCAGCCTCAGTTCAAGTCATAGATAAAGTTCAACCTACTTCTAATTTTATCCCGATAGTTCCCACCAGAAAATAGGCTCCGGCACGGCACCACGGGGGTAAGCCAGCCCTGACCCTCACCCCTCTGCCAGCCCCCCGGGTGTCCCCAAAACCCCTTGCCCACCAGCTGCCGTGTCCAGGTGGGACAGCGAGCACGAGGCCACGTGTGCCAGCCACCCCATGGGAGCATCTCCTGGAAGTGGCCATGGTGCATCACCATCCCATGGGGCTGGTTGTCCCTTGCCGTGTCCAACCAGGGCCACCCTGGGCTGGGCCAGGTCTCCACGTGATGACCGCTGCTGGTCTTGCCTTTGCTCAGGGCTCCTCTGGGTTTTTTTTTTATCATTGCTTCCCTTAGGATCCGTGCTTTGGTCCAGTGCCACGGGGGCAATTAGGTGAAGGGGAGGAGTGGGTAATTAGGGGAAGAATTGGGAGGCAATGGGTTGTGCATGGAAGGGCAGGAGGAGCAGGGGGATATGAAGCTCCCTGCAACGTCCTCGCAGCATTTCCATGGGTGACATTGATGCACGTGGCGTGGTGGTGATTGCTGGTGGAATTTTGGGATGCAAACTTAGCACACCCCAGGCGAAGTGTTCGCAGCAGCAGAAAGTGATAAAAAGGGAGAAAATCCTTGAGCAAGGTGCTGGGGATCTAAATGGGAACTGCAGGGACCAGGGATGGTCACCTGTCCCCAAAAAAGTGAGTGCAAATGGGGACTGGCACAAGAACAACTCATCATCCCTGAGGAGGAGACATCCTCGGCTGTGGAAAGGGAGCTGAGGTGGCCAAACGTGACAGCACGGAACTGGAGAGGGGAAGGAGCCCTGTCTGCAAACACAGAGGGAGCAAAGAGAAATTTAAGTTATGGGACAGAGAGCAAATGGGGAAAAATATGGGTAGATTGGGCTGAAAAACAGAATCCAAGCAGCACAGCCAGGTTATTTGGCCTTAGCAACCCCCGGGAGAGCAGTGAGCCCCCACAGCACCACTTTTAGGTGCTCACAGAAGCAACAAAAATGCAATTTTATGTAAAGAATATGTATAGGAGGATGTGTCCGTGCAGTGATTGTAAAAACCACTTGCAGCCTCCACATGCAACACAATCCCTCTCCCAAATGCTTCATTGCCCTGAAAAAATAAGACTGCACTTATCTTTAGGAAATCAGCACAAAACCTTGTTTTCTAACAAATACGCCGCATTTTTGTGCTTTAAAAGAAGAGCAGAGCAGTCCTGCGAACTGGGGTTTGATTTCTTGCACGAGTTGTAAAATACAGCCCTAGGGATAGAAGTTACCTTAGCTGTAAAACAATCCACAAACTGGATTTCACAACCTTTGTCGTCTCTCTCTCCCCAGAGCAATATTTTACAGCGTTTGCCCTCAAACCAGTTTTTCATCAGACGACATGTGTAATTACCACCAGACAGGTTTTTGGTAACCCATCTCCTGACGCAGTTTTTTTTTTTCCTCCCACCCTCGTGCTGCATAGCCACTGATTTACCGAATCTGGCCTCTTCCAGACTTGCTTTGAAAGGTGAATTTGAGCTCTTTTGGAGCTCAAAATTTAAAAATATCAAAAAATGTAATTTCAAAATTGATCTCTGAGCTTGAAGGGTGCTCTTCTCGTCCCAGCGAGTTAATGGTGGCATTAACTACTGGGACATGCGATGTGTCTCTTCTCTATTCATGGGGTCGATTGACGAGGAGAAATGCCTGGAGGTTTCTGTTCCTGGTTGGGCTGGGAGTTTTTGGGAGGGCCAAGCCCCAGGTGATTGCCCTCATTGCCCAGCAGGGTTTAGAAAGGAGATGGGAGGTGAAGAGGATGGTCCTGCAAGGCTGCTGGAGGGGATGAACCTCCAGGGGACCGGATCCATCCCATTGCTATGGGCCCTTCCGCAGTGCATCAAAACACAAATTTCCCCTCGGCAACAGCGCTGGGACCTGTTTGGGACACGCTCACCCGCAGTAAGGGAGATATGCAGCTCTGGGGCATGACTGGACAGCACACAGGAGGATTTCTACCTACCTGTGATAGGTCCAACCTATAGGAGAACCACTAGGATTCAGGAGATGTTCTCAAGGCAGAGAGCAGTAAATGCTGATCAGGATTTCTTTTGGGTTTTATCCCATGGACAAAAAAGTGCCAATGACAGATAATTTGGCCGTGGTTGACACACGGGACCTGGGAACCTCCAGCTCAGCTGATGCCTGACCACGGCACGTCAGGGTGATGCTGCTCATGACCCACCTGTGCACAGCACCCTGGCTCCGGCTCCTGCACAGGGGGTTGCACATCTGATGCCAGAGCATAGGGCTGCGTGCCAAGAAAGCCCAGGCTCCTGCAGAGCTCACTATTATTGTTTTTAAAGTGGAGAGCAGCTTGTTCCCCCTGTCCACGCACAGGACAACAGCCAGAAGGAACTCCTCTCTGGTGCATGCATGAAGCAAAAGTCTCTTGAACTGGGAAACCTGGGGACCCCACTGGTTCCTCTGAGCGTCCCCCAAGTAAAACCCAGGCTCGGTGCTGCCTACACAAGTGTGGAAATGGTCTCTATAACCACCCATTTGGACTTTGCACAGGGCCTAGATGCCAGGGAATCTCATGGACCGCTTTCTCCACCTCCCACGCACATGCAGACACTGATTGCAGTCCAGTTCCTCAGCCAGCTGTATTCACCACATCTCTACCAGTTGCAAAGGCACTGATCTACTCCAGGACCTGGTTTCTTCTCACAGCTCCATCAACAATGACCGCCATGGGGTCACCAGCAGCACCAGTGCGGTCTGTGCAGCTCCCTCCCTGTCTTGGCTGCGAGGCCACATGTTCATGTCATGTATTTGGACGTCTAAGAATGACACGTGTGGGGACAGACATTAAACGCCGATGCATTTCCCTCCAGCCGGGCTGGAAGAAGAGGGACAGAGGCTGAAGCAAGCCCAGGACCACGCAACACATGGTGGAGGTGATCGCTCCCATCAGACGTTCACCACCCCCTGGCATCGCTTTCCCAAAGTGGAAACTTTCGACAGGAAAGCTCTATGGGAAGTTATTGAAAAGGTCTGTGCTAATAAAGTCCAAACGCTTTGTTTAAATGTTATTGCTACAGCAACATAACATACATTGAAACAAAATGCTTTGTTTGGTGAAAAACTCAGACGGTTTAGGACAGAATGGAATTTTGAAATCTCGGTATTTCTCTTGAGAGGGACTTTGCATTTTTTCCCCATTAACTCTGTGGCATGGCTACAACTGGTGGGAAATGGTTAGCCAGCTTTGATCTGGCATGGGATGAGGCATCGGCTCAGCATCCAAGTCACCAAGGCTTTGCCCTTTGCAACTCCGCTACTCCCCCCTCGAAGGCTGCAGCTCTGAGGGGAGCGATGCCTTCACAAGGGGCAGAGGAAGCCAAACCTCTCTAAGAAGGCTCCATTTCGGTGGCTTGCCCTGGGACCATCCATCCTTGAGACCGTGTGCTCATCTTTAACAGCGAGGATAACCAGAACAACTCTCCAAGAGTTACAGGCAGTGTCTGCATCCCTGGAAATGTTAAAATCATTAAATTATAGCCCAAGGATGCGATATTTTTTTGCGGAAATCCAGCTCTAATTCAGAGAAGTCCTGAGGAGTGGGATAGACATAAAGCTAGGCTCAGTAGTCACATTTACATAGCCACACAAATCTCCAGCTTTATCATTAGTGATCACAACGTAGGATCCAAAACGAAGAGGCCATATAGCCCTGTAATGTGCATTATTGTTTTAATATCGTTGCTCTTCTTGTTGCACCCCAAGCAATGATCATTTAAGCTACAGATCAGCTTGCAAACACGGCAGCAATGCTGTTACCCGTGTGAACGTGCTTTGTCACTTAGGATTTACCTTCTTACCCATTTTGCCACCAGCACGAGCATTTAAAAACTCCACTTATTATTCAGTATTAGAAGTGGAGCTGCTGGAAGAGGAGAACATCCCGGCTATTTGCGGGTTTGCCATGTTTTAGGAAAGCCAAGCAAACTTACTCTGATTCATGGGGTTTCTTTATTTGCTGCTGTTCAGGTTTTTTGCAGCTGCAAGGAATTTATAGAAATATTCCTGCATCTTGAAAGCTTCAGATCTGCAGCAATGCCCATCCATCTGCTCCAAAATCTTGTGTTTGCTACAGGTTATTTTCTCATTTAATATATCTTGGTGGTTCCAGGGGCCCAGGGACCGTCCCCGCTCTTGGCTTGGTTGCTCCCAGCCCAACTCCGGTGTTGATAAGCTCTTCTGAAGCTGGTCCAGATGCTCACAACCTTGATTTGGTGGAACAAGCCGAAGTCCAGCTCCAGCACACCCTGGAGCTGTAGGGTCAGGCTGTAAGTTGAGGCAGTTGATGGGGATGTTTAGGGATGGATCCTTGGAAAGGGTGGCTTTGGAGGAGAGATTTGGATGGGTTTATGCCTCATTTACCAGCAGTGATTTGTCTCACTTGCTGCAAAACTTTCTCCCAGCCAGTTGATGCAGCAACAGAAATTACAGGACCCAGGAGTAATTAGAAGTAACACAACAAAACCGGTTCCTACTGGGTCAGCTTTTCAGTGGCAGATGGCACGAACCAGCTTATTGTTTTTCCCTGTGCTACTATCAGAACAACCCAAAGCAATGTCTGGTGATTGTCCGAAGGACTAAACAGGTGGGTTTACAGATTTTTAATTTATAGCCCTATGCAAACATGCAGGAATGACCTCATTGTCCATCACAAGACATTTTGGGGGGGGCAATGGGCAATCTGCCCTCCATCACCAGAGGTTGGACAAACTCCCCAAGGAAGGGTGCTGGTGCGGTTGGTCCTGCTTTGGGGCAGAAGGATGGATCGGGTGATGCCCCACGTCACACATAACGCTGCCTGGTAGATCATGTCATCTACCTTCTGTGTCAGGACAGAAAAGATCAGGTGTGGGGACACCGTTGTCCCCTGGGCAGGGGATCCAGCCTAGGTGTGCCGCACTGGGGAGCTGCAGCAGAAATGGGCTTTCAGGGGCACATAAAATGCAAGAGGTTATGAAAAAGGAAAGGAAGCGTCATGGATCAGCTTGGTTACTTTAAGGACGTGGGTCACTCTCCACCATCTGACCTTGGCTATGTCTAATTTACCAGCGTGGATGTTGCTTATAATGGCTGAGACCTTGACTGCAGGCAGAAGAGCAGAAGAAGTGAGCTCTTTGGCAAATTGAGTTAAACTCATATAAAATGCTTCGCAGGGACTTGAAGGTTAATATCTAGCTTCTAGGAGATGCAAGAGGAGATGATCCTGAAAACCAGCAGCACAAGTCAGGAAGCATTTAATAAACCCAAGGTTCTTTCCCTAAGCAGATACGGGGTTGCGCGGAGCACTGGGTGACTTGCGCTTGTTGCAAGTGGCCTGCACCTCATTTTAACATCTCATCTATTTATTCATGGCCTTACAGCAATGAGCTGAGCCCCCAGCAAGCAGCGGGGATCCCTCTCCCATGGCCCCCACCTTCTTCCACCTCCTTTTTATATTTATTCTGCAGCTTGGCTGCGTTGCAGTGAGCTCCGAGCACAAGCACACAGTCACATACGGCATTTCACAAGAAAACTTCTTCAAAAGCAGGAACCGTTTCACCTCCAGTTTTCTGGCCAGAGCTTGATGACATATGGGCACAAACTGCTCACCTCCAGTGACCTGTGGGGCTTCCCAGGCCAATGCATGCATTTCAATTAGCCAAAAATTAATTTGCTTGGGCGAGAGAAGGGTTTTTCAGAAGAGACTTCTTAGAAAAACGGCTTTTTAAAATTTTTTTAAAAGGAGGTTGAATGCGGTAAAAGGCAGAAGTGGTTTGCGAACCCTCGTTGCTGCTGTGTGCTGTAGCGTTGGGTGAAATGGATGTGATAAATGGGGGGTCCTCCAACAGACACCCAGGCCCAGCTGAGGTAGGACACAAATAGATGGGAAATCTGGTAGTTCTACAACTACCTGAAAGGAGGTTGTGGTGAGGTGGGGGGGTTGGTCTCTTCTCCCAAGTCACAGGGCTAGGACGAGAGGAAATGGCCTCAAGCTGCGCCAGGGGAGGTTTAGATTGGGTATTAGGGAAAATTTCTGTACTGCAAGAGTGGTCAGGCACTGGAACAGGCTGCCCAGAGAGGTGGTGGAGTCACCATCCCTGGGGGTGTTCAAACAACATGTAGCCGTGGCACCTGGGGACATGGTGTAGGAGGCCTGGGGGTGTTGGGTTGGCAGTTGGACTGGATGATCCTAGAGGTCTTTTCCAACCTTCATGATTCCATGAGTCTATGAAATTCCCTTGGGACAGAGGCTGGGGAGCAGGGGAGCGGGTAGCTGTGGAGCCAGAGCCAGGAGAGGGGCCCAGTCCATCACCCACAGACCTCCAAGCCCTTTGTACCACTCCCATGGGTTCATCCTCAGCCCCGTGAGAAGTGATGGGGAGCGGGACCAACCCCAGCTGGAGCCGCAGCACCACGCAGGATCCGACCCGGCACCAGGAGCATGGGCTGAGCCATCCCCCCAGAGGGAAGGATCCATCCCTCTGCTACATTTCCAAGCAGATACCATTAGGGATATTCTTCCCTCCCCATACCTTCCTTTTCTTCCATCCTAAACAAAAGGAAGGTCTCTCCCAGACCATCACAAGTGATAGCGCATACCCACAAAGAGATGGGGAAATGTCAGGCTTTAAACATTTATTACTCAGATGATGCATTTTATAGCATACAGTGGGTCTGGATGTTCTATAAACAAAGACTGAATTGCCACAAAGAGTTATTAGCTCCCTTGTTTTAACAGTCTCTGAAATGCTGAAAACGATGAGTTCGTGTTTTCTCTAGTATGAATATCTAGTCTTTATTCTCCCCAAAACCTTTTTCCTTTTTTTTTATTTTTTAATTTTTTTAAAGCGCTTAGTTTAACAAATATGATTAAATTAAAAATGTCGCTTTTTCAAATGCAAATAAATACATAAAAAAAAAAATTGCTAGCGTTAACTCCATGTTCTGCAGGACACCGCAGCTCCCTTGGCTATAGACAGTGGACTTTGCAACCCTTAGTGTCATTTCTCCTGAAAAAATACTGGAAGTATCTCCGGGACTGGCTAATAGCTAACACCAAGAAGAGCAAAATTAGTGTAAAGCCATAAAATACCCAGTGGGGGGAAAAAAAAAAATCATATTTAAGATTTTGAGAGACTTCCAAGTGAGGGATGTTACAAAAATAAGCACGAAAATAAATCATAAGTTATTCTGACAAGTTTTCCTTCAAAACCATCAATCATGCCAAGAATAGATATTAATTAAACTCCTTCGGGGGAAGAGGGGAACCAAGCAAATCGCTTACTTTTCCTTTTTTTCCCCCATTTTCATTTCACCTTCATATACATGAGACTTCTCCCAACAGGGGTGAAACCCCTCATAGGGAAACAGAGCAAATCACTTGGCGGGTAGCAAAAATCTTCAGTTTGGTAATAATTTCACCAGGAATGAGGTGAATTACATGCTAGGGAGTTCGGCAGGGAGCTGGCAAACCTGCTCTGCATCCGAAGGGGGACCGGCGTGGCAGTGGTGCAGAGCATTGCTCCTCCGCAGATGCTTCAGCCTTTACACAAGCCCAAGGTTTGGCCCCACTCATATTTGGCCCAAGGAGGTTATTTTCCCCTTTGCTGATGGAGCTGTATGGGGAAAATGTATTAAAACCCCACGCGGATACTTATATTGAGCGGCGAAGATCAAATCTGGCTAATCTGGGGAGATGTAGCCGGTGGTTTCACACCTTCAAAAATGCACATTGTAGAATTACACTCTTTGGCGACTGTTTCTAAAGAAAGCCAAAAAAAAAGAGAAGAAAATACTCAATGACATCTCTAGGTGCTCTCACCAGGAAGCCCCAAAACTTCCCAACGCTGCTCCCCATCCTGCCCCATCAAATGACCTTGTGGTACCTCTTTTCCCAGCACCGTCCCATCGTTAATGATGCCATGTGCCCACTGCCTTCCTACTGATGGAATTCAGAAAGATATCATTGGCAGCATGTAATTTTGGGGAAAAAAACCCCATTTTTGGTCAACATTTTGATTCTCACATATCAACGGAGCGGCTGACATACCAAAGCAGTTAATGGCTGGATGAACGTACGTTAATAGCGGAGATAAACAGCAAGACATTAAAAAATGACGGATTTCACATAGAAGTTCTTCGGTAGGAGAAATCCCAGTTGTTGGAGGGGAAAGTCATGGGCCAAGGCCCGGTCGGTGGGGGTTGCAGGATTGTACCCCAGTGGGAAAATTGAATAAACCCTCACAGCTGGTAAGGGTAGGGAAATGCTGAGGCAGAAATACCGCCACATGGCTTACACTTTGCTTCCAAATGTCTCCTGATGAACTGATCGGTGAAAATGCAGGTTTTTAGAAGCAAAATCTCCAATTCTCCGGGGTTTTCTTTTTTTTTTTTTTTTTTGTTGTTCTTCTTTCACTACATCCCGAAAGCAAATTCTGGGGGAAGGGAGAAGTGGCAGGGGCCGGAGCGGTGGTCTGGATTGCTGCCAGCAGGATCCCTGGCACCTCGACCCATCAGGCTGTGCCCCCGTTATAGGACTTTTCTGTTTTCCTTTAAAAAAAAAAAAATATCAAGACAAAACTGGTTTTCAGGTCTTCTCCCAGAAGACTGATGCTGTGCCTGGGCATGCTGCGATGGGTGTTAAATCCCCTTCTCCTCTGCTCCCTGAGAAATCAGGGAGCAGGAAAAGCCAAGAGCAACGGGTGCAACCCTGAGCCTTATAATACTGATGGGCTTTGGCACCTTAATCAAGTTCAGCAGCTTTGCCGCCTTAATCAAGTTCAGCTACTCATTAATACTATCAAACCCCATTGCTACTGACGAAGCTGACCCAACGCAATGTGCCATCCCCACGCAAAGCTCCTGGGCTCGAATCCACAAAGCAGAAATTAATTTTTCCAGACAAGTCCAGTGTATCCAGCAATAATTTTGCTGCTTTCTGGGTAGACAGGAAAACTGAAGCTCCTGTTTCCAGCTCACTGCTCTTGTTCCATGTGTGGATTAGAAACCGCATCAGCAGACAACCAGATGAAAATTCAAATAATATTGAACCGCAGCATCAGGACTCTCATCTCCTGCAATGCATTTTCTGCTGAAAATTTCTGCCCTTTAAATTTTGCAGCAAAAACTTCCTCCCCATCGCAGACAGACCAACACATTCATAAGGCACCCGAGAACATACTGCACATCCAAAGAGGCTGGGGTGAAATCTCTCTTCTCTACAAGCCACCAGAAATTCAATGTTTTGCTTGGAAAAATGGGTTTGAGCTGCTGAGTTCAGACCCAGCCTGCCTGGTCCGGGGTCCGTGCGTGCCGGCGCCGTGGTATAAATTCTCTTCTTATCACTGGGAAGGGAAAGTAAATAAAATAATGGGAAGAAAACAAGATGGGCTGCTGGCATCGTGCCTTCCTCGGCTTCTCTTCCACTGCGCAGATGGGACAGGGCAGCTCGCACCCCCCCATTAGGCTTCACCGAAATAAGCACCAGAAGCTATTTAGTAGGTAAAAGCATTGCCAGACAAGCAAATCAGCAGACCACCAAGTCTTGTTCATGATTCGGTGAGCGATGCAAAGGCGTGGTGCGTCCCTCCGTACCAGCCTCCTCACCCTCTGGGCATTTCCTCGCCCAGGCGGCATCTCGCCACCACCCCGCTGCAGCTGCCCTCTCCCTCGGGATGCTCCAGCATGGAGCAACCCAGGGATCCCAGAGCAACCTGGGGATCCCTGAACAAACTCTCCCCCTCTGAACACGTCAACCATCCCTCGAGGATACGGTGCCACTTACACCGACCACGGGACAGAGCCGCTCCTGTACACCACACACCTAGAAACACTGGAGAGCAAATTCAGCTAGTTAGAAGCCAGGCTCAAAACCTCTATTTTTGGCTTTTCCTATTTTTTTCCTCTTCTTTTTTCCTCCTTTTTGCCATACATTGCTTGTCTTCTCTTTACCAGTCTCCAGAGAACATCAAACCTTCATTTCTCCCTTGTCCTGTACATTATTAGGCCGGACTATAACAGGCCTGGATTTAAATGTATAATTACAACCATGACAGTAATTACAATAAAGCACTCCTTCAATGGAAATGAAAAAAAAAATTATTACAAAAAAAATAAATGGGTTATAGTGGCTGAGGGATAACGGCGACTTGAACAGCAAGAGCCGCAGAATCCCCTGTTTCTTAGAGCTCCCAGCATGAGGACATGTTTCTCAATCCATCGAGGAGGTTACTGGCAAGACGATGGTGGCTACGTTACTTCTGCAGTGGCTTTTGGACTCCTTTTAAATTCTCCTTCTGCTTCAGCATCTTCACGTCATTAGCTCGCGGGAAGGCGTTGCTTTCCCCATCTCCGAGCTGCTCACAATTGTCCGTTCAATGATACAATAAAATAAGAAGAAAATACAAACGCCCGAGAAAAAGAAAACCCAGTGCAAATAAGAAAGTCATCCCGCTCTCCGATCTGCTTTCGAAGGGGTGGCGAGTAGGGGGGACACACACAGAAAGTCGAAGACAAGAGGAGGGGGGAACCTAACGCAAGCCCCGCTTGACAAAAGCCATCAATTATGAGCGTCTGGTGTAGTGTGTGTCTGGCTTTGTCCTCCCGAGACATCTGCTGCCTGCTGTCTCCTGCCAGTTGGCCGGGGTAAGGCAGGAGGACGGTGTGAAAACAATACTAGCCCCCACTTGGATTCGTTTTTTTTTTTGTTGGGTTTTTTTTTTTTTTTCCAAATTCTCTGTCTTCTTTCGAAAGCCAAACAATAACCCGGCGGGATGCGTTGCTGCTGCTTGAGCAATGAGTTCAGAAAAAGAAACCCCTAAAACAAAACCACGGCGGGGAAGAGGGGTGGCACTTGGCGACGCGGCTGAAAAAGAAACATGCTTCTCCCTCCCCACCCCACGAACGTATTCTTGAGCATGCTGGGGTTTGGTCTGCTGGGGGATTTAAATTGGAAAAGCTCTTGCCGGATCCCATCAAGGTGCACGTCTTCTTCTCGTCCCTTCCCACCCCACCTTGCCCTGCCCCTCAAGCCGTTAGTTTTTGGATGGTCTTGTTGTAGTACTGTGTGATGGTGGGCGTCAGGGGGTTCCAGTTGTTGGCGTGCAGCTCGATGACCTCCAGGAGCAGGGACCGCGTCAGCATGGACTCGGAGGGACACAGCATCTTGTCGCGTGCTATCGCCAACAGCTCCGTCATCATCTCGGGCAGCTGCTCCTCCAGCAGCCGGCCGGTGCTCTGCAGCTGTCAGGAGAAGAAGAGGTCAACCATGGCATATTGATCCTTAGGGGTCCCTTCCAACTTGAGATATTCTATGATTCTATGAGATTAAAACACCCTGCTGGCTTTGGTAGACACCCTCCACCCCTCCAGTCCTCCCCTGCTTGATGCGGCGGGGTGGGCAGGCAAGGTTAAAGGCGTCGTGGCTTCTGAAAACCAAAACCACCCAGCAGCAGGCTCCAAGAGCCGAACATGAAGGGCGAGGTTTTCAAAAGCATCCGTGCCGGGCTGCTGGAGGAGCGAATGGTTTAGCTCCCACTAACTTCAAAGGCGGCAACGCTGGATTGCTTTTGGAAAAAAAAAAAAAAAAATCCCACCTAAAAATCATGCTATTGTCAAAACAAAATGCAGGCTGTGATGTGGTATTCCTGCCTTCTACCTGGCCCTTCATTTACTCGCTGATTCACAGCTGTCAGTGACTCCCAGTCATTAATCGGAATAAGCAGAGCCCTCCTGTATGCATAACAAATCCTGCCCTGCCGAGATCTGCATTTATACCTGTTGCGCCGCTTCTCTGAGGACAGCCAAGGATTTTTTTTAACACAATTACTCCTTGGAGAGCCTCCATGGAGCAGCATAAGCCATAGGTGGTCACACAGAGGAGAAGGTCCAAGCTTGGAGTGGACAGCAATGAGTCCACCATCACGGAAGGCTCGTGGGGCTTGAACGCAGAGCTCCCCGAAGTCCTAACCTTAAAAATGCAAGCTCTCCTCCTCGGCTGCTTGTTGCTTTGCTGAATTTCAACCATTCAGGCTGCAATTTCAACTGCTCTCTGCAAGGAAAGCATCCATCCCCACTGGCCAATCACTTGGCAAAAGCAAAGTTAATAAAACTCTGCTATACTTGGACCACCATTTCTCTACAAAGCTGCTGCTGAGCACAGCAAACCACTCTGTGTGAGCCACGGGGCAGCTTTTGCTCCAATACAGGTGGTTTTGTGCTTAAAAAATAAATGCAGAGTGAGATTTGAAGGAACCAGGACGATATAATTTTGTGATGGAACCCCAGCTACCAAACTTTTTGCATCCATTTGCATGCATCAGAAGTCCAGTGATAAGAGTCTCAAGGGCCATCTCGTATCTCACGGTGATGTCTTTTATCTACTCGGCTCTGGCGAGACCCCCCTGCAGCGCTGCGTCCAGCTCTGGGGTCCTCAGCACAGGACAGACATGGACCTGTTGGAGCGGGGCCAGAGGAGGGATCAAAACTGATCCGAGGGCTGGAGCAGCTCTGCTGTGAGGCCAGGCTGAGAGAGCTGGGGTTGTTCAGCCTGGAGAAGAGAAGGCTGCGGGGAGACCTTACTGTGGCCTTT
Source organism: Morus bassanus (assembly GCA_031468815.1). NCBI lineage: Eukaryota > Metazoa > Chordata > Aves > Suliformes > Sulidae > Morus > Morus bassanus. The sequence continues at coordinate 84,323,445 of CM062600.1, read as the reverse complement.
CAGTACTTAAAGGGGGACTATAGGAAGGATGGGGACAATCTCTTTAGCAAGGCCTGTTGTGACAGGACAAGGGGTAATGGTTTTAAACTAAAGGAGGGTAGATTTAGACTGGATAGAAGGAAGAAATTGTTTACAATGAGGGTGGTGAATCCCTGGCCCAGGTTGCCCAGCGAGGTGGTCGATGCCCCATCCCTGGACGCATTCAAGGTCAGCCTGGACGGGGCTCTGAGCAACCTGATCTAGTTGGGGATGTCCCTGCTCATGGCAGGGGGGTTGGACTAGATGACCTCTAAAGGTCCCTTCCAACCCAAACCATTCTGTGGTTCTATAATGCAAAGAGGCAACACAGCTGTTTGGGTTCAGAAACATCTAACAGTTGTTTGGCATGTGCATAGCGAAGGACACAAGGGGCAAAGCAACGAGGACCATGGCGGGTGGTGCAGGTGCTTCCCTACCTCCATGGAGCAGCAAAGCACAGCGTCTTCCTTCACATCCTGAGACTGCAACAACTGCAAAAGAGAGAAGACAGAGGCGGTGAGAAATGCGTGACCTCCCCCTCCCTTACGACCTTTCTTCCATCTCTTTGTCCAGCTTGGCTTTTGCCACTTCCAGGAGGAAAGGACAGAAAATCAGAAAGAGGGGAGGAAAGAGATTATCAAAACAAAAAATTAAGATAAACAGTGACAAAACACGGGGTAAAGGGTATCACCAGTGTATCCGCTGCTGAGAGCCAGCAAGCGGGGTAGAATACAGATAATTTAGATTACCAGCTTTCAGAGTAAGTTTTATTTAGGTTACATTGCTTTTTTTATCCCACAGCAGGCAATGAGAAAATGCACTCATTTCACATACACGGCGACTAAATACAACCATCAGATGACAACATTCAAGCAGCACAGCCCTGGGAGTGGCTGTTTGGAAGGGAAGGGCTCTGCCTGAGAGGCAGCCACCCACCACCGAACCTCTCTGTCCCCGTGGGGACGCTCTTCTAACAGCCACAAAATTACCTGACGGGAACACATTACTTCCAATACACCGTAATTAATGTGTCTCCTTCTAGACTGATTATATAGTGGTGCAAGTGCAATGGGTTGCAGCGAAACTATGGTGTCTTAGGTGCACCAGTTCCAACCCTGCTCTGTTCTCCATGAACTTCGTATTACGAATATGAGCCTGTAAGCACGAGCAACTTTCATGAGACCCAAAACGTTGCTGTGCATGTCATGGGATGATGAAGGAAGATGCTCGCTCCTCTTGGTTCAGACTCAGGGCACACAGTGAGGGTCAATGGTCTACCTGGCAATGGCAAAGTGTAGGAGCTCAGCACATCTCACCCCACAAACCTTGAAACCATGAGCAAGGACCCTCGAAACCAGGTCAAAAATACATGTTTTTCTTTGTTTTCATCTTCATGACTCTGTGATTCACACAAAGACACCGTTTCAGGCTTTTTGCTAAAACCACAAGAGAAAGCACAGTTTTCTGGTTGTTTTTCAAGCAGATAAAAAATACTGAGATTCTCAATCAGCCAACAAAGTGAGCTGGAGTGTTATGAAAAACACTGTACCATGAGGCGGCTGATAAAGTCACCAGTGCTGGCAACACTTGAAGCTATGGTCGCTTCCACTCCATCACCTCGGGTTGAACAAGCCTTGCTGGCCCTGAGCTAATCCCTGCATGCAGTGGGGAGCCGAGTGCCTGGACTAAACACTGAGAAAAAGGAGAAAAATTGGGAAAACTGGCTTTATTAGTATGTGAAATTCATCAGGGAAAGGCAAACTTTGGAAAAATGGTTGGACTAACTAAAACTGCCCATATAAAAATTACTCCATGTAACTAAATGTGCTCCAAAGTCACATCCTTTAGTTCAAATCACAGTTCTGATTCTCAGCCTTATCTTCTCTCCTTCCCACTCTCATTTTTTCATGTTTCCTTTCCTTTACAAATAAACACCTATTTGTTTACCAGTTCCACAACTGCTGGAAAATAGCTAGGAAAAAAAAAGTGGTAATTCAAGGAATTATCATTGCTCTCAAAGTTTTGTCTTCACCCTCTTCTATTTTCAGCAGACAGCAGTTTGTTTGCTTTGAAGACGATGTTTACAGCGTCTCGATGAGCGTGTGGTCCATCGGTTTTTATCTCGCATTACCCAAAGGTTCAGCCAGGGTTTTGAAGACATGCAACAGTTCCCCCCGCGAGTTTATCTTTCTGCTGAGTTGTTTGGAAAATGTTAGTTAAGCTCAAGCCGCATGCTCTGAGATAAGTTCTCATAAACAGTTCACAGCTTCTTTGCAAAAAAACATGAGATTATTTTAAATCCAACAACAACAAAGAAAACAAAATATCAATTAGGGACAAATATAAACAGGCAGTAGTCCAGAAATTCACTCCTGGGGTATTTAGCTCGCGAGCATGGCATGAAGCAGGGCTGCAAATTAAATATATATTCACCTTTCCTATTTTTGCTATTCTTTAGTAAAGAGCATAATGTGAAAATTAAAGCAAGAAAAGTGGAGTTAGGGTTGACTAGGAAGGACCTATGGTGGCCCAATTCCAGCCCTTCCTGTGCCGTGGTCTCCTCGATGATCCTGCTCTCTGCTGGGGATATGTGATCGGGGAAAGGCTGCAACTTCACTTGGGCTTTCCTTGCCCCAGCTTCCTACCTGCAAAGTTGGGACATGCTTCCCTACCTCAAAAGGTGGTTGTGAGGATGAATATGTCAAAGACTGTCAAAGACTCCTCAGATATTTGGCTAATGGGGAATAGTCTTATTTACCTGCAATGAAACAGAGACTACATCCTACCCCCAGACTTGGGCAGGCACCCTCCAACCTTCATACTGCCCTCCCAGAGCTCATCTGACGTGACTTGGTTGAACAAGGAGAATGGATGTGCTCCGCCTTGTCCATCAGGGCATCATGTGCTCCACCTTGTCCACTGAGGCACCATGTGCTCCAGTGCTCCATCGAGGCACCAAGAGATGTCAGTTTCAAGGGCCGCAGTTCTACCTCTGCATGTGATATGTGGGCTGGGGAAGCCCACAACCTGCTCACCAAACCCAGGCAAGGCCCTGCCCAGCAGAGCAGAGCCCAGCAGGCAGATCTGCTGGTGCTCCAGGAACCAGAGTCCCAAGTCCATGGCCAGATGGTTGTTGGCCACCTGCATCAGTGCAATGATCTGACTTCAGGAGGATCAGAAAGATGTCATGGTTTCTCTGCATGTTCCTGATCATAGCTATAGCATATTGGAGGGGGACTCTGGAGCTTCCCTGGGGTGTAGGCACCAGCTATCTCCTGCTAACCCCTGCGTGCTGGGACAGGAGGAGAGCAAGGAGCCCTCTTCACTCTCCCTAGCCTGGCATGGGCACTGAACCGCTGCTGAAGGCAGACAGCAAGAGTCACACTGCAAGGACCATGCTGCCAGGGGTCCTGCCATCAATGTCCTCACCCACCAATGACATCTTGCATGCATTTCTCAAAGGGTGCTTCATCCCCACCCACCCACGGATGTCCCACGCGAGCACCAGACACCCCAAAGCAGCGGGGTGGTTGCTTCAGCAAGAACACAGTGTTTTCCAAAGCTCTTTGACCCCTGTGTCAGCCCTGATAGCGCTGCAAGAAAAAGTGGTGCAAATACTTTGAGACCTCCAGGGAAATCACAACCCTGAAGTACCGGCACTTGCATGACCATAAACCTGAACCCAACCAATTGCATTCATAGTTTGCAATCTAATTCATATTTACTTAAAATATTTTAACGTAAACACGCTATACTCATTAAATTAGCACTCCCACATTGGAATTATTATTTATTTAACTATTTATAACCGCTCCTCCCTGCTGCGTGCATCTGCCCAAATCCCACCACAGGCACCATTCCATCCCTCTCCACCAGGTTCCCACATGGTTCAAACCGGCTGATGAACGTGGACGAAGGAGTTGAAAAAGGAGCGCGAGGCAGACAACAGGGCAGGTGAGCCGAGACTCACACGCTTCTCGGTTTAACCTGTAATCATCCCCCGGAGGCTGAGGCTGCCTGCGAGAAAAACTTCCCTTTGCTCTCCAGCCGGTTTCCCTCGTATCGGGCGAAGCTGGGTAATGAAAGCAGCAGTTCCTGCTGGAAAGCAGACAAAGAGTCTGCTTGATTTCCTAAGAGAGGAGGCTGCATGCCAGAATCTGCCCAGCCAGTCATATAATACCCAACCTCGGTTGCGAAAGGCTTCTCACTTTTGTTTCTGGTGCTGGACTAACAGCTTTGCAGACGGGTGGAAGATATTGGGCTCCTCTTCCAAATTTCTGTGTCCTGCTGAGAGATGGAGCACTGGGCAAGGTCCTCTGTGAGGCCAGCGTGCCTGGGTGGGCTCTGGATGCTAAATATTTTCATAAGCAATCAAAAAAAAATTGTAGGGTCTGCTCCTGGAAGTGCTGCAAGTGGTGGGGGAACTGCAGTGCCTTGCAGGGTGGCTCTTGAGTGTAACTGGTTTCCGTGGCATGCTACTGGGACCAGTCTCCCTTGGCCTCCGTGTCCCAAAAACCTGCTCTTTACATCTTTGCAGAGGTAAGCATCTTAAGCCCTACGGGGTGGGCATGCAAGGGCAGTTGAGGGGGCAAAGAAGCCCCAAAAATGCAGCTGTGCTTCATCACAGAAAGAACCAGGTTGGTCCTCCTGAACAGCAATGGATGCACATGCAGGCGGTGCAGACCACCAGGAGCAAACCAGAGAGCTAAGCTGATGGGATTCACATACCCACAAATATTTGGGTTTATTATCTGCTTTCTGAGATCGTCTGGGCTTTTGAGAAGCTAAAGTGCTTACTTGGTATTCTCAGGGGTGCCCACGCCACGAGCAGGACCGGAGAACCTGCCCCACCGTCCCTTATCACCAAACCACGCAGCTTTAATTGTGTTCTTCAGCAGTTCTCCCCGGGAGATGGAGTGGGAGCAGCCCAACGCATACATTACCCTTTCCAGCTGCAACGATATTTCTCCTGCAAGGCACAGTACTAATTATTGTGTATGATATCGCTTGCAAAATGACATATAAGCAACGCTTGCCACAAACTACCTCTTAGCATGCAGTGTTTTCTGATGCTTTGGTGATGACTCCAGTGTGAAAGCACAGAAAGCTTGAAAATATCCACCCAGAGCCATGGAGAGGTTGGGACGTCTTTGAGACCCAGCGAAAGCTGGACTGACCGCAGCCCACGTGCCGCTTGCCCCGGCTCCCCGACGGGCATCTCAGGTTCATCCATCCAGGTGGCAACACGCATGGACATCCAGACAGCCTCAGGCATGAAGCTCCAGCCTCGCAACCGCTCTGCAGTCCCTGCCCACAGGTATGCTTTTCATCTAATGTGTAGGTCACGAGGAGGTGCCTGCTGGTATTCCCCCTGGGGAGTGTGGACCACGACCGCAGAGGAGCCAACGTGTTGCAAACGCATCATCCAGGTGTAGCAACCAACTCATTGGTGTAAAACGAGGCAACGGGTGAAAACGGAGACACATTTCGATTAGGAAGAAGGAAAAAACCAGCTACTTGTGCCACTCGGAGCTTAAGCAGAACGAACATACTGTACTATAAAGGGTGCAGGAGAGGTGGTGCTTCCCCGTCCTGTTTTTAAGCAGAGGAGCCCTTGGGAAGGGCCGCAGTGGACTTTTGTCCTCCACAAGATGGATCTGTTCCAGCTCTGCGGTCAGGATTGTCACGGAGACCCTCTTATAAGGGGCCTTAAAAGAAAGATGGGGACAGACTTTTTAGCAGGGCCTGTAGCGATAGGACGAGGGGTAATGGTTTTAAACTAAAAGAGGGGAGATTCAGACCAGATAGAAGGAAGAAATTGTTTACAATGAGGGTGGTGAAACCCTGGCCCAGGTTGCCCACGAGGTGGTCGATGCCCCATCCCTGGAAACACTCAAGGCCAGGTGGGATGGGGCTCTGAGCAACCTGATCTAGTTGAAGATGTCCCTGCTCATGGCAGGGGGTTGGACTAGGTGACCTTGAAAGGTCCCTTCCCACCCAAACCGTTTGATGATTCTATGGTTCTATGATCATCCCCTATAACGGGGAACACTGCTAAGGTACAGGGTGTGCTGTCCTGCTGACACGGCTCTGCAGGCACTCTTGGTGGTCTAATGGACCGGAGTTGGAGAACTCCTGCCCCAAAAACCTCTTGGAAGTCCCACGGTCTGCTAGATGGGTCCTCCTGGGAGCACAAGCCAGTTTTGCTGCACTTCACAGGCTCTCCGCAGAAAGACATCGATAGCAGTTTTCAGCTTTTCCAGTGGCCCCTTATTGACCTGCTGTTGCAAGTCTTTAAGGAAGATGCCTGAGATAAGATCCATGGGACTGCTCAGCTGCTCTGCATGGGGAGAGTCACGCACTTCTCTGAGCTACAAGCAATTGCTACGACTCCACTTTTCTTATTGTCACACGGCACAGGGTGGTGAAAACTGTAGAAAATGCAAAGCACAAATGAGGGTGTGGGGGATGAGTAATTACAAAACACTCCACCAGCAAGGCCAGTTTCAGTATTTCTACAATCTGCTCCCGGTAGAAGTATCAGCTCCTCGACCCAGGACATCAGAAGGTCAGCTGGGCTGATCCTGCACCCACGAACAAGCTGTGCCAGTGCTGCCCTCTCTAAAGGGGCATCGAGTCCCTCTCTGGGCATACCTACAGAAGTCAGGTGAAACCTTTCACTAGAGAAGAAACAAGTAAGCAGTTGGAAACAGAAGCCCTTTAGAAGTCCACAGGCGTAACTGGCATCTTCTCTGCTCACCCATTTGATGCTGAGGTTGCCCAAACACATTTTTTGGGGGAAAACCTTTCTCTTATGGAGCTGCCTGTGCTGATCTCTGCACGAGGCACAGGCTCTGCCATGCTCCAAAACGTTATTTGTTGGGCTCCAAAAAGCCAGCTGAGCTGGAAGAGGCAGGTTGTGTCGGGCTGCATCCATTAGCAATGGTGCTTCTCTCTGCACAGCCTTCTGCTCACGCCTCTTTGGGGATCTGGTGAAGTCTTCAAGCCCACTGAAGATGCACAAGGTACCACCAGCCCATGCATCTCATGGAGGGGTCCCTCTACCCAGTTCCCTGACTGGGCTGGCCTGGTCTCAACCTGGGTGAGAACATACTGACAGCAACCCATGCTGCTCCATTAGGAAGAGGCCACCAGCATGGGTCACTGCTGGTCCCACAAGCAGCTGCCAGGTCCCACAAGAGGAGGTGGCACAAGGGGGAAGGAGCTCTGGGCTGGAGCTGCTCGCACCAGCATGGCTGTGTCCATAGGAGGCACTCTCCCTAACATATTTTGGACAACTTCAAGGAGCGTTTTTGGTGGCACCTACTCCTTTTACAGTGACGTGATACTCTCAGCTGAGGAGGAAACTTCTGTTCTCCTATTACCCAACCTGAACTCCCTAGAAGGATGGTATGAAGAGATTAGTTTGTTTATTGCATCAAGTAAACCAAAATGTTGGTCATCCTCCTTGTCAGGCTCCTGAGGAACTCAGAGATACTTAACAGCAAATTGAATTAAGGCCAGAGGAACAAAACCGTGTGCCCAGTCGTGGGAAACTCCTCCTACTCCTTTCCACTGGAGACAAGGGAAACCATGAAACATGACTCTCTCTCCCCGGATCTGGAACAGCAGAAGGGATTCCTGCAAAGATGGAAACCATTAAGAGGTAATCACTGGAGACAATGATGAAGAAAATCTAGTCACTCATCAACCAACAATTGCAATCCAACAGTAGCCTGGTGGTTACACATCCCTTGGCCGGAGGTGGACCTTCAGGACCTGAAAATGGGTGAGACAGACGGACAGAGCCACCCAGTCTGTGCACACAGGGAGACCGAGCCACCCAGACGGCCGCCTTCATCCTGCCCGGCCAAAGACATAATAACCCTGGGAGAGGAGGATGTGATCTCATCCCAAGGGTCCTGGGGAAACACAAAACATGGAAAGAAACAGTGGCGAGACCATCGTGCTTGATTGCGACTGGCTCCACCCTGGCTCGCCGGACGCTCTCCGCTTTCCTGGCTCTGCGGAGGGAGAGAGCGCATGGCGGACGCAAATAGTTGTGTTTACATCCCATTGAAAGGGTTTTTGGAAACTAACAATGCCTGGTACGGAGGGTGAAGGAGAAAAACAAAGCCACGCGAGGAGGAGGGACCATCCTGTGAGATGGTATCTAGCTTCATTTCTTTATCTGCCCTAATTGCTTCCTCTGCCTTCTCCATGGGTCCCAGAGAAACAAGGGTCGCATTTCCCCTCCCCTATTTAAAATATGCCATTACAGTTTTAACGCTGAGACTAAATGAGTCCCATAGCTTTCCAAAAATATAAGTTCCTGCACATAAAATACTCAGCAGAGCAGCTGGGCTCAAAGGCATCGCGCAGCCCACCTTGTTTTGGTCTGTCCTCATCTGCTCCCAAATAACACCCGATCTCCTTCACCTTAACTCTGCCCTTTGACCGAAACGATGCTGATTAAAGGGATTTTCTTTTTCCCCATATAAGCTGCATTCACAGGAGGGTTTTTGCCAGCTCAGCTACGGGAGGTCTGCGTGTGTGGGAGCTTTTTGCATGGCTATTTATTTATTCATTGCACGGCAGGCGCAGAGGCACGGGGACATCCATCCCTGCCAGGAGCGTGGTCCTACAGACAGACACGTGCCTGTCCTTCCTCTTTGCAGACCTCTGCTCCCGCACGCTACCTCCTGCCATGGCTCTGAAGGTCCACATCACCCCACACATAGGTGTATCCCACTTGTTCCAAATCCCAGACTTTTCTCCCAGCTCTTCCAGGTCTTCAGTCCTTCTCTTCCGGATCCCACGACATTACCCCACTTGTTTGCTCTCCCCATTTCTCTTCCCTTCCCATGTCCCTGACCCCCACTTTCCTCTTTCTCCCTCCTTCCCTGGCATCCCTTCCCTCTCATGCCTGCATCCCTCATCCGTCCTCCATCCTTTCCCCCTACAAACCACTTCCCAGTTTGTCCCAGACCTGCTGGTCTGGAGACAAAACCACTGACTTTTGCAGAACCAGATGGGGGAACCAGAAAGGGACTTTTATGAGGAAATAAGTCCCCTTCTTCATAGAGGACTGATTTTCTCCAGTCAGATCTGGTCTCATGGAGTTACCTGGGTGGAAGGGTGGTGCGGGGTTCAGGATCCAGCCCCCTTGCTGCCTTTGCTCATTCAATAAAGGAAAAATTCTGTCTCATTCTTTGACTAGGAAAATAATCTTAAAAATCCTAGCATCTCATTATACTGTCAAAGACCCTTTTTTGACTCAAAAGGTTGATGCTTTTTAAAAAGTGAGAGTGATTAAAAAAAAATAATAAACCAACATGTTAAAAGATACAATTTTCTTTTCCAAACAGCACCACCCTCCTTGCTCATCTGACTGCAGCCGGGAAGGTTTTCCTCTCTCTTCCTCTGAAGGAGACAGTGAAAAGGCAGTGCCCTCTTGAAGTTCAGACGTTAATTACCGTGTTAGACTATTTTGCTAAATTACACAGCATGGCCCCAGGAGATAACAGGCACTAAGAGAAGGGAGGGGAGTGGATACCCGTCTACATACTGCACCGCAGACTCAGACGTGGGGGAAAGGCAATTAGACGGGGAGTATTTATCCTCCCTGCACCACCACCCCGAGGCTTTCAGTTAGCAGCATGTACCAAGGCAGGGAAGCGATGGGAGCGTGCCAAGATTTTAAATGATGCTGAAATGGGACTGTCTCTGCCAACCAGACTGGAGGTAGGAGACAACTCCTGCAGAGGAGCAACTGTCCTGCCTGCTGCCAGCCTGCCGGGTCTGCTCCCTGCTGCCTCTGTGGGGCTGATTCACTGCTCCCAGGCGCTGCCCTCAGTCCACAGGGTTGGTAATAAGACCATAAAAGCATCTGTCCTGGGTCAAGTCAATGCCCACATCTCCCTTATGGGTGGCGATGCTCAGGGTGATACCCCCAGGGTACCTGTACAGCCCCAGCAGCAATAACCCCCTCAAGCTGGAGGGACCTCCGTGAATTCATCCTGCAGCCACAGACTGCTGCACGAAGGAGTTTTGCAGTTTAATTAGTCTCTCTGTGACAAGCTGCTTCCTAGGGTTTGCTCCGAACCTGCCCCAACAGCCCCGTCCGATGCGCCCGCGGCTGCTGAGAGTGGGACAGTGCCGCAGCAAGGCTGCTCCCTGTCAACCCTGGAATCCAGTCCCCTTGTATCCAAGCTAGGACATCATGGGTGGACTACCAGAGGGGTAAAAAAACTGTTTGGATGGTTGGGCTCAGAGGGTTGTAGCCACTGGGTTACAACCAAACTCCGCCTAGAGGCCAGTGATGAGGAGTACTGAGGTGTTTATCCCGGGACCTGCCCTGATTAGCATCCTTATCCGCGACCTGCAGGAGGTAAGGAGCACAATCTTGTGAAGTTTGTAGATGACACCAAGTTGGGGGGACCACTCAATGTACTCAAGGAGCTGCCATCCAAAGGGACCTCAGCGGGCTGGAGGAAGGAGTCAAGAGGAACCTTAAACATTCAACAAGAAACAAGCTCTGTGCAGAAGAGCACAGGGGCACAGGTAAGGGGTGGGATAGGGTTATTATGGGGGGTGAGAGGGGGCAGAGCCCACCCTGTGTTGCTTGCTCTTGTGGGACCCCAATCGGCAAGCTGCCTTGAGGGGACCACAGTGACATACCTGGCATCTTCTTGAGCTTTAGGTCCTGCAAGCCAGTTTTTCCACCTCCTCACTCTGCTGCCTTAGGCAACTGCTCAGGTTACCTGGCTGTAAAGCCAGGTCTGACTGCTGAATGGCGTCATAAAAATAAACAAATGCATCCAAAGCAGCACTCGACACCAACCACCTTGGCTGGAAGCGGCTCCTCCTGGCAGAGGGCTGGCAGGAAGGTGGCAGCTCCCAGGCCCAGAGGCACCTCCTGGGTTGGCGTCCCAACAACATCCGCTGAGGATGGATTGAGACACAAGAGGAGCCAAAGCTCCCAACACCACTCATCTGTCCTGGCTTCTGCAGAGCATGACCGTGGCTCCAAGCTGGCTACAATCCTTCCTTCCCTGCGGACCTCAGCCATGACCAAGAGCTGGGCCAGGTCCCTCAGGACCCAGTCCTAATGCTTCTCCTCCCCAGCAGCACCAGGGGATGAAGCAGAGAGGGCAGTGAGCTGGTCTGGCCCATGCCAACCCCGTTGACACACACGCAGCCATGGGCAGCGCAGAGCTGGATGAAGAACAGCCAGCTCCAACCATGCTTAGGAAAGGGGTAGGAAATGCAAAAATGGTGATAATCAGTGAACAATAGATGGCAAATAATACTATTTATTATCTCTACTCCTTCAGTAGCCATGGGGCACTTGTTGCACCATGCACAGGGCTCTGGAGTGCTCCTGCCCCACTGATGGTTCAGCTGACATTTGCTGGCCCCTGGTCTTAACCTATTTTCCACATTTTGCTGACATCTTGGACAAAGGCCACAGAAAAGAAGAAATATGGCCAGGCTAGAAGAACCAAAGTCCCTTGGTTGTTCCCCTGGTCTTAGTTGGTTTGAGGGACGTGCAACATGATGTATTGTTGGAGCGGGGCTGAATGTAGTCCCCGGTGTTTTGGCATGGGGCAGAGGCTTTGGGGCAGCAAGGATGTCAGCACGTTCACTCCCCACCATCCTGGAGGGGCAAAAGGAGATGTACGGGGACAAATCTGGCATGGTTTTGCAAAATAAAGTGAGGCCAGAGTTGAGAGCGCATGGGCTGTAGGGCTGGGAGAAGACAGTGGGACATCCCTCTTGCTTAGACCATGAAGCACAGGAGCCAGGACAACTTCCTAAAACTGCTGTGAGTGTTTTCATTGAGCCAGATAAAAGACTCACGGAAGTACGTTGTCTTGGAAGATGCCACCAGTGGTCCCATGTGAGGACAGCTAGGGCTGGGAGCAGGCACGGGCCAAGCCTGTGGTGCCCTGGCTGCAGCACAACCATCCCTGGGGAAAGCCTCTCCCCGGGAACAATGCCCTCTTCCAGCTTGCCCTCGATTCCCCAAAGCTCCAAGGGAAGAATAGGAGGAAAGCTCTTTCTTTTATTTCTATTTAACTTCTCTGCTTTGTTATTCTTTTCCCAAGCTCCTCAGATTTGATGGCTGCAATAGTCTTCTGGTTCTCATTGCAAAGGGGCTCCCCTCTGCTCAGTGTAAAAATCCCTCCCTACCCACAACCATCTTCAGTGCTGATCTTTGGGCTGGGCTTGGGCATCCCATTTCCCTTCTCCAACTTAAACTATGCACTATTCCAAGCAGAAAAATGTGTTTTGATCTAAAGCACCACCCAAACTCACCACACTCCATCAAACCATTTTAATGAGAGCTGGACCCACCTTCTACTTCTCTTGGCAAACCATCTTTTTGCCTAAAATGCCAACGTTGAACCCACTAGACCTTGTTGTGAAGACACTCTCTGCCTGCACAAATCTCACCCCAAACCCTCAGAATGGTTCTGGAAATTAAACTTTTTGTTTCTTTGGGGATCCAGCTCCTGGGAGTGGCAGCACCATGTCAGACACAGTGGCAGACCCTTCCTTCTCCCCCCACCCTGTCTTCCAGCAGGCAGCTCAGGTGATGGGTGCAGAGGAAGATGCAGCAGAGCCCCCCGGGATGGGGGCTTGGCGTGGACCAGGTTTGTGCCAAGGGGCACAGCCACTCCCTTGGCTCCCGAAATGGCTGCCCGGGCGAGGCAGCAGCTCTGACCCAAATTTCCTTTGCCGTGATTAAACACCCGTTCCCGTGGCTGACATCAAAACGCAGCGGTCTGCCTGCTTCCCCAAGGACGGTGATGAATGCTGGTTCGATTAACCAGCAAACCCCGGCATTTATCACTCCAGCCTCGCCTGAAATGAACTTCTCTTTTGATTTTTTTTTTTCTCAGCCCACAAAACCAACCCATCCACACCGCTCAATAAATAACACTGGCATTGCCACCTGACACCCCAGCCACGTCCCCAGCTCCTCCTCACCGGGCCACCCAGCACCGATGTCCTTGCTGCCATCCTCATTTCCTCCCACTCGGCCCAGCTCCACAACTAATGATGGTGTTAATAAGCTTTTATTTGGGGGGAAAGGAAAGGAGCTGGAGAGAGGAAGCTTTGCAGGGGGAAGGGAAGAGACATTCCTGCCTCAGTCATCAGGCAACTTTCCCCTTCCTCTTGCTCACTCCCTCGCTGACCTTTAGCTGAGTCTGCCAAAGCTATAAAGGAAAAGGGAAAAAGGAAAAAAAAAAAAGGACAGAGAAACTAAAAAGCAGAGCTGAAAGGACAAGCAGAAGGAGAGATGTTATCTCGCCTCTGGTAATGATTCATTGCCAAAGGATGGGTGGATGGAGGCAGAGGGAGCTCAGCGCGACTGTGGGCAACACAGAGGGTCTTTGCTGGGGGATGCCCAAAGGGGAAGGAGTTAGGAGCGAGGGGCTGAGACTGTACATGGGGATGCATGTGCTGATCAGCAGGAAGGGGGAAAACCCCATGATGAGCACTACTACACCTTGTGAACCTGTCCTGAGGCAAGTGGAGTTTCCAAACCTTACAGGCCACGGTGACACCCCCTCCTCCCCTGGGACACCAGCCCATGTGCTTCATGACGCTCATCAAGGGATGAACACTCTGCATGATTAGGGAGTTTCCACTGTATCATGGAGCACCCGGCTGGGTCAGCCTGTGCAAATGTCCTTGTCGTCTCCTGGGTACAGCTGGAAGAGCTCACCACCACCCCCTCGGCTGCGTCTACAGCCTGGCTTTGGCTCTGGCAACGATCTCAGAGCCTGGCACCTATCACTGCCGATTAATAGGTGGTCCTGTTCTCCTGAGTTGGCCCTGCATGTCAGGATTAGCTGACGGTGCCAAAAAACGGCAGCAAGATGAAAACCCATCCAAGAGCCATGGAAGAGGAACGGCGTGAGTTAAGGTCACAACCCTATGGAGCAAGCAGTCATAGATCAACCATTTTGGGGCAGGAGAACTGCTCACCCATGTCAGCTAAGCTAAGAGCCGTCTTCTCTGACAAACAACACCACGGGGACAGAGCTGTCCTGCTAAGGAACAGAGAGATGTATTTTTAAGAAGCAAATTTATGCATGACATCCTGATATAATTAGCAAAGGCTTTTTATGGAGCTGCTCTGTAGCAAAAAATATCCCTGATACGTGAAATTCATGTCCTTCCATGCACCTCTAGATCGCCACCATGTCCCCACATACCGGCAAGGTGACAAGAGGGACCACGATGGCACGGCGAGGGCAGACAGGAGTGGGCAGGGAAAAATCCTGGCAGAATCAGGGCTGGGTTGTGTCACGACTGAGAAGGGAAGCGGAGGGGAACGGGGACTTTGCTAGACGCCAAGATCTTCCCCATAAGGTGACACATACCGCTGTGGGCAGAGATTTTGGGGAAGTTAGGCTATTCTTAGCATCCCTCTCCCACCTCCTCCTCTGGATATGTGTGCCTCATCATGATGCCCGGACTCTTTCTCACTGCTACAGTCACCGTCTGTGAACCCTACCCACAATATTACTGTGAAGACAAAACGTTTATGATGTGTTTGCATTCAGAGAAAACTTCCCATGCATGTAAAAAAAGTCATCACTGGCAGTTTCTTTATCCTTCCCCTGCCCAAGGTCTAGCGGAGAACTTATTTTACAGTGAGTTATTTATGGCCCGACAGAAGCACTACTGACAATTTGAGATTCACAGCTCCAACCCTGGGCAACGAGGCAGATTTTTCTGAGGAAGTCTTCTACAGACAGCAGGAGACAAAACCATCTTTAAAACAGGATGGGGGAAAGCCCTCTCCTGCTCTGTTGAACATTAACACTTGAGTTACCTTTCCTGTTTGTCCTCATGGAGGTTTCTGCCACTCCCGCAAACCATGGGAAGCTCAGGCTCTGAAAGGAGCTCATCAGGAGCTCAGGCTCTGAAATGTCCCCAACCCTCGTGGCAGGGCTGGGTTTCTGCTGCACTAGGTGGGGAGTAAGGACATATGGGATCTCACCTCTCTCCTGCTTTCCTCCCCTCACTGTGTCTCACCTGTTCAGGTGGCTTCATCTGCTTTTAAGAAGCTTTTCCCTTTGGTGGGGAGTTTCACAAACGCTGGGATGTGCAAAATCAAACATTAGGTTTGCAATCCCAACTGTTGGGCTTTGCAAACCCTTGCACAAAGGGGTCTTGCTTGGAGCATGTGCTTTTAATTAGCGGAAACACAATATGGAGGAAAAGCCAAGCATCCCTGCAGATGCAGGTACTTTTGAGGTGAGAAGTGTTGATGCTGGCAAAGCAAACCTCTAGGAGTCATAAAGCAAACGTCTACGAATCATGGGCGCCTCAGCACTGCAATGCAACAGCTTGGCCCGCAGGTGGAGAAGGACAAACTCTGAAGGCATTTACCTCCCTGAGGCAGGTATAAATGGGGCAGACAAGGACTCGAAAGGGCTCTCCGGTGCTGCTCCTCATGGTGCCGAAGACTTCGCAGAGAAAGGTGATGAACCCCAGCCAGCGCTCTACGTCCCGCTGCTGCAACTCCTCCCGCATGGTGAAATCCTTCTGCAAGAGGGACAGAGACAACAGGCTGCATCAGCAAAACCGCATCGCCATGGGAGAGGCAACGGCTGTCTAGAGAGAGAATTAGGAGGAAATTGAAACTCAGGGTGGGGGGAGAAAGACAGACAGACTGACTCTTTAGTAACAGCAGGGAGATTACTCAACGCACGCGGAGTGGCTGGAATTTCAACACAGCAAAGCCACCAGAAAGCAGGTACTGTAGAAATATCAGCAACCCCTGCAATAACTGTCATGGCTTGCGCTGGAGACGGCGTCCCCCGTGCCCTGCCCTCCCCCTCAGATAGACACGGGGACTCTTTTCCATATGCACAACCATGATCAAATAAAAGCAGCAACAAAGAGGTTAAATGAAATGCAGGGGAAACGCAATGACTGCTGGTGGCCATGCTGGGCTTGGTGGTCCAGGTGGACCCACCCAGCCTGTTCATTCCAGTATCTTCAGCAGACCCAGTATCTGGCCGGGGGCATCCTAATGGCCTGGCTGCTCCCTGGGGTCTCACGAAATTATGGCAGAGACTGGCTCCCTGCCCAACCAAAAGAAGATCAGGGCAGCCCGGGCTTGGCATTAAAAGGTCACCCTGCTCCTGAGCGGATGGTTGCCATGACCAAGGATTATCTGAATGACGTGATTTATGGAGCAACATCAGGTGGAAGCGTGCAGGGAGATAGCTGCTTCCCCATCAGTCCTCCAGCAGGGGAGGAAAAAAGGGCTTTGCCCGAAGGCAGGATACAAAAAGGGATGTGTGTGTTGGGAGCGTGTGGCAAAGAGCAAGGGGCAACACAGAAAAGCAAATAAAAACCTTTCTAGAGAATGGCACAAGAGAGTGCATCACACTCGGAGCCAAGAGGGTTTCCCTGGGCTCTCAGTGATGCTGCAGAGCTTCTTGCAAGATGTCCCACATGACTTTGCTTGCTGTCTCCATAGTGACCTTTCCTCGATATTAAAAATTAGGAGACTTTAAGTAGGGGAAAATTAAAGAACAGGACAAGTTCCTTCCCAACACCGTGTGTTCCCAGTGCAGGTTGCACAACACTTGAAGTCCAGCAACTAAATAAATTATCTTATATCTTTTTCATCTCAGTTTATTCCTACTGCCTGAGACAAAGGGCTTTGCTGCTATGAATGCTCCGACCTGCAGCTGCACTCTGCAAAGCCAGGGAGATAGAAAAGCCACCACACCAAAGTTCGCTCTCATGCCCCGAACAACACACGGGAGATCTTTCTTTTGAAACAAAGGTAGGTAAAGCAGCTGCTAAAGAAAGTCAGGCAAAAGCGTGATGATTATTTTCATGACACAACCGTATGCACAGAAGATCCAAGACAGGAGCTATTTATATGTTTCATTGCAAAAGGAAAAAAAAATAATATATTTGCATATGCAGGAAAAAGACTTGTAAAATAACCGAGGCACTTATTAACCAAACAGTGATGACTAATTCCTCTCTACACCCATTTCTATAAGACAATTGCCCAACTGTGTCTGTGACTCCAAAGTCAACCTGCAGCCAAATCCTGTTGGGTCTTTTCAGACTCTCTGGGGGTGTTTGCAGAGTTCGTCCTTTCATTATCCAGCCAGTCTCAGGGCGGTGATGGAGGAGAGAGTTATTTGCCAGCTCAGGTTATCACCCCAGGGTTACCAAATTACTTGTTCTGGAGTTTTCACTTGGATTTTAATAAAAAAAAGAGTCAAAGAGAAATGACTTCCTAAAATTAAAAAAAAAAAAAATTAAAAATTAAGAAATTAAAAAACCAAGCGAGAGCATCCCATGCCTCTCGTCTGCACCAACAGGGACCTCCAGCCTCACCCACCCACAAGGCCACCCACCAGCCACCTCCGCCCTGGTTCAAAAAGCACCCTTTGAACCCTGGAGCTTTTCCTTGATGCTCCGAGACCTCTCCATCCCCTGGCACTGAGCTGTCTCCTGCACCTCACGTAGCATCCCACCTGGCTCCAGGATGAGCCCTGGAGCCATCTTGCCTCTTCCTGGCTGGATGCCCCCCAGCAGCCCCCCTGTCCTGCCTGGGAAGGTCCACACTGACACACCCCGGGAGCCGGGCCGCATTTTGCGATCCCTGGGGCACGCTGGGAAATTCCTAGCAGCTTGGGATAACCGCATGGGCTCTGCGGTCCCAGATTACTGGGAATGAATAAAAACCACCGCAGGAAACTCTCCTCCTTCCTGTTGCTGCTTTAAACACTTCGCCCCGCTTCACAGCCTTGCAAGAGAGAAAACTGACTCTTCAAATCTTCTCTTTAAAAAAATATTTTCTGCAAAAAAACCCCCATCAAACCAACCAGCCAAACAAAGAAATTTCCTTTAAACAACCACCAAACCAAACTCATCAGGCCTGGGATGGGAGCTGGGCAGGAAGGGATGCCACCACCCAGCATCCTCTTTTTTTCATCCTACAGCACCTGGTGGGTGATGCCACCCAGCAGAGACATCAATAAACACTCTGTTCCCAATTTTGCAGCTGAAGAAGAAGACCCTTGCAAAAAAGAAGGGACTGGGGTCCTCTCCCCACCCTCCCAAGTCACCAAAAAGTTTATACAGACTTTGATGGACCCCCATGAAGGACGGGAGTGAGGGACAGAACGTGGGATGGATGCAGAGGTCACTGTAAACATTTTGACCCAGAACATGATACCACAGCGGGAATAATTTTGCTCCATTTGCAGCCTCAGGCTGGGCCAAATTTTGCTGGTACCCACAGCGCAACTCCCTGGGAGCAAAAGGAGATCGTTTGCATGTATTCTGCGAAAGGGGAGCTGATACCGATTCCTTCAACGAAGCAGGAGAAGCACCTCGCCAGAGGTAGGAATTACGTTTTTTGGACCATGCCTGCCTACAGGCAAGAGTTGGGCTTGCTAGGAGCTGAACCTCTATGGTAGCCGGACTTGCAGCACCAGAGCTGTCCTGAAGCATCCCGAGATACCCATGTGCTTCGGCCCTGCAGGGCAGTGCTGCATCAGTGTCAGGGCGGGCAGCAGGAAGGTGGCACGGGGAGCTTTGTCCTTAAATTTGGCCTTCAGACAGCAGGTTTTGACCAGTACCATGGCACACACAGATGGGCAAGCCAACACGAACGCTGCCTGTGCAGAAGTGTCCCACCTCCCTTGGGGTGTCCATGTTTGAGGAGACCACTGCTGTTATCTAGGTAATTTGGTTGACAGAGTTACAAGTGCAATTCACCTGGCTGCACGTTGGCCGTGCTCCCAGCAGGACCCACGACCCAACACGCCGGGCATGGAGAACATGGAGAGCAACTCAATTGTTTCTCCAAAGGGTTTGCAACCAAAACAGATGAGCCAGACCAAGAGCGTGGGAGAGGTGAAGAGCTTCCCGGCAGCAAAGAGCGGCTCAGTGGAGAACAAAACCCATGTCCCACGTGCCCGGGGCACATCCGATGGAGCCGTGCCCTGACCCACAGACCTCCACAGCACTGATGAGAAGCCTTGAGGAGGCTGAAGAGCGCTGAAACCAGACAGCCAGGTCACTGCCCTGCCCAGTGAACTTTATTTGCTCTGGAAATGCCTCACAGAGTTATACAAAAATAACCTGTGGAGTGGCTTGCCCCATGCTTAGGTGGTGATGTCAGGGCAGTAAGCAAATTATCTTTCATCAGTTTGGCTGTATTTTTAAACATGAATTGTATTACTAATTTGGGGGTGCCCTGGCCTGTAGATAATCTGGGTGCATTTACTGGATGACCTTCCTTCAGCGCCTATAGTTTAAAATAAAATGTATTTATACCAGGTAGCAGGATTGGCCTCCCTTCTCTGCCTGGTTTGGGAGAAGAGTTCATTGGGAAACTGTGCGGCAAGCAGGGGAATGCCAAGGGGACCTCTGAAGAGGTCTCATACAGCACAAGTTTGGGGCATAAACCTGAAGGCTAAGCATTTCATCATGTTGGACCTCACCACACATGATAGGTAGGTCAGGGGTGGCCTGTGTTCATGCATGATAGAGATGGGCCATGGCTCAGCCCATCCTCTGACATCCCCTGTTGGACCCTTTCCAAGCTTGGCTGAAGCTCCTGCCAGCAATGGAAATAGAAAATGCCTTTATCTTGGGGCTCTCCACTCTTGCAACCAAGTGAAAGCCCACTCCTCATCTCAGTGTAGATGCAGCTCATGCAATACTATCCTTTCTTGGCCCAGACATGAGATCTCTCCAAGACCAGGACCAAGCTAGAAGAGCCAAGAGGACTGGCCATGGGAGAGGAGGAAAATCCATCCTCTACCATTTTTGGTGGGCAGCAGAGTCAAGCGGGATGAGAAGCAGCATTTTGTCTTCGGATCTAAGCCATTGCTCCAGCCCAGACAGCTGCAGCCGAAAATTCATCCCTTGGGAGTTCGCCACACTTTTTTTAAGACAAGTCCCAAATAACTTTTCCCCAGATCTGGGCCCACCGACTCATGGCTGACTCTGTCAGCAGCAAGTTAGAGGGCAAAAGTTTAGCGTGGGATAAAAATGAGGGCTAATTTAAGCATCGCCACCTTCTGATGGAAAAAAAAAAGACACATTTGGGTTTGTTGCTCTGTAAACACAGGGCTCTTCCTCTGGCAGCTCTGCTGTTTACTCAGTCATTGTCAAGGAGGCAGGAAATACTGAGTCAGAAATACTGCGCAAAAAGAAATATATAATGCTTAGATATCAGTGCTAGGCGCTATATAAAAAGCTGAGAGTGGCTGTGCTAAATACTTGATCTTCCTGGCAATGTGCAACATAAGGTTGGAGCCTTAAATGGCTCTTTGGAAAGGGCCTGAGACAAATAAAATGGGTTGGAGGAGGGAGCTGGCGGGTAGAGGCTGGGACAGCATCCGTGCCTTGTTGCTCTCCTGGAGGAGCACACCCTCCGCCTGCTCCCTCCCCAAAACCTCCTAGAAAGGGCTCCAATAAATGACATTCTGCACACTTAACATTGCTCTATTATTCCCTGTTTACAATTTAAATAATACCGGTATTTGCGTCCTGGCTTGGAGGAGGCTCTGAAGCGCAGCTTTGCTTTCTGGGGAGCATAACCCAGTGGGATGAGCAGTTTATAGCACTGGCGTTCAGAAGAAGCTCAGGAGGTGCTGGAGAAACCTGTGGCAGCACCAGGGAGTGACTGAACACCTCCGCCCACGGATGCTCGGGGTCTCACCGAGCGCCTCTGAAGCAGACCTACCACCCACAGCTTCATCGGGAACATCTCACTCCACGTGGACACCACTACACAATCTCCTTTGCTGTACTAAACCACCTGAGATGGTGCGACACCAGGTGGGACCATCAGCTCTTCTACGGGCTCTGATCTTCCTCCAACCACCTGCAGCAACACTCCAGGCCTCTCTGCCTGCACCCCGCTGACACTCCCTGAGGACCAAACTGTACCGAGATCCCACCACAGCCCATGCTACTGCCAGTCCAGGGACAATAAGACAAAACAGAGTAAGATGATGAGAGAAAACCTGCTTTGAGCCAACAGCTTTCATGCAGGACTGGGCAACCGCAGCACAGGAGACTGAGATTTATTTCCAGTCCTGCGTGGGCTCCCATCACCTCTGTACCCTGATTTCCCAGCTGGCAAATGGGAATGATTTACTCATCTTCCTCTGCAAAGTGCTTTGGGGCGTGTGACTGAGACATGCAAATCACAGCAATTATTATTACTCCAACAAAGGAGCTATTGACATTTAAAGCAGATAAAGCTTTTAAATTACAGATGACACCCTGTGCCCAGCCTCACAAAGGTCCCAGCTTCACCCAGCCATGAGGCATTTCACTCCCACAGACTTTCATAACGCCATTTCCTCCAAGCTCGACCTGCACCAGATGAATGTGCACTGGTTTCCTCTTGGGGTGTTCTGGCCACTTTGGGAAGAGCAGCAAACCCTACTGGTGGGCTTCAGCATGAACCTGGTTTCATGATGGCCACAGCTCTGTGAACGTTTCTAATCACAGAGGTCTCCAAAATGCATCGCATGATGAAGGTCCAGGTTACCAGGACTGTGACCACCACCCTGTGGACCACGTATCACCCATCAGCCGACTACCAAACAATATATAACTTGCATTAAATGTCACTGACCAATTCTACAAGAACAACTCACCAAAGATCCTGCAGTCATGGGACAGATACAAATAGTGCTTATTCCTCTCAAAAGGATTTGGGCAGGAAGGGGAAAGTATGGTCAGAAAACTCCTGGTTCTCCTAAAGAAGATGCTAGGCAAACTCCCAGGATTAGGAACATCCATGAATTTTAAATTCCTCAGGTTTGGGTAACTGAGGCAGCTGATAACCAGAGCCAACAGGAGCTGCAGGTACTTCCCGTGCCTCCAAACATCCCGAGGTGACCCAGTGGGTGGTCACTTGAACCTCCTGCCCCCTGGTCTCACCATGACCTCTCTGTCTGGCTCCAAATCTGGGATCAACAGCAATTACCCACCCAACATGGGCATATCACGGCTTGAGCCAGCGATGTCTCTGAGGTCCTCAGGGGCTGCAGAGGTGCAAGCAGTTAATTATTGATTTAGTTGAAGTTTAAAGCACCCAGGTGGGAGCATAATGATGGATGTGCAAACAGAAAAGTGTTGCTGTTAACTTAGCAGTTGCTAGATGACCAGGACGGTGAAGTAGCGTTGTCTGCACACCATGAACAGCAAACACCATTTTGTCCTGGTGTAAAAATCTTCTTTAATGACCCTCTGAGTGCAGAGAAAGCCGAGTGAGGAGAAGAGGTAGCCCAAAGGAAATGCCCTGGTCTCCTGTTATCTCCTTTTCTCTCATGGAGGGGAAAACATCAGAATTGAGATGTGGCCACATCCTGGGAAGACACCATGTCCCATGGGTCAGCAGAGCTTACCGCTGAATTGGAGCAAATCTCATTTCCTCTAGAACACATTTGCATCTCCGCTGAGATACCAAGGTTTACAGTATGTTATCACAGGACTATTTCTCCAAATAATTTTCAAGTGGGATAACGCACAGAGCAGAAATACTCTGGAAAAGAGAGTGGGATGCTCTGGGAGCTCCGGTTGCTTCACCAGATGATGTTTGCCAGCACTTCCTCCAGCTGTACCCAGGTGACAGAGTTGTTTTCCTCATTACTTAATTTTTATTGCCGCCCTTCCTATCTAGCACCTTTCTGAATTCCCAAACATGTGCCAGGGTGTCAGCTCAGCTGGATAACAGCAGTTTATCACCACTTTAAATCCCTGTTATCCCATGAATCCAGACACAATCCAACAGCAAGACGTCATTGCCTGCCCCAGCCAGACCTTACAGCAAGCAGAGCGACACGGACAGACAGCAGGACACATGGACATAGGGAAATAATGATACCTTTGAGAGCCAAAAGCCAGCTTCTCAGTCCTGTGGACTGGTGGGGAGACAAGGGACCATGAGGAAACACAGATTAATTTCCTTACTGGAAAGAGCAGCCGGGCACCCGTTCGACCCAGCCCTGCAGACACCCCACAGTGCCCGGAGGAGGCAGCTCCCACTCGGCTGGCTTGCTCCTCTGGAGTGTTGCAGAAGATCCTTGTTGTATTTGTTTAAGTCCCGGTGCTGCGGGAACCCTGAGGCAGCGACGTGCCCTTTGCCTTTGCGAGCGTGTGTGGGAAAACCTCGGGTCACCTTTGGGTGTTGGGAGGCACTGTGCATCCTCTCCCAGGCAGCCATTCCCTGAGATGGGGACGAAGTATCCGTGTCCCCACGAGCATCCTGTCCCCAGGCCAGCAATCCCCTCCCTGCTACACAGAGGTGGAGGAAGAGATTGGATCAAGCACAGCGAATCCGTGCCCATCCCAGCATCTGCAGCAGCGCTGGCACCCCCACTGCGTGGAAAAATATATTAATATAAATCTCCCAGCCCATGGGCCGTGTTTCCCAAAGCATGAGCTCAGTGTAAAACCATGCTGGTTTAAAGCAATCCCTCAAGTAAGTGTATAGGGGCTGTTTTATACGGGTGGGGATGGTTTGATGGGCAGTTTTCAAACCCTTCCCTGCATCAGTGCAAGGTCTGAGCCCCAACACCACCCCACACCCAATGCCAACTCAGGGTGAGGACTGGGACCTCGATGGAGGCTGATGGATGCATCCCACTTGCAAATGCCGCAGCCAGAGACACCCAGCCTTGCAGCCTGGGGGAATGCACGAGGGACAAGCTGGATTTTACCAGCAGGCTGCATTCTTATTTTAAGCTCTGCACATGCAATGTGTCCTCTTTATAAGGCAGAGGTGCCGAGGGGTCTATGGGGATAGGCCAACTTTGTACAGAGGAATATAAGAGGAGGAAAAGTGGCTGTGGAGGCAGGTGCTGC
The DNA here is from genome assembly GCA_031468815.1 of Morus bassanus. NCBI lineage: Eukaryota > Metazoa > Chordata > Aves > Suliformes > Sulidae > Morus > Morus bassanus. Next base: position 84,299,529 of record CM062600.1, on the reverse strand, counting down.
TTCGTCCAGCCACTGCGGCTGGAGAAATGCAGCTTGCATTCGAAATGAAGCTGTGCTCATTGAAACGCCAGCCTGCCTGCAGATGAATGAAACCAGGCCGGGAAAAAAAAAGCAGGCAGCTAATCCCATTTGCCGTCAGGAGCTTTTCTGCATGGGCGCTCCTGGTTTAGGCCGGCTCAGTCTTAGGAGGGATTTTCCTGGATGCCCAGGAGCTAGAGCTGGCAGCAGGATGCTTTCCCTGCGGGATGCTAAGACCCTTCTAGCAGGTATGCGCTTGGCGGTCCTTTACAATGGGGTGGGATCCTTATTCTCCTGAGCTGGCTGTGGAGTGCAAGACGCTGATGTTCAAACTCTGCTTCTCTGCCATCCAGGACCGATGGATGAAGGAAGCCCCAGTGGCTTCTCCCCTTCCCAAAACCTGCCCCTGTGGTGGAAGCTCCTGAGTTGGGTGGCGCAGGGAAGCGGAAAACTTTTGGATGGACCTCAGTGCACACAGATGGCCACAAACAGGCCCAAGACGCATGGGGCATTATAGAATCATCATAGAATCCTAGAATGGTTTGGGTTGGAAGACAACTTTCAAGGTCACCTAGTCCAACCCCCCTGCCATGAGCAGGGACATCTCCACCTAGATCAGGTTGCTCAGAGCCCCGTCCAGCCTGACCTTGAGTGTTTCCAGGGATGGGGCATCGACCACCTCTCTGGGCAACCTGTTCCAGGATGTTCCAGGATGTTTCACCACCCTCATCAGTGATGAAACCCTTACTTCTATCTAGTCTGAATCACCCCTTTTTTTAGTTTAAAACCATTACCCCTCGTCCTATCGCTACAGGCCTTGCTAAAAAAGTCTGTCCCCATCTTTCTTAGAAGCCCCCTTTAAGTACTGAAAGGCTGGAATAAGGTCTGCCTGGAGCCTTCTCTTCTCCAGGCTGGACGACCCCAGCTTTCAGCCTTTCTTCATAGCAGAGGTGCTCCAGCCCTCTCACCATTTTTGTGGCCTCCTCTGGACCCGCTCCAACAGGTCCATGTCTGTCCTGTGCTGACGACTCCAGAACTCTATTATGCCCAGAGATCTTGGCTTTCTCCTTTAAAAGAAAGCAAAAAAAAAGGAAGATGGATGCATGAAAATGCGACGGGTGGGTGAGCACCAGGGGTCCTGCAAGCAGCCGGCCAGATGGATCGTAGGATGGGTTTTCCCTTCATCTGCCCAGAGATTGAATCACACAGGCAAGGAGGGAACTGGAGGAGTTAACAGACTCCCAGCCAGAGATATTCATGGCACCCAGAGTTCGTGTAAAGTTTCATACCGGGACCCTTTTCTAAATTCTTTCGGTCATGGGAGAAAACATTGCAACTGTTTAGTCTGCAGGGAGGTGGTGGCTCTGGCCCAGCACTCAACGTCGCTGAGCAAACACGCTGGAAAGCAATAGGGCTGACAACCCTCTTATCTCCTCTGCCTGCTTTTCACCCTGTCTCTCCCACCACTGTGGCCAAGCATCCGATGGGCATTGGGTACCGGTGCCGGAGCTCCCTGTTGGAAAGGCAGCTCCAGGCTCCCTGTGATGGGGGACAAGCGACCACCGAACACTGACTTGGAGGTGAAGTACCAGTCTGCTAAAAAATGTTATTTACACAAAAGAGCTCAGAAAATCTTTCTCAGGGGCTAACATTTACAAATTCTATGAAGCCAGGGAGCTTCTGCTATAGCAAATGTTGTATTTTGGTATTGTTTTTTTAAATGGCTGTAAAGGATGCATTAATCTTTTCTGCTTAGCCCCTGCAGCACGCAGGTACGGAGCACCCTACAATGCCTCCGAAGCTGCCCATTTGTGCCGGAAAAGCTGAGATTACAGAAAAGAGCTGCGGAAAACAACATTAACCTGCAAAATGCCTTGATCCCTCCAAACTTTCTACCTCTAAAGAGCTGCTCATGATTACCATAGCATATTTTGCAGCATATTGGTGGAGCAGCTGACTGTGAGCATCACTGTGTAAGACCACCAGACGGCATGGGCTGGAATATTAAAGGGATGCAGGGAAACACACCTTATTCTTATTAATGAAGCAGAAATGGAAAAGTTTTGTTTTTCCAGCCTGACACTGTTTTCTTAGCCAGTGCATGCTTTGCCCTCGTTGTCTTTGCTTTCGTTTTCTGCTGCTCCTGGACTGGAGGTTGGGTTTGCGCTCCCAGTGCTGCCAGAAGTGCTCCTCCCACCCCTCTTTATTAAAAAAATACACTAGTTTTGGATGCCTGGCAAGTGGGGAGAGCACAGGGGGTACCCCATGGATGGCAGCACCACTGATGAGACCAGAGGACGTGTGACGATGAGGTGGCATCATCCAGGCACACTTCCTTTGCTCCTGTCCTCAAGACTCAGATGCTGTGTTTCACACCAGTACCAGCACTGTTTGCCAGCCACGGGTGGGACAGGGACCTGAAATACTCTTCATGAATCTCATTTCTCACCTGCCCTGTATCCTCCAGCTCCTCTGGTCCCAGGACTCTTCCCACCAAAGCCACTTCATGTCATCGTTTTGCATTTGCTTGTTTAAGTGTCAGCAGCAGGAAAAGATGAGGCCGTGCAAAATGATACCCATGGGGGAGGTAAAGGGGATGCAGACTCCACGGCAGCACTGATTCTCCAAATCCAGATTTTGACAGGTAGGTACACACAAAAACATCCAGCAGTGAATAAACTGAGCCTAAGCCTGGCCAGGGGATGCTGAGGGTGCCTGCGCTACGACACCCACGCTGCAGGTCCCACAGGACTGTCCCTCTGGGGTGCCACCACAGCACGCCAGCTGTAAAGACCAGCCAAAATCCTCTCGGGGCAGCCTGTGCTTGAGCATGTCCAATCACGCCCACTCAGTTGGAAACTGAATTTGGTACAAATTCTTGCGGTTCAGCTAGAAATCCTTAAAAAAAAAGAGATTTCCTGCTGGCGAGCATAAGAGCATCCCCCATATCCTGTGCGCCTGTGGCCAAGTGACGCCAGGGATGGGCAAAGCACAAGCTATGCCATTTTCCCCCCTTCCCAAGAAAGAAAAAGAGGTGCTGCCCTCTCCAACGTCCTTCTACCCAAACCCCAGTTCTGGGCTGACACTGGCACCTGCATCTGCTCTGGCCTTGGCTCAGGGAGTGACATCCCTGGCACCTGCTTCTCCGATGTGCTCCTCTGCCAGAAGGATGCTTCAAAGTGCATTGCAGGGTCCCAGTGAGCCTCTGAAAATCCTGGCCCCAGATGAGGTGAAGAAACAAGCTAAGAGCAGGGCTGGGGATGGCAGGCTGTGGGTACCGGCAACAGGGATCCTCCAACCCTGCAGCATCCTGAAATCCCCACCTTAGGGCGGCTGTAGCAGCCTGAGCCGGATTTATGCCGGAGCAGGCAGGAGCAGATGGTCTGGCAGGAGGGTGCCTTAGGCTGGCTGAGTCCCTGGGCTGGCAGGAACGTGTTCCCACATCCCGGGGTTGGATTTGAGTCTTTCGGGAGAAAACAGAGAGCCGGAGCTGATGCCAGTCCAGCCTGGTCTGAGGGGATCTCAATGTTGAAGTGTCCCCCCCGCCTCCGACGTAGTGGGTGGAGGGGCGTCCTCAGGCATTTCCTCACCTCTCAGTCAATGGATAAATAGATTTTGAGGCTTTTTTTTTTATTTTTTTTTTTGCTGCCTCTCCTACCAAAGCCCCAGGGGGACCCTGCGTGGCTCCGAGCATCCTCTCCCACCAGCAATGGCTGGGAGCAGCTAGGAGCCCACCCCACCAGTAACCCGCTGCCTGGATGTGGCCCAGAGCTGCAGGCAGGCTGCGGGCAGGCTGCAGGCAGGCTGCGCAGTCTGCAGTCTCCACCTAGAGCCCGGCGGAGCCTCTGCTCTGCGTTGCCGCCGTGCTGCAGCCCTTGCACAAGGTGTGCATGGGTCCCACCACCCAAAAGCTCCCTGGCCTGAACTTGGCTGTGCTTTTAGCAGGCAGTAGGCAGCAGCAGCAGGCAGCAGTTCAGCAAGGGATGCTCTTGACGTTGCTCACCACCAGCCTGCAAAACCAAGAGCAACCTCTGCTGAGTCCCACCACCACTGGAAGATGCCCAAATAGGGCATCCGCTGGCCAGGGAGACAATGGGACACCAAGTACCATCCCTGAGGTCACACCACGTGCCGGAGCAGGGGTTGGTCCCCACCTTGCAGCCTCGGCCCCTCCAGGGTGAAAAGGAGCCAGGAGAATCCACACACAACTTATTTATGGAGTAAAGGTGATGGTTATTTTTTTCAGGACACACGTGAGCACTGCAATATCAAATCTTACCAGCACATTAAATTCAAGTCAAATATGCCATTCTTTAAACTCTAAGACTTTTTAGTTTTTTTTGCAACTTAGTCCTGCCTCCCATCAATCTCTCAACTGTGCGATGCCCTGCTACTCAAAACTAAACACTTTCTCTGTGCAGAGCCATGAGTGTGGCCGCGTCGGATGGACTCCAGCCCCCAGCTACCTGCAGGGCCCTGGGGATGACCCCCTTGGCATCCCATGTGATGCCCACTGGTATGTCGGTGGCCCTATGACCACCTCCACCTGCAACTCAACTCCTCGAGGGGCTGCGAGCCCCGAAACCTACTCCTGGGCTCAGGCTGAGGACCGATGTGCAGTGCAACCCTGCAGCTGATATAATTTGGGGCCCGGCTCAGCTATTCCCAGCTCAGAGGGCTCCTAGCGCTTGTGGGGCACAGCTCCTGTCGCCATTCCCTCCTTCCTAACAGTGAGAAATTGTTGCCTTTTTTTGCACTCCATTAAAACCTCAGATCTTGGGTTAAACCCTTTTTGCGCTCCATTAAACTCCCCCTCATCTCACCATCAGCCTCCAAGGAGGTGATGCCCGGTGCTCCCTCGCCCCCACCACGTTCCCACGTCATGGAAAGGCTGCAAAGGAGCCTGACGGCTCCTACGGCCGTTGCTCCGCTTGGGTAAAGCGGCAAGTTTAAAGCACGCAGCTCGATATTTAATCCAGGGCTCTCCAATAACTCACAGACCTGCCTGGGACCTGTCTGCCAGCGGCTCCCGTAACCTCGACGGCAAAGCCGAGCGAGCGTTATTACTACGGGCAGACGGTGATGGCTTGGCCAGACTCACGGGTAACGGCGGGGCCAGCTCTAATTGATACCCGGCTCTGCCCTTCACCTGCCAGCGCGGGCAGGGTGCCAGCCCGCTCCCCTGGCTCCCTCTCCTGCCTGCTGCCGACACTTGCACGGGTTATGTTTGGCCCCGGATGACTATGCAAAATAATATTAATAAAAATATAAAATTATTAAAATAATAAAACAACAAAACCAATAAAAATAAAATAATAATAATAATAATAAAATAATAAACACCCTGTTCCAGAATTACAGAGCATCTTCAGAGACACAATTTGGGGCAAACAAGAGGGAAGGCATCTCCTTCCCGCTCCTCCTTTTCTCCGTGCTTGAGAGCAGGAGGATGCAGGCAGCTGGGGATGCTCCTCGGAGCCACCTGCAGGGCTTTGCTCCCCGTCCCCCTCCAAGCCCATGCATATACTACGTATATATGTGTGTGCATGAATTTAGAATTGCCTTTGAATTCCCTGGGTGTACAGAAAATAAATCCCATCTGCAAAGCTGCATTTAGCAGGTGAATCCCACCATGGTTTACAAAACCAGGACAGCGCTGTCAATATCAGTGCAGAAACGTACGGAAAAAGGTTTCCAAGCTCTGCAAGTTTCTGCAAACCCCCAAATGAAGGTGTTTACACAAGGGCAGCATCATTTTCTATTTCTCTGTCTGTGCTGGGCTCCTGTGGGGCTGGCAGAGCCCATGCACACATCCACTCTGAGGTTCACCACCGAGATGTCCCTCATCCTCCTAAGAAGAGCGGTGGGGAGCAGCTCGAGCCGAGGAGGCTTTCCCCATTGAATCACCACCTCACCTTGGGAAGAGCTCATCAAACTCTTCTGGAAGAGAAACCAAAGGCAGCAACGTTGGGCTCATGCACAGATTGAAGAGACGGATGGGGCGGTGCTCCATGGAGCTGAATGCGCAAACCCTCACCGCTGCAACACTCAAGACACACATATTTCTGGCCTTGGGGTTTGCTCCAGGAATCTTGAGACCTTTTTTCCCCCTATCTTTCGGTGAAGCAACCTCTCTGCTGTCTCCTGGGCAATGCCTTTTCCAAGACAAGTGGTACCACTGTGTTTTCTGTGCATGAACTGGACCATGTGTAATTAAATTAAATTAAAAACAGCCACGGAAAAAAGAGGGCCAATGGGTTTTGCAATCACTGTTGGCCATGGCGTACAGGTCAGATGCTCTCCAGCTGCGCTCGATCCTCCTGCCTCCACCTCTGTCAAACCACAAACCATTCCCCACCAAAGACCCTGACCTTAATCATATTAAGGGGGAAAAAATCTGCCTTTCAGCATTAACCATGTGTGTTATTTCCGTGCCCCAATTCCCACTGTATCCCCTCGCTGTCTTTATCCTCACAATCCCTACGATGCAGAAAGGGCTGCTATCACTGGGAGGTTAAGTTCATTGCTCAAATGATGAGGAAGCCTATGGGAAAGGAGAGATTTCAGCTCATTGCTCCCAAATCCTCATGTTCAGCATGGTAAACGCTCCTCTTTGCACCCCAATTGATTCTCCAGTACGCAATGCCACACCTACATCCCAAGAAGAGTTCAAACCTAAATTTTCCTCTTCCATCCTCCGCCTGGGCTGACAACAACAGGTTTTGTTTTATGAGCTTGGCCACCATCTTGGGTGACCCCTCCAGAAGTAGTAACACCGACCGTCTCAAACACAGCCGAGTCCACCGAAATCCAAGTGCAACCTCTGCCAAAAAACACTGGATTTGACTCAAGTTTCTACAAGCAGAGCTAAGCACAGCACCAAAGCAAGGAAGGGCCACTTCTGGGGCACCAAGAGATTAAACTAAGATGATGAAGAAACCCTGCGTGGGTATATGATAGGGTACACATTAAGGTATGCATCAGGCTGTACCATAGGGAATGCAATAGGCTATACATTAGGGTGTGCAACAGGGTGTGCATTCAGGTATGCGACAGGGTATGCATTCAGGTATGCATTCAGGTATGCGACAGGGTATACCATAGGGTATGCATTAAGGAATGTAATAGGGTATAGCTGGGAGGAGTGGCGGATACACCAGAAGGCTGTGCTGCCATCCAGCGAGATCTGGACAGGCTGGAGAGCTGGGCCTCCATGAGGGGAACCTCATGGAATTCAACAAGAGCAAGTGTCGGGTCCTGCCCCTGGGGAGGAACAACCCCACGCACCAGTACAGGCTGGGGGCTGACCTGCTGGAAAGGGGCTCCGCTGAGAAGGCCCTGGCAGCGCTGGTGGACAGCAGGGTGACCATGAGCCAGCACCGTGCCCGTGTGGGCAAGAAGGCCAGCGGTGTCCTGGGGTGCATTGAGAGGAGTGTGGCCAGCAGGTGGAGGGAGGTTATCCTCCCCCTCTGCTCCGCCCTGGGGAGGCCACATCTGGAGTGCTGCGTCCAGTTCTGGGCCCCCCGGTTCAAGAAGGACAGGGAACTGCTCGAGCAAGTCCAGCAGAGAGCTACCAAGGTGATCAGGGGCCTGGAGCATCTCCCTTATGAGGAAAGGCTGAGAGACCTGGCTTTGTTCAGCCAGGAGAAGAGAAGACTGAGGGGGGATCTCGTCAATGCTTATAAATATCTGAAGGGTGGGTGTCAAGAGGATGGGACTGGACTCTTTTCAGCGGTGCCCAACGACAGGACAAGGGGCAATGGGCACAAGCTGGAACACAAGAAGTTCCACCTGAACATGAGGAACAACTCCTTTCCTGTGCGGGTGCCGGAGCAGTGGGACAGGCTGCCCAGAGAGGCTGTGGAGTCTCCTTCCCTGGAGACATTCAAACCCCACGTGGACGCGGTGCTGTGCCCCCTGCTCTGGGTGTGCCTGCTCAAGCAGGGGGGTTGGACGGGATGGTCTCCAGAGGTCCCTTCCAACCCCCGCCATCCTGGGATTCTGTGATTCTGTATGCAACAGGGTGTACCATAGGACATGCATTAGGGTATGCTATAGGGTATACAATAGGGTATGCAACAAATAGCCCTTCTCCACTTGCACCAAGACGTTTCCAACCACAGGGACATCCCAGGCACTGGCTCGGGCTGGAGGCCGCTGTGCGCTCTGCAGCGAGCTCTGCTGCTCTGTGTCGAGATGTGCATTTCGTGGTGCCTTTTTATTTTTTTTTTTTTTTTATTAAAAGAAGGTATCAGCCTTCTGTTTGATGTGTTGTTGGCCACGGTTGCTAAGGGGAGCAGTGTACAATTACAGCCCCAGTGATGTCCACTCTAATAATACACTTGGCTCTGCATAGCTCAGATGCAGACACAGCTCTGCTATAAAGAGCACGGCCATTTCAACAGAGGAATACTCCAACTTATGTTACATGTGAAGGGTTTGTGGCACATTGCTTTACGCCCCCCCACTGAAAAAGAAAAGCACCGCAGCCAGTACAAGCCAGTGAGTGAAACTACGACAAGCAAAAACCTCTTGTGGGAGACTTACTTTCAATTTATTAACTAAAAAGGTGTTTCTAGAGGGGTGAAGAAACAATCCATGTGTCCACCAAGATGTTCTTGCATGTCCCCATCCACCCAAGCTCCCTGGGCCCAATTTGGCCAGGTCCATCTGAAGGGCTCACGCAGCCCAAAATCGCTCCTTGTACCAAACACCAAACCGAACTCAATGAGGAGAAAATCCAACCCAAATGACCCCCTCCAGCACCGAGCCCCCGCATGGCAGCCTCCCCCCGAGCTCGACCAGCTGCCCACCCCACGACTCCCCTTTCCGCGTCTCCCTTCAGCATCCCGAAATGTTCGCAGCATGCGAATTCAAAGCTCAGCCATGGTTTGGGACCAAAACACAGAATGAGGGATAAATTCAAACCGGAGTTTTCCAGATAGACCCCCTTAGAGCTTGAAATGGTGCAACGCTGGCTGGGGGGATGCTCTTTAGAGGAGCTGCCTGCAGGGAGGGGGATGACATGACAGCATTCCTGTGCTGCGGCGCTGGCATCTGTTTTGGGATCAAAACAAGTCCCCTGAGATAAGCTGTGAACATGTGCAGCCCCCGAGCACGAGCACCTTGTCAACAGCTGAAAATATAAGAGGAGCCAGGTTAAAAAGACAGTTTATTCAATTTATTGCCTGCTCTGCAGGAAAACCCCTTGCTGCTTGCTTTAAGGTCCAGTGCGGTATAGGGATGCTGTCTACAGATACCGGGATGCTAGTAGGGTGGCTCAACGGGTTAACGCATTAATTTATGAGATCCTCTGGTGGGGCTGAGCTGTTGCTGTCGCAGTCCCAAGAGAAAGGGACAAACAAGCCCCTGCAAAACAGGAGCATCTGCCAGGAGCAGATGGGGGGGCGAGCAATCTGGCCCCAGGCGCCAGCAGCGCTGCGGGGGGATCACATTGATCCCGATTTATCACACCCCGGCAGAGTAATTCCCCAGCTTGCCGGTGCCCGGCAAGCCGAGCTCCTTACGTCCGGGGATCAGATTAGTCTGAAAGGTGCTAGAGAGACATAAATCCAGCTCTGGAGCAAGCTTTTTATTAAAGTGTTGTTTTTTTTTTTTTTTTTTTTTAATTAATGGTAAGTTATCTAGAAATGGCTGATGGAAAACATCTGATGGTGGAGGCGCCAGGACTGGAGCTAGGTAATATTATATCATCAACCATATATCAATATATCGTATTGATATTGATATATCAACGTTATATCATCAACCATATATCAATATACCATATTGACATTGATAGTATATCATATATCAATACCATCAACCCCTTTTTTTTACATCAAGGCAGCTGCATCCAGTCTTTTGCACTTCATACCTGGGTCTGTGTCCAGCCAGGGCTATCAAGGCTAAACGCATCACAAAAAAAAAAATCCCAGTTTTGGGCTGACTAAAGTATTTAATGAATCATGTGAATGCATTTAGATTATTTTGGCTGGAAAAAACTCCTGTGCTTGGAGAAAGACAAAATCCTTTACGATCAGAAAGGAAATGTTAAATTATTTAATTTCACATAGCACTTCGCTTTTGATGTGTAGTGATCTGTCACCTTTTGCCCCATCAAGACATTTTTAAAAGATGTGCAGTTTGGGGCTCAGCAAATCCCTTTTGCGTATTTTTCTATGCTCTTGCACGTGAAATCAGTCACCCGCACACCCTGCTCACCCTTTACGTTTCGTTTCTTCCCAGCTTTCCACAATGGACATCATACCCCCATCACACCAAGACCAGCTACATGTTCCTGGGAAGCACTTTGGGACTCTCTGGAGATATGAGATATATTATTTATCCTACATTCATGCTATGAAGAGCTGAATATGAAGCCAGTTATTATCGTAGATGACAGTGCAGTATAAAGCAGTCTACTGGGTCTGTTGGTAGGGGTGGCAGTGCTGGGCCAAGAGAAGAAAGCAAGTTGGAAGAGTCCTCCCCAAGCCAGAAGGAGTGCCATCATCCTCAATTTTTGGATAACACCCTGCTGCTGCCTGGCCATCACTCCTGGACTTTATTTTGGATTTCTTAGCATCGTTCAGCCAAACAGGGGAAGACACAAGAGCAACCTGGCATGGGAGGAGCAGGATGCTCGGATGGGTTAGAGCCCCCTCCAGCCCTTTGCTGCAAAATCTGGGACTGATGTTGACCACAATTTGTCTCCTCCTGCTTTATAATCACTTTGGAAACAAAACAATCAGGAAAAAATCACCACTTGGTACATATGATGGGCAGATGTGTGTTGTGCCAAGCGGAGAAGGAGTGGGCGCAGGGAGAGATGCTGGGTTTGATACACACCAGGGCAATGAGAAAAGCAAAACCAGACCAGTGACTTCACAGAATTATCTTAGTTTATGTTAAATATTGATTTTCATTACCTAATTTTGCTCCCTATATCCCTGTTTCCCATGTTGCTGAACATTATCAAGATGGAAAAACCACATGGATTCAGCCCGGCGCAGCTGCTGTAGCCGCTTGCTGAGCAGCTCCTGGCTGTTTCAATGGCAAAAAAAGACAGAACAACACAAGGACAGACTGACTCTCAGGTCCACTCCGCCATTTCCAACACCTCTCCAAGCAAGTACCTCCTCCCACCTTCCTCGGGGGGTCTGACCTGCCTGCACACCACCTGCCAGCACAAAGCTCTGATCTTGGTTGGAATTATATCTCCTTGGACCTAGGTTAGGCCAGATCCAGGTGGGCTATCTAAACCTGGCTCTAACATTACAGCTACACCCTGGTTTTCTCCAGCCTCCTGCTCCATCAGCCTGCACACCTCTGTGTATAGTCCTGGCACGTGGACGTCTCCCTGCTACGGCATCATGTGGAGCTGAAGCAGAGGGAGTGGAAAGACCTGCCCAAGGTAATTGACTGTTTGCACTGCAAACCTAAAAGCCCTGAATGTGGTAGATACCCAAGCCTACCAGACTACTGGCTATCACCTTCCCTCTCATTTCCATATGAAAATCCATTGCCAGAAACATTTTCCTGAAAATATGTATTTCTAGGCCAAGTTTCCATTTCAATCCATTGCCCTTTTCTGGGGAAAAAAAAATCCAATTCCCAGTATTCCCAGTGAGCACTGCTATTCTGGGTGCTGCTGCCCACAGACAGCGACGTTGGTGGAGGTGGCAGAAGAAGAGAGCTGCTTCTGTCCCATCCTCGCAAATACGAGCGGCAGCCCTTTGCCTGCTGAACAGACACGAGAAGGTATCCGGAGAGCAGGAAGAAACAACAATCTCACTGCAAGGCTCCCTCCACTGCAGGACCAAAAGCATGGTGATGACCCCATGCGGCTTGCCCAAAAGGCGACTTGGCCCACACAAGGCACAGCATCCAAGGGAGAGGTCCAGCAAGAGCAAGAAGGTCAAGCAGATGCGCCAAAAACTGGAGCGATGCTGGGCACCAAACACATGCAGAGAACAGAGAGACAAAACAAGAGCTTTGTCCATGCCACAGATGACACGTGAGGGAATGGCCAAATGGAAATGCACATTAAATTGATGGAAATTCATGGTTTCAGCTCTACATGTCCTGTCTCCAAAGAGGCAGAAAGACAGAAGTCCATACAACACGCTCCCCAGACAGCAACCCCCCTTGCATGGTGGCAGAACAGTAAAACACACTACCCCCAGCAGATCACGGGCAGGTGAGGACAGTCCTGTTTCCCCATCATACACCATTATCATGGACCAGTTATGAGAGCCACTGCTTTTTTCTCCCCCCTCAACTTTGCTGTCGCTGATGGTTTTGGAGCAAAACAATCAACCGGTACTTCGTATACCAATAAACAAGTTGCTCAGAATAATTAGCACAACTACAAATTATTTCCATCTGGGTTGCAATCAGAAACAAGGAACAAGCCCTTCAGCCAGGTGATGCAACCAACAGCCTATTCAGGGACCATGACTTAACTTGGTATCTCTGGTGCTGAGATGGACTTCAGCTGAAAAGAGCAGCAAAGACCCTCCACTGTAAGACCCTCCAAGTTCACTTCTCTTCATGCCATGGCGATGCTGCCACAAGCAACCCACTCATTTCACAGATGGGCCCTGTTGTGAGATACCATAATTCCGCATACAGCTCATTAAAAGGGAATTAAGAGCAACTTGACAATGCCCTCAGTGCCACGTTATCTGTGGTAACCACTAAAGATGTGCACAGACAAAATTTCAGGTACACTCTGTTCTCCTCTCATCAATTGGCTTCAAAAGGAATTCGGTAACAGCTCAATTCCTGTCCAAATGTATGATAAGATCAGACTGGGTGAAGCTGCAGGCATCTAACCAACTAATTTTAATCTCATTACCTGCAACATGTTGAGGAGCAGACTCCGGAATTTGGTTCCTTCCACCATGAAGAGGGCCATTTTGTCACAGAGCTTGGCTGCCGTGGAAGCAAAGCTGCGGTCCGTCACTGCTTTCTGGTAGATGGTCTTGACTATCTCCCCCAGCATCTCCTCAGAGTTGGTAGAGTTCTGGGCCTCCTCCATGAAGTTGGTGAGCTTGGAGTCAACGTCGCTGCTGTTGTTCCTCATGCTGTTGAGGATTTCAATTAATTTGTCCATTTTGTTCTTTTCAGGATTGGTGGTTTCCACCGTGACTTCGTCCTGGTCCGTGAAAAGGGAAAGACAAGGCGTCTGTTACACAAGGAAAAAACAGACATATCAGCCCTTGTCCTTCCACAAACAGCAAAGGGGGAAAGGGATTGGGGAGACACATAAACAGACATAGAAAAATCAAAGCATCTTTTAGAGGCACAGTGGTGTCATCTCAGCATTGAAAACCACAAGTGAATGAGTTCTGACCCAGAAATGTTCTCTTTCCCCATTTGCTGCAATACTCAATCCCAGAGTCCTCCCCCTTGGCTCAGGGAGAAGATTCGCTCGAGGGTCCTGAGCCAGGATGCCAAGGTCTGACCAACCCTGAGTGCCTTCGGCATCTTGGACAGGTTTCTGGGGGTGTCTGCAACATGGTGATAATGGACATTTTTTTGCCTCTAGTTTGGAAGTGCACTGGCGTTTGCAAAATGCTCAGATAACAATCCCACAAGGATATCTACTTTTTAACATATATCTAACGATCCAAATTGAGATCAAAGATGTCATATGATCCCAGCATTAGAAAAACTCTTAACTTTTCCACCTCTTGGCTATTACACTTTTCACTTCACAACATTACCATAGAATTTATTGCGTCTTTTCAACATTTAATTATGCATTTGTCCCTTTCCCCCAGTGTAAGGCATGCATCCTGCTTGCTATGGTCTGCTTCCTTCTCCTCCTCTAGCTCAATCTTAAAACTTGCTACACAATACAAACCTGTAGCAATTTTTTGGACAACCCCGATGCCAACCAGCAGTTGGAGTTGCCCAAAACTCCCATCAGGAGGCCAGCTGTGTTGACAACACCCACCCAAGAGTGGGTGCTTATGTGACGTGTTTCTTATAAGACTAGAAATTTGCAGGAAAAGCATTAAAATGAATACTTTGAAAGTCTCTGCTATACTCCCATTGCTTTAAAGAACATAAAAATAACTAACTAAATCTCTTCCTCCCCCTTGTGCCATTTACATAAATAGTAAATGCACATGCATTCAAAGGTATACATTTCCAACATGCACTCCCATGGAATTGTATATGTTCAGGTTATTTTTGCTACGCATTTTGGAAATCTCATTGGAGATACCCCCACAGGCGCATTTTCCAGTCTGACAAAAGAATCTCCAGAGAAAGAATCTGAGTTTCACAGGGGGCAAACGAAGATATAATCTCTGAATTCCTCAGAAATCTGAGGCTGAATATTGTTTCCAAAAAGGATTTCTCCTCTGTCGCTTGCATGCCACAGTTTTGTTATTGTTGGGTTGTTGGAAGGAAGGGGGAAAGATGAGGGTGTTTCAATTAATTGCTGAGATAAATGGATATCAACTTTTAAGTAGCTGATTCCAACTAATCAGCACTTCAAAGTCAAAGCTCTGTCATTGTGGAGACAAATTGCCTTTTTTAGACCTCTTTGCAAAGCCGATGAGCTCTCCAGACCAGGAGGCAGACAGCTGGGTTCAGCCCTTGGGGTAAGGAGCACCCATGTTGCAGCTCACACGTGCAACAGCCTTCCACAAGGGTCTTTGCATGGGTAGTGGGAGAGCTCCCAGTCTTTCTTGGAGAACACATGCTGGTAGCAACCTCAACCTCAACCACGGAGGCAAGCATTGTGTCAATAAAAAGTGTCATGAAGAAGCACGAAGACACTTCAAGAGAAGTGTTGACGCTGGGAGATTAAGACAACTTGGGTGCATTCATGGAAAGGTCCCTTTGACCCCAACCCACCCTTTGTATGGAGAATGGCCAACAGCCAGACTCTTAGGAAAAGGGAAACTCAATGTTCCCCTAAGAAATAGTACCTTTTCTTTTAGTCTCCTCCGCAGCCTGTCTTTGGAAGACTGAAGCAAATTGATCTTGGGTCTTTCCCCAATGCGCTCGTGAATACTATCTTTCCGCTTGGTCTCTGACTCCTGGATGTACTGCTGAGACTGCTTCTCCACAGCCTCTGGGCCCCGGTGCGTCTCCACGGGAATATGCACTGTGCAGACGGAGGTGTCCTCTATTTTCAAATTCTCAGTCTCTTTGGCGTTTCTGTGCGTTTCTTTGTCGTTGGGCGAGTGCTTCTGGTTGTGGTGCCATCTCCGGTTCTGGCTGTAGCCGTGGTGGCCCGTCCTGCCTGAGGAGTGAGGGGCCTGGCCTCCTTGGTAGAGTTTCTGGTGGTCCCTGTTGTGTTTGGTGCCACCTTGCTGATGATCTGTGTGCTGCTGAGACTTGTTCCCACCGGGGAGTCTCTGCTGTCGCCTGGAAAGTCAAAGAAAGTCATTAGTACCTCCTTTCCTGAATGGGCCTGATTGGTCAATACATCTTCTGCCCCACCAAACATCCTGGCCCTTGGCAGGTGGGCTCTGTGGGTCTCCCTACCACAAAAGCTGACCCAATTTCTTGGCATCTAACACAATCTAGTACCAACTCATGCCTCTAAATCTCTTTCAGTAATAGGCATATTTCAGCTGAAAGTTTTCACGACCAGTTAGATAACATGACTTTGGTTCCCAGGAAAATTACTCCCAGGTTTCTGTGTTTTCTGTGTTGCTTCCACACTAAACCAGGGAAGACCTGGTTAGTCCCAGCTCAGCAGTGGGAAGTCAGGCAGGCAAGAAATAACAGGAGGTATTTTTTCTGAAGACCTAAGGAGCTCCTGATAAGCATGGCCTACAGCATCACTTGCTCATCTTGCTTGCCACCTCTGCTGCACCAACATGGCATTAGTTTGCAGTGCATCATTTTAAACATATCAGGAATTTCAAAAAGAGCAAAAAAGCTTTTGCAAATTACCAAGTAAAAGAGGTGCCCACACCAAAAGGTTTTGTTTGGTCTTTCTTTATGCATGTCCTTCATCATTGCTACACTGGGAGAGGACACGTGTGCATGGATGAAGAAGCTGAGAACCATGCGTGGCTCCGGCAGCACAGGGAGCTAGGATTGTTATCCTGGCTGAGTAAATATGGCTCCAAGTGGATAACATCAAAATTTAACAGGCATAAAGAGGAGGAATTGCCCACAAATGGTTTGCTCCAGAGACTACAGTGGCTCAGAAGGGGTGATCAAGCCCCTGTGTGCTGGCTCTATCTGGTAGCTGAGATGACAGGTCCCCAGGAAAACAAAGGTTGAATGGAAGAAACACTTCGGCAGCCTCGGACATTTCAGATTTCCACACAGGCTGCAGTGTGGCTCCCCTCAGCAGAGAAGGCTGAGCTGGCATGTCATCATCAAGGATGCAATTAAGATGGAGACAGTCCTAGCGTTGGCTGCATTCGCTTGGGACTCTGCAGGGTTAGTCCTAAGCATGACAGCAGCTCCCTGCCTGCCTGCTGCTTTTTTAACGCTCAGTATTGGCTCTGAGAGCATGCGGGATGCTTTAATGCTCAGCTCCTTACAAGGCTGCTGGGAGCAGCACTGGAGGCTCACGAGGGACGTCTCTCCAGCATCGTCCCCCAAAACAGGGAAACAACTGTAAGCGCTGCAGTGACCACACCGGTCTGCATCCATACTGGTTTTGTAGCTGTTATAATCCCCCTGCTCAGCCTCATCCCTTACCCCAAACCCCCGCCGCCGTTTGGATATATAGCAGCATTTATTTAAAACCCGTCGCATAGCAATTAATTTTATTTTCATCATCTACACTGCTCAGCTAAGGGCGCTCAGATGAAGGAAGGGGCCATTCACAAATACATTTCAATGGTCAGCAGCTAAACCGTCTCCAACCCTGCCTGCCAAAGCCATCTGCCCATCAAATCCGTATTCCTTGGCATCCCTGGGAGTTAAAACCTATTTTCCAAGGCCAACTGGCTCTTAACCATAAAGAGTGAGGGCTCATGTTTGGCGAACACAGGATGAAGAGGCTTGTTCGTGGTGGCAGTGGAAGGAATTTGTGCTTAGTCTCAGACCACCAGATCCAGTTTTCTGAGATATTCAACGTGGGGTTTTTTTTTTTTTTGCAAGCTGAATGGCAGGGAATAAGAAATAAAAAACAAGGAGATGGGGGAAGCTTTCCTGTTTGCTGGAGCTTACAAGCATTTTATGAGTAGAGATTCTCCACATCAAGTTTTCCTGGCATTTCTTTGTTTCCTCTCAGTAACGCAATCACATAAACCGCTTTGTAAAGAGCAACGCTTATTAAAAGGGGAATGTCAAAATAAAAGTTAGTTAAAACCCTTATCTAGTACTGAGCCCTCACATGCTTAAGCGTGCAAGTTTTGCTGATATAATTCAACGTTTGCTTTCTGTGGTTTTGCTCTTCTCTCATCTCCAACATCTGAGTTTAACTGTTTGGGTGCAATTTTATTCTTGGTTTATTAGCCGGACAGGCTGCTACTGTAATTAAGTTGCAAATATCGCACAGAAATGACAGAAGTTGCACACAGACACAGCTTTAATTTAAGCAGAGGTAAGGCAAAATGCCTGGAAATGAGCTGGGAACCAACCCCTGCTGTAAATTCCTGCAAGAAATGCGCGCAGGGACATTTTTTTCCTAAAGGCATAATGATATTATAAACCAAACCGTTTCTGTTTAATGGCTGTGAAAGAAAAAAAAAAAGAGGTTTAATATTACAAAAAAAACACTTAAGCCAATGTGGAATGTGCAAGATTATTCGGTTTGGGGCTTTTGCAATAGGACAGGGAGAGGACAGGCGCTCTGTCCCCATACAGGACAGCTAACAGGCAATACCCCCATGGCAAGGGGCAGAGCAAACACAAACCAAAGCTCTGCAGTCACTGACCACAGGACGGAAAACACCAGAGTTAAACAAGTCAGGAAAAAAATTTGCAAGAAATAAAAGGCAAAGGAAGGAGAATGGCAAACAAGAAGCAATGTCCGTGACTTGGCAGCAGGCAGGGATCTAGACGATAATCCAGCATTCAGGCAAAGACTTGTTGTGTGCTTTTATCTTCCCAACACCCCAGCGAAGAAGAAAAGCCAAGAAGAAATAGGACTCTGCAGCAAAGAAAAGCCAAAGCGGGAAGAACAGGGCCCAGAACTTAAAACATTTTTGACTGCACATCGCAAAGCCCGGGAGGTTGGGACGACCCATCCTTTCTCTCAGGTGCGACCAAGGTTCCGGGGACACAGAGAACCCCAGGAAGGGTCAAGATGGGGACAAGGGCACCCCACCACACACATCCGCTGTGGGTTGAGTTGATGGAAACAATCTCATGCTTGCTTAAGGGCAGGAGAGCTGAGATGGTGGCATGGGGTGACCTGCCAAGCTTAGGGAACCTGAACACGTAGGAACCCAAAGAAACTTCTCAGTCCAGGGTTTTAGGCTTGCGATGCCAAAGGGAGGAACAGTTGAAGCTTGGATCACACAGCAACACCTCTGAGAAAAGGAAGAATTCACCCCAGAAAAATGCCGCAGCTACTGGGAAATCCTTCTTCTGTCCCTCTCTGCTCAACCTTTGCAGTAAGGACACCGTGCCTTGCGAGGGACCCTGCTTCAGCTACAAGAAAAAGTACCTAGAGGGCACACCAGTCTCTCACCTCTTGCCTCTGTTTAATGTTGAATAACTATTTTCACTTCAAAGGCCAAATTCTGATTCAGCTCAAAACTCCCCCTGACTTCAGTGGGACCAGGGGTTTGGCCATTCGTCAATGCGGAAACTTAAAGAGACGTTCAGAGTTACAAAGAAACTGCAGAAGAACTAAAAACCAAGGGGAGACAGTCAGGGCTGCCAAGCTGGAAATAGGATGGTATCGCTTGTGCTGTCGTTTCTCCACCGATTTTTTTTATTTAATTAACTAAATGAGATACCTTTCAACAGAATTTAGATCTGACAAATGTCTGCTCTGTCAGAGAAGCCTACGCAAACAAATCTAAGGCTTCAGCTGTCTTGGTGATTACCAGCCTACGTGCTCAGAAATATGGGATTCCTGCAAGTTTTTACTACATCGTTTGCTCCCAAGGAAAGGGGCTGGAAGGCACAAGGCTGGGGAAAATAACTCCAGACACGTGGACAGCTGTGGTCTAAAACACAGTTGCTCTGTCCCATCAGCCCTGCTCATATCTCCCCTGAGCGAGACAAGTCCTCCGAGACCCCCAACCATTTGTCTGGCATGTGGAGAGCTGGAGGACAACGCGGGGTTACATTCTCCTGGTGGTTGCGTGCAGATTTGGTTAGGCAATTCCTGCGAATACAGAGAGAAAGGCACTCAGAGACATTTACCCCGCAGTGCAGAGCATCCCGTATGGCCAAACAGACCAAGATCCCGTCTGTAGGCTCAGGGATGGGGTGCTCTGCACATCCTGGCTCTTGCCTTTGAAGAATTTGCCTGGACACCATCCTTGACCTCTATCCCAGACAACTCTCCCATGGGACAAACCTTCCTGGGCATGCTAAGCTCCTTGCAGAGGAGGGATGCTGCTTTTGTCCTGCTTTCACGCAGAGCCTGATACCTGGCAGGCACGGCCAGGGCCACCCAGCAACTAATATGGACTTGCAGCCACTCAGGCAAGAAGTTGAGGATGAAGAGTGGTGCCGTGGCCACGGTCAAACCTTCTGCTTTGCCTTCATCCTTCTGGTGAATGAAAACATTCCTCACTGCATTGTGTGGACAGAAAGTTTATCTCCATCCTTTCTTTTGCCCGGGCAGGATCTCACATCTGTACCAGGAGCAGGCCCAGGAAAACAATACTAAGTCTCAGGACTATCTCACGATCAGCTTTTCTACTACCATGCCTGTGATTAAACAACAACTGCTGTTACAAGGGACAGATTAAGATCTGCTGCAGAAATGGACCCTGTGGGACCTTCCACCCCCATGAGGACCCTAGGTCCCACTTATCTGTGGCACCCCCCAAAGCTGGAGGAGCAGAGCACCCCCAAGGCATGCAGTGACTGCACCAATGAATAGAGGGCTGGTGGGGCTGGCTGTATGGGATGGAGGGCCACCACTCTCCCACCTTCTTTTTGAAAATCCTGCAGTAATTTTCCATTGAGAGGGAGGGAAATTAAGTAAAAATCTCAGAGTCACCACTGAAAGAGTTAAATTCACAGAGATGGAGAGCAGCTGCATTTTCCCCTGCTGTACTAGCTAGCTGCCCAGGATACTCAGCTTGAAAAGGGAAAGGGCAGGAAGAAGCAAAGTCCTCTGACACATCCCCTAACAAACCAATTTCTCCAGGCCCAGCCTTTCTGAACTAAGCGTATTCCAGCCAGACCAGCTGCTTCACCTTGTGTGATGCAGCTCCACAAATAAGTGGACTGGGACCCCTGAGCAGGTGCTGCTGGAGGGTTTTGGGCATGGCAGTGCTGCTGTGGTCAAAAACACCCATCATCACTGGCTTTGGGCACCCAAGGGACATCATTGTCCAAACCGGAGGGCCTGAAGAATCCCAGTTAGGAGCTGGTGGAATTTTACAGCATCTAAAACTGGTCCTGGAGGTCTAATTCTGCCCTGGGGGGTCAATTGGAATATTGCTATTAATATAATGAGGAGGAAGGTCTGAATCTCTGTTCTAAAGGTGTGACTTCCCCCAAAAGTATTCCACCTACCATCAAAGGCACCCTGACGTCTTACGTGCATATACAATGATAATTCAGCATTGCTTCGGTGCAGGGAGCACCACAGCCCAGCTATGGTTGTTTTCTATCCTCACTATGACTGAGAGTGGGAAACACTCAAATAAGCTTGACGGTTCCACACAATTTAATCAAAAACCTCAAAACCCCACAGAAAGCAACAACCACCAGCTCTAAGGATGAAGAACACAGGACTTCTGTGTGTTTTCCCTTTGGCTTTCTCTCTCAAACTGGTTTTGCTTGGCTCCAGTTTCATTTTTGTTTGCATTTTTCTCACATGAGAAGGGAACAAGATGTCATGTTCACTCCTGAAAACAAAAATGAAATTATTCACACTTCTTTTATGCCTTTCTGTCACTAGGGTTAAAGTCTATCCTCATCACTAAACCCAGCCCGTGCATCTGGATGGACATGGCATTTCGGAAGCATAGAAAATCCACCTGTCAAAATGGTGGCGATCAGGATCTAAAATCATCCTTGAACACTTGAGACATGATGTGTACTTTAGGTCTTACACGTACGCATCTTTGAAAACATACAATGAACTCTAGAAGACCAGCACAGCCAACAAAAACAACACTATGAGGGTAGAGATGCTTTTGATCAGGCTCACAGCGTCTGGCTGCTGGGAAAAGCATTATGAAACCTTTAGATGAGCCACCTACCTGGGAATAACTCCTTCCGTCATCACCTTGGTCTTGGGGTGCAGGCGCTGCAGACAACCCTCCCTTGGGCCTGGACATCATGTCTGTCTTTGTTTGCTAGAGATGATTTTGTTTGGCCTTTACAACGTAACTAGACTATAAACCAACAGGGTAGCACTGATTTTTACGGTGAGGGTGGTGAATCACTGGAACAGGTTGCTCAGCGAGGTGGTCGATGCCCCATCCCTGGAAACATTCAAGGTCAGGCTGGACGGGGCTCTGAGCAACCTGAACTAGTTGAAGATGTCCCTGCTCACTGCAGGGGGGTTGGACTAGGTGACCTGGAAAAGTCCCTTCCAATCCAAACTATTCTGTGGTTCTATGATGGAAGGGCTTCACACAGAGACACCCAAGGTGCTCACACAATAACGCATGCAAAAGATGGGTGTAGGACTGACACAAAGCATGGTTTATCATGGGATGCGCTATCTTCTTCTACGGAATGCCGACTGATTTGGCCCTTCCAAAGACAGAAATGGATCTGATTTCTCCCTGTGCCTTCCTGCAGCATCACTTCACACAATCAGTGACCATTACCTCTCTCAACAGTGATGGACACCCCACTCACAGGACCATCAGAGGAGCGCCCAGTGTGCAGGCTGTGCTGCAGGAGCAGAGACAGTGCTGCTGGGCTGAAAGGACACGGCACAAAGTCCATCGGAGGAGACTCAGCAAAGCATTGAAGAGCAAACTTGTCCACTGCTGAAGTCCACTGAAAGTCCTCACATGCTGCAATGCTTGGCTGCTCGGGCTGCCTGAGTCAGCTATTTTCTTCTAAGCTTCATGGAAATGAATCTTCAGGAGGAATTTAAGTAGCTGTTTTGCAACACCAGCTTGGGAAAGACATCCCAAGTACAGATGGCATGTGCGATAGCTCCAAAACAGCTCTTTAAATGCTTTGCTGGATCTCCCACAAATCATTAGGGATGTCCAGATGGAGGCCCTTGTTGCACAGAGCGGGCAACCAGCTAGGAAGACACCCCTTGGACTTCAAGGCTGACTGCCCAGACTGGTGTAGAAATCACTGCAGTGATTTCATGTAGAAACTGCTTGGAAATGGTTCTCTTCATAAACTACATTGCTTGGAATTATGTTTTTGGATTCTTAGTGTATTGTAAACATGACTGCAAAAATTACATGAAAACCATAGGAAAATACAGTGACAAGGAATTGAATCCAGTTTAGCAGAAAAAGTTTAAACCTGAAAGACACAACCTTGGTACACAATGTTTCCCAAAAATCTACTAAGCACAAATACACACAGATCCTGGGCTACCGGCAAGAATGTGACTTGAATGAATATAGATTCATCTTTTACTACTATGTAGTAAAAGAGCTTATATCGCAGACTCCAGGCTGCCTCCTTTAAAAATACACCAAGGCTGATCAGTTATCCCGAGATCTGATAATCCTCCAAGAGATATAAACTTTAAACCCGTGCCAAGATGCACAGACACAGCCCACCACCATCCCTCCATGGTCCTGTCCCTCAAGACACATCCTAAATAGTACGTACGACCCCCCACCTGCTGCCTTTTTATTCAGCTGTCTTCCTTTAGACCTCTGTGACTCTTTGACCTGCAAGCAAGGAGACATCCTAGGTTTTTTCCATCTCCTATTTATACCAGTGCTTTCTAGTGAAGAAATAAATGTCTTTCCTGTAGAAGCTAAGGCAAGATTTGACAGGATCTCCTAACAGCTGTCCAGACATATGAGATGACCCAAAGTCAACGGCAAGCAATTACTTCCGACACAGGGATCTGGTAAAACACCAACCCAAGGAGCAGAGATGCTTTGGATTTATCTGTGCCAGAAGTCATTATCAAACACGTTAAATACATTTCTTTAAAAATGATGCAGCATGCTATACAGCATTTAGCTTACAGCTTTGGGAGCTAGGATCAATCTGGACATTGACTTACTGCAACCCAGTGACAATCCCAGGCAGTTTCCCAAATGTTTACCTAAGTCCGTCCCACTGTCAAAAGAAGAATTGTCTCCTCTTGAGCCCATTCCTTCCTCCTCTCTCATGCTACCCCTAATGCTCACATGGGTGTGCTGAGCTGTGCCAGGGACTGATCCACTCCAAAGATTTACTTTCTCTTGGATGAGTTTCCACTCATCAGTTTGGAAGTAAACATACAGCGCCGGGGGAGGCACAGAGCTGGGTCACCTTCTGCAGCTCCAGTGCCATGTAGCTGCCTGGGGACCAGCACCCCCAGCTTTACTCGGGAAATTGGGATGATCCATAGCATCTGCACAATGCTGGGAATAGACGGAGCAATGTTAGTTTAAATGAAATAAAGAAGCCTGTTGTCCACTCATGCCCTGGAGGCTGTCACGCTAAATAAAGACATTATCAGAGAAAGAGCAGATACTCAGCGCCTTCATGCCTGTTAATGACCCCGGCACCTTCTGAATCAATCTAGGGACTCTTTCCCACAGATGGTCCCTTGGAGACAGACTGCTGTGGCTTTTGTAGGAATAAATGGAAACAAAACAGTTAACAAATATCCAAAAATAGAGCGTAGTTAACTTTCTTTTTTTTTTTTAATATGGAGATGAAAAATCCCTGGGTGATTTACGTGCCAGCAGAGACATTAGCTGCATATAATAGATGCAATATTTTTAATACTAATATTTTGGGCTGAGACAAGAGCGGGAATGGAAAGTATTTCCAGTGCCTTGACTTCTTTATTTTGCAAACATCAGTTGCTAACTGGGGTCAGACAGAAATATTGTTTCTGCAACAAGAGCCCAAACAACTCGAGCTGGCAACTTCTTCATGCACTAACCATGCCAGGAGGCCCTGCAGAGCTTCAGCACGCTGCTCCCTCCCAGGTCTCCGGAGCCAACATCCCCAACTTGGGCTTGCAGGGAGAAGGAGCGGGTGGTAAATGCTCTCCTGCAGACAGGGTGGCTACTTAGCATGGCCAAAAACTGGAAGTCACCACTGAAACTGTGCAGCCACACTGTTGAAGTGCTGCTGGGCTTCTTCAAATGGGCCAGGTCTCATGGAAAGACCTCATGTGACACAAGGGATGCCATAAAATCTTTTTTTACCCATCGAAAGCATCAACCTCTGTTTGCCCTTATCTCTCAGTTCAGTTGCCAGATAACTTTGGAGAGCAACCTGGCAGCAGAAAGCCCTTGGTGTTTGTTCCAAGCAATCACCAGCAATAGCACATTTATATTCGAGGATTGAAAGCAGGAGAAACAATTTATTTTACTTTATATTCACTCTAGCAACCAGTGGCTGACAACACCTCCATGAACGTGTGCTGGAAAACAATGTGTAGATGGATAAACCCATTTCCAGTACTGAGGAGCAGAGCCGGATACACTCCACCAAAGAGAAAGCCATTTCAATAACAGATCGGTTTCCTAGCGCAGAGGAACCTGCCGCTATATTTCCTTCCCTCAATTCTGGCTGGCTGAAATAGCATCACGTAGACAGTTGTGTTTTGCACTACATGACACTAAAAGAGAAGCCTTGAAGGACAGTCTCATGGGTGACGGGGTTCACACATATGAGGATCGGGAGGCCATGGGTTCACTGCAAGGTCTGCGGTGGGGGAAGGTCCAACCATAGCCCCTTCCCTCCTTTCTGCCTCAGCTTTCCTCGCAGGGAAAGGGGGAATGCTGTGAGCAGCCCTCTGCCAAAAAGCACTTTGAGGTCGATGGACAGCAAAACACCAAAGCATTGTTTCATCTCTGGCTGTCTTCCCTGGGGACATCTCTTACATTGCTTCCCCATGACTCTTACTACAGCTGACTGACCCAACAGCACCCTACCTTTGCCCACACAATGAGGATTTTCCTGCCAGGTTGGTTAAAAATAAATAAGTCACATCATCAGCTACCAAAGCAACACCAATACAACCAAGATGACCAAGGTGCTCCAGGTGGAGGGCCACGAAGATCATCAGAGGGATGGAGCACCTCTGCTGTGAGGACAAGCTGAGAGTTGGGGTTGTCCAGCCTGGAGAAGAGAAGGCTCCAGGCAGACCATACTGTGGCCTTCCAGTACTTAAAGGGGGCTTAGAAGAAAGATGGAGACAGACTTTTTAGCAGGGCCTGTAGCAATAGGACAAGGGGTAATGGTTTTAAACTAAAGGAGGGTAGATTCAGACTGGATATAAGGAAGAAATATTTTATAATGAGAGTGGTGAAACACTGGTACAGGTTGTGCAGAGAGATGGTTGATACCCCATCCCTGGAAACACTCAAGGTCAGGTTGAATGGGGCTCTGAGCAACCTGATCTAGTTGGGGATGTTCCTGCTCACTGCAGGGGGGTTGGACTAGGTGACCTTGAAAGGTCCCTTCCAACCCAAACCATTCTATGATTCTATGATCCCAGAGCAGGCGCTGCTGAATGCTTCTGTGGATGGTCTTGCTTTCAAAATGGCAAAACCTGTTTTAAATGCTGACTCCCACTTTGCTGAACACAACCAAAGGGCTAAGGTAGTGCTCAACGGGCACTTAGTCTGGAGGCACAGTCACATGAGCACTTTAACTCTCATGACATGAAAAGAAGGATGGTTCAAAATAAGCAAGAGGAGGTATTTCTTCACGTAATGCACAGTTAAACTGTGGAGCTATGCTATAGGAGATGTGAGTACTAGGAGTTTACAAGGGTTCAAAAAGCACATCGCCAAAGTCATGGAAGGAAAATCCATCATGAGCTACTGGACACAAAGGTGAGCAAATGTGGTCCTGCAGATCCTCGAAGTGTAAATTCCTGGAGAATCAGAATCATTTTGGTCAGAAAGGAACCTTAAGATCACTGAGCCCAACCGTTAAGAAGAGGAGAGCACTGCTAGGAAGCAGCATTATGTGCATACCCTGTTCTCACACTCCTCCTGGTGTCCATTGCTGGTCACCAAGCCAGATGGTCTGGTGTGACCCATCACAGCTCTCCTCTTGCTCTTACTGACCAGCTCCAGCACACCACTAGCACATTTAATTGCAAATGAAAAACTCCTGCCCCTCTGCTGATGCGAGACAGCATGGCAACTATAAGATAAGGCGAGTTATCTCCCAGCTGAGTGGAGGGGTTGCAGTGAAAGGCACTCTGCATGCACAGCCAGCAGCACGCGCAGGCAATTACCACCGCCCAGCTCACGTGTTGTAATTCATTAAGCCGCAGTAACGCAATCACCCAGCTGAGCCCTTTTAGGAACAAACCGCCAAGACAATATTGTCCTCTGGGGACCTGCAGTTCGGAGAATTAATTTAGTGTAATAACTCCCAGCGATGTTGCGGACAATCAAACTGAAAGAAACGATGATCTGTCTCTAAATTGCCTGTAACCAACCCCTTGGGCGATGCCCTGCTCATCGGTGACCGCTGGCTCTGCTTGGGCAGGAGGGGCAAGTGCTGACTGTTTGTTCGTGACTTTCACATATATGAACACTTAATCCTTGAGGAACCTCATTGTGAAGGACCAGCACTCCAACAAGGAGTTCCTCACCTTGTTCTCTGGGATGTTCAGCTTTAGCCGGTGCAGCTTTCTTAGTCATATGGTTTTAGTTTTAGCTAGTCCTGTGAGGAGCAGGGAGTTGGACTCAATGATCCATATGGGATCCTTCTAACTTGAGATATTCTATGATTCTTTTCTGAGATGCACCGTTAGTGCAGTTGTTCCTGAAAACGTGGCCTGTCCTTCACCCCTGGTTCAAAGTTTCTGAATCTTAAGTGGGACAGCGACTATTATTTTAACAGCATCTCTGCTTAGGTGCTTTCAGCTGCCTGGAAAAGTTTTTTGCATTGTTAGACTCTAAAAACTAAGACTTAGCTAGATGCCAGCTTTGCTACTCATCATTGCAGGCAAGTACACCACCAGAGATTTACTTTTGTCCTTTAAAATGAAAAAAAAAAAAAAAAATTGTTGGTCCTGAGTTTGCTCAGGAGAAGAGCTCTCCCACAAATGGCAGCCTTTCACAGCCACCATTACGCTGGCTCAAAGCCCTCTGCGCCCTGCTCAGCATGGATGGCCGTGACATCCCCCGGTGGGTTTGGTATGTTCCCTCTGCACCCTCAAACGGAGTCTCTGTGGTTGCTCCAGTAACCCCCATCAGCTCCCAGGAGGGCACGGAGGAGACAGAAACATAAGGAGGAGGATGAAAACCCAATTTCCAGATGCTGCTCCATGGGTTCAGACCCACATTAAACTTAATTAATTTGACTTGGAAATCCTACTGAGAAGGAAAAGAGTGTTTCAACCTTTTCAATTCCTTCCCTTCCTCTTTCTTCTGCTTCAACACCATTTGTTGAGTTCACTGAAAGCACTGCAAATCATTCAGCTCAATGCTAGTTTTCAGCTAGTACCCACTCCATCCAAAACATTTCGTTTTGTTCCAGCTAGGAACAGCACTTCAGCACTAAAATAACATCTTGATATTGTTGCTTTCTTTAATAAACATCCTCTCCTCTCACTGCAAAGCCCTCAGTAAATGGCCCTGGAAGAACAAAAGACATTTCTGTATTGTTTTAAGTTCTCTTCCTTTCTGAAAAACCTCAATTAAAACAGTGAAAAAGCAAACGTGTCGCTACTATACTCTGTAATTATGAACTCATTTCTATTCACTCGCCCAGCAGGAGAGGTTTGTCCTCGTGACCTCTGAAAATGGGTTTCTAAGGCTTTTCCAAAATTTCACAGCCTTAAAAACAACACGTTCATGTCAGCCGTAAAACAGTTCACCTTCGCCTTCACCCAAAATAACTCACAATCTTAAAATCCAGGGTGAGGGCCATTCCTCTGACTATTTTTATT
Organism: Morus bassanus; assembly: GCA_031468815.1. Classification (NCBI taxonomy): domain Eukaryota; kingdom Metazoa; phylum Chordata; class Aves; order Suliformes; family Sulidae; genus Morus; species Morus bassanus. The sequence goes on along the minus strand of CM062600.1, from coordinate 84,271,364 downwards.
TGTGAAAGGAGCTCTAGCATTGGTCATGAATAGACTGGCATGGGAGCGGCTCTGGAAATAGTGTAACCCTTCAAGACAGTGTGAAAATTGCATGAACATGGGCTGTCAGCTTATTCTAAAGAGTTTTCAAATAAACACCTTGCGCGGCACGCTCCTGAGTGATTTTTGGGCTTTTCTTAGCAATCTTTCCAGCACAAAAACTACCTGGCTTAAAAAGGATGCGTGCCATTGCGATCCCAACCTCTTGACTTGCCCATGCGATGCTTGCAGGAACAAGCATGGAGTTTTCTTTTGGTAAAGTCTCACTGAGAAAACGTTTTTGACAGAAAATGCTGGGACAACTTGGTTATGATGTAGATCTTGGTTGTATACGTGTGTATACATATGTCTTTAAGCAGAGAGCGAAAGATAAGGAGGGTAAACAAGAGGGAAAACCATTTTTTAATAAGAGGTGAAACAGTGGACAAGATGATGATCCATGAGATCTCAGAATCAGATAATAACGCAGAACAGCAGATTTTCATGTAAAATAAAGCAATATTGTCCTTTAAACACAAGCTAGACAATAGCTTTAAAATTCACACACAGGACTACAAGTCACTCTGCTTTAGGGTCCATTCCTGACCCTCCCATGATTTCACGTGCCCACCACACACCTAGGCATATATATTTCTTTTCTCTTAACATTTAGGACCAAACCAAAGGAGCACATATACATCCACAACTCAGCTAAGGCAGAGCTGAGGACCCTACAGCTCTCATCAAGCAATTCCCAAAATCCTACCAGGCCCCGAGGGTTTGGGTCAGCTCACGTTTTGTCTGAAATGTAAGTGCCAAAAGCATCACCGCCATGCACGTCCTGAGATGCCACCACCTCCTCAAACCCCCCAGTTCAGCCAGCTCCTGCCTTAGGACATACCAGATCCATGAACTGGTCATCCATCCACCAGCTCCCTTCTAGAAGATACCTTCCAGAAGAAGGTGCAAATTGTTAACTGAAGTCAAAACGAGTTAGGGGTTGTAGCAGCAATTGGCAATGCCTTTAAGGGGCTCAGGGCTAAACCGTTCCACCTATGACAACAACAGTTTGCTCTGTCAACACCTGTTTATGAAAAACTAAGGGCAAAAAAGCCAACTACAGAATTCACCCAGGCTGCTGAAACACCGGTGCCTGGTGTTAACTCCTGCTCATTAGCAACATCGTGCCAGCTTGGCTGGTAGACCCAAGTAGGGGCTACCTACCCAGCTGATGAGTAAGGAAGGCTTGCTCTGGCCAGCGAAGCCAGGCAGCCTCAACAAGGGGTCAAGCTAAACGTGGGTGAGGGATGTCATCAGCCATGTGCATCTTCCAGGTACAGGCACAAGCCCATTTTCTTCAGACACCAGAAATACTTATGGCAAGCATGGTCTGAACTGGAGACTGCTGCCCCCAAAGCTTCTCAAGAAGTGCCAAGGTGGCACTTTGTGCGAGCATGAAAATGTCTCAGTGGAACCCCTTGCTTTCCTTGGTTGAGAAGAGATCTTCCCTCCATGAGACAGGAGAGAATGGGATGCCCAGTCTCAAGTCTTTGTTCTTGCTGAAGAGAGCCCAGAAACCAACCCCTGTCCCAGCGCTTCCTCCAGCATGAGCTGTTTTGGCTCAGCTCCTCCCACAGCTCTTTGTTTTTCAGACTTCCTTGGTTCTGGTCAACATGGGAAGGCAAAATAAAGCAAGGAAACCTGTTCTCCTAAGATGGCCAGACTCACTTTTCTTATGTGGGGGCCAGAAGATCTCAGTGAGAAGCTTTCCAGGGCTCTCCAAGCACCTGTGATTGCCACCTTTGGGAATTCCCACCTTGTCCCAGTGGAAGGGGAATCCTGCCTCCTCCCCACACAGCACTGGATTATTGTAGGGTTGCTCACAAAGTTCAGTCTCGTGCAAGACTTTTACCAGAGTGCCGTGGTGGAGACCCTCAGGCCCTGCGCCTAAGTGCTTAGTGTACAGAACAACCGCTTCCCAAACAGTTTACAGCAGCAAGATGGATTTAACGCATGGAGAACACAGGCATGGGGAGGGGGTTACACAGCATCACAGAGCGGGTGGGTTCAAATTGCCTAATTTTAGGTGTCTGCAACGTCAGAAGCCAAATGTGAGGTGGAGATCTAAAGTCTATGGCAGCCCAACCAGTACAGGTGGTGGACTGGGGAGGGAGACCTGGCCAAATGCCTGCTTCATGCTGAGGTGAACCATCCTCCAAACTCCACCGACTGCATCCCCTCTGAGCATAACGGGAACTTAGGCACCGAGTTCATATATGGTCGACATATTTATGGACACGTGTGGTGGGATTCAGATGGTTGTGTCACTGGAGATGCTCTATTGCATCTTCTCTGGCTCCCCACCCCATTTTGGTGCAGGTTTCACAAGGTCCGGTGTCGGCTAGCTCCTTGCATGGATGTCATGATACGCTAGGGCATCCGAAATAGCAGCTGTGATCATGGAGGTGAATCCCAGCCGTCTCTGATAAAGGTGAGAACTGAAATGAGGTCTCCCATGTCGTCCCCCCCCCAGGGCCCTGGACACAAAAGCAGTTGCTTTGCTAACCTTCTCCCTAGTTGGACAGCCACCACAAGCTCCTGCTCCCCGTTCCCTAATGCTCACAGGAATGGGCAGCAGCAGAAAAGGAGTGAAGAAGCTGTTGGTGCCAACAACTAATTGTCCTCCAGCCCCTGCTACCACACAGGAGAAAGATACCTAATAAATACTGAGTTTTGATGAAATCAGGTGTCCCTCTGCCACAGGCACATGCTGAAGTTCTCCTGGATTTTTTGCTGGAGCAATTTTTTTGCTTTCTGTGAAGTAACACCATAAGACCCTGAGCTTATCCGGCAGGCCATTACATTTCTATTGAGGTTTCATAACAGTAAAATGTTTTGCTGGTGGTACATAAAGTCTTTCAATCAGCTGCAGAGATGGAGAAAAACAACCTGCGAAAGCCTCCTGATGCCATAAAGTCTACTGGCAGCTTGGCAATTCAGGTTAAATTTAGTCTGCAGGACAGGGGTCACTTCAGTCACCAAGATCATAAAAAAAAAAGGCATTTAAAATCTTGTGTTGTAGAGTTTTTATGTAATGACAAAGCCGCTCTCAATAGAGAGGTGGCAACCCTGCAGCTGGGAAATGCACCCAGCTCTCTCCTGCCACTGCCTCTTGGCATTAAAAAAAAGGAACAATGAAAGGAAAGGATTAAATTTGCTTAGATGAGTATCTTTTAACCCTTCTGCACCATGCCTTTAGCTAGGCACATGAGGAGGACAGAGCAGATATGGAGAATGGTAATGAAGACGCATCTCCTGAAGTCCTGCTCTTGTGGAGCGTGTCCTGTTGAACTCACAAAGGTTTATTTTTCTCTTTAGTCTTGAGCCCACAGAGCACTCCGATATTTACAGAAGTACGGTTTCCCTGCACCACGTGAAATGCAAAATCCTTTTAGTTGTTGCTAGCGTTGGGAAAGGAGCTGTAAATACGGCATCACCTTTCACGTGTGTTTTGCCGGCAGGATCGCAGCCGCACCATCTGCCTTCAGGGGTGACTCACGGCTGGGCATATTTTCACTGACACCCTCAGTGCGTAAGGGCTTAGTGCTGATCACAATGGCAGAAACAGGAGCAGCTGGGTGGAAAACCCTTACTCACCCTGCCACAGCTTGAGACACAGGTGACAGGCAAAAAAACCTCCCCGATGGATGCTAAATACCAACTGCTCCACCTTACTGCTACTGGTGTTTCACATGGACCACTCGGCTAATGGGAAGACCCTAAGCGTGCATCTCTGGGGACGGTGCTGGGGCAGGCAAGTTGCTCTTAGATGAGCCAGTCCAGGACTGATGCTAGATTTAAACTTGGCTGAACTTCAGATGGCTTCTGCAGAGGTATTTGATCACCTGTGTCCTGTACATATTGGGGATTATTGCACAGAGATGGTGTTGGACAATTACAGACCCATGCCATGCTGTGTCCTATTCACTGAGCCCAGAGCACAGTGCAAAGGCAGCGAGGGGTCTTGATAGAGCCAAGCCACCTCCAGATCTCAGCTCTAAGAGGTCCCTCTTGACAAGAAGCTGCAGTGCTGCCCAGCAGCTCCACCCGTGGCTGAGTCACCTCTAGCCGGATGCCCGCGGGTCATCAGGAGGCGGCTTTTTGATCATTCAAGGACCACTCCTTCAATGTGGAGCCTGGTGCAGGCTTTGTTCTCAACAACCTCCTCCTGGGAGCGGGGTCCCAGTGCCGTGACCCCTGGCACAGGCTTCTCCTCGACGCCTGGAAGGAAGGGCAGAGGGGCTGGGCGATGCCAGCGTGTCTGGCCAGCGCAGCTCTGTGGGTAGGAAGGGTCTTCTGCTTGACCCCTCCTGATATCATCTCTGCCCCACTCCATCACTGCTCTGACCAAAAAGGAGCTGATGGACTAACTGGGTCCCAACGACGCCAGGTCTTTGTACGGACCTCCCCGATAGCCTCGTGAGAGGGTATGGGAGTAACTACAAACACGGGGAGGAAGGACCTTGTGCCAGTGGAATCCCCTCCAGTTCCCTCATCTATTAGTCCCTCAGTGGCAATCAAGGGAGACCTTCCTCTGATTTCCAGTCTTCATTAAATGGCCAGTTTTATCTGCTTGCTGTTCACAGCAGCGTGTTTCTTTAGCAGAAATAGCCCTTCTCCCCCTGCACTGTTTACCCCCAGGTACCTCTGCTGGGCAAGGCTGAACCAGCCAACATGTGCGAAGCAGTGTTTCCTTCTCTGGGCTTTCAAGTTTATTTTATCCTTCAATTCCCTGGGTGACCCTAGATCCTCATATTAACAAACATAAAAAAAAAAAAAAAAAGCAGAAAACTTTTGCTTTATGTCTCATCTCATCTCAAATCCCCCTTACTAATGGCTTCATCTCACTCCAGCATCATGCAGTCCTGCAACTCCCACCCGACCCCAAACCTTCTCCCTGAATGAGGAGATCTTGCACTTGAAGAAGCAAGCTGGGCAAAGCTGATTCCTGTGCTGTTTTATGACCGGGTAAAGTGGTAGAGTGCCCTTTATGGTGTTTTGAAAGGAAATTGTACAGGAACAATGTCCCGAGCAGCGTGGCTATTGAAAACCCTTCACAAAAGGAGTTTGCCACAAGAGGAAAAGCAGCTTAATCAGTCGAACTAATCACTGTAGGTGATTGAGTGTCCCTGAGGGTCTGTAAAATCAAATATAATGGAAAAAGAAATATATCACAGCTTGCCTACGCTCCTTGGCGGAGCCGCTGGTGGATCTGGGACGTTCCCTGCCTGGCCCGGAGCCCACCGTGACCGTCCTTTGGGCCGTCCCTGTGCAGGACCATGCTCGCCTCCGCACAAGACCCCGCTGGGGCCATGTGGACCAGCTGGGATGAGCCCCGGGAAGTCCCTCAGCAATGTGGTAGCCCACTGGGATGAGCCAGGCTCCGAGTAGGGAGGCAGGACAGGGGTACCCACCCACATGCAGTCACCCCAGCTAACCCGGTTTTTGGCGTGGGCGTGAGCAGGAGGGGTCAGCGGCGCTTACACAACCCTCCTGCTTCAGGAAGAGGAAACCGTCCCTGACAGCCACCCGGGGCTCTCCGGGGAAGGAGGATATTTCTGCCTCCCCCAGCTCTGAATCTAATTAAAACCAGAAAACAACACACACACACACAAAAATCCAGACTGTTTTTTCCTGATCATTTAAGTGTAAAGCCAAGTGAACAGTAGGAAGCAAATTGGGACAACGCAAGAGAAAACTTGGGGACATTTCTGTAATCCTGTTGTCAAAAGCCATAAGTATTTGGGGCATGCTGAAGGGAGATGGGGAAAGCACACGAACCTCTTTGCTCCCACCCCTCCCCTCCGTGTATGAACCAGGAGGACCTACACAGTCTTCTGCTCCAGCTCCTTATCTCCAAGGCTTTACGAAGGATGGATTTCCCAGGTGCAGGAACACCCCTCTTAAACCCCCATCCAACAGGAGAAGGAGGAGATGACATGAAGCTCAGCCACAGCTAAGGGTGATGGTCCTTCACCCAAGGCCAGCGCTGGTCCCTGCAGCCTTGGCCAGGACAGGCAGAGCAGCCCCCTGTGGCTCTGGTCATCCCAAAGCCTGGAGACACACCAGCTGCGCATGGAGAAAGCACAAGGGATCCACACCTTTTCTATTGAAAAGAGGAATTCAGATGCCTTTTGGAAAGAGGGGATTGATTAACTCTTAGGCTTTTACTCCATCCTCTCCAAGACATGGGGCTGTGCTTCCCTCTGTCATCCTCTCCTGTCCTTGCCCATAGACTGACCACCAAAAGCCCCGTGATATACCAGCCAGCATCTATGCACACATAAGGATTTCCTTTTGGTAAGGTATTCAGCCTGATTTGACTTTTGAATCCAACAAGATGTGATTGAACCAATGTGATTACGACGGCGCAAACTTGTTAAGACTTCCCCAGTAAGCTTTTCCTGGTCCTCAGCAACTGTCCACTTCCTTAGGTGATGCAGAACAATTTCAGTACTCTATTAACCTGAAGACCAAGAAGTAGGTACAAACTCACCTGTCTTAACCCATTGCAACTCTATATATTCCTTGTAAATCCTATCTAAACTGGACAACATTTCTTATTACTCCTAAAAGGCTGGTGCAAGCCACTGTGCATGCAGCTCCAGGCCATGGGGTTTGGCCGGCTGGACCCTCCATCCCAAAACACGTCATCCCAGGATGCCATGGGAACTGGAGAAACCCTGTGCAGCACCAAGTTGACTTGCAATGCTTCAACAGATACTTAAGAAATGGCATTTTCGGGACCTTTTTGAAAAACAAAGGGCCAAACTCAGAGCCCACCTGCCCAAGGAGACCATGTCCCAGCACAGCTTGTGCTCCACTAGCAGACAGGCATTGGGCTGGGAAGGCTCGGAGGAGAGGACTTGAGAAATGGGTCCGTTTTGCCCCACATCCCAGAGTATTTTTTTTCTCTCAACTGCTTGCAGGGGAGAAGGGCAGGAGAGGTCCTGCCACTGACCAGGTAAAGTCCCTCCTTCCCTGGAGGTGGTTGCCTATGGGAGGTCAAACCAAGCTATCTTTGGTGATATCTAGGTAGCGTGGGTCTTGTGTGGCAGCAAACAGCTGATTAGTATTTGGGACGATAAAACCCTCACTGGTGTTTAACACTTGCGCACATGGACATCTATGAAAAAGCTTGCCTCTGCTGCTCTCCTTCAATGATCCCATCAAGCGGTGATGCCCTCCATCACCTTCGCCAGGAGGTGGTAGTTACACCTCGTGTGTCTACACCAACAGAGAAAACACCGGGTGCGGGATTTCTGCCGGGTGAGGTGGGGAGGGTGATACCTCTCCCTGATCTCCTGCCCTGATTATAAGCTCTTTGCAGCAAGGACCTTGCCACAGGCTTTTCCAACACCTTGTGCAACCAAACTGTCTACCAGATGTGGCTCTGATGTTGATCACTGTTACAAAAAATGTGTCAAACAGGACCACAGTGGTCCTTAACTGGGAAAGCTGAAGCCTGTTTTAATGACACCTCTAATTCACTCTTCGTATCTATCTTATGCAACAAACGAAGCATGCATCCCATGGAGAAATGAGTCGTGAAACATAAACACTTATTGTATATGCAAGAAGGGAGCTATGGTTGCACGCCTGTAGGGTTGCTTCTGCCCAGGGGAGTGAAAGGTATGCAGCAGAGACCTCAGGGTAGGTGAGCTGTGCTCCTCTGCAACGCGGTGACAGCATTTCCCGAGGAAAGGTGACGGGAAGGAAGCGGGGACGGGTGCTATTTATAGCATGGCCAGACGTCAGCGTCATTTCGCATGAGAAACAAAAGGTGCTTCGCTAGCACAAGACGTGGCCCCTTCTGAACGTCACCGTCAGGGAGGGAAGAGAAGCCTGAAAGCGCTTATCATTTATAACACCAGCTGGAAAAAAATAGGCATATCTCTGGGTACCAATGTGCTTAATCAGCTCTTTTATAATAGCTGTGTTATACAAAGTACCAGCCAACCTGAAGGTCAGCTACAACCAGGCAAGGCCAGCTGGACCTGTGCATCGTGCAGAGGTCAGCCTGGGGGTTGACTCCTTGTCCCAAGCTGGATGCCCACTTGTGAGCGGTGACAGCACGTGGCAGGAGGACGCCCACCACGGTCACCTGGGATGTGCCATCCTTCTCAGATGAGGCAGGTCCTGGGCAGGGAGAGATGGTGCACCACAGGCAGGCATTGCTTGTGGGGTCTGGGGCACTGCTTAGTGCCAAGTGCTCACCACCTTCAGGAGAAGGGGAAAAGCTGCCCGATGAAAACCAGACCAAATTGCGCCAGGGCTTTGGGGCCACACTTGCTTCTAACCAACGGAGCAGGACAACCTCTTTTCTTCTTGCAAATCCACTGCATGTCGACTCTACTCCCATCCTTGACTGGTACCAACCCCTTTCTAAGAAACCAGCTCTTCTTCCCTTGGGTCCAGGCATCCAGAGCCACTCCGTAATCCCCCTCCCAACCTGTGCACCACCAAATGGCCCCGCTCAGCCTCTCCCAAGCCTCGCTGCCTCCGATGCCCTGTCCACGGTCTTGCAATTTTGACTCTCTGCCTATCCAGATGAGCTTTAAAACAAAAAGCCCATAACTGCCAATTGTTTTGCTGGCCATAAAATCTCATCCTGAGGGATGTTTATACCATTATACCACCTGTGTGGCTCCACCAGCTCCAAAATGAAGCTCTTCTCCCCCAGAATGATGTGTGGGACATTAAGATAATAGCACTGCAATAAAGTGTGAACAGCTTTGTAACCTGTTTGACCTCCAATACAGTCTGGGGTTTTTTTCCTATTCCCTTTTTTCCCCTCCTATTTCTATCCTTTTTTTTCTCTATTTCTACCATGTTTTTTTCAAAAAACAACCAGAGACCTCACTTACTGCTAGAAATCAACTTTAAGGAGCGAGTGCTCTCTGGGGGCATCTCAAGCGGCACTAGGACTAAAACTCCCCTCCTAGTCCCAAACACACCGCAGAGGCAAGGGGACCCTGAAAACCCCCAGCATGAAACCATGCGGTGCAGTGAGAGAGGGGCTGCTGAGGTCCCCAGCTGAAGTCTAGGGGATGGGACCATGCCTTTTCAGCTTAAATAATTATTTAAGAGACTGTTGTTTCACTCCAATCCCTCAGCGTGGGCTTCTTAGCTTTTTGTGATTAAAATAAGTATGTTTTTCTGTCTAAGCTTGGACACCACTGTGGATGTCCATGCAGGACTTGGTCAGGACTGCATCCCCTCTGCTCTTTCCATTTTATTTCATTTGTGACTACTTAGGACTGAAACGGTCCCATGTCTCCTCCCACATAGTGCCATAGCAACTGGGTTTTAAAGCTTCTGTCGCTCCTCCTGGGATATTTTCCCAGTGCTACTTGGTCTGGGCTGTATCTCACCCCGAGATCTTCCAATCCCAGCCCAAGGCAGTTTCTTTTGCTATCTCTCCTTGCCATCTGTGTGGGAGGCAGGGATGCCCTCGGGGGCTGAATGCTTCTGTCTGCTGATGGTTTCTCTGAAGGGACCAGAAAGAAAACGAAATAGAAATACACATCTGGCGTGATCCCTTGGACAGGCTGGTTTTCGGATGGGAGGGAAGAACCGACATGCAGTTCCATGACTGGTCCAGCGCAGCTTTGGGCATGGGGCTTTGTGCTGGAGACCCCTTGGCCCTGCAGGTCTCCTCTCCCGCAGCATCACGCACTCTTCTGATGGCGGAGGAAGACCCACTTGGTGAGCTGGGATGGGAGCAGGATGCTCCAACCTCCACTGTGATTTCTTGGGGAGCCCAGCCCTGTGCCGCGAGGAAGCCCACCCAGCTCTCTCTTGCAACACAAGCAGATTTCAGCTTGGTTTTAACCATGTTTCGGTGATCACAGGGCTGCAACCCAGCTGAAACAAGCCCTTTTTTTTTTTTCCTAAATCACAAGACAAAATTGTCTTTTGAATTGCATACAGGAAAAAAAGAGGGAGCCCCAAAGAGGAGAGAAAACGGAGTTTGCTGCTGATGAACCGCCCTGCCCACAGAAGAATGTTTCTAGGATGCCTGAGCAAACTCTTTTCAGCTGTTTTTTGGTCGCTCAGTAAAATCTGGGAAAACCAAACCAAGCACAGAATTAACTACATCATGGCTGTTCACGAGTCGAGAAGTGATGGGGAGATTTGAGGACACTCTCCAGCAACTATTATAGGTGTCTGTAGCACTCCCCTGAAAATCCCCCCTGCGAGGCATCACAGCTCAGACACAGATTTCAGATCAATCTAGGAGAAAAAATTGGCCACTTTTTCTCCTGTTCAGTAACATTAACCTTGCAGACTCCTGGTTTTAGTAAAGCTTTATTGCCCTGGTTGTGTTGTCTCAGCCAGAGCAGAACATGCCAGCAGAAATAAAGCTGCATGTACAACTAACTCCCTTATTCCCTGCTTATTTTCACATTTAACCATTCACGATTCCTATCAAGGGCTTTAGATGCCCTCATATAATTAAATATGCAACTTACACAATTAAATATCCCATTGACCCAATTAAATTAACTCAATGGATTGAAATCACCAATGCCACAGGAAATCAGCTGCCTGTTTAGCACATCCCCTCCTTCATGCAGACAGGCATCTGATGCTTGCTGCAAACCCCTCTCAACCATACCCACTTTGCAGGCGACCCTGAAAGTCAGCAAATTTTGCCTTTCAATAGAAAGAGAGGAAGCAAGTCACAAGGACTCAAAGCTTTTACAGATAATACCTTGCCAGCTGCCTCTTCTAATACAAGTGGGGGGATCTGCCTATGCTGGAATAAGTATAAGGGGAAGAGGAGGTCCTTAAGATACTCCTGGAGCAATATCGGACATACCCCAGCTTTAAAAGACAAACCAGGGGGATGGAGAGACTCCGCATTTTCAGGACGTTAGTGCTCAAATAAGGGTTTATACATGAACTCAATGCTGGCAGCTGCTAAATGGCTGTAGTGTCCAAAGACACTCTATGAGGCAATGGGGGAAGATGTGCAATGAAGAAGAGAAGATTAAAAAATAACATTAAAGAGGTTTCACCTACCTCCGGTCGTTTCTCCTCCTTCTGAACAGTTTTTTGGTGTGTGCGATTTCAGCTTCATGAGGCAATGGATGGTAACCCTATAAAACAGAGGGAAAAGGAGCGATCAGCTCCAGGATACAGGAGGCATCAATATGGAAGGGGTCAGGGTGAGACAGAGCTGTACACCCAACGTGTGAGCATGATAAAAGAAACCGTTCCCATCCAAACATCCTTGCAACATCTCAGACCCTATTGAAGCAGGTCTGGAAATCCACAGACTTGTTGTATCCTCTCAGGGCCATTGCAATGAGCAGGGAATGAAGTTACCTGCAATTTCTGTATGGGAGAAACCACACGGGGCAAATAACTGGACCACGTAGGGATGGATCCCAATATACACCATCTACAGGGAATTCATCTACTTCACACACGACACTGCTGATACCGGTACACCTAAACCATCCATTTTCACTGGATTGTTTCCTTTGGATTTATTTATTTATCTAAAACTCAGCTGTAAAAATGTCTGTACGGGGATGATGCTCAGCAGCACTTTGAGGGTACTGGAGTAAGCAAACATGAGCCACAGCTGGCTGGTCTGTCGGGGCTGTGCCCCCATTCTGTTTGCTAACATCAACGACTTTGTCATGAGCACCTTGCTGTGCTTGCTCACTGTGAGCTAGTCAACCCATGCCACCCCTGGGGTATGGACGGGTGGCATCCACCTACTGGAAACCACTGAGGTGACCAGGACTTTTAATGATTTGCCCCGGTCACATCAGTGGAAGACCTGTGTAAAACTCAAGCTGCTGCCCTGTCCTCTCTCCACTGAAGGTGCCGACTCTCTGACTTGGTATGTTCATCTGATAAGGGGGATGCTATATTTACCATCCTACTATGGGCATCATGAGGCTTCATTAATGTGAGCAAAGAGCTCTGAGGTTCCTGAACAAAAGGCCCTATGTAAGTGCAAAGTATTATTTATTTTCCAGGGACTACAGAGCTGCCATAACCATAATGATTTTTATTTATGCAATATCGTACTTCCCAGGTTGGCAATAAAAGCCCTGTAAAAGTCACTCCTTTTATTTCCATCACAATCTATCAGCCTCTGAGCTCCAGCCGCTGCTGGTGAATCACCATGCACAAGGGGCCACGAGGGAGCGGCCTGGGTAACGGCAAGGGCTGGGTGGGAATGCGTCTCATCGAGCAGCAGCTTTGTCACATTGGCATGACAACATAACACACTGACTGGAAAAAAAAGGCTCTCTCTCTGTGAAAAGCCTTGAAAATGACAGTTAATTTTACTAGCAATTATTGAGATAATAATATTTTGAGTTCCTCTGGTGGAATATATAATGGAGGAGAAAGGTTGCTGGGGATGGTAGTGAATTTAGGCTTGCAGACCAGGGAAGGCATCCCCAAGTCCAAGACCCACAGCATTTATTGTGACCACCCATCCTGGCTGTCTGCAAAGAGCCTAGAGAAACTGCTACTGCAGCAAGCCTACAGCTCCCACGGCAGCTGGAGCTTTTCACTTCAGAGACCTTCACTCTTCGAGACTTCAAGCAATGAGGAACTCACCCAGCCCCTGGGTAAGTCCTGCTGCTGGCTAACGCCTCCTCATCTGAATCTTGCTTTGGCTGCAGTCTTCAAGTGTGTTTCCTGAGAAGGTAGTTTCTCTTTTAACTTTCTTCTTCACTATTAACTCTTCCAGAGAAAATCGGATGTGCCACGATCATATGGTTTAGTACAGACATTAGAAAGCATGTTCAATAGTACCCACTCCCGGTGACCATATTACCCTTCTCTCCCACTAAAACACCCTGAACACCCAGAGGTGCCACACCAGCCACAGCATCCTACACCATCCCTCATGGCAATGGTACAGAGGCCATCGTTACATGAAGTTGCCTTAGATTTCTTGCAGATCTGCTCATCCAGCGAGGATCTGCTCAGTGACACACGTTGTTCTGTGGTCCTCTGCTCACGTCCCTGCACCCAGCACTAGAAATAGCTCTCCTCATGCTCCCTAGATCTCATCTCAGCACTCAAACATAGCCCATCTTTGACTAAGAGGAGGTAGTTTGCGAGTAGAGAAAGCTGGCAACCTGCTCTCCGGAGGCTGTGGTTGGGTTATCACTTAGTTATCCAGGTCCGACTTGGGCTTCTCCTGCAGCCAAACACCTCATGGTTAATTCTGTGTGACATCTTAGATGTCTAATAGCTTAAAATCATACTGAACCTTCTTCATTACTGAGGGCTGTGGTTTGAGTCTTCCTCATCACTTATTTTCCTGATCACTTATTCTCACTGAATGCATAGGAGGAGCTTAATATCTCTGAGGTCTCTGTTCCTCTGCAAATTTGCTTGAAATTGGCCAATGAGTACCAAAGCAAATGAGAAACGGAAGGGAGGGAACAGACACACACAGCCCAATCACATCAGCCATGCTAGCTTAGGAAATCAGGCTAAAAATAGTACAGTACTCAGTAAGACTCTTTCCAATGTTGTACTACAACAGCAGGCCAAAGCTTGGGGTATTTTTAAGAATTTAAGCTTCCCTGCAGACACATGTGCAAATACAATTACCTTGAAAAATGAAACCATCTCTGAAGAACACAAGGACCTAAGGCACCAATTTCCTCAACGTGAAGCCTTCATTAAGTCTCAGGAACTGCCTTTCTGCTCTTTCCAACTAGAAACTGTACGTACAGTGGTGCATTGCTGCATGTCCTCCTTGCAGAGCATCCCTGTGCTTCCTCAGACCTCTGCCCACCAGCAGCAGACTGCATCCGGGTGAGAGATGGATTAATTACACAGGAATAAGGCTCCTAATCCAAGGAGCATGCTTGTGCCTGAACAGAGGAGAACTTTGTGTCCCCATTAGGAAAATCAAGGATCTCCCTTCTCCAGCTGAGCAGTTCACTTCCTTAGTCCTAGTCATGAGACAGTGTTTTGGAAAAAAACAGTCACTGGTCCCTACTCTTGCCTATTTTGGTGCCTAAACAGAGCTAAATCCGGAAGGGAAAAAAGTCGACTTTTTTTGTGCAGCGAGCTGATGTAAAAGGAAGCATCAGCAACTTGCGAGAAGGGTGGAGTGGCTGGAGAAGACTGAGGGTGCTGGGTGGGTGGGGACAGGCCAGAGTCCCAAGGGCATGGTGAGCGCCTCGATGACATGGCTCTTGGGTTTGTCTGGAGGCTGCTCCCTGCCACGGGTCATGCAGGACAGCAATCGAAGTATCTTCAGTAGAGCTGGCTTGCTGAGGACAACACGGATCTGAAATGCAGCTCTTCCATTTTTCAGTGGGCACACTCTTTATGAAGCTGAAATCCCTGAACAGAGACAAAGGGAAATATCCTGCAAGGCAAAAGACCATCCTCTGCTCCGCAATGGGTCTACAAGAAGACCTACACAAGAGGGATGGGTTTTGCTCCTGCTTGGGCCAGAAGACACACCATCAAGCCCAGGTGCTTATGGTTTATATAGGCAGGTTTGCAACTTCTCAGTGGGCAGCAAAATCACATTTGGTCTCTCTCCCACATTGGTTTTATTTTGATATTTATTTGCAGGTGGCTCGAGGAGAACGTAACAAACCAACATCTCAGTGCTGCTGGTTCTGGAAGCAAGGGGTGTGGGAAAAGCAAAGAACAAGGAGCCCATGGTCTTAGGAAGGACCATTAATAGGGGTCATTTTTGATTTTGGAGCAAAACACTTTGCGGTTTACATGGTGGGAAGTTTGGAGCAGAACCTGAGAAGCCCAGGGGACTTCTAATGCATGTATGCGTATGTCTAGTTTAAATTATAAACATGCATGCTGTAACAGGAAGGGCCAACAGCTCTGGAAGAGAGAGAGCTTTCAGGACCAGTCTGCTCTCTGGGCCAGCCCTCTAGAGAACTGCTATGTTTTGATGTGCATATTCATTTTTAGATGTTTCGGGGAAAGCAGCTCTTCGAGAGGGAAAGGTGATGTCTGGCAAGCTTAGGTGACTGTCATATGGCCAGCTAGCATACGCCAAGGGAAATCTGTCATCTACCGAAATTGCTGTAACCAGATGGCAGAGGGGAGCAGATCTGACGCCCACGTGCACTTTTTTTGTGCCTTACCTTCCTAAAGAAGGTGTCTGCCCATCCCTCAACCCCATCCACCTGCCTGCGGGAATCCAGAAAGCTGGCAGCTGCCTCTCCGCTGCCCCAGACCCATTTACATCAAAGTTTAATGAAAGAGCAAATAAAAAGCTTTCAAGATATTGTTGGCAATATGCAGCAACCCAAGAGCCATTGCCTCTCCCCCCACCCATATCTGGCCCTCCCTAGCAACATCCCTCTCCTGAGCCATCCCATCTCACATCTCAGCCCACTAACCTGCGGGGTACTCGCCTGAGAGGGACAGGGGGAAGAGAGGCAGGACCAGAGAAGGGAAATGGTTGGTTTTAGAACTACCCTGCTAGGAGCAGGAGCTTTGCTATCATTTTTCGCATGCCTCCTCTGCAGCAGCATCAGCTGAAGATGTTGGACGGAGGCATCAGCTTTGCCTCTTTTACTGGTGATGGTAAATGACATAGCAAATCACAAGGAGATAAGCAGAAACGAGGTAGGGGTTTTTGCTGCTGTTTGTCCTTCTGTGACCACCCTTAGGTAGCAAATCCCAGGGACTCCTTCAGCATCTGACAACAACTTACGAAAGGGATGGTCCTTTTTGGGACCAACCTGCACCCTCCCTCCTCCTCCTCCACTTCTGCACTTCTCACGTGCAACTGTTGCCTGGGGTGGCCAAATTCATGGGTGTTTCACAGAGACTCCAGGAGCTATGAGAATTTGGGGTTCATTGCTTCACCCCTGTGTCTAATGCAGCCTGATGATCAGATGTTAAATCTCACCCCACAAAGTGACCGTCTTCACTCATGCCCACTCATTCAGCCTCTTCCATAGATATTCATGCAGCAGAAACGCTCCCAGCCTGTGATGGTCAAGCAGGTGAAGATGCCTGAATGCCAAACAGCAACACGGAAACCCCAAGAGCAAACAAAAGGTTGAGAAAAGCAAGTGGACCGATGGAAAAACCCGACACCGGGGTGATGAGAGAAGGAAAAGAAATGATCCAGCCATATCGCAAGATCAGTCCGCCTGAGTTTTATCTCAAGAGCCTTTTGTGCCCCCAAGAAACATCTCCGCCCTTGCTTATCTTAAACAAATGGTTGCAGAAGGCCTGAACTGAACAAACAGGTTATTAGGCCTGCGGTAAGCACTGGGAGTTTCGCTCAGTTTTATTGCACACAAAGTTCAGGGTGGGATTTATTTTCTGGGGGGTGGGAAGGGAGAGGTGGGGTTGGGTTCACGGCAGCCCCGAAGACGCCCCATCTGCCTGCGCAAAGGTGACAACAGAAATACTGAGGCTGAAGGGAGCATAAAAAAATAAATATATTGTGGTTCCAGAAATGATACGCAGAAACCAACGCAGTGACTTGCAACACCCTGTGATAAGGCTTTCATCTGCCTATAGAGTGGATTGTCTGCGGCAGGAAAGTCTGGGACAGCACAGAGCTGCAGATATATTTAACTTCTGCTGTGCAGGTCCCAGACTCATGGTGACCATGGGGTTGAATGTGCCAATGCTCAGTAAAATCATCCCAGCCATCCAATGGCACATGAAAAATGTGGCAAAGGCGCTGCTACCTCTCTGCTGGCATCATCCCCATCACCTCTACCCACCCAAGGCCAGCATTTATCAATGCACGTAAGTCCTGTGGGCACTTCCAGCAGAGCCATCTCCTTGCAGGCTACTTGCCTCTTCCCCTTCCAGGAGCTTCCATGGCGCTCGTCTGCCACCCGCTCTCCTCTCTTACACAAGGGGAATTTTTTACCTCTTGAAAGGAGAGGGTTGGGGCACAAATCAAAGCCTTGACCTGCTCGAGAAGCCATGGAAGAATACCAAACAATGTCAGGAAGCTGCCTGGAAGTGATTTCCTCTCTTTAAAAGTGATAAATCTGTTCCTTCAAATTGCAAGCTATTCATTTTTCCTGGAAGGTGCTTATAATAATAGTTGCTTCTGTATAAGGAATCAATTGGCGGTCAACATCAATGGAATGAAATTTTACAACATACTGCTTACCCAAGATAAAAGGCAGGTAAATCCTTACAGCACTTCATGGCTGTGGCTCTCCCATCACTCCTCACCCACAACACAGCACACACGGGTCCTGGCCACCTCCAAGGACACCTTCTTCAACCTCAGTCATTGGAGACAGGGCTAAATTAAACTATAGCTTTGGCAAAGAGGACTTAGTTTCTAGCCGCCCAGGAGCTGGAAAAGGAGCAAAACTCCTCCAGCTTTGCCACCACTGATCCGACAAGCCCCATGGTGGAGGAGGGATGTTCCGTGGGACCTTGACAGTAGGATGTGCTTGCCTGATGAATCATGGCATGGCGCAACATGACTCAAATGGGAGGCATAGGAAGTTGTTTCTTGGGAGATGTCCCGGTTTGGAGGATTTCCTGATTAACTGCATCTTTGGGGAGCACATCATAAATTGCACATTGCCAGCAAAGGCTGAATGTGTAGCTGCAGCATGTGTGCCTTGGTGATGAGCACCTCGGAGAAGACTCTTTTCCCAAAAAAAGGGCAGGGTCACAGAGGAGTGATGGCAGTGATGGTGATCAGGACTATCACAGCTAAACACTACTCTTCAGTTATCATTAAAAACACCGGCACTATTCCCTTCCCACCGCCTTTCCTTGGCGTTTGCTATTGGCTCCTGGCAGAGAGCAGACACCCATCTAGAGGGAAGACAGTATTTAAAATGGCATTAAATACTTGGTGGCATTAAATACTTGGTGGCAGCTAAGCTGTCCCACCTCATCCCACTGCAGGCAGCTCTGGAATGAAACAAAAGACACAAAGAATGGCAGAACGACCCAGTGTGAAACTCCCTGTGTGGGGTAAAGGATGCAAATGCAATTAAAGCATTAGAATAATTAGGCAAAGCATCCCAAATGAAAATGTACCCTAAACCTTCCTCAATGTCTTCTGATGATTACTGACAGCGAGTTTTCCAGGGTCTATTTTTAACTCTTGGTCCCTAAGCTCCAGAATTATACATAATTCAGAGATAATAAAACTTTAAAATCCAGGACAAAGTCTCCTAGGAGGAACTGCCTCTGCAAACACACACATGCATATCAGTACAACCACGCTGGGCAGGAAGAAAAGCCCAACCAGTGCCACCAAGCCCTGCCTAAGCCACCAAGATGGGGACAAGCTGGAAACGCTGCTGTATGGAAACAGGGTGCTCCAGACACACCGACACAGACACGCAGTGCCATAGGAAGAGTATAAATAACAGACAAAAGAAATCCCCTTTTGTTACAAGAATCCGCAAATCCAAAATCAGTTACAAGCTGACTTAGGAAACGGAGTTTTTTCCCATGTTATAGCAAAATGGGAACAATACTTTGCGAGTGGAAGTAACTCTAATTGTTTTAACTGATGTTATTTTAGTGTTGTTTAGGTTTATTGTTTATTTGTATGTATTTCCTCTACCCCGGTCAGGCTTAAAAACAAACCTTACTGTCAGCAGTAAAGTGTCCCATCCATAAATAAATATATTTATCCAGTAAATATAGATATAACCACACCATTGCTTGGAATCCTTAAATGCAGAATATTTAAAGAATCATTCAAATAAATAGTGTTGGTGACCCGGTTTTGCTTTCCCCTAGAAAAGGGAGCCTTTTTCAGCTAATATTGGGAATAAACACCACCCACATCACTTGCAATCAGGAGGCACCACACCTGGTATTTGGTTTGCGGTCTGTCCAGGTAGCCCAAGCTCATCCCGAGAAAGGGCTGCACTTGCTGCTCTGAAAAGCTTTTCCTACATTTTGCTTGGCTCGTGCTAGTTTGGGGGTGAGGGAGGAATTGCTTTAGCTGGGATTTACAGTGTTATGAGGTTGCTATGGGAATATTTGTAACTCGAGTTATTTCAGTCCCTCTGGGACCTTGCATTTCTTTAAAGTATACTTTTCCTCTATATTTTTCATGTTCCCCAGTCTGTTTTTCCCCGCCTCTTGTCCCCTTCAAAGCCTACCACCCCCCAGTTGTGAACCTTGATGTGCCATCTGATCATGCCTCTCCAGCCAAGATGAAGCGGGCAGGTGAGGTGGCAGGAGGACCCTTCATTCCTGGTCCACCCTCAACACCTCCCTACCGTGCCATCATGGTGGACGGTGTCACAAGGAAGCAACCTGCAGGCAGAATAGGGACCTCTCTGATGAGCTTTTAAGGTGACCTATAAATAGACCCCATAGGACAGCAGGGAATTTGAGACAAGTGCCCAGGTCACCCTCTAAGCTGGAGGGTCTGTTGAACTTCTGTGCAATCCCCAGCATCGGTACAGCCTCCTCTGGCTGGGTGTGCTCACCTCAAACCTCAGCATCGCTCTCAGTACAAGGTAAGGGCTGTATCCAAGTATATTATTTCACCCTTATTATTAATAAAAGATTGCATGTTTTTCATGTGCTTTTGTGCAATCCCCCAGAACCAAGCCCCCACAGATCTTATCCTCTTGGGTGGGCCGGAGTTTCAGCCCATAGAAGCTCCAGCTCATGCAAGCTCCCAGGAGTTGGTACAGTCCAACAGCGATGAAACCCCTTATTTGCAGAGCGATAACTTTATAACCTTACAAACAAGAGGTGGCTTCTCTTTTCTTTCAATGTGGGTAAATCCGGCAGTGCTAGGAGAACTTTCTCACTGCTCAGCCCTTGGCACTTCCCATTGGAGACCTTCCAAGTGCATGAAGTTTCGCAACACCCTAACATTGCAGGCAATAGTTAATAAGTCAACGAGCATTTTTTGCCATGATCCATATCACTGTGATCCATACGTTGCACCACCAAAGTCAAAGAGAAGTTTGCCATCGACTTGAATGAGGTCATGGTGGTGGCAGCCCCTCTTAAGTCCACCAGTGGACCAGTGCTTGTGAAGCAAGCTGTGCAGAATATCACCATCCTCCCCTCCAAGCCCCTCGTATTGTGCTGGAAACATTTTCACACAACAGATACTCCTGTTTGCAGTTGGCTGAAGACACAGCCAAAACATTTTCCCCGGGTCTATGCCACAAAGAAATAGTTTTTCTCCTTTCTGAAGTCTCTGCTTAGTCTAGCTCAGCCCAGAGAGAGCAAGTGAGGATCCCATGTAGCAGCCACCCCAGCTTGGAAAATACCCCAATGTACAAATGCCAATTTAATCCTATAAAAGCCTCATTCTTCCCTTTGAAAAGTCCCATTCCTTTTCAGGAGTTTGGGCTCTGCAACACAAGGGCTTGACTTTCTCCTTGCCAGGTTACTGGCAGTTGGTACCTGGGTGGAAGAAACTGCTTCCTGAGTGTCCGTCTGCTCCCTCCCAGGATTTTCCTTTTATGCATCAAGCACTAAGATTCCTCCTGCTGTAATGGGTTTTAATGCAGGGATAAGCACAGAAAACATTATGCACTTGCCACATAGTATCAATCATATCGCATCATATATTAATTACGCCAGTGGTTTTTTGCTTTGCAGACCTCTGGGAGCCGTGGACTACTTTGAACAATAAAATGAGGATGAGTAAGAAAAGCAAGTTTGTAGCTGCTCTACAGCAGTCTCCAAATGTGACATTTGGACATGGATCTGGCTTTTCCACCAAAAAAATATCCTGAAAAACTGCTTTTTATCTAAAAGTTGCTACAGGACAGGCAGCAAGATGGCCGTATCCACTCTCCCATGTCTTGCAAAGGCTGAGCCTCAACCACGACAACTCCAAAGACACAGGCTTCATTCACACATCAGCTTTCCTGCCAGTGAAAGCATGTGCTACAGCTGCTTTTGTGATGACTGCCAGGAGCTGGGTGAAGCCCTTTCAATTCATTTCACATTGGCCAAGAGGACATACCTTCAGGTTTTTCATCAGAACCAAGCGGGGACAAAGAAGAACCAGCAACAAAACTCAACAAACCAACCCAACTCCTGGATATTTTCATGTGCCAAGAAACCAGCACCAAAAACCTTGCTTACTGGGATGTCTCGGGTCATGCTGCCCCTCCTCGCTAGGGCTTTTTTAGCTCCTTTCTCCTTTCCTTGGTGCCCTTCTTGCTGACAGGATTGTGCTTGTGTGATGGGCTCAGCTCCAGAAGCTGTGAAGGGTCTGAGATAGTGGTCACTGAGAGTGGTGTGACTAACGAGCAGAAAGGGGCACAACGGGAAAACCGTGGATGCACTGCATTATGAGCAACTCGGAAGCGGCCATCAAACTGCTCGCTACCAAAGAGAGACGGGAATTTTGGCAACCAGCACATCTCCCATGCCCGTTCAGCCGGCTCCCTCCTCTGTCCAGGATCCCTGCCTACCGCTGTCAGCACCACAGCCATAAGCATCCTACAGATGCCATGCCTCCATGGCGGCTCTGAAGCCATTCAGGGACCCTATGGCAGCCCCAGGATGCAAACCGAGGTCTCCCATGCTACACTCCGTGCTCACCCGGGTAGCTCTCCTGTGGGTCTACCTACAGCCTTAAATTAGGTAGCCAAGTACCTTACCGAAAGCTATTTTGGACATCCTCACTGGCATGTTGCTCTTTGCCCACTGTATATAGTTACACCCATGTACAAGGTGCTAAAGGCACACTGGGTCCTTCCTCCTGCCTGCATCTCTGCTGGGACTGGAGACAACCCGGCGAGCCAGGATGGCTCAAGCCTGCCCTTCCCAAAACCAAGTCATCAGACGCCTGCGTCTCTGTGCTTGGCAGCCTCAGCCTTTCTCTCCTTATCAATGCCAAAATTTTTTCATTAACATCCATGGCCTTTTGCCAGCAAGAATGCCGCGCAAGGAGTAGAACCGTCTCCTGCGCGCCTCCGACAAACCGAAGCAAGAAAAACGAGGCTCTTCCTCATGCAAAAAAAAAAAAAAATTCCCACCAGCTAAGAAAAGCTGGAGGTTAATATAAATTCCATGGGTTTGACGGGGAAACGGAGCTGCATTCAAAGACTCAATGGCTAACCACGCTTCCTTCGTCTGGCAACTGCCCGCTCCCCCAGCAGAGTTATTGAGGAAGTTAGACGAGCGCTGTATTTGTTCCAGCTGCAGATTTCCCTTAACCCCTGGTAGTAGTGTTTTCAAAAAAACACAGATCTTGTTTTGTGATGGTGGCTTTTCATTTTCATGCGTGCCACAGCTACAGTTACTAGCTTTAAGTGCTGTCAATCATAGATTAAAAATAAAGAAAAAAAACCTTTGCCATTCTAAGAAGTCCAGGTTGGATGAGCAAAAGGGGGATTAAAAGAAGGCTTTCAGGAATTAGCTTGGAACAGGAAAGAAGATGATAAAGCCATTATAAAAGCT
Source organism: Morus bassanus (assembly GCA_031468815.1). NCBI lineage: Eukaryota > Metazoa > Chordata > Aves > Suliformes > Sulidae > Morus > Morus bassanus. Next base: position 84,248,906 of record CM062600.1, on the reverse strand, counting down.
TGTGTTAATACAGGAGTCCTTTTTGTTGTGTTAATGCAGCCACGCAAATTCCTATGAAGATTTATTAGTCAGGTCATATAATCTGCTCTCCTTCCTCTTCTGATGATAAAATCAAGGCTATTTTCCTCCACTAAAACGCTCCTCTCTCTCAATTAAGAGGACAAATATAATTTTTTTTTCCAAGACTCTGTTTGTGGTCTACACAAGGCTACGGGTAAGGCTGATGTCTTCAGAACAGCGAAATACAGACACTGAAATTAAGGTATCCATTTAGAGACTACACCGTTAGGATGCTCCCTGTAAGGTGAGCACAGTCCCAGGTCCGTGGTACCCAATGCTGAATAACTTGATGGAGCTGGAATATGCAGCACCATCCCCTTGCATCATTCCAGACCTGCTATAGCATCCACTGTCCTGCGGGACTTCAGTCCAGTAAAGCATTTACTTTATGCGAATCTGCTCCTAAGTCGACTATTTGCCTTGGCCCTCAGCCAGCCAAGCACTTAGGCACATGCTTAAAGTTAAGCACAAGAGTAAACAGATTGAAGTCAGAGGGACTTAAAATTAAGCACATATTTCAAGGATTTGCTGGATAAGGGCCTTAACCCCGGTGTGCAGCGTTTAACTGGGATGATTCCCAGCTGATTAGCTCCCCCCTTTCCCCATCCTCCCCTCCATTGGACCAGGCAACAAACGGTTTCTGTTTTGCCACCACGCTAAAGGCTTGGCTTTAAAGAAACCTTGTCTAGCCTCCAGGCGAAGCATGTCTTTCTTTAATTATACCTGCCTGTGAAATACCTTCCAGAAATCCCCACCCAAACAAAGCCTCAGGAAAGGAAATAACGGAAATTCTTGATGGTTTCCATGGGGGAAACGATCCTAACCAGTGAGACGAGGCGCACGTAAGATGAGGCTGATGACTGTTCCTACTGTACACAGCTCCCAACCCAGAGAGACTCCTTAAAGCTCCATCAGAAACCCCCAGCTACCACAGTCCTCATCTCCCAAGGCAGGAGCCTCCTTGAACCTGGCCCCTGGATGTGGCTCTGTGCACGTGTTCAGATCTGAAAAGCCTACTGGTAGACACACGGTGGAATAAGAGACATGTGGCAACACAAAATCCATGAAATCACCACGCTTTTCACCATGGAAAAGTGCAGCACCCAATGGGGAATCTTCCAAGAGGCCATACGGCTTCTGAAGGGCCGGAGGTCTCCCCTAAACACCTGCATGACTTTTTTTTTGTTCCTTCCATGCCCTTTCATATAAGCTTTTTTACTTTATTTCAATTGTATCTACCCATGCTAGGACCTCGGTGGCTGTGGGCACGAGTGCAGGTCTGGCAGAGCGAAAGCCCTCCTGCACAGACAGGTAACCACTCCAACCAGGCAGCACAGGCAAGACTCAGAAGATATGGACAAAACAGATGAGCAGAAGATTGGAAACACGGACACAGAAGATGAACATTTGCTGTTGGTTCCTCCAGAAACAGGATTGCTCTCATCAGGGAACAGCAGCTTAACCAGACTTGACAGTAGACTTACGAAATGTCACCAAGTCCCACTCCCATCCCTTATCTGTCCCCATCCAACTCGCTGCTAACCATCCTCTGCTGCATTACCATCTGCTCCCGAATAGTCAGTCCCTCCTACCAGGGCATGAGCATCTGAGTTGCCTGTGCTATGCATAGCAAGGGCACTAAATAATCAAGTGCCTTTGGAAAAGCACCTGTGAAAGATGGCTGGACTACTCCATCCAAACTGCAAACGACTCTAGGTGAGCACTAGATCATTGATTTTCACTGCAGCACATACAGAAAGACTCCTGTGTTGCCAAAACACCTTCTCTTTTGATCCAACCTCAGGTCAGGAAAGCTACCTTAGACCTCCCAGAAGAAGGGCAGGACCATCAGCTGCTGCACTGCAGCTCTGCCCTTCCTGAACCTCAGGAGCTGAGGACTGGGAGAATAAATTCAAGTCCTGTCTTGTATGCAAATCACACCATGAAAAGACGTGGCAAATACAAAGCCAAACAAGGCGATCTACTTCTATTTCAGACAGGAACAGCAGGATGGTCAAGTAGTCAAGGAGCTCCACCTCTAATGCAGCAGGTTCCCAGCCTCATGTACAATTGCAACCCTTGGAGCTCCTTGCGATATATTTTCATGGCTTTGCTGGCCATGGGCAGCCAGGCACTATTTCTTCTTCTAGACAAGGAAGAGCAGCAAAGGAGCTGTATCTTGGAAGTCTGTAACACTTTACCTGCCCTCCACCAAGGTCAACATAGCCCGTCTTTTATTACCTGCATAGCTACACTGCTTGGAAACACCACTGAAATCCTGGAGCTGGATGCTGTAAGTAAAGACCAGAAAGCTCCTCCAGTACCAGGAGAAAAGCAGCATAATGCCAAGGCCGAAAGAAGAACTCGCAGCTTGCTTGCTTTTACCTTCAAACACAGGCATTTGCAAAAAAACCTGAATTTCAGTAACAAATCTCTTTGCCTCAGTATTTATAAATTGAACTAAAAATAGTTCTCCTTTCATCTGAAGGACCCTCACAGTGTACGTAGACCCCACACTGTGGCACTGCAAGAGCGGTGGGTGTGAGACCCTAAATTTCTCCCTGGTCACGAGTGTTCCCACCATGCCCTCGGGATTTCAAGCAAGACATGGGACCATTACCCCCCAACTCTTTTGCCAGGGTCCTGGTCTCTGACAGTTTTCCACAGCCAGGTCTGGTCTTGCTTCAGCCCTCAGAGCACTTGCAGAAGAAGAGGAGCTTCCATGCGCCTGCACTGACAAAGCGGACGAGGGAAAAGAGGAGCCGCCGCCGTGCTCTTTGGATCATGTCAGGTCGCACGTACGTTTGAAGTTGGCCACCCAGTTCTCAGCAGCCAGGAGCAATCTTATAACGGCTACTTCCTCCACCGTTTGCAGAGCTGATCTTCAGGAAAGCTCTGTAGTGCGAGGAAATCCTGACCATCGCCACCAAAGTGTTATCGACACAGCAAGGAGATAATAACGACAGGAACTGCCTTACGGCAAAATCACCATCATGATTCATGCGACTGCTTGGTGCCAAGGTCCAACAAGCTGGAACACAGCGAGAGGAGGTCACACATGCTATTAGCTGGTTATTGTGCAAAAAAAAAAAAGGGAAAAAAAAAAAAGAGGTGGGTTCCTACAATTTGATGAGCATCATCCACTCTCCCTCTGGCAAATGAATCAGGTCTTCAGTGCACGATACGGCTTACTGCACTGAACTTGCCTTCTCATAGAAGGCCACAGGTCCCACCTTCTCCTTTGGGAAGGTAGGTGGTGTCTAGCCTGGCAGGTACCAAATGCCACCTGGAAAAAGTATCGCCATTCAGGGTGGCAGAACCTAGCGTGGTCTGCAAGTTTTGTGACTGCTCTGGATTCACAACAAATATCAAGAGAAACCACAGCAGTCCTCTCATCCATGTACAACGTCCCTCAACAGAGAGATGCGGGCTGACTTAATGACGGACAGGACTGGTGGGCACACTGCTGTGGGTCAGGCCCCACAGCGCTTCTCCGAAGACCTTTTACTCCAGGGATTGCTGGCTCAGACCTTCGCTGTCTGTGATACCCATCCGAGGAGTAGCAAGCACGTCATTAAAGGTGCAGGCTTGAAAATCTGGGTGTTGCCGGATGGTGGTCAATCCCTGGAGCAAGCACAACATGGCAAGCAGCTGTGCCTCCTTCAACCCCATCCTTGCTGGAGACCATACACCACCAGCACACAGGCTTTGCACGTGCACTATGAGAGCAGCAGAAATTCCCCATCGTGGAGAACCAGAGAAATGGAGGAGGTCAAGGGCTGGCGAGACACGAGGGTTCACCTACCCTCTGTCGGGATTTGGCCACTTGTTGAGCAGATGCTGGGGAAGATGCTACTGTGGCATCGTGGAGGAGCACCTGTGCACAGTAAGGGGACAGATTTCCCCCCACCATGAGAAACGTCCATTGGTACCTTCTCCAAGCACAATGCTACACCAGAAATAGAGCACCTCAGAGACTTCGTTTTGTTTTTTCTTTCTTCTTTTCTTTTTGCAGCTCAGGATTACTGAGTTCGCAGAGTCTCTCTTTAATGTCACATGTGCGGCTCAGGTCCCTCAGGCCCCAGCAGAAGCAGCCTGGGATATTTGCACAGACCCCTCACAATGGAAGGAAGAGGGTGTAGGAGGGAGGATCAGGCTGCTGACCCCTTTATTGTTCTTGGGCCAGAAGAAAGCTTCCTCCTGGCTTAAGAACCACGGCGCTGAAAAAGTTTTCCAGCCAAAACGAGTCAGATGGAGTCACTGGGTGGTGTTTTTTTTTTTTTTGTCTCTCTCCTTCCCCTGCCTCCCCCTTCGGTCAAGCGACGGGGAGTCACAGGGTTGTGCTCCATTCACAAAATACCTGCTGCACATCACGTAGTCCTTCCCCCCGACGGCAGGGAAAGGCGCTGTAACCCAAGCAAACGAAAATAAACCTTTTTTTTTTTCCTTCTCCACAGATTTGAAAAAAAAAAAAAAAAAAAGAAAGGAAGAAAGGACCCTGCTCCCAGACTGACGCCTCCAGCGTGTGCCCGCCGGGGAAGGGGTAGGCGGGGGGGAAGCGAGACAACGATATGAAAGAAAACAAAAACAGCAAATTCTGCTTCGAAAGGATTAAATGGAGGTTTTCCAAAAAAACACCCCACCATTATATAATGAGGCTTAACTTGGAGTCACCAGGGTCACACGATGCAGCAGACTGGAAAAACCAAAGCGCAGTGTAGCCTTTTAATTGTTAAGCCAACCATAAACCACCACCACCCCCCCCCCCCCCAAATATTGTGATTGTACAACAAGGTGGCCGTTCACACACTACCGGTTGGGGTGTTTTTTTACCCCCTTTTGCTCTTTCTGGCTAAAATACCATTTTAGTATGGGTTTGACTCCTCTCCTTTCTGCCCATCGGGGTGGTGACCTGTTTTGCCGGGATGCTGCCGCCGACCGGCAGCAGTGCCACAGCGAGCACGGGGACCGCACCGGCTCTCAGAGCCTTAAGACACGTGGGGCTGATCTGCACCGAAAACAAAATAAAGTACAAGTATATTACTGGAAACTTTGCCCTGGCAATCAGGTACCAAAACCCATCGCTGGGTTTCCAGATCAAAATTTGCATGCAAGGAGATGATTTTTTAGCACGCTGGATGCAACTACAAGCCCAACCATAATCCATGGTCACCTGCCTAGCCCCCAGGTCCTCTCTGGTTCTCCACAGACTTTAGGTTGAGCTGGTTGTACAACCATGGGCAACCCTGAAGCTCCTCCATCCTCAACATGTCCCAACGCTGTCTTCATTGGAGGTCCCATAGAGCTGAGCTGCAGGGCTGAACAATCTCCGTGGACCCGGTGGTGTGGATGGGAACAACCCGAACAAGAAGAAAGCTTTAAAGAAGCCCACACTAGCCCTCCGCTTTTGGAAAACCAAGCTTTCACTGACCATGGGCACAATGGCCGGAGCTGACTGGCCACCGCCTGCCCAGGAGGTCCAGCAGCAGCTGCAGGACCTGCCGCTACCATCAGGCTGGAAACCTGGAGATCATCCTGGACTCATATTTTCTTTTGAATTACAACAAATGCAAATTTGTTCTTCATATTTGACTCTCAGAAACTGGCTTCGGTCCAGATTATCATTGCAGAGTGATCATCAAACAACAGGACAGGGCATCCCATTTCTCCCACTGTTGTTTCAAACCATGTACATGCAGCTACTGACCCCAAACCTTTTTATTCTTGTCTAGTAAACGTGCAGCAACCCAAGCTTGAGGAACACATATTTTTATGTTGTATTTATTCATAGTCCCAAGAGGAAGGCTGGCCAAATGAAGGCATACGCAGCCCACCAGCTTCATCAAATAACATTGCTCACAGGCACATGATGGAGTGAGTGTCGGCGGCTCTCTCCCCAGGACCAGCGAGCAGAAGCAATCCGTATCTTATGTGATACCTGCTTATTTTGCCCAGCCAAGGGGTCTTATTTTGGCCAGCCAAGGGGAAACAAACAGCTTCTATAAGCATACATATTTTCTTTCCGCTTGGACAAGGCGCCTCAAAAGAATATACAATGAGAAACGAAATAATCAAGCGGGTCACAAAAGCAGGAAGAAATGAAGCTTTATCATTCTCCAGTGGTTTCTCTGCTCATACATTACAGGAATTTAAAAAAAAAAAAAGAGAATTAAAAAGAAAGCAAGCCAACAATGAGGAGTTTCTCCATGGTGGTACCAGCAGGTGAAGGGCAGAGCAGAATAACCCTGGGAGACATGGACACCGGGGCAGCACCGTATAGCCAAAGGCGTGGAGACCACGTTCCTCTCGCTCTTTCTATTAGCCCCGATGAAATCCTTCAACCCCACCATCCAGCACAGGCATTTTGGGGATGGCACAGAGTTTTCTCTCACTGACCATGCCAGCACGTGTCCAGCCGAGCGCCTGCCATTTTCAGAGCCGGCTGAAAAGTTCATGGAGTGTCTTAAAAAAACCCCAAACAAACCCCAAAGGTATTTTTAAAATCGTAAAATGAGGGACAATATGAACGTGGGACTAGAAAGGACCCCTGGGTTACAGAGCTTGGTCTGCTACTGGAGGCATTTAATTCCTTTCATAAACAGTCTCTATTTTCCCCGTGGAAGAGACATCCAGGCGTCAAATGAAGCAATAAATTTCCCACTTAAGGGACAATCTTTGACCAAACCACCTTGGATTGCAAAAAACACTTATCCTGCCACTAAATACCTATATTTACACCCATAGCTATATATACATCTCCCCAAGCCGGACGGGATTCACTTACCTGCTGCCTCCAGGCAGGAAATTCACATTTTAAGAACTTCTGGTCTCATTTATTGTATCAGTTGCTATTTCCATAACATCAGAGGAAAGGCAGCAGAAAGAGAAGGGGGCATCTTCTGGTTAACAAGAAATTTTTAAATGCAACAGGAAACATTAACCTCATATTTTGTCAGACAAGGGACGAGGACATCCCCCATTAGCAGGATTTTTAGAGCGCGATGTGTTTCTAGGCTCTGTAGGTCCCTCCGCCAACGGGGACGTATGCACGTCTCTCTTCTCTGGTCCTGCGGTACGTCTACTTTTTTTTTAGAGAGAAAATTCCTTCCTTCCCTTTATTTTATTAAAAATTCAGGCCTTTCACGGAGAGTGGAGAAAGGGATTAAGATGTGGAAATAGCCAAGCCAGCAGAAATAGCTGCTTGTCCAAATAGATGTTGAGTTTTTATTTGGGATCTTTAGAAATCTGGATTTTTTTTTTTTCTCTGCTACTTTTAATGACGCTTTCTAAATTAATCATTACTCCACAACCGGCTTCAGGAAAATATTCAGCAAATTCAAGGCAGTGCAGCAAAAGCCCTATCAGGTTTCTAACGAATCCTCTGGGAAAACAAGGGAGAAAAAGGTGTAACACTATTCAGAAGTAAAATTCAGGCAGGATTTGGGGCGTGTGTGTCACAGTCTATAGAAAGGACCGGGAAAAAACCAAAACAAAACCTTTCAGGCTTGCTTTGGATATTATATAGCTGCACAAAGCAAATCTTTTTGAAAGGGAAGTCAACTATACGGCTGAGAAAAGCCCGTGTTGTTCTCCAGTGTGTTTAAGCCAGATCTCAAAGTGGTGACATTTTTGAGCCTCATATGTTATTTTTACATTTTACATTTTGTTATTTATACCCCAGAACAAGTCCCCATACCCAAATCAGTTAATTCCCCAGAAAACTGCAGTTCTCAGGTCTACCTGTGGACTCCTTAAGAGCAAAATAGCAGATCTTTCTTCGTCGTCCTCCCAGGAACAGACTTACCCATCCAGCTCTCCCATCCTCTTCTCTCATCTCCTTGTGGTCCCTGATCGTGAACCCAAAACCCACCACCTCCTGTTGGTAAGCCCAGCCTAGTCCTGCCGCTCATCCGCTTTGTGTTTACCCCTCCATCAGCCTGGCCCAAGGAAAAGCTGCAAAGCAGCCAAAATCCCATTATTCATCTATTCTTCTTTTTTTTTTTTTTTTTTTTGTAGCACAAGCCAGTGCCTGTAAAACTGGGGTCTAAGGAACAGAGATGGTCCAGCAGTGGACACCACCATGGTCTTCATCTCCCTCCTGCTGAGCCTGGCATATCCTTCAAAATGGGGTGGAGACAGCAGGGTGGATGGGGGACAGGGACAGATGGACAAATGGAAATGTGGGTGTTCAGAGGAACATTGTACATTTGATGGGGCAGCAGCATCTTCCGGAGAAAGGGAGGACCCTTCAGCACATCTGGCACCGCTCCTTGGTGTGAGGAGCATCACTTCGGACTGAGTCCTGCCAGAGCATCCCATAGGAAATATGCAAGTTAAGGATTACATTTGCAAAAGTGGGAATTCCAAGGGGAGTCAGGGAGGTGTCATGATGCAAGTGAGGGAGACCTGGGCTGTGGGGCATGTCTAATCGCTAGGCACCAGATCCCCTCAGGATCGAGGTGCGTGGACAAGGCAAGGATGGGGGCATTCAGACACCTTTGATTTTAACCCTGCTCTGCTCAGAGCCTCCATCTGCTTTGAGGCTCACTACGATGCACAATGCTAACCAAATTCAGTCCCGGGTGCAGAGAAATACCTTCCCCCTCCACAAGCCCCAGGGTCCCCCATGCCGGACATGCACCCCGAGCTCGAGGTGGGCACAGAGGGATAGAGAGCAGCATGACCTGGCACAGGAGGGTACAAGACGCAGCCACCGTGGAGTAAGGCTTCTGCTTGGAAAAAGCCTTTGGAAAAAGCCCCTTGTTTCCTCTGCACAGAGCTGCGTTTCGGGGCCATGCAGCGAGGCCGCAGTGCCCTCTAGTGCTGCAGGGCTCCCCTCTGCCACCAGCCCTGTCCCCTTGGCCACCAAACACCCAGCCAGCCTTCAGTGCTGCAACATAAGCCACCCTTGCCCTTTCCACCAACCTTTCTTGCACATCCCCACCCCGTGTCTCTGAGCCCAGCCGACCCAACTGGGGTGTGAAAGCACCCCAACGCCTCCCGTCCCGGCAGGAGCTCATTACAGGTCCACCACTCTCCAAACAACACAGCAGCCTGGCCCCAGCCCTGCCCAGCTGGCCAGTACCAGCTCCAGGAACCACAATAAAAAAGGCATCTCTGTGCCATTGGGAAGACACCCCCATGAATTATGAGCTAACATCACTAAGTCTGCTTGAATTGGGTGACAGCCAGAAAAATAAAACCAGCCCTGAGAAGGGAGAGTCCATTTCATTTGTTACAATCAGAAACCAGCTCTGAACAACAGCAACAGCAACAACAACAACAACAACATTAATAATAATGGAAACGTCAAACCTCTTGCCCATTTCCCTGGTATTTCCTTTGTGCAGTGAATAAGTCTATCATATGATATGGAAGACCACCATAATCTGAACCCCCCCCCCCAGAAGATCTCCCCTTTTCTGTACGTCTGATAAAAACCATGGGGTTTATAATGTGGTTCAGGGCTCACAGTGACTGTGCTCTACTGCCAGAGCCCAGGCTTGGACCTTGCAAGAACCTGCAAGCTGGTGACCTACGTGGAAGATAAGCCAGCCTTGGTCCAGACCTCTCATCTCCAGTGCTTTGGAGAGGGCAAGGGTCTCATCTGCCTTCCTTGGTCGATGGTGGCCTTAACTCCAACATAGGAGTGATGCTGAAGGGGTTACAGGTGACCATGGCAGTTTGCCCTCTCAGCCCAAGGAGATGGTCATTGTCAGTTGGGTTAAATGCAACAAAAACCAGGCCACAGAAAGACTGTAACTTACTGGAAGTCACAGCAAAAGAAAAGCTTTTTACTCAGCAGTGGAGATCTGACTCCCAATACGTTGTGACCTATACTCAAGTAAACCTTGGCTCTTTGACAGGGACTTTCCACAGTGGTTTTAACAGTTACAGTATTGGAAAGACCCTTGGGATATGGGAAGCTGGCTTGTTAGACTAGAAACCTTCTCTGAAAGCAATGCCATGCCTACACACTCTGGATGGAGTCCAGCAGGATCTGGGAGTGCGGAGAAGAAATCCCCCTAGTTTGGGGCTCTTAGGAAGCCCCCACAACTTGTTCAGAAGTGTTTGATGGACACATAGAGGACGTCAGGTTTACACCTGCCAAGTGGCAGGAGGGACATACTGCTCATGGGGCACACCGCATGGACCAGGTCACTCCCAGTGGGAGGAAATGCCGGGCAGAGGGATGAGCCCACCCCAGCTCCACCAGTGCAGAACAGCCTGCTGAGAGAGGGCCATGTTGTTGTGGCCAAAGCTCTGAAAGAGGAGGAATCTGGGCTGGCTAAAATGAGAACTGCCCAACCTTGCAGTGCAGAAAGAGCAGGCAAGAGGGGACGTGGAGAGGATGAGAACTCTTTATGGTGATAGTAAATAACACCCCACGAAAGAGCTGTCCCTGAGCTCCAGAGAGACCTGCCTCCTGCCACCATCACGCTGGAAGGGTCAGCAATCTGTAGGGTCCAAGAGCAAGCCCTCACACCAGTGCTGGACACTGACCCCCTCACCTCGCATGGAGAGTGACGGCAGAGGGGATGCTCGTCCACGATCCACCCTTCTTCCCCTGGACACCTGGGTTGGCTTCGTCTCTCTTAAGGCACCTACTGTGTCTGAACAAGTCCATGTGTGAGCTGGTCCCTCTGGGCTCCTTGCGGAGCCAACAGGGAAAGGACATGTGTATCCTCAGATGGGAATCATCTGACCTTCTCTAGACCTCTGTGTTGAGATGCAATGAACCATGCCCCAATGTGTCCGTGCCTCTCCTATGTCAGAAACCTCAAGTGACCAGCCCACACACAGGTCCCACCTTTGCTCACACGATCTCTGTGCTGAACTGTAAGGTCTGACTTGAAAATACTTGTCAATGAGGAGGGGTCCCAAGGAGAGTGTGCAGAGATGCCTGTTAAATTGAGGTGGGATCCCAGAATGGTCAAGAATGCTGGCGCTTCCAAGCCTGTTTGGACAAAGTCAGGAAAACAGTGGTCCTAAGAGGAACATGAACAACCTACCGAGTCTGCCTTTCTCCTAAGGAGCTGCTCCCTTGTTTCTCATCCAACAATGAAGCTGGATTACAACCACAGCCAGAAGAGAAACAAGCAGTTTATTGTAACTCCAAGCACTCCAATGACAAAACGGGTCAAAAATCAGTAAGGAAACGGAAGGAGATGAGCTGCGAGGCAATTAAGATGGCAAACCGAACAACATCAGTGCTGTCTTCCAAGTTTATCCCACAGCACCAGTAAAGCCCTGTACCCCTTTCAAAAGCGCCACATAATGTCTACCTCCTAAAATGCACGGTTCAGAGGAGGGCAGGCCCAGCCTAGAGGCATGAGTGCAGCAAACCGAAAGCCAACAACTACAAGATGCCAGTCCAGAAACCACTCGGGATGTGTCTCTCTGCTCATGTCTGTCAGCATTCACAGCATGTCCCCATGACATGCAGCCTCCTGCATCCTTCGTGAGCTTCACAGGGAGGATGGAGGGTATCTTGTAGGACATGACCCCTTGAGTTGTTTTCTCTGGTAACCGTAGAATTTGCCAAGGGCTCGCAGTCTGAAGACCACATCTATGACCAGGGCATTCGGCTGTGACATGTCCAAGCCCGAAAGCCTTCCTGAGCATTTGCCAAAGGGAGCAAAAGCAAAATGCACTGACTCAACCCTCCCTGTGACGTCTTCATGACGCCAAGATGGTTACATGGTCTCCTCCAACAAACCAGCTGAGGTGAAAACAGAGAGGATGATGAAGACTGGCTCTGCATCTGAGCTGCGCCTCTCTAACGCAGCAGACAACTGATCCTCCCTGGTGTGCAATAAAAAGCAGATCTTATGAATGGGGAACACTTATCTTCAAAAGATTATTTTCTTCCAAAGTCACTTTTTGGCAGTACTTAGGTGAATCAGTGCCCAAAACCAACTACAGACTCCTGTGAGTAAGGAGAGATGAAGAGGTTATGGCTCACAAGCTGAGCCAAAGCAATGACCTCATGCCCTCCTAGCCACAAAGTTTTCAAAACGAAGCCTATTTACCGGTAAAAACAAGCACCCCAGATGAGCCTTGAGAAGATGGGGCAGGAGGAAGCTTCAAAATACCAGTTTTCAACGCTGTCACGAAGGAATTGTGCCCAGCGCCGAAGCGGAGCCGGATTTGCCTGCCTGTGCGTGTCCACGAGATGGCAGAGCGTGCCGTGCCGCGGAGCCGCCTAGAGCATCTCCAAGGAGCGGGATGCATGCATTCTCCAATTTCGAAACAAAAGGCTGGTGACAAGCATTTTTCCCTCAGACAGCTATGAAGAAAGAGGGTTTTAGGGGAGGTTGTTTTGGTTTTTGCTTTGTTTTTCACCTTTTAATTGCCAAATAGTCACAGGCTTTCCTTGCAATATTTTGTTAAAATACTATTGATAGATTCCAGCAGCAAAACTCAGGTATATATATTAATGTCCAGATATCCAGAATATTCTGCTTAACCCATGAGGGGGGTCACTGTATCTCTCTGTAGAGACACACACACAGACCTGGATGTATACGGGAAATTAGTTCTAGATTCATGCCCTATGTCCATCATACTTTACCATCAAAGGAAACCAAATTTCCAAAGCAGCCTGCAAGTAAGACTCACTACCTCTCTCAAACTTGGTGCTCTTAACCCTGCTATAGCTGCTGAAGCATATTCAGCAGCAAAACATTTGCATCCGAGTCGCGCTGGAGCGTGCTCGGGCCAGCCCAGTCGCACTGGAGGATGCTCAGACCGGCGTCTCTCTCCATGCATGGCTGCTGTAAGCAACCCATGAGATCTTAAACATAGACAGAACAAGAGTATATGTATCTCCAACCTGAAAAGCCTCTTCTTCAGGATATGACACAAACATAACTGCAGTGTGGGAAAGCCCCATGGAAGGTGAAAGATATTTTTCTTCCATAGGCTCACATGAATATTTTCCCTTATGCCCCCATGCACTGTGCTCCACAGAGCCATTTAAAACAAGGGATAAAGACCAGCAAAATCAGTGTCGGCATTGCACGACCACATTCAAATCCAGTTAACAATGATATGTCAGGATTAAAGCAGCTGTCTGCAAGTATTTCACTTGTCAACGCCGAACAAGATAAATCCTCACCCAGAACTACCCAGCTCCTAGTTCCCACAGGCACATATGACTGTACATGCCTAGGTAAGTGAGTCTCCAGAATAACACAGTATTGCATGAGTCTGCCCAGAGGCACAAACAAAACACCAAATCCAGCATTCCCAGTAGGTCTTCCACCTTAGAGCTACCACACTAAGAATTAAGCTAGATATTAAGGTATATATTGGTATTGATTCACTGGAGTCAGTGGACTCAACCTGGCGTTACGACAGGATGAGATGACAACCAGACCAGGAGGACCCAGCTTATTTAATAGCTGTCAATTATAAAAGAAGTTAAACCCTTTTTTGATGAGAAGAACATCAGCTCCTTGCACCAAAGATGGTTTGATTCCTCATATCCAATTATTCCCCAGGGAAAATAACTTTATTTTGCAGAATTACTGGGGTCTGTATCAGCTGAACCTGATGTTTTCTCCCTGTGACCTAAAGTCCAGATACACTGAGCATGGAAGAACTTGAGCAAAAAGCAGCTGCAGGCAGCATTCCTCCCTGCCAAAGTCAGCAGCAGTTCTCCACTCTTTCCACTGGTTCACATATTTAGTGCCAGCTAGCTCACCCAAAAGAAATAGTAAGATCATCACATGGTTTGCAGGATAAGCAAGGCTTTTCCTCACATGACGCATGAGCAAGAAGCCCGATGAGCTCTTTGCTCAGCACTGAAACGGGTAATGCTACCACAGCACACGAGATGTCTCTATCCTTCCCTCTGGAGGCAAAGAGGAGACTTCAGCAAAAACATGCTGAGCATCCTCAGAAACTTGCCCAGCCCAGGACACTCAGCTCCTTTGAGGACTAGGGCTCTGGAAAGTGAAAAATTACATGATGCTGACAAATTGACCTATTCAATGGAGTTTTTTAACTCCATTGTGGCCACTCCATGAGTGGCCTCATCCTGCCACTCCCCAACATCCGAGCATTAAAAAGTCATTTAACCAGAACTACCAAAACTGGGATGTAGAGATAGACTAGGAGAAGAAACAGCCTGGAAAAAACGTACAAGTAGATGACCATTGCATACAAACATACGCGCACCCCACAGGGGAAACATCTGGGCCAGCACAGCATCACTGCTGGCTTCCTGGCGGCAATTTCTTTTGGAGCTGTCAGGAGGCTTGGTGCTTTTCAGAACCTCCTTTCCTAAAATATATGAGCCCTGTGTCCGTGTACATGTGTATATATATATGTATGTATACATATACTGCCCTCAATATTTCACCTCCCAGCAAACTGCCCTTGCCCAGCACTAAGGTTCACAGTAAGGCTTGCTGAAAACCACAAGCGTAATTCTCCATCACAAACCCCAAAGGACCACAGCTCAGCGCATCCAGCCCAGGCTTTCCCACTTCTGGGGAGGGTTTCCTAAGGACAGGCAAGGCAGGGAGCCACTGGTCTCAATCGTACCACGGGGCAGGAGATGTCCTCATCACCTACCTGCCACACTGGAAGGACTTTCTCTATGTCGTTCAAGTTGATGCTGTCACCGTCCTCGTATTTCCCTTTTCCAAGCCTGTGGCAGGAAGAAAACAGAAACAAAACCAAGTGAAACCTCGCTGGAACCAAAGTTAATTTTCTATTATGGCACATGGGAAACATTAGTTCTTACTGCAAAGGACCCTCATGAAAACAAAGAGACTCTCTGAAGCGAGTAAGCTGTGCCTCCAAAACACTCCCATGCGGGTGTAAAGCCATAAATACAAAATTAAATGCTTTTCCCAGTCCTCTCCACCTGCACCTTCCACCACAGCATTCAAATGCTTTTCGTAGTAGCAGCAGGGAGAAAGTCAAAGGCAGTTCTGAGCAGTAACGTTGGGTGATTCAATTCCTAGACCAAGCAAAACCGAAAGCACAGCCCACCTGGAAAAAAAAAATGGGGACACAAAACTGTAATGAAAAATGTTTCCTTTGAAGCACTGCTCATTTGTTGGTCTCCTCAGGAGCTCCTGTTTCCCTGCTGAGAAAGGTGTTGGCGAACAAGCACAAACATACAGCTCAGACAGCAAATAGCAATCAATATAAATACAAACATACAATTTGAAACACAAAAAAATTGGGGTGAGAAGCCAAGCACAGACAGACCAAAAACCTAGCTGGCAGCTGAAGGACTTTCTTGTATCAAGAAAGAAAAAAAAACCAATCTGAAGATAATTACTAGTTGAATGCAGAGAGTTTGTAATGATACAGAAGAAAAAATGGTCAATAAATATCATCCTTCTGCATTTATAAACAATTGAGATGATCTATTTTTATTATGCAAGAATGATAATGTATTTTTTAGTCACTTAGTGACAAGATATTGTTAAATAACATATATTAGACAGAAACTTTGACAGCAGCAGACCCCGGTAATCAGTGTCTAGAAGTCAGAGAACAACAGATCTTGGTGGAATTACAGGAAATGGGGGGGGAAAAAATCCAGAAAAATCGCATGTTCTAAAGCCCCAGACTCAAAAACCAGCAAGCTGAATGGAAACAATTTAATTAACACCCTAATTGATTTACGGGAAATCAGAGGTGTTCAACATTGACTTTCCCTCATAGATGAAATAGCGACTTTGATTTACAAAGGTAAAAATATAGTGTGTATATATATAAGATATATATATATAAATATATATATATTTTTTCATATATATATATGAAAAAAATCAAGTCGAACATCTGGGGACAAATATTATCAGCTGCAGGTACAGAACAGGCAAGCGTTTCATAGGAAAAGATAATCTGAAAAGGATGGGGACTGTCCCAGGGTGAACATCTGATGCTGTATTGTGGTGTAAAGGCAGGAGATGAGGAGGCAGGGATTAGGGGGATGAAGGCATCTTTTCTTTACAGGCAGCATGCCTGAGCCTGAACTACAGGACCGCAGACAGCTTGGGCAGACATGTTTCAAAGAGGCGGTTGAGAAATTTCTTAGAGTACAGGAAAAACTGAACTGATACATGGACTTGGGAGATACTTGGAACGAAGAGAAAATATCAGCTACAAAAGGTTGTTTGAACTGGAAGAGCAAAAGCACAGCAAGGGCTAATGCTGGAAATTAAAGGCAGAAAAATTCAGGTCAGAAGCGAGGTACAGTTCCCTGGTTTTCCTTAACCACTCCACTTTGATTATTCATCATACCACCAAACTCAATATCTGCAAATAAAATCAGATGTCTTTATGGAGGAAAACACTTCAGCCAAGCAAAAGACACTTCAGGTCAATCAACTGGGTGCAACTACATAGAATCACAGAATCATTAAGGTTGGAAAAGACCTCTAGGATCATCCAGTCCAACCATCAACCCAACACCCCCAAGTCCCCTAAACCATGTCCCCAAGTGCCACGGCTACACGGTTTTTGAACACCCCCAGGGATGGTGACTCCACCACCTCTCTGGGCAGCCTGTTCCAATGCCTGACCACTCCTTCAGTGAAGACATTTTCCCTAATATCCAACCTAAACCTCCCCTGGTGCAGCTTGAGGCCATTTCCTCTCCTATCACTTGTTACCTGGGAGAAGGGACCGACCCCCACCTCACCACAGCCTCCTTTCAGGCAGTTGCAGAGAGCGACAAGGTCTCCCCTCAGCCTCCTCTTCTCCAGGCTAAACCCCCCCAAGCTCGCTCAGCCACTCCCCATCACACTTGTTCTCCAGACCCTTCCCCAGCTCCGTTGCCCTTCTCTGGACACGCTCCAGCACCTCAATGTCCTGGTGGACATTGTCCTGGCCACAGGGCCAGCCTTGGGCAAGTGATTCAGGAGCAAAATGGTCTCTTTGGTACTCAAAGTGTAGAAAACACATTTTGAAGAGCATCTTTCCCTTTTTTCCTGCTAAATTTTCCATTGCACAGCTAGCATGTTAAAAAACTCCACTCAAGCAAGAGGGAAAATGCCTAGCTAGCAGGTGGAGATTCTTGGAGGTTCAGCAAGCTGAATTGTGCTCAGCACAGATTTGGCATGGAGAACTGGTGAATGAACAACAGAGACAACTTTGAAAGTTAAAAAATGAAACCAGTTTTGTCTGTGCTGCCTCTGTTCTAGTGCAGGTTACTCACGTGACTTGTATTTCGGGAGATGCACTGCTTGTGCTGATGGCATCTGTTTAACTTTTCTGCATATACAGTCATTCGTATTCCATTTTTACAGCTGTAGTATTTAGGAGTGATTAAATATCTCATCTCCATACTGCCTCCTCTACTTCTATGCACCCTGGGCATTCACAGCACACCAGGAATCAGAGGCAGACCATAAAGCAGACCCTGCTGCATCCTGCCTATGCATAGCAGGTGGCGCTGGTAGGATCATCTGGCAAGTGCCATCAACCAGGGAGCACATTGTATCTTATTTTACCAAGGGCCCTTCATCCCATTTTTCAAAACCATCTGTAGAAATGGGAGTAAACATGACTAAGGCACCTAGTGACTTCCAAATATTCTGAAAATTGCTGTTTATATACCTGCAGTAAGTACTGTCAGCGCAGAAAATAGCCTTACACAGTTGTATGAGTCTCTGTCTGTCACTATACGGTACAGGAGCCTCCTGCAGATGTTGAACCTGGGCTGGGGTGGGATTGCTAGACTGGTGTTCCTAAACAAGATGTGCAGCCCATGCATATGGCATTGGCCTGTACTTTGGCAAAAGCAACTTATCAACAGAAAAACTTCTCTGAGAGAGGATTTCCGTCCCTACATACAACACGGCAATGAGAAGACACCTGCAATCTTCTCAACCCCATCTTTTAGACCTGTTCCGATTTTTTTTCCTTCTGCTACGGGCAGGAAATGATTAATGACTAGGAAAAAATGACAAAAATTTGATGGGATAAAATGTGGTTATGGAGTCCTTACTCTATTTTTTCTTTAGCAGAGATTTGCAGTGAGTTGCATCAGGGATGAGTTGAAGCCTTGTCATAACAGGACAGGTAATACTGCCTGCAGCCCTGAATAGTGCTGCCAGTGCATTAAGCACCAGGACTGAACAATAAGGAGAGGAAAAACCGTACTATGATTGTTTCTCAATCTGCAGAGAATCTGCAGAGAAACGGTGACGTTCATCTAAGCAACATCAGTGATCTACTGGGTGCCAGTATGCATTTATTTGGCTTGACCAACCAACAACCGAAGAGGAATCCAGCAATACCATGGAAGCCCGTGAAGGCTGTCCCCACCAAAAGGAGCTGTTTAATGTTTTCACAGTTTTATGGCTAGCAGATGGGGAATGAACACTTAGATCTACACAGATCACATTGATGTTCTCTCCTTTCCTGAAGTCTTGTGGGAACTGTGACTGGGATCAGCACTAAGCCAGGATCTTTCCTCCGGTATTCAGAGATGTTTAAACCTAGGAGACTCAGATCTAGAAGACTTGGATCCAGTGTGGTTTAAAGACTGAGCTCTACCAAGCAGTGCAAAATACAGTGAGCAACTCTGCTCCAGCTCAGAATGGGATTATAGAAGAGCCAGATAGACTGACTGTGGCATCCTCAAACCCTCTACATGGTCCAGCACCTCTTCCCCATGTCCTCCACATGAGCCATGCCACCAAGCTAGTGTTCCTACAGCAAGGGAGAAGTTAGAGACCTTGCTGGAGAGTATGGTATTGCACGCACGGCACTCACCCTTCTCTGTCTATCTGAGGCAATGGGTGTTTGGAGGTGTTTCGCAGCTTCCTGTGAAATTGGGTGAAATCTAGTTTTTCAGGCTGCAAGTCCCACGTCGCACCACTAGGAGAGAAAAACAGGGAAAAACAAAGAAAGAAAGTCCACTACTAATTAAACACCACTAAACTGAAGAGCAGAGGGCACATCGGAGCTTGCAGACGAGGAAAGATGGTACTTCTGGAAGCACCACTCCCTGCCGCAGAGCACATGGATGCAGGCCTCCAACCTTCACGCTGCTGCAACATGTTTCTTTTCATTTCTTCTTCTTTTTTGGAGATACGGAGCTTCTGTTGCTTGCACTAAACCCCTAGTTTTGATGTATGATGCAGCATGATGCAGCACATACCTTGCAAGCTATACTTGCTCTCTGTATATCAAGGGGGTATCACAACAGGTAGTGGTCTGGTCCATGCAACAGAGATGTTCTCTCTGGCCCTGCACAACCTGCTCACTCTAATGGCCTGGAGCAAGTCCCAGGTGGGAACTCAACCCCTGCAGACTCTTGCAGTGCTGCAGGCACAGAGAGAGAGAGATGCATAAAACTGGACAGAAAGCACATTTCACCACTTTCTCCGCGTTGAAGCAGCAGCTGAAGAGCTCTTCTCAGCAGCTGTGAAGCCAACGCATGATCGCACCACCAATTAATGGAAGAAAAAAGTCCTGGAGCAGTAGCTCAGAGCTGCCTCAAGTCTCTCCTGTGCAGCTCTTGGATGATTACAAGTAATCATATCAGTATCGGTTTCAGATG
Source organism: Morus bassanus (assembly GCA_031468815.1). NCBI lineage: Eukaryota > Metazoa > Chordata > Aves > Suliformes > Sulidae > Morus > Morus bassanus. Next base: position 84,229,306 of record CM062600.1, on the reverse strand, counting down.
TTTGGACTGCAAACCCATCCAGCGGCCTCTCCTAAGCACGTAGGATGCTTTAAGTAGATTGATTGTGCTTAGCACCACAGCTAAATGGGGATGGGAAGGAGGAGGAGCAGTGACGTGATTACTGGCAGGGTACTCACCGGTGCCTGGGTACCGGCAGGATGGACCTGTGGGCAAAGGCTAAGAGAAGGCATAGTCCATCTCTCTCTTAAAGCATTTTAAAACTGGCTTACCTGAAGGAGTCAAAGGTGTTGGCAGCCCAGATGTCCGTGCCCAGCATGTCAAGGGAGCTCTCCTTGTTGCCATTCTAGGAGGGAGGGAAAGGCGGTTACTCGCCAGAAGGCATGTGGCGCTATCCGGACCACGGCACAGCCCAGCACAGCCTCTCCCGCCGCCAGCCATGGAGGTGTCCCAGCTCTGCACGTGGGCTCCTCCACTCCTGCGTGAACCCGCACTCACTGCAACGCAGAGTCCCCTCACCCACTGCAAAAGTGCACCGTGAGGGCAAGGAGTGACATGGTTTCAGCCTTGGGGACACAAAGCTGTGGACAACACAGAGCAGACAACACGTAGGCTCAGCTCTGACTCCAGCTCTGTCCTCTTACCCCACTGTCCACAACCTCCAAGACCCACCAAGGTCCAGTGGGCAGACTGACACCCCAGCCATGAAGACACTCAGCTTCAGAGTCACCGACCAGTTGACGAGGGAAAGGACCTCTGAAGCTTATCTGGCCCAACCCTCCTGCTCAAACAGGGCCACCTACAACCAGGTGCCCAAGACCACATCCAGGTGGCTTTTGAATATCTCCAAGGATGGAGATACTCTTCACCAGGACCTACCAGAGCCTGCTGTCACCAATAACGATAGGGAAAGTCATCCTGCTTCTTCAAAGAGTCATGGTGGCATGACTTCTTGCTCTAACAACAGGCGGGGGATGTCAGAACCCTACACCGTGCCACCTCTGCTATGCACACCAGCAAATGAGTTCACACGGTTATTTTGGTACACGTCCCACCAACACTAAGGTGATGGTTCCTTCCCCAGAGAAGCAAACGTATCACGGTATAATCAGGTGGAAATTATGAGAAACCTCCAGCAAACTGCAAAGGATCTTGAACTTTCCCATGCAGCTGCTTTTGGCAAAACCGGTGACCCAAAGCAAGAGCATCTGAAGCAAAGACCTCACACTCGTCCTTCATGGCCCTTTCACAGTCATCAGCCTACACATGTCCTCCCTGCTGAAAGAGGGCTGCCCTCTCCACCCGTTACAAGTGAAGAAGTAAAGCAGGTTGGATGCTTGCCATTCAAGACCGTTCAAGAAATCAGACTTGACTCAGACTCATATGGGATGGATACGTAAATGCATTACAAATAGGGAATCCCATATTACCAATTTTCCCCCAACATTCCTTACACATACTCAGATTATTCATAACCTTGCACATATTCAGATTATTTATGTATTTCAGCCCAAACGGTCCCACTCTGGTGAAACACGTGCTGCAGAAGGTGGCTTCCATATATTCCCCCTTCCTATGATTCCTGCCATTTTCAAATATTATTAATAATAACTGAGACACTAAAAACTCATAAAAATTTGACTCCGCCACCTCTCTGGGCAGCCTGTTCCAGTGCCTGACCACTCCTTCAGTGAAGACATTTTCCCTAATATCCAATCTAAACCTCCCCTGATGCAACTTGAGGCCATTTCCTCTCGTCCTATCACTGTGACTTGGGAGAAGAGACGGACCTCCACCTCACCACAACCTCCTTTCAGGTAGTTGCAGAGAGCGATAAGGTCTCCCCGCAGCCTCCTCTTCTCCAGAAGTTGTTCCCAGTGCAACAACCAATTCAGACACCAGATATTCCAAACACAGCCACACTGCTCCCTTTTTTGCCTCCTCCAAGGGGTCTATGGATTATGATTTTAACTTCTGGGGATTGGCAGGTTGTTGTGGTTTAACCCCGGTCAGCAACTCAGCACCACCGAGCCGCTCGCTCGCTCCCCCCACCCCTGTGGGATGGGGGAGAGAATCGGAAGGGCCAAAGTAAGAAAACTTGTGGGTTGAGATAAGAACAGTTTAATAATTAAAATAAAACAGCAATAATAATAATAATAATAATAATAATATAATGAAAAGGAAAATAATGAGCGAGAGAGATGAAACCTTGGAAGAAGGAAAAAAAAAAAAAAAAGAAACAAAACTAAACAACAAGTGCTGCAACCGCTCACCACCTGCCGACCGACGCTGCCGGTCCCCGAGCCGTGATCGCTGCCTCCCCCGGCCAACTCCCCCCAGTTAATATTCTGGGCATGACGTCAGATGATATGGAATATACTTTGGCCAATTCGGATCAGCTCTCCTGGTTGTATCCCCTCCCCTCCCGGGTTCTTGTGCCCCCGGCAGAGCATGGGAGGCTGGAAAAGTCCTTGACTAGTGTAAGCACTACCTAGCAACAACTAAAACATCAGTGTGTTATCAACATTATTTTCATACTAAGTCTAAAACACAGCACTATACCAGCTACAGCAAAGAAAATTAACTATCCCAGCTAAAACCACGACACAGGTCAACATGTCTCTGCACAGAAACAAACAACCAGAAATATACAAAATTCTCATGATCAGTTATGGAAGCAGAGCTTTTTATTTTAGGCAAATGTAAGCAAAATTATCTCCCACCAAAGAGAAACCAGTTTTCTAAATACTTAGAAGCATCCTCACGCAGTATAATGAAAATACACATGTGCAGGGCTTTATAGCTATCATCCAAAGAAGAGATACCTCTTCTTGCAGACAGATCCATTTCTCTTTCTATTTCCTATGGACATGGGATGTTTTAAGAACCTGTCAATGAGCCAGCTACAATAGGATCTCCTAAGAGTAAAGTATTTGGGTTCAGGGAGAAAGACTGGGAAGATGTAACCGGTTGCAATAAGGCTGAGACAAATCAGCAACAAAGATATTAAACAGCAAAAATTTAAGCTAACATGGGTTCCTAATGCAACAGGCTGTGTCCTAAAGTTGTTGCCCAAATTCAGCTCAGCTTCTGAAGAGCCCCTTCCTGAGCTCTGAAATAAAGCATCTAGCAATTACTGACCGACGCTCGGCTTGAAATCTGTTTGGATGTGGAAGGAGAGCCTGGCACCAACACCTCCTAATCCACGGCGCAAGCAGAGGCAGCACAAGCTGTCCCACCCAGCTCCCCCACATCTCCTCGGTGCATCAGCTCATCAGTGCTCTACCGGTGAGCATAGGCAGGTCAGCCCCGAGCAATTTGGGGAAATCATAGCGATGGTTCAGGTGGTGCAGGAGGTCAGATTGCTAGGCAGCAGCTGGATGCTCCCACCCAAACTGGGCTGCAACTCTTGGTCCTCCTAAACAATGTCCCCATGATCTCCTGGAGATGCTCCAAGCATTAGCCAGATTCCATAAAGACGGCGCCGGGGCCAAACGATAATGCAACTCATCATTAAGTTGTGAGTCACTACAGTCATTTTGAGATGTCATTTTGGTCTTCAATGACCTGTCTTTATAACCGGTTTCTGTCTCGACTTACAAGGCAGGGAGCGCGCTTGCTGCCCAAGCAAACCTGCGCTGCAGGGTGCTTATTAAAATGCTCACAGCACAGTACCAAGACTTATAAGACTTTAAAAAAGCCAATTCTCAAGTCCAGGGACAAAAAAAAGAAAAAAAAAATCGCATGTATTTAAGAAAGGAAGTGACTTGCTGTCAGTTCTCCCCGCACTGCAATTATAACCGTAAGCAGTTTTAACCTGAAGTTCCCAATGACCCAACCCTCAGCTGTAGATAATAAATTCCACCGCGAAGCGGTTAGTACTGCTGAAAATTAATTAAGCCACGAGGAATGATGATTGAGAGACACACTGACGAGAACAACATAAATACCCAGAATGATCAGAGATCCAGTAAAGCCGATCCTACACCCAGTATGGTTTAAACACACGTCCATAACGTCCGCCCTCCAGCCCCTGTGAGCACACATCATCTCCATCCAGCGCCACCCAACCCCTGTGGCTGCCCACACAAACAGAGGGACGGACCACGCCACCAGCCGCGTGGACTCTGACTATTTACCCATGCATGCAGCTTCAGCAAATTCCCCACAAAGTCGGCATTTGCATGCACGCAGCAGCTTTTCAAAGCCCAGCTCAGCATCCCACCGGTTCCTCTCGCTGCTCCTCGTTACCATCCTCCAGCAAGCCACTACAAAACCAAAATCGTGCTCTTCATCACACGATTGCAACAGCATTAGCTCACTGCTGTGCTTAGCATTAATGTAGAACAATGCCAAGTGGTTGACTGAGTCCATGGTATAAATTCAGGGATTATCCTCTGTCATGTGTTACTTCTTAAGCATTTTTCAGTTCTACCTTTGAGAAGATTCCCCAAACTTTCCTCCTTCTCAGCCTTCTGCAACCCCTGGCTGCACTTTGGTATAAAACAGAAAAGATAGATAGATACCAAACTGTTTGAAAAGGCTCTGATTAAAGGTTTTCTTGTTGACAACTGCAAGCTTTCGCAAGAGAAATACAGACATTTTGAGGAAGACATTATTACCCCTGCTCAAAGAAAAAGGGATATGTTGGGTATCGCTCCTCCCAGAAAGGACCATCACTTTCCAGCAATGACATGGTTCTTCAGGTCCTTTCCCACCACAGCATGGCTCAGGGGGGATAGACTATTTCCTCAAGCTCTCCAAGACAGATGAATGGACCAGGACTTTGACCACTGGCCCCAAATCTCCCAGAGTCCGTCCTCCACTTCTGGCACAACCAATGCTCGTGTGTGCAGAAGTAGAGCAACTCCAAGAGGAGAGAGGAGGACAGAGGCTGACCAAAACACACAGAAGAGGTCCCTGGTCTGAGTTCAAAACCTAAAACCAAATCAAAAGCAAATTCTTAAAGTCTTTTGCAGGGTAGGAAGGTAACTCCCCACTAGCCCTGCTGATGGCTCCCACGGAAAGCAGCTGGACTCAGGGTCACCATTTAAAACCATCTATGTGGTGTCCACTCATTTATCAACTTCTAATGAAGGCTTGCCAAAAAAAATAATTACAGACATCTCTTAATTTCCCAAAATTAAAATACTCCAAGACTTCAAACAGAGAAAAAAACGAATTTCCTTTGCACTAAACCAGCTGACTAGGGCCTTCTTTCCCAAATTTAAGGCACTCAGCACACCTCAACAGACTTCTTGAGGCTGAAGAACAGCTACAGCCTTCAGCAGCCAGGTCACACATTATGCATGAATTAAGTAAGTGTCTGAGGTGTCCTTCATAATAGACATGCACTCACACCCTACGCATAGACACACACACAAAACATGTTGTTAGGAGGATGCCTCCAATAAACACCAAGCAAAGGACATGACTTCAGCACGTCGCTACCAGGTATACCTTGGTCGATTGCCTGAACTGGCTGCTTCTCCCGCGGCTGCCAGACCTGGATCCAGACCCACGCCTGGAGCCCGACCCCGGCCGGGATCCTGCGCTCCCACTGCTGCTGTGATCCCACTCTTCCTGGAAACAACAAACAGCTCGCTTTAGTCAAGGGCAACGCCGTCCCGCATCCCCAAAAACCATTGACCTGGTGAGCCAGGAGAGCGCCGGCCCCCAGGGCCACACGTGCAAGCACCTACAAAACCATGCCTATGCATGGGGCCTTCCTGGAGTCCTTTAGCATGTTTTATTTACACATTGCAGGGATGACATTGTGGGAGGCTTCAATGAAGATAAGATTTGGCTCTAGTGCTCTAGTCTATGCATGGGGAAAAATAATACTTACCTCCTCTATCTTCATGAGGATTAATTATGCATATTCAGCAACCCCACATCCTCTAAAACTGCTTATATATCCTTAACTCCCCTCCCAAGCCCAAATCAACTTCTCAGTTTTTCCCTCTGCTCAGTCCACTGTTGGAGTCCAGCTACTCACATACCTGTGGGTATCCAGGTCCACTCCAGGAGCTCCATCACTTGGAGCTCACCAGAAGACACATTACACAAATAACTATTTTTGCCTATTAAGGAGCTGTCCCCAATGTTCTCCTTTATTCTCCTAACACTTGTTCTGCTGTCAAGCAACCTGCAGGTTCCTTGTTCAGCTGGCAGCCCTCGGGGCAAGATGAGTCATCCTAAAACCAGAATAACCCATCCGACCAGCCCTATCTACCCAAACATCCCACAAGGTGCTTGGGGAGAAAGGTGGATATTGTCAGGGTAATTGCTCCAAAAGCTTTGCTCAGAGGCTTGCAGAAGACATTTGAAGTGACCTAAGATGATTAAAAAACCATGAAATCGCAGAGCGCAGAATATTAAACTCTTTCAAGTACTCTGAAAATTTGGGAAATATAAAGGGGAGCATGTGTTTCAGGACTGGTGTGAGAGCTGACACTTAAAGTGGGCTTCTCATGTCTCAGACATCCTCGCGGGGCTACACAAGTCCCTGTGGACACTGCCATGGGCTAAGACGAGGGCAGAGCCACCTTGGCTTTCAAGATCCAAAAGGACTCACCAGTAGAGCAAGGCACAAACTCCTCTTTGCACATAACAGCCAAGTCCAGGTCCCTAATTTGGGGGCACAGACAGGTCCCAGCTCCACCACTGCCACCTGGGCTGGATGGGGCAGGGATACAGCTGCAGAGCAGAGCCTAAGCTACCTAAGGTGATGCTACCCAGTGGTCCAGCATGGACCTTAGTGCACGTGAAACATCTAAGTATTTACCCAACACAAGGGACTGGAAGCAAAACTTATCGGCAGATTTCTGTGTTGCTCCAGCTGCACATTCTCCATCCTCAAACGTGGCAAGTCTCAAGCAAGCTCAAACATATTGTGGTTGCTATAGCCTAAAATCAGTACTGACTTCAAAAGAGGAGGTCAACTGGTTTTCAAGCTGTATATAGATGGATTTTGAGAGGTTGTGGTTATTCCCACAAGATGTTCCACCAACAGCAGAAAGTACCTTCTTCCCTCCTCGTCACACTGCGACCTGAATCTCCCAACAGCTGAGAAATACAGAGTGGCACAAAGTTAAAGGAGTTGTTAAATTGGCATGGAGGGAAAGAAAACTTAATCGATGCCACTTGTGAGTCACGGAGAGATGGTTGCTTCAGGAAGCCTTGGGGAAGAGCGACTCTTGCAGGCATCCCGAGAAGTGCAAATAACCTTCTTTGACGTGGGAAAGGCACGCAGCAACTGAAAAGGTGGTTGGGAGAAATGAAACTTCACCACCTAGATATTCAAAGGATTAATTACCCATTTACTGTATCCTACCTACTGAACATCTTGGTCATCCAGGTGTGAAAAATATCTGTGCCAACTGCTACAGTGGGACCAAGTCAGCATATGCATCCTCCGCTTCAAAAGCCACACTGAAAATAAACATCATCATTTGGTTATATTCAGTTGACCCAACTTTTGGTCATGGATGCCTGCAGACAGCCTGAGGTTGTGCAAATTCCAGAAACACCACTGGCCACAATAGAACCCTGGTGAGAAACAGGGAGATTGGTACCACCACGCATCAACGTCCAAACTCACCAAGACAAGCCAGCGGATACAGCATGAACCAGTTAGATAAAAATCACAGGTACCCTTTCACTAAACCAGCTTGTCTCCTGGCTCTAGCTCATGGCCAGGGGTCTTTTCCCTGTTCACGTTCCTTACCTTTATCACCTACCACCTATTTATCACCCTATTTATATTTAAAACCAAATTATTTTAAAAATAAAAATTGTTGAACTAAAAATTGTTGAAACTTCTGTTGAAGCTGAAACAGTCCAACCATGTATGTCCTAAATACACTCGCGTTCAAACTCACCAGCACAGCCAAGCTCAATATTTTACCTAAATTTCTGACTAATTGCCAAAGATGAACAACTTTTTACTGCTACCTTACTATCAGGGGTTCAAATCTCCAGAACAGAAATATGTCCACCAGACATTTCTGGTGGCTTTGTGTCCTCTAATAAAGCCCTTTTGTGCTAAAATGAACCCTCTCTGCAGACCTCCTTTCTGCAGGAGCCGGGAAGCTCACACCAACCTCATGGGTGATGCTGGAGGAGCAGGTGAGAGTATGCAGGTAATGATCGTTCCCTAAAAAACAATAACCAAGCAACAAAAATCCTCCACCAGCCTCATCCCAAAAACCATAAAAAACCCATCCCAAACCCATGCAGGCAGCTGGACTTCAGCAGAAAGCTGAGGCTCCACGGTGGTGAGATGTGGCACTGCTCACCCTCCATCCCGCAGCGTGGCCACCTCCATGACTCCCACACAGTGCTCTTGCTAAATTAATTCAGCATGTTGCAGGAACAGATCTGTCCGCAGCTCCAACAAAAGCTGAAGAAACAGCCATAATGGCACAAAGTTCTCCATCCCATGCCCTTGCCTCCTGCCAACCCAATCATCTGGCCCCATTACTCTCTGCTGTGCCCTCGAAACACCCAAGACTCTCCTAGACTCTCCCAACACGCCAAACAACCCTTGAACTCTTGTTCCCAGCTCTTATTTGGGCTCCTCCACCTACCATTCATGGTCTACACTCACCAGCAGGAGATGGGACCTCTGAGCCTCACTTTGGGGCTTGGGGGGAAACATCACCCCCTCCAGAGATTGATTCCTAGTAGCTGCTTTCATCCATGCCAATCCTTCCGGCCAAGCTCCGCACCTTCTTGGGAACAGTGAGGCTTGTGCACATTAACACTGCCAGCCACCCTCCTTTGGAAACTAGCTGTCAAATCTAACATTTGCATTTTAATTAGCCATAATCATATGTTTCACTTACACTGCAATTTTTACCTTTGCAACTAGCTCTTTGAGGCATGAACTAATTAATCCCGCCCGCTTTGCCAGCTCAAGAGTTGATACTTTCTACTGCTTCAGTGCAAGTTTGAAAATCCCATTTGCAGAAAAAAGGAGATCACTTTCCCCAGTGCACAGGCAATAAACAGAATCGTGATGATGACCTACGTGGTTGCTCTTAGTGATGATAAGTACGGGTGAAGTTGGCTGTGTTGGTAGAGGTGTAGACCAAGCACGGCAATGCCACTAGCTTTAAGTGGCCTGAAGACATCACTGGATTATTGATGGGATTTACGTTCAATTGTATGTAAAAATCTCAATATTCAGTGTATAGCACCCACAGCCTAAGGTGGGCCAGAGGAAAAGGAAAGACAATGGAAAGCTAGAGGACCTCTCAGGACACAGGAGCCTCTGAGAGAACCCCCAGCATTAACAGCTGTTCCACCACAGCACCTACAAGGAGCTCCCTAGACCAAGGTGTGGGATGTCCTTCAAATGACTCCCAAACTTTAAGGCTTAATCTTGGTCAGAAGAGAAGAGAGCTATCATGTAAACAGTCCTTTTTGAGATTTTTCCGTAGCAGAGGTTTTCACGTGTTGCAGCTAAACCTTGCAGTTATGCAGAATTTTGACACCGGACTCCAAGTATTTAATGCAAAATCTTCCTTCTCTTCTAGACCTGTTCTAGAACAACCACTCCAATTTTTCTATGGAAAAATAATGATTTATATGAAAACAATTATTTTAATAATTTTAAAAGGACCTTTTATGAAAAAAAATAAGATTACTCTAAATATTTTAATAAGGACAAATTTCCAGCTTCTTTCTTCTCAATGTATTGCATAGAGCTATAAGAAAAACAGAAAACTAACCCTTATAAAAATATAATGCAGAAAAACCAACCACTTTGGCTCTGCTCCCTCCCTCCCCAGGTCCATGTCCACCTTCCCCAGCCCTCTCCAATCTGGTAGGGTACCTGCTCACTGCTTTGGTAAAGTCATAGAAGAAGGGACACCAAACATCGCTTGGAGCTCTTCTCCCACCAGGAAAAGTAAGGTTTACCTGAAATTGTGCTACAATGCAGGACCAAAGGACCTGATGGGCTTGGAAGCAGGCGGTTAAGCCTACAAGATCTTTCTGGATTCCCTATGAAAAGGGTCCAACCTGTGTGGTTGTGTTCCCTCCAGACAACATCAGAAGAAACATGTTAGCCAAGGATGTGTTAGCTAGCTCGTTTATGTGCACGGATGAGGATGAGAAGGGGCACTGAAAGCACCCATAACGGCACCAAGAACTTCAGACGTGCCATGGAAACCCAGCAGCAAACCCCTGTCTAAGCCTTAGAGGAAATGGCTCACGTCATCCCTTCCCTGCGAAGAGCTTCGGCACTTGTTGACCCATCCAACCAAATCTGGAAGAAGAATGGAGACCTCAAAGGCAACTCAGCTACTACAAGTTTCATGGAACTAGAGTGTGGGAAGCTCTCCCTTCAATGGGCAGACAGGCATCACCCTGTCCACTCTACACAAACGGAAACTGAGGGTGACGAGACGTCCTCCCACATGAGTCACTAATGACACCAGGCCTAGAAGATACCTTCCTCCATCCTCTGTAAGCAGCAACAGTTCTCCTAAATCAGGCAACAAAGCAGTGAAGCATTTCACTTCCAGATCTTCAGACACTCAAGCAGGTGTATGCTCCACAAGGGGTGGTGCTGCTTCACAAGGTGTATCCCGAACAGAAGTCCCAGAGAAAGTTAAACCTATATATTAGCTAAAGGACTTGAATTCTTTCTCAGCAGTCCTCTCCAACCGTAATTGAACGGGGCTGCGTTCACTACACGGAGGGAGTGTCACCCAACAATTACAGGCAGAAAACCATTAAGTGACTGTGTTTCTTGGAGCTGCTCTTTGATCATGGGCAGGTCACCCCACTAAAAGATTTAATTTCTTCCTCTGTCAGGCAGGGCTACACCAACCTGTATTCACTGGCAAAGCCTCAAAGTAACTCCCTGTCTTTTGCTTTCTCTTTTTTCTTTTGGAAACAACACAATGGCAACTGCAGCATCTGCCAGCACCCACTTGTCCCAACAGGTCTTCAGTGTGGTGGCCAACCTCAACCAAATTCAGTGTACAAACTGGCCCTGGGCTATGATACAAGGGGGTCGGTGAGATGGAGAACCCCAAACTGCCCCCAGGATCATCCCTCATGTTTTGCTGAGCAAGAAAATCACTGCGCTTCAGATCCAGACCCAAGAATGGGCAACTAAAGCCAGACACAGGTTGTCTACCAGCACGGGGAAATGAATTACATCTTCGGTCAGGAGATCCTGCCAGCCTCTTTGCAAGCAGCACCCACCCACTCTCCAGCGCTGATCTGGTTAGCCAAGGATTTGGGGCATTACATGCTGCCTGCTGATGTCAGTGGATTTAAGCCGGCAAGCAGATGACTTCACTGCTGACTTGAGAAATTTACTTGACAGCGGTGCTGGTTGCAGAAGCCTCAGTCCAACTCTGGACCTAGTGACGTGGCTACTGCCTGAGACCGTGATTCCTTGTCACCTGCCTCTGCGGCATCCGTCGGGGAGGATTTTGTGGTGTTTGACCACAGGCAGTCAAGCAGCACTGATGCCTGCAAAAAAAAAAATCTCTGGAACTGCAAGAGAAATCTGCACTGATACTTTGGTTTTTTCAATTTTCTATAAAATTAAGTTCCACTGTGCATTGAAATCTGCTGTTTCCCAAGAGACAACCTTCACACATCACCCCGTCTCTACTACTGCCTTTGCTTTGGCAACATCGCAGCTTTTCCAGCCATGACTTTGTGTGTTTGGAAGCCACGTGCTCATCACTGGAGGGGGTTTGGAGGTTCAGGTGAGACACATGAAAAAGGGACCTGAAAGGTTCAAGTGGATCTGCTCTGCTCCCACCCCACACACAGCGGGCAAAGACACCTTCCTCTGCTGCACATCCCCAAATGCAGGCAGGTCAGATGTCCTCTGCCTGCAGTCTGAGATCACACGACGCAAACCATCTCCTGCCTTGAAATGTTTTGGCACTAGCACAGCACTGTGCTTCTTTGAGCAACACAGACATCAGAGATAAAGTTTCACGTGATATTCCATTTGATTTGGTGGGAACTTCTCATGCTTTCCTTATCAGCAAGGCTCAGGCTTGGGTTCAGACATGCTTTGGCAGGACGTGCCACACTCAGTGACAATGGCAGGCGATCCCTGCAAAGCCCTCTACATCTCTGCACTACTTAACAGCACAGGACACTCAACACCTTATGCTGTTAACTTGATAGCGCAGCCCTTGGGATGCTCTTGACCCCAGCTAGCTAATCATCTGCAACCAACAGCGAACTAATCATGGAATTAATCATAGAATCACAGAATGGTTTGGGTTGGAAGGGACCTTTCAAGGTCATCTAGTCCAAATCCACCACAACAAGCAGGGACATCCCCAACTAGATCAGGTTGCTCAGAGCCCCGTCCAGCCTCACCTTGAATGTGTCCAGGGATGGAGCACCTACCACCTCTCTGCACAACCTGGGACAGGGTTTCACCACCCTGATTGTAAAACATTTCTTCCTTCTATCTGGTCTGAATCTCCCCTCTTTTAGTTTAAAACCATCACCCCTTGTCCTATCGCTACAGGCCCTGCTAAAAAGTCTGTCCCCATCTTTCTTCTAAGCCCCCTTTAAGTACTGAAAGGCCACAATAAGGTCTCCCCACAGCCTTCTCTTCTCCAGGCTGAACAACCCCAACTCTCTCAGCCTGGCCTCACAGCAGAGCTGCTCCAGCCCTCGGATCATTTTTGATCCCTCCTCTGGCCCCGCTCCAACAGGCCCGTGTCTGTCCTGTGCTGAGGACCCCAGAGCTGGACGCAGCGCTGCAGGGGGGTCTCACCAGAGCGGAGCAGAGGGGCAGAATCCCCTCCCTCGAGCTGCTGGCCACGCTGCTTTGGATGCGGCCCAGGATACGGGCACATTGTCAGCTCATGTCCAGCTTTTCACCCACCAGTACCCCCAAGTCCTTCCCCGCAGGGCTGCTCTCCATCCCTCCATCCCCCAGCTTGTATTGATACCGGGGGTTGCCCCGACCCAGGTGCAGGACCTTGCACTTGGCCTTGTTGAACCTCATGAGGTTCTCACAGGCCCACCTCTCCAGCTTGTCCAGGTCTCTTTGGATGACATCCTGTCCTTCTGGTGTTTCAAGTGCACCGCTCAGCTTGGTGTCATCTGCAAACTTGCTGAGGGTAGACACGATCCTGCTGTCTAAGTCATTGATGAAAATGTTAAATAGCACAATCATCTCCAACCAACACCTAAGAGTGGAGACCCACCACCTCTGGCTGCCACAGGCGTGCTGCTGTTTCTACTGGCTTAATGGGGAGGCAAACCAAGTCACCTCCTCCTCCACCAGCTCCTCGGGGAGGACACCAGAAGGGTGCTACCAGCAGGGTGTAGGATAATCCAGATGTGATCCACATGCTCTGCCTGCCCCTTTACCGCTCAGTATACAGGCAACATGACCATCAACTGGAGAAGCCTCTGAGGTCCCCAATCATGCAACAAGTCCCTGCTGCACCTGGTGGGACATGGACACACATGCAAATAAGCAGTAAAATAAATTGCAGTCCCATTTACTGCCAACAACAGAGGCTTTTGCTTGGTGACGATGGGTGACAGCCAGTCACCATGGGGGAAGGGATGGACTTGGCCAGGAAGGAGGATTTTCAGCTCTCCTTCTCCCACCGCCTGGAGAAATGGGACAAACACACAGAGTTGCTCTGGTTTTTGTTAATGCCCTTTACATAAGGGAAGCCTGGGATGGAGCTGCTGCCAGGGCTTTCATGTACCAAGAGCTCCGCTGGCTCTCTAAATGCATACCATACCAGCAGTCTTTTACTTAATGAATTACTCTCAGAAATACATCAAAGAGCTTCCTACTTGCAACAGCCTCACAAGGGGAATGCAAATAAAGTATTATATAAAATCTTCCCACTGGGTCTTTTTAGAAAAAAAAAAAAAACATCCAAACATAAGAAGATTTAAAATTATTCCATTATCTAAACTTTCCTCGTTTATAGAGGCAATACGGTGCTCAGATAGTATCTTGCATACCTCGATGGAGTGGTCTTCACCCCAGAGGCTCACACGGTGCTAGGAGACCTTCTGGGGGGTATCGCTCAAATGCAGCGGGGCTTAGCAGAGCATGGCAATGCCACGCAGCAAACGAAAGGGTTCACAGTAGGAAACAAGGAGAATTATAGATGAGCTGAATGTAATTGTGAGGCCTGGATTTTCTCAGAGCACCGGGAGTTCACAAAATGTATCTCATGAGATCCTCCATGAGCAGGCCATCTTCTCACAGCCACCTGCCCAGAGAATTGGAAAGACCAGAGTAAAAGGTTTCCAGGGGGAATTTTCTCCATTTTTAAACCACTGCTTTGTACAGGATGCACAAGTGCCAGCCTACGGGCACTGACCCCCATATGGTCTCCCACAGATGCTAACAGCAGATATCTCACCAAGCAGTGCAAGAGCAGGGCAAGTATGGGGTGGTCTTTCCCAGAGATACCCAACAACATCAGAAAAACAGCAATTCAGGAATATCCTGGGCTGCAGGTTGCATCAAGACACCTTATTATCACCCTTAAATTGCACATTATCCAGGAATTGCTCTTAGCCCCACACTTATACAACATCCTGTGGATGCCTATATACACACGTATCATATAAAAATGTCTATATATATACACGTAATACACCTATACACACAAAAAAATTCTTTCTTTTATTTGCCTTAACCTTGGGATCCTAGTGACAAGAATTTCAAAGGCATCAGGTACTCAGGGATGCAGAGGGGGATTTTCAGGCATGGGAAAGTCAGCTTCACTCTAGCTCCCCTACAACTTTTAGGAAGCCAATTAATTTGGAAGTGTGCCCCTGGACTACTCTGCCTTCACAGAAAAGGAACCAGATGCTGAACATATTTCCAGGACTAACCTGGATTTCCATATAAAATGCCCTTTCTGATCATCAGGTTAGAACTATGTGAGGCATATCATGGTCACCGATACATAACCCAGATTTTCACAGTAGCTGAAGCCAGCAGAAATCTCACATCCAAGTATTTTTCAGCTAAGACTGGTGCATATTACACAACCAGCAATGCAGAAATCTCAGCTGGAAATAAAATAGGAAAAAAACAGGAATTCAATTTTCCAACCAAACTCCTCAAAATCTATTAAAAATGCAAAAAAAACCCCTTAACATCCCTTGGGAAATAATTAGCCAGCTTTTTCCTTAGCAGGTTTGAAGAGTGATTGATAATTTACATTCAAGACAAACAGCTTATTAATGAATATTTTTTTTTTAATGTTTAAAGCTACTAGTGAAAAATCAACAGCCAGAAACAGTAATAAACTGAACCTAGTCCTCACCAGCAGCATTTCACTCGTGTATCAGTAACAGCATGAGAAACGCTTGCCTGGACAGAAAAACAATAGCTTGCAGCTCCTCTTTAGTGCCAAGGAAAATTTGTTACTTGCTGTTAAAGGAAGCCCAACATGGAGAGAGATAATTATTAGCTCCACTGCAGGCTGGGAGATAGCCCAAATACAAGGAAAACAGCTTGGACATCAGTGAATATTATTTGTATACAGAAAACAAGCTCTGTGCTGGAGGAGATCAAATAGCTTTAATGCCTAGGAAAAGAAAAAAAAAATAAAAAAATGCACAAGTTGAAACAAAAGACAGCACGGCACAAGGCAGATGGAAGATGTCAGGGCTGCTGTTGATTGAAGTCAGGAAAGCACCACTCGTGCGTGACTCCTGCGTCCTCCCGTGGTGCCCACCAGAGACTGGCACGCCAGCTGAGCCCTTGGGTGAAGAGCCAGGGACCTTCTTTCCCAGGGAAAACACCTGGTCCTGCTAACACCCCAAGCAACCCAAGGAGGCTCAATGGAAACAGCCAGCCTCGCAGCTGAAATTCAAACAGCTGGCTGTGATGCTGGGAGGGAGCCCAGACGAGGTTTTGCTGCTGAATATTTCAGAGCAGATCAAAGCTATAATAAATCAAATCCACAATTCCATCTGGTACCTTCAGAGGCTCATTTGAAGCAGCGTCTCCGTACAGCACGCACCTTCCTACGCAACAAGATCTTGTCTTTGTTGTATGCAGGTGTTTGTATAGATGCTCCCAGCATCCTTGCATCCAGGCACGTGGCAGGAAGGGGACGCGTGAGCCCCCATCCCACAGCCGAGCAGCTTCCAGTATGGCTCTGAGTGAGAAGAAGCTGTGCCCAAAACAGGGTGTGGGAGCTGCAATACGCACTGCTTAGACCAGCATGTCCTCTTGCACCACCCTGCAAGGGGCTCCCAGGCTTCTTCTCATGGATCCCACATGTGGGACTGAAGCCTGGAGGACATCAAGCAGGGTAAGAGCACCAAAACCACCAGCCTGAAGTCCCTCCTCCAGGACATCCATCAGCCACAGCAACTGCAAATGGCGCTTAACCCTTTCCTGTAGCCGGTTTGGTCTCATATCTCCTCAGATGACACTGCCCTTACAGGGTTGACGGTCTCATGGTGGCACAGCAGCTCCTCAACCACATGACAATGGTCAAAACCATGCCTCCACCCTACCCAACCCTCTCCCACGTCGGTGCTCACATGGAGGAGGGAAAGCCACCTCCAGCAATGCCAGCAGCGCTTGGTAAATACTCTGCACTGACGTTCACACCATATACATCCACCAAAACTGACTCACACCTGGCTTCTGTCACTGCAAACCCAACACAGGCTCTCAGCATGTGCAATTTTGCTTCTTCTCCCCCTCAGCTTCACCCTCTCAGCTATTTAATCCTTTTCCCTGCAACACCATCCTTGTGCTGCAGCACGTAACCAAGAAGCACAGCTACACAAAGATCCCTCATCCCAGCGACACCTCATACTTTCAAGTCAGCTTTGATCCTCAAATGGGCCCCTCGCACAGGCAGCAATAAGAAGCTCTTCAGGAATAAATGGGACACTCCATATTTTTTCCCTTTTATTGCAGAGCAATAAGCTCCTGGTCAAAGCATCCATCCGCACATCGGGATGTTTCCCATCTCCCATAGTTTCGGTGGGAGCGAGCTTTCAAATGCTGAGCAGAGGGACACATCTCCCCTTCCACGGGAGAGGGAGAGCTGGCAGCATGGGCAGGCTCCGTGCTGCCAGATGAGGCAGTACAAGAACAAAAGCAAAGGTTTGGTGAGGAAGAGCTAAACACAACCCCTACCTGATTGTGTTCGTGAGACGATGAGCCCTTCCCTCGGGATGGGGAACAGCTGCCATCAAGCTGCTCGCTACAATCCGCAGTCCACTGTAAAAGGGATAAAAAAGGGGATTGTGTAAAATAATAGCCAGGCTGGGAAAAACTGCTGTGTCAGTCCACAGCACACAGCAAACACTGTCCAGCCGCGGGCATCACTGTATGCGTGTGCCCCCCCCCCCCTTTTTGAGGATGATCCCAAAGGCTTTGGCTCAGAAATGCTCCACCCACTGACGGTGAGCAGAGGGAAGATGCAGGAACAATTGCAGGAAGCCACCTGAAATGACGCTTTGCAATAAAAACCACCCCCAGGATTTCCTTGCAGATTCCAACAGTGTTTGGTATCTCAGGCATGTGGGACACACCAGGACAGTTTGACCGGATTACTCTTTTCCATGGAGTCTTCCATGGAAAGTTGGGAATTTTTTGCTTTTCCCAACTCTGTTCACTTCAGGGACAGATATGAGTCCTGAGTTGCCAAAAATCTGTGGTTTTATTTTAAGAACAAAACAAAAAACAGAGCTCAAAGCTGCAGGTTTGGCCATTGCCATATGCCGTGGCTGTGATGTGCAGCCTGGACGGCAGCCCTGCTGTCATACCAGCTTCGCCCCGTGGTGAAGGACATGGGCACTGGGGGACTTCCCAGCCACAGCGGGAGGTCAGCAGGACAGCACAGCCCATGGCAGAGGTGAGCAGCAATGGAATATGACCTGCTGATTCCCCCAGGGTTTGACAGCAAGATGCCTCCACCAAAATAATTCAATTTGGGGTCATTCGGGGTTTTTCTCCCCACAACAATGAAGGGTTGCATCGTACTGGGGAAAAAAATAATAATAAAAAAATAATCAAGCAAACAAACATAAAAGATGCTGCTTAATCCTGAAGTAATATTTTGCCCCCCCCGAAGCTGAGGCTGAACCTTGGTGACCAGTTCAATTTCTGAGGTCTTTCATCCTGGAAGCACTTGGCTGTTCCAGAGACACCGCTTGGATGCCATCACCAAGGCTGATGTACCAAGAAAAAGGAAAATTCAATTCTGTACAAACAGCAACTATCTGAGAGCTTCTTGAGCCCACACATAAGAGGAAGAGCCACCACTAGAACTGCTCACCATCCCTGCACAGCTCTGCCCTCATCGGAGAGCCCATGCTAGCTCAACCAGATGGGAAACATCAGCCTCGCTTCTAATGAGCTCTTTAACGAGCTGCCCATTGCTCTCCTGCCACCTCTCCTAACCTACCTGGAGAAGCTCATGATGCTATCACGCTTGAGAGTCTTCTGCTAGACCCATGCATATCTCCTTTAACAATTTTGAGTGCAACCACATGCCTGGAAAGTTCTCTCAAGGTACAGGTCACCCATTATTATGTCTGCAGCTGAAGGAAAATTGAATTTTCCCTCTGACTTTCCTCTTTTTTTTCTGGTGGGAGCAAGGCTGGAGACACCCCCGTGATGGAAATGTCCAGACTCTGGGATTCTCTGGACTGGAGATGATGGATTCAGCTCCCCCACGAGTGGTGTAGAGGATAGAGGAGGAGTGTACCACGTGCCTTTCTTTCCTTCCCCAAGCACAGAGAACACTTATCTGGGGATATGGTACCATCCGAGCACCTCACACACGTGGGTGAGTGGATTTATCCTCTCTCAGGCAGGGAAAACATTATTATAGCCACAAGGAAACAAACTGCAGAGAGATTAAGTAACTTGCCCAAAGTTAAAGATTTAGTTGCTGGCAGAACCTTGCAGCTAAAAACGATTTTCTTGGTCTCAGTCCAGTGCTTTCACCATAAACCCATCCTTTTACCTCCAGCTCTCATTAGGAGGGAACATGTCACCTTCAATCAGGCTGGCTTCCACCAGGGTTACTCCAGCAAGCTGCAGGATATGCGAGTGCTTATTGCTTGCTTTGATAAGAAGTGATCAGGAAGAGAAAACCAGAAATAAAAATTCATGGTTATTTCTTAGACAAATTTGGGACGAGGTGGGAAAATGAATATCTTTGGGAGACAACAGATAATTCCTTCCTAACACATCCCTTAAGACATGGCTCGATAAAAGCAGGTGACATATGTAAAAGCCCATCCTCACTTCTTGTCCCATATACAGCCCTAAAAATATGAAATACTGCATTTTGCTGGAGTTTCACATAGAAATCCTCATTCCACATAGATACCAATGGTCTGGGGTACAACCACATTTAGCTACTTAATTTGAGTTGCCACTAAAAGGGGTCTAATTAAAGGATTCAATGTTCAGATCTTTCATTATGACTCGTTTTTCTTTTAAAATAAAACCTGACCATCTTTAAAGGCAGCATCCCTAGCGTTGTCATAAAACCCCCCAGCAACTCCTATTTTTCAGGGTAGGCGGCCGAGGGAAGTTAAAATCCCATTTCCACAACTGGAAGATGGATTTGGTTGTGGCAATCAAGAATCTTAATGCAAAAATTGTACATGGGCTGCCACGAGAATTATCAGCTTTTGTCCTGAAGATGGGCAGAGATGTGGACAGGCTGCAAATGGTTGTAAAACTTTGACTATTAATTTATTTCTAATTCAATAGTATTTCTAAACTTGACATGTTAAATAAAGCAGCATTTGCCTGTTTGACCTGAAGCCCCTCCAAAGCGTCACTTCAAACACAGCCATTTTCCAGCCTTAGGTTAAAAAAATGCACTATAAAGTACTTTGGATCACTTGATTTTTAAATTTATTTTCTCCCACTTCTAACAGCTTTGATCCTCAAATTGTAAAAGACCTCTTTGGCAAAATCTATTCTTAAAAAGGTTCCTTTGATAGGTAATTTCTTTACACCAACCTAATATATCAAGGGTCCAAAGTTCTGGATCAGATCCTCAGCTCCAGCAAATCTTTATAGCTCAGATAAATCACATAAACACTGCTGGTATCAGATAAGGATGGCATCCTTCATATATAGAATCACAGAATGGTTTGGGTTGGAAGGGACCTTCAAAGATCATCTAGTTCCAACCCCCCTGCCACGAGCAGGGACATCTTCCACTAGATCAGGTTGCTCAGAGCCCCATCCAACCTGACCTTGAACACTTCCAGGGATGGGGCATCCACAACTTCTTTGGGCAACCTGTCTCAGCGCCTCACCACCCTCAGAGTTAAGAATTTCTTCCTTATGTCCAATCTAAATCTACTTTTTTTCAGTTGAAAATCATTGCCCCTTGTCCTGTCACTCCGGGCCTTGGTAAAACATCTTTCTCATTCTTTCTTATAAGCCCCCTTTAAGTACTGAGAGGCCACAATATGGTCTGCCTGAAGCCTTCTCTTCTCCAGGCTGGACAAGCCCAGCTCTCTCAGCCTGGCCTCACAGGAGAGGTGTTCCAGCCCTCTGACCATTTCCATGGCCTCCTCTGGACCATGAGACAGGTCCATGTCTTTCTTGAACTGGGTCCCCAGAGTTGGACGCACTACTCCAGGTGGGGTCTCTGGGAGCAGAGGAGGAGAATCGCATCCCTTGGCCGTGTTTCTTGTGATGCAACCCAGGATACGCTTGGCTTTCTGGGCTGCAAGCGCACATTGCCAGCTCATGTCCAATCTGTCACCCACCTGTGTCCCCAAATCCTTTTTTGCAGGGCTGCTCTCAACCCATCCATCCCCCAGTCTGTGCTGATATTGGGGATTGTCCTGAACCAGGTGCAGGACCTTGCACTTGGCCTTGTTGAACTTCATGAGGTTCCCACGGGCGCACTCCTGGGGCAGAAAGAAAGCTGCTCTCTGAGGGACTTGGGGACATTGGCTTTTGCAATCCCCACCATCAGCACATTGGGTGCACGGGGCAGGGGACAGGAGAAGCAGGCACCTCCGGCAGCTGGCAGGAGAGCGCCTTGCCCTCGCTACCCCAACCGTGTTGCCCAATTTGAAGGTAAAACAAAGCCCTAGGGAGGCAGGGCCTCATTTGTAAGCAATTAATAGAGTTCAGTGTGAAACAAGAGACAAAACAACCTGCAACAAAACTCCTCTGCATGCTGCAGGAGGTCGTGGACGGGCACCATGGGCTCCTTAACCCTTCGACAGTTCACATCTTCAGCACACAGCTGGCACATCATAGCACCAGAATACAAATTATTTCCCTCCAAACAACAACAGCTCAGGAGGTTTCATCTCTTCTTGTGTTGGACCAAAAATGTCCATTTTAGGAACAAACCTAACTAGGACCATGTCATTCCTAATGACAACACCAAAACGATCCTTCTGTTTGCGGGGTATTCCCATCGTCTGAAATACAGTAATTTCATTCTGACATTACAACCATGAAGCACGCAGACAGATTATTACACATATTAGAATGCCCACAAAAACCACACTTTTGGGGTGCATTTGGGACTTTTGATTGACCTTCTGGTCTTGGTTGTTTCATGGACACCCCTGTGCATATGGACAGGAGCACATCTCACTACTGAGCATCCCCCTGCTGCAGCCCCTGCAGCTTTTCCCAACCCGTCCAGGATTCTTCCACCCTGGTGAAGCAGCATGCTGTTTGGGAGAGAGAGAGGCACCCTTCATTTACAAAAGAAATATCCTTCATTTATAAATGGGAACCTTGGAGAAGTCAAAAAGCTTCAGGGCACACACCTTGAAACCACAGAAAAACAAAACCCAGTTGGCAGGAGACCTCTACCAACCGGTTGGAGACCTCATATCTGGCTGAACAAGCAATCTGTCCCAAATTCAGTCTTTTATTATGTCCTGCTTTACGCCCCAATGCTTGAAAAGCTGCTTCAGCTGGACGTGCACCCCCAACCCAGGCGACAGGCCATGGGCATCCCCCAACCCCTCTCCCACCCCATGCTGTGCCCTTCGCCCACCTGCGAGATGTGGGACTGCGTCTTCTCGCTCTCACCATCCCCCTCTGTTTTATCCGTCAGCAGCCCCTGGACCTGGTACTCCAGGACGTAGCTGTCGATGAAACGCTCCAGCTCCTCAATCTCCTGAGAGCGGCTGCTCCCTGCCTCTGAGGAGGCCGATGCCACCGACGAGTTCTCCATCCCTTCAGGAGAGATGCCGAGAATGGAGGGGGCCTGAGAAAGTAAAATAAAAAAAGGCAAGAAATGATTTCCCAGTAATTATAAAAAAGTTACCACAGGCAGAATACTTTTGCTGTACATCCAGTAACATTTATAATAATTCCAGGTGGTCACATTTAGAGTTTCCATGCGTGCACAAACAAAAAAACTCCCATTTCTGTAATATTCCTACATCTAAGAACAGCAATGGACATTTTGTTTATCCTCCTTCTTAAAACCCAAACTACTGAAAACCTCCAGACACATGCACAAGAGAAAAACAAAATTAAAAAGCTTAATTTAAAAAGCCCACGGCATTAGCTGTGCTGGATAAGGGTGATGAGCTGGGGATGATGGACAGAGGTATGAGGAAGAGGATGATAATTGAAAAGCTTCTTTAGGATGGCAGCAGCAAATGATGATGAGTCAACTGCATGACTGTAAAAGGTCCAGTGAGGAGGTTTGCAGGTGGAGGTGAAACAGAGATCACACTACTAGAATATTTTTAAAACCTCTCCTTGTTATGGATTAGAAAGAGCAAAAAAGGGAAAAGCCCTGCAAAACAAGGGTTTGTTCTGCATCAAACAGTCGACTGGCAACCACAGAAGAAACGATGCTATCCCTCCGGCTGAGCTCCAAGCCAGCATTGCCTCGAGCCCTTGCCACAGCAAAGGTATCACCTCCGTGGAGGCACAAGTCCACGTCCATCCTGACCAGACATTGGTGGGTGCTTCTTCTCCCAAACCCAGTCCTGCTCTGTCAGACCACCAAACGCCATGGATCCATGTTTTTGCTGGCTGGAGCAACACAAAGAGGTCCTTTCCCAGCTCTGATGGGCCAGTGCTTCCAGGGGGATAAAACCCTTGCCCGCCTTACCAGCTAGCTAGCGTGAGCTCTGCAGAACAGCTCTACAGCAGACATAGGGGCTTTATGATGCTTTTAAGACAAAGCATCCTCAGGATGCAAACTGACTCTGGGAAACCAGCAGATAGCCCAGCCAAGACACAAACCTTCAGAGACAGGAGCCTGAATCACTAAATGTTCTGTACGTTTTTAACATCTTCTTACTGGTTAAAGTCAAAATACAGAGCAGTGGAGAAAGAGAAGGCTGTGCAAATGCAAACAGATGTATATACAAATGAAGTCATCGGCTTTAAGGCTTGATCCTGCTTCCCAAGTGTCTTGACAGACCGGGTTATCCTTCCCTCCAGTTTCTGCTCCAGGAGCACAGCCATCTCCTAAATATGTATATGTAGATTATGGCTAGCAGAATAAGAAGCCATTATCCAGGGGCTTACATTGCAAACCCTATTAGGATAGTCTTGTTTAGGGCGCAGATCATCAAGGAATTAAGTGTTCTGCTGCAAAACAAAGCCAGATCCTTCTACATCCCCAGCTCCTTTCCAAAGGCAATACATGAGAACAGATACACCACTCCACATACACCTCTTCAACCGATGCAAGAGACTGAACTCAAACCACTCGTGTCTCCTCTGATCCATATAGTGAATTAAAAACCTTAGCAAATCCTGCAGTTGTCCCTTAACCAGGGAATGAACACAGAAGGATGTCAACAGCTGACATCCAGATCATCTGAAGATGTGCATCTAATGAAGAAAAGCTGATGACACCTCAAATGCAGCATTGCTAGGAAGGGCAGCTCTAATGATGCTCAGGTGGATGCTCCACTACGTGCACCTACCAAGTGCATCCATCCCAGAAAATACACTCCTTTGAAAGTTGGCCAACGTTGTTTTCCAGCAACAGACGGGACATCCCTTTCATGTCACTGAAACACCACCTTCTCTGGCACAGAACAGGGCAGCTCCACAAAACACACCATCACCAGGGACAGATATGAAAGGTACACTCCACAGGCAAGCAAAAGGCACGGAGAGGTCCTCCTGTGGTCTCCTGAGATGGAAACAGCACCAGGAGACCTTCACCCTGATGAAAGTGGCCATGGATCCTTCTTCCAACAAGACTTAGGTTTACAAGACTCCAAAAGCCCAGGCAGGAGCAAGGAGCCACAGCTTGTACATCTAACAGTGGCTGCACATCGTATGGTCAACACAAGAGCTTCCAGTCCATGAGGACCACACAACTGGTCATGCAAGCAAGGACAGTTTGCTCTGAAGAGGGGACTGCGAACACCCCAACCATCCTCTCATGTGGTCCTCTCCCCTGTCCACGCCTGGGGTGCCCAGGGGCACCGAGCCAGCAGCGGGGACTGTTCCAGCTGCGAACACCTGCAGATGACAATCTTCAAGCCCCACACTTCAGCATGCATCGCCAGATTTCCTGGGAGTTCTCTCCTCAAGGTACTGACCCAAGCAGGAGCCACTTGGTTCACAAACATGGGCTGAACCCACAGCAGCAAGGAGGACAAGAAGAGCCATCAAAACTAAGTATTTCCCACGTGACATAAAACCTCTGGGACTCATTGCTATGGGAGATGGGACCATTCTGGGGGGCTGACACCTCTTCATTGGCCATCAGTCAGGTGCTGGCTCCAAGTTCACCCCAAGCTCCGCATCCTCCATCCAGTGAAGCTGGGCTGAGTGATGGGGAGGGGGCTCACCCTATTTCTCCACGGCTCAATGCCACTCACAGAATCACAGAAGGGTAGGGGTTGGAAGGGACCTCTGGAGATCATCCCGTCCAACCCCCCTGCTTGAGCAGGCACACCCAGAGCAGGGGGCACAGCACCGCATCCAGGCGGGGTTTGAATGTCTCCAGGGAAGGAGACTCCACAGCCTCTCTGGGCAGCCTGTCCCACTGCTCTGGCACCCTCACAGGAAAGGAGTTGTTCCTCATGTTCAGGTGGAACTTCTTGTGTTCCAGCTTGTGCCCATTGCCCCTTGTCCTGTCGTTGGGCACCACTGAAAAGAGTCCGGCCCCATCCTCTTGACACCCGCCCTTCAGATATTTATAAGCGTTGATAATATCACTCATACCTTAAAGAAAAGAAACCATCAACTCCTGTACCTGGGCTGGACATGTTTGCACATGAATTAAGCTCTGGACCAGTGTCTTGTACTAAGACTCATAGTCCTCCTTTCCTGCAGTTGGGAGGTAGAAGACACAGGAGCTCCCACCACATTGCAGGATGCCAAGACTTCATCCCTCACCCTCTCCTTCACTGGGAACTGCTATTTACTGTCTGTTTTGAGACAAGTATAAAATTACCAAGCAAATTTCGAATGAGTCACATGCCATCCGGAAGGGAAGAAATAAAAAAAATCTGTTCTCAGCTCATGTAATTTCCAGCTCCTGAACTATTTCTCATCTGTCACTTCTGAACAATTGTGGTTTCATTTGAAAACTGCCGAGAACGAGCAGTTCTGGCCTAAGGACTTCATCTGCTCAAGGAATTATTCCCAAATGTGCCTGGACTGTCAAAAAGGCTCATTATGTAGATCAATATCACACATTAGCTCTTGAACAAAAATCATGTGGCATATTAAAAAGGAAACAGAAAAAAAATAGACAAAAAAAAGAGGAGCCCCAGATAGCATGGAGCCCTGGAGGAGGGCATGCCTCTCCCCTTTTAGCTAATTAGTGCCAATAACCAAATGGAAAGCACCAATTATTAAACAGAAAGTGCTAAAGAAAG
Source organism: Morus bassanus (assembly GCA_031468815.1). NCBI lineage: Eukaryota > Metazoa > Chordata > Aves > Suliformes > Sulidae > Morus > Morus bassanus. Next base: position 84,203,512 of record CM062600.1, on the reverse strand, counting down.
AGTTGGGAGAATAGGTGGCTGCAATGAGTCCTGGAGGGCGCAACGGCGTGGGGAGGTGACCGCGTGAGGCAGGGGACAGCTGATATAGGTGGCATCACTTGGGACGGAGCAAGCAGAGTCAGAAGGTATCCTCCATCCCCTGGGGCCACACAACACAAAACCGAAGTTTTTTTGCCTATTTTATTTTGAGGGAGGCACTGGAGGAAACCAAGCCTAGGGCTCTGCCCCAGGGATGCTCCCCCTTGAACACCCATGACAAAGCATAAAGCAGAGCAAGGGCTGACCCACACAACTCCCACTTTTGGGGTGCTCACCTCATGCCCAAGCAGCATTTTGCTCATTAGCAACACAAGAGATGGTGGACTGAAAGGGAATGGGTTTGTCAGAAGTCACCAAGTCAAGCAAACAAGCACAAACCACATATTTCAGATATCTATGGGTCTCTAGTAGAAAACTCTAAAACCAAGTCATCTCGCAGTACCTTCACCACCTCTCTCTAAAGGAAACCAGAACTTAGCAGGAAAAAACTCCCCTACCTTTAAGGGTGATGAGTTATCACGTACACCTGGGATAGGATCATCATTGTACACAACGATCCCTAGAGCAGAAGTCCAGGCATGGTCAGTGAGTTGGCTGACATCTATCCCTTATAATAAGATAAAAGACTAGCAAGTTATGGTCTGTAATCTTTACATGCTTAGTCTGCACCAAGTTGGTGTGAATCACATAATGACACGGAGACCAGCCACCTAATGTGGGCATCCCAGTGTGCCAGCCCTGCCAGAGCTGCTGCCAATACACCACTGTCACCCAACGCAGGGCATCAATAAAGAGGCTCAACAAGCAGAGGAACATCTTGACTTGGTAGCACCTCCTGGCACTCCCTGGTAGGGACCAGCTCTAGGTTTTCTGAATTTGTCCTTTGAATTCCCCTTCTGACCACATTCCCTTCCTATATTGGGGGTTCATGGTTAGGACCACACATTCCTGATCACTACAGCAGCGAGGTAATATCCAAACTTGATGCTGACCCTGCTTTGGGCAACTGGTTGGACTAGAGATCTCCTGAAGTCTTCTCCAACCTGAATGGTTTTTTGATTCCATAAGATGATGTTCAAGCACTTCATCACTTTAAGAAAGCCTCCTCTGCTCTCTCAGCCTACTTTCCATACTTTATTTTGAGCAGTCTCTCCTATTTTAGATGAGTCTCTCCCAGTTACGATGCAACTGCCTTCCCCACTTCCACCAGCCTGCCCAGAGATGTCCCAATGCTCAGGTGAGGACTGTTTTTGTCACCATCCTCTAGAAGCTTTTTCAAGGCAGGGCTTTTTCAGCTGTTACCCATTGATTTCTGGGCTCTACCTAATTTTACCAAGCGTGAGATACACGCATATAAAATGGGCTTGACAGAACAAAATCAAGACAATCACAGGTTTACAGAGGCCTATTTGCTGGGTCCTGCAAGCTGATCCCTGATCCCAGCAGCCTGGCCGTTCAAGAGGGACAGATTTTTGGAGCTCAAACAGTGGACCTTCTTCCTCGGCAGAAGGCACCTTGGGAAGGAAGGCTGCCACCTAGATTCAGACCAATTCAAGCCCATCCACAAAGGTTTAATCTCCACGCTGATGTCTGACTAATGCTAAACCTTCTTCCCTTTCCAAAATTAACCCTCTCTGCTGGGAAGATGATGCAGGCTGGATGGTCTCCTGCTCTCCTTGGTGCCGCGTGTCAGGAAACCTCCATGCCTGGAGCAGGTTTCCCATCTCGCCTCGCCCTCAAAACATGTACAAACAAGAGGTTTTCAAACAAAAGCCCAAAGCCACATTTAAGCATCAAAGCGGCTGATGCCTTCCCAAACTAAGCAAACACATGTTCTTGAGAGCTCTTCAGGGAGTGGTGATCCCTTGGATCTGTGTTGGCACAGCGCCTACCACGAAGGATTCCCAGACCCCAGATATGCTCCTTAATGATAATTAAGAGATCCACTTCAAATCTACATTTTTTTCCTGTTCCTCCTTCCTCCCCCTACTTTGTCAAAGCACAAAGTCTGTAAGTCTTTGGGGCCTAAAAATTACCTTCCAAACCTTTCCTACGAAGCCCATGCTGCGCTCATTACTATGACCATAAAACATGGAATCGGTAGCAGAAACAGTCACTAGATGTGCAAACTGCTTATTCTAACTTGGTAATTATCAGCATTACTGTAATGTATAATTATTATTAATAGCTGTTATTTTAAAAAGTGATCTAAAGTGGGTTCTTGCTTTAGCAAGATTATACAGTTTATGGCAATTATACAGCTTTACCCTTAATCAGCAAATAAACTCAATAAGAACAAGCATTTTTTGTGACATTTGTGTGTTCATTCCCCTTATCCTAAATCTCCAGGATTGTTGAACTTGAGGAACCAAGTGGTGAATCTGATGGGTGAAGAGCAGCAATGGAGAAGGAACCCATTTTGGACAAGATGGGTGGGAGGCAACAGCACAGAGGAACTTGTAACCAAAATGATGTAAGAAAAGAAGGCATGATGAGAAGACGACAGACGCGCAGGGCCAGCAATGCATTTCCATCAGCACACTGCAGTCTGGGTGCGAGGACCTCATACATACTTCCTCCCCCGAGGAAGATACTCCAGCCGTCCTCTCTCCAGCACACCAAGACAAAGCTTCTCCAAAACATGGACTGCAGCAGCCTGGCAGGGCTGAGGCAGCACCACAGGGCAGCCACAGGTCGTCCCTGGGGATGGGACCCACCTGTGCCCCAGCCATCCCGAGGGAGCACGGACTGCAGCCCCATACAAACATCAACCCCTGAAGTGAGGAGCGGGGTCTTTCGGGGTCTTTTGGTCCAAAATGTGCTCACATGACACCCTTGTCAGCAAGACTGCTGCCCATGAAGAGATCTTCCTAAAATAATTCTTGCTCCAACTCGGCAAGACAAACCGACATCATAACCTAGCATTAAGCCAACAACAGCACACCTTCTCACTCCTACTCAAGGTCCAACCTGGCCAGGCATCAGCAAAGGAAACAAAATAAAGAAATAAAGAGGCTGCTTTTGCCGTTTTTTTGCTTCCATTGGGTGTATGCTGAAAGCCTAAAATGCCTTCTCACACATGATAAGTGTCTTTGAAGTTTGTGGCCTTCAAAGACAAGAGAACCAGGAGCATCACGCTATCACGTGCGCCCAAACAGCGAAAGTTGGAAGTGGATTTACCCCACAACTACACTGCCAGGAGTTAACGCTAACACCGAGGTAAGATGATTGGAAAAGATCTCTAAAATACAGAGTTCAGGCAGAATGGCTTAATGCAGTGCTTAGCATCAGGCATCTCCAGATTTAGGCACCTGTATCAATATTCAATTATCAAAAGGTCCAACAACCACCCGATAAATGGCAAGCGCCCAGCCCATCTTTCCAACAGCCTGGCCTCAGTCCATATCTATATGGGCTTAAATGACTCACTTAAGGCATCCCAGTTGGAAAACACATGTCTCTTCCTTACTTAGCCTACAGTTAAATGCTGAAAAAGTTCCCATGCCAATGCTCTGCTCCTCTGCGATTCCAACACAGGGCAGGAGGAACGCAGAGCAGCCTCTCTTTGCAGATTTATTCCCCAGAAATGCCACCACAGGCCAGCCACCAGAGAGGCTAAGCTATGACGGGCTCCAGAGCTACCCTGACAGATCACTGAAAGCCTTTTTCTTGCCATTTATCATCCCAGGTTTTGCTAGGAACAAGAGACACTTCCCATAAAGGGCAGCCACAGTGCAAATTCTTCACGTACCAATGCAGCCACCTCTTTCCAGACTCCTCTGTGGTAGGATGCCCAGCATCCCTCTCACGTTTGCTCTCCCTGGGGAGTTTATAATAAATTTTAAATACTGCTGTGATCCAGCAGTTCTCTTCTGCTCTGAGACACCTGGGACACAAATCAAGAAGCATCCCAGCAGCCCATGTATTTATTTATCTGTGCTTGCATGGGATGATGGTAAAACCAAACTGAAGAGACCCTCAGCAAGACCCAGGGAGAGGTTCCAGCCCAGCCCCAGCCAGCAGACACCATCCCATGAGCAACCAACATCAATTTTCACACCTCCTGACCAGCCTCCAAAACCCATCCCATTGCTCTCCGCTCCCTACAGTGAAGACCTGTTGGACATCACCTCTCAGTGAGATGACACCCTTTTCTGCTCGGTGCCTCTCTGGCTGGGCAGAGAGAAACGGCGCATGGTCAAACCCTCCATCATCACCTCCATCTCACTGCTTGCCCACTGTCTTCTCCAAGCTGGCCTTCCCGAAGCCACCGCCAACGCACACAGGAAAGGAGGTCCCTTCAGCCCCAGGCCTGCGAGTTGAGGAACGCTTTGACCGCACAGATGAGCTGGTGCAGGACAACTCTCCTACTTCTTATCTGCTTCTTATCAGCGCCTTCAGGTCAGGTGAAACCCTCTGCATGCTTTGACTCTGCAAATAACCATCCGCCAGCTAACACTCTGACAGCAGTACCGGCAGAAGGACCTTTGACCGTCTGCGTTTGGGGTCTGAACTGCGCATCAGCGTGGCCGGCGGGCAGCAGGCTCCCTTCCCAGCATCTCTTTTTAATGAGCTCCTTCAGCAGCATTATTTTCTCTCTCCTAACCCAGCCCATTTCCAACAAGTAATTAGCAATGTGTCTTTCTGAAGCGGTGAGAGCATCTCGGTGAATGAAAGGAGAAGTTTATCTTTATTGCTGGCGGCCAGCTTTCATATCCAGCAAACCATAGGAACAGTTACTACGGAAAATGAAAGCAATCGAGATGAGCCATGACTCCCCACATCCAGGTATTGTTGCATCTCCACAAGCACAGATGAAGCATCGCATGTCTGGTTTGGATTTGCTGCTCCAAAGCCAGTATCTTTTCGGATGCCAAAACATCAAGCGCAGCAACGTAAATTATTATATCCTGGATCTGACCCTTTTCTAATTAAAATGTAAACACCTTTGAAAACCGCATTGAGCAACTGCTGCTGGAGCTAGCCTTGGGCTTTTCGGATACTGATGCATCCATGGCTGGCTGAGGATTTTATATATGTCATCACCCTTCCAGTCTCAGGTCTCATTTCTGGTACCTGGTGATGCGGAAGAGCCCAAATGACAGGACAGGAGGCCAACAACTGCCATGTTGCAGTGCCATCCACAAGCCTGGTATGCCACAGAGTGGGCAAGCGCCACAGCGAATCTGTGCTGGTTTTGGCTGGGGTAGAGTTAATTTTCTCCATAGTAGCTAGTATGGGGCTGTGTTTTGGATTTGTGCTGGAAACAGTGTTGATAACACAGGGATGTTTGAGTTACTGCTGAGCAGGGCTTCCACAGAGCCAAGGCCTTTTCTGCTCCTCACCCCACCCCAGCAGCGCGTGGGCTTGGGGGGCACAAGGAGCTGGGAGGGGACACGGCTGGGACAGCTGACCCCAACTGACCCAAGAGATGTCCCACACCGTATGGCGTCATGCTCAGCGTATAGAGCTGGGGGAAGAAGAAGGAGGGGATGTTCAGAGTGATGGCGTTTGTCTTCCCAAGTTACCGTTACGCGTGATGGAGCCCTGCTTTCCTGGGGATGGCTGAACACCTGCCTGCCCGTGGGAAGGAGTGAATGAATTCCTTGTTTTGCTTTGTTTGCACGCACGGTTTTTGCTTTACCTCTTAAACTGTCTTTACCTCAACCCATGAGTTTTCTCACTTTTACTTTTCTGACTCTCTTCCCCATCCCACCGGGGGGGAGTGAGTGAGCGGCTGTGTGGGGCTGGGTTGCCGGGTGGGGTTAAACCATGACAGCATCGAAACAGAGCCATTAAAATAAACACAGAAATAAATGGGGAAAAAACAAAAAAGGAGAGAGCCATGAGACAACCAAATGCAAAAGGCCACAGCATCCAACCCAAAACAGCTGCCTTGACACAGTGATCCAGCAAGGAAGGGAGAGAGATAACCAGAAAGCCAGAAATCCCTCATTCTCAGCCAGACAATAATTTATTACATAGCTTGCTTCACTGCAATAAGGAATTTTTTTGTGGTTGGGAGGTGGATTTGGTTTTTTCTTTTTAAACAAAACCAAAGCCTCACCTTTAGAAACACAAAGTCTTTCAGTGTGTCAAATCTGTGCACGAGGTTGGAGCGGTTTCCTACCAGATGGTCTTCTTTGCCCGGGGGGAAGAGGTTACCTTTGGCTTGTGACGGATGTTGCCAAGAAATAGAAAGGAAAAACCAGCACACAGCTAATAAAACCACTGTCTCAACTTCAGGAGGTGAATGGAGGTGGGCTTACGGCCCATCTGATGGAGGTCGGTCCCACCCCGCAGTGGGATGCCCCACTACATGGGATGCCAGGGTAGGGGGAGCACTGGAGCATCACTCCGGCTGCAGCACAACAGCAAGGTACGCTTCCCGTCCCCTGATTTTTATACGAATTCAATACATGGAAATACAACAGCTTTTCTAGAAATAGAAGCTGAAACAGGTCATAAAAAACCCACAACCACCAACTCCTGAATCAAGAACAGCCTGAGTTTTATAACCTATTTATCCGTCGGCTGATACTACAATCTGTGACTTAAGTTAGACAGAATCCATTTTCACATTCCTCTGCTTCTACTAAAACCTAATAGAACAAGAGCCCACATTACATCTTATCTTTGTTATTTTTCACCTTTCCAAAGGAAATGTTGTCAAATCAAAATATTTGAAGAAATAGCAAAAAAAAAAAATGCAGATTTCACAAGTGCTCTATGATGTCCACTTCAGAGCTGCACTCTTTCTCCTCCAAGAGCACATGGCATCGCACCGGCAGGATAGGCAGGACGTGATGGCTGCAGGAATTATGTTAGAAGACATGAACGAAGGATGTTCTCCTCCCAGGAGAGCTTGCACACACACACTGTGCACACGCGTGTGCCCCCACTACGATGCATGCAACCAATGCGTGTATTTCGCCCAGCTGCTCCGCAATCCTGGGGGATGAGCCCTGATCCCATGGAAGCAGCAGCCAGGTTGCAAAACTCCCTGCACTGGCAGTGCTCTGCAAGCAGAGAGCACAGCCCACATCCTAAATAAAAGCATCATAATAACCAGCTGATCCATACACTTTGCTATCGCACGTTTCAACTGCGTGCTTGCGTGCCGGTGCCAGCCGCCACATACCGTCTTTTACAAATAACCAAAGGGAAACCTTTACCAGAAAGTAGATCTTTTCTTTCCAGGCACCCAGGCAATATAATGGGTACTTGGGCTGTGAAAAGCCCTGTAAGCCTAAAAGACACATCCAACTCTAAGTTGAGATGTCAACCCGCTGAAATAATCCATCCCGTGGGTCGCTGCCAGCGGGGACGGATGGGGCGGAGTGGCATCCCCTGGTCAGCAGCAGGGCAGGCACGGAGGGTGCTTAATCCCTATTAAACCATGCCCGTAGTTTGCTGGCAAAGAGCATTTTTGCATCCGTACGCCAGCTTTTAGCAGCATTCAGAGGACATACCTCGGCCGCCAGCCAAAACGCTGGGGCCGCTGCTCCGGATGGACGGAGGGGATTTTATGCTAGGAAGAGCCAGCTGGTCCTCTCCTCCCAGGAATCACAGAATCATCAAATGGTTTGGGTTGGAAGGGATCTTTCAAGGTCATCTAGTCCAAATCCACCACAACAAGCAGGGACATCCCCAACTAGATCAGGTTGCTCAGAGCCCCGTCCAGCCTCACCTTGAATGTGTCCAGGGATGGAGCACCTACCACCTCTCTGCACAACCTGGGACAGGGTTTCACCACCCTGATTGTAAAACATTTCTTCCTTCTATCTGGTCTGAATCTCCCCTCTTTTAGTTTAAAACCATCACCCCTTGTCCTATCGCTACAGGCCCTGCTAAAAAGTCTGTCCCCATCTTTCTTCTAAGCCCCCTTTAAGTACTGAAAGGCCACAATAAGGTCTCCCCACAGCCTTCTCTTCTCCAGGCTGAACAACCCCAGCTCTCTCAGCCTGGCCTCACAGCAGAGCTGCTCCAGCCCTCGGATCAGTTTTGATCCCTCCTCTGGCCCCGCTCCAACAGGTCCGTGTCTGTCCTGTGCTGAGGACCCCAGAGCTGGACGCAGCGCTGCAGGGGGGTCTCACCAGAGCAGAGCAGAGGGGCAGAATCCCCTCCCTCAACCTGCTGGCCACGCTGCTTTGGATGCGGCCCAGGATACGGGCACATTGTCAGCTCATGTCCAGCTTTTCACCCACCAGTACCCCCAAGTCCTTCTCGGCAGGGCTGCTCTCCATCCCTCCATCCCTCAGCCTGTATTGATACCGGGGGTTGCCCCGACCCACGTGCAGGATGCTGCACTTGGCCGTGTTGAACGCCATGAGGTTCACATCCTTATGGAATCTTGCCTCTATCCTCACTGCCTGCTTTCCTTCATCATGGCTTTCCTCTTCTTTGGAAATGAAGCTCTTCTGTGCAACAAGACTGGGAGCAGGAGAGCCTCAGGTGCCCCCCATATTCAAGGTCTTTGAAAGATGAAATGGGAATGAGGAAGTAAGATGCTTTTAGCAGCATCAGCCACCTTCTGCACCATCAGCAATGGAGAAAAGCAAATCATCCTGGGGTTCCTACTGCTCCAACCAAGGGGAACAACCCTTCCCGGCCTTGGATCCAGTGATGTTTGGGCTTGGGTTACATGAGCAAAGCAAGGAGCAGATTTCAAGAAGAGACCATTCCCTACGACCCAACCCTGGCTCGCTCATAGGGGATCTCTGTGCCTTCTGCCTAATATGAGCTGCTCGGCTGGAACTGGAAAGAAAAGTCATCCAGTAAACCTCTGATATTTTGCAGAGGAAGGAAAATAAACAACTTATCATGTCCCTCTATGAGCTAGTCAAACTCATCTGAACAACTCCATGCGCAGATAAGTATATTCAGAGATTTTCTGAATCTCTAATTACCTTCAGTGTTAAAAAAAAACCCTAAAAACCCCACTCAACAACACCCACAAACAAACAAAATTTCCAGAACCTGCCTTTGGATCCTGGACCCCCACTCCTCCGCCACATTTAAATGTTCAAGTTATAAAATAAACAGGAGATTGGCTTTCACATCACGGCCACCCCAGGAGCATCAGTCATGGACCTTATCAGTTCCCATACAGTCAGCAGCCACCACACTGCCATTGATGAGATCTTCTAAATATTTTAGTGGAAAAGGACATGAATTGGGGAAATTGGCAATTCTGTACATGCGGAAGGAAAATAAGTCCCTTCCTCGTAACGATTCTGGTCGAAAAATAATAAATTAAGAGGTGGGAAGCAAACAAACCTCTGGGGAAGCACAAGGGGACAGGGAACGCTGCGGGGTCAGTGTTCAACACCACACAAGCAGGTCCAATGTGGCACAGAGCTGGCCAAGGAACAGGGACATCAGTGTCATGAGAGCTGAGCTTTCCAGGACCACTGTCCCTGCTTCTGGCTTCTTCCAGATTTAAATACACCAATATAAGAGCTGCAGCCACTTGCAAAGACAAGGAAAAAGCCACGAGCATCATCTCCCACATCCTACCTACTCGCTGAACCTTCTGCTTGGGAAAGAAGGACAAACCTTGGCACGCAACCCAGCAAGGATTCCAACCCTCACACATTTAAGGACAGGTTTTTGACCCAGGATTGAGTCGGTTGCCAAAGCTTTCCCTTCCCCTGGGGCTGGACACAGTGTCCTCCTTAGCTCCTGCTCCTGGCCACATGGACTGGACATGGTCTAGACAGCGGGTTTCCATCCAGCGAAGTGACTGCATTTTGGAGAAGCAATTCTCACTCCAACCAGAGGGACCATCCAAATTAAACCTGGCTCCCTGAGATTGCTGCAGGCAAAGGGCGTCATCTAAGACAGCTCTCACAGCTTAGGAAGACGCCCTTGCAGACACTAAATCCATTTTTCAGCCTACAAGGATCACCTGCACATTCTCCCACGTAGCTTCTGATAGCAATTCAGAGAGCATATTTCATACCCACATGGACCCAGGTTTTGCACCGGGCTCCCGATATCTGCTCCAGGAAGGGATGTGACGCAGCGCTGACACCGCAGTGCCCGCCAAGGGTCCCGCCAAGCCGAGGGATGCTGCTGCATGGCAGGGATGGGCTCCAGCTCCCTATGGACCCGCCACCCCGCCACGCTGGCCAAAGCCGCAGCAGCAGGTGATGCTCAGCCCTGGATGAGTGGGGACCAGACCCTTCCTAAGCCTTGCTTTGCCCAAGCAGTGTGGACCGAGCCCACGGGCTTAACCCTCCTCTCGAATCCATCCCCGGCTTTAACTCCTTCCAGTGGCTCATGAGACAGCTTGAATCAATTCGCTGGATAACGCCTCCCTTAGAAACTGGCCCTGCAAATACCAAGCAAAGCACCTCCCCAGACAGGAATTTTCGGGAGTTACTGGCTGGCCACCACCGTCCTTTTTGAGGCTTGAAGTGCATTTTTTCGCAATCACTCCCAGACTATCGCTCTGCTCGCCGGATGCTCTGCAGCAGCAATGCAGCCGCACATCTCCCCAAAAGCCCTTCCCAGGCAGCCCTGCTCCCCCTTCGGTTATCCCCCTGCTAAATCACAGCAAGTAAGGGGTGGTAAGAAGCCAGCAATGGGGATGGGAAGAAGAGCAGCCTGCCGAACCCCAGGGGAGTAAAGATGCTGCAAGTATTTGCACAGCTACATTTATCACCCAGGGGACTGCTGGGTTTGATTAATAAGAGGTAAATGAAGCAGCTTGACTCGGCTGAGCCCTGGCAGGCGGGTGGAGGACAGGGAGGTTTTCATTAATACAAATCAAATGGAGAGACAGGTACTTCCAGGACACGATAGCTGACCTATTTTGAAATGAACGTGAGATCAAGCGAGCTTTGGGAGTGTCTGTTTACCTCCACCAGCAGTAACAACAGTCTAGACGACTGGCCCAGATCAAGACAGCCGATGTTCAGCCTTGGGATCCACCAACCCTACATCCTAACGTGCCCTGCTGCCAGTGTCCTTGACATCAGTCCCTTCGGCAAACCCCAGGTCTCGGATGCCCCACTGAGCCCCAGCATTACTGCCAGTGTACGGGGGACAAGAACCTCAATTTCGTGCTAAAATGTCCTTGAGCTGCTCCTCGTGTCCAAGTGCTCCATCCGTCACGGACCCAAGCACACCACACGCTGCACATGTGATTGGGATGTATCGCTGGGTCGTCCGGGCAAGCCACCGTACCTCACTTCCCTCTCTTATAAAACACAACAAGCCCTGTTAGGACTTCTCTTAAATGCTCAGCTTTCCCTCCTAGAAAGGGAGGGAAATTTCTTTTCTTCCTCCTTTTCTTCCTAGAAAGCTTGGGGAGGAGGAAAGAGGTCTTGGAGCTTCAAGGTGCTACCGCAGGGAAGGCATCACAGATCTAGAGGGTCTTTGATGAACGTCAGAAGTTTGGCCTTAGTTTTCAGAACGCCTCTGGGGTGATTGCATTGAGTAAATACCCAGCAGCTCAGGAAACCAAGCCAAGAAGGCACCGAGAGAAGATTTTTCTCCAGAAATACAGCCTGGTCAGGGATAGCGCCAGAAATACTTATTTTGATAAGCTTGCCTCCTGATCCAAAAGGAAACACTCTTTCTACAGGGCTGGATGACGACTGGAGGACCCAGGACCACCTGCAGATATCAAAGACCAACAGGATCCATCTTTCAGGACAGCTGTGTCCACTCCAAGACCACACTTGCCGTGGAAAACCCACCAGCCATGCCCAGGACTGACACCCCCACAGCGACTAGGGGACCTGCAGGCATGAAGACAACCCAGAAACACATCCACAGACGAGTTTTACACTATTTTTTGTTCTTTTGTTGAAAGGTCCTTCATGTTTATCATGAAGGTCTTCCCATGATGACCTCCACCACATGGCAGCTCCACTGAATACAGCTGTAGGGACCGAAGGAGCTCGTGCCAGGCCACGTCAGTGTCTGAGAAAGTCCCCTCCTGCACTGGCCAACCTCTGCTTACACCCAAGGGATTAACAACCCCTAAGTTAATCATAATGAGAACATGGGGGGAGGACTGTAATTGCAGCAACGGGGAAGCAGCATCAGCAGCTTCAGCAGAAACATCATAGCAGGATGCTTGCTATTCATGTACCTTTGACCTCAAAGATGCAAATAAAGAGCCCAAACTATTCAGCTTTGGGGAAAAAAAGAAAAGAGGTAAGGGAGAATTTGATTAATCAAGAGACTGTGTAACGCCATATACCCAGATGGTATCTCACATTAAAGGGCCTTGCAGGTGGAAGCCCATCATTGCCAGCTCTTAGATGCCTGTACGTATGATGAGGGCATCTGAGGGATCTTTATGACCCACCAGTTAAGTAGCTGAGCTTAACAAGGGACCGGAAAAGGCACTTCTGGAATAAATTATACAATATGAATGATCAAGAAAATAAACTCCGCGCCTCGCCCTGAGTTACTGCAAGCACTTGGAGACTTGAGAAGATGCAAACACTGCTAACAACCACAAAAAGCCAGGGCTTGGGGCAGGCTCTCCCCACTCCCACTAGAGTTTTCTTCGAGGCTTTTCTCTCCCAGAAAGAACGTGAAGAACCTCTGTGCTTGCTGGGGAACGCTGGTCCACGGGGACACCCTGCTGCTGGTGAGCATCCCCACATGTCTGCAATGTCCAGAAGGAGCCCAATGCCTTCCAGCACAAGGAACCGGAGATGACACCTGGCACTCAGATCCCACGTGTCCCCTCCTCCGGTGTGGGACAAGGGTCACGTACCTCCCCTAGCCGCTTTCATCTGAGGAACTGATTCCCCTTTTGTAGAAGCAAAAGGCTGAACCCATCAAATAATAACAGTTTTAAAAAAAAATCACTTCTTTGCCAGCAGCCCAGCTTTGGCTTGGTGAATTTTAAATAGTTTTGGTCAAGTCACTGCAGCCAAAACACTGGGAAGAAAATGCTGGAAAAAGTTCTTTCAGGTTTTTTTTTTTAGGGTTTGGTATTTTTAAACAAAGGATTTTTACTTTTATTTCACAGTGACGTACACTAAATTTCCACAGCTCTCCATTACGGTGTAAAATACTTAAAAACAGATTTCATTTTGGATTGAATAAAGCCTCTTTGACTTGACATGATTTTGTTTCCTGTTTTAACGAAATAAAAATACCTATTCTCATTGACCCCAGCTAAAAATCCTCTTATCCCCCACAACTATCCTTACTACCACGATTTTGCTACAGGCTAATTTGAAAAAAAAAAATGCAGTTACCATCCACTATTTGTTCTGTGGGTTGATATTTAGGAGTATTCAGAATACCTAAGGATAATTTGGGGTATCAACCCAAAGGATGCAGCAGTGCTCCAGGAGGGAAGACATAATTCACATATATATTAGAAACTCATAGGAACCTCAGCAAAATTCACATATATCACTTTTTTTTTTTTTTTTTTTAAAGAAGAGGGAAATAAGGAAAATAGGACACCTACATCCACCCAAAGAGAGGGGGAACTGCTACAGCCCCAGTTCTGCAGGCAAGGTGCAACACAAGGCACAACGCCGCTGCCAGCCCTTTCGGGCTTTATCCTCCCAGCAGTACCTCTGCTTTGGCTTGTTCCCAGCTCCTCCACGGGCTGCTCTGCCCCTGCAGAAAATATTTACTCTCCCGGGACTATCAGGCATTGCACAAGATAACACCCAGGGCTGCAGAAACCTCAGCGCAGATAAAGCCTCGCTGATGTTCAGATGATGCCTCACTGTATCCTCTCCCGCTCCCTTTCAGGTCAAACTGGATCTTGCATAGGACAAAGGTGGGGGCGGGGGGAAACCCCAAACAGGTTTTCAGGACAACGCTGCTGACTTGTTTTTCAAACCCTCTTGCCACCAAGCCCCTGTGGTGCTGCTAACCTCTGCTGATCCCATCAGGTGGTTTAACCGGGAAGCTTAGCGGTAAGCCCTGTCCCTGCAAGGAGGCACCACGTTATACAGGGTTATTCCCTGCCCAAAGGGAACCGCAGAGGCTTTTTGGACTAATACCCAACTTCTTCAATTTTCATGAAGAAACTGAAATTTATAAATGGAGAGAACTCACCCCACAATGCAATGTTTTGTTGTGCGGGTTTTTTTTCCTCCTTTCTCTGGGCTTTATTTTATTGATGTTGAAGTAGCTGTTAAAACCTGTTAACATGCTGCAAATCCCTGTCTTGCTGCAAAAAGAATTTGGCACCTTTAAAAGTTAACTGGCCTATATCTGTACCCAAATAAACCCCTTATGGAAAGGAAAGGAAAAGAAAGGAAAGGAAAGGGGGCAGGTAGGGACAGCAGCATCTGCTGCAGGGAGGGCAGGACAGCAGGAGGGGTCTGGCAGAAGGAAGGAAAAAATGGGACAGGGAACAAAAAAAAAAAGTGAGATAGGGAACAACAACCACCACAAAAAAAAGATAGGGAACAAGCCTACATCCATGAGCAGGGCAGAAAGTGGCAATGCACAATTTTCACCCATTAACTTCGACAGCCAGAGGATTTCCACAGTGAAGGGGATATATGTGTACAGTCGGGGCAGGGGGAAGAGTAGGGGGTTGCAATGAAGAGCAGGGCTGCAAGTAAACACGTGCCGGGGGGCTGTCTGGGAGGTCTGGCAGGCTGGGGCCACCAAACCCAGCAGGACGGCCATGGGAGCAGGAAAGGTAGTTCACAAGTATTGCAGTATATCTGGCTACAAAACTTATTCTCTGGCTTTACCTAGCCTGAGCAAACAAATAATATTATTGAAAGACAGACGAGAAATCAAACAGCAGCTTGGAGAAATCAGGGAAGCCTCCTGAGAGCCAAGGAAACCTGCACTATCTAGGGAAGAGTGAGATTATAATAATTAGGTCAGCTGGTGATAAGCCTTCTCAGTGCACAGAGGCACATACACGCTGCTGCCTTGCTAGAAAGTGGTGATGTCCCCGAGGAGCTGAGAAACCCAACAGCGATATGCCAGAGGCATGGAAAAGACTGGTAGCAGAAAGCCTTCTCCAGCAGCAAACCACGGCAGCTGCTCACCTCAAGGTCGGAGGATTGGTAGCTGCAGCATGGGAAACTCCGATGGGATATTAGAAAATTCCTTCACTGTGAGTGTGGTTCAGCACCCAGCAGGTGACCCAAGGGGATGTGCGGTCTCCATCCTTGGGAACAGCATCAAGACTCAGCTGGACAAGGCCCTGAGCAGGCAGGTTTGACGTAGAAGCTGGCCCTGCACTGAGCAGAGGGCTGGATCAGAGCTTACTTCAATCCAGAATAACTCCAGGATCTTGCCTAGGGAGACCTTCCGTTAGGCCAGACTTCTAGGACAAAGCCACCAGGTCTCACCTCCAGCTTAATCAAAACCAGAAGAAACTTCTTCCCAGCAGCAAGCGGCCTGGAAGTCCAGGCTGACCTTTAGGAGAGGTAACAGAGGTTGACGTGAAGTTCAAATAGGCAACAATCACTCACAGCAAGCAAAGCGTTCTGCTCCAGGAGGCAGAGGATGGTCCCATGCAGCAAGTGCTGTACAGGGTATGTACGACTTCTCCCTAAAAATGGGAGCTGGAGGCTTTCTATTACCCACCTCTTCCTTCCTGGATGGTTTGACATCAGCTCTGCCCATCCTGGCAGCCTCCGGGCTCAAGGACTCGAAAAAGCCCCAGCTACAGCCCCAGACCGAGCTCACATCCAGATGTTTGACACCAGACCAAGCAAACAGGAAAGGGAGACCAAAAAGGAGAATATGCTCACTGCCCTGACCCCCCTTCTCTCTTCGCTCCCCATCTGTACCACGCAAGAGCCATCATCTGTCTCCAATCTGGCCATCCAACACGGGGGCCCAACCTCCAGTGCAGAAGACAGAAACCAGTCACCTATTCCTTGGGCTTTAGGGTCTCCCTCCAGATGGTAACTTGAAACAAACCCCCACCTTCCAAAAGCCACTTGCTTTTGCTAACAGTGGAGGCAGATATGCCTTCACTGGTCTCTCCAAAATTTCTTCTAAGCTGCTTCTTTGTGAACACCTCACCAATATTCCCGCTTGCCCCTACAACCCCCATCAGCTCCCTGGACAGCAACCCACACACCAGCCACCAGTATGAGACGCTCTTGTGAAGTGTCACGCTTTCAGACCACACATCTGTCCCTCCAGCAAGCTGTGCTGATACCAGCAAGCTTTTCCCACCAGCCAACCGCCGAGTAGTCCACCGATACATGAAGTCCTTCAGGACATAAGTACTTCACTGATCGATCGATACCAGTTAAACCCAGTCTTCACAAGAGAAGAGCATTCTGCAGACTCAACTGTCCTGTGCATGAAGTTCCTGCAGTCACTAGAGCTTGCTAGCCAAAAACCAGCAGCCCCCTCTTAAATATACACAAATATTTTTCTCTACTCCTAGGTCATGCAGAAGACCTCATGTACAACGTTTGTGTTCAGCCAGCAAACTCCTCTCATTAGCTTCTCGACCGATGCTCTCACTTGGTTATGTACTCTGACCTCCCTCCAGCACATTAGAAGACAGAGGCCACAGCTTCTCACGTACTTCGAATCAAAGTTTGCCACTTTTTTGTTAGAATAATTAACTAATCAAACCCATCACTTCCAAGCTGACATTACTCCTAATGCTTTAATCAATACACAGAGCTGCTCAGAAGAGAGCTAATATGGCCTGAGTTGAGCATAGGTGCTGTGAGGACAATGTTTTTCGTTCATGTCACAGGGTGACATGGAAGAAACCCAAGAAGAGAGAAGCTGGAAGCACACAACGGACATGTCTATTGTAATAAAGTGGATAAACAGCCAAGAGTGAAGGAAAAAACTTTTTGTTTGAGGCTGTGGAAAGAAGAAGAGGAAGACTTTACTGGCTGACATTTCCCGTCGAGCTCAGTGTAATGCTTGTAGACAAGTGGAAGAGGTGGGAAGCATTAAGGGATGGAGGGGAGGACTCACCAACAGATCCACCTCTTGACATCCACTTGGATGGATCTGAGCGTCACACCACCGGACGCTTTACAACCACCACGCAGGTTAACCAACGGCCTCTGACAGGTTCACAATTTGGTTTGATTTCTTAAAGGAAAAAAAGATGAACACAAACAAGCAAAACCCAACTTGGGTTACTGAAGCATTTCTAGGTGATGACCAGCTTCAGACATCCCAGCACACCCGACCACCTCCACGCAAATATTCACCTCAGCTGCTAAATTTCCACAACTCCTCAATTACAAGTTTTTTCACAACTTCAGCCACCACCTTACCATGAAGCAAGTTTAAAGCATTTCCCATAAAACTTGACATTATCACCTGTAGTGTCTCACAGCAGCCAGGACTGGCCAGAAAAGGCGACATGATGCCCCCAGACACCCATGCTCCCCCCGCTGCAACAGGTTGGCCCAAGGCAAGGGCCAAGAGACTCAAGGAAGGAGAAGTGTGATCTGACATGGGTATTACAAGAAAAATAGGCTTCGTTTTCTGGGGTTTCTTGTAAAAGCATGTGGAAATTCTCAGAGTTTACATTTACTTACTAGAGACAGCTTAACCACCAGCATCCCCATCAGCGTACCACCATATTTGTTGACTACCAGACCAAAGAGATGGCTTGCTTGCAAAGTGCCTCCTTCATCTTTCTAGCCAGACTCTTTCCTTGTGTATTTATGTTGGCAGTGCCCGGAGAGAGCCTCCTCCACACACTTTCCATGGCAAACAGCTCCTGAAGAAGGTAAGTAACGGGAGCAGCAGGTGAAACCTGCCTCCTGCAAGGTTACCACACCTCCAGAAACATCTGGCTCAACTGGACAGGTCTAAATCAACAGAGATCCCAATAAAGATCAGATGTAACTTGTGGGTCCTGGGCTCTGTGCTCCTTACCCCGAGATGCTGGGCTAGTCAAGGCCCTGTTTTGGGGCACTCAACAAGATACCCTTGCTACCAGCAAACCACATTTGCTCTGCAGTATGACGACTCCCAGGCAGCCCCTACGTAGTTGGAGGTACCTTAGAGGTGCTCCAGCCACACTGCAGAAGCTTGGTCCGGCCCTGCTGAGCAAACACAGTATTACCAAGCTATTAAAAGCCCTGCTGGCACCGATCCCATGACATGAGACCACCACCCACCGTGCCAAAAGGCCTTGCTTTTCAGTTCCTGTCAAGCACCTGGCACAACAGGGTCATGACAAAGGTCCACATCAACAGCTACACTCCTTGGTGCCAAATCAGGTGTTAACATACACAAAAAAAAGCTCGAATCTTGTGACCACCAGAGAAGTCCTTGCTCACAGCACATGAGCTTCAATAAGGGCATGTCTGGAGTTACCGATGTTCTACCAAAGGCTTGTGGAACCCTAAAACTCACCACTCGCCGAAATTCAGCCACGTCAAAGTGGGATCAAACTCCGCTGCATGCACCATGCAGAGGTGAGGATTTGTTATGAAGCACCGGTAGCCTTATTACCATAAGCTACTGGAGAAACACTGCCCAACCTCCCACAACACATGCTCACACGACACTGCTCCCATCCAAAGGCAACCCAGGAGCTGAGAGACCACCCAGGAGAGCCGACCGCCACCAAAAGCACAGGACTTCTGCTGTGGAGGTAAGTTCTCCTCAGCGAGGATCCCATCACGTACAGCCTCGCAAGGATCCCCCATCACATACAAATTATTACTCCTGAGAGCAATAATTTGAGAGAAAATAAAATTTGAAAGAATAATTTGAGACAAAGATCATTCCTACTCCAACAACTTTATAAAACAAAGGAATAAGTGGTGCATGTTGGAATTTCCTGAGCAGATCAAAACTGCTTTCAGGGTTTGAGTGTCTGGGTTTTGGAGGGGGAGAGGAAGGGTTCTGGGGGGCTTGGGAGTTTCTTCTTTTTATTTTCCCTTCTCCCCTTTAGAAAGAAGCAGAGTTTGCAGCCAGCTGTGCTGGCTTCCAGAAGAAGAGAACAATTAACCTGGAAGTAATGCACTTGTTTTTAGTATAGTACATGGCACGTCAAATGCCTGGCATCACTCAGAGTGGCAGACGATTAGTGACTCCCTCGCTGAGCAGCAGCGTCTGAAAGCCCTGCGGAGAGCAAGCGACGCTTCCTCCCTGGTATTTAGCAACCAGTTCAGCTCTGCCGTGAAAGGCAATCTGGCAGCAGTCCTGCACGGAGTGAGCATCACCATCCATCCATCATCCATGCTGACCTCTCCCATCAGTGCCCAGGCGAGCATGGCATCCTTCAGCAGTGCCAGCAGCACGACCCGAGTCATCTTCATTCTCCTCTCCCTGGTGAGTCTGTGCCATCAAATTTCATCAATTTTTTTATAGTATGACTAGGCTAGCCCCCAAAATTTCATTTGGTTGGACTTGCCTGCCTCTCTGCAGACACCCATGCTCGTGGATGGGGAGCAGAGCAGGAGACCTGGAGCTGCTGCAGGTCTGGCAGCGTGTCCTCCTCGCTGTGTTACTATCCTCCTGGCACAGGGAAAGCTCCTGCCAATGGCTCGTCCTCCCCCACCGTGCCCTTCCCCACCAAAATGTGTGGTGAGGAGGCAGACACGCTCCCGCTGAGTGAAGCAAGTGTAACCAGAGGTGCTCAAGGAGAACATTGGCAAAGCCAGCAAGGGATGACTGTGCAAACCAGAGCAGGGAAAGGCTGAGTCACTTCCTCCCCCAGAGCCCTAAATAGAGAAGAGCGTAAGGAAAATCATTCTGCAAGCTGACAAAAAAGGA
Source organism: Morus bassanus (assembly GCA_031468815.1). Classification (NCBI taxonomy): domain Eukaryota; kingdom Metazoa; phylum Chordata; class Aves; order Suliformes; family Sulidae; genus Morus; species Morus bassanus. Next base: position 84,183,784 of record CM062600.1, on the reverse strand, counting down.
AGAGAATCCCCGGTTTAAAAAAAAAAAAAAAAAATCAAAGTGCATATAGTGACGGCAGAAGGGGGAGGGACAGAAAAGGCAGCCTCGTGCTGCAGCTGTAATGGGAAAGGCTGTCAGGAGCAGAGAGGGACAGAGCATCATCCCCAGCTCCTTTGGGAACTGGGGGTTCACTAATCACTTTTAGCAGCAGCTCCAGCTCCAAGGCAAGTTCACAGACCACCGATGGTGCCGAAAAGCCACCGCGCTGCTGCCTCGTCTCCTCCAGGCGACGCTGCCAGCCGCGACCTCGGTCTCGATGGAAAACGGCAGCAAGCCTGGGCAGAGCCTGGCCAAGCTTTTGGGGACAGATTTTATCCACTCCGCAGTGTGCAAATGCTCTACGTGAGCTCCTAGGTGGCAGCACATGAAATGCCACTATTAGAAGCAGTAACAGTAAAATACCCGATTATCCATCCCAGCAGGTACGCAGCGAGGCTAAGCTCAAGGCTGGAAAACCCTTTTGAATGGTGGGATACCAGTACAGGCAGGGGACTCTGGAGAGAAATCAGCCACCAGCTTCTCACTGCAAGCTTGGTGGTCAAGTACAAGCACAAAGTCCTGTGAGAACAGCATGGCAGCATAGAATAGAATAGTTTGGGTTGGAAGGGACCTTTAAAGATCATCTTGCATCATCCCATCACACCCTCCCTGGCAGCATCCCTACAGCCAGCTCTTCCTTCCCCGCATTCAAGACATTTTGGGTTATTTCCTTAAAGAAAATTTAGTGAATTACTAAAGCCTCGTCTGAGTTAATCAACCCACTTGCACCCAGACAGATAATATATAAGCTCATGATTGCTGCAGCCTCTCCTTGTAGGCAAGAAGAAATTTGGATTTCCCTCTTCCACTTTCTTTCTTACAGCCTGTAAGTTCTTATCTTCGAGACCTGTACTCTTCTATCAAATTTTGCTGAAATTAGTCCCCAGGTTAAAATAAGCTTCTGGAGGAATAGCGACTGACAGCCAGTCTGAGTGCATAAGCCTCATTTCTGTTAATTAAAAAAAAAAACAAAAAGCACAGAAATATAGAGAAGAAGGTTCAAAGTGGCCATTAGCAGTCGGTAAATAAATCTTTCACCCCATATAATGCAAATATAGTTAAAAAAAAAGCCACGCAAGTATCTTTTCTTGGAGCTGATTCCGAGAAAGACAATATGTGCTCCGCAGATGCTCCAAAACCCAGGAAGGAGGGAGAGGGACCAGCACCCTGGGGTGAATCTTTGCATTAAAAGCATCTGGGCAGGGAGGGATGCTGAGGCTCTGCCGACAACCAAGCGCTCCACAGGGCTATGGTGTACTGCCCACCACCGATGCGGCTCCGAGCATCCGCAGAGGCAGGAGAAAACGGCCCGCTGCCCGCGCCAGGCCGGCACGGGGATAGACAGAGCAGGGATGCAGGAAGGGATAGAAAACTCGCTGTTCACTAGAAGAGCTTTCCAGAAGCGAGCGTTTCATTTCAGAGCTGCTGTTGGATGCGAGAAACTGCTGGTCCAAAAACTAGGGGAAAAAGCTGTCAGAGAAAGTCATCCATCACCTCGTTGCAGCTGATCCCCTGCAGCTCTTCAGCCTCTTCATCCACATCCACGGCCCCCTCTTCCTCTAGAGGCAACCGTAGCCATCGTGGTGAGACCCCACAGCCCCTGAAAATTCCGCCTAACTCATCTACTAGCTTGCAATGATGAAATATGCATATGGCAAGAAAAATAAAGAAACCATTTCCAAAAGCACCCCGAGCCTCCACGTCCTGCTGCGAAGCCTCCAGCTGCAAAAATTATTGCTGCAATTTTTAGGATTGCCAGCCCAGCTTCCAGAGCTGGAGAAAAATGTAATCAAAGATGCCTCCAAGCCAATCGCCTGGCTGGGAAGAGGCATTTCTTGGATCACTGATATACCCTGATCTAAGGGAATATGGCTCCCGTGGGTGCAGGCATCCACCCCTGTCTCTTCTCACCATGCAAAGCAAACACCACCTTAAACATAAAACACTTCTCTGTTATTAAACTCCAGCTGACAACCACAGCACAACCACAACCCTTCCTGCTTTCTTTTCCTCTCTTGCCCAGACACACAAGATGGTACTTTTTGACGACATGTTATTAAAATCCCCCTTGGCTTTGTTGCAGCCGGACACGGCGCCCAAGAGCCCTCCAGCCCAGGGGGTTTGCTTTTGGCTGGGTGATGCAGGGAGATGCCAGCACCTAAAAGCAAAACAGCATTTGCAGACCACTGCTTCAGGCTGGCTTGGTTGGACCTAGACTACACCATAGTCCTGCTGGCAACTGGAGCACAGACTTCTCTGCAGGACAAAAAAGTCCTTTCAAGTTCACCCCACGATTATTCCTGCAAGATCACCCATTAGCAAGCACTAAGATATGTTTTTGCAGACCTGAACACCCTTCAAAGCCACCTGCAGGAGCTGGTGGCCCCAAAACGACATCTCCACGGATGACGTAGCAGAAAGAGCAGCTTGCAGCCACGGCCACGGGTGAGCCCAGCTCTGCAAAGCAGCTGCCCCAGCCCTGATTTCGCCCAAGGTTTTGCCACCCGCAACCGACTTCATGCCGGTTGGCAAAGCTTTGGCTTCACAACCTAGATGCTCAATGCTCATGACGGCCAAGACACCTGAAACATCTGCAGTGCATTTCTGTTCTAGCTCGAAAGCATGCTTGCATAGACAGACTTGCGAGATTCAATCAAACAATGCCAAACACTTGGGATCCTACGTACTTATTTGCAGAAGACCTTCTCAATGCCAGCCCGGGGACAGACTGGGTGCCATCCCTGCCACTTGGCACGATACGGCTGGTTGCAGAGACCCAGAGTGCTGCGGCGAGCCGCGCTGCAGCCTCCCCTGCCACCCTTCCCATGCCAACCCAGCCGCTCGCCTCCCGTGCCAGCTATCACCCAACACAACCGGCAGCAGAGGGACAGCGACAGCTTGGTTGTGAACACCAGCTTCTCCCAAGCTTCTCCCAAGGTCCCAGTGAACGCAAGCCAAGCAACATGGTTCCTCCAGGTTTTCACAAGTTCAAAAGCGTTTTTCAGATTTAATTACGAACCCCGGGTTCCCCGTTGCAGGTGGCTGGGGAAGCTGGTGGCAGCTGTGTGTCTCCCTGGAGCTTCTGCTTCGGCGCAGGGCAGGCTCCAGCGGTGGTGAAGCCTTCCTGGGGCGGCGCAGGCTGCACAAACCAGTCCCAGTGAGCCGGGCCAGCTCCAGAGGGAGGGGGAAGGTTGGTTGGTTTTTTTTGCATTAAGGCCAATTAAAATCACTGGTGAGAAACAAGAAGCTTGTGAGCACCCACGTACATCCTCAGATTACCCGGACATCACATGGCACCAAGGGATGGGGCACACCACACAGCCACCCACCTCCCAGGGACATCCCCACCACGGACACATCATCCCACCCGTAACCCTTTCCGTCCTGCCACCTGGGAGATGCAGATTACTTCCATCACCACCCAGCGGCGTGCTGGATGCAACCACGCTGGGGAAGAAGATGAAGCTGAGCTAGTGCTGGTGACCGCAGAGGAGACGCCCTCGATAAATTGCTGCACGTTATGAAATACTCCTGTGGCAGGCTCCTGGCCGACAGGCACAGCAGGATTTGGTCCTGCAGAGGTAGCAGAGGCAGAAGTTTAATTGTGTCACCACAGCTTCTCCTACCACCTAAGAAACCAGGTTTTTCTTCTCCTGTACCACGACTGCTACATGTCCAGGGGACAGGGGAGGCCAAGGGTTGTCTCTGTAGGAGAGGAGACAGGAGCAGTGGCTTTTCTGAAGCAAGCACAAGACTATTCCTACTCAACCTGTGGTCCCTAAAGCCTCAGAGGTCCATGGACTGCCTCAAAGGAGTCTCCAAAAGCTAACTTGAAACAGCAAAGATCCCAAATCCATTACAGGGACTCCATCCCCATTCCTGGCCACTGTTGGGGCACCTCTACGTTGCAGAAGACCGACAATGACGATGTGGAGTGCAGCAAGCCAAGACCAACCATGGCGCAGCCCAAGGCAGACGTGGAAGTAACAAAACCTGTCTTTTCAGCAGGAAAGTTGATGGTTAAATGCAGAAAAGCTTTGAGAACATCCCATGTCATCCCCATTTCAGTCTGAACCGAGCAGGAAACGTATTTCTCTGAGGATCACCAGCAAGGCATCTATGTAGTAAATGACTAGACACACACACACATATATATACACAAATAAATAAAAATAAATAGGCAGTCTGTCAAACAAACAGAAAATGATTGGTTAGCTACGCTAGTCCTTTATTTCAGGTGACTCAGTAATCTGCTAATTACACTCAGGTAGCAGAATTGCACCTTCTCCGAGGAGTTTCACAAGAACATTCCAAAGCATTTATGGAGATTACTTGTCCAGAAGCCTCAGTGCTTCCAGATTTTCAAGACAGGAACAGTTGTCCTTTCCCCAGCCTGATGAAGACCATGAGCTACCCCAAACAGAGCAGCAGACTGTTAACTCTGAAACTTTACAATGTCACATGTAACATAAATGTCTTCATACTTCTGCCAAACTGCCAAGAATAATGAAATCATTAACAGTATTTAATTGCTCCACATTTTAGCAGAAATAGTCAGGCAATATGCTAAATGTGCCCCAAACACCTCCTGAAATAGCTCACCCGCTGCCCCCCAGCTTCCATAGAAACCATAGGGTCTTGCTACACTTTTAGATACAGCTCCTCACAAATACACAGGACCCCAAAGACTCCCTTGAGCAGCAAGAACCTGAAATTAAATAAGGTTCAGGAGGGTTTTCTTGCCACCGTGCAGACCTGCAGACAAAAACTTAACCAGCGATATAACTACCACAATTTCACACCTCACCTGCTGGGAAAAGACCAAGCAGCGGCAAGGGCAGCTGCAAGGAGAAACAGGAGAGAGACGCCCAAAATGAGAAGGAAGGGGAGAGTCAGAGTAGGAAAATTGATCCTCACCAGGAGACCACGGCAGAGTGAACACAATGGAGCGCTTCACCCCAAAGTAAGGACGCTCAGCAAAAAAAGAGCGTTTTTCTCTTCTGAGACAGAGCGAGTGCTGAAGGAGGGACATCTGGAGATAAAGCTCAGCACCTCGTCATCTTCCTTTCCACAGTTTGCATCAAGGGCTAACAACTATGAAGGATTTTTTCATGCTTTGCACGTTATTTTTCACAGTGCTCAGGAACCCTCCGTAGACTGTTCCCATCCCATTTGTGCATGAGGCTGACTCAGCTACAGGAACGAAGGTGTCAAAGCCAGCCAAGCCCCTCAGGTAGCTCACTTCTCTCCCACATCCCCCTGCAAAGGCAGAACTCATGTTCAATTCATCTCCACAAACGGTTTCTCCGGTCTCCCATTAGCTGGGGAGCTCCTGGGTGCTGGGCTTTACCTTCCAGCTCACCTGAGACACGTCGCACTCCCACGTCACCTTCACCATCCAACCGCTGCTCCTCTGCTTTCCTTTAAAAGCAACCTGAGATCTTATAAATGATAAAAAAAATACTTCCTAAAAGCTGGACAAGTCCCACAACACTTTAACCACGACACCTTATATTCGCAGAGCCCTCCAGTGCGGCACCCACATGGCGAGGACGACTCGGACAGAGCTCAGAGGGAAAGAGCTTTACATACAAGCACAGCCTGAGCTTCCCAAAACAGACACCGCTCATCTCTCTGCCAAAGATAATACACTTAACGCAGGGAAACCACAGCCTACAAATTTTACTCAAGGCTCGAGGGAATAAAATCCAGTGCAAGGTTTTGCTCTTGGACCTCAGGGTCAGCAAGGTCAGAGCAAAGCCTTTACGGTCCTTACAGGGAAAAATGATGTGGATTGACGCAATTTATTGGGTTTTTTTCCACTCACTGGAGACAAAGCGTGAATATTTGCTTGTCAGGGTCACATAAGCCATAAGTGGAGAGGGATGCTTCCCTCTCCATCCCACACGGCACAGCCCTGCCAGCATGTGGATGCTCAGAGGATGGTCCACCACCAAAAAGCCTTCTTAGATTTTGGAGAGGAGGGACTATTAAATCATCTGGTCTTATTTTAGTATCTTTGGGTTGAGAGAAACAACCTGGAAACTCAGTGTATCTTCTGCTTCCCCCCACCTCTTTCGTTTCTGTTAACAAGGCTATGACTTGAAGCTTCATCCTATACCTGCCCGAGTGGTGGCGGAAGAGTAGCGTGGATTACTGGAGCGGGAGTGAAGGCAGCACAGATGGACATGTGGAAACAGCCTATCTCAGAGGAGCGATCAGGCCTCCAGAGAGGCCCAGGGCACTCCAGCCCTCCTTGTCGTGCTGGGAAACAGCACCTGCCCCCTTCCAGTCTAACGGGATTGCTACTTCATCCAGCGTGGGGTCTCACCAGTGCGGGTCTCACCCCTTTCAGAGGAGCCTGACACAGGGAACAGCCCCGGGAGATGAATCTTAGTCTCATTTTACAGAAAAACAACTCCAAGGACCGAGTTTTGAGGCACTGGGAGGCCAGGGACACCCAGCAACTGTGCCTCCAGACATACAGCATTGCTGGGGGCAGCTGTGGCAAAAGAATGTCCCGCGACTGCCGGCTGCTCCGCTGCCACTAGCATCTGTTGTCCCCTACTGTCACCCACGGTCCCCGAGACCACGTGCAGCCAGAGTGACTCTGCAGGAAAACGATAATCATAAAATAACAACAAAATTTAGTCCCCGGTGAGTCCTCGCTTGCTACACCCAAACCCAACCCTGCGTCAAGGGCGGGGAAAGCACCTCGCAGGAGGTGGGAGATGCTCCCACCCCTGGACCCCGCAGCGGCGGCCATCCCACCCGGGGACGCCCCCCCTGTAAAGATGCTCTGGGTTAAACCAGGCGGTACCTTTGTGCCTGCACACGCTGCCACCGCTCTCACCCTCTGCTGTGCACGAACCGCCGCCAGCTTTGCTGCAACGGGGGTAACGATGAACGGCGCTAATTGCTCCAAGGACCACCGGCCGAGCGCTTGCATCCGATGGGTTTCCCTCTCCTTTTTGTCCGCGGGGGGCTCCTCGGAGGAGACGGAGGGAGAGGCCAGACCTGCCCTTCGTCAGGCACCCGCTAACGAAGCGGTCTGGGAAGGTTCCAGAGGCCGGGAGCCGTACCCGAACCCGGCCCCGGACCATCCGTCGCCCCCGTTACCGCCCTTCCCGCCGCTCGCCTTCGCGAGGAGAGGGAAATATCAAGGGCGGGGGGCGACGGCGCTCAACGTCCACACACAAATCGTCAGGGAAAGGAAGGGGGGGAAAAAAAAAAATATCACACGAGGGACGAGGCCGCTCGTGCGAGGCGGTTGCCGAAACCAGCCGGGAGGGCCAAATCCCCGTCAGGGTTTCGTGTGGAAGATTAAAACCCAACGCCACGGGCGGCCCAGTCAAGCACGCTGTTTGCAACCCGGAGCGCAGCCACGCGCGGGGGTTTTGGGGATTTTTATTATTATTTATTATTATTTCTGAGGGAGACAAAAGGCGGGACGTGCACACACACACCCCCACCGCCCCTTCTCCCCCCTCCCGCCGCCGCACCGGCTGCTGTGTCATGGCCCCCCCCCCCCGCCCCGGCCTTACCGTGCCGCGGTGCCGGGCGGTGTCAGACCCCCGCCGGGAGGCTCATGGGCGCCGCGCTGAGGTGAGGGGGACGAGGGAATTTGGGGAGGGTGTGCGTGTGTGTGTGTGGGGGGGGGGGGGGGAACAGGGAAGGGACGGGGCGGGGAAGGGGGGGGGGGGAGGCCCGAGGGGCGCCGCCCGCCCGGGACGAGAGCGCCGGCTCCGGCTCCGGCTCCGGCGGAGGGACGCGCCGGGGCGGCCGGAGAGTGACGCGCCCGCCCCGCCCGGCCCCCGCCGTTGCCGCCTCCGCCGCCGGCCCTGCCGGGAGATGTAGTCCGCGCCCCGCCGCCCGGCCTGCCCGCCCGAGGAGGGTCCCCAAAACACCCCGGGGGGTCCTTTGCGACCCCCCCCCCCCCCGTCCCCCGCCCCGTCGAGCCCACCCAGCCCGCCGGGAGCGGCTCTTGGAAGCGTCCGGATTTCAGACCAGCTTTGATGTTGTCGTTTAATCACTGTAATTCTCATTTTCCCACCTCCGCGCCATCTCCCTGGCCAGCCAGGCTGCATCCTTCGGGATTTAGCCCGAAAAACGCATCCTCTCCCCGTCCCTCCTTCTCCACGGTCAGCGGCATCCATCCAGGCTTCCAGGAGGTGGGTTTTAAGCTGAGCTTCAGAGAAGGAAACTGCAAATGTTTCCATATAAATCAAGTGTTTCCATATGAATCAAGCGTTTCCATATAAATACGCAAACCACTGAGTCGAGAAACGTACAAAAAACAGAATTTAAACACCTTTTAAACACCCCTCTAGCCAGCTGGATCCATTTAGCCCCTTCAAACCTGCTCAAAGCCGCTTGGAAATGTTCCCGTAAGCGATTTAAATCACCTTCTCCCTGCCCCATCAGGCTCTCAGAAACACCAACCCGCCCGATCATTCCTCTTTCCTTGTTGTTTGGGTTATATTCAAGAGGTAACTTATTTTCTAGCCGTGGCTTCTTTGTCGCTCTCCCTCTAGTTCTGCCGTAACATTCATCCGGATAAATGGATCATGTTAATGAACATCAACGGAAGAACCGCAGCCATAAATTAACCAGAAAAGCTGGCCTCTGAAGAAACCTTAATTCTACTTTGACGGCAAAATCGGATTCAAAAGATTTCTCTCCCTGCTGTGCTTTATTTTTGGCCGTATCATTTGCTGGGCAGGTTGCCATGACAACCTTATATTCACCGGAGGGTGGCTATAATTGGGAGAGCACATTGTTAATTTAGCTCCAGATATTATTTTTTTTATTTTATTTTGTCGTATTTTAAGCAAGGGGAACTGCCTGGATTTTCATATTTTTATCTATGATCATACTACAGTTTAATTATTAATCCCGGCGCCAATAGCATCGCTCCAGTGAAGGCCGAGCTGCCGTGCAGAGCTCACCGGGGCAGACAACGGCTCTGCCCGCATCCCGTTTCCCCAGCTCATCTCCTCCTGCAGCCCCCCCGCATCCCCCCCAGCTCCCCGAGCCCCTAAAGCCGAGATCCCCAAGGACCAGGATTTCCGAGGGATGCTCCTGGTGTTTGAGAGCAGGGTTGAGGGGGAAAAAAAGGTAGGATCCGCTCTCGCATTAATGAGCATTTTTTGAAATGTCAGTGCGGTTGGGATTGTCAACTTCAACCTGGTAACAGTTCATCCCAGCTACTTATGAATAGCAAATCTCCCTCTTTGGAGAACGCCGGCCCGCAGAATGATATTAGCGGTGTGAACACGCTGGCACATGTAAAGTCCTGCGCCTGGGTGGGCACATCAGGTCCTGGCTCCGCGTGGTGGGACCTCTCCGAGCATCCCGCTCCTGCCCCAGCCTGCTCGAGGCACCCCTGACCTGGTGACATTGCAAAATGCCACCAGGCGCTCGCCTCCATCCTTGCTGGAAGGAGGAGGGTGGCAGAGCTGGGGACTGGGTCCTCTGGTTCAGGAGCCCAGGTGGGTGCTGGATCAGGGCGCACAACTTCCAGCCTGAGATTTTGGCGGGGGCGGGGGAGAATGACCCTTCCCGCAGAGCGTGGTGTCTGCGGGAGCGTGGGAGGGAGCTGGATTCATTCCTCTAGTAGGTGGGGAGGAATTTGGACCGGGATGACAGCAAGGTGACTAAAGGAAAACCCAGGGAACGTGGCACGTGGGATGGGTGCCGTGAGCTATGGATGGAGCAGGGTACACCACCTGTGCCGGGCAGCATCACCCTGGGACTCGGAAAAGGTGCCATCTCTGCCATCTCACTCCCATCCACGCATGGGTTTGAAGCTCCACAGCCATGCCGGTCGTGGCATTCGTTATTAACCTGTCCCAGCAGGAAGAGAAAAGGTGCAGCTTTATAGTAGCCGGGGACTTTCTCCAGGAGCTGGCACAGCTCCGGGTCCAAAGAGCAAAGCGGAGCTGCTGGTCCCGTCCCCGTCCGGGTGCAACCCTGCTCCCCTCCGGCCTGGTGCCTCAGCCCCTCCGATGTGCACGCCCAGCAGCTCAGCCTCCTCCTTTTGTCCCTGCTTCTGGCTTCCTCCCGTTGGAGAGAAACTGGGAAAGGAGAGGGTTTCCACTTAAAAGAAAACAAAAAAAAAAAAAAAAAGAGAGGACTTGTGAAAAGCCAGAGATGGAGGAGGGAAGGGAAACATCCTTCTTTCAAGGAAAAGATGCTGTGGCTGCTGTTCTGGTTACCGTACACCAGGTAATAACATGCAATGACTCAGTGTTGGGGAAATTAAATTGGCTCTTTATTAAAAGCCTGTATTTAGGGAGGTAGTGAGGCACCTCTTGGAGAACTCAGGGGAGTTCTCCCATCACCGCAGCACAGGGAATTGAGGCAGGCTGCCTGGCTCCTTATGCTGCCAAGCACAGAGTCCATAAGATGCTGGGAACCATGCGGCCAGGCCCGTATCCTGCCTCAGCATCCTCCCAGGGTTGCTCCCGGGAAAGCGCCGAGCATCTCTGGGAAGACGTTAAGAGCCTCCCTCAAGCTGTCTCCCAGTTCAGTGGGAACTGGTGGATCCCTGCCAGTGGGAAATGCTCCAGCCTCAAGATTTTTGTCCCAGAAAAATAGCAAGAGACGGAAAGAGCAGCCAGGCACGCGGAGAGATTTGAGAGCACAAAGTGCAACAAAGAAGATGCTGTGCCAAACTCTGCCCTTGCCCTGGCAATACCCTTTAAAATGGCTTAGCAATGATAGGGACCTGCTGCTTCGAAGGGGAAATATAGAATATTTACAAAGTGCCTTGCTCGTAGCTGCGGCGTGCTGGTAGCTTGGCCCTCCCTCGCTAGCTTGGAGCAAATCTTGGCTTCACAGAGCATAGCTGAAGGCAAAATTCAGCGTACTGTGTTCTGCTCAAATTATACATCCCCTGTGTGGAAAGCTCAGTTATACATACAGATAGGTACTGAAAAAATAAACTAAAGAAGAAGGGAATTCCTTTCTTCTCCCCAAGAACTTCTGGCACAGGTGGGATGATGGGGATGTCTCCCAGGATGGAGACACAGTGATGCCCTCAGCAGGTTTCTAAGAAGGGACCATCAGAATGCCGCCTTGGTTATCAAGTGCTTGGATGCTCCATCAGAGACTCCTGCAGGAAAAGAAACCCTCAAAATAGTTGGGTCAACAATCTTCCTGCCAGAGTCAGAGAGATCATTATTCTGGCCGGGTTGCAGCTGAGTTGAAAGCAAATAGACCTCCTTTTAAAAAAAAAACAACAAATAATAGACCTACTGTAGAAGCAAACACTGCAGACAGACAAGGTCTTTATTCCCGTTCTGACAGAGCCTGAGCGACGGCTCTGCCCTCCTTCCTGAGCTTGGAGACGTCTGTCCATGCCTGGGGGGCCGGCGGTGTTGGATGCGGGGCTCCAGAGGTTCCTCCTCCACCCAAATCTTATGCGGTGAGATAGCCTGGCTGCAGATCTAGAGAGAAACTGAGGTGACTGGACATGAATGTGGCCAGCCAGGATGTTCGTGGCAAAAGAGACAGTACAAAGCTGTCAAGACTGTCTCCTATACATATATATACACACAAATCACATTTCAGAGCGGGTACCCACGGGTGAAGCAACGCTTTGCTATGGCAAGAGGAGAAGCTGGTTTTAAACGTCGAGTGTGGGGACAGGCTCCTTCCCCCACTTCTCAGTTATTTTTAGAAGGGCATTTGTATCCAGCACAGCGATCGGTGCCAAGGCTATTTTCAAGTCAAGGCTAAATTCACTGGTATTCGGCAAAGGTCTGAAACAGGATTGGTCCGGGCTGCTGGAGAGCTGGGCTTATGAAGACTGCTTTGCTGCAGGTGGGTTGAAATCCAGCTCTGATGCAGCTTTCCATACTGCAGATGAGAAGATGCCAGTCAGAACATTTCGATTTTCTCCTTGACCTCCTGTATCGCTTAAAATGATGCCCCTAATTTCCCGTATTTCACATAACTCAGCTGCATAATGGGCTACCTGGCCATAATTCATGACTTTCATCCCCTGATTTAATTCATAACTACATCTTTGGATTAAAGAGGCTTTAGAAATGCAAAGTGTGATTACCCAGGTAAGAACAAATTACCAATTTAAAGGATTGCCACTATTCCAGCCCCGAGGAAACACATGGGCATTTGCAAAGGTCAAGCTGCTGAGGAGGCTGAGCCAAGAGCTGGCAGAGGCATCGCAAGGACTTGGGCTGGGTGATGAAGGATGTCCTTCCACACCAGGCAAGGCAGATCATGTCAGCTGCCTCCTCAGGGTGACAGAAGGCATCTCCGACAAGGACATCAAGAACTCTGGGTTTGCTGGAGAACGGAGTCAAATTAGCCATTGACAAGTGCGTTCTGCAGGGGCACGGCCGGCCAGGAAATATTCCAGTAACCCAGAAATATCTCTGTCTTCCCCTGCTTGTAAATGTTTTTTTTTTTTCCCATAATCCCTTATTGTGGATATTAATTGCATCAGAGGATTCCAATGCTGCTCAGAAGGGTGCAGCAGGAGGGAAGCACTAATCGGTGGGGTGGGAGAAGCAGCAGGGGAATTTCACTGGTGTTAGGGCGAGGGGCGTGGAAAATCCAGGGCGCTGGATGGAGGATGACAGCAAGGCATTTTTCTAGCTTGACTCTCTGGGGAGACCTTATTGCAGCCTTTCAGTACTTAAAGAGGGCTTAGAAGAAAGATGGGGACAGACTTTTCAGTAGGGCCTGTGGGGTAACGGTTTTAAACCAAAAGAGGGGAGATTCAGACCAGATAGAAGGAAGAAATGTTTTACGATCAGGGTGGTGAAACCCTGTCCCAGGTTGTGCAGAGAGGTGGTCGATGCCCCATCCCTGGAAACACTCAAGGTCAGGCTGGACGGGGCTCTGAGCGACCTGATCTAGTTGGGGATGTCCCTGCTCATGGCAGGGGGGTTGGACTAGATGACCTTTAAAGGTCCCTTCCAACCCAAACCTTTCTATGATTCTATGATTATGTGACTTGGCCATTTCATCACTCAGTATTATATTCTGTACAGGCGATTTTATTGACATCATTGACTTTTAAACAAACTATAGCCCCAAAAGACTATCTGGAATGAAGTAGTAGCAAGAGGAAGAGTAAAGGATGGTTTTGGAGGAAAGCCATGCTTTAGGCAAGCTGGAGATCTAGCACTCTGGTCCTGAGAATACTTTTCATTAGAAACAAGGCTGAAGAGAGAAGGCTGGGCACCAGAGCGAGCTGTGATGGCTGTACCATACGAGCTGGCTCTACCAGAGCCAGGGCAGGTACCGCCGTGGGGCTGTCAGCCCAACCCTTGGCTGGAGAGGTGTGGAAGGCAGCATGACTCAATGGGCTTGGATGTCCTGGGCTCTGCCACTGGTGATGATAGTTAAAATCTTCAGTTCTCGGCCTCAGTTTTCCTCCACTGAAATGGGAGAAAAACTCTTTTACTTACTTACTTACGCTCTACTTACCCTGTTGGTAAAGTACTTTGTGAGTCAGCTTTCACCAGATGTAAATCACCACCAGTGTTTGTAGAGCTGCCAGCAGCCCCGGGTTAGCAAGGACTGAGAAGGACTCCGAACATCTGTCTCTGGTCCTCAGGACAAAGTCCTAGGAGAAAATCTTCCTCTTTGGGAAAATGAGAAATGTCTCAGGGTGTTACAGTCTTGTGCCTCATCTCCTTCAGGGTGGTGGCAGCTTCCTTGCCTGACCTTGGGTTACTCCAGGATCCGGTGGGGAAGAACACAGAGCCCACCAAGGAGGCTTTCAACACATGCCTACTCAAACCAGCAGCCCAGCTTCTTGCTTCTCCTGCTCCTGGGAGGCCACATCCTCTGCAGTCACCTTCCTGCACCCTCTGTCATCTCCCACGCATCTTCTAATGGTGCTTTTCCTGGCCCTGACTCACCTGCTGGTATGGAGATCCTCCCTTTCCCCCAAAATCCTCTCTCATTGCCACCTACCAGCAGAGCCACGACAAACAGGAAAGAAGGTTGGCAGCAAACAGCACTCCAACACCGTTTAAGATGGGAACATGCTTGGCTGAGCTTGGAAAATAAGTATATTTTTGTCAAATAAGTACTGTTCGTATATTATGTGCAAGGGAGAAACCATCAGGGTTGCTCAGACTCTGTTCCTTCCAGGGAAAGGACTTACACACCTACCTCCACCAAGGGGATGTGATATCTCAGAGCATCTGAGTCTTTCATCCTCTTTTTCCCCACTGGGCATCTCCACACTATGAAATGATAGTCCTTAACCACATAATAAAACCCTACTCTGGACAAGGCAACTTGCGGTTTCCACATGCCAGCAGGTTAGGCTGAGCAATGACAAGAGCGCAGGATTTATCCTCGGCCTGCTAATAAAATAAACAAGCTTATCTTCATGCAGGCCTTGCTTCTTATCACATTGCTTTGGTAAAAATACGCCTGGCTGACGTCCTCCCTTCCCTTCTCCAGCAGCTGCTGAGGGCTGGTACCCCAGTTTAGACCCCTTTGCTTTCCCAGTAAGGTGACTGGGGAGGAAAGGGAAACATTTTTATTCCCTGCTCACTGCAAAAGGTATTAGAAGAAAAGGGGTTGACACACTCCTGCTTTTGATGGGGGGGGGGAAAGAGATAACAGTATCAAACCAGAAGCACGCTGGGCGTACGGCAGGTATTTTATCATGTTGTGGCCTTCGGGAATCAGAGCAGGGCAGATTTATGTTAACCATGCCGGGACAGAAATATATACATGCTATAGATATCCTCATATATACACACAGGAGAGCACGTACACGAGATGGAAATTTGCAGCTGCCAAATAACCAACAACGTGAAGGTACCTACTGACCTGCTCAACAGAAGTTAGTTATCCCCTCTGGGATAGGCACTGGTTAAAGATTTGGCTGTTTGAGAGCAAAAGTTCTCTCTATTTGCCCCAAAATACAGTGCACAAAAT
Organism: Morus bassanus; assembly: GCA_031468815.1. Taxonomy (NCBI): domain Eukaryota; kingdom Metazoa; phylum Chordata; class Aves; order Suliformes; family Sulidae; genus Morus; species Morus bassanus. The sequence continues at coordinate 84,168,772 of CM062600.1, read as the reverse complement.
CTAAAATAACAGAAAGGGGTCCGACCGACGCTTTTCTCTCCCGTGAGCTGGAGTGTGTCCCTGCAGCTCAGGGCACCGAAGGACCAGAGGGGGTGGGGGAGCCTCCCGCCACCCCATCACCCCTGGGTGCTGCTGGCCACCCACCCCGTCCTCCGGTGGCTTAGCATCACCCTGCCATCAGGCTGTCTGGCACGTAGTAATTTGTTTTCCAAGCAGAGCAACACTGCCCAGCTAACAGCCTCCTTCCTCCCCTTAGCATCCTTCACTGCTCTCATTAGAAGTAGCTTACCTGTGACCTTTCTTTTTCCCTTGTTCTTTCCCCAAAAGCCTCCTTTGGCCCCCACGCCACGACTAACACCTAGAAGGGAAACTGAGGCATTTACAACAGCCTTTAAAAAGCAGTACCTGGAGCTCCTGGCATCTCCAGGCTGGTGGGTAGCTTTTGCCCCAGAGCCTCAGCAGTTACTAAACATATCACGCTTTAGCTAAATGAGGTTGTTTTATGTGAATCTCCTCAAACCATCCCATTGTGCTGTCTGGAGGAGACAGGAGGAGCTCTGTGCCTAGGGGATGGCTTCCAGGATGCTAGGCTGGGACTTCCCATGAAGATCCTCAGCCCATGAGGATCATCAGGAACCTTCATCTCCTGCTACCCATTCCTCATCAGTCTTCCCCCATCAGCCAAGGACAATGCATGAGCTCCAAGCACCCGATGGCAAATCCATCAACCGCAAGGCTTTCTCACCCTTGAAATTCATACCCAAGAAGGATGCAGTCATCCCTTCTCCCTTCTCCTGCCTCTCCCTCCATCACCAGCACCTCTGAGTTGCCTATTTCCTAGATTTCTGGTAAAAAAAAACCACAGCTGAAGGACCGCTGCCATAAGAGAGCTGCAAAACAAATCATATCCACGGCTGTCCTTAGGGTGTTTGGACTCACACGGTTGCTAAATACTTTATTGGGATTCCCAGCTTAGACAAAAAGCCAGGTCCTACTTACTGGGAAGGGACATGTTTCTCCAGGACACCCCTTGTGGGGGGCCATGCGTGCACGGGTGGGAGCACTGTACCCCACACCCCAGTTTGCTACAGGCTCTCAAATTGCCCATGCTTTTTCCTAAAAAATCATCCAAATGCTATAAAATAGGGACAAGCTTTTTCAGAGCTTTGGCTGTAAAATCAACTTGCTTTTCTAATACGTCACGGTGCTCTAACCCAGCTGGGGACACCCGGGCAGGGATGGTCCCACAGCACCCTGGCTTTCCCATGTACCAGGACTGGACGGTGTTCCCCAGGGACGGGACACAAGGAGATGTTTTCCTATGTTTCCTCCCTACGTTGAGTGAGGAAATTCTCTTTGTTTCAGAAGTGACAGTGAAATCTGGGAAGATGCTGAGTTCATCTCCTTAGCTTTGCTCTTATGAATAAATATTAGCAGGTCTTTGGAGCTAGACCAAGAATGAACAGGCTCAGCCCTTCAGTCAGCAGTTATTCCAGTGTCCCCTCTTCTTCTACTGCTGAAAAAAAATGTTTAATTTAACTTAATTTCTAAATTATCCTAATTAAAAAGGGCTAGCAACACAATTAAGTCCACTCCACAGAGAGAAACTGCTTTCTTGAAAGGAAAGTAATCATGAAAGACCTGCTTTTGGATCCAGATAATATAATTTCCAGCAGATAATGTTTAATTTCTATATAATAAACCCATGTTCCTCAGTTGGGCTTCGTTCACACGGGCTGAAGTGCAGACAGTTACAGCAATAGTAGACACAAACCTTGGTGAGCGTCTTTCAGGTCGTGGAGCTGAGAAACACCTTATTGATTACAAGTCCATGAAGTTTGCAAGGCACTTCTAGCCATTTGGAGAAGTAGAGTATTGCAAAGCCAAGCACCTCAAAACCCTCATCATCTTCTGGAAAACCATGAGATTTGGGGTTCTCGAACAGAACAGTTCAGTTGGAAGGAACCTACAACGATCATCTTGTCCAACTTCTCTCCTGCCCAAGTTCTGAGGATTTATGGGGCACTTGGCAATCGCACCGGGTAAAAGCCTTTTTTGATGATATATTTGATCCATTTCCAGATTCTAGCAAGTTGTTGGAAAAGGCATCGTGTGTTGCCAGAGTCACGCTACAAATCACAGGAGAGCAAGGTGACGGGAAATTATTTTCTCCAGTTTTAAAGGAAAAAAAAAAAAGCCTGATTGCCTCTCCCAAGTGACGTATTCTCCTAGGAGGGACTGGACTTCAGAAAGGGCTGAAGTTTGCTACAAAGATAGCCCTGAATAAATGTCCTTCTATTTGTTCTCTCCAGGACACAGCCATTATAATTGACGAGAAATGATCAAGAAATACAGGGATGCATGGCAGGACATGAAAGATGGGCAAATTTAGTTGCAAGCAAAGGTAATTAAGGGTGTGGGACCTGGGGCTGCGGTGGATTCCTCATCAGCTGGAGTCTTTAATCAAAGTTGTTTCTTTTTTTGTGTGTGTATTTAATAGAGGCTTCTAAAATAGCGTGCGAGGGCTTAAACAAAACAGTGGACATTGTACGGGGATTACTGGGTGCAGTCGTTTGGGCTGCGTAAGAGAGGTCATCAGAGGAGACCGTCCCTCCTGGCCTTGAGCTCAGCAAGTCTATTCCTGCTCACCTTGGGAAATATCTACATGAAGGCATTGCCTCGGAAATCCCGGGTAAATTATTTGGGTGTGCTCAGACACAAAGGGAATTGTCAAACCTTGTGGCATCCCTGGCTGTGACGGGGCTGTGACCACTCTGTGAGGGCACTGGCCAACCGAGGGCACCGGGGAGAAAACGCGTGAAGGAAAATAACCCTACCTGGAGAGACAAGAGGTTTGGTTTTTAATAGATTTGGGTGATATGAATTAAACGGGCTCTTTGCAAAGGATTTTCCATCAACCAGACCTCAGGCACTTGGAGTACCAACATCCCTCACAGTGCTGCAAGCCTGAAGATCAGATAACATATCTGATGGCCCCAAGTAGCTAAGATCCTTCCAACGTATATAAGGAGGTTTCTGTTTACCATCCTCAGCATTAAATTATTGTTTGTGCATGCCTTTGCCTTCTGCTGCCTGGCTCCTGTGGGGGTCAGAGGGTTTGGCGGAAGTGTTGATAAACCACATCCACATAATACATGGGAACATAGTCTTCTCCATAATAACGGGAATATATAATTCCCCGTAACATATGGGAATTGTGGGAAGACATCTCAGAGCAGCAAAGGTCCTTTGTGTCACTGGGGGCACAATACCGAGGAGCTCCTCCTTGGTCCCACTGCACTCCTTATCTAGCTCCACGTCAAGCACGTGTCCTCTAGGGCCACAGCCCCATCTTTCCCCATCCCCTTCCCCCCTCTTAACACCAGAATCTATTTGAGACAAGAGCAGGGACTCAGCTGCCTCTCCTGCCCCAGCAGCACCACATCCAACACCGCATCCAGCTTTGAATGCTGGCACAGGCAAAGCAGGCATCAGCCTTTGAAGCCGCTGCCCTGGGCTCCTGTTGCAGTTCATGGCAGGTGAAAGGTGGCAGCAAAGTTTACATGAAGCATCGTCAAACAGAGCTGGGTTTCTGCCTCTGAGCCATCGGGGCAGCAGCTGATATTTTGTTGGCTTTCTAGCTAGGTTTCGTGCAATAGTTGATCACACAGAGAACAAATTACAGGAATGCTCACAACCACGGTGAGAATAGGTTCTCACTACTGTGACCCTGATATACCAGTAGCCTCCTCTTCCCAGCTCTTTTCCCACATCTGAGCCTTTGCCGACGGCAGCCAAGCCCCACAGCAACCTGAGTCAGGTCCTGAACAAGCATCGAGAGGAGAGGAGTTGTCTTGCTCCCCTGTGGCTGTAGCGCACAGCTTGTTCCAGCCTTGGACGTTTACAGCTCATGAGATGGAGGTGTTTGCTGACATGGATTAGTCCCGTTCACCGTCTGACCTGAGGACACCCAGGCAGAAAATCTTGCTGCATTCACCCGGGTGTTCAAAAAACTAACCTGGAGCCACATTTCTCCATGAACGCTTCTGAAGCTCACAATTTATTACACCATTTCTCTTAGACCATTAGACTGTATCTTTTAGAGACCCTCAGCATCCCCATGTGACAGACGTGGAGTGACATACAGTACCGCATCCCTGCCTGGTAACCTTTTCTCACACAGATGTTGTTCCCATCACTCCCATACCCATCCTCTGTCCGACTGAAGTCACCAGCGGCAATGAAGTGCAGAGTGGACATGAGGACAGTTTTCTTTTGGATTTGGGAGGGCAGGAAGATAAACCTCATTTGGGGAAAAAAAAGAGGGTTTGTTTTGTATTGTTTTGCAGGCAAGTCAGCAAAACAAATAGAAAGGGCGCTACTTAAGTGCCCAAACACAGGTGGTTTATGCCAGCTGAGACACCCTAAGACATCTGCATGGGCACATGGGTGACACAGGACCTCCAATACCCTCCTGGACCATTGGTGGTGGAGCTGGGAGACCTCGGAGCATCCCAGGTGGATACCTGTGTTCTTGCAGCTGAATCAGCTCTAGACTACCTTGGCTCTGTAGAACAAATACAAACTGTATGACCCCAAAACAGATGTCTGGACACACCATAAACTGAGGAAACACTGGAAAGTCATGCTCAATCCACACTGAGGCATGCGCTTTCCCTCTCCACCCTCATCTATCGCAGCCCCCTGCTTTTCCTCTTGCCTCCACCACTCATCCTTTCTGCACTCAGTGATGGCGAGAGGAAAGAGGTCTCAATGTCATAGGTGCCAAACCCATTCCTGCACAACACAGCCTTGGGCAGGGCAAGAAACCCTCCTTAGGAGACGCCCAAGCTCTAATTTGGGCATCCTGGGTCCATGCCGGGGTCGGTGGAGAGAAGCAGGCTCCTCCTTCGGCAGGAACGAGCCTCTCCCTGCAGAGACCTGGGAGGTGATTAGACGCCTACGAACCTCCTCTGTTGTTTGCCTGCCACGAAGCTCCCTGCCCCTTTGACCTCATCAAGCTTTAGGATTTGAGACACACCACGTCAGCTGAATCCTTTCACATCCCGGACGCCCAGACCCCCCGACTACGTTAACAGCAGCACTATTGCGCAGTTGTTTCCAAACGCTTTACAGTCAGATCAAGCCCAAAGCCCAAGGTTTATTGTTTACCCTACCTACAAGTTAGGGGGTTAGAAAATCAGGAAAGGGAAAAAGAGAAAAAACAAGCTTCAATATTCAGGTTCCTAACACTGAGTAGCTAAAAGAGTGGGAAGAAGCGTATTTTATTTTAAGTAAGAAGTCCATGCTTCTCCATGAGTCTGTCCTTGAACTGAAGATGGGATTAAAAATGCAGTTAAATGTAGAATTAATATATCTACATGTGAGATAATATTTAATGCATATGCTAGACGTAAGAAAAAAAGATCACCGAGCAAACTGATGCCTTCAGGAGAGGTTGCCATTAACTACTACACTGAATTGAATGATCTCTTCTTTGAATGATCTTGAATGATCACATCCTTTGGGAATTCAGAACAGGCAGATCTCATGCTCAACCCTCTCAGTCTTGAGTTAAAAACAACGTCGCGCTTTCTTGCTTTTCAGCTCTCAAATTGTTTCCTCACTGAAGGCAGGACCACGTTCTCTCTGTCTGCTAAGGAAGCCACCACCATCAGACCTGGGTGCTTCAAACCCTGGCGTGGGGCTCAGCCAGCTCAGGTCCAGCCTTCTGCACCAATTCCCACAGCAAACACTCTCCGCTGTCACAACAGATACAATTTAAACCAGACAAATGGGTATTAAGCTAAATACTTAACTCTCATCTGAAATAGTTTTGTTTTAGGAAAGATCCTGGCATACTACTTAAGCCAAACTGCATCTTATATTTAAGACTCAACACATCTGTATTTACGGTGCTGTATTTCCATCTCAGTCTAGAACGTTATCCTGAAACCAGGGCGCTCCTGTTTGCTTCATCTTCATGCAATGATTAAATCCATGGCTTTGCATCAGTCTGTGCCTTGCCAACCTACTGAGACTGTTAAGAGTCATGACATTTTTTCAACCTGCAGAGGGAAAAGCTATCTCTAATAGTTTATTAGTGGGTTTTCTTTGCTGAGAAGCTGCAGGAGCCTCTCAGAGCACCTTTCCAAGCGTCGGTGGCCGGCTGGCTCTGCTCTCAGCAGGACTACCCGCACTCACGCAGGCAGTGACTGCAGGAGATATTCAGACCACATTACCGTGTGCAGGGCCAGCTCTCCTCCTCACAAGCCCCCCTTCAGCAGCCAGCACTGTTGGGGTCTCAGGGGGGTTCAGCAGCAGCAGGAGAGCTTCCAGGCTGGAGCTGGCCACAGCAGCCACTTTCCCCATCCCACCCTACCCCACCCCATCCCATCCCATCCTGTCCTACCCCATCCCATCCCATCCCAACCGGTGTTTGGGAGCTCAGTGTTTCCAACCCACCTGCCCCTTGTTTGCAGCATCGAACCGACGGCGTGTCTCCATTTCCACCCATCCCTTCTCCTGCACCATTTGGTTCCCCCATGGAGACCAAGACCTCCCTCTCAGCTTCCTTTGCCTGCTCATTAATTTCTCCAGCGAGCGCCTTCATGCTCTCCTCCCTGAGGACTTCATAAGGTGTTGGTGAACGGCGCATTATGGTGAGAATCAGCTGCATTTTTGTATCTCCATGCCACGCTGAGAGCTAAGCACTACATCACGGTCGAGGACAGGAGCTGAAACGGCTGGAAAGGACCCCAGAGCCAAGCCAGGGCTGAGCTGGCATGGCTCGGAGCAGCAGCTGGCTCCACCAACAAAGCATGGTAAGACACAACCTCTGCTATCACGATACCATTGCGTGTGCCTTGGCACGATGGCCAAGGTCAATGAAAACCCAGGTAGCCATAGAAAAATTTGCTGTTGCTAAACCCTAAGTGCAAGGTGTGAAAGCAGCCCCACACCTGCTAAACCCATCCCAGCTCTACCACGAGAGAACCTGAAGAGACATCGACCCTTTCTACGCCAGCCTGAACTCTTTTGACTCATGGCAAATGTTTTAGATCCATCTTGGATTTAATGGGACTTGAGAGCTCCCAGCGCTCAGCAGCCTCCAGCCTTGGCGTTGCGTCTTGCTCAAAGTCCCCATGAGCATCTACCTACATGCTGGCACATGGCACTGAAGCTCTATCACCCGGCACTCTCGTTGCACGCACTGACCACCTCCACGAAGAGCTGATACGGGACTTCAGGTCCCTGCACGACAGAGGAAGTTTCTCTTTGGAGCCAGGAGACTCTTCTGTAGAGGTTAGAGGTGCTGGGCAGCCCCAGATTTCACATGGGGTTACCGGAGCTTCCCTTCTGCCAAGGCATTTTGGAGATGAGTGGCCTTTTTGGGGGGACAGTAAGATTAAAAGTAAGTCTTATTTTTAAGGAGCAATCATCTGTTTTGGCTCTTGTAAAAGGCTACAGCACAGCAGGCCCATGAGGAACACATAAGCAAGTTATTTCGTTCCAGCTACGTTGTTTAATATGTAATATCCTCCCTCAGAGGCTGTTAGGCTGCTGTTAGAGCAGGAATTGTTCTCGACCGCTGGGTTTAGCGATGAATCGGGTTCACCCTGGCCAGAAACTGCCGCTCATGCCTGCGTTTGGGGAGGTCACCTCTGGGCAAGAGCCTGGCTGCTACCTGCCAGCTCAGAAAGGCTGGTTTGAGGCGGCATTCAGAGATGAGGTGAGGTCTACCTGCTCCCCCAAGCCGCAGTGCCCCTCATCCTGCCTCAGAGCTGCGAACGGTCATGACGATGTCCCAGCCAGGGCAGCTTTCGTTCTTTGGGTCCCTCTGGGCAAACCCAGCCCAGGCATGGCACGTGCTCTGGGCATGGGTGGGCAGAGGAGGAGAGCTGCCTACCTTATGTGTGGAGCAACAGGATCTAGGGAAAGACAAGAAAAGCAGCTGTTCCATCAGTGTATTTGGGATTTGCTGCCGTCTTAGCAGAGCCTTTGGGTACCTCGCACAGTTGTGCACCTCACGGACATCACCGGGTCTTCACCACCACACCACGCACCACAAAGCCCATCTCTGTGTCCTGCACCAGTCAGCCCATCCCAGTCTTTGTAACAGATCGGTTGGAAATGGCCTCGAGGCTTGTGTCTGGTGCATCTGTAGCCTGGTGCTCCCCCATCCCCGTGCTCCTGCATCCCAGCAGCCCCCCACGCCTGGAGCTCCTGCATTCCTGGAATTCCCCCCATCCCGGTGTTCCTGCATCCCGGTGTGGTTGCACCCCGGCGCCCTCCGGCATCCTGGTACCCGCCCCATGCTGGTCCCCATCCCAGTACCACCTCCCCCCTCCCGATATCCCCCATCCCGATACCCCACATCCCGATATCCCCCATGTAGGTACCCCCATCCTGGTGCCCCCAACTCCGCGCTCCCATCCCGGTACACCCACCCCAGTACTCCCATGCTGGTGCCCCATTCCCAGTACTCCCGTCCCAGTACCCCTATGCCGGCACCCCCCCACCCCCGCCCCTCCCGGCCCCGCCCCTCCCGGCCCGGCAGCGGCGGCCTGTGGCGCTGCAGCGCCCCCTGGTGGCGGCGGGTGCGGACTGCGGGGAGCGCCTCTGCCTGCACCCACCAACGCTGCCTGCACCCCCTGAACCCTGCCTGCACCCCCCAACCCCTGCCTGCACCCCCCAACCCTGCCTGCACCCCCCAACGCAGCCTGCACCCCCCAACCCCTGCCTGCACCCCCCAACGCTGCCTGCACCCCCTGAACCCCTCTGGCACCCACCTCAACCCCTGCCTGCACCCCCCAACCCTGCCTGCACCCCCTGAACCCTGCCTGCACCCCCCCAACCCCTGCTAAAGTCCCCAACCCTGCCTGCACCCCCTGACCCCTGCCTGCACCCCCCAACGCTGCCTGCACCCCCTGAACCCTGCCTGCACCCCCCAACCCCTGCCTGCACCCCCCAACCCTGCCTGCACCCCCTGAACCCCTGCTTACACCCCCACCTGAACCCTGCCTGCACCCCCACCTGAACCCTGCCTGCACCCACCTCAACCCCTGCCTGCACCCCCACAAATCCCTGCCTGCACCCACCTCAACCCCTGCCTGCACCCACCTCAACCCCTGCCTGCACCCCCACCTGAACCCCGCCTGTACCCCCTGAACCCCTGCTGGCACCCACCTAAACCGCTGCCTGCACCCCCACCTGAACACTGCCTGCACCCCCTGAACCCCTGCCTGCAAGTCCTGAACTCCTGCCTGCACCCACCTGAACCCCTGCCTGCATCCTCACCGAACCCCTGCCTGCACCACCTCAACCCCTGCCTGCAAGTCCTGAACCCCTGCCTGCACCCACCTGAACCCCTGCCTGCATCCCCACCGAACCCCTGCCTGCACCCACCTCAACCCCTGCCTGCATCCCCATCGAACCCCTGCCTGCACCCCCTGAACCCCTGCCTGCACCCCCACCAAATCCCTGCCTGCACCCACCTCAACCCCTGCCTGCATCCCCACCAAACTCCTGCCTGCACCCACTTGAACCCTGCCTGCACCCACTTGAACCCTGCCTGCACCCCCCAACCCTGCCTGCACCCCCTGAACCCCTGCTTACACCCCCACCTGAACCCTGCCTGCACCCCCACCTGAACCCTGCCTGCACCCCCTGAACCCCTGCTAAAGTCCCCACCTGAACCCTGCCTGCACCCCCACCTGAACCCGGCCTGCACCCCCTAAACCCCTGCTTACACCCCCACCTGAACCCTGCCTGCACCCCCACCTGAACCCGGCCTGCACCCCCTAAACCCCTGCTTACACCCCCACCTGAACCCTGCCTGCACCCCCACCTGAACCCGGCCTGCACCCCCTAAACCCCTGCTTACACCCCCACCTGAACCCTGCCTGCACCCCCACCTGAATGCAGCCTGCACCCCCTGAACCCCTGCTTACACCCCCACCTGAACCCTGCCTGCACCCCCACCTGAACCCGGCCTGCACCCCCTGAACCCCTGCCTGCAAGTCCTGAACCCCTGCCTGCACCCATCTCAACCCCTGCCTGCAACCCCACCAAATCCCTGCCTGCACCCACCTCAACCCCTGCCTGCACCCACTTGAACCCTGCCTGCAATCCCTGAACCCCTGCCTGCACCCCCTGAACCCCTGCCTGCACCCCCACCAAATCCCTGCCTGCACCCACCTCAACCCCTGCCTGCACCCACCTCAACCCCTGCCTGCATCCCCACCAAATCCCTGCCTGCACCCACTTGAACCCTGCCTGCACCCACCTCAACCCCTGCCTGCACCCACCTCAACCCCTGCCCGCACCCCCACAAATCCCTGCCTGCACCCACTTGAACCCTGCCTGCACCCATGTCAACCCCTTCCTGCACCCACCTCAACCCCTGCCTGCTCCCCCACCTGAACCCTGCCTGCAAGTCCTGAACCCCTGCCTGCACCCACCTGAACCCCTGCCTGCACCCCCTGAACCCCTGCCTGCACCCAGCTCAACCCCTGCCTGCACCCCCACCAAATCCCTGCCTGCATCCACTTGAACCCTGCCTGCAATCCCTGAACCCCTGCCTGCACCCCCTGAACCCCTGCCTGCACCCCCACCAAATCCCTGCCTGCACCCACTTGAACCCCTGCCTGCACCCACGTCAACCCCTGCCCGCACCCCCACCAAATCCCTGCCTGCACCCACTTGAACCCTGCCTGCACCCACCTCAACCCCTGCCTGCACCCCCACCGAACCCCTGCCTCCACCCCCTGAACCCCTGCCTGCCCCCCCGAACCCCTGCCCGCACCCCCTCCGAATCCCCTGCCTGAACCCCTCTGAACCCCTGCCTGCACCCACCGAATTCTTGCCTGTACCCCCCAAACCCTGCCTGCACCCCCTGAACTCCTGCCTGCGCCCCCACCGAACCCCTGCCTGCACCCACCTGAACCCCTGCCTGCACCCCCCTGAACCCCTGAAAGGGATGAGAGCAGGAGGGATGCTGAGGGTGGTGGGGGTGGGAGCTCAGCAGGTGGGTCTGCAGGGAAGGACCATGTCCAGGAGCTGCCAAGGTGCATGTAAGCCGCCGCACCCATCACATCTGCACCCCGCAGAGCACCGAGGGAGCCCAAACAGCCGCGTCCCAGGAGGAGGATGGGAGGCATCGTGCTGTGCTTTCAGCCCCGGCCGACTCAGCCGTGGGGAGGCCAGCGACTGCCCCACGAGCTGCTGTGAGGGACCATCCGGGACAGGCTGACTCATTGCATTTCATTATCCACTGCATTCCTCAGCTGCATGCAGCCTCTCGGGCTCAGCAGCTGTCCTGCTCTCAAACCAGATGCATGAAATTTTCTGTTGCAGCCCTTTCTTCAAGTCACCCATCCCTCCCTGCCCAGTCTTGCACAAGATGAAGTTTTTCCCTCGCACCTTGGAGCCAACGTGTTCCCGCCCGTCCTCGAGGATGTCCCTTCCCCCAGTGACCCACCGCAGGGCCCCACGGCTGTGACAAGCAAGCGGGTCCCTTTGCGACCTCGGTGTCAGACCATCCTGCCAGCGTTCATATACGATCAGAGGAAGGTTTTAAGATGTCTTGCTTGGAGCTTTATCAGGTAGCTCTGTTTTAGGTAAAGGCTTGAGAAAGGAAATGGTCAGCAGGCAAAAAGCACTGGCTGATGATGGAGATGGGGACACCAGGAAAGCCCATAGCACCTGCTCCCATCCCCACCACACACGGCAGGTTGGATTTACCGCTGGCTGCCTGGCAAAGCTCTTTGTCGGCTGGGCTGGATGTGCCAGCTGCCGAGGGTGCTCCCGGCGCTGCAGAGATGTTCACCACTGAGATTTCAGTGCCCAGGCAGGGTCCGTAGCTGAGCGCTCCCACCTAGAGCAGTTTGGGGGTTGCTTCCCCTGCCCAAAAGCATCCTGAGGCTGAAGACATCCTTATGAGATTCCCTCCGAGTGTAACCATGGTCAGACCCACTCCAGACCTGGTGTCAGCCTGGCTGCAACAGGCTGCGGAGCTCAGGGTGGTAGAGCAAGCTCTGCTGCCGCCACGGGGACAGGTATCATCTCCTAACCCTTTAGGGATGGACACTGCTTGGGAAATGCTGCCAGGAACAGCATGGTAAGAAGTGACCTAGCTTCCAGCAGCCAGGAGTTAAAGGTGGGAACTGGATGCAGCTCCCAACCCAATTTCTTCTAACCACCCCTTCCTCCGGGAATATAGCTCAGGGCCTTCCTGAAGCCGGGGTTGGAGATGAAAAGGCAGAGACAACCTGCAGCAGCAAGTCCCATAGCTGCTTCTTTGCAAGAAGATACTTTAAAGTTTGTTTTAACTTGCTCCTTAACCTCCTTTAGATGCTGTCTTGTTCTTCCCCTGGAAGTAATGAGCGTTTTGTTCTCCAGAGGCCATCTCCACACCCATACGTGACTGCATCTTCTCTACTCTCAGTCTTAAGACTTCACTGGCATAGCCTGAGACCTGTTCCACTTCCCTGAACATCATTTGCACTGGGGAAAGTGCTGGGAGAGGTAACTGAGGCTGCAGCTTTTTTCAAATAATGACAATTTTAAAATACAGGTCTCTGCCAGCAAACTAAGAATTGGACTCAGACATGCAGGTCTGGTGGGACACTAGGAAGTTTTTCCATGCAGAAAGTCCAGGGCTGTGTCTATGCAGAGCTGGCCTCTCTGCCGGAGCAGCTGGCTGTGTCCCAGCGACGCAGCTCTGTACCGGGAAGGATCTGGCCCATGAGATCTCTCCTGGGTTCCTGTGCATCCATTCGAAGATCAGGACCTTGCTTCTGCCCATGACTGATGAAGGTTGCTCAGGACCGGCTGGTGGTCTGCTGGGTGCTGACAGGGTGGGTGGTGCCCAGGCTGCTCTGCTCGGCCCAGATGCCCTCTCAATGGTCGTGGTGCCGCACAGAGGGTTGCATCTGGTGGCACTGAAGTGACACTGAGCCCAGTCATCTTTTCCTCCAAATGCATCTGAGCCAAGGCCCTGGGTCCTGCTTTAAGCCCAGGGGCTCTTATCTACACTCTCCACCATTTGGAGAAGAGCCCTTCCAGGCTCTTTTTGCTCCTGCCCATCACCTACCCAAGCATAGCTGCTCCAGGGCCCCCAGACACACACGCAGAGACCTGCTGCCCACACGTGTCACAGCTGGACGTGCCACATGCCCACCATGTCCCTGCACGCGGCCCAGGAGGGACCGATGTTTGCAAGCACCAGCCCTGCCTCCAGCTATGGTCAGCACTTGTCCAGAGGCAAGAAATCTGGGTCCTGCTTCCAACCCTGACGCCTTTGCAAGGTGGGTCTAACCCCTCTGAGTGCTTCCCCACCTCTCCCAAGAGGCACAAAGAGGGGTAGGAAATGGGGTTGGGGAAAATCCACCTTTCCTGAGTTCATGAAGAATGCAAATTAAATTAGGGGAGTAGCCTGGGGAACAAATGTAATGAGAGGGCTGGGTTAAACAGCAGGATAAGCTGGAGGCCAGATGAATGAGGGTGGAAGGAGCTCCCTGTTTCTTTGGGCACCATGCACCTCCGAGCCAGGCAGCATGGGAGCAGGCTCTCGCTCACCTGCTGGGATCTGGTGATGGGGGGGGACTGGGAGGCCTCAGGGACCCCCTGACCTTGGATAGGAGTGGGGGTCCCAGCCCTCTGCAGAGCTTCCCACCCGCAGTGCCTGCTGTGCTCCCCGATGCTGGCCTGGCCACGGGCAGCCAGCTTGCAGCACTGGAGTTGTATTTTTGGTTATTTTTGGTTTCTCAGCTGTTTTACCAAGGAAGTAATTTGGGGAGGACGGACAAGAGGGTTAAACCCAGCTAACAGCATTGCTGCTGCACCATCCATAACCTTATAACACCAGCTTTCTGCTATTTAAGTCAGATTGCAGCTATCACCAGCAGCTCTCCATGTAGATAGTTTGTATCTCCACTGATAGCAGTCAATCAGTGTAAAAAAAAGGGCTCATTTTCGTGCTCTCCTGCCCCAGCTGTAGCAACACAGCAGCCCAGGTCGCACCCTGGCTGCGCCCAGGCACTGAAACCCAAAAAAGCCTGGTCCCTTCCTTAACACTTTGCTCCAGGTGCCCATGTCCGTAAGGACCTCCTGGCCTTGCACGGAGGACAAGAGGGCTCCCATCCTACACAGGGACTTGTTGACTCGACAGACAGGGTTTAACCTCCACTCTAGACCCTTCAGAAATGCTTTCCTGTCATCTCTGCTTGCCAGGGAGCTGCTCCCCCAGGGAAGGCTGAGGTCCCCCCTCCCCGGGCTGTGATTGTGCAGGCGGCCACACAGGGGTGCCAGAGACTGCCTGTCTGCAGTCATCCATCCCTCTGCCAGGCACCAAACCCATCACTGACAGCACTCTCCTGCTGCTGCAGCCCAACAAACTGTCCTTACAGGAACGTGGTCCACCATCCTGGACTCTGCAGACCCCCTGGAGCCTGCAAGCTGTGACAGCCAAGCAAGCACGGCTGCTCGCAACAGCTGAGTTATGGTCTGCTGGGAGTCTCACCAACCGTTTTCAGCGCAGAGCAGGATGGGGAGTACTAGGATCCCCTACAGCAGCCCATGGTAGTTGCAAGTCAGCCCTTCAATAATGGAGGAATAAAGAAAGAATAATTCTAAATGCTGTAAACCCAAGTTCTATCCCTTTGGAGTAACATTTGTATCAGCAATGGTGTGGCCAGCAGGAGCAGGGCAGGGATGGTGCTCCTGTGCTCGGCACTGGTGAGGCCACCCCTCGAATGCTGTGTTCAGTTTTGGGCCCCTCGGGACAAGAAGGACATGGAGGTGCTGGAGCGTGTCCAGAGAAGGGCAACGGAGCTGGGGAAGGGTCTGGAGAACAAGTGTGATGAGGAGCGGCTGAGGGAGCTGGGGGGGTTTAGCCTGGAGAAGAGGAGGCTGAGGGGAGACCTCATCGCTCTCTGCAACTGCCTGAAAGGAGGTTGTGGTGAGGTGGGGGTTGGTCTCTTCTCTCAAGTCACAGCGATAGGACGTGAGGAAATGGCCTCAAGCTGCACCAGGGGAGGTTTAGATTGGGTATTAGGGAAAATGTCTTCACTGCAAGAGTGGTCAGGCACTGGAACAGGCTGCCCAGAGAGGTGGTGGAGTCACCATCCCTGGGGGTGTTCAAAAAACGTGTAGACGTGGCACTTGGGGACATGGTTTAGGGGACATGGTGGTGTTGGGTTGATGGTTGGACTTGATGATCCTAGAGATCTTTTCCAACCTTAATCATTCTATGATTCTATGATTTTCCTGTTGTGCTATCAGTAGGTAGTAAGTATTTGCAGGTAAAAAGAGTTATACAGGGCTTGGAGCAAGTCATAAGGAGCAATGTGGTTTTGAGAAATCCTCAGCCCCAAACCTGGATCTTCAGAGACGCCTGAGGATGACCAGAACATTTTTTTTTTTTTTTTTTGCCTTCCATGAAAAGTTACAAATCTCTTCCATCAAGTCCCATGAAAGAAGAGTTAACCAGTCCCCGGGATGAAGCTGGTTTTCAAGTGTGGATTACAGATGTAGGCTGGAGATCCCCCAGCTGCAAGTGTGGTGCATTTCATGCAGCTGAGAGATGCTGCAGGACTCAGCAGACTCACGTGCACTGTCTGATGCACATGTGCTTCATCCTGGCAGATGCAAATTCTCTTTCTTGCTTGAAGAACTTGCTGGTTACTCCTTGGGCTCCTCTCGCTTGTCTTCCTCTCTGCTTCCTTTTCCCTGAAAGTTTCAGATGAAGAAACATTTCCTGGACCACATTTATTAAAGCATACCAATTTTAATGAGCATTTAGGATGTCCAGTTGCTGCCGCAGTAAGTGTGTAGCTGGCCAAACGTGTGTTTGAGCATAAGGTACCTTGCAAAGAAAAGGAAGAGCACAGTCAGCTGTAGGAGCTCAGGGTAGGGGAGAACAGCTGTAACAGCTGGATGAACAAGGAGGGCTCGCTCGAAGGCAAAGACAGGGGTGTTTTTATAAGCTAAGTATGCGTCCACAAATCACAGAACTCCTGCCAGTACCTTGACCTCTTGTTTTAATGACAAGGCAGGATCTGCAGGCAATTAAATAAGGAGCCAGACTGAAGCACTGCCAAATCACCCGAATTTATCATAAGTCACATAGTAATGTTACTTAGGGCCCTGCTCCAGGGATTTAGAGCATTGCATCTCCTCTTCCTGTTAGAAACACCCCCTCACCCAAAAAACAGTTAAGTTTCCTGCCCTCCTAAAATGTGGGGGAGAAGAGGCGTGGAGGAACCTGGAAAATATGAACCAAGTTTAGCCTCACAGTTCAAAAAAAAAAAAACAACCCAGAGAGGAAAGGAGACTTGGAAGAGTTGGGGGCGGCGGGGCTGACTCATGGTATTTGAATGCTTGGGGTTGGCAGTGCTGCCTGTGGCATTTCTGTTTGAGTCCAGTCCATGAAATCCTGGAAGTTTTGCAAGACGCTGTTAGATGATTTCTAGACCAAAACTATGCTTCAGTTTGGAGAATCCGCCCAGCCCTGCTCTGACTGTGGCTCGTGACATTGATTTTTCAACCTCTGTTCAGGGACTGAGTGGAAGGATAACTGAAGGCTAACATCCTTGCCATTACCCTTGTCCTCCAGCCAGCACTGGAGACCCCGAGCAGTGTGCTGGAGCACAGTTTTGGCTCCGACCATGAACAACCAGTTTTCTAGCACACCAGCAGCTCCAAAGGCCACGCAGTCATTTCAGGCACAGTCTGCCTTGGTGACAAATCCACAGAAAGTTTCTGTCCCGCCCCGCAGCACTTGTGGCACATTAATAACAACTAACTTCTTCACATGACGGAGGAAAGCCTGTGGGTTTCACGAGGGCAGGAAGAGGCATGCTCCTCTGCCTGGATGTCCCGATGCAGGCAGTGCAGGAGGGCAGGTGTGGGATGCAGACACCCCGATGGGATGAGCACCTCCATCCTGAAGCTCACTTGCAAAGCCTTGGACCAGGGTTAATATAATGCCAAGAGCGGACCCTGAGCGCCAGGTTTGGAGGTCTCCACACCGTGCGGTTGGGGCAGGGTACCAGAGCCACCAGTTGAGACCATCAGGAGGAGGTGGAGGCACCAGTCAGTGGGAGCAGGATGAGCTGGGGAGAAGGGAGAAATTACTGAGCGCAGCCTAGCTATCTGCATAGGGGATGGCTCTGAGCCAGCTGATTAGATCTGGAGATGCAGGTCTCGTAATGCTACTGTCTGAGTTGTTTTGCTGACCCAAGGCAGCTAAAAATAAAGGCAAGTAGACAAAACATCACCCGCTCTACTGACAAAGCACATCAGTAACTAAGGGTGGCCTTAGAGAACCAGATTAGTGTGGCACAGCTGGATTCTCTGCAGCCTGCCCGATGGTCGTCCTGCAGCCAAGGACTTCCATAACACTGTTCTGCCTTATCGATGTTTCCGGGACCTTCCCTCACAGCTTTCCCCTTGCTGGGGCACTGAAAAGGTCTTTCTTTTCTATGTAGTGCCTTATTTCCACCTAAGGTGTAAGTGTATCTTTGGGACTCCTAACCTTCTGCCAGCTTGAAATATATCTAATAGCTTTAGAGGGGGAGACAGGCAGAAGATGGAGTTTTTTTTAAGAAGGTAAGTTTAAACCCCACCCCACCTTCTGCCTCACCATAAATGAATAATCATGGGAAAACACATCACTACAGAGCACCAGGATGCTCCCAGCATCCTTTCCAACACCACATTTATCAGGGTTAAGTGAGATCCCAGCACAGCTCTCAGTCACTGAGCCTCAAAAGATGGAGAGGTAATTTATAGTAACCTGCTCCTTCTTCCCCCAGACTTTGCCCTTTGCCTGCTCTCCGGGGAGCACAGGGCTCTCCACTGCCTCACTGCAGATATGGGGAAGATGCTCCAGCTTTAAGGGGCTCCTGAACCCCACTGGAAGCCAACAAGGGTAAAACCTCCTTCTGCTTTTTTGCCAGGCTCAGAAACTGGCCTCTGCTGAGCCTTGTCCTCTACCGGAGCAGCCTGCCTCTTACCTTGCTGTCTCAAATTATGCATCTCTTCTTTATTCCTCTCTCTTTTTGCTCCTCCTGGGTCTCCTCCTCCAGTCCAGGGCTGCAATTAAAAGTCCAGGTCTCTTCCGTTTCCCATGGAGAGAGTCGCAGAGAGTCACCCCTGCCAGAGGGGGGATTTCAAACCTTCATCTGTGATGTGTCTCACCTCCAGTCCTTGGCCTTGCCTAAACTTTCCCAGCCCTTTCTTGTGGCTAGGAGGAGAGCTCTTCTTAGGATGCATCATCAAGAGACTTGGGTAAATCTGGAATGCAGGTGCCGTTTCCAGCAGTGTGTGTTTCCCTGGAGCATTTGGCTGCTTCCTAATGGGAAAATTGTCTGCTAGGATGAATCCAAGGGCCCAAAGCTCTGAGCTCTTTGAAAAACATTATGCCTGAGTCTACCATTTGAGGCAGGTAAGTAACACAGTTTGGGCTTGGGCTTTTTTTGGTAGAAAAATAAGCAGAGCTACAAAAATCCTGAGCTACACAACATACCCATGGCAAAATTTTAGATATCTCCCAGGCTTCTTGTTTCCATCACCCTTTCCCATTTCTTTCTGTTGCACTACAGAAATGCTGTATGCAGCTGGAATACAGCTTGCATGAAAGATGCTGTGTATAATACCCTCGCGCTGCACACCAGCACTCGCCAATGTGACCTTGGTTAAAATTGGAAGCCATCCCAGATCTTTCTCCTTCACTAATATATTTAGAAGCCTTTGCTGAGCCTGGCAGAGCAGCACTAACCTGCGCACTCACAGGGTGTCAGAATAAATGTGCGGTGATATATAGCTTAGGAATCGCAAGGCTACAGTAGAGCAGCAGGCATGGAATTGGACTGGGTGTGAGGATCCAAGAGTCATCATCTGGACCTTGGGTAAAAGCTCACTGAGAAACAAATTATATACTGCCCGTCCCAGAGGCTGGCCAGGGATTCGTACGCTGGCTTTGAGGGAGTCTAATGTACTCTGTTGGTGGGAACTGGTCAAAGATACCTTTCTGGGTTCTGCATGTTAATGCTCAGGTTTTTGAAGCCTTGCTGAGATGAATGCCAGGATTAGCCCCTCTCGCGCGCTTCCTAAATCTTTTTGTCACTAGAGTGAAATATCTTGGCAGGAGATTATTCCTCTTTCAGGAGCATGAGAGCTGGGAGCAGCAAGCAGGGAGCTTGCTGAGGGAGGTCTTCCCACCCTGGCTATTCTGGAAGTGCCTGATAATAGTTATGAGTTATTACACTTCAGATTATCAGGACTCAAGGGAAAGCTTCAGGTGACAGACAAAAGGGCTGTCACTACCTCCTACCAAGACAGATAAATCTGTGTATCACCTTCCTATCCCTTGCTCAGGGAAATGCCATCTGAAAAGAGAATAGCTTCTCTCACCTAGTCCTCCAGCCCTTTCTGGTGCAACCACCATTTAAACAGGAACATACGGGTGTGATACACCGATACATGCAGGGTAACTATCTGTAAAATAAGGAAGCGGAGAGTGTAGGCATAGCTAAATAGAGAAGCTTAATGATATCCTACCACAGCCGACTAGCTGTAACTGTCCTCATGCCCGATCTAAGCCCACAACAAGTGTCAGATATTTCAACCTACTAGCTAGTGGTCACTAACAAGAGAGAGAGAGGTGTAGAGTATATACGTAGAAACCACAGCTCCACTGGTGAATGGTAACTCATGTATCTCAACATTCAATCCTTTTGGCTATCAGAGATGTGCAAGCTTAAAATCACTCGGGGTGCTGTCTCCTTGTAGAGCCTCACTGATGCCTGCAAAGAACTCTACCTGTTGGCTCTGGTGGTGTGATTATTTATGGATAAGCTTGGAGGACTCCTCCATGATTAGGGTTTAGCTGGGTGATTGGGGATGACTGAGACAAATTCATTTCTAGTCCACATGAAGTAGGTTCACAAAGGGCTTTTTGTACGTGGTAATTTATTGGTGATGAGAGGTACCAGCCTCGTCCAGGCTATAGGGAGTTCTATTTGCTGCGTTCACACATGCTGTGTGTAACAGCACGGAGAACCTCCTCGGTGCTGCTCACAAAGTGATGGTATTCAGGGGCAATGCAGACTTTTACAGGCATCAATTAGCCTTGAAGATCCACCTCAAAGCTCAAGGTGTTCATTTTCCATGCTGGTTTTGTCCCTTGGCCTTTTTCCCAGTAGTATTATCTCCAAACCCAAACCACTGAGCATGTTATTAGTCTGTTCCTGGCTGTGCTGAACCAGCCACCAAGCTCTCTCAGACACCTGGTAATTGGTGCCCATGCTCATCTGGTTGCTGCTGTCCACTGCCTGGTTTTATCTGGTCTACTACTCGCACCTTACCATCGACATCCTACAAAGAACTTGCAGAGCTCTTTGCGCTGCACCAGGCAGATCCCTGGCTGAAATCTGCTTGCACTGAGGTAATGCCACATCCAGCTGCAGTGAAGCAGGACTGAGAAAGTGACAGCAGCGATAATGTGCTTTACAATGAGTCATTAATAAAGAGAAAAGTGCTCAGAGGTGACAAAGTTCCTATTAAGCTTAACAGCATTAGGCCTGTTTAGTTGAGTTTAAGAGTTAATTGCTATAGTGACATGTTCACATTTCTAAAGTGCAAAAACAATAGTTCCTTTTTTGCAAATGTTAAGACATTTCTCTTGGAAAAGAGAAGGGAGGAAGGAATGAATGAATATCAGCTTGAGGAAACGAAGGCACATCATCACTGAAGGAAAAATGAGGATTTTTAGCTTGGAGCACACTTAAAAATAGAAATAGGAAAAAAAAAAAATGCAGAGATCTTCTCTGTATGAGGTTGTGCTCCTGCTGGAAGAAAGGGCTGCCCGCTGCAGTCAGCTCTGCTTGGGAGTGGTTTGCTACCTCTGCCGCAGAGATAACTCTTCTGAGCATGTTATTAGGCGTTGGAAACCTCCAAGGTCACACCTTCCAGCCAAGGCACCCTGTTAATGCCTGGTAATGACCTTGAAGGACCTTTTCATGGCAGCTTAAACTGATGGAAGGGGTTGCTGCTGTGGTCCCACCCTTGGCCATACGCCAGTCAGAGATGAGATGTCATGTAGTGAGTCAGAAGCTAAATTGGTCCGAAAAAAGAATCACTTAAACATCATCATAGACCAATAGAACTGGGCTGGAAGGGACCTTAAAGATCATCTAGTTCAACCCTCCTGCCATCAAGCAGGGACACCTTCCACTAGACCAGGTTGCTCAAAGCCCCGTCCAACCTGGCCTTGAACACTTCCAGGGATGGGGCATCCACAACTTCTCTGGGCAACCTGTTCCAGTGCCTCACCATCCTCACAGTAAAGAATTTCTTCTGAATATCTAATCTAAATCTCCCTTCTTTCATTTTAAAACCATCATCCCTCATCCTATCTCTCTGATATACTCCCTGATAAAAAGTCCCTCCCTATCTTTCCTGTAGGCCCCGTTTAAGCACTGAAAGGCTGCTACATCTCCCTTAGAGTCTTTATGCCAAGCCAACCCACCAGACACTTAGCTCAGGGTTGGCCTAGCCAACTACTTACCTCTCTCCACCTTCTATCCCACTCTGTCCCTCCTAGGACATCTTCTGCACCTCCTGGCTTCAGGTGGCCCAGATATTTCCCTGGCCTGAAGAAGGGTTTGGGCGCCTGAGAGCTCATCTAGTTTTTCTGACTCTACCAGTTGGCCTAATAAAAGATAACATCTCTCCGCACACACCACTGACTTCAAGGAGACCTCGCATGTAGCTGGTTCTGCCCAAGATAACCTGTCACTCCTCCGTCTTTGTGCTTATCTGTGGGAACAGGGTGTGTGCAGCGGGAGCCTTGCCTGGGTCTCTGGGTTTCCCTC
This sequence comes from Morus bassanus, assembly GCA_031468815.1. Classification (NCBI taxonomy): domain Eukaryota; kingdom Metazoa; phylum Chordata; class Aves; order Suliformes; family Sulidae; genus Morus; species Morus bassanus. Next base: position 84,146,891 of record CM062600.1, on the reverse strand, counting down.
CCTCTTCTGCACCTGAATGCACTTATTGTTTGTGCGTCTTTGTCTGTTGGAGGGAAAGAAGGAGGCCTTAAATGAATTGGGTCAAACAAGTTTTTCAGCTGCATGCAGGTTAGGAGAGGCCACAAGAAAAGAACCACAACCCTTTGAAGTCAGGCTGCTCCTTTTCTTTTTCACAGGCTGTTTTTTAATTCTGACAGTGAGTGATACTTCCTGAGATGGAGATCAATTCACCGAACACAAGAACAAAGACTCTCTAAACACACCACTATCTAAGGGCTCGCATTGCAATGACATATCATTGATGGAAGGCCAGGAGGCAGCTCCAGTTAAATCATGTTCATAATAAGGGCAAACCTTTCCCCCAGGGCCTTTTACACTAAAAAACCCAGGAATTGGGCAAAAATGAGGGCATCCTAAGGAAGAAATCTGCCATCAACAGACGTTTTATCACTTGTATTTAGATGTCAACGTGGTAGGTATTTTTAAAACGCCTGGCCATGTTGATGATGTTCAGTCCATGAAAAGACTTAGGGCCCAAGGCCCACAACTGCGGCATGTGGTCTCCAGGCTTCACTGGTCCCTGGGCAGTGATGCTAAGGAGGCCACTGTTGACCTGGAAACTCCACACTCATCCCTCCTCATTAGTCTTGGTTTAACTTTCTGATTTCCTTTGGGTACAGAGAAGGTCCTTGGGCAGAGTCTGTGGAGTTATGCACAGTTTTCTGTTTAAATGAAACCGTCTTAAGAGTAGGGACTGGGTCTTCCTCTTCTAGATAAATGCCTAGGCAATGAGCTGTAAACTCACATGGTCTCTCTGTCTCTCTCTCTCTGCCAGTTAATTATTTTATACAAAACAGAAAAAGAAGCTCAACAAGCCCCACTCCAGAATAACTTGCCAGGTGGCTCATCTCCTCGAAGCTGGGAAGGGGTCTTCAAGGCCTCCTCAAGCACTTCCAGAAGGGTGTGCTAACCAATGGGTTATCGAGTAAAAAGGCACAGCTTCCCTGTGGCACTACTTTGCATGAAAGGATTAGCTTGTACATTAATCTACAGGAGATGGTCCAGCACAGACCCCTTGGAAGAAGACTGTACATCCTTGCTGCCTGTTAATCACCTGCTCCCCATGGTCTCATCATCCCCGTGGTCTCACCATCTCCTCCCAGCCAGCTAAGGCAGCTCACACAAGCAGCCACTCAGGCCGTGACTACACGATCAGCGAAGCACACATCCAGACCTGGTCTCAGGATTAGATTTGCCTACTGTCTTTGCTGCAAAGGCTCAAGCTCAGCCTAATATGACATTAGGCTGATCTCTGAAGCTCTTTCCCTAGTGGTATAAATGTAACCCAGCTTTGCTCACACAGACCATCTCACTCGGGACTGAGGGTCTCCTACAAACGTCGTGCAGCAATGCCAAGCTCTCTTTAAAACATTTTCATGTATGCAAATGAGGCTCTGCTGTCATATCCTGACACAGGCTGAAGAGTTGGCATCACAAAACTAGGATTTCTTCCACACCGCCACTGGGCCTCCCTATGGACACTTTAGAAATGCCAGGACTCTTCCTTGGGGTTTTTAAAGAGCCTTTCTGGGGTGAATAACAGAACCTGCAGAAAGGTTAGCATCAAAAGAGCTGTGGAGCCAGAGCATCTGCAGGGGACACATAGCCAGAGGTTCAGTGTCACCGACTCTGTGCAGCTGTCCTATGCCTAATGTAAAAGTCTATTCTGAAAAGGTCAAAAAGGCAATTAAAGAGACAAAAGACCAGCCCTTTCCAGTATTGAAGCAGATGCTCAGCCAAAACATTTGCCTGTAAGATTGTATTTCCTTAAGGTTTATTAACTATTAAGTGTTTTTAGGGACGGGATCATAAAGATAATGAACTGAACGACAAGTATAGTCAGGATTCCTTCGCAAATTATTCCCGTTGGGTTAGACAAGTGTTTGAAAAGCAAAATGCTTTGTTATGATTTTACAACAACAGGAGACCCTGAGCTCGTCCCTGGCAGCTCATCTCCGCTTTAACTTGCTGGCAAAGCCAGGTAACATGCTGGGTTAAGGAAAAGCCGAGCAAAGCAGCTGCACTGAACCAGCAGCAGGATGATTTGCAAGGACTTTCTCCCTTGCAGCAATCCCAGCTTAAAAAGTTTCTGCTCTCCCCACCCCAACTGCTCACTACATCACCCTGTGCTCTTCAGTCGTCCTGGCACTAAAGCAGATCAGCGAACTGATCCAGGTTTAAAATAAAGAGAGGGGTTTTGGGGTGGGGTCTGGTGCGAAGAAAAGTTTCAATCAAATTACCTAAATTTTCAAATGCGGTCATGTTTGAAAACTCTGTTTTTAATCTTGTTTTGCAATGAGAGTTCTTTATTTTCCCCCCAGGACGTTTACTAGTAACTATTAAAATACGCTGATTTCCAATGAAATATAACATTTTGCTAAATTTTTTGTTATTTTGTTAGGTGGGTATGCGATCAAAGCGGAGATTGTGGAATATCCATCACCCGAGATAAAAACTGGGCCAGAAAACACAGCTGACCTTGTCTGGGGTGGAGGGAATGGATGAGATGAACAACCGAGGTGCCTCCCAACTCTATTTTGCAATGAGTCTAGGACAGAAACACATATTTATGTCACCATATAAATGAATACCCATCTTTCAGAATTTTAAAACATAGATGTTTTACGTTACAGAACAATGGATGTTGCACACATATTTACTCATTTCTACCAAATCACAGAATTTAATAGAATTTAACTAAAATGCAGTGGACAAATGAATTATTAATGAATTTATTCAAATTTATTCTCATGGGTCTGAGACCTGTGCCCCAGCAAGCAGTTTGCAGAGGGCCACCCTGTTTTGAAGGATGAGAGTGTCAAACGGCATGGACACGGGTTGCTCCTGGCCAGAGCTCTCAGGGATGAAGACTAAATGTGTTGAATAAAGAGGGAAACGTCAGTTTGTTTAAAACCAACTTAAATGAAGAAAGTTCTGTTGTCGGTGACCTGGCTTGACAGATGTACGTAGTGACCAGAAACAAGATTTTTTTAGAACTAGTGGATTTTCACACCTCATTTTTTTTTTTATTCCTGGAGGATTAAAACACACTTTGTTGTTTATTTCAACAGCCAATTCTCTTCTGAGTCCTGGATGAAGAAGTCATTGAGCTGAGCTAGGCAAGCAAATGGAAATGAAGTAAATAGCCTCCCTGCATCTGTGGAAAAGTTGGTTTCTGTCAAAAGGTGTGTTAGTTCCTCAAGAAACCAGGGCTTCATGTGCTTTGCCTTGACTGTGACTGCTCCACTGATCTGGTAGCATTTGCAAATTTCATAATTAAGGAGATGTAATGGAGTGTATTAAGCCTAGGGCCTTCAAGAAGTTGTAAACCTTTATTTTTAAAGGTGTATGTAATTTAAATACAAACCCCTGCTTTAAGTAAAAACCATTAAAATAGATTTTTTTTTGGTCTCCATCCTGCTGCCTTACTGCGTCTTAAGTAGGAAATGGGGATGTCTGATCTGGGTGCAGGGGAGGTCGAAGTCCAGGGGGAAAAATGAGGCTCGTTCTGCCCCCTGACCCGGACCTTGGGGCCATCATCTGCCCTGGCCAAGCTTTGGAGCCCTCTGGGAAGGGGTGGCTGAACATACCCACCACCTTCCCATGGTGTCCTCATCCAGACAGCCTGGCTGAATGGACAACTCAGGAGACATAGTGCTGAGCCAGGCAGCACAAACGGCACGTCTCAGGACGACCTGTGTGCAGCATGAATGTCAAGGGCTCAATTTGGTTGCCTAAACATAGGTCTCCAATGGCACTTGAGATGCTCTAGGTACTAAGATGGAGCCTGGCGGGCATGACACAGGGCTCACAGGAGACATGTCATGGAGTGGTGGCTGAAGGCAAGGCCAGAGATGGTCTCAAACATCTCAGCTAACACAGGAGACTCTTGTTTAGGCAACCCAGAGGCCCATGGGTTCTACAGCCAGTGAGGATGGGAGCCACGCGGGTCATGAGACTCCAGCTGCTGTGCCTGTTCCAATTCACTCTTCCCCTTGGAGGGCAAACAGTCCTGAAACCTGAAGGACTTCTGGGCAAAGCAGCTGGATGGAGCCAACAGAGAACCCCCCAGGACCTCTCAGCTAGGGCAGACCTCGCCCGGCTCCTGCCTCATCTGCCACCCAGACCAGGGGCAGGGATGCATCCAGGGCAGCAGGGGCTGGGCAGGGTGTAGGGCTGAGGCTCTTTGTACTCTGATTGTTCCCAGATGCCGTGTGATGCATTAAAATACTTGGCACGGTGGGGAACATGGGCCTGTGTTCGCAAAGCTCGGAGCATGGAGAGAGTAGTCATCCTAGTCTCTGCCTTCCTCTTCTCCCCATCGGGGAGATGCCATTCAATCAACCCAGGCTACTTCACATAAGCAAATTAAATCCACGGGCCCCTCCTGCCTCTCTAACTCCTTCTGCCCCCACATCTGTATTTCTTGATTGTACCTGCTAACGGCAGCTTTTGCTACACCCAGGGAAGGCCAGTAACAAGCCCATCTGAGGAACTGGCACCCATCCCTTTGCGTGGATGAGCTTAAGACGGACTCTCAGCAGAGTTGTGCTAAGCTCTTTTTCTCCTGGAGGCAAAATCCTCATTCCCAAAGTACACTGCAGCCAATTTACCCTGGCCCAGAGCCTGGGAACAAGAGACTATTGCTAAACTCAGACAGCCTCTTGAACTAGTGATGCTGTTCCCTGCCATTTCCCCCAAAGGCAGTTTGTGTCAACGCCTCCACTTTTAACAACCTTGCCTCCACTGGATGGCAAAAGTGCCTTTTTGGCATCTGGTTTGCTGCGTTACAAAGGAAGACAATCTTCTTGCCAGGACAAGAGAGAGTCAGATGCTATCTGCACTCGAGTCCACAGGGCATGCTGTGGGGCTGTGTCCAGACACCCGATGCAAGCTTTAGATGTCAGAGGCAGGGAGCCGGGAGGAGCAGCCCAGAGCTCCAGTCAGCTTGCCCTGCATCTCTGTGATGCCGTGCTGCCGGATGACAAACACTCCCATGGACATCCCGGATCAGTCAGTGCATCTCCATCGCATGCCAGCTGAAAGTCCCCTAGACATGCTCCTGAGGCATCCCTGCTTTCCCTCAGAAATTGCCCCTGGGATGACGGCACGGCAACCAAACTCTGAATCTCTTCCTGCCGTCCCTGTAGCAGCTATGAGAAGAAACTCTACCCGGCATGGGAAGGTTGCTTAGCTCAGGAGGTGACCCAACGTTGAGGGCACCTGCCCTTCACATCCCTGCCACCCTGGAGGAGCAGGGAGAGGGTGCCTGGTCCTGCACCTCTCACGGGAGCTTCTTCATCCTTAGTTTTTCTAGGCCAGCTGGTGTTATCCCTTTCATAAAGAGATCTCCAACAGCACCTACCCATTTCTGACCCCATCCCAACACCTCCCACACTCACCTCTGAACCCCTCTGCTCTCCCCAGCTTTCCTCACTTCCCCAGCTCTTATTTCCAGTGCTAGAAGGAGCCATTTCATACTCAAGCCTTTGCAGCCCTGGGCTGGAGTGTGCCTGCTGCAGATAGTCCTCGGAGGACAGAGCTGTTAATCTGTGACTGGATGTGTTGAGCACATGCAAACCACGATTTGCAGAGCTTATAACTAATTAAAAATTAAACAAACTTTCCTGGAAGTGGCAAATGGCACTTTTTGACAGCAGGACCAAATTTCATGCTCTTTTTTCAATACATGGAGGCTTTTCTCTCTTACAACAGTTTCATGGAATTATTTATTTTCAAAATCTGGGCAAAACACTGTGCTTTCCCCTCTTTCTTGGAAATGGTCAAAATAGTTTGGCTGAAACTTTCCAGAGAACTTCAGCCTAAGGCAGACATCTGGCATGGAAAAAGTTTTGCCCAAACAATTACAGTTTGACGAAACTATAAGCCGAATTACCAACACCTTAAGTGCTGGACTCTGTTGCCCTGATAGCTCTGGATATGCTGGGGACTTGCACCTTGCTCTGCAAATGTGATGAAGCTTTAGGGTCTTCTGTTCTAGGAAAAGGTAGGGGAGAGCATAGCCACGAGAGGGAGTGCAATTCCTTATTCTCACTGTGCAGCACAGCCCCGCTGCTGCTAACCACGCCAGCCCTCCGGCTAAAAGCTGTGTTTCAGCTGTGGATGGGTTCTGGTGCAAGCCCTGCACTGTGGCAAGTCTCACCCAGTGAGAATTACGAAGAAAATGATGAAGTATCACGGTATGCTTGTGTCACGTCTAACAAATGGCCCACCCGTGATGGTAGGCTATTTCGACATTGGACATTTTGTTTCTGAAACAAAAAACATTACGTGAAAACTTACAAGGAGATTCAAAGGGGTCTCAGTGGTGGATTTCAGGAGCTTGGGTCTGAACCCATGGATGGATCCTAAGAGGTCATGGAGTACTGCATATCTGTCCCAGCTCCTTGCAGCACCAAAGGAAGAGGGAAGAGCAGGCCCTGATCTTGAACGGCCACTTGACAATTCAATCTTCAAAGATCCTGGTCTCCGCAAAGACACTGGAGAGACAATGGGCTAGCTTGGGGGAATCAGGTCCCCACACTGTGGCTCCCAAGCCAAGCACCTCTACGTGAACGCTGGGCTCAGTCTCATTTTCCAAGTGACCAACTCAGAGAATCATAGAATCATTAAGGTTGAAAAAGACCTCTAAGATCATCAAGTCCAACCGATCCAACTCAGTGAGGTCAGAACTGTGATGGGCTTTTTACTCCACAGGGGATGTAGAGGGGAATGCACAGGGGACCTATCTGCACCCAAGCAACACTGCAGTCGCTCTGCGCTCCAGGCACGTTTTATTCACTCAGGGCTCAGGCCAAATCTGAAACACACCATCAAATGTGACCAAGTTATTGTAGTATAACAAGTTATGATCCGTGATCTGGGCTGCTAAATCATTCCTCTGTGTGCTTATGACCTGTCCATGCAGCGAAGGAAAATGTGTCAGCTGAACTTGCCACAAGTGTGGTTTAAACCACATGTTTTACTTCAGAACCAGAGCATCTTAAGAGCTTACACAAGGTCAGCAGCTCCAAGACAGGTTGGTAACTCAGGCTGCCGGGGTAACAGTCAACAGAAGAGGTCTGAGTGATGCAATTTATCTTGCAGTTTGGGTTGTCTTCTAGTCCACGCCAGTACAGTCACAGCAGCTCGGCTAACCTATGAAGCCACCATATTTCAGCCGCAATGGTTCAGGAACCTGATGCCACTGAGTCTGGACACACACAGGCAAGGAAATTTTGCAGGCGCTGGACTAACCACAAGAGGGGGATCACAGTGAATGCAAGAGGTGCTGAAAACTGTCTGGAAAACATACCAGAGCCCCAGCCCTCCGAGCACCTTCAGGGGCACAGATCTCCCTGCTCTGACTGCTTTATCACTGGTTTATTCACAAACCAGTTTTCCCTAACAACACCTGATACTTCGCTTAAAATTACGGATGAAGGAGAAGTGCACTTTGTCCACTGGAAAATGAAGAACATCTCTTTGTATGAAGTATTTCAAATACAGCCTTTGAAAAATACGTGTCTTTATATTGGCCAAAGCACACAGGTCCTTACGCAGGCTAACTCTCACCTCTTACAGTCAGGCCAGAAAAAGCGCTTTATTCTTTTGTCCTGTGACTTTTATAACTGACCTACAATCAAACCCATGAATATCACATATGTGACCACACAGGGACAGCAGGCACAGCCGTTAACGGCGAGGAGGACAGACTCCTATGACTTGAGCTATCAAATAATCACCATTAGCTGTCATGGGTATAGGAAGATGCTGCACATCCAGGCAGGATCTGGTTTTTTCCCTCTCGAAGGGGCGGCGCACAGACACACTAGTCATGGCAACTGTCAACTTGGGTGTGATCAGCCAGGGTTTTAATTGGCTTGCAGATGTTGTGCCCTGGCCATATATATTATTTTCACTTAAGTTAATGTCAGCAGGAACAGGACTCTACTAAATTTATCCCCTGTGCTCAAGACTAACTGCACAGGCCTTGAAGGGTATTTTTAATAGGAGGTAAACCTCATCCACAAACAGTCTCTCATTTCAGGCCTACAAATGAGATATTTTCCAGTCCAGTTTAACTCCAACCCTGCCCCTTCCTTCCACAAGCCCCAAATGACTGTTTTCTCCTGATTCTTTGGTCATTGTGTAAGTGTGATATTCCTTGGCAGAGCCTACATGGTTCCTGCCTATTTGGCTCCTTTTAGGGTTAAAGCCAGGATGGGTTTTGTGCCTAAAGCAACATCCTTCACGCAAATGCCAGTATAACATAAATTGTGCTGGGCTCTGAGGAGAAGCAAATGTCAAAAATTAAGTTATTCTTCTGCTTGACTCACAAATCCAAGTAGCATGCAAATAAAGAGAAGCCATCTGTTCAGTCCCTGGGCCATTTCAAGTTAAGCATCCAGCACCGGCTTCAGCTCCCAGTTACATTGGGTCAGCCCTGCTGGCTGGCCTCCGCAGGACCTGCTCAGCCTTGCCCAGGACCGCCTGTCACTGCACAAGTGTCCGTAACCCTTCACGCTCCTCTTGAGCCCAACTGGCATGCTGTCGTTGAAGACACCTTCAGCTGCTCTCACACAGATGCAAGGTTTCCCTACTTCCAGGCAGCTTCACAAGCAGGATTGCGGGGTTTCTCCTTTTTCGGTTCCTTCACCGCACGTATCAGGCTAGGTCCCTCGCTGCCCAGTGACGCTTCAATGATGCATTAGAGCAGCTGGTGCATTGATCTGAAATCAGATTTGTAACTGGCTTCAGTGGAGCCTGTGCTACACCCATGGCTGCCTTCCCCCATCTCCAAGGACAGTTTATTATCATCAAGAGCATGCTGAAAATGCAGACCTGTTGGGCTAAACATTGTTGGAGGAAGAGAGGATTACCACCTCATTTGAGAGAGGAGGCAAAGTGAAAGGAGACCTGACCATACTGCAGATGGGTGCGGAGACATTTGGTCAGCTGGCCATGACACAGGCTTTAAGCGTTAGCTTGAGAGAATCATCATACCAGGGACAGGTTGCCCCGGCAAAGCCCTGCTGCATACCTTGAGCTTGCATGTCTTGATGGACTGTGTAAAACCCACCAGCTTCACTATCCCAGCTCTCTCATTCACTGTGCGAGACATACTCCAGTTGCAGGAATGATGGCTAAAACTACAGCCGCATGACGTGTGTAGTCTGGCACCGAGTGCGTGTTAGCACTTGAGCAGGTTTTACTTCCACGTGCCAGGCTGAAGTCTATCAGGCATTAAACATCATGGTATAGCGAGGGGACCAGAGCTGTACTTGTGAGCAGTATTTAAGGCTGCATAAACCTAAAGACAAGGAAGGCTCTAGGTGGGAAATATGATTAGGAGAAGGTTTGGGGTCTGTGCTGGGGGCTGGTAATTAACCACTGAGCTGCAGTCTGGGATACGGTCAACAGGCAAGGGCTTCCATCTCACTGCAAACTCAGACAGGGTAGTTTAGGACATCGTTGACCCGAGAACTCAAGAGCCCCAGGGCAGTTGCTGCCCTTCCTCTGTGCTTCCCTCCTCCCAGCTAAAGCAGCCTGGTCGCAGTGCGTCTCAATTCCTACCTCTTCTCCAAGGCCTCCTGACCCCTTCATCCTACCCAAACTGACAGAAACCTCAGGGAAGCTCCAGAGAAGCGAGTAGAGTTAGATTGCTGGGATGGAGAACAGAAGCAGGCATGCTGAAGCAACCGTGACACACTTGCTGAGAGGTAGCACCAGGAGCTCCTGGAGAGGTTTTACAATGTGAGTCACTTGCTGGGCTCCATCTCATGGCACATTAAGCAGTATGAATCAAAGACTGAAAAGGCAGGGCATGTCTTGCCCTACAAAAACACCATCAACCACTTTACTTTTTAAGTAATGATTTGCTATTGATTATGTCTATGAAGATGAGGTAGCTCCCTGCCTCTCCTGCCAATTCCCACACTCTCAATCACATTACGAGCAAATGCCGGCATTGAGCCTGCTCGAAGAGAGCCGAGTTACTGCTCTTAGGAGGGGATGAACTTGGCATGTCAGAAATCCCTGGGCAAATGCCTGAGAGTACTTGAGTTGACCAAAGACCTCCGTAAGTACAAGTGGAACAAACCTGGCAGTAAGGCAGGGGCAGCCACGTCTTCCTGATCCTATAAACCATGTGCCAAAGTCTTCACAAGTCCAACAGCCACAAGAGCTGTCATACGCAGTGCCTTGGAGAGCTAGGTAGGGAACGCAGTCTAGAAGCAGGGTGCTCGTGCAATGTCATTCCCAGGTGCTGCAGTGTGGTTGGGGTCAGTGATCCTTCCTGCCAAGAGAAGGTAAGCCAAGTGCCAAGGGTGACCACGGCACAGGTGGTGTCCTTGCTGGCCGGGACGCAGTCCCGCCACATCCGGAGAGGGTGCTGATAAAAAGGAACGACCGAGAGTCCCAGGCAAGGTGAGGGGATGAACTGAGTCCAGGGTCCGTTTAGTAACAGCAAGAGACAGGACTGGGAACAAGGCTACAATGTAGGTCTGACTCTGATCCAAGACACAGGACCACAGGCAGGACTACAGATAGGTGCTCCTACCACATGGCTCTGGCAAAGTCTAGGTGCCCAGGCCCGAGCTTAAGTGGAGCCTCTGGATTAATGAGTGGAGGATGTGTAGGTGGAGGTGAGGTTGGTCAGGGTAATTAAGGCCAATTAGTGCACTCAGGACCCTGACACAACTAGATGCAAAGTGAAGCAGAAGAATTATGTTTCTATTTTACCCATTCTGAATCACAGGCCAAGGTCTTCTTTGGTTTGGTCCCATCTCAGGTTTGCCTGTGTCTGGGCAGGAGGAAGAAACAATCACAAATGGATACAAGGAGCACTTTCTGCCTCGTGACAAGCCTTGTCTAAATCTGCCCTCCCTCGTGGCCTCTCGCCCCCCGTGCTGGTGAGTGTTTGCCGGACGAAGGTGTGCGGGAGTCCTTAGCGCATGTCTGTCTTGTGTCTCGCACTCTCTCCAAGATGCTTTTGCTGCAGTGGGTTTGGATGCTTGGGGAGGCAATATCATCTCAATAGATTTTTGAAGGCAGGACATGTACTGGGGAGATCAGGGGGTAGCATCACGTTGTTCCTGTCAGAGTGTTTTACACGAGCTTGTTATTTTAAAAATAACCAGGTGCTAACAGAGAACAAGATAAAGCTTGGGGTTTTTCTGTAGGGGATGGAGGGGATTTTCCCCAGGGAGGCTGGAAGGCTATGGAGACCTTCTGTAGCTGGACCGCATTCTTCCTCTGGGTGGAAAAGGGCTGCTGGTTCTTCATGGCTGCCCACCCCTTGCATCCTTCTTCTTCAAAAACAGATGGTACAGAGGACCTGTAGTTTTATCATGCAAACGCTCTCTGTGGGTCTTTGGGTGGTTATCTCCAAATTCTGCCTCCGCTTTCTGTTGGGGACACACATCCCTGCATCAGCAGAGAAAAGTCACAGCAGCTGCTCCCACCTTTCTAGTTTAAATCTTCCCTTTAAAACTAAAAATGCACTAGTAATGAAGGATTTCCATTGAAATTGGAGAGTTTTGACCAAGTAACGCATCCAGAGTCAGACTCCAAGCTGGATCAGCAGTTAGCAATAGTTCTACTCAGCCTTAGAGCAGAGATCCCAGGCTGAACTGGAGCATCGCTGTGCCAGGGTCCTCCACCTGAAACAGGTGGACTGCAGAACAACGCACCCGAAAGGAACAGCTCGAAATGGTGTTTCATTGAAAACATTTGATGAAACTTTGCTTCATCCACCGCAGAAATCCTGGAAAATAGTGTGCAAATATGTTGGAAATGTTCTAAATGGGAGGACACCCCCCTGAACAGCTGATATTGGGGCTGAAGTCTCAAATACTCAAGAGTTTAAGCTGACAATGTTCTTCCATGACTCAGCATCGTGCCGACTGCACTCAGGGACCCGGTGGGAAAGCACGGAAGCCTGATGACGGCGTAGGCTGCCAGATGAAGTAAAAACAAACAGTGATTTTGGCTAGGTCTAACTTAAAAAAAAAGAAAATCAAAAAATCCCAAATCCCCAGAACAACAGCCTGCCAAAGAACACAACAATCAGAAAACCCCCTGCTGTCAGGACCTCGATATTTTTTCCTTTGGAATACCAGTTTTGGGATCAAAATTAAATGTATAAAGGAGGCTTCTTGCTATCCTAATTTCATGGAGCGAGCCAGATTTAGGTGCATTCTTTGCCTGCTTTCTCTGCAAGTCATATTTTAGTCCCTCGCAGCCCGACCCTTAAGAGGCTGAGGAGTGATACGGGATCATCCCCTGGTGTTGTTGCGTTGGCTTCGGGGATGATGTCGGTATAAGGAAACACGGGGCAGGTGTCACGCCAAGCTTGTGATCCGCATGGACGTGGAAACTGATCCTTTCAGGAAGTTTGGTTTTTTTTCTTGGACGAAAAACTTGTCTCTTCGATCCCCTTTCGCAGCGCACTGGAGAAGGCAGGGGGACGGGGGCGATTAGGAAGGGGATGCAGAGGGGATCCAGAACCTGGATCTGCAAACCTGGAGGTCTCGCAGCGGGGTGACAATGCCGGAGCACCGCTGCCGCTCTGTATTTTAGGGGTTTTTTTTTCCCCATTTAAGGGTTTATTCGGCTGGAATTATCTAATAGTCCAGGGCACGACGGGCTGGCTTCAGTTTTTCTCCAGAGGGCACGCCGTTTGCACAGCCAGCCCTGCAAACCCCCCTCGGCGGCCCTGAAGGCGGGTGGCCGTTGGCAGCGGGGGTGAAGGTGGACACCGGCTCCCCCAAACCCTGCCCGCTCCCTCAGGCACGACGGCGGCGGGGCTGAGGGGATGGTGCCTCCGCGCCCCGCGGGACCCCACTCGTGCTGGTGGCCGTTATTCCCCCTCAGACACCCCCCGAGGGCCGTGAGGGGAAGGCGGGCGGCGGGACCCTGAGGCGAGCGGCCGCCGCCACCGCGCTCCCCTCAGGCGGCCGCCGCCCCGGCCCCGCCCCTCCGCCCCGATTGGCTGAGCCGCCCGCCCGTCCGCCGCGGTTTGTTTGGTCGCGTGGACCTGTCAAGCCCGCCGCGGGGGGGGGGGGGGGGGGGGGGGGAGGAGCGCCCCCCCCCCCTCCCGGTCCCACGTGGCAGCGCCCCGACAGGGCGGGCGGGACGGCGCCCCCCCCCCCCCCCCCCCGAAAACCGGCGGCCGGTGACCCCCCCCCGGCGGGGGTGGGGCCGCTCCGGGCGGCGGGAGGGGGCCGCGCTGAGGGGAGGGAACGGGCTACCGACATCCGGGCCCTTCGCTCGCCGCCGCCGCCGCCGGGAGCCGCCGCCGGACGGGGCGGGCGGCTGCGGGCAGGGGCAGGTGGGGCCGCGTCCCTCCCGTGTGGGCACCGGGCACCGGGCACCGGGCACCGCCGCTTCCCGCCCCCGCCCCGAGGTGCGCGTCGCTGCCGCTGCCCCGTCCCGCCCCGTCCCGCCCCGTCCCGTCCCACCGGCGGGGGCGATGCGCTCCGCGCCGCCGGCCCGCCCTCCCTCCCTTTTAATTTCCTCTTAGACGGTAAGTTCTTTTCCTTATTTTATTTAATATATTAAAAAAAAATATATTTCCCCCTGCCCGCCCCCACCGGAATCCCCGCACCGGAGGGCGGGGGTGTGTGTGTGTGGGGGGGGGACGAGGCTCGGGGTCCCCACGGGGGACCGGGGTGCCCCGGCGGGACGTGTGTCCCCCCGCATCGCGCTCCTCCCCGCCCCGCGGGGACCCTCCTGCGTGGGGAGGCGGTGGCAGCCTCCCGCCCCCCCCCGGCCAATTTTCCCTCCCCGGGATCGGGGGGACGGTGCCCGGTTCCCCCGGCGGGGTCGCAGCACCGGTGGGTCCCCCCCCGAGCTGCGGCAGCATCACGCAGAGGCAGCACCGCTGTCACCATCACCCCCGGCTTCCAGGTCTGCTATTCCCCCCTCCCCCCCTTTACGTTGAATAATAATTATTATTAATTTCTTGTGCATTAATTATTATTCATATTTTAAACATTTTTTTTTTTGGTATTGTGGCAAAACTTTTGCTGGAGTTGCTGCTGCCTGCGGTTGCTCGCGCTGCAGCCGACGTGATCCTGAGCGCTGCCAAGCGCACGCCGACTTACAGGATCAGCTTTTACTTTTTAATTAAGGATAAGATGCAGGGGGTGACCCCATCACAGCCCATCCCTTCTCCTCTGCACCTTGCACCGGGGCAGGGACCCGGTGGCTCAGGGTCCCCGCCCCAGTGCTGGGGTGTCCTCGAGTGGGTTTTTATTCCGGTTATTTATCCGGCTGCCGCCTGAGCCCGTGTAAACTTGGCGGCGGTTGTGGTTTGTGCAAGGGGTTAGGGTGGCACCTCGGGCGAGGCGTTGTCCCCGCTGATGCTGAAGGGTTTCACGCTGTATCACCATGTCACTTAGGTTTGCCTGGCGCAGGATCCCCGCTCCGGATAACCCCGCGTCCTGCCTCCCCAGCGGCAGCACCGAGCCTCGGCGATGCGGTACGTCTGCTGGCGTATTCTCCTGCTGCGGGCAGGAGCGGGGCTTGCTGCCCTCCAAGTGAGCTACCTGGAGGAGGGGGACCTGGGGGTCTGCCCGCGTGTCCCCGGCGGTGGTGGCTGGGGACTGGTGGGACTGGTGGCGAGCATCTCTGGGACGCGCTCAGCCCTGGGTGTGGGGAGCATGGGGAGAGCATCCCTGGGATGTGCTCAGCCCAGGTGCGGGGAGTGTGGGGTGAGAATCCCTGGGATGAGCTCAGTCTGGGTGTGGGGAGCGTGGGGTGAGCATCCCCGGGCTGTGCTCAGCATGGGGGGTGAGCATCCCCAGGCTCGGCTCAGCGCCGGTGTGGGGAGCATGGGGTGAGCATCCCCGGGCTGTGGGGAGCGTGGGGTGAGCATCCCCGGGCTGTGCTCAGCATGGGGGTGAGCATCCCCAGGCTCGGCTCAGCGCCGGTGTGGGGAGCGTGGGGTGAGCATCCCCGGGCTGTGCTCAGCATGGGGGTGAGCATCCCCAGGCTCGGCTCAGCGCCGGTGTGGGGAGCGTGGGGTGAGCATCCCCGGGCTGTGCTCAGCATGGGGGTGAGCATCCCCAGGCTCGGCTCAGCGCCGGTGTGGGGAGCGTGGGGTGAGCATCCCCGGGCTGTGCTCAGCATGGGGGTGAGCATCCCCAGGCTCGGCTCAGCGCCGGTGTGGGGAGCGTGGGGTGAGCATCCCTGGGCTGGGCTCAGCGTGGGGGCAAGCATCCCCAGGCTCGGCTCAGCCCCGGTGCAGGGAGTGTGGGGTGAGCATCCCCAGGCTCGGCTCAGCCCCGGTGCGGGGAGCGTGGGGTGAGCATCCCGGGGGTGGGTTCAGCCCCAGTGTGGGTAGCATGGGGTGAGAATCCCTGGGACGTACTCAGCACGGGGCGAGCATTCCCGGGATGTGCTCAGCCCTGGCTGCGGGGAGCATGGGGTGAACACCCCTGGGCTGGGCTCAGCCCCAGTGTGGGTGGTGTGGGGCGAGCATCCCCGGGCTGGGCTCAGCCCTGGGTGCGGGGAGTGTGGGGCGAACATCCCTGGGCTGGGCTCAGTCCTGGTGCGGGGAACGTGGGGTGAGTATCCCTGGGATGCGCTCAGCCTGGGTGTGGGGAGCGTGGGGGAGCATCCCCGGGCTGGGCTCAGCCCCGGTGCGGGGAGCGTGGGGCGAGCATCCCAGCCTGTGCGGGTGCTTTGCCACCTCCTGTGCTGCTGGCAGCGGTCCTGGCATCCCCAAACGTCCCCACTGTCCCCCAGCCGCACACACCGTACGGCAGGAGGGGGAGCTCACACCGCGCTGGCTAAACAGGACGGGGAGCTGTGCGGGACAGGGGACAGGCCCAGCCTGTGCGGTGTCCTGGGAGCCCCTCTTTGCCCAAGCAAGGGGAACCCCCTTCCTCTGAACCCTGCTTTTCCGCCGCAGCTTGGGTGCTGAATTTCCTCCGAGCCCTCCTGCCCATATTGTGCTATTGATTGCTGAGCTGAACTTCCTCCTGAAATCATTAAAGCTTAAAAAATTGATGGCACAATAGAGCCCTTTATTAGCTACATAACTTTTCTGCCTTTCTTTCTTTCTTCCTTTTTTTTTTTTTTAATCAACACAAAAGAGCCCGAGCTCAGATTTGTGTACTGTGTCCGTGCGAGAGCCGGGCAGCGTGCCCTTCTCCACCCCAACTACCCATCAGCACAGCCGTGCCGGGCTATTTATTAGGAAAAATGGCAAAGAAGGAATCAATGTGTGCAGGTTTTTTCTTTTCGTTTAATCTCGGCCTCCTCCCTTTGCAGCCTGCAGATAGGTCTATTTATTTCTGCTCTTATAAATAAAAATATTTGAATGGGGACTGTAATATTTTATTCCCTGTCATGCCCATCCTTCAGTGTAACAGCAGCTGAGTTCTTGCTCGGTATTAACTTACCATTTTAGTAACAGTTGAGTTTTCCTGAAGGAAATCCCTCTGGGCTGGCCATTACCGTGTCATTGTATAACACAGCAGAAAGATGGATTACATAGATGGATCTCCTCCAGCGTGACTTCTCCAAGTGACAGACTTCAGCTAATTCCTCCCCGCTCCCGTTGCAATCATCAGGATGGGTTTTATAGCTTCTAGGAAATATTTGCAGTATCTCCCGGCGTGCGGTTGTAAATACAGGCACTGATTTTCCAGGGGGACTGTTGGCAGCATCCTGCTTCACGCAAAGCCCCGGCTCCTGGAGTCAAGTCAACCCCTATGAGTTCTCCTTTCGTGGAGCAACATTAAGTTTTTTACTTTTTCTGGTTATTCAGAGAGGTTTTGAGATGTGCTTGGGTGCATCTGGATAGAGGAGAAAGAAGGAGGCAAAAAAAAAAAAAGTACATATTTATGGGTGAGCGTGTACGGGTATAAAATAAATCACACGATTTTGAAGCCAATATAACATTTTGTTGAAGGATCCCTTAGTGATCCTGTGCTGGTGCGGGGACTGAAAGTCACACAGAGGGGACACTGCCTCGCTGCGTGGCCTCGGGCCAGTCATTTATCTTCTCTGCTGCAGTGTTGGTATCTCAGGAGCGTGGCTGCCTGCGCTGCCTGTGTTTTCTGCTAGCCCTGTCTCAATGCTGCACGCCGTCCCCCTCCTCCTCACCATAATTATCATGTGGCTCTTGCACCCTGATATTGTTAGGGTGCTGCATCAGGGTGGACACCCTTAGGTGCAAAGCTGCTCCCCCAAAATGCTTCTTTCCTAGGACAGGAGCAATAGGTGCATCCCTCTGTGCTCCGTGTTTTTCAGGGGAACATCAACTTGGTTCTGGGTAATGCCGACAGCCCTGCGTGCCCCCCGTTTGTCATCACTATAGAATATTGCCCACTGCTGCTGAAAATGATGAAGCTATAAAACAAGACTAGCCAGAGGGGTTTATATTTGCAGACAACACCAAGCTGAGTGGTGTAGCTATCATGCCTGGGGGATGGGATGTCATCCAGAGGGACCTGGACACGTTCAAGAAGTGGGGCCGTGTCAACCTCATGAGGTTCAACAAGGCCAAGTGCAAGGTCCTGCACCTGGGTCGGGGCAACCCCCCGTATCAATACAGGCTGGGGGATGGAGGGATGGAGAGCAGCCCTGCCGAGAAGGACTTGGGGGTACTGGTGGGTGAAAAGCTGGACATGAGCCGGCAATGTGCGCTCGCAGCCCAGAAAGCCAACCGTATCCTGGGCTGCATCCAAAGCAGCGTGGCCAGCAGCTCGAGGGAGGGGATTCTGCCCCTCGGCTCCGCTCTGGTGAGACCCCCCTGCAGCGCTGTGTCCAGCTCTGGGGTCCTCAGCACAGGACAGACATGGGCTGGAGCAGCTCTGCTGTGAGTACTTAAAGGGGGACTATAGGAAGGATGGGGACAGTCTCTTTAGCAAGGCCTGTTGTGACAGGACAAGGGGTAATGGTTTTAAACTAAAAGAGGTGAGAATCAGACTAGATAGAAGGAAGAAATTTTTTACCATGAGGGTGGTGAAACCCTGGCCCAGGTTGCCCAGCGAGGTGGTTGATGCCCCATCCCTGGAAACACTCAAGGCCAGGATGGACGGGGCTCTGAGCAACCTGATCTAGTTGGGGATGTCCCTGCTCACAGCAGGGGGGGTGGACTTTCTTCTAAGCCCCCTTTAAGTACTGAAAGGCCGCAATAAGGTCTCCCCGCAGCCTTCTCTTCTCCAGGCTGCACAACCCCAGCTCTCTCAGCCTGGCCTCACAGCAGAGCTGCTCCAGCCCTCGGATCAGTTTTGATCCCTCCTCTGGCCCCGCTCCAACAGGTCCGTGTCTGTCCTGTGCTGAGGACCCCAGAGCTGGACGCAGCGCTGCAGGGGGGTCTCACCAGAGCGGAGAGGGCAATTATGCTGTATGGAGAGGGTCTGAGTTTGCCTAGACCAGGGCTTTGCAATTACCAGAACCAGAAGCCTGAAGACCTATTTAGGCAGCTAAATCTATGTGAAACCCTTCTCCTTCCTGTCTCGCCCAGAGCGTCCCTGCTGTCCCAGCCGCTGTCCCACTACAGCAGCACGCTCTCCTCAGCAGCGAGGACTCTCCGTTCTCTTCTCCTGCCATGCTCCAGCAGCTTATACAATTTTTTTGGCGCTTTTCCCCAGAGTCATTATTCTGGGTAACGTGGTTTGTTTGTTTATGCTTTTTGGTTTTAATCATACTTTTTTTCTTTTTGTTTTTTATTGTGTTTGAAAAGCTCCAGGGCTTCCTTTCCCCACCCCGCTCCCAGATGGTCGCCTGTAAGGAAAAAAAAGGAAATATTAGAATAAAAAGGGAAATAGTTCAGTTCTGTAATGAATGAAGTTTGGCTTTTCCAGAGAGGATGTGGGAGAGAAAAAGGAGGCGGGGGGAAAGCGGCAGGTGTGTTTGGAGGGAAGGGTGTGCTCTGCTGTGTATTTTAAGCTCTGCTGGGTCTGTGCCACTTGTTTTACAGCTCTCTGGTGAAAAGGGATCCGGGTCTCGCTGTGCTTTTAATCTCACCGTGACCAGCTCCAAGAAACGGCCTTCCCTGGTCTTATGAATCTATATTTCATTTATTTAATTAGATCTTAGTTCTCTGTTGTTAGAAGTAGGTGCGTTGGCTTATTTACCTCAGCTGGTTGGTCTGAAAGGGTTTGCATTTTTTATTGGAGGAGGAAGGAGCAGGCAGGTGGGAAGCAGTGGGGCTTGCCAGGCTGCTGGTTTCCTCTCCAGTAGATCTCCAGGAGCAAAGAGAGTTGCTATAAGAGTGGGGCTCAGAAGGAAGACTTCAAAGGGTGGGATGACACTGCCTGCTCTTGGTGGCGAGGAGAACCAGGAGCCAGCTCTGCCTCCGTTGCAGATGGTGGTGTAATTCCCATGGACGAGGACCAAGCTCTTGGCAGACCCCGATGGCTTGGACGTCCAGCCCGTCCTGGTGACACCTTGGCTGCCGTGGCTCGGGGTGGCAGCAGCTTGCTGTTACCTGTGGCTGTGGTGGTTGTCCACATGCGTGGTCCTTCATGAAGTGGGACAAACATCTGGCACGGGCAGGGGAGATGACACGGGGCCTAGCCACAGATGTGGAGTTAGCCCACATCCTCATGGGTGCCGGTGGGCCACATCAACCTGCTTTTGGAGAGCATGTTGGCTTAGTCAAGGTCAAGTGTGGTGCAGGTCTGGACCGTGCCAGACCAGAGCTGGGATATTGCAAATCCACCCACCACTTCTGCATTGCTCACCAGCAGCAGGACTTACACGCTGCCTCAGGACATTCTATAGAGAAGAGGAGCAATATGGGCTGATAGCATCTCATCCTGCTGGTCCATACAACACTGGAGCACGTGTTGGGTGTGCTTGTTGTTCCTACAGGGAAGCACAGCTCTGGGGCAGGTAGGGAGGCTGTCCCAGCTAGGACAGCTTTTTCTGGGTCTGGCTTTGCAGAGGCATGAGCTGATGGCCTTTAGTTGCTCTTGTCACGTCTAGGTGTTTTGGTGGGACACTCATGTCAATATGAAAGATCTGTCTGAGACTCCTTGTTCTGCCTGAGATGGGGTTTCTGTGGTCCTCTTCTGGTTAAATGCTTAGATGGGTGCTCTGAGGACTGGGGTTCTCCTCCTGTTCATTCTGCTGGGGTTTTCCTTGGGAGCTGGGGACATCATCTGGTTTCACCTCCATTCCCCACCTGTGAAACGCCAGCTGTGATGCTTCCCTTTTTCCTGTGTGGTCTGTAGAGCCGGTGCTGTCTCTTGCTGCTGCTGTCAGGCTGCGTGTCGATAGCATGGCCTCAGTCATGGTTGGCACCTGAATGAATTACTGCAATACAAATAAATAAGAAAAAAAAATAGTATTTGCAAGAGCGACGGGTTGGAGATCTAACATTTATGCAGGGCCATTCATCAGAGATGACGCCCAAATGTTCTATAAACTCTCACATGCACATAAAACATCGCTTCCAGGCTTCAAGACAGCATCAACTGTTTAATCACAAAACTACACCAGGGTTCAGGACCTGAAATGCAGAATTACTGCCTCCGCTTGGAGCTGCAGGGAAAATTTGGGTCCACAAATAGGATGAACCCTATTGGAAGCTGTCCAGGACACCTCCTATGAACATGATGTGGACGTTTTATTTATGTCTTCCAGTGGGCAAAGCTGGCAGCTTTATGGCTTATCTGAAAGTTGTCACCTCTGCCAGCCAAGCACCCCCACAAGAGACATGGTTCCTTGTGGGTTGTGGGGTGAACAATGCTCTGGAAAGTCCTAAGTAACCTTACGGGGTACTGATTTGCTGAGAAAAGTGGTGTCTCCCAACCTGTTGTGGCTACTTCTTGCAGATTTTGTGTCTAGTGCAGATGAGATTCACCAGTCTGCAAGATGGCCTTTGGCCCTGTGGGGCCTCTTGGGCTCTGTTTCTGATGAAAGGAGCCTTTCCAATGCTACCTGAACCTTCTCATTGCATTGTGTTTAACAATGCGCAGCAGAGAAGGAGGTTGGGAGGGAGGAGAAAAGTTTACTTCTTGCCCTCTTTTTTCATTTTAATCCAAAAAAATTTCTTTATTTATTTATTGGCTCAGGCCTTCTCCTTTCTCCACGCTTTGCCTAGCGTAAGAGCTGAAGGTTTGCATGCTTGATCAAATCTGATGGGAGTAACCAAATCAGCATTAGCAAATGTACGGACCTCAAGCTAATTGGCAGGTGGTGAACTCCATGACTGCAAAGAAAACAAGCTCTTCTGTAGAGCATGTTGTACCTTGGCACAGGGACACGTGTAAGAAGCCATTGGCAACTTTTAAATATAAATCCCCTTGGGGGATTTATTTGTAGGTTGCCTTGCTCTGAGATGAACACACTGGTCAAAGTAAAACCAAAAAAGGGTGGGCAGGAGCACAGCGACCTCAGCTAGGTCAGCAATGAACTTGAGGTTCAAGTCCAGAAGATTCACCAAAATTGGTGGCTGTTTGCAGCTTGAGAATTAAGTACCAGAAGTCAATCATGGTGACACCGAGAGGGATGCGGGAGAAAACATTCGAGGTATTCATTGTCGCTTTTAAGCATCTTGATTGTCAATTAAATAGAGGAGAAGAGAAACATGACTGATGATAGTCACTGAAGTTGCTCAGCGGGGATTTGCAGGCAGCGTAATTATTGCATTGCCGTCTGCCGGCAGTGCTCCACTTGTCAGCCTTGCCTTTATAAATTGTCCTTTTTTGGATGTTTGCAGCTTGGAGTTTCTTTTTGGTGCTTGAATTTGGTACTGGGGGCCTTGGTCTCCTCTACAACCCAAAGGCACCAGGTGTTGGTGCGGATCTGGTGTTGGTTGGTGCCCTGGATTGATTAAATTAATCCCTGATATTCTGTTTTAGCATCTGTTTTTTTTCCCCAAGAAGACAAACACTTGTTGGCCAGCCTTTTGAGAAGCATAGAGATGCCATGTGAAATTGTAAGCAGAAAACAAGCAGCAGGGTTTCTTTTAACAATCACCATTTCAAATGATAAGGCTATAAATGAGCCCTTCGATAATGTGCGATTAATATGACGATGCAGGAATTTACTGGGTTCAGGTTGTAAATTTAAAGTGACCAATGATAATGATGGGCTTCATAAAATAAACATCAACTTGTAAATTAAATTAGTGTCAGTTTACAAATAACTCATTTTATGTTTCCCCTTCAAAATATAAAAAAGAGGGTGTTAACCTAATTTTTTGTGATATTGATGCAACTTGAGTATCCCACTTCAGCAGCTTTGTCTGTATGCATATGTACGTACTCCTGCAGCACTGTCTATGTTATTTTTTGATGCCTTTTTTTATGTCTTTCATTATGGACCAAGCTCGCAACACTTCCAAGTCTGAGTGATTTTATTCGCCTGGCTAGTCCATTGATTTCAGGAGCAGACCTTCTCCGGGGCTGTGCATGCGGTATTATTCTAAACCCGTTATCTTTATCGGGCTTTGAATTGTAAAGAAATGCCTGACCATCCTTGTAAAATACCTGTTTGTTCTTGGTTTGAGCATGCAACCTCCTAGCTGAAAGCAAGAGGTAGAAAAACTATCGTGGTAAAACACAGCGTGTTTTAAATGTGCATCGGTCTAGGGAGAAGCAGGGAGGAGGAGGATGGTGTCTTCACAGCAGTTGCTGATGTAGCTTCGGAGATCGCCTTATTTACACCAACAGCTAACTGCAGACCTGGGACTTCTTTATTTAGACACATCAGAGCCACTAGCAAAGCCCCAGAGCAAAGTGCCATCAGCCCTGGCTGGTGGGTGGTGGCGTCTCGGGGCTGGTGGTGCTGAGGGGCTCTTCACACCCTGATCCGTATCAGACCCGGACTGCTTCCCCAGGATGCACTTGCTGCAGAGCTGGTAAAAAAACCATGCAATATTGGAACTATTTGTCCCATGGCCAAGCTGAACTGCAGGATCACCCGGTTTTGGGCGGGGGGTGGGGAAATAGAGGAAAAAGGCACTTATGACTTTGAAACAGGAGCAACTGGGGAGGATGCTGCTGTGCCAAACGCTGAGCCTCCCTTCCTCGAGCAGCTGTGGATGAGTGTGCCATTGGGGTGCTCCTCTTCTGGGAGGCGTAGCTCAAAGGCAGGCAAAGGCGATAAAAAGAAATAAATAACACCTCCCCCCCGCCCCCGCAAAAAAAAAAAAAATCAGAGGAGGAAATTAAAGTCACCTTCCAGTCTTGAGCAAGTTTCCTCTGTTTTGGCAAGAGCAGGCAGAGCATCGGAGGGGAAATGTGGTGTAACTTTCCATTGTTGCTGCCCAGGGGTGCCGGATAAAAGGGACCGAGGTGTGGGGAGCAAGGATGGGGGATCAGGGTGCTGGTGGCAGGATTTTTGGGATGTAATGCACCCCTTCACCCCACCCTGCATGAGATGGCGATGCCTTCCTTGGCAGGATGAGTAGGGACATCCTCGCCTTCACAGGTGGTCCTGCAGCATGAGCATCCTTTATGAGACGGATGTTGGGGGCCTGATTTTGGGCGGAGGAGCGGCCGGTGGGTGCGTGGGTGTTAACTACCACACGGTGTCGAACCTCCTCTCGCCCACCTCGTCCTGGTGGTCTCGGTGCCGCTACAGTTTTGGCCCTGGTCCCTATTGTCTCTCGCCGGTGCCTCCTAGTTGCTTGGCAACCCCAGTGCTGTTAATGGGACTTAGTGATTCCCTGGTACTCCTGTCCTCCTCCTCCTTCTCCTCCTCCCCAGGAACAGGAAAATGCCACACAGGCAAGGGGTCCAGCATGGCCACATGGTCCAGCAGCCTCTGGTCTCCCCAAAATGGGCTTCACAGCTCGCCGGGCTCCTCTTTCCGTGATGAACTCCAAACCTCCGCAGTCACCGGAGGCGAAGAAGCTCTGCCTGGAAGAGTGGCTGCTTGTCTCTGGGGTTCCCAGCCCCAGGAGAGGACCTGGGGAAGGGTGAGGAGCAGGGTCAATCCCCCTCTCCTGCTCTCTGTTACCTCAAATCCGTGCAGCCCACCTGGTCAAACAGGGATGGCTTCAAACCAGGCTTGTTGGGAGGCTCTTTTCCTTCGTTATTTCTTCCCTGGCTGCACTCTACCAGGTTGCGTCTGGACGTAAAAAAGGAGTTTGAAGAAACGTGCTGCCTCCAAGTCGGTGGGGATGGCTGGTCCTCCCGATACCCTCTCAGTCCTCGGAGCACGTGCGCTGGGGATGAGCAGTAAAAGCATCTCCGTTGCATCTTTTAACTGGATGTGCCAAATGTTGTGTAAACCTCCAGGCAGGCTGCTGACGTGCTTGCGTAGGGATGGGAGATGGGTTCTCCATCATCTTTAGTTCAGGATTGGGTGTCTTCCTGAAAAACGTGCTTTAGCTCAAATGTCACACATGGGCTTTATGAGGCTCCGCTCTTCAGGTTGAGGTGAGGTTAGGAGGTCCCTTATAGATAAAATCCTGTGAATTTATTGAAACCTGTCTGGGATCAGTGAATATTTTTAGCCCGTACTTGTGATGGAAGCCCATGGAGGAGCTGGAGGATGATCTTGTGGTTGGGAGCAGAACTTGGACACAGCCCATCGGCTGGACCACTTATCAAACCAGGAGATTGCTCCGTGATGAGGCCTGAATTTAGAACCAGCATGCATGCAAGAAGGGAATCTAATTGGCCAATTGCATACTAATTCATAGTAATTACACATGCAAATTAACTGCATAATTTTGCATGCATTTTGTGCAGGCATTTATGCGCAGCGTTTCCTGCAAAATGCTGGGATGGTTTTGTGCCAGCTGTGGTCTTGGATGGGGACATGCTGGTGATCCCGGTGGCAGGAGAGGTCGAGGGTGTGACATGCTCAGGCGTGAGAAGGAATGCATTTTTCCATGGGATTTCCAGAGCTCTGTCCTTTCCTGCCCCTGGAAAACTGCTTCACCTTCAGCTCAGTTCTTTTGATGGTTGTGGGGGAGAGCAGACATGCAGGAGGGGCATCACTGAAACTATTCTAGGAGATGCTGCTTATTTTCTTTTTTAATATAAAAATAAATGAACTAATGACCAAAGGGCTTTTTTTTTTTTCTGTTGTTCTTTAGAAAGCACTTAGACTTTTTAATCTCTGCCGAGTGTGTCATGGCTGGAATCTGCATAGACCTGTGCCTGCTTCATTCCTGCCTGCTTTGCCTGTCTGAAGAAGTCGCATTAGACGCAGTTTGCTGCCTGTGCTATCCAGAACCACCGTTATTGCTTCACGCTCCAGAGCTTGATCTGGGATGTAAATCTCAAGTCTCTGTTTTGCCTTTCAGTTCATTGCATCCTGAAGCTTGTGCCTCTACAAGGGCTGTCCTAATGATCTCCAGAAATGTTTCCTAATCTCTGTCTGCATCTGTCTACTTAATAGCTATGTGTATTGATGGTGGGCAATGAAGATGTTTTGATATTTTTGATTATATTAGGTATATGTTGCAGTTTGGTTTATGTTTTATGTATGTTATAGGTATACCCTGGGAATCCAGGTTGCTCGGTTGTGTTTAGAGCGTATCTATGGGGGCTTCAGGAGGAACGGGGAAGTGGTTCATCTGCACCCCCTCTAAAATAATCTAAAAATGGGGTGCTCTATGTAATACAGCTGTAGTTGTGATTTTTTAGGGTCGTCTCTGTTGGAGCCTGGTATGCCTGGAACCTGTAAAATAAAAAGTAGTCCCAGTTTTCTGCGGCTGCAAATCCCCCGTGTTATTTTCACATGTTGCAACAATTTGTACTTTAAAGGCACCATTTTAGTAAAGCTTAATATTGCCTCTCCTGCATTTTAGACTTACATAGTTTTGCAAGAGATAATTGCCTGTTTGGGAGACCAAAAGCTAATTTTGCCTAGGGCTCTATTCTTTTTCTTAACAAAGTTGATCCTTGTTGGGAAGCATCTTGCAAATAGTGAGTGTTTGGATGAGTCTGGAGGGGAACGAATGGGTGGACGATGTGCAGGTGTGGCTTGTAAAAAAAACCCACAAACCATTCTTCTGCTGCACTGGATACCACTGCTGGACACCTTTTCCTTGCCTGCTCTGCCTCCTCTCATGCTCCACCACGAGCTCCTGGGGATGGGGCCATCCTTGTTTTTGACAGCCACCGTGGTGGGTTCAGCATGGGATGTGCACCCCCAAAATATTGGCAGTTGCACTTCTCTTTTGCTCTTAAGCTATTTTTGTTAGTATTAGGGGATGGTTTTATGTGTTTCCATATATGCAAACATTCAGACAGTGCAGTCTGAAGCAGGCGGCTCTACGCAGCCTTTCAGTGCTTCCCCAGGGCTCCCCGCATCGCACTGGCCCTGGGGCTGGTGGTGCCTTGGGTGGCTGAGATGGCTGAT
This sequence comes from Morus bassanus, assembly GCA_031468815.1. Lineage (NCBI taxonomy): Eukaryota > Metazoa > Chordata > Aves > Suliformes > Sulidae > Morus > Morus bassanus. Next base: position 84,120,539 of record CM062600.1, on the reverse strand, counting down.
GAGTGTCTGGTGACTCAGGTCATGGGGGACACCCAGGTGACTGAGGTGACCCAGAGGGCTAAATCTTCCCCCCTTGCTGGGACCCACGTTCAGGGATGCCCTCTCCTGCTTTCCCATCTCAGGCACCTCTCCATCACATTGGCCTTGTGCTGTGGGGCTTCCCCAGTGTCCATCACCAGGATGATCCCCTCCCCACGGGCCTCCTCTTCCCTCCCCACAGCTGAAGCTCATCATCTAGCCACCTCCAGGTAAGATCCTTCAACAGCTGAGCAAGAGGAGGCTCTACCACAGGCGTGGCAGATTGGCTCACCAGTGACATGTATAGGTTATCAATAATAATTCATTAGGAACATAAAGGAAGTGGCAGCATATCTGCATGGAGCAGCTTTTCTCCGTGAATGAGGGATGGATGCTAGTGGGAGGATTGTGGTAGGTGGCTTTGATGTGTGGTTGGGTTTTGGGAAGGGAGCTCTGCCGGTGCCTCTGCTTGCTGCCGTTTTCTGGAGGGACAGCAGTCAGGTTTTGCTTTTCTTTGGAGCTGGAAATACTTGAGATGAGTCTTCAGGGAGGGAAAAAGGAAAAGGGAATCCTTCTTAATCCAGGCTGAGTGCTGCAGAGCCCTGTGGGGGAGGTTTGCAGCCCCGCTAGGCTGAGATCTACGTAGAAGTGGCAGATCATCAGTCTTCACTTGGGGTTCACCTTGCTGAGGTGTGCTCAGTAAGATGACCTTGTGCAGGCTGGTGCAACGTCACCTGAGACATCTGCACCATTTCTGACCCTCTTCTGCCTCTATATTTGGTTTGCAAAAGGGCTGTAGCTCCCTGAGGCTCAGTCAGACCTGACAAAGGCACCAAAAGCAGTTCCCAAGCCATGTGCTTGCTCCAAGCCCACCCTCCGCTTTGCTGGTGGAGATGGGGGCAGTGGTGGGCTTGCACATTAACCCTGAAGAAACAGATGCAAAGGAAAAAAGTGGAAAAAATGGAAAGAAAAAATGGAAAAAGCCAGACCATTTCCATCAACCAACTCACTTAGCTTTGCAAAGCCCATGGTCTTCCAGTTTATATTAAACTAAGTATGGGGGTGGAGAACTGGCTTTATTTTTATCATTCTGTTGTGAAAGTTTAGAAATCCTTATTTGAAGAGGAGCAAAGGCGGAAGCTTTGGGTTTTAGGAGGTGCCTGGAGAAGCCCGCACAGAGTGTCTTGCTCTCCTGCAGGCATCCTTCGTGACCAGGGCAGGTTGCTCAAGCATAGCATTGCTGTAGTTATCGCAACTCAGGAGGACATAGCCGAATTAGCTGGAGTCCTGTTAACAGGGAGCTGCTGCCGTGCGAGGCAGCTGTGTGTAGCTGTACGTGTCCTTGGGTTGCTGGGTGGCTCTGAGAGCTGGGGCTGGGTGCAGATGGGGATGGGACATGGGTCAGTGGGATGCCAGAGGTGCTGTGGCCTCTCTTTTCTGCAAGATGGAGGGAAAGCCCTATCCTGTGTCAAGGAGCTGACATAAAAAAGCCTTAAAAAGGAGTAAGCTCTGACATGTGAAAGAAGAAAAACATGACTTAGACATGTCTGCTGCAATTGATAATTCTGATTTTTTTCTTTGCAGCTTCTAGCACTGAGGGCCCCAGCCAGTCCAGGGGTGGGCAGAGGGTTTTATGGCTGGAGCAGGCAGAGGAGCATTGGTGTCTGTCGAGGGAGAGCAGACCCTGAGCTGGGCTTGGCACTGCTTTGGGCTGAAGGGATGCTGTGATGTTTGGCACAAGCTGAAGATGGACTTGGTGGCTTCTGTTCTGTGCCTGGTGCTTGGCAGGGTGTGCTCATGGTCTTGGGCAAAGCCTGGGAAGCAGTGATCGTGCTGTCTTCTAGGTCTTGGCAGCTCTGCTCTGCCCCAGGAGGTCCCACGCATGGGGAGAGTGCCGTGGATGAGGGTGCCCTGTGTCTCCAGGCAAAACCAGATGTCTGCGCACAGCTCTTTCTGCGCCCTGGTGTCTTTTCTCCACTGTAAGCTTTGAATACCTGGACTGAGGCTGGACCAAGCCTTGGATGTGCTGGCAACTAAATTTAAGCAGGAGATTTTCGAGCCACAGTGTGATGAGTAGAGAGCCAGGGAGTCGTCCTTGGATCAGCAGAAACCTTTTTACCCTGTTCAGCCTAATTGTCCTCACTGTTCCTCCAACTCCTCCATTAGTCCAGAGGAACATCAGTTGGGGTTGGCTTACTGTCTGATATGGGTGCTTCTGCTGGCAAGTTGGCTTTAGATTATTGACTTTTTTGAAGTCCTCTTGAAGTCTCACCAGAGTGGATCTGTCCCACAATATTCACCCTTCCCTGACTCCCGCACTCTGCAATCCATCTTTTGCCTTAATCTTGCCTGACCCCTTTTGAATTGCCCATGGGATATAGGAAGAGAACTTGTGTCTATGGACAGTTGTTTAGTTGGGATTCCTCTGGGGTTTTGTTTTTAGTAAGATATACCATATCCAGCAGCGATAGAGATTTTAGGTTTCTTTCAGGGTGGGCTTCTTACCTTAACTTATAAGAAAATGGCACTTTTGCCTCACTTGTTTTCATTGATGAAAGCGATTCTCTTTCGTCATTCCACTCTTCATGCCTCAAGAGAGGAGTGAAAGGTGGCCCAGACATGGAGATAGTTTTGGGTGGGGAACAAAGCGTGAGCTCTGGTCCTGTTATAGAGGAGGACATGATGTGCGAGGTACCAAAACAATAGGAAAAAAGAGAGATATGGAAAAAAATGTGTGATACTGCAGGGTGGGACTTGAAAGGGTGGTTGGGCATTTGGGAGATGGCTCATGAGCTGCAGGTGAAGGGTCTGACCTGGACTTGGCTGGAGGATGAGCCTCAGCTGTGGGGAGGGAGGAGATCATCCTGGTGATGGACTCTGGGGAAGCCCCACAGCATGAGGCTGACGTGATGGAGAGGTGCCTGAGATGGGGGAGCAGGAGAGGATGTTCCTGAGTGTGGGGCGCAGCAGAGGTAAGAGTGGACCCCATGGCCAATGGTGAAGCATTAGAAAACACTACATTTTTGAGCTTTTCTTTGGAATTATGAGGGTGAAAAGTTTTTAAGACTTTATTTTTTGGGTGAGCACAGCTGGGACTCTGCTGTAATCACAGTGCTTTGGGAGATGGGGTTGGGGGAGAACCACCAGTGTGGGCACCATGGCCGGCGTGCTCGGTGGCACCTCATGCAAGGGCAGCACGGGCAGGGCTGGAGGACGCTGCCTGCTTCTCCCTGCCCACAGCATTTTGCTGGCAGCTCGCTTTGCGAGGAGCAGCAGAGCGGGGCGTTCCCGTGCCCTGGCTTTGCCAGCCAGCAAAACCCAGCGCCGGGTGGCTTTGTGGCCATGATTCCTCATTAAAAAGCAGCAAGCAGGGAGAAACCTAGGGAGCATAAAAGTACAAGCCTGGTGTTAAACCAGACCAGCTGCTGCTCAGGCCACGATGCCCTGTGGTCTGTAGGAGTGAGGACATGGAGGCGGTCGCCCGTAGCCTGCACAGGGTGGCGGGGAGAGGAGGGAGCGGTGCAAGCCAGAATAATCCCTTCTTGTTGTTTTTTTTTCTGGAGCGTTTTGGTCTCGCCCCTGGACAAAAGCAGGATAGTGCGGTGTGTCATTTCCTCCCCGGCAGCTATTCAGCATGGCACCGTGTGGGCTCTGCCACCCCCTCCTCTGCCCCGGGCACAGATTGCTCCTTGTTCCAGTTGTCTGTACCACCCAGGGTTTCCTTTCCAAGTTTTCTCACACCCTTTTATAGCTGTGCAGAAGAAAGCTTTAAAGCCACACAACCAAGGAACCAAGTAGGCAGGAGGGATGTCTTTAAAAACTGGGCATGTTTCTCTGCCAAGCCACGGTGATGGAGATGGGCTGGGTGGGCTCTGGTGATGCCCTGCGTGAAGAAGATCAGGTTCAGCCCTTAAATAAGGTCCTGCCTCATAGCCAAGAGGGCAGCTGGTCATGCATGCTCTGTATCAATGAGTCTTTTTAAAAATGGGAGCAGCTGCATTTTTAGGTCCCAATCCAGGCACAGAGGCAGACTGGGAGGACTGGATCTTGAGCGGGATGAATCTCAGCTGGAGAGCACTGGTTGCCCTTGCTGGAGAGCTGGCTTGGTGAGTTGGCCCTGATGCTGGTGGTGAAAGCATCAAATACGGTGGTGTCCCATACATTTTGAGGATGAGGGAGAAATCCAGATTTCCTGATCCAGGCACAGAGTCTGTGTTAGGCTGTCCTGCTTTCTATTTTTTTCTTGAGCTGACCAGCAGCTCATTTCACCAAAGAACCATCCCATGGGCAGGACCTTTTGCCATCACCAGTTTGCTTAGGTGGCAATCAAACAAGTGACCTAGAGGCAAGCAGCAATTCATTACAGCCCTCATTTAGCATGTGATAAAATGCACCGTATACCTTGTTTTTCGGTCAATAAGTTGAATATTACCCAGAAGAAGTGCACAAGTCGATGTCTTTACATCAGATGAAGGCTTCTTGCAGGCTCCTTTTTGCTAAAGTCTCTTGGCCTGGATGCCGGATCACTGCTCAAATGATGGGGAGTGATATTGTTAAACAGTAATTGGTTTCTGAATTATTTAGCTGCACAATCCCTGTAGCAGCAACACCACCACCAAACGCTTAACTTGCAATTGTCTCAGCTGGGAAACAAATACAGGGCGCTGCAAACTCAGTGGAGCCCGGAGGCAGAATAATTCTGTAGAGACTGTGCTTTTAAAATAAAAGGTTTATAGTTATTTTGTTGATGATGGCCTCATGCAGTGGAAAGTATATGCTAATCGCTTATCGGCTGCTGCCTTTTAATTTGTAAGCTGAATTCTGCTGCTTTTCTAAGGAAAAGGTAATGTTAATCCATTGCAGGGTCCCCAATTTAAAGGCCAGCATCTCCCTGCACCTTCTGAATTCAGCAATGTTTGCTGCAGATGCAGTTTAATTGTAACTCATGGGCTCCTGACCTGGGTCCCTGGAGGAGACAGGCTAATTCACAAAGCAGCCTAACTTGGTAAGCAGGAAACCCCAACCAAAACAGGTGCTACATCCCCCAGAGCCTTGCTGCAGCAGTTTGCAGTTGGTTGAAGACCACCAGCTCTTTCCACGCATGGTTCAAGACCAGGCGTTGCAGCGGTGGTGCTGCTCTTGCACTAACCTAGAGCAGAACCCCACCACCTGCGATTCTCTCCCCAGTTTTCAGCTTGGCCATCGCTGAAGGTCCTCTGCCTTTGAGGTGCACCTAGAAAACCCACCAGCAGGTACTGTACTGGCAGAAAACCTACTCTTGGTTATGTTTGCCTGCAAGTTGCAGTCAGCAGAGCCAGGCAGGAGGCTTTGCACACTGGTGCCTCTTACTACCAACTCCACCATGAGTGCAGCTCTTCACTTAGAGCAGTTCCAGTTCCTCCCCTGCCAGGCAGTTTCTTCTGTCCCTTTGGTGTCTGTGTGTGTAGGAGTATCTGAGACCTACCTGGTGACTCTTCAGGGTTTGCTTTGAATTGGCCTGTGATCTGGCAACTTAAACATATTTCTCAATGCGGTGCTCTGGAAGGATGGCATGACCCTGATTCAATGTGTTAGGTGCTCTTCTCTTTTAATTAAAAGCCCAAAGCTAAATTATCTTGCTCCTGTGGACGGAGGGCAAGTTGAGGGGGGGGGGGGGGGGGGGGGGGGGAGGTGCATGCTGTTTGCAGAGGCTTGTTTGCAAGCTGCTTGTTCCAGCAGTGCCTGGTGTTTGTCACAGGATAGGCTGTTTCCTCACCGCTTCGTTATTCGAGTTTGTTTAGCACTGAGGAATCGGGACGTTCCCCTAATTGAGGGATGGAGGCTGTGATATGTGCCATGGCACACCCCGGAGCAGCAAGGAGTCTCCATGAGCATCCCCAGGGACCAGCAGCTGAAGCTTTCGCATCCCATCACGTAGGCACGGCCACTTGTAGATGCTCCATTGACTTCCAGTCACAGTTTGGTTATTGCTATTAATCAGTTTTTGACTTGCCCCAGTGCATGGCATACCTGCCACTGGAGCAGGGCTCTGCTTTGCTACATGGGGCATAAATATTCTGCTGAAATGTCCCAAAGAGCTGATTTTTCTACTGCCTTGCTCCTGTCCAGTCCCATGGCAGGAGGTTTGGTGCTCACCAGTCCAGCCCAGCTTTGCTTTTCCTCGCCTTTGTGCAATTCTGTTGATGCTGTGTAACCGACAGCAGGATCCAACCCTGTGATTCAGACCTTCCCATAGATGCATCTCAGGGAAGATTAATCTTTCTAATGGAAGCTGGGCCTGTGACGGCTGTGACTTTCAAACCTCGGCCTGTCTCAGTACCAAATAAACCAGGGAGATCTGGAAGGCTTGTAACTTCCTGAACAAGTGATGTATAAAGCAAAATAGTTATAATTAACTTCAAAGCATGAAACAGTCTGTCTTTCAAGCAAAAAACCAAATAATTCCTCCCTAGGCTTGGGTTGAAAATGAGTGGTTTTTCATGTCACATTAGCTGTGCCTTTAAAAAATTTTTTTTTTTAATTCTGAATTGTAAGAGGTAACTGATAATAAAGTTCTCCCTTTCATAGGAACAGCGTGGTTCTGTTACTGGGGCGAGCTGCTTGAAACCCTCGAGTTTGGAAACAGGGTTATTGTTGTGTAAATCAGTGTGCGGTCACTGACTTAAACACAATCAAGGCTTTGTGGGTCTCTGAAGACTGCAGCATGGAGCAATGGCCAGGGCAGAGAGGGCAGCAGGGCTACTGCTGGTGCAGGGGATGGAAATAGAGCCTTTTGCACAGTCCCTATATCTATACGTGACTTGCCTTGTAGCTGATAGGGATGAACATGGTATGTATGGATGGAGAGCACAGAAGAACCATAGGGAGCTTTAGACCTTGCCCATCTCCCCATGTGGATTTTTAGGATCCCATGCACACACCCCAAGCTTGAAGGATCTGGCTGTTGCTTTCCAAGCACCGTCCGGCTCCAGCTTTGCTGCCCCACTGTCTCCTTCCCGCACGGAAATGCTGGGTGAGGAGTTTCTTCCGAAACAAACCCTGTGTTGGCAAGGCAGCCCCGTCTCTGTTTTGTACATCCTTGCCTTCAGCATGGGGATGGAGCTTGCATCCCAGGAAAATAATACGTATCCAGGAGGCCAAGACAAACAGTGTCTGCCTGCTTTTTTTATGACCTCTTGTTGTTCCTCCCAGCCATCAACACTATTCCCTTAATAAAGGACGTTTTGATCTCTGTAGGGGACTTCCTTACTTCTCATGGTTAAAGCTAAGGCGGTTGGCAAAGGGAAGACTTGGAGAGACTGGGGGCTCCTGCTCTCCGCAGCCCTTTTCATGGCAATGTTTTGATTTAGATCCTCCTTCCAGTTCAGAACTGGTGATGATGACCAGGTTTTAAACTGAAAGAGGGTAGATTTAGATATTCAGAAGAAATTCTTTACTGTGAGGGTGGTAGGGCACTGGAACAGGTTGCCCAGAGAAGATGTGGCTGCCCCCTCCCTGGAAGTGTTCAAGGCCAGGTTGGGCGGGGCTTTGAGCAACCTGGTCTAGTGGAAGGTGTCCCTGCGTGTGGCAGGGGGGTTGGACTAGATGATCTTTAAGGTCCCTTCCAACCCAAACCATTCTATGATCCTATGAAAAGGACTGCTAGATTTTAGTGGGAAATGTAGACACTGCATTCAATGATGGGCAAGATGCTCCAGCTGATAGCCATCTCCCTGGGACTAACCTGGCGGCTGGTCTCATCCTGGTGACTTCAAGTGCAGACGGTGGCCACGCCACCCCCAGGGCCCTTTGAAAAACCTACCAGGAACACTGGGAAGGTGCAAATAATTCAGCCCGATGCTTGGGACAACAGCATTAACACTCTACGTGAAGCCCCAACTCCTGGCATTGGATGCTGGTGTGGGTTGTCTGCTTTGGCTGGTGGAGACAAGGGGAGAGCAGGATGCGCTTCTGCCTTCACGGTTTGAAGGAGAAGCTCAGAAACTTGTCCGCCATGCAGACTTAGAGGCAAAGAAGTAATTTGTTTAAGCCATGGGAATTTTTTTTTTTGAAACTGCCAGAGGGGTTTTGAACCTCCAGGGCTTGCAGTTCCAAGTGTGACAATTAAAAGTTTGGGGTATTTAGTGAACTCTGCATAGCTGTTTTTCCTCTTTCATAGTTCCATCATACCTTCTAATTAATTCCCTTTAATTGCTTTTAATTTCCTTTCCTCCTTATTTCTCCCTCCATATAACTAGTGTTGCCATCCTTTTAGTTTGCCTTTCATGTTGGAGACTCTCTATTTGATTTTGTTTCACCCACGTTGTGTCTTGCAGCTATTTCATTCCTGGAAAGCTCTGGCTCTGGAGATAAAATCTAAGTGGATTCAGAGAACCTAAAAGGATCGCATGCTTCATGGCTTTCTCTTTAGTTATATAGGAGGTAAACAGAACGTAATAAAAGATCCATCCTCCTTGGAAAAGGGCCATTTTCCATCACCTGTATTTTTGTGGTACCGTCATGCCATGGATGCTTTTAGTCACCGGTGACAAGATAAAGAGCCTCCTGGTATCTGACGCTGGCGGGTGTCTGAGGCTGAAATGGGCTGTTAGGATGACACACTGTCTCGCTGTATTTTGATTTACTTATCGCTGCCATCCTACCTGGCAGCCCCCCCAGATTCCCACCGCTGGGACAACCAGCATGGGGGCTGGCACCTTGCTGGCAGCTGTGATCCCTGCCTGGATGGAGGGGACACAGGAAGGATGGCAGGGTACTGTTTTCGACCAGATGAAGATCTAGCCCGTTATTAAAATTTTGACATTTGCCTCCGATGGCTCTCGGTTTTAATGTGTGGTAAAGGGCACGGTGCGTTTTGATTGAGGTACTTTCCAGCCCAGTCAAAAATAAAAAAATAAAAGCAAGCAAAACTGCTGACAAATGCTCAGAAGAGTCCTAGAGACTTGGATCTAGCCCTCAGAGGGTGGCTATCAGCAGAGCTTCATGGAGCTTGGCCAATATACACCACCTGAAGATCTGGCTGAGGGATGGGAATCATATTTAAGTTTTCTACGCCGTCTCCCTTCTTGAGTGAAATCATGATTGCTTTATCTGATCTAACCTCTTTTCCTGCTCCTCCTCCATTCGTAATGGTATTTAAACGCTGTATACTCCATGCTTTCCATGGTCCAAAGCTACCAGGCCTTCAAAACCTCTTTGGCAGCCTTCCTTCCAGCTGCTGAAAGATTTATGTTTCCAGTGCTATCATTTATTTGCCTCCAAGGACTGTGGGAGTGAGAGCAAGCAATGCTGTGAGTACAGAGCTATGTTTCTACTAGGCTGCATCGGTGCCCAGTGTTGGGCTCTCTAGCAAAGGTGTTGGCTGGACAACATCCACCCAACAGAGCTAACTGGAATGGTGGGGGCTTACTCTCTTCTTTGGAGGAAAAAATGACCAGCAGCATCTAATCACATTTGGAACTGGCCTCCTTTATCTTGTAATGCTGGTAAAGCCCTGGAGGAGTTAAAGCTGGGATCATGAGGAGTGTGGCTGGGAGTCAGCCGGGAACTTTGGTGGATGGGAAGGTCTTGGTGGGAAGCAGAAGGTAGCATGGAACAGCAAGGGCTGTCCTGGCTGTTGCAGGTTGGGGATGTGTACCTACGGTAGGGTCAGGTTGTGGGACAGTGTTTCAGAGGCTGGTGGAGAAACTTCTTTGCTGGAACGGAAAGAAACAGCTGAGTTTGGGTGGAAACCATGAGAGTGGAGTGAGCAGTGGGAGGAACGTGGTCCTGGGACTTCAGGGTGCTAGAGACAAACGCATCTTCTGCCACCAAAAAGGCTGACTCATGCTACGTTGGAAGTTTATTACGGATTATTATTATTATCCTACTAGCAGTCTGAATAGTAGTAGTAGTAGTAATTTAGCCTTGCAGGGTCCCCAGCCAGTCCTCCCTGAGTCAGTAGCCTGTTCTGGTGGGTGGCCGTCACAGTGAGATGGTGGAGCAGAGTAGGTGGGAGATGTTCAGGGCTGGTCTGTGAGCCACAGGGTCTGCTTTTGGAGACCTTTTATAGGGTAGTGCAGGGCTGTTAAGGAGGTCTTAGTGAACTGTCCCTCTGTGACAGGGGAGAAGTATTACAGCAAATACTGCTATGGCCAGGAGTTGGTGGCAGCCAGGTTAGCCCTGGGGCTGTCCCCGCTGTCTAGGAGCCCTGGACTGAAGTGGCTCTGGGCCAGGCAGAGTCACCAAGATGTAATATTTTGCAATGAGCAGATCTGAGCACTCTGTGCCTTTGCATTTGTGGGTGAATCATCCTGGCGAGAGCCGAGAGCAAGCGAGCGATCTCCGGAGGCACTGAGGTGGCACTGGCGCAGGTTGCTGGCACCCTCGGGCTGGGTGGCAGTCGCAGGGGAGCCTCCTTGTCCCTGTCCCGTCTGGGCACGTCCTCATGGCTGAACCTGGGGCTGAGATGAGGGGGGCTGAGGGAGAGCAGCTGGCTGCAGACTTGGCCCCTGGTCCCAAGGACAGCATCTTTGTCTTGGGACTGTGGGGAATCACAGAATGGTTTGAGTTGGAAGGGACCTTTAAAGGTCATCCAGTGCAACCCCCATGCCATGAGGAGGGACATCCCCAACTAGATCAGGTTGCTCAGAGCCCCGTCCAGCCTGACCTTGAGTGTTTCCAGGGATGGGGCATCGACCACCTCACTGGGCAACCTATGCCAGGGTTTCAACACCCTCATTGTAAAGAATTTCTTCCTTCTATCTAGTCTGAATCTCCCCTCTTTTAGTTTAAAACCATTACCCCTTGTCCTATTGCAACAGGCCCTACTAAAAAGTCTGTCCCCATCTTTCTTCTAAGCCCCCTTTAAGTACTGAAAGGCCGCAATAAGGTCTCCCTGCAGCCTTCTCTTCTCCAGGCTGCACAACCCCAGCTCTCTCAGCCTGGCCTCACAGCAGAGGTGCTCCAGCCCTCGGATCATTTTTGATCCCTCCTCTAGACCTGCTCCAACAGGTCCAAGCAGCAGGACCTGGAGATCCTTCTCCAGGGTATGGTGGGGAGATGCTTGTCTCCTCTTCAGCATCTCTGTCTGCAAAAAAAAGGCACCACAAGAAAGTTTTGGGGAGCCAACCTTGGACTACGACCCATCCAAGAGCTTGGCAGGCCCTCCGTCACCCTGAGAGAGACAGGTTGCTTTATTTCCTCAGTAGGAACCAGGTCAGCTTCTCGGCCAAGCATCCCTCGGCGCTGCGCTCCCGACTCTTCCCGCTCCCATCTTAATAGCTGTAAGGATCAGGGTTGCCAAGGTCTTCCCGTTGCTATAGTGAGATTAGATAGGGCAGAGCGCTGCATTCCCTCTGCCGAGGGGAGAAAACACTCCCATCCCTTCCCTGGGCTTCACCAGCAAGCTTTTTTTCCTCCACCAGCAGCTACTAATTGCACCTGAAAGACATGCTATGTATCTCACTGAAATTAATATTTCATAGCCTTTAAAAAAAATTTAATTATCGAGGCATTTTCTCCTGGAATCAACTTAAGAGACTCTCCGGCTGGAACGAGTCTAACACAGCACTAACTGTGAAGTTAAAATATTTATCTTCATAAACACGTCACTCGAGCCATACTCTTCCTCGCAGGGTAATTAGCAAGAGGCATGTTAGTCCAATCAGCAGGTGCCTGGGAGACACAGATTTGCCTTTTGCTTCTGGGCGTGGTGAGGAGATGATTTATTAAACGAATTTGAGAGCTGCGAGTCTGGCCAGACCTCTGAGTCAAACCGCTGTAGGAAAAAAACCCACCAGCCGGAGCGTTTGCAGGCAGATGATGGGGCACAGTTGTTTCAATACAGTCGATTATTTGCTGATGTGGAGGTGTCCTTCCCAAAAACTCCCGAGGACATACAGCGACTGACCTGGGGACCGTCGGATTGCAGGAGGTAGTTTTTATCTTCATTTATTTAGTTTTTATTTTCATTTTCTTAGTTCTTATCTTCATTTTCATAGTTTTTGTTTTAATTTTCTTGGTGCGCCTGGGGACTTGGGTTGGTTTATATAAGAATTCGGGTGAGATTTCCCCGAATATAGGAGTGCACGGCTTGGGGGATGGCATGTTGTCCCTCCCCTCTGCTCCTTTTTAGGATTTAAAATGTTATTTTTGAGGCCATACAGTTTAACCCTCTATAGCCCAGTACCAAACATGCCCTGGAGAGGGATCTGTGTGATCTATTGTGTGTGTGTGGGATGGAGGGTTTAGGCAACGGTATGATTTTTGGACTTGAGGCTGTATTTTGTGTGCATTGGGTGCTGGTACCCCAGGAAGTGGAGTGGGGTGAAGGACACGTGTTCCCAGGGTCTTCTGGACATGTTGCTGCAGGGCGCATATCCCAAAGCTCATGTCTTTGTTGGGGGGCCAGAGATGTTCATGTCCATATACCTCTCCAGTCTTGAGATTGATGAGGAATGTGCAAGGGAAGAGCTAGTGGTGGCCCCGTAGCCTAGGAGAAGGTCCTTGGCTGGTGGCAGTGGCAGCCTGGTGAAGATGATTCAAGCTGAAGGTCTGTCGCTGGGTTTTTCTCTCTGAAATCCCCTTCTGCTGCTGGGGCCCCCATCAATCGTTTATGCAAACCACAGAAGCAATGACACACGACCTGACTGAGATCATTCCAGGGTCTTGCACCCCAGTCGATGCGTGGGGCTCGCCATTTGCTGCAGCTTCGGGAAGCTGGAGCGGGATTCGGAGAAGAGGTGTCTGATGTCTGCCAAGTTTCTCAGGTTCAGAGCAGAGAAGTGGAAAATGTAGGTGATGCTGGGTTTGTGGCCTGGGAAGTGTCTGGTTTCCCATCCTCTGAGCAGATAGATGTATTCTTAGCGAGGGGTGAGATACATGAGTCTTCCTCTCCAACAGAAAAACCTCAATTTTTAGTAAAAATTTAGAAAACAGGCCTCATGAACAGTGTTGCAAGTTATGCAAAGAGGACTGTTGTCGGAGATCCAGTTTTCTGTAGGAAACCAGTTCTTATGGAGATTTTCTGATGAGTCCCAATTTATGCTGCTGTTGAGCTTGCTTGCTGCCTGCCCTTGTCTCCTTGACTCGTTGTCCGCTGAACTTCTTCCAGATGTGCTGAGGCTTACAGCTGGAGGGGGTTGTCAAAAGCATTTTCGCTTAGTTTGCAGGATTTTCTGTAGCAAACATTGCTCGATGTTGATTGCCTGGTCTGCTTTGCTTAAGCAAACTCATATCTTGGTGCTCTCCTTGCTCCCACCAGTGCTCTTCACTCGTGATCAGGCTGGGAAGCACCGGCTGGTGCTCTCCGTGTACTGTGTTCACACGTTTTTCCTTAGCTCTGTCATGACTTAATATGATCATCATTCAGCGGTGATGGCTAAATGGCACGGAGTGTGCTCAGCGCTAATCACTTGCAGGAGATGTATTCAAAGGTTACATCCTGGTGGTAAATGTCATGCCCTGTGCAGTTCAATCAGGGCTGATATTTATGTGATCGTGCTCCACTGTGCCAGGTGGAGAGCTCTCCTCCCAGGGAAACGCAGATATTTTGGTGGCAACAGGACCTAACCCCCATTTCTGGGAAATTTTATTGGCCTCTTCCCTGCTCTTTTCTGGCAGATGGTTCTTGCTGCCGCTTGGGTTGCAGCTGCCACAATGAGCATCCCTGGTTTACAGCAACAGGGACCTTTTGAAAGAGCAGCAGCTTCTGCTTCACCATGGTATGGCCAAGAGAGCGAAGCGTGACATGGTGGCATCACAGTTAGTGCCCCGGGTAGGCAGGAGGAGGCTGGACCTGGCCAGGATGATGGTTTCTGGTCCAAGTCCTGCATCTTTTCAATATAAAACAGAAGGGGGACTCTCCCATAATGGCTCCCTGTCTGGCTCCTGTGCCGGTGGAGGAGCTTGGTGGAGGTGTGATCATGCGTGTGGAGGGGAGCGGGTAGAGCTTTGGCCCTGGGTGTGAAACCTACCCACAGCTGTGGAAATCTCTTTCCTGAAAGCTTGAGAGCTAAAGGGCGTGATTGCCCACAGTGGAGCAGGTTTGTTATGGGTTTCAGTGAGAAGAGTGTTTTGGGATTGAGTAACACTTGGTATAAGATGCTCTCAGGGGTTTCCAGGGATGTGCAAAACTTATCGGGATTTTTAGGGAAGGACCAAGTGTGCAGGAAGGAAGGGATTGGAGTGGGCTGGGGAAGAACATGCAAGGGAAAATAGAGGGAAAAATGGGATAAAAGCAACTTCCCTGGATGTGGGGATAAGGAGGGAGGGTCACAGCTGGGGTGAAGACTAGATCTGATGTCTGGGGAGAGCATACTGGAGGCTGCATAGCAGGAAACTAGTCAAGATGATGAAGAGGAGGTTGATGGTAGACCAGCAGTGGTAATGGCAAGGAAAGTAGCAGCAGCAGGCTGCAAGGGAGCAATTGCATAGGGTGCTCTCAAACTACCAGGAGACCTTTGAGTGTAAGGCATGTCATACCTGGAGTACTTAATCATGCTTACAGCTGATAAACTTCTCAATAAGCTTTTTTTCATACTGTATGACAGAGAGGGGATGTGTGTGAGCAAGCTGCTTGGCCCTCATCTGTGCCAAGGGGCAGCAGTTGGCTGGTCCACCAGCACACAGGTACCAGCCACGATGAAACCATCCATGTGTTGCTGCTGCATGGAGAATGTGGAAAAGAGCTGGGATATGGTGGGAGAGCAGCGGTAGAGGGGAGGATACGCTCCCAACTGCCTGCGGGATCATAGGAGGCACTTGGAGCTCTTCTTGGTTATTCAGGTGTCCAATTTTTTGGCGTTGCGGCCGGCCCTGCCGACTGTGGTGCTCATCTCCTGCTTCCCCAGTGATGCCAGAAGACATGCATTATGTATGGCCACTAAAACTCTCACCCTGTTGCTTCTGATTATGGAGAAATTATGGGTTCCTGGGCCAGACTGTGCAGCTGGTGACGTCTGTGGGGCTTTGACACCCCGAGCAGAATTCAGTCAATGATGCATTACTAAGTGCAGGTGCTCCGCAGCAGCCTGACCTCAGCCCCGGAGCTCCTGGTTTATCCAAAGCCTGGATTTCACAGGGAATTTGCAAGCCCCAAGACTTGCCTCAAATCATTTGCATATTTTTTTTTTTTTTTTTAGTCCTCCAAAGCTTTGGGCAAGGCATGTGTTTTGGGTGCTGTTTCCCGTGACTCAGAAGATAACTAGCAGTTGGCTGTGCTCACCTGGTTTGCTTGCTAAAAATGAATGGAGAACAGTTCAGGGGTTTGTTTCCTGCAAAGACGACTTCTATTTCAGTCGAGTTTGTCTCTGATTACGGACTCTCAAACCTCAGAAATGCCTAACTGCCTGTCCACTCTCTAATTTTTTTTTTTTTTAAATAGAAAAGGAACATAACCCTCTTTTAGTGGAAAGCCAGAAATATTCATAAGAGCAGGTGGATTTTGGAGGACTCCTCGTGTACAGCAGATGAGGATGTGTGCCCGGGTAATGATGCAAACTTGGTGAGCAGCCCAATTTTTGGCAGTAGACGGTAAGCTCAGAGAACCCCCATCACGAGCATATTAAAACATAGACTTCCAGCTCCACACACCTCGCTTGGGTCATTTGTTGTGTTATGTCATACCGGGAATGTCATGAAGAGGAGGACTGTCTTTCTCTGCTATGTTTAAGACCCCCCCAAACTCTAATTATAGTCATAATTTCAAGGCTATTGCCCATTTTGTGGTGCCTAAGTGGAAAGGTAGAACGACAGAATCGGGTGATGAAGGTGTTGGAGTTGGTTTGGATTGATATCCAGGCAGGGCTGTGCTTGGCGTTGGAGGAGATGGGATGATGCCGGTCTGAGTCTGGGAGGCGATGGTTGCAACATGACAACAGAGAGGCAAGTGGTGTTAGTTTAGGCCTGCAGAGACAGTGCTGCACCATGGGGAGGAAAGAACATGATGTCGATGTTAATCTGACACGGTGACAAAGCAGTGTCACCACGGCTCTTTGGAGGCAGGATCGCGTGGTACTGTCTGATGCAGGGCTGCCCTGAAACATGCAGTAAGGTGGCTGCCCTTCCAGCTCCCTGTGAGTGCACACACAAGCACACATGCACTCACATACATGCACATGTTTTTTTACTCTATGCCAGATCGTTATCCCAGAGCA
Source organism: Morus bassanus (assembly GCA_031468815.1). Taxonomy (NCBI): domain Eukaryota; kingdom Metazoa; phylum Chordata; class Aves; order Suliformes; family Sulidae; genus Morus; species Morus bassanus. The sequence continues at coordinate 84,104,385 of CM062600.1, read as the reverse complement.
AAGACCATTATGCATCCCTCTGGCACGTGCTGGAGCTTGCTGGGATCAGCTTGGCTTGTAGGGGACTGAAGACAAGATGTTGGTGTGTTCCCTTCTGTTCAAGGATGAGTCTTCCCCGTCTGAGAAGGGCTCCGGTGGTGCACTTGGGGCTGGCTCTGGGCTCCTCTTCAATGGTCTGCCCTGTCCCCAGCACGGGAAGCCTAGTGGTGCTTGGCCACAGGATCCAAGTTGCTCCACATGCAATATTTGCATCGATTGGTTTGCACAGGACGTCGGGCAGCTCAGTGCTTGTTTTTGTTGGTCTTGGTGGCGCCTGATGATGATTAACCCTTGTACAGGTTTTCTTCAGGCAGAGGAGTGGCCTCTGAGGACACGAGCTAAGGAGGGCTTAGGAAGGCAGGGGTACAAGGAAAGGTGCAGAAGGGAGGCCTGAATGTGAAGTCGTCTTTGAAGAGATGGCTTGAGGCTGGGCTTCCTTCTGGAGGTGACGGCAGCGTGGCCCTGGGGTCAGCAGATATGCAGGGGTGAGGAATTTCAGTATCAAAAGAAAGGGGAAGCAGTGGAGGGAGAAGGAAGTGGCGGGTGGTGAATGAAGAGTAAGGGAAGGCAGCTGCCTGCAAGCTGGAGCAGGCAGGGAGGGGCAGAGTGCTTGACATTCATAAGCAAGAGGGTATTGGGCTTTGGCCGCTGCTGCCCTGGCAGCTCTGCAGGGTTCGGTCAAGACCCGTCGTCGGGGAAACTGCTGTTCCGGGGATGTGTTCCATCGCTTCCTCGGACTAGATAGAAGGAAGATACGTTTTATGATGAGGGCGGTGAAACACTGGAATGGTTTGCCCAGTGAGGTGGTCAATGCCCCATCACTGGAAACATTCAAGGTCAGGCTGGACAGGGCTCTGAGCAACCTGATCTGGTTGAAGATGTCCGTGCTTATGACAGGGGGGTTGGACGAGATGACCTTGAAAGGTCCCTTCCCACCCAAACCATTTGATGATTCTACAATTCCTCCTGGGTCCTGGCAGCAGTCAGCTCTTGTCTGCAGCTGGGAACCCTGCTGATCTCCATGCTTGCTGCAGAACAGGTATCTACCCACAGGTAGGGGAGGAAGTAAAGTGAGGACACATAGCAAAAAGCTCATGTTGAGGACTGGAATTCATCCCAGGAGGTGGGGTACCCTTGAGGGGACACCTGGGTGTTTCTCTGGTTCGGCCACTACCTGCCTGGGTGACCACGGCAGGCCACTCCGGGTTTTGTGTTTCCACTGCCTTGCCTGTGGAGCATCTCTTTGCTTTTCCAGGGCAGGGATTGTCTTTGATGTTGCAAGTAAAACATTAGTAGCTCACCTAGCATGATAATATGCCCTCTTGTCTAGGTCTCTGGACCTCTCTGTAATATGGGCAGTGAATTGTAATGATACAACATTCAGCTGATGCCCAAAGCCAGTAGGCTGCAAGTTGCTGTGGTTCTTAAGATCTTCCACCCCCTTAAGGAGGGAAACATCAGAAGGTCTGCAGTGAAATGACCCTGATTTGCACTAACTATCCAGACTATTAGATTGCTGCCTCATAAAACTTGCACAAAATACGTGCAAAGTTCAAAATAACAGATGGCTTGGATTTTCCTCTTTCTTCTCAAATACAAGGGACCCCAAAGTTTGTCATTTTGACCTTTGCAAACTTTATAGAAGGCAGTGAAAAATTTGCATGGGTAGGATAGTCAGCTGGAAGGAAAGAGGTCAGTGAAAGAGTTTTTTGGCAGTGAAAAAGAGACGGGGAGCCTTAGACTGCTGGTCATCTACTTCACCCCAACTATAGCCAGGGAGTGTCCATCCCACCAGGATATGGTAGTGTCATCCTTTACGATCCAGCTGGTGGTAGATGGGAGTGGCTCCAGAAAGAGAGGACATGGGGTATTGACTGGGCAGCACAAGGGAGGAGCACAAAGCTCAGCCACATCTGCTGGGAGGCTTGAGCTGGATTTTGTGTTGGTGTTAATTTCTGCTAATGAGAAAAAGGCAAGGCTTGAGGTCCAGCTACTTGATGGGCGGGTTGATGTTTTAGAGCAGAACGGGCTTGGATTGACGCAAAGTAGTTCCGATCTGAGAGGGGGAGAGGTTTTATTCCCCCTTTTAAAACCTCTGTGGGATCTTCACAAGTAATGTCTTAGTGACTTCCATGGTGTGAATTCTGCTTGGACTCAGTGTGTGACCTTGGCCGAGTCACTCTAGACCAAGATATATGAACTTGATTTTCATGGGTACCTAAATAAGGGCTGGAAGCCCTGTGGACCTGGTCCTCAGATATGAAGCCCGTGAGTTAATCTTATGTGGGACTACATGTACACATAGGCCTAAGCATGTTTATCTGCTAATTGAATTCCCGTGCTCTTTTTCCCAGCTGGGGTAGTGGAGATGATACTTTTTTCCCAAGCTCTGGGAGGTTTATGAGGCACCTGGAAGAGTGGGGCTGTGACAGCATGGAGCTTCCCAGAAGAATACAGGGGAATTTGCCATCTACCCCTTGTGATAGTGGAAGTCAACTGATGTCCATGTACTAGTGATGACAGATTGCTGAGGGTGTATCCTGCAGGTGTGTCTGATGCACTGGCTCTTTGCTCACATGCAGGTGGAGGTGGTAGCTCCACAGCATGGGCAGCTGAGCAGGAGGTGAGCTTGTTCCTGCACTGCCATCGCACATAGCCACTTAGATGCATTTAAATTCATATCAAGGCAGGTTTTCTGTTGCTGAGAGCAAACGGCGTGGCCAGTAAGTGCTCTGGCAGCAGGGTCCAGGGCAGCCCTGGCTCTCTCCTTGCTCTCCCTGCCCTGCCAGGTGATGCCTGCAGGCAGGCTGTGCTGCTGGACACCCTTTCTCTTACAGCTCTTCCCAGGCTTGTGAACAAAGGGCTGCAGCAGCCTCCTTCAGGCTCTGAGCCATGCCCAGCACTTGCTGGGAAAAGCCAAAGCCCCAGTGTTGAATTCTCCCCATGTCTTCTGAGGGTTGGCACGCAAAGCTCTCGCCTGGGCTCTGATGCAGCAAAGTGTCTGCTGGCTTTACATTGGCATTTCAGGGCCCCAGATCCCTAGGAGAGCATCTGAACAAGTTGTTTTTGCTATAATTTTTGCTTCTAGTCAAAAGCCCTCCTCTCTTCCCCTTCAAAACTTTCCTCTGCTCTCCATTTCCTCCACCGAAATCCTGTTTCCTTCTTCCCACCAGGGTTCCCTCCCTACCAAGGAAATCCAAGCGGCATATTTTAATGCTTGAGATAGATACCAAATATGATGAAGGGTCCGGGCACGTCCATTTCAAAATGCCTGCAGTGCCTGTGAAGGTTTCTCCAAATAGCTACTGCCTGCAAATATTGGCCTGGAGGAGGCTGGCATCTCAGAGAAGGTATTTTGCAGGAGGTGACTGCGTGCTGGGCTTCAGAACATCATTAAATATAGGCTGGGTGGTTCCCTTCCCATCAATGGGTTTTCCAAGCCCTTATTCCCATCTCCACACACCCGGAGTTTATCCCAGGTTAAGAGGAAACATTCTGGGGGAGTCCCAGCTCTTGGTACTGGTGGTGTAAGTCATCCTCACCAGGCAATGAGCTCTAATTTTGCTCTCATTTACAAGGGTGCAGCTGTGATTGGCGCTGCTGGGAGCATCACCTGTGCATGGTAATGGAGGAGTAGTCAGGGTTTTTAATCACTTATTCCAACTGTAATTCTGAGGCCATTCTGAGTCACGTCAAGAACTGCAAAACAAGGCGTCTAGCCTCAGTCCTTCACATTGGTGGCTGATGACATCGACGTGGCGAGCGGTGATGTAGAGCGCGCCCAGCCCTGCGTGCTGTGCCCTGGCTTTGCACGCACAGCCTGAGAAAAACGAGGTGCACAGCACCTTGTCTGGTAGGGAAAAGAAGTGCAAAGGGAAAAACGGGAGCCGAAGGGTGATTTGCAGCAATGACAGTAAGTACAGCTCTTAAAAATTGTCTTGCAGTTGTGTTGCAGGTCTGCGATGTAATGTAAAACACACGCAAGCAAGAAAAGCCACCTGGCAGTCAGAGGAGATGCTGCATCTCAGGAGGTTGCCTTGAAGGCTGTGGTTTAGGAGGCACTGTCTGCTCCTCACAAAGACCTGTTGCTGTTAGAGAGTGGAGATATATGGCTGTCGGAGAAGGAAGAAGAGGGATGCAGTTATGCTCCCTCCTCCGTGCAGCCATTCACCCTCGCGAGCTCATCGGTGCATGGAGGCAGAAAGGCTCGTGAGGGTATTGTACCCTTTAAGCTGTAGTTGCCTGAAGTTTTACCTGGCCAAGTGTGAAATGAGATGGTGAAACCAGGAGAAGGAGTAGCGAGACCCCAGTGACTTTGTGGCGAGCTGTTAAAATCAGGGTTTTCCTTGCTTTTGGCTGGAATTGTGTGGTGGGGACGGTACAGGGGATTAGATCTGAGTTGCTTAGTAGGTGTGAGAGAGGCTGCAAGTTCAGAACACATCCATGTCATTGAGATCTGGCACAGTGGATGATGCTTTCATCTAAAGGCTAATCCACAGGGAGTAATCACCGGGTGAGCTGCTGCCCACTGATTTCCCATGTGGATACTTTGGGTCTGAAGAGAAAATGAAATAGCTTCCAGGATAACCTGGGACTTCAGACTGGAGCAGGCTATGTCACGGGCATCCTGCTCCAGGACTGGCCCCTGGATGGGCTAATGTGGAATATGCAGTACACACCTAAATGATGGTTTGGTGCCTTCCTCAGCTCACCACTTTGTAAGACACCACATCCAACCATGAGACCATTCCCTGAGGGATGCAGAACCATTGCTTAAGTTGTGTGTGGAGATGGAGTCGGTCCCCAGGTCTTTACTCTCCCTTCTCCATGTTCACTTGCTTGTCTTCCTTACGGCAAATGTCAGTCCTTAGACCTTGCTGGGTCAACCTCTGCACCTTCAACCAGATCATCCGAGAGCTGCCCCATGGATCTCAGCCATGCTAGCTGTCCCTGGGTCAGGGACCTGTTTCTTCTGGCCCAGGAGGGGTTTCTGAAGGACTCTCCCATCTGTAAACCGGGCAGCGTGGACCTCCAGTGGTCCTGAGTGAGCTGTGCACCAGACCCTGGCCTGGAGACTTGGCTGTCTGGGATGAGCTCAGACATCAGAGAAGTCTGGTGAAGTCCTCTCATTAAACTGTACCTTGAGGGGGCCTTACCTCGTTGAACTGCATGCTCATTAAACCCACATGAAATGTGGAGTGATAGGAGTGAAAATGGGATAGAAAACGGGAATGCAGAGGAGGACTTGTGCTTAAAATAGGATCACTCCTTTGCAAGATGTCATGACGTTTGCTATGCCCTTGGCTCTTGTATGAGCTCAGAGTCCTCCTGGCTTCCTGGTGATTCAGCCCTGCATCTGCTCCTCCAAGGTGGAAACGTGATGTTTGGTCTGGCAATGCTCTTCGTCTTCACTGAGGGCGACCTGCCATCCCCATCCGTGGCTGAGGTGGTGTTTCTCCTGTTCACTGACAAGTGCATCTGGTAGTTGTCAGGGCTGTCACTGAGCCGTTACAAGATCCCTGCCAGGATCCTCTCTGTGCAGGAGATCTTGTGTGGGGAAGAGAGGAGGACGGTAGATGGTTGTGGAGTCTCCCTCCCTGGAGACATTCAAACCCCGCGTGGACGCGGTGCTGTGCCCCCTGCTCTGGGTGTGCCTGCTCAAGCAGGGGGGTTGGACGGGATGATCTCCAGAGGTCCCTTCCAACCCCTACCCTCTGTGATTCTGCACAACATATCTGTATGACTGCTGTCCTCTAGCTGTTGACTAGAAGAGATCATTGCAGTGAAGTGCTCGGGAAAAGCTGCATCTTTTCATCCAGCAAGTACAGGTGATGACCTCTGATGTTGCCACCTCCAGAAGGCCCCCAGAAATAGCCTTAAATCTGCAAACATCTGCCTGGACGTTCAAGTCCTGGACCTAGTGTTCAGCCAGTGAGATCCAAGCTTAGGCAGATATAGGTCCTGCATGAACCCATAGCACTTTAGCAAAATGCTGAAGCGTTCATTTGTTGGTTATAACTAGCAGCAATTAGCCTTAACGAAGAAACTGCCAAGAAATTCAGAAAGTAAATTCATTCATGAGGTCGTAATGGGTTTAGAAAAGATGACAACCAAACAAAAATGCACGTAGTGAAGTGAGGCATAAATACGCCTCTTTTGCTCCTTGGGATTGTTCCTGGTGGCAGGAAACCTCCCGCATGCTGCCCACAAAGCCAGGTCACATCGGTCCCTGCTTGGTGAACTGGCAGTGATAACTGGAGCCTCCTGAGGACCCACAGCAGGTCCCTCTGGGCTGTGGTCAAGCTGGCTGCTGCAGTGGCAGGCTCAATGGTGATGGGCTGCTCAGAGAAACATCTAGCCGAGACTGTTGGTGCCCAGATATGCCCAGTGGGGAGAAGGATGAGGTTTCTGGGAAGGAAACCTCCCATCTCTCTGAACTCAGCAGGCTGGGGGAGATTGGGTTAACGTCTCGTTCCTGCTGGCCCGCTTGGGAGACAAGGCTGTTTTCCTCTATTTTATTTTATTTTGATATTAAAGACATCCTTTAAAGAAGTGTCAGCTCATAGGTTGTCACTTTTATGATTAAAAAAATTGTAGCTGCTTGCCTGGGGTGTATTTGAGAACAGCAAGGAAGAGAGTGGTTTAGATTAATAAGTGAGGGCTTAATTAATTTTCATTATTTGCATAATAGTGTCCTCTAATTAATAGGTAATGGCAGCCTTTGAATTAATGTGGGAGTGGGGTCTCCAGTGATGCCATCGAAGGAACATTTTGTTGCTGGGAAGTGCAGCTTTGCTTAATCTTTCTAGTAAATTTAGTAGCCAGGAGAGCCAAAGGGTGTCCATGACAGTGTTGTGCTGTGCCTGGGGTGGCAGGGACTTTGAGGGACACCACGCATCTTCCCTAAATGCATCAGACCTCAAACGCAGCCAGGGTCTTGTTCAAGTCTATTGCTGGTCTACTGCAGGCAGAGGCCAGCCAAGAAGCTGCCCTTATGTTTTAATCTGTATTAAGTAGCTTGCAAAGTAGTTGCTTGTATCGTGGCCATGGTTTTTCCCCTCTTTTTTGCCCTTAAAAGCCTATCATGCTGTCATTTTGCGTGTCCCTTCTTCAACTGGCAGATATCTTACTGCTGGTCTAGAGGCATACAAATGGTTCTTGTCTTGGATATATGCTGGAAGGGGATGCCTCTCAGGATCTTTCTCCATCTCTGCCTCTTATTTCTTTCTCATTTTTATGCTTTGGTTTTGCTGGTGTTTGTGATAACAATGGAATGGGATTGCATTGAATTTGATATATAATGAACTTGAGATACAGAGCTTGGCGTGAAACAGAGAAAAAACGGTGTTAAATTCTGGGGTGGGAAGGAGAGAGAAGATGGGAGGCCAGCCTCTTTGCTGGAGTTATGTCCTGGCAGTTGCTAGGACTCCAGGCTCAGTGAGCTAGGTGTTGTGCAAGGAGCAAAACGCAATCCTGAAGCGCTCACCTTGTGAGATGAGACAGGCAAATGGATGCAGATGCAGAAAAAAGCTGGTGAAGCAGTGGGACATAGATCCAGGATAACTGTTTCTTGGTTTTGTTCTTCACCAAACTGCCCTAGGGCTGTCCCACCTTAATTTTAGTGACTATTTTGCCCCTTGTCCATCCAGTGATTAAAGCACTCTTCCCTACATCCTAATGCACCCTCAGTATTTCCTGCAATGATAATCCTGCTGCCTTCAGAGAGGTGACGTGGATGTGGCCTTGGCTCTGTGTTGGGATTTGCACCCGCTCATACCAGCGGTGAGCTGGGACCTTAAAGTTTATTTGTTTTTCTTCCAGTTAATCCACTGCGCCTTCTCAAAGGAAAGCTTCAGATGTCTACTGTGGGAGTTTTTCCTCTCATTTTCCACTGAACCTTTGTGAGATACCACGTGCTTTGAGTGGTGGTTATAGGCTCTGACAAAGGAGAAGCATCATTCTGACAGACAGCAGGTATTTTGGAAATAAATGACAAAAAAAAAAAAAGGGTCGTGGAAGTTGAAAATGACCATTTTTGTTGCATGTGCAGTTGCAAACAATCTCTCCTTACCCATGGCAGCTCCTCAAAGAGGAAGCACAATTTGGCTAAAATGACTCATATGAGGTAATAAAATTATACTCCCATGCAAGGTCACGTTATTCACAAAGCATGTTTGTTTGGATGTGAATTACTGAAGACCTTTCATTGATACAGTGGGGAAAAGAGAGAATTTTCATCAGCCTCTCACAATTTAGCCACTGAGCAGATTAATACTAATATAACAGCCCAATACCCTATTAGAGTCCATTTCTGCTGTATTATGCTCTGGGGGCTGTTGCTCTTTGGATGTAATCTTGAACAGAGCTCATCAGATACTGCTTACAAGAAAGTACATATTATGTAATACCTTAAATCTCAAAACGGGTATCCAGGAACCCCTTTCCTAAAGCCTGGAGCTCTTCCTTGCCATTACTCTTTTGGGAAGTTGCTGCTCACACATGGGATGATTCTGAACATACTTCTGCATAAGCAAAATAGTTAGCAAAATTACTAGCCATGCCAGTCAACAAGGCCAGGACCCATTCTTGCAGAAAAGACTCAAGGAACCTTTAATGCATCTTGCCTAGAAGAGTGCATTGTGCACCAAGTCTTGGAGATGCCACCTTAGTGCATTGGTCCAGTACTAACACTTGCTGGCATGCTCAAGAGTATTTCCTTCACTGTCTTAGTTTTCAGCTGGAGGATTCTTGTTGAAGAAGAGCCCAGATCTGACTTATACCAAGAGGTTTTCAGTTTAGCAGTCCAGACAAAAGGAGCAGCCTCCTTAGGAGTATTCCCAGGAGCTGTGTATTTCCCATGAGGTTGCTTTTGAATTTTTTTTTGTTGGTGGTAGTTTAGCAGGTGAAGAGGCAACTTCATTTAATAAGGGATGTTGGCTGAGCTTCAGGAACTGGAAGTTAAAAATCTACAGAAGGGCAAGGATTAAATACAGAAATATGTGGAGAGTGGAGAAAAGGCTGAATGTGAAGAGGCTTGTTCTTCTGTCCCTAACCTTGAAGAAGCAAGAGGTAAAGGGATCCAGAGAAAGTACAAGAGAGAAAAGCAAAATATAGATCTACATTTTTTTTCTATTGCATTAATTCTTTTTTCTGCAGCTGTCTCATAAAAGCAGTGTTTTGTCGTCTTCTGTATTTCATACCTCCCATGACCGTGCCGGGATACCTGCTTTTATATGATGGACAATGGGAGTGCAGTTGGCATTGAGCCGAAGTCTGAGCTGTTCTGCACCTCATGTGGATTCAAGTTCAAATAAATAGTTTGACTCACTCAAGGACTGAATCAAAAGAAGGAACTTGAGCCTCCAGCCTACAAGCACCATGCTGTGCAAGCAGGGCATATAAACATGTAAGTTATTCTTTAGTGTGCAGTTCAATGCAAAGCTCGTGCTGGAGGAGAGTTAGTATTCTGAGACCTCCCATAGCCCTGTTTAGGGTCTCGATGGAGGGTGCAAGGATATTTTGGGTTAGACCCTTTCGAAATCCAGGAGAGTGGAAGGTTGTTGTCTGTCCTAGGCAGGTTGGTTGTCTGTCCTGTTCTCAGCTTTGTCTTTGATGCTAAGTTCTTTCAGTCTGAGCAAAGTAAAGTAAAGTAAAAACAGGAAAAACAATCCCCCTGAGCTATCACAGCAAAATGGGGATAGTATGTTGCTAATGGCAGGGGACCCTATATTCAGATTTCTTGCTGTCGGGGAAAAAGTTGGTACCTTGCTGGTGATGCTTGGGGACAGGTTCTCCTGGCCTAGACTGACTCGAAAGCACTTTGCTCCATCAGTCACGCCAGGAAGGTCACACCAGAATGGTGACGGATTGAAGCCTAATGGTGCAAATTTTCCTTTAGCCACTGTCTGTCCAAGATGGCTCGAAACCAGTGAGTGTGGTATCTTCTAGAGTGGTGGTTGCAGGCAGCTCCACTACACTGGACAGCCCAGGTTCCTGGTGAGCGTTGCAGCTGGCCTGGGCACTCTGCTGAGTCCCACCACCAGCCTAGTGGAAAGCAAGCATGGGTGTGACCACTCTCATGTCCCCAAAACCCTTCACCAAGGCCTTTGGTTGATGGATGTGCCTATCCGCTTAAGTATTACTCATCTGAAGAGGGGTTGTGAGACAATAACCTTGGTTGTCATTGCCAGCTGGTTTTGTCATGCCTCCAAAGCCTTGCAAATCACTCATGGCTTGACATGGTCGTCTGTGTATGTGAGGAGAAATCTACTGAGAAATTGTTTTTATTATATGTTAGTGCTAGCAAATAAATAATGTTCCCTCTGTCTCGTGCATGGGGAGATGGTTTCTTCCGTGCCTTCAAATGGGGTGATTAATAACAACCATTAATCCCCATGAATGACAGCAGTATATTAGGAGCAAAGCACATGTTAAAATAATTTGAGAGGCTGTTGTTGGGTCATAGGCTAACCCATTCTCTTCATATATAATATTTTCATAAGGTGTAAATATTTCTAGGCTTCAGATGTTGGCTGGAGATCAAGTTTTGGGAATGTACAGAGGAAGATCATGTACAAGGGCATCGCAGGGCCTCAGCATCACAGTCTGGATCAAAACAGAACTGAACTTCCAGCGTAAATTAATTCAGAAGTTGAATTTGGGAAAGCCTGGACTATTCATAAGGTTAAGTTGAATTTGGCAACTGGATACATTGAAAATCCCCAGGGGGAGTTAATTTATTTTTAATTTCCAGGCATTTCATTTGAAATGTCGAAATGAAATGTGTCATTTCGGAAATGCCAAAACGTTTCCTTTTTGACATCTTCTCAATGAAGCTTTTCAACTTTTTGTTTGGAAATGGCAGTTTGCAGTTCGAAGGAGGAAAGGTTAAACAAGACTTGGAAGTGAACGAAGACATTTCTTTTTGATTCAAACGAAATGCAGAGGAGTAGCAAACTCTTATTTTTTTTCATGTCACCGAACCCCTTTCCCTTCCCCCCAAATCTGTTTCTCATTGACCCAAGCCATTTTTCTCCTACTTTTAGCACAAATAGGAAATGTCACCAGATTTAAAGAATTCATTATTAACCCTCTTCCAGCTCCTGGAGGGCCCTGGTTTGGAAATGGCAAAAAACAGTGATGGAAAACCCATGCAGGAATATGTAGAACAGCCCCTTAACATCTAATGATACTAAATACAGGATTTCATGGCAGGGCTCTAAGGATGCCCACGGTGCCCAACACAGCATCCCAGCCCACGTTGGCCATCCTGGGCTTCATGGTAAAGCAGGCGAGGCCCTGCATAACCCAGTGGCAAAAGCTATTGCATGATCACTGTGGGGCTGGAGGAGGGGATGGGGCACCTCGGGGAGGTGGTGTCACAGCTTGTAGAGCTTTGTCCTAGCTGAGCCTCCCAAGCCCAGAGAAGTGGTCGATGCCCCATCCCTGGAAACATTCAAGGTCAGGCTGGATGGGGCTCTGAGCAACCTGATCTAGTTGAAGATGTTCCTGCTCATTGCAGGGGGGTTGGTTTAGATGACCTTGAAAGGTCCCTTCCAATGCAAACCGTTCTGTGATTCTACGATTCTAAGCCACTGTGCTGCCCATCCTCTCTTACCACCGTCTTCCTACCCGCCTAAAAGTAAAATCTGTGACTTTTTCAGGTCGATGCTCCTTTTTATGGAGAGTAGGATGAGTGGGCGGCTTGGTGGTGCAAGGCATGTTTTCCTTTGTCAGGGCTCGTTACCACCCTTCTGGTGGTGGAGTGAGCGCGTGCTCGCACTAGGGACTGCAGCAAGCCATTGGTCTTGACGTACGCTCTTTGCAGGCAATAATGTGTGCTCTTCCTTTAGCATTTTGGGCAGGATATGCATCATGCTGCCTGCTGGAGCCCAGGGAGGAGTATCATCAAAATGAGCAATGTGAGAGGCTTAATTGATCTTCGAGGATCAGCCCCCTGGCTCGTTCCCATCTTCAGCTCCTTTCTACCATAGTCACTCCCCTTGCTTAGAGGAATCAGTAAGAAAAAAAAAACAAATTTTGCATCTGGGTGAGCTCCTACTAATTTTATTCTGGGTTCTGGAGGGAACTGTGCAATATTCAATAGGAAGGAAACAGATTAAAAAAAGTAAAACCAAAAAATAGCAGGGTTATCCAGAAATTACTCTGAAAACGCTGCTGAATTTCCAAACCAGAGCATGAAATCCTTTGCACTCTTTCTTCCCCTTCTTTAAGCCATCCTTTGGCAATCTGGAGTGGGGCTGCAATTCTCTGTCATGTTATCGGTCACTCCAGCGAGGCCGAGAGCAGCTTGTGCTTGCCAAAACACTGGAGGGCCTTTTTGCAAGGGCAGCATCCCCAAACGGAGGAGCTGAGGATGTTGGAGGGCAGGGGTAGACACGTTGCCTTCCTTTGCCCTAATTAACAGGCGAAGCTTCCAAAATGCATCCCAAAAGCAAGTCGGAGGAGGTTGGCATGCCGGGAGGGGTGAGCGATCCCGCTGGAATTGCTGGAGAATCCCAATGCCCACCGGCGACTCGGAGCTGTCAACGCCGCGACATGCGAGATGGAGGTTGCAAACCTCTAGAGGAACATTTTGCACAGCGTGGGTCTAGTAGCTGTCATCCAAAGCTGGGGTTTGTGAATAACCATGTGCAGGGTGATGGCAGCATCCCCGTGGCTTTTGTTTCTTTAATTGCTAACACAAAGGCATTGCTGTTTGCTGGAGGAGAGGGGAGATGCTTGGAGTTTATATTTTCCTGTTCTCCCATTACTTTTACCCAACTTGTTTCAATCTTTGCTGCTGAGCTCCGGAGGATTTTTGTGCTTTCAAAATAGACTCAACTAGCACCAAGGCAAGATTTTTTTTAAAGCTCTTTAAACACTGAGATAGTGAGAGGGAAATGTCACCAAACATTTGTTTGGTTCTGCCTATGTGTTGGTGTAGTAGGGTTTTCAGATGGTTGCCCGTGTGTGGGGAAACACATTTTCTGTTACTCATACTGGAAGCAACCGTGTCTGGAAAAGGCGACTTGTAGCTCTCTTTGCTGCAGGGCGCAAGACAAAATTCATTTTAGGCAGAAAAGAGATTTTGGCGGCTGCAGCATCCTTTGGATGGGGTCTAGAAGTGATCTGGGAAGCTGATGGTGTAAAAATATACCTGCTCTACATGACTGTTCTTTTGCTTCAGCTGGTATGGCCCTAATCCTGCAAACACACTGAATTGTCACCCTGGGGCTGTTTTGTGCAAGTACCTGCTGGACCGGGGTTTGCAAGTGGTTGCTGATGGAGATGTCTCCAATTTGCACGGTGGGGACAGATATAGAATCATCGAATGGTTTGGGTGGGAAGGGACCTTTCAAGGTCATCCAGTGCAACCCCCATGCCATGAGGAGGGACATCCCCAACTAGATCAGGTTGCTCAGAGCCCCGTCCAGCCTGGCCTTGAGTGTTTCCAGGGATGGGGCATCGACCACCTCACTGGGCAACCTGGGCCAGGGTTTCAACACCCTCAGCATAAAAAATTTCTTCCCCATATCCAGTCTGAATCTACCCTCCTTTAGTTTAAAACTGTTACCCTTTGTCCTATTGCAATAGGTCCTACTAAAAAGTCTGTCCCCGTCTTTCTGCTAAGCCCCCTTTAAGTACTGAAAGGCCACAATAAGGTCTCCCCACAGCCTTCTCTTCTCCAGGCTGAACAACCCCAGCTCTCTCAGCCTGGCCTCACAGCAGAGGTGCTCCAGCCCTCGGATCAGTTTTGATCCCTCCTCTGGCCCCGCTCCAACAGGCCCGTGTCTGTCCTGTGCTGAGGACCCCAGAGCTGGACGCAGCGCTGCAGGGGGGTCTCACCAGAGCGGAGCCGAGGGACAGAATCCCCTCCCTTGAGCTGCTGGCAATATCTCCCCAAATATCATCTGGGGAGGAGCATCTTCCTCCTACGCACCCATGGGGAGGCATAAAGTACTCATGGATGCTGGGATCTCCCGTCCATCAGCTTGGGGACTGAATTGGTGTCTTCAGGGCGGTCAGAGCATTCCCTTGCAACCTGTGTCTTAGTTATCCTTCTCCAAACCCAGCAGTATCTGTGCCAAAGGAGTGCTAGCTTGTCTGACTGAAAAAAAAAACCCCACCCTCGAGTCTATTTAGGGTGCCTGTGATTTTTTTTTGCTTTATATAGTGCAAATGGGTAGTGCCTGTGTGGCAGTGCAAAGCAGAGAGGGAAATGCTGCTAAATGCTGATTATTTCTTCGTGTGGGCAGGATTTCAGAGGTATTAGGAGAAGGGTTTTTTTCTGATACTGGAAATGGCTGCATTCAAAGGAGGTGATTTGAATTTCTCTGGTCCCTACCATACATACATACATACATATATACATACATAGATATATATGTATCAGCCTGGGTGGAGCCAGTGGCGAGGCTTTGGCTCACTCCTGCCTTATTTGTGCGATGTTTCTGTTATCTTTTGAGATGAAAGGTGCCCCAGAAATGAAAACCACCAATGAGCTGTACTCCTTTTAATGTAAAATAGTAATAATAAATACTATCCTGCTGTTCCCCTCATCCCTCAGGGTCACAAAGCACTCCATAAATCGCACTCCAGCCTTTTGCGTTCCAGCTGTTGTATGTACTGGGATACAGCTGTGCGTGGGAATAGAAGAAATACTATCTTTGGGGCCATTGCTTATGTTACCCACAGGTTAATGTGAGTGGTTCATATTTCCCTTCACTCCCCCTTATCCCGGTCTCTGATCCGCATTGATTTGGAGGCTGAGTTCAGCCTGCAGCAGTTTATGCCTTTATTCCTGTTGAGTCCTTAATAGCAGCTGGCACATCTCGCGTCCCTCTGGCCGGGGCAATGTTGACCTGGTCTCTGCTCACCAAGCAGTGGATTGAGGCTGGATGAAATACTGGCTGTTCACCTATCCTACAAATGGGACAGGTTCATATTTTTTGCCACCTTGCTTTGCTGCCCTTTCCCATGGATCTAAAACTGGCGCCTGGCCCAATGCGATGCTCAGGTTTCCCTTTGGCACGCTGTGTTCCCCTCCCTCCTCAGCTTGGGTCTTTGCTCATGGAGGAGAGGTCTCAGCCATCACTAAATCGTGTTTCCTTTCTGTCAGCCACACCTCCTTCCCATCCAGCATCCACTCAGAAGATGAGTGTTTTGGAAGGAGGGACGAGTGTGCCTGAGCTCTGATATTTCTCCGTGGGGACCTCCTGGCTCCTCAGCACTCCTCTAGCTCCTTGATTACCCTTCTTTCCTCATCCTCACACTTTTAGCCAAGGAGAGAACATAAGCCGGTAGGTCTGATGCTGGCCCAGCCCAAGCACAGGAGCCTAATTTCCCCAAGAGAAATTTATTTTGTAATTTCATTAGACACCCAAGACCCTTTCCTAGCACTGAACCATCCATGTTTTAGAATAATAGAATGGTTTGGGTTGGAAGGGACCTTTCAAGGTCACCTAGTCCAACCCCCCTGCAGTGAGCAGGGACATCCCCAACTAGATCAGGTTGCTCAGAGCCCCGTCCAGCCTGTCCTTGAGTGTTTCCAGGGATGGGGCATCGACCACCTCTCTGGGGGATTTTTTGTCCTCCAAAAGCGACGGGCTAAAGATGTAGTTGAGGTTCAGCTGCAAATTGGCCTCCGCACTCTTATTTGCTGGGCCTTAGCCAGTAGCCGTATCCAAATTATCCAAATTCAGACCAGGCTCCTGTGTGCTGGCAGCAGCCCAGGGGACCACAACCTCCATTGGGAAGGTCCAGTCCAGCAGCCTGGGTTATTTTAAAGCAGGCAAGTGGAAAAGCCCACCGAGATAAATGCTCAGGTAATCACACAGGTCCAAACTGTGCAAGCACCTTATGTCATCAAAGCAATTTGAAAATCAATTTGATGTCTGGCAGGGAGGCAGACACATTGGGTCCCTTCAGCATTCATTAGCATTCAGGTGGCAGCTCTCTGCCGAAGCTGCTTTTTCTGGGAAAGCCATTAAAAAAAATAAATTAGAGGAGGGGGGGAAAAAAATTAAAATTAAGCATTAACCATAATTTCCTCTTGTTAAAGGTAACAACAGCCCCAGCGCCAGTCTCTAACGGGGCTGGTTGATGGGTTTCCGAGACGGGGAAGCAGAGTGCACACCACAGAAGTGAAGTGATGATCAAATAAGAAAGCAAATGAGGCTCCCCCCTCGTTTTTAACAAAGGCAGGAACAGGGCCAGTGGCAGAGTGGTTTAGCTGAGCAGTTAGAAAATTGGAGGTCAAAGCCTGACATGGCTATTGATGAATCGGAGGGTGATGGAAGAAGAGTAGCAGACATTACGAGTGGGCTGCAGGGACTGAAACGTGAAGCAAGATTAAAAGAAGTTAAGTACCTGGAGGTGGTGTGGCTGTGCGGCAGCAAGGCGAACCATAATTACAGTCGCTGCACACTGGAGACTAGAGAGGGATGGAGGGAGAGAGGATCAGAGCAGGGTAAAATAGGTGCAAGGCAGAGGAAAGGTGTGAAATTCAAGCTGTTCTCTCCAGAGGCTGAGTTTGGTCAGGTTGTGTGGTGCATCGCCTGCTGATCATCTCTTTTTGGCCATCTCTTCTTGAGTTGTTCTGGTTTATACCCTGATGTTTCCAATATAGCCGCAGGTCGTTAATGAAGGGGTGAATTCTGCTCTGCCAACGGACAATGATCCTGTCTAAGGCAACCTCCAGTGCCTGCTACTGTAAAGCATCCTCGTGGGCATCGGGTTCAACGCTTGAAGGAGCAAATCCTTTGAAGATCTGGTCTGCCCTTGGTAGCTCATACTGTGCGGGGCTTACTGGGCAGGGTGTTGGGATGAAGCTGGCTCAGGGCTGGTAGCAGCTCTCAGGAAAGTGTTTCTACTGGGAATGGTCAGGTGTCAGGCTCACATTGCAGCTTTTCTCACAGTGGTGTCACTTACTGGCTCTTGCTTGATGAGATCACCTGTTTTCATGAGGACTTCATGAGCTTCATAACTTCCTATCATCACAGCTCCCTTTGAAACTAGAGTGCAGATGCTGCCCTGGGCAGGTGACGCACCGAAAGATGTAGATGCAGAGACTTGGACCTATTTTATTAAGCTTGCTTTTTTTACAAAGCGAAGCTCAAAATGAATCCCTAACCACTGTGACTGTAAAATTGTCTCAGTGGATCTGAGCGTAGTGGCAGCTGCCTGAGTCTGCAGGTAGCCTGAGGTAGTAAAAGAAAGGATGAACTCTACTGCCTCTTACTAAATGCTTTGGGGAGCTCAGCTTGGTGGCTTTGCCTTGGTCTAGACTAACTTTTTGCTGATGATTATTTCAGTGGCTGGAGTGGCAAAGGGAATGGCTTAAGTCCGTAAGCATCGTGCTTGTCCAAGTTTGCATTGATTGCATGTTCAGTTGATTGTTTGAATCCATGATTGCATGTACCATTTTTTTAGCCTGGTTTCTAAGGAAACCAATCTGAGACCTGGCTTTTTCCCTGTCCACATATCTTCCTCCAGTAATTCTTGAATTATGTTGTGGCTGAGGGTCAAATCTGATGGACGGCTAGGAAGAATTTGAAACCCCTAGGTTTCTTGAGAATAAATATCTTGCTAGAGACCCTACTAATGACCTGAGTGAGGAAACACCTGCAGTGGTATTAGACACCAGTGAATCTGGTGATGGTAGAGCCATGTGATGTGGTTGCCACCCGACTGCAGAGGCTTTCTGGGTGGATGCTTTTAACAAATTAATCCTAAGGGTGCCTGCAGTCTCTGTAAAGCCAGACACTCCTAGGATAAATCCTGGACCTAATTCCGAGCTGTCTGGCATCTCATGTAGTCATTCAGCTTCTGCAGAGCAGGGACAAGAAGCAGCCAGACTGATGTTTGACTGCGAGGCACTGAGGGCTTCAACCTTTTGCATGTGTCTGAGCCAGGCAGACATGAGTCTTGAATCAGATAAAAAAAACCCCAACTTGTTAGTTCATTAGACATGACTAAGGGCTGCTTGGGTTAATGGAAAAGTTGAGCAAAGCTTAATTGTTCCTGCATAAAGAGCGCATGGAGGAGCTATGGAGGCAATCAGAGGCGATGTGCATAAGGTGTTGCTTGTGTGCTTGTAGGCTTGAAGGGAGTAGATTCGCCAGCGTCACTTTGCATGAGAAGGAAGAATATAAAAATAAAGCTCACAAGCTTTTATTTTGAGGGCTTTCGGTGCCAGAGCAGCCGCAGCAGGATGCTGGCCTGGGATGCTTTGGGTTCAGCTGCGGTCCAGCATTTTTTTTATGCATTTGCTTTATATCGGGGGATTTTGTGCCAAATGAGATACTGTTTGCTTGTGGCAATCTCGCTGTGTGCCACTTGGGGCTTGGCTGTCCCCTACAGCTGGCACAGAGCCCATCTTTAAGTGATAATGGGTGGAAGGTGCATCCATATGCCTGTGTGCTTTGAAAACCATTTCAGCTCACTCCTGGTGGAGATGTGGACCAAGCCAGAGGCCTCCAGTGCTGCACTGGAAGTCGGGCAGAGATGCAGAATGCATTGGTGCTGGTGACCTCCTCCCTGAAATGATTTCCAGGTGCTTTCACTGGCCACATCCAGCAACAGAGCAGTAAAGGGCAGCTGCCTTTTCCTGCTGCCCGAGGGTGGGAGATGAAGGTGGGCAGCCTGCAAGGCTTGCAACAAAGCCTCAGCAAGGGGGTCACCTCTTTTCTGCATCCTCCTCCCTAACCAGTCCACCCCATTGCGTGATAACGTGGGTTTTTGTCTCCTTGCTTTCCTCTCCTTTAACCCCTGGTCGCCATGACCAGCCTCACCTCCCTTCTTGTGGATCAGATTAGCAAGCTGATCTTTTGTCTTTTTTATCTACCCAGGGAAGGTGGGAGAGAGGCAAAGAAAGGAGAAAGGGGTGGGAAAGGCATTGTGATTGTTGGGGTGACTGCTCAGGTCCCTGCCACTGCCCCAAGGGAGAGGGGGACACCAGGGCGAGGATGGGAACCCAGCCGGCATCCGTGCAGCACCTTCCATTGCACTGGCAAGGAGTTTGTACAGTTTAATAAGTGTTATATCAACACAGAAAAACATACTTGATGCAGAAGCAGACTGATTGGGAGGTGGAATAAAAATTTTATGCATCATCTCTTTTTCTTTCTCCCTCTTTTACCCCTCAGTAGCACACATTGATGTTGTCTGGGTGGGTCTGATGTCAGCGCTTGGGTCATTTTATGTCTGTTCTTGCTGTTTTCATGGGAGTCAAGTGATTTATGTGCATCTTTGCAGATCTGGGCCTTTAGATAATATCTAAGTGCACACCCACACATGCCGCTACGGCAACATCTTATAACCCCTGTGTAGAAAAATATTTCCTTTTCATTGTAGCAGTAAAGCTGGAATTTCTGGATAGGACTGACGGTGTGAAGTGCCTAACTCCCACCCAGGTAAATGAGAGTTGAGCGCATTATTCTTTCCGAGACCGTTTTTGGAAAACTCCTTGGTGCGTGTGTCTGCTGATGGTAGATTGCGGGGGGAGAGGAGGCAGCTGGAGCTTGGGTAGCTTCCCGGTGGCCACTCTTAACTGGTGGCTTTGAAACATTTAGACGTCACCCTGGAGCTCCTGTGCTGGGAAAAATCATCCAGCCGGTGCTGTGCAAAGCAAAGGTGGCTTGTGATGCTCAATGTGGGGGATGCTGAGGTCCTTTCCTGGATAACTGACTCTCTCCAGGGTGGCTGTGGGGCTTGAAGTTCGTTTTGGGTAGCTCAGTGCTGAGATAGCAGCTCTGGCTCCCCACCCTGCTGCCTTCAGGGACTACATCTCTCCTGGAGGAGGTTTGCACCATGGTGGTGATGGTGAGGTCCCTTCTGGCCCTAGGCTGGGCTCCTGATCTTCAGCAATCAGTTCCCTTGTGCTCAACGTTCTCTGACGGTGCTGGTTTGGTATCAGGGCTTAAGATTTAGGAGCAACGTTTGGCCCCTGAGTGATGTCTCACCCTGGGTAACGCTGAGGGATACCAGGAGGAGATCCTTGAAAGTGTTTTGAAGCCAAGGGGAGGGAGGGGAGGAATAAAACAAAAATAAGAGACTGTTTTGTCCCCCCAACCAACAAAGCAGCATTAATGAAATTCTGCAGAGGGCAGAGGGAGGGCAAGGCAGCGCAGTCAGCAAAAAATGAATCCAGGTGGCTGTAACATAAATATTGAGGGGGACGGAGGAAGCTGGCGACACTGCCCTACCCTGTGTCATGCCAAGCATTGCAATTTAAGACTGTAGCATCCTAGTCAGGAGAGCAAGCTGTCCGCACGTGTACGCGCACACACATGCACACTCATAGAATCACAGAATGGTTTGGGTGGGAAGGGACCCTTAAAGGTCATCTAGTCCATCCCCCCTGCAACGAGCAGGGACATCTTCAACCAGATCAGGTTGCTCAGAGCCCCGTCCGGCCTGACCTTGAATGTTTCCAGGGATGGGGCATCGACCACCTCTCTGGGCAACTCATTTCACTGAAATCTGCCCCCGGTCTGGACAAGGTCTTGCTCTCTCTGATGTCCCAGGATGCTGTTTATCGCTCTGTGTCTTCTTCTCCTACCCACATGGCCCACCCTCTATTTTGGGAGCCACTGCAGATGCAGTGATGCTATGGCTTTGCTGCGGCTTGGACTTGCAGAAGGATGACTGGTTTTTTTTCACTGCAGCCTTCTGACGCGTAGGGATCACGGGTGCAAGCTGCAAAATTTAGAGCCACATGTCTAGAACCCCAAAGCTCAGGGATGTCTGGATGGAAGGTTTTGGGTTCTGCTGTGAATTTTGGATTGAAGGAAACCTTGAGTCCTTGGAGGCTCCTCTCCCAGGAAGCCAAGGCTCCCAATTAGAAATGTGTGTGATGTCTGAGGAGCACACAGACTGCCCAGGGCTCTCTTGGCCTTTGGACCATGTCTGTTGAAGGAAGGTCCTGATAGAGGTGGTGAGAGATGCCATCCCAGCCTGGACCTGTGCTGGGATTCCCTTGCAAATGCAGAGAACTCAGGTACAATCCCAGGGGAATGAAGTGTTCTGGCTCCAGCTTTGCTTTGAGATTTTGGGCAACATCAACGTGAAGGCTCAGATTTAGGTTTGAGGAGAAAGTGATCTGCACCACTATGCCCAAGGCTGTGTGGGCAGAAGGCAGGAGAGTGAAGACCCTTGTTGAGAGGTACATAGCTGCCCCTTGGTGAGCAAGCGTGGAGGCCAAAGAAGAATCTAGAAAACAGGGGAAAGAAGGAAATGCTCATTTTTCACTGTGGCTACCAGCGGAATCCTACAGGGATGCACACTAGTATCTGAGCTGTACAACAGATTCATAAATGATCTGGAAACAGGTGACCAGGGAGCTGACCATATTTACCAACTTCAGTGAATTCTTTCAGGTAGTTAAAACCACATAGAGGTGGGGAAAGATCTCGGCGTCACTGTGGATACTTTTTTGAAATGTCAGCTCAAATCTCAGTCGCTGTCAGAAAGGCAAAATGAACTTCAGAAGTTGTTAGGATGAAGGTTAAGAGGAAAAGGAGAACATGAGACTCGTGGCTGGACTCCATGTTGCAGGAACATCTTGGATAACGTGCAGCCCAATGCAGAAGGAGCGACGGAGGTAGGAAGAATGGAGCAGTTTCTGTAGGAAGAGAGGTTTAATGGATGAGGCCCCTTAGGGCTATAAAGAACCTGTCCTTGGAGGTTTCATACAGACAGAAATATCAAACTATGACTGGTGTGGAGAAGGGGAGCAGGGAATGGTTTATTCGTTGTCTCTTTTCTAACCCAGAAATGAATGGCTGTGAAATGAAATTATTTGGCAGCAGGTTTAAAGCAAACAAAAGGAAATAGTTTTTCACACAGTGCGTAATTAAATTGGGGAGCTTGTTGGCACCAAGTATTTTGGAGGCCAAAGGTATAAAAGGGTTCAAAAAGCAATTAGACGAATTCAAAGCTCAGCGAGGGCTGCTAGCTCTAGGATTCAGATGCAGCCCCCAGCCTGGGAACCTCTCAGGTTAGCAGCTGGCAGGCTGAGTGGGAAGGAAGCATCTCCATACGTTCATACCTTTCTGTACATTTCTCCTGCATATCTCATGTCAGCCACTGTTAAAAACAAGGTATGGGGCTAGCCAACCCTTTCTGAAGGTGTTTCTTCCCATGGTGCGGACCTGAGTTGACGTGTTGTCGTCCTGTGTAGATTACCCACCTCTTACATGGTATCCTGTGGTGGGACTCAGTCCTTCAGGTGGTCTCTTGTGGTCCCCAGGTTCATGTAGCTCTGGCAAATCCCTGCTAAGGCTCTGAGGTCTATCTTTTACAGCTATTTCCAGTCTTCTACTCAGCTTTTTAAACTCCCCATTGATCTGAGCTTGCTGCTCAGCTCCTCTTATTTCTGCTGGAGAGCACAGCACACGTGGACTAGGAGAAGAAAGGGCTGGCTGACGCGCAACTGTCTGAGCCTGAATAAAGCTACTGCTGGACCCAGCAAGGTGGTTTGCCTGTCTCTGGTATTCGGTGCCATGCTGGTCTTTCTGCAAGCTGGAGGCCAGCAGGGGTTTGACCTTAAAAGAGAAGGGATTTCTGAGGGCATTCACCATTGTTCTAGTGCTTTCGGTTTTGTATTATTAAAAAAAATAGCAAAGAGCATTTTGCCAACGTGCATTTGCTATTCCATTCACTGGAAGCAGAATTAGCTCAACATTGGCTGTATTTGAAGCCCCTGCCAATCTCAAAGGACCTCATTCAGTATCCACTTTGTTTCAACAATTACCAAGACGAGAGAGCATCTGGCATACAAATTGTATGCTAGGACAAATGCCCAACGTGAGGTCCTGCCCTGGCAAGCAACAGTTCAAAACAAACAAACAAAATATCTCTTTCAGTCAAGAGATCTGCTGTTGGGTTGTCTCCAAATGCCTGTACATTGACACAAAACGTTTTTTTCTCATAGTGTCCCTCCAGGGCTGGCCTGTGCAGCAAGAGCCACTCTGCTGTGTGCATCGTTAGTTGATTACCAACTTCTAATCATGTCTGGTGTAGCTAACATGCCACTTCTTGGCTGTCATTGCAGCGTGATGCAACCTTGTGCTAAAGCCTGGTCATCATTATAGGTGGCCCAGAGGAGTTGTGGATGCCCCCTCCCTGGAAGTGTACAAGGCCAATGTTGATGGGGCTTTGAGGAACCTGATCTAGTGGAAGGCGTCCCTGCCCATGGCACGGGGGTTGGACTAGATGATCTTTAAGGTCCCTTCCAACCCAAACCATTCTGTGATTCTGTGATCCTCCAGCTTGTGCTAAGGAGCTCCTGTAAACAGCTCCGGAGCGCTTTGGAGGAGAAGCATTGGGGGAAGGCGTGGGACGTCATTCCCAAACCTGATGCTCTTAAGCCCATTATGATACTCCTTTACCACTGGGTAAATGTCAGGTCCTGTTATGGGGCCTTGTGCAGGAGAAGGGGAGATCCCAGGTTGCTGCTCAGCTTGAAAACACAGGGTGGAGAGGAAAAATGGCTTTTTCACTCCTATCTACTGATCTGATGTAGGAAGTGATGCTGGCGGGGTGGGAAGCCACAGCAGCATGTCACCTTTCTGCAAGGGGAGCTCCCTGTCCCCTGGTGAGAGGTGTGGGAATGATGGTGGTCCCTACCGGCAGAGAGCATGAGAAGAAGTATTTTCAATGTTTTCTTAAAATGCATGAAAAAAATAGACTTTGGGGTCAATATTGCTGAAGCATCAGTGAAAGGGAGCATATCTTTCTGCTGGAAGTGGAGGCAGGCTTTCATGGGAGAGCGTGGGCTTGGTTGATGCTTTCGTGTTTTATTGTCTAAGGCAGGGGTTGACCCAGCAGTGGTTGCCATTTGGAGCGTGTGGATCCTCGTGGCAGGGGCTGTGGGTTGTCCTGCCCTCAGGTGTTGTGACTGCTGAGGGAATGACCCTTTTGATGGAATAAAGAGAAAATGAGCGGATGACTAACCAAACAAGTTCTGTAGGTACTTGCTCAGAAAGCAAATTATTGCTTTCTTCTTTTGAGGGTTTTCAGACACTCTTCTGCATTCAGCTTTGCTGGAAAGTTAAAGGGAAAACAGTGAGAAAGATGAAGTTCCCCATTCAATCCTCTAGGATTTTTTTCCTGAAGCTTGTGTAAGGATCTCTGGAAGGTCAGTGGCAGCTTCTGCTGTGGTGTGATGGACTCATTTCCTTTTCCCCAACACGTCCCTGTAGATAACCTCGGCTCCAGACCCTGCTCTCACGGTACAGCTGTGCAAGTGGCAAAGTGCAGATACTAATTTTTGTGGGCTGGCCGAGCCTTCTGCTGTCCCTCGTGCTTTGGCAAAGGAGGCTGCAATTCAGCGCGCAGCATCTGCTGCGGCACCCGGGCGCTTGGCATTGCATGAAAGTGAAAGTGAGTTGCAAGGCCAAAAGGGAGGCAGTGGGGCGGTTAGGACTGGATGCGGCCTCAGGAGGGGTTGGAGGCAGGTCCAGTCGCCTGTCCATAGCTCCCGTTTTCCCTTCTTCTCCGTGTCTGTTTGTGTTGGACATCCCAGCAGATCATGCCCTCTGCAGATGGGCTTTGACCTTGGCTGCTGCCCAAGCTTGCTCTGCTGGGGCAGGTAGAGATAGGAGGAATTCAGAGCCTTTGAGACCAGCAATCAGCCCTTAAGCATTGTGTAAATACTATGAAGTGTGATTTAAGCCTGATAACTACTTTTTTCCACTGTAAAAAAAAAAAAAAGAAAGAGATAATGCAAGGTTTTGGGAAACTGCACTTATTTTAGCTTGAGATAACTTCAGCTGAGCTTGTTGAAGTCTCTGATCCATCCCAAACCTGCGGAGCTCAGAAAATAAAATTAAAACGGTGATAACAACAATCCCAGTGTGCCCTGTGAGAGACAGAGTGGGGCAAATAGCAAGAATTTGGGGGTTTTTGATCTTGTAGCTTTGATGTGATTCATGGAAAATAAATGTGCTACAACTTTAAGGCTTTGCCTGCAGCTAAATATAAGGGTGTGCTGGCTCCACCCTGCCGCTTTGTTAGGGATACAGGCATTTATTTTCTGGGGTGGGTTTTGGCTTTATTTTTTTCCCTTCTATTTTATTTTTTTGGTGCATCACAACCATGAAATAACCAACAGTTTAAGAGAGTGGCCTTGGAGCATGCAGGAGAGATACCTCCTAACATTTTCGCCGTGGAAAATTAAAGGATTGGGATTTAACCAGATCCAAATTTCAACTTTAACGTAAGTGCTGCGCGCTCTCGTCTGGTGGGGAGATGATGACGATAGGGATGAAGCCTTAAGATGACAAGTCTCTATCTTAACTTGACTTTCACAAGCCCCCAGCCTGCTTGATGTTAAGCCAACAGCCAGGTAAGCCAGGGGCAGCCGATCTTTGCATCCCGGGCTTGCAGGTGATCAGCCCTGAGCAGATGACTCTTCTTTTCCTAAATACTTTTTTTAGGTGAAAACTCTGTGTGTTGCTAAAACTCAGAGAGGTGATGGCAGGGTGTGTTTTCAATCAGTGTTTGCTCAGTCTAAACTTAGTTAGACTCTGACTTTCTGTTTCTGAAAGAGAAGCTGATTTCGTCTCCATTTTCTATAATCATCTGTTTATTTTATTAGCTTTTTCAAAAAAGCTGTATTTCCCCTGATGCCTGGCCACCTGTTTTATATGAGCTGCTGAAGGTCTGAGCTCTTGCTCTGCTTGTGCAGAGCAGATTTCTTTCAACAAGCCAAAAGAAACGACATGACTATATACTAAAAAGGGCAAAAAACCCCACATGCTGTGCTATTTTGGTAGCAGCAAATTATGCGCCCTACAAATTACCATTGGTTATGAACATCGTCCGTCTGTCTGGATGACAATGTCCTGCTTTCAGACCACCACTAATACAGTTAGAGTTAGGATAATACCCATTGAACTCCAAAGCGTCTCCTCTTTTCTGAGCCCTGATTTATTCCTACCAGCAAATGTCGCATGTAAGTAGAAGTTTTATGGCTGTATAATTCACAGACTGTTAGGCATCTTATTAGGAAGGACTTGGACTTTTTAAAAAATGGCTTGAGGTTGTTCCTTTAGTATCTGGAAACAATCAATTCTCTAGATTTTCTTGCTTGCTGGCTTTTTCTTTTCCTTTTTTTCTTTTCCTTTTTTTCTTTTCCTTTTTTCTTTTCCTTTTTTTCTTTTCCTTTTTTCTTTTCCTTTTTTCTTTTCCATCCCTTTCTTCCTTCTTTCCTTTCTTATTTTTTTCTATTTTTCCATTTTCTTCTTTCTCTTCTTTCTTCTTTTTCTTTCTTTCTCCTCTTTCTCCTCTTTCTCCTCTTTCTTTTCTCTTTCTTTCTTTCTTTCTTTCTTTCTTTCTTTCTTTCTTTCTTTCTTTCTTTCTTTCTTTCTCTTTCTTTCTTTTCTTTCTTTCTTTCTCTTTTTTATTTTTCTCTTTTCCTTTTCCCTTTTCTGTTCCTTTTTGTTTCTTTTTCTGTTTTTTCTTTCTTTTTCTTTCCCTCTTTCCAGTGAAGCACAAGTTGAACTGAGTGTTTACCCATCTTTCAGTCTTACCTTCATGAATATCAGCTCTGAAATACCACTCTGAAATCACAGTGAGACTGTGGTACTGTAAATACATTGAGAGATAGATTAGATTAGATTAGATTAGATTAGGTTAGGTTAGATTAGATTAGATTATCTGTAAGAATTTTCCCACCTACAGTATCACGAGCATCTTCAGCATTTGATACTTTACAAATTTCTTGCCTGCAGTAATAAAAAGTGGTAATTTGCATTCCCTCTTTGTTCATGCTTCAGGAAGATGATAAAATCCCAAATATTCCCATGTGTATTCCTATCTCTCTTGTACACTTATTCATGGTGGCGTGGCAGGCTCACTGTGAACTGCTTTTCAGGCTGCTCTGCATCAAGAAGCTCCAATAGCAGTTGTCTGACTGATTTTGAGTAAGGGGCAGAGGAGCGTCACGAGAGGACGTCTGCCCATCAGACCGGTGCCCTGGTCACTCCTGCATCCCACTGCCATCCCACCCCACGGGTCACCTGGAAGAAGTGGTTCATGCCCACATCTTGACCTGTGGTGGTCTTTTTATGCAGTGTTTAGTGGATGCCCTAAGCAGCTGTTGCCAGATGTGAGGTCACATCGGGGCTCATGGGCAGGTGTGGGAGCAGGGTGAGGCCCCTGGTCCCCCAGCTCATCTTCGGTGTGTGCATGCACTGGTTGAATCCCAGAGTTGGAAGCCCAGCAGGCAGCTTTCTCCTCTTCTGCAAGCCCTCTCTGGACCAGAGTGTCCCTTGCAGCCATAGCAGGGGCAAGTTATGAGCCTTGCAGCTGTGAGGCTCTGGAACAGATGTTGTCTTGTCCCACTTTCGGACCATCTGTGGTTCCCTTTCCGATTTTCCCGAGTCACCTTTTTCACAAATGGGATTGAAACAAAGAAAGAGAATGGCACATCCACGGGGGCAGGGTGGTTTTTGCTTTCCGTGCTGCTTGGCACGTTCCTGTTGGAGAGTGTCTGGTTGGCGTTGCTGCAGCATCTCGCTCCCGTAACACATCTGTGCTTCTCCTCTCTGGGGTCTTCTCTGTGCCGGTTATCTGTGCCAAGCAGAGTTCAGGAGGTGAGCTGCTTTACTTACTGCCTGGGGAGAAAACAGTACGGTGGCCTCATTCCATGCTGAATGGATCCAGGCATTGCTCCCCTTCCATTAAATATTTTAATGGTAAATTCAGAGACCTCTGTCCTTGCTTCTCATCCTTGCTTCTCATCCTTGCTTCTCGTCCTTGCTTCTCATCCTTGCTTCTCCTTCTTTTTTCTCCTTGCTTCTCCTTCTTGCTTCTCCTTCCTTCTTCTTCCTTCTCTTTCTCCCTTCTCCATCCTTCTCCTCCTCCTCCACCCCTGTCATAGCCATTACTGCATACTGGTGCTGCAGCAGGGCCTGGGGACAGCTAGATCGGGTCCCGGTGTGCCAGACGCTGCACAAATCCAGAGTGACATTCCCAGCTCTGACTACCACATCCATGAGCCTTATCTGATGCCAAAGCTGTCTGCCCCTTGTTCTGCAAGAGCAGCCTTTGCAGAATGGAGACCGCGCAGTGTCTCCGCAGAGGGATGGTGTTGTGGGACTCCTGGGAGCTGTTGTGAAGGCTTCTCTCTTTAAGTGCCTGTGGTGTTTGTTGCCAGGATCAGTCCCACTGTCACCCTCCAGCTGCTGCTATGGTGTCTCAGGGCTTTGGGTGGCCAAACAGGACAGCAGCCATGTACCTGCTGGGTTACTCACACAAGGGTGCAAGGAAGGTACGAAGGACCCATCATTGCAAAGGTGCTTGCAGAGGGCTTCGTGCGTGGGGAACCATTTTAAACAGGTTTTTATCCATCACAGTGATGAGCGCAGGATTTGCTGGGCTGCATCCTCAGATGCTCAGGAGCTACTTTGCATGGTGTTTCAGGTCATAAAACCAAAGTGCTGTGCCTGGAAAGAAAGATTGCCGCCACAGCATAAGCAGACAGCTTGCTAATTCACTGTGTGCAAGGTGCGTATCTCTCCACCCCTCTCCTGTTTCCCTGGCCAGACTGAGAATGTCTTGAGCATTGCTGCCTTCTCAAAGAGAGGGAGAGAGAAAGAAACTCTGCTTCTAGAGACCAAACCAAGCAGGATTAATCACTTGGGACTCTGGGGTGATTCCCCATCATGCTCCCAGATGGGGAATCATGGCCCAAAGCTCTTGTTTTGAGTAAAATGGGAGTGAGAGCCGCTGTCTGGGTGAGGAGGAACACTGGTCCCGACACCAGTGGAGGACTCTTGGAGGTAGCCTAGGCTGATGACTAAGGCTTAAGACTCTGGGAAATGGGTTTGTTTGGGTCTCCGGGGCTCAGGCAAGCAGCCAGTTGATGACAGTGTAAGGGGGGCTGTGTGATAGCCACACCAAGACCCACACAGCTGGGGCAGCTGCTCAGTTTCCTGTGCCTTTGGAAGTCCTCTGGGGACCGAGCCCCATTCACAGTCACCGCTGGAGAGAGGGTGGGATGTTGTCCCTTGTCCCCTCCGCGTGTCTCCATGTGCCTGGAGCACAGTTGCGGATGGAGCGGGTGCTCCATGCCCTGGTGCAGAGACATCCTGCCTGGGGTGATGCGAGTGCGAACATCCTGCAGGACCCCTGGGTGCCGCAGTCCAGCAGATGCCTCAGGCAGAGTTTCTCAGTGCACTGATGAAATGAGGATGAGGAGGGCCAGAGACAGACCTGGGCAGGTCCTGGAATGCGAGGAGCAGAGGAAGCACCAGTGTCTGCTCAAGAACGGCCGTTTCAAGGCTGCACCGAAGCACACTGTGGGCAGCATGGACTTGTTGGGGTCCTGGCCACAAAGAGGGATGCTTTGGGCAGTAGCTATTGAGATGGCAGCAAATACGAGGGACCCACCGCTAAGGCTACTTAGGAGCGGCTTTGGTAGGACAGCCACAGCTCTCAAGGCAGTGCTTTGGTTCAGCAGCGGTGTTGCTCCAGCCATGCTGGTGGTAGCTACATTTCCCAGAAGGGACAGCATGGAGGGGAGAAGCCAGCCTGGATCTCAGGTGGCCAGGACCCCTGGGAAATGCCTTGCTTGAGCTGGGAATCTGTACCTACATGTGCAGGGAGCCCAGAGGGCTCAGGGCTCCCCTGATACCAGGACTCACTCAGAGTGAATCATCTCAGACCAGCCCTGGCAGAAGATGTAGCATCAGAAGAGGGGTGAATCCCAAAGGGTGCTTGCAAGGGAGTGTGGGTAAGCTCCTGGGACAGGAGCAAGGTGATGTGTATGGATGGGAGATGCCTGTTACTTAAAATGAGCCCCACACGGAACCCACCAAACTGGGACTGGCATGAGATGGCACTGAAGTTTCTTCAGAGCCTTTGTTGTTTTGTCTGGGTCAAACCCCTTGAGCAGGAGTGAGGCCCTTCTCTGGGTGACTTTGGAGGAGCTGTGTAATGATTTCTGGAACATGTATATGTAAATCTCTACCTACAGGTCCCTGAACTTTTGGCAGCGGATAGAAATTAAAGGCTGTTTTTGTTTAAAGATTGATGAGCTGCAGCTGATGTTGCTCATTTACACCTTTTCCATCTCCTAATGGAAGGGATGCAGTGTCCACTGGCAAATTGAACAGATG
Source organism: Morus bassanus (assembly GCA_031468815.1). Classification (NCBI taxonomy): domain Eukaryota; kingdom Metazoa; phylum Chordata; class Aves; order Suliformes; family Sulidae; genus Morus; species Morus bassanus. Next base: position 84,074,218 of record CM062600.1, on the reverse strand, counting down.
CTCTATAGAGTACCTAAAAAGGGATGTGTGTGTGTATACGCTGCAGAGGGGAAGTGCACATAGACGTGAGCGTTAGCATTTCTAAGAAATAGCAATTCTCCTTTGGAAGCCTAAGTGAACATCACTTTCTGGGAGTTGCCTAATTTAAATCATCTTTGCTCTGTTTTGTCCTATACATTATTTTCAGCTGTCATGTTAAGTGCCACAAAGACTCTTCAAGAGGCTTCTTTCTGCTTCCCTCTAATAATCCCAGAAACAGGCACTGGTCCCTTTGTCCGGGGCTCTCTCTGATGGCTCTCAGTGTTCAATTTGCTGGAGAGGATCCACTTTGTGGAACAATAGGACAATCAGCGCTGCAGCAGCTCAAGTGCTGCCATCCTGCCCGTGAAGAGGCAGGAGAAGAACGAGGTGAAATCGTGTTTTGGCCATCGTGGTTAATGACTTCTAGGAAAAGTTTTGGTGGCAGCTCAACAAAGGTGATCCTGGCTTGCAAAAATAGATGCTTGCATTTCATTTGCTCTGAAATTTGTTGGGGTTTAGTGTGCTCCTTGGTGCTCAAGGAGAGCGATAAGCTCCGGTGTTCAGGTCTGGATTAGGGCTTGGAGTCTGAGTCCAACAGGAGGGTCCCTGCCTCGCGTGTTAAAGCCAGGATGAAGTCCAGCAGAGATAAGGTGTTGCCTGACTTTCTTGGCTTGTTGAGGTGTTAGTAGGGTCCAGTGATGGGTCTTCATGTTGAGAGCAGATCCTTGGGGCAGTAAAGTACCTCTAAAGAAAGAGCTGGTGAAACATCAGGGGCCTGCCAGTGCTGTGGATCCATTCATGGCAGTCCTGAACTAGGCAAGCATCTCCTGTGTGTCCTTAGATATCCCTTCTTTGGGCTAGGGGTGAACCAGAAGACTTCTTGAGGACTCTTTCACTACTCTGATGCTATAGTCTTTATGTCTTCCTTCAAGGCTGTGTAAGGCATCCAATGCCTAACTCAGCGTAGACTTGGGGGAACTGTACCCTTCTTTCCTGGGGAGAAAGCATGATCTCCTGCTGGAATGGAGAAACAGCAAGTGCCCCACTGCCCAGAATATCCCTAAATATACAAAACTCCATGTGACTCCATACTGACTTTGTGCTAAGCTTTCCTTATTCTGCTCCAGCTGCTGCCCGCAGCTTTACCTGTCTGCCTATCTTCTGCCCCTTGCGCCATCAATTACTGGTCCAGGTCTGCACTCCTAGTCACACACCAGTCCGCTTCAGAAATTCCCTTTGCCACTCAGCTCGTGGCAGCTGAAAGTACCCTAAGTATGGCTTAAAGCACCCTGATGATGCTGCACTGGGGCTTAGAAGACTGTGTCTATCTATCAGTTAAGAACGGCTCTGTGACAACCCTTTTCTAGGGATATTAAGGGAAAAGAGGTGTAAAGATGGAGTTTGATGTGCTTTTGAGGAACTCCTTCACGCATTGCCTATGATTGCTTTCTCATCCAGCCCTCTGGCCCTGGATGTGGTGTGATGTGATAGAGGAAGGCACCAAGACTGCATGATGGAGGGACTCCTTCCTCTCCCAGCTCTGTCCCGGGGATGGCTCAGAAAGCAGGTGAAGAAGGCTGCAGAATGCATGTTTTCTATAGGTACATAAAGAAATAAACCATTACGGTGGGAACTATTAGTTAAAATACATAAATAACAAGGAGGAAAATAACTTTTCGAGTAAGTTTTAAAAGTAGAAGTAAATTTTGATTTTTAAATTTGCACTATGCATACAGAAGCACAGGATAATTGCTTCTGAGTGTGTTTAATCCTGAAGCTTGATCCTTACAGCAACCACTGTCAGAAGTTGTTTTGCATTGGTTTTTTTGTTGGCTGGTGCTGCATTTCATCTGCCATCACACTGCCTAGTCTCTTTGCCTGTGGCTTGGCTTTCTTGAGTCCTGCTGGTGTTTTTCATGGGTTTTTGTGTCCTTGAAGCCTTGTTAAACTTCTCTAAGGCACCAACTTTAGGAATTAAAAAGAAGTTTAAAAAATGCTATTAAAAATAGCTGTTGGTGTAAGGTGATTTTTTTTGCTCAGTCCTATGTGGCTGGGGGTGTCCCAAGCTCATAAAAATCCACTTCGAGTGTGCTCTGTCTCTGAGGAAATCACTGTGCAAAATATCCCCTTGCATGTTAGCAGGGCCTTCAATACACCTGGGTGCTTTCTGTGAAGTCCCACGTCTGAAATTGGGTGGAAAACTGAAAATCTCAGGAAAACTGTCATGACAAAATCTGGAAGTGTTTGTCCCGTGTGGTTATGGAAAGAAAAGTTGCAAACTGAACCTCTGAGTTCTCCCAAAGGAGAAAAAAAAAAAAAAGAACCCAATATGTTTACAAGAAAAAAAAGCACTGAGCTCACAGTGCTGAGGGCAATCTCATGGCTTTGGGATGGTCTGAGCAGTCAGTGCTGCAGCCTTTCCTCCTGCCCTCCAGCAGCTCTGGCTGGGGCTGGCCGTAAGCCGACACCATGGTCGAGGAAAGAACTCACCCTCCGGCTTTTCTTCAGAGGCAAGGAAGGTGGATTGTTTTCCGGCGATGAAATTTCCTATTGAAAAATTGAATGCTTCCTTGTTGCGCTTGTGAATGGGACGCCCGGGAAGTGGAGCATGCTGGTTCCAATTACCAGCGCAGTGAGGCCAAGTGCTGCAGTCGGGCAAGAATTTATACCTTTTCATATGTACTTGAAAAGATAAAACCTTTTTTTTTTTATTTTTTTTTTTATTTTTTAATGTAGGTAATGAATTCAAAGCAGGAGCCCAGCCAGCCAAGCTGCCTTTGATTTGTTCTCATATTAATATTTTTATGTCTGAATATGTGCCTAATCGCTCAAATTAGTCAAACTTCCTACCTCAATTGGGCCAAAAAAAATGATCCCGAGGAATCCAGGCTCATTCCTTGCTCCCCTTCACATCATCTCTAGAGATGGCTTTTTTATGTCTGGGATTTTCCTGGAAGAAGACCTACTTGGTAACACGCCTGCAGGGAAAGCTCAGAGTGGTTAATATCTATCCCAACCCAAAAGTGGCATCACGAGATCATCAAGAAGGTAAAGAGTATTGTGGGTGCGTGAACAGGAGTGTTTCCTCCCTTCAGTTGTGTCCCCCCACACACATCGAATGCTGTAGAGTTGATTTCTGGCTATCCCAAAGGGTTGCTGTTCCTCCATTAATGTCCAACATTTTTCACTTGCTACCTGGGCAAGATTTCCCTGTGGAAGGAGATGTTTCTTGAGATACATCGTTGTATGAGCTACAGGGGAGGCAGGTGGGACCAGGGTCTATCAACCATGAGGACAGGGGTGCCATTAGAAACTGGAAGAGGACTCAGGAGATCAGGGCTTGATTCCCACCTTGGGTGCAGCTTTTCCGTGCAATGTGTCTTACACAGTGTCTGGGTGACACTTCCCCACCCATAAAATGCCTCCCACGATGTGTCTGTCCCACTTATCTGAGGTGGGAATTCTTCTGATGTACCTCTGTACAGTGCCTAATGTGCAGTGATGCTGCCCTTGCTTGGGGCCATAATTCACCTGCGAACCAAATACTCATGGTGACAGTGGCAAGAAATTTGTGGTACGAGGCTCTTTCTCTTGGTCTAATTGGTCATAAAAAGACCTGTTCCCAGCGACGGGGATTTCCTGATCCTGTAGTGTTTCATCTGTTTATTAATCCCAGTGGATCATGCAGTCTCTCTTGAAGCCCATGCACACTTGCTCCCGCAAGTCCTTCAGCAAGGAGTTCTGCAGATCCACCATCTGCTGCAGGGAAACTATCTCTGTTTCTTTGTCTTGAACCTCCTGCTAGCTTAATTTGGTGGCCCTAGGTGAATGAAGGGAGACTGGCAGTAATCATAAGATGGTACAGTTGCCCATTGTAGCAGTTGACCCAGTTGATGGCTTGTTTCTTTCATTGTAAGGCTATGAAGAACCAGTCTCCTTTAGGCACCCCAGTAGAAGGGAACTGGGAGGGAGCAGAGGCACTGGTTTTAAGGACTCACTCCTGATCAGTGGTCTGTACATGTAGAACATCATGGATGATAATGTGGCTGTTCTAGGGTGAAAGAGGCAGGTTGGTGAAGGGGGCAAGAGAGGGAGTAGGACATAAATGGGCCATAACTGTCATAATAACACGATATATTAAGTGTCATTTTCAATTCCAAGTATTGAAAGGGTGTTGAACCACTGAATCCAGGTACTGGGATGGGCTGGGATCATGTAGCTGCCTGGTTTATTTGTACAGGGACCTGCTCCTCGTCTAGACAACGCCATGTGGAGCACCAGCACTGCTTGCCCTCTGCGACCCCTTCTCCCCAGACCTTTCCCTGCCTGCGCAGGCAGGGTGGCTGGCTCAACTTTCAGGCAGCATGGACTGTAACCAGTGCTAGCTGTGACTGCAGACGGGGCTGTAGGCTCCAGCTTTGCACGCTGCCTTCTGCAGATATCTGGCAGAGCACAAAGACCTCATTGAGGTGGCTAGTTTGACTACAAGTCCACACCCCTTCCAGTGCACGCTTGAGGCAGGCGGTGCTGCCGCCTTACCAAGCTGTTGCTTCCCCACGTTCCTCTTGATATGTAAAATGAGAGCATGCATCTCTATTATTGTTTGCATCCCAGTGTCACCTGCAGGTCTTCAGGCAGGATCCCCACTTTCCTACGGGGTTGCACAAAGCCTCAACAGAGCCAAAGCTTGCCCTAAAGAGATGGCAGTCTGAGACAAGGGGCAGCAGGCAGATGTAACTAGCTGGAGGAGAATGAAAAAATGGTGATCCTGAATTGGCCATGGGAGATGCAGAGGTTCCACCACACACAAAGTAGCTTATAGTATATGGAAATGTTGCGTATACATCTGTATGGTTGCAAAAGATGCACATTGTTCAGTTGTGTTATTGAGAAATAGTACATGATCATTAGGAGTGAGCTAGAATGGGAACACCTGGAGGGGCAGAGTTAAGGGTGATTATGCAGCCCAGCCCTGGCGTTTCTTCACTCTAGAGAGCTACATGGCATAATTTCATCACAGATTTATATACAGCTAATTGGCACATAGTTTGATATGCAAATAAACCCATCATAAATATCAGAGAAATATTTAAAGCTGTGCTTTCCACTGTCATGCTACAATCCTTGCTTTTCTGGTCAGTCTAATCTACTTGATTACTCCTTTCATCATCTTGTGTTTTGGAGACATGATATCTCTTTCAAAGAACATCTGACAGACATATATTAATTAATTAATTTTTCTGGATGGGATGAAAAAACAAGGGTGGGGAACCCAGAGCCCTGAGGAACAGATGCGGTGCATGGCCAAGTAATTATTTTGGGGTAACACGGAGATGTTTCATGTGTGGCCAGTGCTTGGCCTGTAAAGACCTCTCTAGCTCTTGGCAAGAAACAGGTTTCCTACCAGAGATATTCAATTTATGCTAAAGATTGAAGTGAAATTTTCTTAATGCGGGTAATAGAGCATCCGTAGTAGACACCATTGAGATGTCACTTCCAGACTGAGCTTTCTAGATCAAGGATGCTACAGGCAATGGTGCTGAAGGATGTTTTTAATTCAGAAGATTAAGCTTAAGTGGTTAAAGAATGGGAGAAAGTGTGGATGGAGTCAATATTTTTATGTTCAAGGACAAATTTATAATGTAGTCTTGTTTGCTGGTAACATCAAAGGTCACAGCTAGCTTGGGACGCCCGGATGCTTCTCATCTGGCTTACCCTGAGAACCAAATTTGTTGGAATTTTTGTGTTGTGATCTTGGGTGAATGTCTTTTACTATCTCTGTGATTTTTGAATCGGATACATTTAATGCAATATCAAGAAATATGTTCTCTGCGAGGGGACTATGACCAGGTGTGTCATCAGTTTGGGAGCCAAATCCAGGCCTGGCAGCAGTGCAGAGGAGTGAATTGAAGCAGGGCAATGTCCATGTAGGTGCCGGGCAGGAATTCCCAAAGGGTTTCAGTAGTGGTGGAGCATGTCTCTCCATCAGGGAGCTTTGGAAATCCTGCTAAGGCACGGTTCTCTCTGTCAAATGCCTCCTTGATGCCTCGGGTTCTCCGAGGATGAGGACTCCCCAGGCTCACTGGGCGGTCACAAGCCTGGGTGCCCCGTTTCTGACCTCATGTGGGAGAGCTGCCCCTTGATACTGGACAGCAAGGGTCTTCATGTTGGCAATCAACACATGGCAATGTAATTTCAGGGGGATGAGTTTTGGATTTGTTCAGGTTGCACCAAAGCCGTGTTTGACTTCCACCATCTGTCTTTACCATCTCTGCCTTTTTTCACAGTTTTTTATTTGCTTACAGGCTTCCAGTCCGCCTGATAATGTGTAGGGTACTAACCTGTACTTGCAGGAGCACCCCTACTTGTGTTTTCCTTTTGGAATAGGGATAAGAGAACATCCCTTATCCCTTCTTTCCCTCCGCTTTTTGGTTTCTTCTCTTTTCCATCCTTCTCCCTAGCACCTTTTTTCCCCCATCCATTCTCCTGTAGAGGTGAACCGCACTGAAGCATGAGCTCTTCCAGGGCCAGAGGAGCCTGAAGGCTGTAAGCCACTCTCCGAGCACTGTGTCTTTTCCCAGAGAGGTCCCTGGGGGTGGGAGGAGGCCTGGAAGTTGATAGCTGGTGTGATCCCTCAAAGGAAACGCCTTTTTTTTTTTTGGTGGTGGATGCTTTGTGTATTGCATCCAGCTCTGGACCCCTCAGCACAGGACAGACATGGAACTGTTGGAGCAGGTCCAGAGGAGGGATCAAAAATGACCCGAGGGCTGGAGCAGCTCTGCTGTGAGGCCAGGCTGAGAGAGTTGGGGTTGTTCAGCCTGGAGAAGAGAAGGCTGCGGGGAGACCTTATTGTGGCCTTTCAGTACTTAAAGGGGGCTTAAAAGAAAGATGGGGACAGACATTTTAGCAGGGCCTGTAGCGATAGGACAAGGGGTAATGGTTTTAACCTAAAAAAGGGGAGATTCAGACTGGACAGAAGGAAAAAATTGTTTATGCTGATGGTGGTGAAACCCTGGCATAGGTTGCCCAGCGAGGTGGTCGATGCCCCATCCCTGGAAACACTCAAGGTCAGGCTGGACGGGGCTCTGAGCAACCTGATCTGGTTGGGGATGTCCCTGCTCATGGCAGGGGGGTTGGACTAGATGACCTTGAAAGGTCCCTTCCCACCCAAACCATTCTGTGATTCTATGATTCATGTAATTAGGCAGTGGACTGCTGGTGGGTCCTAAAGGTTTTAAAAAAAATGCATCATTTTTCCCCGTCCCCAGCCAAATAATCACAAAACTGCCTGGAGGAGAAAGGGAAAGGATGTACATCATCAGCTCTGGATCTGGTAAAATACTGCACATCACGAGATTCACAGTAAAGTCACAGCACTGGCAACGCTAGTCTAAGGATTTTTGTTGGGGCTCGTGGTTTCTTTGCCTTGCTCAATAACATAAAACCTGCCAAAGCAGTGGTGGTGAGCTCCCATCTATCTCTTCTCATACTTCCAGCCGCTTCTGCTTGAATTATTCATGTTCGGTAAGTGATCTGCAAACAGCTCCTGTGATCTCCCTGTGATCTGTGTGTGTGTGAGACTCACCCCTGCTTAGGTCAGGGCATTTTCTTGTTTCCTTCCTCACGGCAGGGTGTCTGTGGGAATCTCCAGATTGCTCACCGCCTCTTTCTGATTAACCCTCCATTATTTATTATTTACGCAGTGTAATTTGTTCAGCTGTCCCAGGCACGCAGTATTATCACTGGATAAGTGAGAAGACTCCATGCAAACATCTGTAGCTGTTCCTAGACAAATCCTATTGTAGAAATGATATCAAGGAGCTGCAGAGGCACTTGTAGGGCAAATGTCCTTATAAGTGAAGGCAGCGCTGGCAGCTCCTCACCCAGCACAGGATGCATTTCACTTGCGTGTGCATCTCAATAGAGCTCTCCTGGGCTGTTATATATAAATATATATATGTGTGTGTGTGTTTTTTTGTGTGTGTGTTTTATGTGTTTGCTTGTTTTCCACAAGCTCTGCTCTGTGTTTAATTTATTTTTTTATAATGTATTCTGATTTGGTCCTGGCAAGAGGTTTGTAAAACTAGTGACAAGGGCAGTTTATGGTCAGGCAATTGGCAGGTGTCCTGTTTACTTTGCGATCCATATCATTAGCAAAACAGACTGTACGCCCACCTCTTCCAGCACACCCACCCCAGGGACATCTCGGATCTGCCCCTCCAGTATCATCTACTTCATCCCACTGTACTGTGATAAACCAGTCTGCATTTTGGGCTGAGGGCCGGGATGCTTCAGGAGCCCATTTCCAAGCGGAGCTGGAGCTGATGCTCTGAGCAAGGCAAGGCAAGCAAAGAGGGACCCCCAGGTCCCCTTCTGCAGCTGAAGGGGGGTAGCTTTGGGTGAAAAAAGCTTGATTTGGGGTACCTTCACCCCTTTGGGTGAAAAAAAGCTCCATTTAGGGTACCTGCTTTTATACAGTACCCCCGAGGAGGGCCTGTGCCTTGCCTAGGATATCCCTCACCTATAACATTACTGGAATACAGTAGTGAGTTTGTTAAAATATCCTACCTCTGCATTCTGGAAAGAAGATTTTCTATTAAGCCTTAAGGAAGTTACTGGTCTTGTTAACTAGCATAGAAGTAATGAACCACAGCAGGGTTACTCGAGAGATTTGGGCCCTGGCTTTGTAAGACTGCATTGTTTCTTTAAATGAGAGAAATAATTTAAGCAAACAAACGAACAAAGAATTTCTGGAAATTAAAGTACGGTACGAATGGGATGATTTGCTCATCTTCTCTTTAATAGGAGCAGTGCAGTGAACAATTGCATGGTTGACCTCAGAAATCTATCCATGGTAACTAGTCACAGGAGAGAAAAATAGACAGCCTGCCACCAACTTGGTATTAAAATTATATTTTCCATTTTTTTCCACGGTTGTGGGCCAGTCAGGGACTTTCCATGAGCAATCAGCATGGCAGAAATCCCCTTCTGCTTTATAGCAACCACTGCCACTGAGCAATGAAAGGTCTGATGCTGGTTTTGGCTTTAGCGGGATTCGGTCCCAGTTTCCAGTGGGATCAGGCTGGGGCAGACCCTTCCTGACAAATGCATCCTGCTGGACCAGGGCTATGGGTGGGTCATGACCCCTTGTCCCTTCCACCCCACGGCTAAGGCTTGCTTGTGATGGGGTCTCAACTTTGGTTTCATCACCACTACAAGGTGCTGGATGTTAAATCCCCAACTGGGTTTGGGGTCTATGCAAGCCCTGCATGATCCGTGCAGCTCTGGGCAAGTCCTGCAAGAGTCTGGAGGAAGGACAGAAAGACGCTGCCAGGCTGGAGTTCATCCAACGATAAATAAACCAGAAATACTGGGCCTTCGGGCTCGATCGTCTGTTCCTCAAAAGACATTTTTGGAAGGGATCACTGTGCTTTTGTTCTTCCATTAGGCAAGTGAGGAGAGAGCATTGTTTTCCTCCCCTCATCCATTCCCCTTATAGGGAAAGAAGAAGGACGACTTGGCCACCCTGAGCTGAGCATCTCGGGGGACCTCCCAAAACAAAGGGCCATATGGAGAAAAGTGCCGTCATCCTGTCCCCGTCATCCTCTTCCCTCTCTTCACCCTGCTCTTGGCACGGCCGTGCCCGCCCGGGGCTGGAGTGCCGCATGTCACTGCCAGCCGGCAGGGAGCACGGAGGGGTGTTCCTAGGCTTCCTCCCTGGAAACCCAGCAAAATTCCCTTATCTCCAGGTTTATCGTTTCCCGTAGACTTGGCAAGGCAACCTGGAATTTGTCGTCTGCCAGGGAGGTGTGTTGACTCCGGGACAATGTTGACAGCATACATGTCCACGTATGATGGCTTGGAAAAAGTAGTACTCCTGAGGAACATAATTTTGATGTTTCTGGATGTGGACCAAAGCTCTATGGATGCATCCATGCCGGTGTAGTTTCTCTCCCATATGCTTCAGGCATCCATCCCTGATCTGCAGAGAATGCCTGTGGGTTGAAGAGCATCTCCCTGGCCACGCTCTGCATGACCCTTGCGTTAGCTCCCCATACAGGAATACGAGGCTGGCGCGTGGAGCTGGGATGGGGTGTTTTTTAAATATAGGTTGTATAGCATTTTTACAAAAGACTGGACTAAGACCAACCTATCTTGTTTTGCCCAGGCTCCAAGGCTGACCCTGCTGAGAGCCCCTGAGATACTGAACTCTATGGGAGTGGAGACCACTTGACTGCACTCAGCACCTTTCAGGATCAGGCCCTAGGTAATTATTCTAATTCTCTGCCTGGATGACGGGTGAAATTTGATGTTCTGGGCTATGTAGACCATGTGGAATGACATTCCTAGTTGTCTGTCCCATGAATCTGTGGACTTTTTTCCCCCCTGAAGGTTGTCACTCTGTAGATCAGTGGCTTGACACTTCAATAATAACCTCTGTTCCCTCAGAAATAAAACAATATATCTCCTTTGCTTCCAGAGGGAGAATCATAGAATTATAGAATGGTTTGGGTTGGAAGGGACCTTTAAAGATCATCTAGTCCAGCACCCCTGCAGTGAGCAGGGACATCCCCAACTAGATCAGGTTGCTCAGAGCCCCGTCCAGTCTGGCCTTAAATGTTTCCAGGGATGGGGCACCTACCACCTCGCTGGGCAACCTGAATTGCTGGATCACTGTTCTGGCAATGGTCACCAGCTCTTCCACTTGGTAAGTTCTCCTTAAATTAACTTGAAGAAAACTGTAAAAACAAACTAAAAAAAAAAAAAAAAAAAGGTTTTCACTCCCATCAGAAGCAATCAAAGGCTTAAAATATCAGTATTTGTTGGCAAGGATGCTTGTTCAGGTCAGATTTTTAAGAGGGACTAAAAACGTACAACTGCAGGAGCCTGCTTTTTAAAATAAATCTAGCAACTGATTTCTGCAGAAAACTAAATTGTGAAAATCTTATTAGCCTGGGTTCACAGCAGCTGCATTCTCTCCTCCAAACCTGGCCTCGTTGTTGTGCCTTTGAGAAGCTTTAAATCTTTGCTCAAAGGTGGAAATCAAAGAGCCTAGGGCCAAGCAGCGCCCTGCTCTGCATCCTCGTGGAGATGCAGTGTCAGCCTGGTGCCTTGCCCCGGGGAGGGCCATGGGCAGGATTTGACCCAAGATTTGTTCTTCCAGCCCAGCGAGGCCAGTTCAAACTCAGAGTGTGAGCTTGAGAAGTGAGGATCTCAGGAGTGAGTTTTAAGGGGAGTAAGAAGGAAGCCAGCAGGATGCTGTGGATGTTACTCTGAAACACTAAGGATGAAGGGTTTCCTGTAGGGTTGGCTTCCTGAGTGAGAATATATTTCTTATGAAATTCTCTATGCCGATAAAAATATTGGCCAACAGAGGGTTATAATTTTTAACCGCCTCTGTCAGTTTTTTCTCCCAATAAATCAGTTAATAAAAACCAGTTTCCTACTGATTTCGGCAGAGGTTAAAGCCCAGCTCTCAGGATCAGGGTGGCGTGAGGGCAGATGGTGTGTCGCTGGCCGCTCTCCCAGAGCATCCTCTCTCCGTGCAGGAACAGAGGGCTATTCTCCATCCCTTGCAGCTCTGTACGGTGACATTTTCAGGACCCAGGCCTGAGGACTTTGACTGGGTTGTTTCCTGTTTTGACAATCTCCATTTCAGATACTCTATGCACAGCATTGTGCAGGGAATTAAAAAAAAAAAACCAACCACCACCACCCCGTATCCTTTTCTCTTGAATATTGTGGTGGGCAGTGGGGAGCTAAGCTCACATTTCCAATGGGGAGGGAGAAGACACAGATGGTAAAACAAGCTCAGAAGGTGAAAGAGAGGAAAATTAAGAAAGAGAAAGAAGAAATATGCTCATTATCGGGGCTGTGGTGCAATATTTTTCCCCATCCACTCTGAATTTGTGGGAATGGGGTGCTTTCTCGGTGCCGAAGCTCATATGCTCTGTGTTTAAACCACTGCTGTCAAAGCTTGGAGAGTAACTAAAACAAAAATGTCACAGGTCAAATGGATATTTTCCAACTGACCGGTGTGCAATGTAAATCCCGGGGAAGGAAATAACCCACCAAACATCCACCAGCCCTGTGTCTGCGTCCCCCATCCCGGTGCCGGCTGCTGGTGGCGGGCCCTACTAGGACCTGCACCTCAGTGGCAGGGCCAGGCAGGCAGGCGGCTGCCTGCTTCAGCATCCCAAAAGTTTCTGCAAGCAGCGTTCTCTCCCCAGGAAATTTTTGTTCAGTATCAGACACAGTAAATTTTTTAACAGTGTGAGATCCGGATTTGATCTAGGTCAGCGATTAGCAGTATCAAGAGGTTGCTTCAGGTGAGCATGGTAGGAGAGAAAACATCTGCCTGACGAGGAGCCTGGGCTGGAGGCTCATCCTAAGCCCCTACAACACATCTTCAGCCAAGGGCTGATCTTTGCTGCTATAAATTCAGAGGATTTGGATAGGTAACGCTCCCGGAGAGCATCAAGGCAAGTGTGTCTCCACCACTGCTTTGCGCCGTCCCTTGCAAAGTTCTCCTGAGGTTTTGGCGTGGCCGATTGCTCTTCGATGTGTTGTAACCTGAAAATAAGCATAGATAAAGGCAAAATGTTCTGGGAACGATGCCAAGCTGAAGGCACTGAATTATTAAGAGATCCATATCTGGATAACAGATATATGCTCTTTCACAACTTTTAAGAGAAAATACGGTGCTTGCAGGATCAGATTGGGATCGTCCTAAGAAATAGAACTCTCCTTTTTAAATTGTATTGCTTTTATTATTATTATTTTAATAATAACAACATTTCCCCTGTGAAGCCATATATGAGAATATTATTTGCGTAGGAACTAGAAATGAACCTGAAATGATCAGCGTATTTTTTAAAGGCACTTTACAAGTCACTCGGCATTGGAAAAGGTACAACTATCCGTCAAAGCAAGGCTTGGGGATAAAATAATTAGAAATCACACAACCATAGCAAAGGAAGATTAGTGCTAAAATTAGAAGCCATAAAGTTGTTTTTAGATTAGACTGGAATCTGGACAGGCTGTTTTATTGTACCGTGTTACTTAAGAAAACGCAAGGTGAGAGGTGTGAATTGCCTGCATTTGGTGGTGTTGCAATGGAAATGCTATCACTAATGTTAGGTGGGATGATCTATGAGATAATTTTCAGGGAAGTCCTTAGGGAGTGGAAGTACAATCCACCATGAAAGATGACGAGCTGCTAAAGGAGCTGGGTTCCGTGCTGGGCTCTTCTTCTCACTCCCTGTGGGCACCGGTGTCCTGTAAGGTTGGTCCGCTCCTAGTTTAGTTTCAGGCTTGTAGTGGCCAAATACCCATGTTGCATCCAGAAACCAAGGTGGGATGGCTGGGTGCGGAAGGGTCTGCATCCACAGGCAGTGTGGGAGCTGCTGTGGTCCTGGGCCTGAGCTTTTTGGGTCAGATAGCAATGTTAGATGGGGCACAGCCTGTGCAACTTCATTATTTCATATATCTGCTGGAGATCCTTATGCATGAACAGGAATGAATCCTCTATCAGAGAAGGGCCACAAAAATGATCAGAGGCCAGGCTGAGAGAGTTGGGGTTGTTCAGCCTGGAGAAGAGAGAGCTGCGGGGAGACCTTATTGCGGCCTTTCAGTACTTAACGGGGGTTTACAAGAAATATGGGCACAGACTTTTTAGCAGGGCCTGTTGCAATAAGGGAAGGGGTAATGGTTTTAAACTAAAAGAGGGGAGATTCAGGATGAGGGTGGTGAAACCCTGGCCCAGGTTTCCCGGAGAGGTGGTCGATGCCCCATCCCTGGACACATTCCAGGTCAGGCTGGACGGGGCTCTGAGCAACCTGGTCTAGTTGAAGATGTCCCTGCTCACTGCAGGGGGGTTGGACTAGGTGACCTTGAAAGGTCCCTTCCAACCGAAACCATTCTATGTCTCTGTGATCTCTCATGGAGGCTGTATTATATCTGGAAAGTGTGTAATGCAGTGGGACCCACCTTTATTCTCAGCTGGTGTCAGCTCATAGGGATGCATGTCTCTCTAATGCTGGTCTTCAGCCCCATCACACCATTAGTTTCCAAGGGGCCTCTTTTGATTAACACCCATGCCAATTAAGCCAATTGCAGTGTGTGTTGTGTTTTAGGGATGGGGATGTACCTGAACGTGCCTTGGTTCATGTGCTGGGGACACAGCATGGATAGGGATTTGCTTCTCCCTGTGTGGAGGTGCTGGGAGCACCTCCTTGCTGCGGCGGGTTGGGATGCAAGGATCTTCCACCACACTGGGTGGCAGGTGTTTTTTTGGGAAAGGAGCCAAAAGTGTGTTTCCCATTTGGTGTGCGAGGCCTCCTAGTGTGTCTGGAGTAGGATGGAGAGAGGGACAAGGAGGAGTGATATGGGACAACTTCAATGTGAAAAGTGGCTGAACAGATTTAGCCCTTCAGTCTGGAGGAGAAGGAGCTGAGGAAGTATCTAAGTGGGATATATAAACCCTATGTGGTGTGGAACTGGATAGGGAAGACTTATTTGTTGTGTCTTGCAACAGAAAAGCTGGAGAAGAACCATGAAATGATTGGGCAGAGGCCTTAAGCAGGAGGACGTGCTTTTTTATAAAACATGTAATTAAACTGTGGACCTCCTTGCCACAGGATATTGCGGATGCCAAAAGTATAAATGGCTTCAAAAACCGATTAGAGAAATTTGTGGACGAAAGGTCCTTCAAGGGCTGTTAGCACAGTGCTGCAGGTATAGCCACTGGATTGGGAAGCATCTCAGCTGCTTGCTGGCCATCAGGAGCATATACCTGAGGAAATACTCCATGTGTGCCCCCTTTCATATACCCCTTGGTCCCCTTCAGAGCTGGGATCTTGGGCTGCAGGACCTCGGGCACCTGCTCTGGTGTTGAACCCAATTCATGCTGGTGGAGAACAAGGAAAGCTGCGTCTGCTGTCCCTCTCTCCTGGGCTTCCCATGACAAATGCACATCCATACCTGAAGATTGGACATCGCCAAAGTGGGCCAGCTGGGTATCGTGGGGCGTGATATTCCCTGATATATCAGCAAGCCTTCCCCTGCGACTTGGGTTACTCCAGCATGCCTGGCTGAGGCAGGAATACAGGTCCAGAGGGGTTAAGATCCTCCCGTGAAAATGTCCTACCACCAGATTCATCCTAAGTCCGAGTGAGCATCCCAAGAGGGTACGGGATAGGGAGGAACTGGCATGTTCCATGTATAAATGCCTTTGGAAAAAATGTGTCTTGATACTAAGAAGTTTTCTGACATAGTTGGAAAGGCATAACATGAGCGAGAAGTTGGAGGGCAAAGTCAGGGGCACCCAGGCGTTTTCACCATGGAGGTGGCCAACTAGAGGTCCCTGTCACCCAGAGAAAGGTGAATTCTTCAGGGATGGTGCCTTGAAATGGGGAGTGGGGGATTTCTGGGAGAGAAACCTGAACTTAGTGGGATGTGCTGCCATAATATGGATGTGATTGGGCGAAGCCCTTCACCTGGTCCTACCAGAGGTACCAAATGAAAGGATCTATAAGTTCTCTCCTGGCTGGGAAGCACCAGCCCCTCTGCGACCACCCGCAGCATCTTGTCAGCACATGCGTTTCCCGGCGCCTCAGTGCCTGCAATGGGAGAGTGGAGTTGAGCAGACTGCCTGCTCCCCCCGAAATGCTCCCCGCCACGCCTCCAGCTTGGTGAAAGCAGGACAACTCCTCATCAACTCTTTGTAGCCCAAGAACAGAGCCTTGGAAAAGTCCGGCAGCAGGAACTTTACTAATTCCGACTAATGACTCCGAAATACTGACTGAGGGGGACAATTGAGCACCATCAAAAGGCACAGACAAAAGAAATGCAATGTATTGTAATAGCAAACAGAGCTGAATTTGGTCTGATGGAGCACCTTTCATATTCAGAGCATTTCAAAGTGCTTTGCAGAGTAATGAGCTGCATGCTGACAGTGGGGCGGTGGAGTGGTCTTTATGTGCCCAACAATAGCTGGCACAGCTGGTGGAGGAGGACCTGCTTGTGGTGGGATAGGGGATGGTGGCCGGGATGCTGGGGTTATTCTGCGCTTTCCTGTTTTTTCAGTGCTGTTAGATCTATAGCTGGCGCTTGGACAGGCACTGGAGGTGAGCAGGCAATTCCTGTTGGCCTTTCAATACTGAAACGGGGCTTAGAAGAAAGATGGGGACAGACTTTTCAGTAGGGCCTGTAGTGATAGGACGAGTGGTAACGGTTTTAAACTAAAAGAGAGGAGATTCAGACTAGATAGAAGGAAGAAATGCTTTATGATGAGGGTGTTGAAACCCTGGCCCAGGTTGCCCAGCGAGGTGGTCGATGCCCCATCCCTGGAAACACTCAAGGCCAGGCTGGACGGGGCTCTGAGCAACCTGATCTAGTTGGGGATGTCCCTGCTCACTGCAGGGGGGTTGGACTAGGTAACCTTGAAAGGTCCCTTCCAACCCAAACCCTTCTATGATTCTATGAAGACCTGGCTGTGATTCCTCTGTTGTCCTGATGCTTCTGTGTCTGTAGCTGAGATGTGCCTGCGGTGCATCTGTCTAGCGGCAGTCCATCAGCACTCTGGGCTGGGCATGCTGGGGAAATGTGGGGTAAATGGGAGTTGGTTTGGAGGGATGGAGCCACTTGAGGCACCCAGGATGGTCTGTGAGATGGGATTATTCTTTCCTTCTTGAAACTGTGCAGAAGTCATAGAATCATAGAATGGTTTGGATTGGAAGGGACCTTTAGAGGTCATCTAGTCCAACCGCCCTGCAGCAAGCAGGGACATCTTCGCCTACATTCCCTAGGCTTACCTATGGATCTGCTCCTCTTGGCATTGCTTAGGGGGACAGTGAGCTTGGCCTGAAGGAGTGGCAAACCCTCTCCATGCTGTAGCCTCCAAAAGCAGCTGAGCTACTTCATCCTCCCAGGAGTGCAGCAGTATCAGTGTCTGGTCCTGCCTGTGGTTTACTTGGTCCCGTGGACCTGCAGGTCCTTCACGTGTAGGTCTGCACTCTTGAGGGCCTCAGTTTCTCTGCCCTTCTTTTATCTTTGGGGAAACAGAGGTTGAAAAACATGTTGTGACTCACATGAGAATCCCTCGGCACAGCTGGGAATAGACCTTGGCCTCCCAGGTCACTGTCTGGTCCTCTAATCTTGCGGTCTCTGTGACAGTTTCGTAAAGGCCCACATACGACTTCAGCTCTTTAATTTTAGCTAAGCCAGAATAGCACTGGCACAGCTGCATGAGCAGATTTCTTAGTCCTGAAACCATTTCTGTGGCAGGGGTGTTTCTTACCCCTTGCAAGGGGAGGAAAACGTTAATTGCATTTTTTCTTTTTTTTTTTTTTTTTTTTTTGAAAAGAGGAAATAAATGTACCTACCCCACCCTAAGGGGACTGCACAAATCTGTCAGCCCTTGGCCGGTGGGGGCAGGCAGCTGGGCTGCGTTAAGGAAGTAGCCCTTGGGAGGGAAGGGGTTGGGGGCATGGGTGGGGGGGCTTGGCTGTCTGCCCGCCTGCCTGGAGCTGCGGGCAGGGAGGGGGATGCTGTACCGGGCTATATTTGGAGAACCGAGGCTGTAACGCTGTCTGCAGAGCCATGGGCACTTGTGATGAGTTAATCTTACCCGGGGCTGGAATAAAACATCTGCAGCAAAGCCTGGTTTGGGGTTAGAAAATGAGCTCGGGGGTGAGGGAGGAGATCTCAGACCTCCTGCGTGACCTGGGTCCTTCATTACACCAGCTCCCTGCTAACGAAGATAACCAAATTCCAGCAGTCTCCTGGCTTCTCTGGAGGACCACAGTGGGTTGGTGTTGGGTTTGTTGCATCTCCCCCATCCCAGCAGAGAAAGGAGGATGGGAAGCAGACCGAGATGTGTTGGAAGCCTGGAGTGTCCTCGCTCCTCCATCTGTGTTTCCGTGCCGCCTGTGCTCCAACTGGGTTGGGCTGATGTCATGGCAAGACTTCCTCTCTCAGGCAGCGGTCTCACATGCTGTCATCCCGCAGCAGGGATTTGATGGTGTGCAGACGGCTTTGCTGTTTCCCTTCCTGTCTGCCTTGCGCTGAGGCTGGCCAGTGCTGCTTTCCAAGCAGGGGTGTCTCAAAGGGCCGGTTGAGTGGCAGCAGTAGCAGACGCAGGTTCTCCATGATGATCCAACCTTGTGTGAGTGTTTTGGTAGTGCTTCTGAATTAATGCTCAAAAGAATATATAAAGACTCAACATTTTAAGTTTCTTTGGGAGATGATTACAATAAAAAGAAAGTCTCCTGTGGTGGAGTCATAAGGTCAAAGCAAAGTAGAATCATAGAGGTTGGAACAGACCATTAAGATCATTGAGTCCAACTGTTAACCTCGCACTGCCAAGTCCACCACTAAGCCATGTCCCTAAGCACCACATCTACACATCTTTTAAGTACCTCCAGGGATGGTGACTCAACCACTTCCCTGAGCAGCCTGTTCCAGGGCTCGATAAGCCTTTCGGTGAAGAAATTTTTCCTAATATCCAATCTAAACCTCCCCTGGCATAACTTGAGGCTGTTTCCTCTCATCCTATCACTTGTTACCTGGGAAAAAAGACCGACACCAACCTCACTACAACCTCCTTTCAGGTAGTTGTAGAGAGCGATAAGTCTTGAAGCAACTCAAAGCAACTTTCAAGCTTCTTGTCTTGCTGAGCTTCAAGGCATCTAAATTCAAGGCTATTATGCATATATCACACAGGGTGTGCTGTTTGCACAGAGCCTATGCAAATCTTTTTCATTTTGTCTTTCTATCAGCTGGGGCTGATGTGAGTAACCCGTACTCATCTTTTGAGCATAGTAGGAGGCAAGGCAACTCTGGAGGCTATGGGGAGACTGTGCTTGGAGGAGGACCAGGACTGAAAGTGGAGGTGATGTTGGTCCTGGTGGTGTGTTTGAGGTGCATGTACATCCTCACACTCTTAGCCAGACAGGTGCTTTGCCCGTGGTTCTCATTTTAGCTGAATGGTGCGGTAGGGACAGGAGGGAAGATACTAGGAAGGCAAGAAATGGATTTATAATCCCAAGCCAGCACCACTTGGTCTAGGAGAGCACCAGTAGAGCCTCATTGGTGTTTTCCAGCAGAAGGGCAGACCTGCTGAGCCTGGGCATCCCCATGAGGGCTGCGGGAAGATGTGGTGCCTGACGGTGAAGCATAGCCTTGGGGTAGAGGGGGCTTTCGCTGCCCTCTCCGGCGCAGCTCTGGGGCGAGGGACTCATCTGGATTTAGCAGAACGGGTTTCCTTGCCTCCTGTCTGGGATTCACCATCTGTTTGAGCTTTTAATATCACTTCGTTCTCCCTCCCTACATTCCACGCCCCTGTCCCAGATGTATTTGTTTAAGTGGCTTTAATTAACTTACATTTTCCTGTGCGTGACAGCTCCTTGAGGTTTTGGTAGCTGTTTTCTGTCCTACCACAGTTGTCACTGACATGTAGCACTTTCCCTGCAGACTGGCCTTCAAGCCTACCGTGTTTTTTCCCTGCTCTGTGGAATTATTTTAACATACTGGAAGGAAATGGTTTCCATGTGAGCCTTGTTACACACACTCAATTGATTATTAGGTGTGATTTTCCTGATCCCTGCTGGTATCTATGAGGATTTTGAGCAAGGAAGCCAGAGGGGTGTAGGATGATGGTTTAGGTCAGATAGATTTATCTTCACGAGTGACAAGACAGATGACTCTGGAGTGGTGTGGCTACAGGTGTTATCATTTGGGTGTCTCCTCAAGAGTGAAGGTTAATGTCTTGCCACTACTGATCCATCACGGTGTTATCTACAGGATTTATAGGTCTTCTTGTGCCTTTCCAGCAACAGTGGGTTCACTTTTCTGGAGCTCAGAGCTATGTACCTGCTCCCTGGTTGCAGCAGCCGTAGCGGTCACGTCATCAAGTCCCTGCTCTCCTGGGTTTGTTTACTTTTAAACCCAATATTAGGAATAATCTCTGCTTGTTATTGTGTAGTTTTGCACTTCCCCAGTGGAGGAAGGTGGGATGGATGGGGGCAAGTCCAGCATTGGAGCCCTCTCCCAAGGGAAGGCATCAGGCAGATGAAGGCAAGACAAGCCCTGGTCTTGCCTTCCCGAGGATCACCCTAAGAAATGCAAGCAGGAGGATGGCAGGGAGCAAAGAGGGACTCAGATCTTAAAGTAAAATCTCTTAAAAAAAAAAAAAAAAGCAGCAATAAATCCAATAAATTAAAATAAAAAGGCAACTAACATGAGTGACAATTGTACAGTATCAGATAACACCCCATCCTGAATTCCAGTGGGATAGGAAATATGAAGCAAAAATCACTCAGGTGCTTCTAGATAGCGATAAGGAAAGCAATTCCCATTTACCGGTAGAAATAAAGTAAGAGGTCTTGATAAACCCTCCATGACTAGACTGGATTAGGGCTCTAGCTGTGAAAATTCATTACGGGCATGCAAAAGAATGCATATCTCGCCGAGCTAAACTGACTACAAACACCATTTATCTGGAGAAGAGCTGATTCACTCAGAATAAATAGATTTCTTTCAAAGGGAGGGGAGGGGGGAATCTGTCAGAAATCTGTATCCCTGCCTTGTCATTTATTATGCAAATAAGTCCCACACCTTTCTAAACCATGAAAGATGAGTTTGTGTTGGAAGAGCGATCTTAAGCTGTTCCAGCAACTCCGGGGCCAGGAACTGCTGATTGCAGGAGGGCTTCTGGTGGCAAGAAGTGTCAACGAGGGTAATGCGATTTGGTCGGATGTTTTCAGAGTTCCCATAAACAAACTCATTGCTTCACATTATTTTGTATTATTTATTTTATTTTATTTATTTGTTTTATTTTATTTGCCCGTTCTCTGTAGGAATGACTCTGTATCTGCGTCATTGCAGAAGGGAGCCTGTGGCATATTCTGCTCTGTCCTTGTCTTCAGCTCTCTTCCTTTTGGCATCGGCACCGGTTAAAGCTGCATTGCTTTGCTCAGTAGGGCTTAGTGGAACAGGATGTGTTTGAGCTTCAGTCCGTGGTTGACTCTGAAGTGGTTGTAGGTGGCTGCAGAAGCACTTAGCATGGTGTGTAGGGAACGAAACATGATCTAACACCTTTTGTTCTAGCAATTAAGTATCTCAGGATGCTAATTTTAGAAATAGAATTGAGCTGGTAGGAGCCAAGAATAGTGGATGAAACTTTGATGTTCCCTTCGGTGGAGAGAATGTTGAGCCAATGTTAAATGAATAAAAAAAAAAAAAAAGCCCCACCCAAACAGAAAAAGATCTCTAGAGGTTTTTCCTGGCAAGGAGGTTTTAGTTTTTGGTCCTGTATTTTGGAAAGGCTCCTGATTAATCATGTGGCCCCAATTTGGTACGTGTGAACAAAGCTCCAGAGGTGGAAGCCTGACCCCACAAACCCACCAAGCTCCCATCTCCGAGCAAACTGTGAGCACAATGTGGGGCAAGTGGGTCTCCCCTCTAAGGCAACATGAAAATCAGGGGGATGCTCGGAGAGCAGAGGGATCCAGGTGGGACATTGTACGTGTTTGTAAAGAGGTTGTAGGACACACAGAGAACCTGGGTTATAGAAAAGCACATTCAAAGGACTTTCCTAAGTGCTTGATCCCAGATTTCTCACGTACCTTCTCCATCACAGCCAGTAGAGGTATTTGCACTGATTTCTGCCTCTGGTGATCTCAGGAGACCGTGTCAGATGGCTTCTGGTGGGGGCGAGAGGGACGGGTTCTTTGATGAGCAGGAGGGACCGACCACCCGGTGTCTGCTGCGGCCAAGGGGGAAGGCAATGCACGTTGATGTTGGCCATCGTATGAATCTCTCTCACTTCTTCGGGGGCATTTTACTCTTGTGTTTTGCCCTCAGCATTTCTGCAGTGCTGGGCTGGCTGGGCTCTTGCAGTGCTCTGGAGTGATTCTGCTAATGGGATCTGACTTGATGGCTTTGCATGTTTTAAGTAAATTAAACACAGCTGCTAGGAAAATCCAGTAACCTTAACAGCACCATGGCTCCGTTGTCTGCATTGTAATTACAGCGGCAACTGCCTGGAAGTTCTACTTTCTGGTTTATTTTTAAATAACTTCTGAGCTACCCTTTGATCAACTGCTTCATCCCTGAGTCCTGCCTGTCCTCTTCCTTGTTCTGGGTTTAACCCTTGCTTCTTCTTCAAGCATCCATCTCATTGTAATTTAAGTCAGTCACAAATGCAAGTGGCTGATTGCAAAAATGACACTCTTCCCTGAATGTATCCTGCAATTTTGAGCTGAGGGTGAATCTGGGGAGAATTTAAAACCAGAGCTTATGGGGTGCGTGAATACCACAGGCATTCAGAGAGCAGTGGTTTATGGATGCTGGGGAAGAACATCTTGAAATATGCAGCTTTTTCTGTAGCTTCAGCCGAAATCCTTTGTACCCCTTCAGAGACATGGGCTTTCTGTCACAGTGACAACACTTTAATCAGAAGTGAAAGGAGTTAGTTTTATGTAGGAAGCAAAACTAGGAGCCTAATGAATTTTCCCTTGTCAGCCCATGAGTGGAACCCAAGCCTGCAAGAGTGAATGATCAACTCCCAGCACGGGCGTAGCTGTATGCTCCTTCCCTTCATTAAAAACTCACACCATCTTCACTGCAGGATCTACATGGGCTTAAATTTCTGGAGGAAACCCAGGCTCAGGGAAATGACTTAGGGTTTTGTATCAGAGCCTGCAAAAGGGCTCAAAAACCAGCTGAATTTTAAGCATTTCCCAGTGCAAGGAGGGAGGTTGGCTCAGCATCATGGGATGTTTGACCCACCTCGAGGGCACCAGAGCTACAGCTCCCCAGCTGTGCTCAAGGTCACATTGTATTTGGTTATAGAATCATAGAATCATACAATGGTTTGGGTGGGAAGGGGCCTTTCAAGGTCATCTAGTCCAACCCCCCTGCCATGAGCAGGGACATCCCCAACTAGATCAGGTTGCTCAGAGCCCCGTCCAACCTGACCTTGAATGTTTCCAGGGATGGGGCATCGACCACCTCGCTGGGCAACCTGGGCCAGGGATTCACCACCCTCAGCGTATATCATCGTTCTGGCCACCCTTCATCCTGCTGGTAGATGGGATAGGCTATCTCCTGGAGATCTAAGCGTATTTCCAACAGAGCCATTTACCAGCTTGTTTTCCAACTTGGCTTCTCTTTTATTCCACCGGACTAGCCAGGGCAGGCAGATCTCCGCTGTGACGCCCTGGTTTGCTCTCCCATCTGCTGTCTGCAGCATGTTGTCATATATCCACGTCGGAGAGCGAAGCGGGTGCCTATGCATTTGATCTGGGCGAAAGCACCAAGTGAGTGTGATTGGGGTTGTAAAGCTTATGAGATTCTGTGTTTTATGGTAAATTTTAAATTGACTTTGCAATCAGGGCACATTAGAGTTTGTAAAGGAAAGTCAGTGTGATGTGTTGCAGAACATAAGGTGGTAATTTCCCCTCTTATATTGATGCTATCAACAGTAAAGAATGAAGCAGCTGCTTCTCAGAGGATTGCTTTTTTAATGCATTCAATTTCTGTAATTTATAGACTATTATTTATTACATGGGGTTTTTCCCCCTTTACTGGCTTTCCCTCTCCCTCTGTTACTAGAATAATGCAGTGCCGTCTTATCTACCACTTTTCATCTGCAGATTTCAAAGCCCTTTCGAACCACAGCCGACATCATTGTTTCCATTTTCACACAGGAAGGGGAAAATTGAGGGCTGGAGATGGGAAAGGATGTCAGCCCAAAGATGCAGCCAGGCCACTCCTCCTCCTGAGCACGATCCATGCACTCATTTCTCCCCAGGTTGGGAGGGATGAGCTGTCTCATGGCATTTTTGGCTGGAAGGCACAGTGCCTGGCAAGCTCTGGTCCAGCAAGGAGAACCCTGAGCCACCACTCTGCCCCTGTGGTGCCCTGGCATCTACCGTGGGTGCTGCCACCATCTACCCATGCTGGAACCGTCAGGATCCTATGAGTGCCCTTTATCCACACACAAAAATGGGCTGCCATTAAAAATGGCAGTAATCATCACAAACGCTCTCCTAGGCAATGAGACATCCACGTGTGGCAGTGCATGGTAGATGTGCCTTTTCAAAATACGTTTGCCAGGTGGGATTTTCTGCAGGGAAGTGGGTGACTTGGTTCCCTTGACTCCCGTGGGCTTCTCCAGGACACAGCCCTATTTCAGGCAACACAGACCTTCAGCGAGGCTCAGGCTCTGAAGTTGCTCTGTTAGTTGACAGAAACGAGGTTTTTCGCTGAGCAGAATATTTTCTGGTGAGGTGGGATTCATCTGTCTGCATTTAGATATCTGGATGGTAGCCACCTCTTCCCTAGTTGCCCGGGCTGCCTTCACCATCGATGGAGAGCAGTAAGCACAATTTCAGTGGAGTGGTTTCTCTTCTCCTAAGGTATATATCTAGCTGAGATCAGTTGGATCTTGCTATGGCTTCTCTCCTTTGCTGATGGACTCTAGGTAACTAGCCTAGTCTAGCTAGCTAGCATCTTTCTGCAGGTACAGGAGGTGTCTCTGACCGTGGGTGTTTCCTTCCCACCACACATTTCAGTATCTTGACATAAAATTGAATGGCTGGAAGGAGAATTATCCCCAAAAGGCAGCATGGCATGGGTGTTGCACACCCGATGTTGTGTGCTCTGGTGTTCCACCACGGCCATATTCTGTGGTTGCACTGCAGGTCCTGATGCACCATGGTCAGATGTCTTCTTACCTACCTCCATCCACCTCCAGAAGGGATGGGGCCACCCTGGTCTGCCCACCTGACCAGTGAGCATTGCTAAAGGAAGCTATAGCTTTATTTTTGCAGATGATGAAGGGGACAGTCTGTCAATTCATCGCTGTTGGGGCACCTCAGATGCTCAGGCTGGCACGGGAAGGCAGCACTACATAGTTTTCTCCTCGTCTTCACTGAAGCCAGGGTTCACCCCCATTTCTCTCTGACAACATGGCATTGTTCGCCTGCAGCTCCATATTTTGCTTGCAATTATTAAGCCTGCTAGAAAACGATTCTGGCACCTTCCTAATTCACTAATGTGTCTGGTGAGGTCAAAGACTCCTGAAAGCATATGAAGGAAATGGGCAGAGTCCTCTGGGAGGAGCCTGGGGTCACCCGGGCATGAAGGGAAATGTGAGATGAGCTCTTCTCCAGGCTTAGGCTCATTCATTAAAGCTGAATCACAGCAAAGGTGTTTTATGATGTTTGGTTTTCAGATATGCCAAGAAGATGAAAAAACCTGATTGCAAAAGTCCTGGGCATTTTAAAGTAATATTTGATGGGGATTTATTGAAGATGCTGTAATACAGCCTGTAGCAGCATCTGCTTTCCAGATTAACAGAGGGCTTGCAAATGGCACTTCAGAAGCAACCTCCAAGATTATTTGAAAACTAGAGAGCAAATTCCATTTGGTGAATGATTCATGACATGGGTTTGTGTATTAGTTGTTCCT
Source organism: Morus bassanus (assembly GCA_031468815.1). Lineage (NCBI taxonomy): Eukaryota > Metazoa > Chordata > Aves > Suliformes > Sulidae > Morus > Morus bassanus. Next base: position 84,048,721 of record CM062600.1, on the reverse strand, counting down.
TTTCCTTTCTTTGTCAAATTTATTCTCTTCAGTGATATTATGCAGGAGGCACACAGACACTGTAACCATCCTGGAAGTGTTTATGTGCCAGGACTGTGCCACTCATCACAGCAGGGGCCTGAGAGTGCAGAGCTGGAGGGCATCCGCTTCTAATGCAAATGGGTTTTATTTTGGAGCTGTTGAAACTTGGACCAAGAGCTGGAGGTGGGCTGCAGTAGAAAATCAAAATATGAACTAATCTTCCATTACAGCTGGTGGATACCTGGTCAGTGCAGCCAGTGGAGTTTGGAGGGTGTTTCACACCCCAGAGTAGGTACTGGTGTTTGAGTTACTGAATAGCTCTTGCAGACACCCCAGGTTGTGCTGACTGCATCCCCTTGGACTGCAATAAGAGCTGGGAAAGCCAGCACCCATGGAGGTCATGCATAAGTGTCTATTTTTACCCTAAGACATATCATTTAGCCTCCAGCTGTCAATCAAGAGGGATGCAGGTCCAGGGTCATATCTGGCAAAGCCAAGCACAGGTCTTGGATAACTTAGGGAGTACAACGTGGCAATGGGAACCTGCATTTAGGCAACTAAATCGGGATTTACATGTGGGCACCCCAACTGAGATGCCTTAATCTGGAACTGAATCCTACCTGGCATGCCAGGGACTGGTGCAGATTTATCAGGCTGTCCCTGGCTGTCAGATCGGGCCTACAGTGTGCTTCAGGTGAGCTAAATTCTGACTGCTGGCTGGTCAGGGCTGGAGCATGGATGGGCTCTCTGGAGGGTAGTCCATTAGGAGTGTGTGAGTGCTTGTTCTGTTCGGGGCAGGGCTGTCCCCAGTGTAGACGCCCTGGAGAAGGGCTGTTTCTTCATGTGGTGTTGAAATCAAGAGTGGGACAAGCATTCCCCATCACCAGGCTGCTTGGGAACCGTCCTTCCCAGTTTTGCAGCTCACCCGAGCCAGCGGATGGAGAGGTCAGTGGGCTAAAGAGAGACAGAAGCTCCCCTTCTAGAGACACGTGGTGAGAGAAACAGACCCGCAAGTGAGCTGATGTGGCATGTTAGTGATGTATTCAAGGAGAGTAATTAGAAACCTTAACGTCATGTCCAGGAGGGTGTGTTCGATTCATTTAGAAACCACCCCAAGAAGCTAAAAGGGACCTTGTGGCTGAGGGGAAAGCCACAGGCAAGCCTGTTTGCTTTACAGCTTTTCATCCTGCTTGTGTTTTGGGAACGGGAGAACGAAGCCTGGGCTGCTCTCAGCAATGCCCATCCTATTCTGGAAAATGCTATAAGGGCACCAAGGCATCCTCTCTGGCTCCCTGTTTGCGGGCTCAGAGGGTGGACCGTGAGTGTGGTTGTTCACAGGCGCTATTCTTCAGGCCCCTCTTCATGGCAATGGGTTAATAAAACTGTAATTCAGGTGCAGCCTTTGCTCAGCCCAGAAACTCCCATTTATAGCCTCATCCCATTTTCATCTGATTCTCCTGAGCTTCAAACACTGATTTTTTCAGATGTTGCATCGCAAGCTGTTGTGTCCCTGAGTTCCCCTTGCCATGGGGAGAACCCGCAATGCAGGACTCTGCCTGTAGAGAGAAGGAGACAACTTTAAGTAGGAGTTAAAGCTGAAGCCTGACATCGCTCCAGGGAAACGCGGTGCCAGCCCCTGCCCTGACACCGGGAGGAGGTTGTGCATCAACCTTAGCAGAGCTGATGAGCTCCGGCATGAAGCCAGGGCGTTGCAGGATTTTTGCAGCCTTCCCTGGGAATTTTGCCCAAAATAAAGACGATGGCGCTCACCCGCGTGGGCATGTTGACAGTGGCCTGCATTAAGCTCTTTGCCCCCTTGCTGATCACTTTTGGCTGTTGAGCAGCAAACGAGCCATTAGTTGTCGTCGGTGGCGGTTACTCATCAGCTAATGATCTGAACTGGGGCTGGGGCTAAGGAAGGAGGTCGCACTTAAGTGCACAAGGTCAGAGCAGCTGGATGCTCTCAAAAGCAGATGGACTCATTAGCCGCAGAGAAGTCTCCTTCTTGGGGATGATCATGGCTTCGGAGCTTGGCCAGCCTACACGGCTGCAGTCACTGGGCTCCACCAGTCACCTGGGCTCCATGCATTGCTTACTGCCTAAATGTCCTCGTACTGATGGTTGTAGAAACACAAAAAAGAAAAGTACAGGCCATCACAAAGGTTACCCTTTGTGGTTTTTCTCTGTTCCCTGAGTGTGCACGCACAGCAATTATCTTACCAGTTTAATAAAATGTGTAGGGTGGGCAGAGCCCCTTGGTTCCTCGGTCCTGGGACAGTCATCCAGGCGTCAGCCTGACTTGAAAAATGTTGTTGGCACTTTCCCATGAGAGACAATCCCATAAAGGCTGACACAAGATTGAGGTGGATGGAGTCTCCATGTAAAAGGAGGGAGAGGCTGAGAGAGGGTTCCCAGTTGCTTGCCTGTGTCACGGGTAGTGGGAACTAGTGCTGGTGGACCCTGTCCCAGTAAGCCCATGCCAAGGGCTGCCTGGAGAAGGGAAAGAGGAGATGCTGGGGTGATTGATTCATTCAGCATCTACTTGGGGACCCTGGGAAGAGGAGGCAACGTCTTCATCTCCAGCTGACTGGTGATAACAAGGGTCTCCTTGCCTTGGTTTCAACCTTGTCATGTAAAATTTACTTAATGGGAATGTACTGTGTTGGCTCTGCCCATGTCAAGCGTGGCAAATTCAGAGACTGCACACAATAAACAGCCATTTCCTCGCTTTGAGTGACTCCCAGCTGACAGCACACCACTGAGCCTTGGCAGAGAGATCCCTTTTCCCTTGCAGCTTCCACTAGTTGGTGGGAACTCCTTGACCCTGGCCAAAACTTAGGTGCAAACCCAGATTTAAGGACAGGAGTGAGCTGGTGGTGCCATTTTGGGAAAAATACCCCAGATCATGAGCTCACCGCTTCTTTTGCCTGCAAATACCACTTCTCCAGCTGACTGCTGATCCACAGGAGCAATTTCCAGCTGTGCACTCCAATAGCATGTATGCCCAGCTGCCCTGGTCTCGTAACAGCCGCGGTGGTCTTCCTCTCTGTCCTTACCGAGGAGGAAACCTGGGCCACCACCCCCAGCTGTACTAGGGGGACTCTGGATCCCGTTAATATGATGGCTGCCCGCTGGTGGGAGTCTCACGCCTTGAGGTTGTGCTGAAGCAGAGTCAAGTCCCCCAAAGCATGCTCATGCTGATCTCCTTCATCAGCTTTCTGAGTCCTGCCCACCTCCAGCCCAGCTGCTGGCCGCTTCGTCCCTTGCCAGCCACCCCGTAGTCTGTGTTAGCAGCCATCAGCCTGTTTCATTATCTCCCCGGCACATGCTGGTGACAGTCCGACTCACCTAACACCTCCTGCGTGGAGGTGTCAGCTCCCTGTTCGGAAATGCCAGCCTCCTGTCTCCATCGTTTGCAAGTGCAAAGTGATGGTCAGGAGCTTCTGTAGAGCTTCTTTTTTCCCAAGTTTTTCCCAAGCTAAGAGGGGCAGAGGACTTGTATGGGCAGAGTTGGGGGGATGCTGGTCGTACGCCTTCCCCGTCTGCACCCCATCACCTGCGGGACATGGGTTTGTTGTGGGTACCACTGAGCTACCACTGACATCCGAGATACGGGTGTAGGAAGACCGGGAAGTTGATAATCCCAAAGGGACCAAGGCATAACGTATAGCTGGGGGGTGGGATGGGTGAAGCAGCCAATGCTGCTTTGACGGGATCCGTTTCCGGACTGTTCATCTCCTAGCTGTCACAGGAGATGTGATACAGCAGGAGGATGGGTTGGGTTTGCACCTCCATGGCACGATGTTGCTAGGTGATTTTGTGATACAGGCATAAGGGAAGGGTGATGAGCAGAGAAAGAGCTGGACTGACCGTGCAAACACGGGTGGTAGGAGAGCAGGAGCAGGCCTGGTTCGGTGGTTTCTCATTGTCCTGGCAGAAGGTTGCTCCAGACTCAGCCCTTCTTAACCAGAAGCTCAGTTCTGGATCTGATGAAGGTGTTTTTTTTTTTTTTTTCGTTTTTTTTTTTTTTCTCTGTTGTTCCTTAGGAAATGGTCAGAGGAGCAAAGGGAGCATCGCCGGAGATTTGAAACAAAAGCAAGGGTACCGGTGAGTACGCATTTGGGTGTGCGGAGCTGGTGGCTTTGTGGGGAGAGCTGGTGGCTCCTCGCAAGCGGGATGCGAGCTGAGGAGTATGAAGTGGCTGTCCTGATGTCTTTCTGGGGTCTTGGGGGTCTGATCCTGCCCTTCAGTTACTGGAGGCTCCGGCAGGAGAGGAGGTAGTTTGTCGTGTTGATGGATCAGCACAAATCAGCTTTACCACCACCATGATTCTCTGCTATTGTCAACGACCGAACCACTAATTGCTCTTTCTGTAAATCTGTAGAAGATGCTCTCATAAATATGTGTGTTCTCTGTGCTGCAGTGCTGGAAAGAGCAGGCGGCAGATACGCTGGCAGCTGCACGGGAGTGCACTGAGCAACAATATTTGTTAATGCTTGGAGTGCTTTTTGGCTTTTGTTGTGCTTGGCCCCGTTGCAGACCCAGTCACGGGGCTGCGATCTGGGTGACATTTCAAGGTCCTCTCCGGACCTGTTTTCTGCAGCTGTCATGCAGGAGGCTGTGGCTTGGGTGTTTGCCTAGAGGTCTTGAATAGGAAGAAAGGAGTGTCCTTTGTTTATCTGAGCTGGTTAGAAAACATCAGAGCCAGATCCTGAGTTGATGTTGCTGAACTGAGACCAGGTGGGAGGCCAGTCTTTTTACACCATCTTCTCATGAGCAACTGCCTGGTTTGCACTGGCCAAACCCTTAGCAGAGCTGTGCTGTGAGTCCCCATGGGTCCCCATCCATCAGGGACTGAATCCCCACATCTCCCCTGGGCTGCACATGTGGTATGGATGCTGAGGAGCACCTCAGTGCTGGGTTATCACATAATCATAGAATCATAGAATGGTTTGGGTTGGAAGGGACCTTTCAAGGTTACCTAGTCCAACCCCCCTGCAGTGAGCAGGGACATCCCCAACTAGATCAGGTTGCTCAGAGCCCCGTCCAGCCTGGCCTTGAGTGTTTCCAGGGATGGGGCATCGACCACCTCTCTGGGCAACCTGGGCCAGGGTTTCACCACCCTCATTGTAAACAATTTCTTCCTTCTATCTGTTCTTGGGTCTGTGCTGTAGCCTGGACTACGTGGACATGCAGGAGTGGTGCTGATGGCGGGTGCATCATGGGGAGATGTGGATTTTAAGACTCACCTCAGGTCCTTATAGTATGAGCTTAGATGAAGGGAGAAGGTGACACAGGCAGAGATGAGAAGGGGCTTCAGGAAGGACGGTTCTTCAGACATTTAACAACATAGAGGCCCTTTCTACTCAGTGGGGATGTTTTTAGCCCATGTTACATCTGATCTAGTTTGGGCATCCACCCTAGGATGAGCTAGAAGCCTGTCCCTCTCCTCCGGCTGCAAGAGCGGGCCAGGTGAAGGGACGGTGTGTCTGCAGGGTCACCTCCTGGCAAGACGGGCAGGGAGGGTGCTGAGACCCTGCTTCCCCCCATCACCCCTCCCAGCAGAAGAGCCTGAAAAGCGATGCTTTGTTTCCAGGGATCATCACTGACTCCAAAACAGGTGCTAATCAGGGCCCAGAGCAGAGACCAAACTGCTCTCTGGCTCCCACACCTCCCACTCCCTCCCTGCTGCCTCTCTGCAATCAGCTAGAAAATAAACTCAGCCTATCTTCCTAGGAGCAGCAACCCCCTCGCCTGTAAACAAAGCAGCCTGGGAGGCCACCGGCTGCAGAGCTGTGCGCGATCACCAGCCTGGAGGTGTTGGACCATGCCTCCCCCACCCTGGGGAGTCCTCGCACCCATCTCCTCCCAAAATCCAGCTGCGTTTCCCCTCCATGCACCGCAGCCCCTGTACACCCGGCAGAGACAGCGATAACTGTGGGGACTGGCGGGTGTCTGAAGCACCGTTATATTATAATGCTGGCTTTCCTGATTTACATCAGTGGGGGTTTGGTCCCTTGAGCTCCTACAGTACTGGAGCAATTCAGCTTATTAAACATCCGTTTGCACTGTCCTTAGCATTAAATAATTGGCTCCTCAGCATATTTGAGTTGGAGGGTATCTAATAATCCTGTGAACTATCCATCAGGCTCCATTATCATCTCTGCACTCCTGCTCCGGCTGCCTCGTGTCGACTCTGCTTGGGGTTTACAAATAGATTTAGTTTCTCCTCCATTTTTGCTTCTTTTTTCTTTCTCTCTCTCTCAAAGGAGCAGTTTTGGGCTCCTTACAATTTGTGCAGACACTCCCGTTGGCTGCGACAGCATCTTTCTGGTGACTCGTGAGTGATGGGTCCCATCCTTGTCCTGGTTCCGCTTCTGCCAGAGTCCCCAAGCAAAAAGTCTCATTTGCCACAAAGGAAGAGAATCTTTATCTCGATGGAAAGAATTTACTTTTCCAACTTACAAACTGATAAACCATCACATTGTTGGAGTTTTCTTATCGGCTTGTAGAATTTATAGGGGACACAATAATGACCTGTCAGCTCCCCTCCGGCAGACCAGCACTGCACCACTCACATGCAGGGCAAAAACCCCCCTGTCTTGATGGTATTTTAATGACGATACTTAAGAGGGCTCCTAAAAAACCTCCTAACCAGTTGGGTAACATGCGAGCTGAGACTTTCTCATATTATTTTTGGTCCGTGGAGCTGCCACTTCCGTACCATTGATGGGAGAGAGGCTCAGCGCCTCTGGAAATCAGGCTTGTGCTCGCCTCCCCGGGTCTGCAGCATGCTGGAGGAGAGGGATGGGATGGGAGATCATAACCCTGTGGATCAGATTTGCTTTTATTGCTAATCCTGCTGGAATCACACACACCAGAGCCAGGGGCTGCAGTCACACGTGTCCCACTCTTTGCAGGCTCCGGAGCTGCTGCTGGATGTTTTGCCAATGTCAGGAGAGACATATCTAGGTTTTGCTCATGCAAAATCAGCTTCTTCCTTTTTATATAGCTTAAGAAATGGTCTTCCTGGTGAAACGTTGGAGTTATCAAGACTCTGAGGTATGTTTTAGGCTGACAGGCTGGGATTGCAGGCACACCAGGGAGTAGCGCTGGGACAGGCAAGGGGAGTCATAAAAAAAGGACCCGTCTCTCTTACAAACATCTCCCCATATAGTCTGAGCACTCCTTTTCTGACTCGTCCTAGAGACATTTTTTGCTCCTAGGATATAAGACATGCAAGGCCAATTTAAGCAGCTTCAACCTATTTAGGAGCTCTTCAGCCCTTGCACTGAATTTTACCCCTGTATTTCAAGATCGCTTTTCAAAAAATCGTTCCTAGTTCTCACCTGTCAAGAGGAGATTGATAAGAGGAAATTAATATCCTAAAATAGCAGCCTGGTACTTTTGTAAAAACATGTCACTGCGATTGTGTACTGAAATGTGTTTGCTTTTGCAAGGATAAGTTTCACTTTACATCCTTGTTCTGGGTCCTATATATTATTGGGCAGGAGCCATCTCTAAACTAGCGAGCTTGCAGTGTAAATAGAAAAAAAAGAAGATGAATTATTACTGAACAAGAGCTATTAATTCTGGTTAACACGTGGAGGAGACCGATGCTGCGTGGTGTAAAGTGACCCAGCAAAGTCCACATACCTTCAGCAGAGGCAGAGACCTGCTTATCTGAGACGTTTGCTGTGTCTTAAAGGCTACAAATTTTACTTCTCCGGAAGATGTGACAGCACTCCCATGTAACCATAAGACAAAAACCCTACAGATTTCTGTGCCTGTGCCCTAATGTCATTACTTCCCTTCTTTTGCAGATCCGTATAATGACATTCATGGTCACACACACACAAAAAAATACTTTATATAAAGAAAACGAATCTGGCTTTAACCGGCTCTCGCCTCCTGCTGCGGTTACCTCCAGACCCTGGCTCGCCCAGGGTGAAATGAAAAGGGGAGTTAATGTAGCAGGGTCGTTTCTCACTGCTGAATTGGTCAGCCATCTACGGAGCCAATTTCTGCAGCTTTTCAGTGGTGTGGCAGACCCCTGGGTAATATTTGCCTGAATAGAACCATAAGTGTTTAAGCTGTATTGCTAGGAATTGCTGTTTTATCCTATGCATCTGAGATTTCAACCCATCAGACATGAAGCAGGTCAAGACTCTCATGCCATTGTGTGCATTATAGCGAACAGAACAGAATATGCTTGATAAAAGAGAGGACTTAAAAGAAATGCTTCTTTAGACCTGCAACTTTCAAGTCCCACAATGCATCAAAGACCCCTCATACAGACTTTGAAAGGGGCGAAAGGCATTACCTAATATTTGGAGGAAATGAATAATAAAGCATCCCAAGTGCTGGGAAACTAATTTAGGAGTGCACATTGCACTGTATTGCCTCTGCTGGATTCGCTCCCCGGAAGAGTTGCTAACAAAAGATTTAAAAAAAAAAAATTACATTTGGAGACCAACTTTTCTGCCTTGAAATGCCCCCTTTTTTGTAACGTTTCCTGTTAAGAGTTACTTATGAAAAGATGAAATGCAGCCCGTGCTGCAAACACCAGGTGTCAAATGAAGCTCGGGAGCCTGTAAGGTTTCCCACCGTTCCCCTCCCCACCGCAGTCTTTTGTTCCTGCGTGTTGAAAGCATTGCTTGCAGGATGCTTGCAGGATGCTGAGGCACTACCTGCTCGTGGAGTTTAATGATGTCTCAGGAAAAAAAAAAAAAAAAAAAAAAAACCAAAAAAAAAGAAACACAACCTATTTGTGTGGCCTTTGCTTTTGTTCCAGCAAAACCACCTTTTGGCAGTCGGGACTGCTCTGTTGATGACCTGTTGCTCCTTGCAGCAAGAGCCGGGAGCCTGGTACTGTACTGAAGGTACCAGTTATGTTTCTGGTGTCGCCAGGACTGCTGAAGGTGCTGTTTGGAGCCTGAAATGCTTCTTGCCATTACTCGGTTTGTTAGGTGCAGCGGTTCCTCATGTAGTGTTCTGCACAGCCAACAAGGCTTCCGTGGGACTTGGGAGCTGCAGAGCTTGTGTGGGCTCAACTTCTGCCTTGTATCATGAGAAGCAGTGACAGGTCTGAGCACGGCTGAGGGGACGTCCACCCCACTGGGACTAGTGGGACTGGACTGATGGCTCTGGGAGCATGGGATTCAGTGGAGGGGAGGTTTTGCTTGCCTGCCGGGACAACCTGCTCCAGAGCACGGTTTTCCCCTGAGAATCAAACCCCGTGGCATGCAAAATTTCTCCAAATCCCAAGAAGTGATGGGAGATGAGGACAGCTGGGCATCCACGAGGACATCTGGGCAAGAAGGGCTCTGCCAACATGGGAGAGGGACTGCCCAAAGTGGGGAGGGGGATTTGAGCTGCGGTTCAGGGAATCGGCTCTGAAAGGTGTCAAGGAAAGAGGAGCCGAGACATCAAGCAACACTGGAGAGATAATTATCTTAACTATCAGCAAAATCGCCTGCAACCCACAGCTGTGACCTGAGCAGGCAGCGAGGCAGAGGGCTGGCTGTCCTCCCCGCCCTGCCCGTGCCCGTCCCCGCTGCCCGCACTTGTCACATCAAGCTCTATTTTTACCATCTGTGAAGATCAGTTAAATTTGAGTGCTCTCTTACCTGCTTCTCCCCCAGGCCACAATTAATTGAGGCCAGGAGGGCAGGCAGGAGTGCTCAGGCAATATGTACAAGAAGAAAGGGATCGTAATGGATCACTGGGGCTGGACAGGGATGGAGATGGGGATGATGGGCAGTGGGGAAACAAAGAATCCCACCAGCCATGGGGGTGATTAAAACATCAGCTTTGTGTCCAAATGAATCAAAACTGCTCTCCCGACCGTAAACTCCTGGTGCTGGGGCTGCTGTTTCAGTGGGACCTTCTGGGGTGGGAGAAAGGCAAGGTGTTGGCATGGGGGAGGATGCCTTTGAGTTATCGGTCATTGCAAGGCTAGGGGATGGAGAGCTTTTGTAAAAATGGTGGTTTCCCCCATCAGAGCTCAGCCCAGCAGCCCTGTTACACTGGGCCTAGTTATTTCAGTTATCACAGTCATCAGAGAGGTGGTAGATGCCCCATCCCTGGAAACACTCAAGGTCAGGTTGGACGGGGCTCTGAGCAACCTGATCTGGTTGAAGATGTCCCTGCTCGTTGCAGGGGGGGTTGGACTAGATGACCTTGAAAGGTCCCTTCCCACCCAAACTGTTTGATGATTCTATTTAGCATTTCTCCACTGCATCCTTCATGGACTGGGTGTGCTCAGTCGCTGCCTCAAGATGTTGATGGTCTCAGCCACAAAGCCCAGTTAGGAGATGAGGCACAAAAAGGGGTGTACAGGGGATGACACACCACTTCCCAGCCTTTCCACTGCCTTTTTCCTTAACGCCGGAGAGCCAGGCAAAGAAAGCCTGGCCTGTCTTTGGCACCGTGGCAATGAGGAACAAGGATTTCCCCTGTGGAAAGGGGATTTGGCAGCACTGCAAGGGGAGGTTCATGCCCTGCCTTAACAATACGTCAGCGTCTGGGGACTTTTTAGTCTTGTGCTTGGTTTTTATGATCCATATTACTTCTCCTTTAATTTTTATTGCTTCACTTTAGTTTTTGACACAGTGCTGGAAGCACCTCTGTGGGCAGAGATGGCTCCGCTCGCACTAACTGTCACCTTGTGGCTTGACCTACATTTAAGTGAGGGGCAGAGAGGAGTCGGATGCGGGCTTGCCAGCCCTTTAGCATGGTGACATCCCTGCCTGTGTCAGCGTTGGGGCAGGCAGCCTTTGTCTGCCTGCCCACTGCTGCAAGCTGAGAATTTGGTCTTGCTGGTCCCCCGTGCCAATGCAGCGGTGCCAAGGGCAGCTACATCTGGCTTGGTGACCCCCTTGGAGAACCTCTTAAACTTGAGCTCGGGCAAAGAGTCACCCTGAAACGTGTACAACAGCAGAGCTGGGAGGAAGAGTTTGGTCTGGAACTCCTCTTGAGGTGAGGCTACACAAAACTGGTGGCTGTTGGGTTCGTGGTGCTGTTTGCTCCCAGCCCTGTGCTGGGCTGTGTTGCTTTCTCCTGGTCTTCAAGCAGAGCATGGCAGGACATGATCTTTTCCTCTGCAGGATGTCTCATGCAGGGGGTCTCTGGTCCATGCTTGGGTTCCTAGGACATTGCTGAGCCAGGTAAGCAGGCAGGGATTGCTGCTGGCTGGCCCTGGTTTCTTCCTCCCAGAAGATGAGCTGTTTGCTTCTCTTCTGTGTGTGTCATCTTTGCTGTAGTCCTGTTACTTGTTTGCTACCTGTTGCGGAGAGAAATAAAATCTCCTCTAATGTCACCCTGATATATAAGGTAGCAAAATATGGAAAACTATGAGGTTCCTCTGGGAAACATTAACAACTCAGAAGCAGAGGGGGTCATCCACCCTCTCCTGAGCTGGAGCCCTAAAGCCCAGTCCCCACAGGTCCGCTGGTGGGTCTTCTCTCACAATAGCTCTGGATAAGATGTGCTGTCAGGGGAAGCAAAGGGAAGGTATTTATTTAGCCTGACTGGGAAGCTGGCACTTTCCAAGCTGTATGGTCACAGGGTGACTTCTATTAAGGAGACAGTCAGATGGGACTGGTTGGCATGTCGGTGTGAAGGGACACCTGCCCTGGGCGTCTCCTGGGGCTCAGTCCACACCAGCTGATAACTCATGTCATTTAGGAGAGGTTTTGTGCCTTGTTGCTCTGCCCGGTGCTCCGGGACAGATCTAAACCCTGCCGGTGTCAGGAGAGCTTTTTCACTGACTTCAGCTGGCTCCATCCTCCCAGAAAGAGGATGTGACACAACCTCCATGTAATGGTTTATTTCTGGTGACAAGTGTGCCTTCCCCAGTGACCCTTCACACCACCGAATGGAGGGAACGGGATGCCGGTCCCCTCCCAGGCAGCCCGAGAGCAGGGCTGTCAGACACGGGGAGCTTGCACGCTGTTAAGCGAAATTCTCCCCGCAGTACCCAAGGGACCTGAGTGCTGGTTCAAAAGGTTTCGAAGCACTGTCAGCTCCTGTTTGGGACTGCAGCGCTGAAGGGAGATCCTGCCAAGAAGGTCATAGGCTGAAGCAGGCTGAATTTGAAGCGATTGTAGTTTGAAATGATCTTTCAGGTTTGTCAGCCCCATCACAATTTAACTCCCCTAAGGGCAGCCAGGAGCCTGGGGTGCATTGGGTTGGGCAGCCAGCCAGCCAAGGATGGGTGTCCTTGCAGGTGTCACAGCTGGGCCCTGTGCTTTCTCCAGCAAGGCAGTGCTCCATTTTATCTGCAGCAAGGGAGAAAGTGCGGGTGGCCACAGGAAAGGAAGGAACAAGGACATCAGCCTCAGCGTTGAGTTTGCCACGGTGCTGAGGTCCTTCTGATGGCAGCAGAGTGGTAGGGATCCATCCATCCAACCATCCATCCATCCCTGTGTCTATCTATCTACTCAGCTAGTTTTCAGACCATGGGCATCCTTCCCCGTGCGTGTGGGTACATCCCTTTCCCCTCTTCTCAACAGATCTGCCGTTTGCTCATGTCAACAGTAGAGCCTCCATTGACTTCCATGGTGCAGGGTGAAGCTTGCTATGCTTGTCTTCCATCAGCAATTCATTTAAAACATAACCAGCTCACAAATACTCCAGGTTTCTTCATCAAAACACCTTGTAAAAATATTTAGAATAGCTTTTTACCAGAAGCAGCAGAGCCTGGCAAAAAAAATGGGAGTATTTCTTGGTATGGAAAAATATCCCCAACCAACCAAAAGCCAATTTATTCTGGTGGAGCAGAGACAATGCAACAGCCTCCCTTTTGTTTTGCAGTTCATAGATATTGTTACATTCACGCCTGACATCTTTTACTGAAAATTTGGTATAATTTCTTCCCCTTTTGCCCAGGGAACTGGTAGATTTGAAGAGTCTTTATCCTTTCTGGTTCTGCCAGAACTGATTACTGCAGAACAGGTAGCATCAGTGGGTTGGGAACTGCAGCCTGCATTTCATCACCTACCAGAAGTCCCATCCATCAGTGGGAGCTGAATAGTTCTCCTCTGCTAACAAAACTATTTATTTTGACCTGTCATTAAGGATATTCATGCAGCAAGGTGAAAGGTGGGAATGATCTATGCTTTGTGAGTTTTACAAGCCCATTTTGTATTTGTCTCAGTGGTAGAGGAGCGGTAAAGAGCTCTGTGCTCGCGCCTGTTATGATAAGTGAGTTTTGGAAGAGGTTTTCTGTCTGATAGTCCATCTAAAACTGTGGGGAAATGCCATTCTAAAGGCTGTTAAAACACAATTGCTCGCTGATTTACACAGTCAAGGAGTGCCTCTTTAGTAGGAGATGTATGCCGAATAAAAGCAGTTCAAGTGGTGCTTTTAATAAATAGATAATGGAACGGCATTTTATCTTCTGCTTTAATCCGTTATGTTAGCGTAAGGTAGCATATCCCTCTGATAGATTTGGAGATAGCAGAAACTGAAAGTCAAACCACTTTCTTTGTATCGCTTTGAAGCCAAATCGCACGCTAGTGAAAGGCACTGGGTTCGCAGCACTTGCAAACTGGGATTTTTTTTTGCTCTTGAGCAGTGATGGATGGGTTTAGTTGGGTCTCACCAGGCTGGTGTGCTGGGCGCTGATCGTAGAATATCTTGAGTTGGAAGGGACCCATAAGGATCATCAAGTCAACTCCCTGCTCCTTGCAGGAACACCTACAACTAAACCATATGACTAAGAGTGTCATCCAGACACTCCTTGAACTCTGGAACATGGCTTGGTGCCATGACCACTTCCCTGGGGAGCCTCTTCCAGTGACGGACCACCCTCTCAGCGAAGAACCTTTTCCTAATGTCCAATCTGAACTTCCCCTGATGCAGCTTCATTCCATGATGCCTCGGCTTTGGCCATGGGGCTGGCATCTTGCTGGGTGGCAATGCTCCTGCTTCACATCCCCAGTGCCATGTGGGGTCCCCTCCAGCCCGTGGCTCCCGTGGGTTTGGGTGGGAAGGGTGCGGAGCCACGGGGAGGGAGGTGGCTCTGCAGGAAGCTCCTCTCCAAGCCATTGGGCTTCCCCAGAGGCTCCAGGTCACTGGGGCTGAGTGCTGTGAAGCTCAAAAAGCAGTTGGCCGCCGGCTTAGGAAAGAAACAGGACACTTTGGGAGGCAGGAAAAGGTAATTTATCCTGTCACTGCTCATCCTTGCTAATTCATTGTTTCCGTCAAAAACCCGACACTTAGCTGCTTCATGAATGAACCTAGTGTTTGTGCCTCCAAAAACAACTTAGTCTAGTGAAAAATAAGAGCTGCTTTCACCTCCTGTCTGGTCTGCCGTGCTTTTTTCCCCCCTTGTTTTCTTCTGCTCACATACCTTCTGCCTGGGTGGCAATCCGGGTTGTCCCCGTGGAGCAGGGCTGGAGCCTGGGGGCTGGAATCATAGAATCACAGAATGGTTTGGGTTGGAAGGGACCTTTAAAATTCATCTAGTCCAACCCCCCTGCAACAAGCAGGGACATCCCCAACCAGATCAGGTTGCTCAGAGCCCCGTCCAACCTGACCTTGAATGTTTCCAGGGATGAGGCATTGACCACCTCTCTGGGCAACCTGGGCCAGGGTTTCACCACCCTCAGCATAAAAAATTTCAGCCCAGGGGCTGCTCTGTGAGCACAGAGGACCCCTCCATGGGTAAGGTTTGCTGGGCTGGGACCACAGAGGCTCTCACAAGCCAAAGGGGATGGGAAAGCTTGAAGGAGAGGTTCAGAAAGGGAAAAGTGACTCAGCTGCATGGCGGGAGGAATGTCAAGGAGGAAGGGTGGGTGGGGAGATCCAGATAGACCTGGGAGGCTTTGGGTGGGGGGCAGTGGGGCTGGAGGGCGACCCAACTGCTGCGATGGGACCAAGAGGTTGCCCAGCCGTGGTAGCTCTGGGGAGCAAACCGTCTTGCAGTGATGGCCCGGGTGTGAAAGGGCAGATGGAGTGGAGGAGCAGCCTCTGCTGAGTGGTAGCTGGTCTCCTAATGCAGTTTAGCAGCTGGGATTGAGGAGAGCTGGCACCGCATCAATAGTGAGCTCTCCGAGGACCATCTGTGAGCGAAGGACAATGAGAACAATTACAAACCAGAGGAAAAATATCACTGAGAGAGATCAAGAGCAAGAGAGAGAGAGAAGCTGGAAAAAGTTGGGGAGGAGGCATAGAGCCAAACAGAGGCAGAGAGAAGGGGACAGTAACATCTCTAACCTACTGAATGGCCAGAGAAAGTACATTGGATGTTTCTGATCTCCCTATCTTATAACACGAGGTCTGTTTAAGGAAGCAGCTGTGTCCATGAGAAAATGCTCCCCCATTGGGTTGGGTCTGCAAAACTCGATGCTGCAGGATGCCTCCAAGCCGGGATCTTAAGACTCAAATAAGGCTTATATGTTGTTTGGGAATGGCAAAGAAAACAGGAGTTATAAATTAGCAGGAAGACATGAGATTTGGAAGGGGGATTAGACCTCCTTGTTCAGCATTTAAGACAGCCTTGAGCTGGTTGGGGTTGAGAGAGCACCTTCCTGGAGGCACAGCTGAGGTTTGGTACATCAGCCTGTTGGTGTTGAGCTGTTTTGGGCAATTGGTGGACCCTGGATTTGACCTCAAACCATAACGCCAGGTTGCTTGGGCTCTTCAGATCATTGCTGGCCTTGTCCACAAAGCTTTGCTCCCAGGAATCCTGCCAGCAGGGAGAGTGGCTTTGAAGTTCCTCCCAGGGTAGGGAGGAAACCAAGAAAAGAGCAGATATTTCTTAAGAGTAAGCTGGCTGGTCCATTTGGTACTCCCAAAAAGGCTGGTGAGATGGCACAGCGCTGAGGAAGGGTGTAGAAGAGGGAAGTGGAGTGATCAAAGTAGAAGGTGATTAAAACCCAAGTAAAATAGCAGCAAGGATGGTGTCAAGGGAGGGAGAAAGTCTGGCAGGGCTCCATAGGGGAGGGTAAACAAAGGGAGACTGGAAATTAAAACAGGGCAATAATGAAGGTCAAGCATATCTCCAAGGCTTTGGGAACTAGGAGTAACGCTAACTCTGACCTGTGGAGGCTGCTACTGCAGGGAAGGATGGGAGGGAAACATTGATTTGTTAAATGGGTAGAAATACATTGGTGTATAAACCTGTGACATTTGTTTCCCCGGTCTAAAGGCGAGAGCTGCGGTTGAGCCTGGTTAGGCTGATGTTAACAAGGTTTGCTGAGGTTTTGCAGTTTTTTAAGCCAGCCTTCCTTTTGGATAGCCCTGCTTATAAATTCCCCTTCTCTATAATGTCTCCTGGTGAAATGAAGGGTGGACTGGAGGTGGAGCAGGTGCTGCTTTTCTGACCTCTCACTTAGTCATTTGGTGCCTCTTTTCTCCTACCTAGGAGTGCTGGGGAGGGAGTGGGTGTCTGAAGGGATTAGATAGCACAGCAGGGATGGACCAGCTGGGTCACCTTATCCCAGATATCTCCAGTTCATCAGTGTCACCCCAACCCTGACCTGATTTAGGCTGCAAGACTCCCCAGAGCCTGTCATCCTCCCAGGGCTCTTCCCAAGCACCTCCTTTCCCAGAGGAGGTCAAGGAGACCTCATCTCTCCCCCGCTGCATCCCAGCCAGCTGCAGGACAAAGTCCTCCCCATTAATGAGGCTTGTTAGGCTAACATGGGGGAGTGAACATGCAGGGCCCCCCTACATCTCTTCTTCCCTCCTCCCAACCATTTTAGCCATCACTGCTCCATTCTTCAGCTAGGAAAACACCTGCTCCAGCCATCGGAGCGAGGGGGTGTCACAGCGAGGTGCCACCCAGCAGGTTACCACGCTGTCCCCACCACGAGCAGGAGCACGTGCTCTCTTTGGGGCAGTGGAGGAATAGAGGAATATGCGCTGTCATCACCACCTGATGGGGTTTGGAGGCAGGAGAGGGAAGATGCTGCCCTAGCTTTTGGTTCCCACTCTTCCGCTGAGCTTTCTAGTGGGTTTTCACTACACCCACAAACCTTCTAGCTCAAGCAGCCTCCAGGAGTAGGTTGTGTAGGTGTGCCTTAGTGTTTGAACGGCTCAGACTTTGTGTTGAAATGGCTTGGAAATGCTCTCACCCCTAGCTGTGGTTGTGGCTGATGGGGGGCACAGGCAGGTTTGCTATGGGATTGGAGCCCTGCTGCCTGTCCCGGGGACCCACCATGGCCAGGATGACCACCTTAGCCTGGAGCAGCCGATGTTTGGGTGTAGGGTGTGACTCCAAGCTAACATGGCTGAGCCACCCCATCACCAATGCGGCGGGTGCAAAGGCCGAGCTGCCATCTCTTCCATGGCAAGGTGAGCATGACCCAAGTGGAGAAGCCCTTAGCAAGTCCAAGCACTGCAAAATAGCTTTTCAATGTAGAGTGCATCTCTCATGATTACGCTCCCCAAAGCAACTTTTCATTTACAGTATCTTGACCTAAAGACCTGCTCTGGCAGGAGAAGATCAGGTGGAAATCATGGTGCTCCCTTGCTTCTGTGAAGCTCCTGATTGCCTTTTTGTTTCTTTGCTGACTTTCTCTGTTCCCATTATCTCATGACGGGGGAGTTTTTTAAATAAGTAGGTTTGGGAACGGCAAGGCCATGGAGATAAGTGTCATCTCCTGTGCGCAGAGATTCATTACTTGCTCCTATCTAAGCCAGGAGAGAAGTGAGCCTGCTTTTCTTTTCTTTTTTGTTAATAAAAAAACACACGACACCAGGAATATTTTTTTAAATCAAATTAAAGCACAGAAGGACTTGAGAAAGTATGGGGGCTACAAACTAGTGCTGGACCAAAAAGGACTCATTAAAATACAAATTATTTAGTAGAACAAACTGGAATGCCATTATACAAAGTGTCACCGACTCATTTTCATTTCACTGAGTCCAGCCTGGGGTTTGGCTGCATATGATAAATGAGTCCGTCCTACTCCTCCTTCTTTTTTTTCTTTTTTAATATGGTGGGGGGGGGAATATGCAATTACAATTTCAGCCTGTTGAAAAAGTCAGGTCCTGCTGGAGCAGTCAGAGTCAGATCTTTGGGGAGCACCTGAGGGAACATAGAGGATCCCTGCCTTTTGGGATTTGGGGTGCAGCCCTACTGAGCTGGAACCTCATGGGACCAAATCCTGTCCCTCCTGGGTGAGTGATCTGACTCCGCAGCAGCACCCGCGTCTTACACATCTCGCTAAATGTGAAATCCTGGGTCCCATCCGTTTTCTTGAAACTGGGCACCTGGGTGAGTGCTCAGGGTCCCTGTTGCTGAATTCGGGAGGGTGCTGCAATGGGATGCCCGGAGCAACCCTGACACAGCCCCTGCCTACGCAGCAACACCTGATTGTGGTGCCAACCTGCCTGATGCGCCGGCTGAGTAAGGGTTTTAAGACAAGAAGCCTTTGTCTGCTGTGGTTATTTAATTACTTCCCCCCCCCCCCCCCCCCCCCCCCCCCAATAATTTGCTCTGGCTGTGCTGTCTCGGGCTCGGCTGCAGAGGGGGGATGTTCTGCCTCGTCAAGCGTTAATTGCAGCGGAGGAAAAATATGCTGGCGGAGCAGGGAGCTGGGGTGGGGGTGAGGAGAAAGGTGGGAGTGGAGGTAATATCTTTTTTGGAGGGATGGAGTGCTTGTGGTTGCGTTATGCTCCTCACCCCAGCTGCTCCCGGATGCGGAGCCAGGGAGGAAGAGGAGGTGGGAGGCAGGCAAAGCAGCAGGCGGGCAAGGCAGCAGGCAGCACGGGGCGTTCCCTGGCAGGGCTCTCACCCACCAAGGACTTTGTGCAAAGCACGGATATTTAAAGGCACGCTCGGGAGCGATGCCGCAGCAATCCTGCCTTCCCTTTAGTGCAGGGACGCAGCAGCAAAGTGCTCAGGGGCAGCCTCAGAGATTTGGGTGCTACCAGTTTTGGTGCATCCTTTCTAATAAACCCAGGTGAGACACAAGAGGCAACCCAAATGGGTGGCTCTTTGGGGACATGGCGTCTTCTGCAAGCTGCTGGCAGCTCGGGTGATGGGAGCAACAACGGGGAAGACAATCCTGGGTTCAAGGACTGTGGCTGGTACCTGCCGTATCTTCCCAGTAGTGTTCACAGCTGAGACCCCAGTTTGTCTTTTTTGGATGAGTACCACCAAATTTTTATCTTGCCTCTGGGCAACCCAATGAGGTGGCTGCAGCTTCCTTGAAGAAGGCTCCACCATCGGTATGAATCACCTCACCAAAAGTGCATGTGGTGGGATTCAGTGATTTTAAGCCCAACTGGCTTTTTTTTTTTTTTTTTTTGCCCAAGTTGGAAACATTTTGTAACGTCTAGCGTTAGATAAGACTTTGATTTAATGCCTTATCTCCTGAGTTCACCTTCAGCAATAACATTGTATTCTAATCCTCTGCTCAGGTGTTGATGGATGGGGCCTGCTTGGGTTAAACATCTGGGATTTGAATTGTTGACCCCTTTCTGTCCCTGAAACAAAAGCAGTCGAAGGAGCCCTTGAGGAACATTGTGAGCAGCAAGTTCTCCATCACTGGTTAGTGGCAAAGTCAAATGGAAATGGGAAGCCAGGGGAGTGGGGTGCCCTTAGCCAGAGTACGTCTCTGAAGGTTTAGGACATATGCAGTGGTAAGAAGCCCTCTGCAAATCCTGGCAGGTGGAAAAATGTAGGTTGGAGGCTAAACCTACTTCCTGGAGTGGGTTTCAGGAGGACAAAAAGACATGAGGACAAAAAAAATCTTGCTTTTCTGTAAGGCTTTTTCCCAGAGACTGTTGTCCACCTCTGCTAGGTTGGTGCATCTAGAGCTGAGTAAGCCTTTTGGGCTTGTCTTAGGCTGAGATTAGGGAGCAAACCTCCCAGGTCACTCTCCAGGTGCCCAGTGGGGTCTTCCCTGGAGATGTCACAGAGTCAGTCCTGCGTGGGACCTTCCTTCCTGTCCTTGCCGTCCCAGGGACCTGCGCTCTCGCCCTGTGCCGAGGGCTGGGGGAGCAGGGAGGGAGCAGCAGCCCCAGGTACCTCCTTGAGGTCCCATGAGGTTGGTTAATCTTCATGTGCCTGGTGTGGTCATGAGATCACTCAGGGCTTTCTTGGCTCTTGAGACAGAGAGGTTTCCCCTCATCTTTTGCAGCATTGAGGAGGTTTGGTCCCTTCCAAGGCAACTGCAGAAGCAGCAGAAGGAAGGGCAGATACCAAACTGCCCTTCCAGACCCAGGAGAAGACACAAATGAAGGCTGGGGAGGGAGCCCTGCTCCTGTGACCTGGCTTGGTGTGTCCAAATCACTAAGGGAGCTGTTCCTTGCCCCTGCGGTGTCCTGCAGACCAAAGACATGGATCTACCCTTGGGATTTGAGAGTGAGGAGCACCCATCAGCCGATGGGCATGCACCCTCCTCTCCCCTGCAGGGCCCTCTTCTGCTCTGAGCCTGGAGAAAAGCGGTCTCCCATGAATTTGCTGAGCCCCACATCTCATCTCCAGGGTTCACCCAAGGAAGGGATGGGCATTGGCTGGCCATGCCCAGGACGAGCAACTCTTCCCACACACCATGTGCCCCCTGCCCTTCGCCTTCACCCTCCTTGTGTGGGCACCTTTGCACTGGCTGCCCATCAGTCAGCCTTCCTCCTCGGTACCACATCAGCCACCCGGTCCTTAGGGCAGAGCTGCCTTTGCTGAATAATTTGGTTTTCTAAAATGGGAGAGTAGAAATAAAACACAATAAAATCGAAGATGTGGTAGCGCATGACTTCAGGGGGAGCTGGATGGTGCCTCAGAAAAAAGGTGGTACCTGTTGAGGGTGGTGTGGTGCTAATAGGTTGCTAGGGATAGCGTGTTACTGGTGTAACTGGGACGCAGAGAAGCTGCTTCACGTGTGGTTGTTTACGCATTTCCATTTTCTCTTGCTAAAGGTTTCTAAAAACCTTTTTCTTTCAGCTGCCAGGTTTTTGGTTTTGGAGCAGCGAAGACGACCTAGATGTCCAAGTCTGTGGGGCTCCCTGCAGGGATGCTCACTTCTGTGCCTGGCACCCCTGCGCTTGCCCTCGAGGTGTCGCTGAGGTGTTCGCCCATGCATTAAGTGTGGTGTTTTCCCAAGGGGCAGCCAAGGCTCAGGGCTAGGAAAGGCCAGATGGAAGTATTTCTGTTACAAAAAAAGCTGGATCAAGCTTTAATTGATTTCCTCAGGGTCACAAAGGTCAGCGTCAGAATTAAGCCCTGTGAGGAGCACAGAAAGGGCTGGTCTGGGTTGCGCGTCCTCTCCTAGGCAATGGCCAACCCCAGATGCTGCAAAATCCTACAGTATGGAGTCACTGATCCTGACCCCTCTCATCCCAGGCTCTGATTTACCTCCTGATAACCATTCCAAGGATTCTTCCTCGGAAATGGTGGGGTGTGCTTAACATCCAACCCTCTGCCCTCCTGAGAGGCCAGGCATCCGTGTCTCTCTGCGGAGACATGGTCCCCACCACCACCTGCCATAGTGTCACCTCCCAATTTCTACATCGATTCTGAGCATCCCACCTCTGTTTTTTCACTGACTCTCCTCTTCTTCTCATCCTCTGAGGTGGAGTGATGAGCCAGATGCTTGGCTGCCATCATCTCCGCTCTGCTCAGATGGCTTGGCCTCTCCTATTTGTGTAGCTGATTTATCAGCAGTGATGTTATATTTGCTCCCAGATAAGAAAACGCTGAATATTGGGGCTGGGATTGAGCCTTGTGAAATCCCCCTGGAAACAGTCCGATTCCCCTGTGACAGTTATTTGTTGAGATCAGCTCTGAATCCCCTGCACATGTGCTTTATTCTTACAATACAGTGCTCATTTTTTAATCAGCATGTCATGTCATAGTAAATCAAACGCCGTACAAAAGCCTATCTATATTATCTCTAGGCAATTATCTTTATTAACCAAACTTGTAATCTCCTCAAAGAACAAAATCAGCTTTGTTTGATGTGATGTGTTTGCCACAGAACCTCTCTGACGAGCATTAACTGTATTCCCGTCCTTTAATTCCTCTTCTGGTTGACTCTCAGGAGGGTTCCTATTATTTTACCCGTGATTGATGGCAGACAAGCCAACCTGTTCATCAGGCCATCGCGCTTGCCCCTTTTGCAGATCAGTGCAGCATTTGCATGCTTCCAGCCGTCTGGATCTTCCCTGGTATTCCAAGATTTATTAAAAATTAACATCAGCGGGCCAGAGAGCTTCTCAGCCGGCTGTTGGAGGGCTCTTGGGAGCAAGTTATCCAGGCCTGCTGATTTAAAATTGTTTATCGCTAGTAGATGCTGTTTAACAACCTCCTTGGTTACTAATGGACTGGAAAGTACTTCATCCTCCTCATGTGATACAAGCATCTCATCCTGCTTCTTTCCAAATGCGGAGCAGAAATATTGATTGAATACTTCTGCCTTTTCTGCGTCATTACTTTTCTCCCCATCTGAGGCTGCGCTACTGATTTATACAAAGGCATTATAATATTTCCAGGATTATTTGCTGTCCCTTTCCATATGCAGCTGAACACCTTGTTAGCTTTGCGGCTGTGGCTGTGTGCAGAGCAGAGGTCTCCACTCTGCTGTCTCCATTGCTGGGAGGTCCTTTCCTTGGTTTGACACAGTTTAGGACCCTGTAAGGTGCCTGAGGAGCAGAAATTCCTCTCTTTGCCCTGCATCGCTTTGCATTTATTAAGGAGGAGTTATTAATTTGCTGTGCTGTTGCCCATCCGTTTGGGTTGCTGAGCAGTTGGGCCAGCTCTAAGAGCTCCAAAACCATCGGACCCCCCAGCCCTTCCACAAAGGATGAGATTTGCCCACAAAAGGTTCAGATTTTTTTAAGTCATGACATTCTACACCTTAACATATCTGTTAACCCCCCTGCCTCCACGTTGCCGTGATCATTTTATGTTAGTCATCCATGGATAGACAAATTCTCATCTCTCCTTAGAAGTTTGTGACTGTTTGGTCTCTCCCCTGACCTAGAAGAGAGCTGCTATTTCTTTTTCCCATCTTATCTTTGCCCTTTTCCTTTCCTCCCTTCTCCTCAGCTCCCTCCTGCTCTGGGTTTCTTAAATAATAAGTCCCAGGGCTTGGGGCAGGGAGAGCAAATGTACTTGCTGCTGGGGCAGAGCTCTTCCAGGGGTTCCTCCTGCAGGTAGTAGGGCCCTGGGACCGGTGTTACCAGTATGGGTGCGATAAGGGGTGGCGGGTGCCCTATAGAAAGGGCAGCCTTATTTCCATCCACAACCCATGTTCACCGATTCCCCTCCGTTTGCCATTTCGCTTGCACCTTCGAGCAGCTCTGAGAGACAAGGACAACGTGAGCTTCCCATGCACAGAAATGGAGTTTTTTTCTGCTGCGATGTTCTTATCTCCTTCTTTGCTGCTGATTCAGCAAGGTGGGAGGCGATAAATGGGCTCTGACCTGCAATTACTGCACATGCTCTGGGGCAGCTCCCGGGGATGCCCAGGTGATGGGACAGCCCATCCACAGCATGGCGACATGATTTGGGGCTGTTAATATTTTTGGCTGATAGGAATTTCTTCTTGTGTTGTCCCTGTTCATAGGGCTACCCTTAGTGAGCGTGTTGCAGGATCACATGCATCTGTTTTCATTTAATCTGTACTAAAGAGGTCATTGTATAAATACCTTTTCTCCCACTATAAGTCCAATGTCATGGTCTTGAAAGGGCAATCCAGTTACACATGGTGGGCTTGAGCTAGGAGATAGGAGGATCATGTTTTGGGTTTGGTGGGGTTTTTTTCCTGGGTCTGCTGTATTTTGGGGTTTTTTCTTGGTTGAGTGGAGAAAAATGGGGTCTGGTGGTGAAGTCTGGGGGTACGGAGGGTGGGCATGGATAGCAGGCATGTTTTGTTGTCCCATGTTGTCCCCATGGCAGGCTCCAGCCCATTCAGGCTGGGAGGAGGTGGGCAGATGGCCTCTTTATCTCTCCTCCTTAGGTGAAGATAGGGCCGTGCCAGCTCCTCCTGGGCATTGCTCGCTGCTCACATGGGGAGTAGGAAAACTTGGAGCTGAGGGGACACGGCAGTGCAGAGAGACCACAGGGTCCAGCTTTTAATCAGTACAAGCCTCAATCCACCTATCCGTGGCTTTTCTCCTGAGCAATCTCCATCCCTGGTCCAGCTCTCTGCAGCCACATCCGTAGCCAGCAGAGGTGTGTAGCCCAGCAGTGAGATGCTATGGAAGGGAGATGCTCACAGCTCTCATCCTTGCTCATGGGATTGTAGCCTTCAAGTCCCCACTTTGGGAAAAGAGCCAAGCTGTTTTCTTTAGTCTAGAGAAAAAGGCTTATCATAGAGTCACAGAATGGTTTGGGTTGGAAGGGACCTTTAAAATTCATCTAGTTCAACCCCCCTGCCATGAGCAGGGACATCCCCAACTAGATCAGGTTGCTCAGAGCCCCGTCCAACCTGGCCTTGAATGTGTCCAGGGATGGGGCATCGACCACCTCTCTGGGCAACCTGGGCCAGGGTTTCACCACCATCAGCATAAACAATTTTTTCCTTCTGTCCAGTCTGAATCTCCCCTTTTTTAGGTTAAAACCATTACCCCTTGTCCTATCGCTACAGGCCCTGCTAAAATGTCTGTCCCCATCTTTCTTCTAAGCCCCCTTTAAGTACTGAAAGGCCACAATAAGGTCTCCCCGCAGCCTTCTCTTCTCCAGGCTGCACAACCCCAGCTCTCTCAGCCTGGCCTCACAGCAGAGCTGCTCCAGCCCTCGGATCATTTTTGATCCCTCCTCTGGCCCCGCTCCAACAGTTCCATGTTTGTCCTGTTCTGAGGACTTGGTGTGATGAGATGCTCAGAAACTAGAGCTAGGCACATTCAGGCAAATAAAAAGAAAAAGATGCAAATTTTTTTTAATACTGAGACTAATAAAATGCTAGAAACACTTGCCAAGGTTCAGGGCAAGAATCCCTTGATTTGAAATCTTTCAGCCAAGATTGCCTCTGCTTCTAAATGCTGGAGGGCAGGCAGGAACGAGGGCCTTGCTGCAGAAATTACTGGGTGAAGTATTTTATTTTGTATGAAGCCGCAGGGCATAATACATGATCATAACAGTCCCTGTTGCTTGAAAATACCGGTATGAAATAAACCTTTGTTTTGTAGCCTAAATTTCCTATGAAGTGTGGTCTGCAATCCATGCACAGAGTTAGCATGGAGGTTAAAATCTTGAATAACAGAGTGGGTATTAGGAGGAATAGGCAAAGGAGGAAAAATGTTCTCCTGTAGTTTGGGACAGCAAGGGATGGGGATGCTAGGGGAGCAAAGACGCAAGCTGTGAAGGAAAATACTCTTGCACCCACTAAAGGGAGATTGATTGGTTGTGTTCAATATTGTGTGTAGCTCAGGTCCTCCCTCCCGAGTGTGGTGTGAAAGCAGAGGAAATAAAAGCTTGGCTTTTGCTAAGGAAAAGAATGACCCACAATGTCAATTTTTCTGCGGGAAGAACGGCTGAATTCAGTGTTTTCCTTTCTCCCTCCATCCTGCTGCAATGCTTCGCTGTGAGGCTGGGCAGGCCAGTGAGCAGATAATGAATCTGCCGAAATGTGGTTATTGATATAGCTGAGATCATTATACCTAAGGGTCTTGTGAGCTTTCCCATCTAAAGGGGCATTTTTCAGAAGGTTGCGGTCATGACATAAACAGTCTCATTTCGTATGAAATCTCAGCTGGCAAAGTCCTCAGCCTGGGAGCAGTTTTTAAATACGTTATCAGGAAGGTAAATCAGGTCAGCCACATTTTTTTTTTCAGCTAGGAGAAGTAAAATGGTTCATTTGCCTCTCACTATTAATGCGATATTCTGCAAGGAGCTGTGGCCTGATCCACAGCTTTTGAAAGCAAATGAGATTGTTTCCACCTACATCAGGGACTTTCTGCTAAATTTCTTATTCCCGGATAAGGATAACTTTCTGAATTGTGGAAGTGAAAGCGAATGGTCTGGGCAGAAGGCTACCGACACGTGGAGGCTGGCACGCTGGTTATGATGGGCAATTTGTTTGGTTGTTCTTAGTCCATCCACGGGTGGGACAGTGCGAGCAGACCCAGCAAGGCTCATTTTGTGCGAGAGCAAAGCAAAAATAACTCGTAGAGAAATTAAAAGACGAGGACAGTGTTTCAAAAGCTGCACGTAGCAGTTGCACTGGGGCTGTGAATTGTGCAAAAGTGCTTGCAGTGGAAGGCAGGCTGAAGTCTGCAGCCATCGATAGAGTCTGGGTCTTTGCGGATGCTCTCCACCTCCTCCCTTTCAACCTCCAGCAGATGGTATTTGTGTCACTTACGTTTTTTACCACCCATCTCAAGTTTGTTCTGGGGCTCTGCGAAGGTTTTTTGTAATTGGGGGTGGCAACATGTGTACAGTAAGTGTTCAGAAGCCCCATGTGGTCTGGACCTCCCTGGAGATCCTCATCTCACCCAGCTTCAGCTGCTCTGGGGTGGGAGAAGTACCTCCGGTAAAACTCTGTGCCAACCCATCAAGCTCTGCAAAGTGGCTCTTCGATCCACAGCGTGGCTTTTATTATTAACATCCGTTTGTGTTTAGAATTCATCTTACGATCATTTATTTTCAGTAGTCCTCACCCAGTCCCAGCCCTGCACAAACATAAGCTGAAGCAGACTTTAAAATCTTTCCCGATGAAGACAAAAGGAGGACTGAAGCATTAAAACCAAGCAAAGTGACCTGGCTACTGCCTTCAGGCATGTGTCATCTAACCAAGTAATCAAGCGATACATCAAGTATTTATATAGGCGTGGGTTCAAGGAGGAAGATGTGTGTGTACTCCATTTGCAGTGCATGCCCTGGGGAGCAGGAGCTGGTGTCATTCCCTTCTCGCTGGTGGCTTCAGGGACAAAACGAGGTTCCTGGCCCTTGATCTTCGGCGCTGGGAATGGCTGTAACCTCAGATGAGCTAGCTACGGCTTCGTTTCGGGAGATGGAGGAGGCTTTAATGCATTTAGCCTTACAGCACCTCTCTGATGCCGTGCCACCAAGCCTTCCACGTCCTAATCTGCTGCCCTTAAAGATGATCTTTCTCTCCCACAAAGCAACAGTTGCACAGGCAGTGGCTTTGCCCGGCTTCACGGGGAAAGGTAAATGTTTTCCAAGCAAAATACAGGTTTAATTCAAAGTTTGTGTAGAAGTTTTGACACATTCTTGCTAATGTGGGTTTGTTCTTATTCCCTCGTGGCACCATGAAGCTGCCTGGAAGCAAGAAGGACCGGGAGCTGTGGATCAAGAAGTACTGGGAGCTGTGGGGCCAGCTTCACCCAGAGGTGGCTGCATCTCCAGAGCTGGTACCAGTCCCTGCTGGAGCAGATATACTGGGGGAAGAAGAGAGATCAGGGTGCAGCTCTTCCTCTGAGAGCTTCCAAATGAAGCTATATGATGTAGCAAAATCATATTCTTCGACAGCTTCTGTGCTTCAGTCTTCACTGGCAACCTCTCTTCCCACACCTCTCGAGTGGACAGACCGCAGGACGGGGACTGGGGGAGCAAAGTCCCTCCCACTGTAAGAGCAGATCAGGTTCGTGACCACCTGAGGAACCTGAACATCCATAAGTCTATGGGACCTGACAAGATGCATCCCAGAGTCCTGAGGGAATTGGTTGATGTAGTTGCCAATGATATTCCATGATATCTGCAAAGTCATGGCAGTCAGGTGAAGTCCCTGGGGACTGGAAGACAGGAAATATTGCACCCATTTTTGAAAAGGGTAGAAAGGAGGACCTGGGGAACTACTGACCTGTCAGCCTCACCTCTGTGCCTGGGAAGATCATGGACCAGATCCTCCTAGAAGCTATGCCAAGGCACATGGAGAACAGGGAAGTTATTTGAGACAGCCAGCATGGCTTCACCAAGGGCAAGTCCTGCCTGACCAACCTAGTGGCCTTCTCCGATGGAGTGACTCCATCAGTGGACAAGGGAAGAGCTGGACTTCTGTAAGGCCTTTGACACGGTCCCCACCAACATCCTTCTCTCTAAATTGGAGAGATGTGGATTTGATGGGAGGACTGGTTGGTGGATGAGGAATTGGCTGGATGGTCGCCTCCAGAGGGTAGTGGTCAATGGCTCGATGTCCAGATGGAGACTGGTGACAAGTGGTGTCCCTCAGGGGTCCATACCAGGACCAGTACTATTTAATATCTCCATCAATGACATAGTGGGATTGAGTGCACCCTCAGCAAGTTTGCAGATGACACCAAGCTGAGTGGTGCAGTTGACACAACTGAGGGATGGGATGTCATCCAGAGGGACCTGGACACGCTCGAGAAGTGGGGCCGTGTGAACCTCATGAGGTTCAACAAGGTCAAGTGCAAGGTCCTGCACCCGGGTCAGGGCAAACCCCAGTATCAGTACAGGCTGGGGGATGGAGGGATTGTTTTTCACCGATTTGCTTTAGAGCTTTTTATTTAGCTAGGAA
The DNA here is from genome assembly GCA_031468815.1 of Morus bassanus. Lineage (NCBI taxonomy): Eukaryota > Metazoa > Chordata > Aves > Suliformes > Sulidae > Morus > Morus bassanus. The sequence continues at coordinate 84,020,303 of CM062600.1, read as the reverse complement.
TATTGTGACAGCAGCTTTGCATGTACACATAGCCTGGACCTTCAGATCTGCCCAGTCCCTGACATGGGGTAACTGGTAATTCAACCTCTTGCTGGAAACTGCTCCTCGTCTGCAGAGCGTGGGGCTACTAGCAAGGAAATCCCTTTCACTAGTCACCCATTCACCCTTTCCCAGTGTCCAAAATTACCTTTTAAAGATGAAAAACCAGCAGCTCTTACCCAGGCCACGAGCACAGAGACCTTCTTAAACCAGATAGGTCCTTTCCCCATCCTCCTTCCTCTTGACATAGTGGTACCTCAGTGATGAGGGTGTGCATCAAGGTTGTGGGCTCACATCTCTTCCTTTCATTTACTCTATCACCTTTAAAATAAGGCCAACATTTGGAAGCATTTAGGCAAGGCTTAACTTTATTGCCTGGAAAGCAGTGCTGAAGTTAATGGGGATATGTACCATGGCAAACGGAAACACGTGTGGGTGTGTGGGATAGACACCTTGGAGAAAACCTCACCGGACTTTTCCAAGTTTCCCATTTGCAAGCAGATTCTTGTGAGATTTGGGGAGAACTATGTCGTTGGGTTTTAGCTCTTACCAAAATTAACCTGTAAAAAAATAATCTTTTTTTTATCAACAGGTTTTGGCAATGAAATAGGGATGTTTGAGGAGGAAAATTATTTTCCTTTGAAAAATGTGACTGGTGCAGCAAATATTCTTGCAGAAAACATCTTCCTCTGGCTCTCAGAGAGCTGGATTAACTGAGGTTGATTGTTGGGCTCCAACTAGCAAAAGTTTAAAATCAGCCTGAAAATCTGAGGTTCAAAAGGAAAAATTGCAAAAATTCACAAAACACAGTTGGTTCTTAAAAAAGAAACAAAAACAAACAAACAAACAAACCTGTAGAAAGTAAAACTGTGTCAAAATTTATTTTGCCCATGAAAAATCTTTAAATTCAGTGATCATTTATTTTTCTGATTCAACAGGCATCCTTCCAGTATTCTTTGTTCTGGAAAGCTTTCTATTCAATATACTTGTAATTAGAACTTTCCTGACCTGGGATGAGCAATCATTACAACCTTTTCTATTTTTTTTTTTTTTAACTAGATGTTTCGTGTTGTGCTTGTGAACCAAGGTGGGGCCTGGCACAACACTTTTGTCTCTTCTTTCTCCTGCTATTCTGATTTCACACTCTGTTAGAAGTAGTTTAGTCTCTCTTCCTTTATACTCTAGGACACCAGTTCATCGCTCTGTTAACGGTGATCAAAAACTGGGAACCAATTTCACATGGAAAATGGGAAATAATTTCCAGAGTTCACTGGGGACCTATTGGTCTGCAGTGGTTTTGGACTCAAAGACATCGTTGAGATGTTTCAGTTGTCACTGTCCCCCTTGCCAAGTATTCTTCTGTATGAAAATGTTGTGTTTGGCTTGCAGGAATTTGGGGACATTTTTAATCATATAATCATTTAGGTTGGAAAAGACCCTTAAGATCATCAAGTCCAACTGTAAACCTGACACTGCCAAGTCCACCACTAAACCATGTCCCTAAGCACAACATCTATGCGTCTTTGAAATACCTCCAGGGGTGGTGACTCAACCACTTCCCTGGGCAGCCTGTTCCAGTGCTAGACAACACTTTCAGTGAAGACATTTTCCCTAATATCCAATCTAAACCTCCCCTGATGCAGCTTGAGGCCATTTCCTCTCGTCCTATCGATGTGACTTGGGAGAAGAGACCGACCCCCACCTCACCACAACCTCCTTTCAGGGAGTTGCAGAGAGCGATAAGGTCTCCCCTCAGCCTCCTCTTCCCCAGGCTAAACCCCCCCAGCTCCCTCAGCCGCTCCCCGTCACACTTGTTCTCCAGACCCTTCCCCAGCTCTGTTGCTCTTCTTTGGCCACGCTCCAGGACCTCAGTGGTGCTGGGGACATTTCCGTAAAACCATCTTGGGAAACAGCACCATGACCAATGTGCCTCAGGAGCATGGGATGGATGTAATTGTTTCTTTAACATGTTGGCTGTGGTGGATCGATGGAGGCAAGCCACTTTGCTGGGAAAAAGAAGTAGGTTTTGTGGGAAATGGAGAGTCGCTTGGTTTTGTGCTTGGGGAGCTTGGCGAGGGTGCGGGTGGGTGGTTGGATGGGTGCTCCCGTCCCACGGGAGATGAAAGCTGTGGGAGTACCAGGAAAAGCAGTGGGTGGCAATTGGTGTTCCTCTCTGCGCCGGCTTGGCAGTCACTGGATGCTGCCCAAGTTTTGCTTAAACCTTATCTGGGGCCAGACATATTGTTTGCACCGACTTCATTTACTGATTTACACAGACACTCCTTAGAAACCCAGTAGTCAGAGGAATTGCAGATAGTGGTTTGGGTGTGGGGATGGAAGCAGTATATTTTTTTTTCCTACAGATGAAGAAAGCACGTAATAAAAGTTTCAAAAGTAATGGTGCTCTAAGCACGGAGCTCTTCCAAGCTGTGTCTGGGAGTGCCAAGTTGCCCCAGGCTATCTTACACTTGATTTTGCCTCGTGCTTCAGAAAGATTTCCCTTGTATAAACAATTTTGGTTGTGATTTGGGGTTTTTTTAATGTGCTTCTTAAAAGGAAAACCAGCAGAAAGGCATGTAACGTGGAACTCAGTGTCCAGCTGCTGTCATTGGATTTATTGTATTTACAAAAAAATTGTTTCCTTGTTGTCATAATACCTGTGCCTGAAAGGAACTAGTATTTTATTAAATGCAGTGTTTAACTTAATTCTCAGAGATGTGGCTGCTTAATTTGGGGTAGAATCTCAAGAATGAGCTGATCCCAAGGGCACCCAACGAGGAGAAGAGGAGGGACCTGTTATTTATCACTCAACACAATGGCCAACCCTTTGGGGTTGCATGCATGCCAGCAAGCCGGGCTTAGCCAGGTTAGGCTGCTCGTGGCAGTGAAGGCGGCACGCTCTGCTGAGCTGGGCTCTGGCGGGGTGACTCCTCTGCCGGGAGCATCCTCGTGGATGGGGACTGCAGGAGGTGGGTGTGGGATGGGGTCGTTGGCCGCATGGGTGCAGCTGAGGTGGTCAGAGGTGGCTTCCAAATCTGGGTGCCAGCGGGGCTTTGAAGCCCCATGCTGGGCACTTTGGAGGGGTTTTCAAGGTCACTTGTTCCTTGGATTGGGCACCCAGTTTGGGGTCTTGTCACCTGGACAACACAGCGACTGGGGACTTGGGGAAGCAAACCCCCCTTTGAAGAGGTCTTGCCTCCATTTTCTTGCTCGCTTGGGTCATTCATGCACAAAACCTGATTTTTTTTAGTTAAATTATATCCAGTTCTTTTCCAAAAGAGGTTTTCACCACCACCACCACCCCTGCCCCAGATTTACCTTGTCTCAGCCAAATGGGTGCACGGTTTGCAGGGGAAGCTGAGCAGATCAGTAGGAAAGTCACCCATGAAGTCACCTCTGCAGGGGCAAATCAGCACATGGTCAGGGGTCACCGGTTACACCAGGGAAAGGCTTGGCCCACCGAGTAGAAAACAAAAAGGATGCGATAAATCTGCTTTAAGAAAAATGAGATTAAAAAAAAACCACAACAAAATCCCAAGTTTTTCTTTCCAAAGAACTTTGTGTGCTTGTTTAAAAAGGAAACATGAAAAGATCCCAGTAAAATCAGTCCGTGTCCCCCGTGTTGTTTAGACCTTAATAGTACAGGTGGATGAGGAGGGCTCCGTGCCAAATACTTTTGGTTTAGAGGGAGTGGTGGGAGTGAATTCTCCTAACCGCTCCTAGAAAGGCTTAACTTTCCGCACACAAATCAATGACAATCTCCGCTCGGCTGCAGACACCCGGGGAGCGACGCTGCCGGATTCCCCGTGCAGCCAAGGCAGGCGAGGGGAGGACGAGGGTCGGCACCCGGAGCAGGAAGGTGGGTCGGATGCTGCATTTTTGCCTTCCAAAATATGTGATTTTTCCCCCCCCCCCGCTTTTAGGGCTTTTGCAGTTTATTGAGGGGAGGGGAAGGCGTTTGAATTTCATGCTCAGAAGCTAATTGTGTTTTGTTAGAAATCTTCAGCGCGTCGTAGCGATCCTCTGTACTAATCTATCGCCATTTACATGTGTTTTTAATTGCTGTTTGAAGTCAAACCTGTGATTCTGATTTCCTTGCTTGGTATCTTGAATCTTTATCAAGCCCGGAGATTTTGGCTATGTATCAACACCTGTATGATACAACCTATCAATTTGCAGGGTTTTTTTTTTTTTTGTAAGTCCGGCTTAGTTAGTTGTTTGTTTGTTTTAGATAGGAAATATCAGTGCGAAAACACATCTGCTAACATCTCCTGCTGGGGAGGCAGAAAGGCTCTGTTGAGGCAGATGATTATTAGAATAGGTAGTATATTAGATGATATTTAGACTAGAATAGAATAGAATGTATATTATATATAGAGAGAAATATATAGAAATATATAATATAGAATATATATTCTATTCTGTTCTATACTTTTAATATTTATTAATATTTGTTTTAAAGTCATTTTTGTTTCAGTTCTTCTTTGCAGAAAACTTGCAGGAAAAAAACCCTCTCTCCTCTTAAATAGTTAAAACATCTCAGCAGATTTAATGCTGGCAGAGAAATTGCGATTAAAGACAGGCTGGGAAGCGTGGCTGGGATGAGGCTGCTGCTCGGTGCAGGGTTAAGCCTGGCTCAAGCTGACCTGCTCAGCGCTGCCCATGCCACAAGCGGGGATTGGATGGGAAAACCGGAGGTGCTTTATCTGGAGACCCCCTACCTGGAGTTTGGGTTTAAATCTCAGTCTATCTTGGGAACTTTTTGCTTCTTTACTAGCAAACAGGACGCAGCAGGACGGTATGTAATACCCAGTTAAGATTTAATATTTTTAACAGCTCCTTCCTGAGATTAAATGCTATTTCAGCAGCACAAACCCCCTCGCCAGCTCCCCCGAACCTGTGTAGGTAATTCCCAGAGCTGCGCCGCCGATAAAAACAACAGCCATGGTTTTGTTTAAGGTTGGGCTGAATGAAAACAGGAGGGGAGGAATGTGCTCAGCAGAGGAGGAACCGGCGCTCGGCCATCCCGGCGTTGCTTTCCGGAGCGTGTCGGGTGGACGGAAACACTTGGCGCGGTTGTGCGGGGACCTGCAGCTTGTTCTGCCCTCGAAAAGGGGACGTGGCAACCACCTTCCAGTTCACTCAGGTACAATATTTGGGGGGAATGAGACCGGGTGGGACTTTCCCCTCCTTTCTGCTTGGTGGAAGCAGGATCGGATGGAGGTTTCTCCTCCTGGGAGGATTTGGAGGTTGGGAGCAGCAAAGGCAGCTGGGTCTATCTGAATCCCGGTCTCAGGGAGTGGATGCCGTGGGCACGGCCAGCCCTTGCTGCCTTCAACATCTCCAACACCCCACACTGGAGAGCAAACCTTTTGCGGGCTTCTTGACGTGTATCCTGGTGTATCCATGCCAGGACAGCCCAGCAAATAACTCCTGGAAAGGCAGATGAGATGCTTTGCCATCTTTCTCCGGTCTTCCCAATGCCTTCCATCACTCCCACCACCACAAAAAGGACATTTCAAACCTGTGCTCTGGAGCAGGCAGCATTTAACACCCTCTTTATGCTTGTCCTTGATGCTGTTTACTTCAGGTGCCAGGCAGTGAGGATTCAGACCCGGCATGTTTGAGCACTGAGCAAGTATTAGCCGTACAAACCTGGGATTTTCCAGCGAGCCCGGGGCTGTCCGGCACCTAACTCCCTTAGCCTCCTTTGAAATTCCTCCTCTAATTAATAAATAAGTGGCAAGTTTCACTGACATAATTTCAGAGCTATTGCTCTTAATTAAATAGCAAGCTATTAAAATAGTTTCAGAACACTGAAGTCTTCCCTCCCTAATTCATAGTCCTGGTCATATTCCCATTAAGTGTTGCCGGTGGAATGGTTTTATAAATTTGGAAGTAATTAGAAAAGGTGAAGGATCTCAGATCACATTGGAACGTGGTGTGTGTGGATGATCCTAGCAAATGAGGCAGTCATGGGAGGGCTCATCCCTGCCCCTGCCTGTGCCCCTGCCCGTGCCCCTGCCCTCCCGGCAGGATGGGGATGGGAAGGCAGCATCACGCCAGGTCCCATCAGCGTGGGTCTGCCCATGCAGCCCCACGTATAATTTATATATTTATGTATAAATATTATATATATTTAAAAAATAAATGCTCATATAGTATATACATTTACATAACGTATAAAGTATATATATAATAGGGTATTATATTTGTGTATAATGGTGCAGAAGGGGCAGCCGGCACCCGGCTACACCACACTGCGGGTCGGGTCAGCGAGGTAGCTGCACGGTTTATTTTCCTTCAGCCGAGAGCTTTAGCGATGAATAGAGGGAGGGGATCTGGGGCTGGGATGCTTCTGCCAAGAATGATTTGGAGGCCTCTTTATATTAGTCAGAGCTTTTTTATTCCTTACTGGAAGCCTGAGAGGAGCCGCGCGCCCGATGGCAACGTTGCTCAGAGGTCTGCATAATTTTCAAGTATCACTCGTGTGAGCAGCTTGCCTTAATTATAGATTTATTTCTTGCTGCTGTTGGATTGCTTTGTTCCTCATCCCTCAGAAAGATGTCCTTGCCCCTAAGGAATGGGTGCGTGGTGGTCATGAGTGGGGCTTTTTTTTTGGGGGGGGGAAGGATGCCACATCCCAGACGGTGCTTTTGCAAGGGGCTTGATGTGCTTGGCAGCTGCAGAACAGAAGGAGGAGGAGGGGATACCCCACACCATGAAGGCTCTGCGCCGTCTCTATGTGGGTCTGGGCAGGCACGTGGATGTTGGGACCATCAAATGACTTCCACCTCCCAGGGTGCGGGGAGAAGCAGCAACCCGGCATTGCCATCCCCCACCCTGCCCTGCCTAGCAGGGAACCAGTTTGGGAAGTGCCTCCGTGTTGCCCGCGGATGAGCCAGCCCAGGAGGAGGTAGGAGACCACTTTGGATTGAGATCCTGGCACCGCTGGGAGGAGGCAGGGTGGAGGGATGGAGACCGGCCAGCTTCCTAACTATGCAAACAACCCACACCCATGTTCGGTGTTTATCCCCGCCGAGCCCGTCACCATGGTATCTGGGCACCTTTTGCCAAGGTGAGTTGAAGCTGATGGAGCAGATCCTCTGCCAAACCCCAGGCTCTCTAGGCATGTGTCTGGGAGGTCTCTTAGATCAGCTGGATTTTCCAGAGATACTGCTCCTGCAATAATCCCAATCGTTTTGCTGCTGCCTTTGGACCCCCTGCTGCTGCCTGCCCCATCCCTGGCCAGCTCCTGTCTTTCACGAGCTCATGAGCTCCTCAAAGCAGGTGCATCCTCACCTCTGCCATGGCGTTTCCTTACGCTGTGTCACACCACGGTGCCAGGCGGGCAGCCAGAGAGGTGGCTTCTGGGCTGCTGGGAAGCGATCCAGAGGCTGGCGGTGCCTCCAGGAACACATGGGGTCTGGGTGTATCACTGGGTGACCAGCCAGTGATCTATCATTTTCTTCTCACTGTTCTTCTCTGTCACTGTTCTCTTGTGGTTTGGGGCAAGTTGCTCCATCTGCCACCAGCAGAATGGAGGTGAGAAGGTTTGATGGCCTCCCTGGAGGACATTGGAGGAGAGAAGGAGAAGGAGAAGGGAAGAGAGAAGAGAAGAGAAGAGAAGAGAAGAGAAGAGAAGAGAAGAGAAGAGAAGAGAAGAGAAGAGAAGAGAAGAGAAGAGAAGAGAAGAGAAGAGAAGAGAAGAGAAGAGAAGAGAAGAGAAGAGAAGAGAAGAGAAGAGAAGAGAAGAGAAGAGAAGAGAAGAGAAGAGAAGAGGCTGAAAAAAGAAAACAGCAAAGAGGAAGGAAAAGCAAGGCAGCGTATTTTTTTCTGCAACATATTTACCTTAAAAAAAAAAAAAAAAAAAGAACATTTTTATTATCAATGGTGAAAAATTTCAAAATGGGAAATTTCCCCTCTGCCCTACCGGCAAGTCGTTGCCCTGGCTGCTCGCTGGTGGTGTGAGAGAGATGAGTCACATCGGCTAATCCCCATCTCCTGACTGCCGTGTCTCTTCCAGAACTTCTCCCCAGCCTTGCAGGGATGCAGACTTCTGGTGCAGCTGCCTTTCTTGCACAGAAATAATTGGTCAGGGGATGAAACTCGAGGCAGCCTCAGAAGCATTTGGCGGCTTCTTGTTTCCTAGGGGCTGCCCAGTGATTGCATTACGGCTGCTTTTATAGCCTGCACTGAGAGACTGAATGCCAGCTGAAAGGGGACTCTGAAGGTCCACCTCAGCCAGAATTAATACCTCCATGCCACGGCTAGACGCTGGAAATACTAGGAGGGGACAAATTGCAAAAGAAATGGGTCAGATTTGCTTTCCTTTATCATCAGGTCCTTGTGCTGTGAGCAGGTTTCGCTACCTGTGTCTTTAGGGGGGTGTTGGATGAGACAGTCTTCTCCGTGGACAGGTCTCAGCCCCTTCAAGGTGGTGGGTGGCTTTGAGACTTGCAAGGGAATTTAAGAACGTCCGAGCATCCTAGGGCAGAGAAGAAGGTTGTGATTTACATCCAGGCCCAAGCGTGGTTGACTTCTGGCAGCTTCTGTCCTCTTAGTCCTATGCAGAGGGGAACTAGAAATTAGCTCCTCTGCACCTTAATTTCCCTGCATGTAAAATAAGTCAGTAGTCACCTTCCATGGGTTTTGGACTTTTTTTTTTGAGATGATTTGGAGATGCTCTGGATAAAGGGTGGAAAAATGAATGCCAAGTATTACATTGAAAGAGGATCAGAGATTTTATGCTCATGGCTGCAGAGGAGCAGGCAGGTTGCAATATTCCAGCCTTTCCACCATGCACACGCACTTTCCAAACAGTTTTGTTACAATTAATTACAGTGTAATTAAAGCAGAATGACAGTGCTAACTAAGGGCAAAATCTTGTGAAACAAATAGTGTTTGGGCTGATTTTGTAATTGCTCCAGGTTCCCCGGGTACAAATTACACTGTCAGGGCTCCTGATTTATGGCGGAGCGGTATACGCACAAATAATTCAGGGCAAGAGCTGCCTGCGTGGATTGCAGGTGTGGAGGTCCATGCCCCATTGGTTCTCCTTGTGGGTGACCCATAAAGTGTGTGCTTCTCTTTGAAGTGTGGGTTCTCCTTGAAGTGTCCCATGGCCAGCAAGACACGTGTGGCACGGGCTGTCCCCCTCTGTCCCATCCCCAAGGCTTCTAATGAGGTTTCTTCATCAGGGAGGTGGCAAAGCAGCCTTGGGTGCAACTCCATCCTGGGCAGAGGGACGCAGCTGGTGACAAGCCATCAATGGGGACATGGTGGGCAGAGGCATCTCATCCATCCGTGGTGGTCCAGCCTATGGGACAACATGGTTGATGGCGCAATTTAGCCCTTGGGTCCCAACATTTTCATGCTTGCAGAAAGTCCCCATGTGGGTGAGGAGGCAAGGCTTGGCTTTGCTAAACTGCAGGCAGATTGTGCTGCCTGATCCTTCCGGGGCTATCTGGTGGGGCCATGATAAATCACGCTGGAGCACGGTGACTCAGCTGGGGAAAGTGACCTGCAAAGGGAATACAAAGAGGTTGTGCCCTTATCTGCTTCTCAAAGGAGACCAGGCATTTTGTTTTAAAGCTTTGTTTCCTCCACTCCGGTTTCCAGCGTACTGGGAATATCGCGCTTTGTTTTCATGCAGGAAGTCCCTTTCCAGATTACAGAGCTGGAGTGGGTGTTTTCTCACCTTTAATTAAAAGGAGTGAAGCTGTGACTTTTTAGCAAAGAAATCCTGCTTTGCAACCATTTGGAGGTCACTTGAGTTAATGCATTTCAAGAAATGCAAACAAAAACCCCCGATATCCAGGCATTGCTGCCTGGAGTTTAAAAATAAGTGAGATACACTTCTGAAAAAAGTCAGGAGATCAAGTGAAAAGCACCAAGATGAGCTAAAAGCAGCAGTTCTTACAATAAAACTCCTCTGTGTTTATTTTTTACTACTGAATGCTGGGGTTTGGGCTGTGGGTCACTCTCTGCTCGTGTCCCAGTGCCGGTATGAGTCCACTTGGTCACACCAAGGGCTCCCTGTGGGATTCAGCCATGGAGGGATAATCTTTTCACGAGGCACCACAAAATTCCACGGTGCTCATGGACATCCGTTGCTGTGGGTCACGGGTGGCTTCCCAGCGTACCTGGAAAGCCGTGGTGGTTCACACCACCATCCCGGCTGCGGCTCAGGGCTGAGCATCTTCCCCTGGCAGGTTTTGGCGTTGGGTACCAGTGCCCCCCCGCCCCCAGCACATCCCACCAGCAGCGGGGCTCCTGCTCTGAATACTAAATCCTGAGACAGAGAGAAGGAGCCTGTACGCTGATTAATTTGAGCCCGTGCTGCTCTTATCCTAGTTTCAAAGTAATTGTCTCTCTTGTCCACAATTTTCTCTCCTTACATTTCACTGCATATTTATTAGGTTTTTGTGAGGCTATCTGCAGCCACATTAAACCAATTTACTCCTTGAAATGTCTGACCTTTGATCTGCCAGCCACTGCCTTTCGGAGCCAGAAAAAGAGCCTTTAATAACGTGTCACATGAAAGGCTCGCTGCAGAGCCTGTCACTTACACACCCAAACTCCAGTTAATAAAGTATCGGATGAATCAATTATTGCCTAATAATTGTTACCTATATTTTTGTGCTAAACAAGGAGAGTATTTTTCCCCTCTTTTCCCAGTTGCTTTATAATCTCCCACTAGAGAATACTAATAAGGCAAATACAGGTACACAGCTATAACTAACACTTCTTATGCAACATTTCAACCTTTGTAGCCAGTTCTGATCCTAGCAGGCGCAGTGGGTTTTGCAGAGGTGTCAGACTATCTGGGTGCATCTCATTTTAGGAGTCCCTGCAGCATCCCTGTGTGCTCTGCTGTGTGCTGTGTCTCCTGAGCCCCTCCAGCTGCCCTCTGCAGCAGGCACAGGAGAGGAGAGGGGGGGTTAGTGGGTTGCAAAGTGCTTTGCTGGGGATCTTGCGGCTGTTTTCCAGGCGAGGGCAGTGAGGCAGGGGGGTGTCATGACTTGTCCGTCACAGCAAGGTTGGAAGCAGCCACCCCAAGGACCACGCTCCTCACCAACACCTCCCAGTACCCTGGGCACCTCCCGGTGTCCTTGTGCCTCGGGGCTGGATGCTCCAGTATCATCGCTGGAGGACAGGCGTCCCGCTCCAGGGGTGATGCCTCACCTCCTAACCGACAGAAAGGACAAAGTGGGGAGAAGACCCCTTCCATTGGGCTGCTGGCACTACTGGCACAGCCAGCTCTCCATGCTGCGAGACTGGGTAGCTCACATCATGGTCATGGCTGCATCCAGCCACACTGCATACCTTTTATTTTACATTCTTATCATGTATTAAGTGACCAATATGTTATCTCTTACTGCTACAGAACCATCGACCTCTTCGGGGGTTTGCTGAGAAAAATAGAGGCAGATGTGGCCAAGCTGCTGTTGAAATAAGGATGTGAGGATGGAGCTGGTGGGGTGCAGCGTAGCTCCCTTGGGGTCTGTGCAGCCTCTGGGCACAAGATGCTGCCGCCCTGAATCCCAAGAATCCATCTGTAGCATTTCACACTGGGTCTGAGACCCCTTTTTGTCAGGCTGCTGGCTCTCTGCACCTGGTTTGGACTGCTTTTGGGGATGATGGAGAACATTGTTTGGGTCCTCATGGAAGCCAGAGCACCCACGAGGCCTCAGGGGTACAAGACCCTCTGCTCAGGCAGTGGGGCTTCACTCGTACTTTGGGGAGAGGTCTCCCTAGCACTGCCGCCCTCCCCTCTGGTAGGGACATTGATCCTGCTTCTGCTGAAATCAGCAGCAAAGCTGGGTTTCACAGGGGTGAAATGGGCTGGTGAAGTTTAATCACAGCAATTACAGTTTCTGTCACCTGCAAGGTTCTCCGATGCATCACTCTGAAACAACGTCTTGCCCAGCAGCTCCATTTCACTCCCAGTGACATCTCTCCAGGACAGGAGCAGGCAGCCGTCCGGAGGGGAGCATGCCTGGCTACAGATCCATCCTGGAGGTGGCCTTGGCAACACACTTTGGCATTTATGTATTATTTATTTTCCCTGACGTTTTTCATCTCTTACGTAGTTGCTTAACAGCGCCAGGCTTGCAGAAAGTGATGGAAAAGGGCTGAAAAATGCAGGAGGCAACCCAGGTCTCCTCTCTCTGCTTTAATCTTCCCGGGATGACTTCTCGCTTGCCATATGGGGAGGGACGTGCTCCTGACATCCCCAGCCTGCAAATCACTGCAGCATCGAGCAGAAGCAAAGTCTCGAGTTTCAGGGGAAGGAGAAACCATCTGTATCGCTCTCTAGCACATCTGTGCTGATTTGGCTGTGAGGACTTGGTTGCAAGCCTGTAGGATTCATCTTCAGAAAGGCTGGTATTAATTGCCATTGAAATGGGAAGCGTTAAAAGCTGGGCAAAGAAGACGTGAAGAAAAGCGGGGAAGCTTGGAAATACTATGGGCTGATAATTCTTTCCATCACTCTTGAGAGTATTAACAACATTGATGGTTAAAATCGTTACTGTAGGAGGCCATCTGCTAGGCTTTGCCTAGCATGAATTGGGCAGGGAGGTGGAAGTGAATATCGCTGGGGAGGTTTCAGACCAAATCCCAAATTTGAGATGAGTTTCCGATGGTCCTGAAGACTTTCATAAACCTGCACTTCTTACCTGCATTAAAAAATAAAGGTACCAAACCAGATCTCATTCTCTGCATTGTTGACTACATTTTGGATGGAGGCACCTAATCTACCTTCTAGCTTTAATACTGGCTCATGCCTCGTGCCTTCATTTCTACTTACCCAGTAAAAAAAGTCATGATCAGGGGCACATTTTATCCAGGACTGTTTCCAAGTTGAGCTTCAGAGGGGAAGTTAGCCTGGAACAAGACAGGGATGGGGAGAGGGACCTGCGCCAGTCCTGGCCATGGAGAGCCACGCTGCCACATTGACCTGGAAGTCCTGTCCTGGAAGACCCCGTGGAGACTTTCACCCTGTCCTTGGATTTCTCAGAAATCAGGGCTTTGCTTTCACACCTTCCATCAAGGAGAGCCCTGGAGTCATTGGGTTAATTCCCCTTAAAATGATGCTGTCACTTTTACCTTCATCTTTTATATTTGGCACCCCATGGTGCCCAGGCAGAAGTATCCCAGCTGAGATGCTCCACATTATTTCCCAACCCTAAATCCATGGATGCTCAACTCGTGCCGCCCGCCGTACCCGATCCGTGCAGATGAGGGGAAATTCAAGCCTTTTTGACCTTCAGTTTTCCTCCTTGGGAGATGAAATTAATACTCCCTGCCATACCTTGCAGGGATGCTGCTGGGATGAATTAGTTAATAGACCAGATCTCGCTCGCCTGCCTCTGCGAGGGCAATCGCTGTGTGGCTGAGTCTAACATTCGTCTTTCCAATGACCACAGGGGACTTCGGGTCAGGACTGCTGGGATTTTGCCACGACTTGGGCGGGAGCATCCCGCTGACTCCACCAGGATCTGGCCTTTGGGTGGCGAAGTGCTGAGGCTATTGCAAAGATGCCACAGATGCCTCCCTGCAGCCCTGTACCGCATAATTTCCAGGCTCGCAGTGCTGTCTCTGCAAAGGTAGATTTGGTTTCTATTAATAAGAGGATAATAGCATGGGAAACCTGGCTACAGGATGGCCCGTACCCAATTACTGCGGTCGCTGGGCTACAGCAGCCGCTTCCCTGCAATTATCCCACCGCACGCTGGTGCAGCACAGCCCTCTGCATTTTATTCTTAGTAACAGAGCCCCGGGCAAGGTCAGGGGGGTCTCTGCAGCCAAAAGTCACCTCCTGTGGGATGTGGGAGCTGAGATGGGGATGGCGGGGCCACCTCGGTGTCACCTGCCAGTGGAGGGGTCGGTGGGGGCAACATAGGAGCGATGTCCCCCCAGCCCTGGAGGATGCAGCCACGAGGCTGGCAACAAGGCAGTGCCCTGTTTTGTCCTTGTCCCAAGCCAAGTGGTGCAGGGGGGTCCTGGTGACCCCCGGGGGGCACATCGGCCACTGTGGGGTTCATAGCAATCAGTGTCATTTTTGGGGGGCACAAAATCCCTGATCCAGTCAAGACATGGTTTAGTGGTGGACTTGGCAGTGTTAGGTTTACGGTTGGACTCGACGATTGTAAGGGTCTTTTCCCACCTAAATGATTCTATGATTCTACGATTTAAGACTGGGTGTGATGCTTCCTCTTGCTCCCAGTATGAAATGGGTTGTATGGAAGCTCTGCTGGTTTGTACCCGGTGGGAATTGGCCCATCTAGCTCTGCAAGCCGACGTGGGGATCACAGAGGCAGGAGGGGCAGGGACTGGTCTAGGGATTAAGATTTGGGGAATCCAGGGTGAGTTTCTTGTCCAGCACATTCCCTATGCGTCTGTAGGAAGCCACTTTGCTTCTTTATCCCTCAGCTGGGTATCCGTAAACACGGATAATAGCCTGACAGGGGGGTGCAGTGAGAAGAAATACATTGCAGCCAGGGAGATGCTCAAGAGCAAGCTACCCAAATCACACTAGAAACATGGAAGACTGTTCCTAAACCTGTGTTGGTTGTGGGAATGTGGTGAATGGAAAATATATGTCAAGGATAAAAAGTGATGCTTAAAGGGCAGGAATAAAGCTTTTCTTGTGAGAAAAGCCCAGCTCTAGTCTGTGCTGTTTCAAATTAAGTTTTCAGTTTCCTAAAGGCAGCAGACAAAGCTTCACTCAATTCTCTCCCCACTGTCATTAAAACTCGAGTGTGTTGTCTGGATATAGTATTTTGCCCTACCTTAAGAGCTCTAATCTTTTTAGGACCATTTCTTGCCGCTATCTGCAGACACTCGAAAGCCTTCTCGACTGCTGAGTGAAATACAGTCCCTGTCTTGGGGAGCTTTACCTCCCCTTTGTCTTCTGCAAAGACAGAGGGAAAATAACCACTTAACAAATCTGCCAGGTCTGAATTTTCTCCCCCCCTCCGTCTCCCCTTTTGCAGCTATCATTTGTCGTGGGTTGCTTTCTCCCAGTGCCACCTGCCTGTTGCAGGGAGATGGCGAGGAGCCTTTTATTGTTTGCTGAACAATTCCCTGCAATTTGCTGTTCGCTATTTCTTTCAGGCTCCTTTAATCCTTTTTTCACTTGCTGCTGCTTATTTTTAGCTCATGCGCTGTTCTCGTTTCTTCCCCAAAACTGTTTATGTTTTGAAAAGCCCCACTTTGCAGCTGATGGTACCTTTTTTTGAGCATCCCTGGTTGCCTGCAAAGCCTCCCTGCCCTCTCCTTCCCCCAGTGCCCTGCCAAGCTGGGTGTTGGATGCAACGAGCTGTCATTCCCAGCTTCTCTGACTACCCCTGTTTTTCCCTTGGGAGTTCTCTTCCAGCCCTCCCTGGAAACCCACTTTTCCTTCGTGCCCAAATCATTTTGCTTTTGTTCAGTGAAAATCCCAGGTGAGCTGTGGGAATGCTGAGTTCCCAGCGATACCACCAGCCCAAACCCTGCCATCCCAGCTCCTTTGGGTGATTTACACTGTCCCGGCGCAAACCAAAGTCCTCTGGCTTTGCTGGCTGCCAAACCGCTGTCGGCGATGGGCTGAGCCATCCAGCTGCCAGGCTGATGCCACCGACCACGAGATGTGTGCACGAGGTTCAGCACATGGCAACCACCTGGCATGGGAAGCCCACGTGGTGGCCCCAATCTGGAGCACCTCTGAGCTTAGGCTGCCTGTAGTCTTAGGATAAACCTGAACCTTAGGCGGGAGCCAGCTGATCATCTAGATAAGGTGGTGAGTTGGGATTTGGAAACGCTAACTCCAAATTTTGGCTCTACCATGGGCTTCCTCCATGGCCTTCGGCACATCACCAAGTATCTCTGTTCCTCATCTGTGCAAAGGAGGTAATCTCTTTTTTCGCCGACTGTTTATTTGGAGCACAAGCATTTGGATTGCTCCTTCTTTGGTCTTGCTTATACAGTGCCTGTAAGGGGATGAGCGTCCCGCTTGTAGCTATAAGACAGCGGTGCAGTATAAATGGTCACTGCAATTAGTAATAGTAATATAATAATAATAATAATAATAATAAGAATAATAATAATAATAATAAATCCTGCACCTTGCACAGTAGAAACTTGGTCTCATTTGAAGATGCTCCGAGCTATCATCAGCAAACAGTAGTGGATATTTTTATTCCCTTGCCTGTACATATGGTGGTAGGGCTATGCTTTGCTCCTGTTACTTGGATCTACAGCTGGAGAATTAAAATCCATCCCTTCTCCTGCCTAAAATCAGGATTCAGAAATTCAAGCAGGACTTTCTTATCCATACAAACATCTGATCTGCCCCAATTGACTGCCCTGAAGGCAAATAGCAAAGTCCAGCATAACCCCCTTGTTCTTGAGCTATCCAAACTGTCCCCACTGTGTCAGCCAGGATGATATATTTCATTTCTCCCTGGCGGTCCCGTCTCCTCCCTCATTAATATTGCAACAAGCATTCCTCCTCAGGAGCACCGCCTGTCTCTGGGGAAGGCTTTCAGCCTCCCTGTTTTAGGCAGGTATATGGCAACTCTACATCCTTCACGCAGACACAAAGCCGGGAGGGAGCATCAGCTCTGCCTTTTTCCTGGGATCACCCAGAAGGTAGATTTATCATAATCTTCATCTGTTGGTTGTTTTTTTTTTTAATGAACAGGTTGGAAAAGTAACTTGAATTTCCTGACCTCAGAAATGATTAGGAATAGGTCTGGAGACCCTCTCATTTTGGTGCTTTTTTGTTTTGCCTCTAAGATGCCGCTGGTGGCTGGAGGTGCAACCCCAGAACTGCGTCTTTAATTGCTGTTTTCATGAGCACGGTGGCAACTGCACTGTGGTTTAGGAAAAAAAAAGTGGCATCTCTGTTAATAACCAACTGGTCTCGCTGCCAGTACCTCAGACCAGCAAAAGAGAGTTCTTTCTGCTATCTCCTAATAACAAACTGATTTTCTCTGTTGTCTTTCAGCATCAGATGAGTTCTTGCTCCCATTTCCCTTCAATAAGAGCTATTTTGTTTCCATTATTACTCAATAGTAAAATCTTTTCCCAGCAACTTTACCAGAAGTAGATTTACAGCTATGAAAATAAACTTGGGCATGATGAGATCTTGTCGTTTTATTATCTATAAAGCACCTTGCATGACTTTGTAGTTATCAAAATGTAATTATACATTTAGATTTTTCCATCTCTGTTTGGTTTGTTGTTTTTTTTTTTTAAGCGGGAAATGATGAAAACTAAGAAATCCCTACTTAATATAACTCATAATATAACTGCTATTGCCTGGCTTCTTCCAGAAGAAGGGCAGAAAATAATCATGTGCGCTGCGATGGTGCAAATCTGCCCAGAGTGATGTTCATGTTAAGACACATCTTCGGGGTTTTTTTCATGTGCACAGAAAATGTCAACGTTTCCTGGTTTGAGATACGGTATTTACCGATTCTTACGCGGGGCTAGATGTTAATTGTCATCGGAGGCTCTGGGTGTGGGTGAATCATTGTATAATGCCCACACCCTTCGGGTGGCTTAGGGTGCGGCATTGTCTTTGCCTCACCGTGCAGTTTTCAGATATATTATTACCCAAAAGTAACACACCCTTCCGTGCTTCATTGTTTTTATTAGGGATCGCTCTGAACCAGCGCTCCAAGCACCTGGCAAAGCCGCTGTTGGATGTGGAGCTCGTAACTCAGGCTTGTCTGGGCTTCCCACTGGGATTCCCTGCAGAGGAGCTCTCACTGCTGATGCTTTGTGGTGGGAGCAGGTCAATTGGGGCATCGAAGTGCCCATGACGTGGCACTTGGGGACATGGTTTAGGAGGCATGGTGGTGTTGGGTTGGCGGTTGGACTTGATGATCTTAGAGGTCTTTTCCAACCTTAACGATTCAATGATTCTATGGTCTCCTCCCTGTGGGAGTGATGGGCATGTTGGCATGTAGCCAAAGGCATCCATCACAGTTGGAGACCACCGGGGACTTGGGCTGATCTTACCTAGGCTCAGCTCCTAGGCAGAGCTTACTTAGATGAAGCTTTCTGTGATGGCCGTAGGAGATGGAGAGGTGAGAAAAGTGGGTATTTCTGTTGGGACTGGACAGGGCAGGACAGAGTTACCCCTTTGCAGAGGACTTCTAGCCTGAGTCCTGTTTTAGGGCCTTTGGTTGGACTTGCTCCCTGCAAGAGCTTTTGAATCTGTGTGCTGTCCCACCTCAGTTTCCCACCTCTCTGTGAGATGACAATCATGGTAACTACCCAACTGCTTCTCCCATGTGTTGAAGGCTCCTGATGGTGGCCAATATAACCAATTCTGTCTCCAAATAAAGCCTTTTCTTGCAAAATGCTTAGGAAAGAGATGCCCCATTGAAGAGCCCACTTCATACATCCCATATGGCCTTTTTCACAAGCACACCAGATGTCACATCATCTCCACCCTGGCATGGCTGCTGTGGTGATGGCTATTCCACCATCTCCACCTGGCCAGCCCTTAGGAGCATCCATGGTGTCAGTGGTGACCTCCCCATCCTGGTGACCCCTTTGTCCACCTCGAGGTCACCGCCATCTTCTCCAACCACCCACTTCTCCTTCTGTGAAGGTTTTTATTACTTTTTCTTGCCTGAAGTAGGGAGCTGTATTTAAATGAAACACATCCAAGGCAAACTTGCAGAGAAGTCTCACCTTTCTCCGTGCCACATGATTGAATAGGGGGGCAAAGATGCAACCCCCTTATTAGAGTAATATAATTTTCCATCTCAAATGGGAACCAGGGATGTTTTAATGATTGGGCTCATTAGATGGACTTTCCACTTAAAGTGTCTGTCTGGCAATTAAGGCTGGGAAAAGCATGACTGATGACCACACCTTCTGTGACTTAATGGGGAGTCTGAAGGCTGATCTTATTATCACACTGATACACTCTGTGATAAAAAAGAATTTAAGATACTCTCCAGAGATTTATTTGCCCATTAGGAAGCTGCCAGGAGAAGGTTAAGGGAACTCGTAAGGTCAAAGCTGAACAGAGAAAAGTACTAAACACTTGGGATCTGGGTGGGCAGAAACCGGAGGACATGGTTTCTGCTCTTTGCTCTGCTACTGACCTCTTACATGGCCTTCAGCAAGTCACTTTGTTTCTGGTTTCTTTCCAATGTGGCTGGTCATCATCTCGGGTGGGCACCGTGGTAGCCCTGCAGATGCTTGATGTAACATCACCGTGGCTTTGTCTCGGTGGCACAAGTCCCTGCTGCCATCCACTGCCGGAGAGGCACGTGGAAAAAAAACTGTGTTGAGTGGAAGGAAATACCTACAGTGAGGAGGAAAACGATGGTGTTTAGGGCAGGGAGCTGAAAAGAAGTACAGCAGAGTTTCCATTCTCCTCCAAGAGCATCCTCATGGGTCCTCAGTGATTCCCTAACCTATTCTGTCCGCTTTAAAACATGACCCGCTGTAATATTTTACTTAAGCCTGGTGTTTAATGGACTGGAACTTATTGTAGAGCTCACTGTGCTGGCTTCAAACCTCCTGTTGGGTACTATTTTACTGACATTAGCTTGCCATAGCTCGTCAGTGATTTTAACTGTGCTCATGGGTCGAATGCCCCAGGATACAGGAGCCGGCTCTTTCAGCTTTGTACTTAGCTTTAGCTTCCTTAAGTACAGTTGGGAGAGATAATTCAGCCAAATGTTTTAGTACAAAGTGAAGTTTTTGGTGACAAAAAACCTACCATGCGTGCGGGTTAGTTTTGTCAGATTAATAGAGGAATTGTGAAGAACGGAAGCATTTCATGTCAGCATCTTCAAAGCAAAAGTCCTGACTTTCAGGCAGCGTGGTTTGTATGCCTCAACATTTCCTGTGTTCTTAATTAAACAGATGCCCAGAATTTAGGGAAAACATTTGTTTCAGGCCAAGCAAGTAATTTTTTAACATTTTTCTGTTCCACAAAGTTGAAGCCCTGCTCACTCCCACCCTCCCACTCCTGTGAACCAGAAAAGCCTCCTCTCCTTCGCTCTGCATCCTTTGCAAGGGGTTAGCGCTGACTCTGGCTCCGGCCCCGTCCAGGTCCATTAGGAAAGCAAAGAGTCTCAGACTTCTCTCATCGTCCCTTTGTGCCAAACTGTGTGTTGGGAGGCAACACCCCCACCCCATATTACTTAAAATTGTGTGTGAAAACTAAATAATTGTACATGAAGGCATGGGCTTTATGTCTTTTAAGGAATCCTTTTGAAGTTGACTCTTTCGACCTTCGAGTCCCTGCATAATTTTTCCTTCTCCTCTCTCCTCCTCTTTGTTGTTCCTTGCACTCCTGTAATCTTCTCTCCTGCCTGCTTCCTTCATCTCCTCCCACCCTGCTCCGTGACTCCACTTATCTGTGCCCTGTGTTTGAAGCGCTCAGTGGCTCATGCAGCCAGCAGCCTCCTCTCCCCCCGCAAGCCTTCCTCCCAGCTCCTTTCTGCTAGGAGCCTCTCCTACCCCCCCTGTTTTCTCCAGCTGGTGTTTTACCTGTGCTCTTTCCACCCCCTGAATTGCTTTTTTCCTTCCTTCCATTGGGAAATGTTAAATTAGGTGACCTGCCTTAATCTTCTGGCTGGCCAAGTGCAATATGTCCACCCACAGCTTTCAGCAGGGGATGGGCTCTCTTCCCTCTCTCCAGACAGAAGTAGCACTCCACCCTCCCGTGCTAATAGTGTAATAACTGTGTGACCTTCCTGAGCTGAATCCACATCGTGTCCAACCCCACTGTCTTCTCTGTTGGCCTCATGCTCTCCCCATGGGTGGTCATTGGGGATGTACGTTCCTACATCGTCCAGCACACAGTGGGGGCCCAGCATCCCATCAGCAGGCTCTAGCGATGCTCTAAAGTCAGAGTTTGGAATAATTCAATAAAAGAGGTTTCAGCCAGTGAAAAAGATCACTTAGGTAGTATGTAAAAATTGCTGCAGAGCTTCAATTTTATCAATTCAGAGAATGCTTTTCTCTGTTTACCAGGAGTCATAGCGTTTCTGGGGTGAACAGAAGGACTCAGCTGACTTACCATAGAATCATAGAATGGTTTGGGTGGGAAGGGACCTTTCAAAGTCATCCAGTCCAACCCCCCTGCCATGAACAGGGACATAGAATGGTTTGGGTGGGAAGGGACCTTTCAAAGTCATCCAGTCCAACCCCCCTGCCATGAGCAGGGACATCTTCAACTAGATCAGGTCACTCAGAGCCCTGTCCAACCTGACCTTGAGTGTTTCCAGGGATGGGGCATCGACCACCTCTCTGGGCAACCTGGGCCAGGGTTTCACCACGCTCATCATAAAAGATTTCTTCCTTCTTTCTGACTTCAACAGGACAAGCAGTCTCCTTTCTAAAGAGTAGATTTAGCTCTGAATAAAGGATGTATACACATGCACATGCATGTTTCATGGAGATATTTAGGCATGAGAGTGCTGGAATTGGAAGGGAAGCAAAACTCTAGCCCAGCATTTATCTGGGCAAGGTTTTCTTGCTTATTTCCTGTGAGGAAAGAATATGGATTTGCTTCTTGTGCAAGTAAGTATTCATAGTGATTTCACGAGGACTTGAATTCCTCCTGCAGCAAATGTGTGAGCTGAGAAAGGGCAGCAGTGGTTGGCTTTATGAAGAACTGCTCTCCTTTCTTGCCAGGGTACAGAGTTCATTTTTCTACTGACACATCTCTGACAAACACCCAACGAGAGCGTGGCATGGGGAGCCAAGTGATTGTGTTGTCATGGCAAAGACTAGTGAAAGAAGAGCAAGATTTATATCATGGCTGCTCAGAGAGTTGGAGAAAAATGGCCCAAAGCCAGGAGTCATGCAGGCATGGCTGATACGGTCTTCAGTTTTTGCCAAGTGTGGGCTGGTTGGTGGCTTATGTGAATTGGGCTGCATAGTCTTGGTCCAAGTCTGGGTGGGCATGATTCCACATCACAGAAACCAGCCATACAGTTGACACTTTTGCTGACAGTCTTAGCAGAAAGATGAGTTGCTGAATTGGCCCTGAAGATGAAAAAAAAAAAAAAAATCAAAAGAATTTTGCAGCTAGAGAAGTGTTACCTTCTACCAGGGAAGCAAGAAGAGCAGATGACCCCAGAAAGCCCAACACACACACATGACTATGGTGATGTGTTTAATTTACCCAAAAGCAATGCAGGGAGGGCTTTAGGTTGCTCTCTGGAGATGTGGCCTCAGCTGCAGGTCCCCTGTGTGCCTGTGGTTGCATTATTTCATCTCCTTCATGCCTTGCCTCCCTATCTGCAAAACAGGAGCATGGAGTCAGAGAATGGTTTTGGTGGCAGGGACCTTTGGAGGCTCACTATTTAACTTCCCACTCTAGGTCAGGCTCATGCCTTTGTGTGGGTGAGTTTTGAATATTTCCAAGGATACAAATCTCAGCATCTCTCTGGCTTCCTGGTTCAAGGCTTGACTAAAAAGTGTTTTTCTTACATAAGATTTAAACTTTCTTTGCTGCAACTTCTGTCCATAGCTTCTTGTGCTCTGAGAGGAGTCTGACTCCATCTTCTCTATTGTTATGCATTAGGTCAGTAGATGAAAAAATTAGATTCCCCCTTAACCCCTTCTTCTCTGGGCTGAATAAACCTCTGTTCTTACCTTGTGTGCTCCACCTCCCTAAACCTCTTGGTGTACCTCAACAATGACAGCGTCTGTCCGGAGAGCTCAAATTAGACACAGTGCTCCAGCTGTGGTCTCACAAGTGATGACTAGAGGGGAAGGATGACTTCCCTTGACCTCTGGGCAGCAGTTTTGCTAATACAACTCCGTGTATGTCTGGCCATCTTCACTGCAAGGACATGCTGCTGACTCCTGGGCACCTCGTTGGCCAGGACCAGCAGGTCTTTTTCTTCAAGGTGTCTTTCTAGCCAAACACAGGTGGTGCTTGCTTTCTACCGAGGTGGCGTGGATGGGAAGTGCCAGGGTCTTGGCAGAGCTCAAAGGGTGAGGAGCAGACTGTCCCTGGAGATGCAGGGTCTGGAGGATCAGATGGGGTGTGAGCTTGGCCATGTTGTGCGTTGCTGGCTACAGCAAGACTTGGCTCAGCCCTCCTGTTTGAAAGCGTGAAGCCCGTTAACAACTGAGAGGTGAGATGGCTGTAGGAGCAGGAAAACACTGTAGAAAGCCTGAGGATATGCTGAAGCACTGGTTTTCTGGTCTCAGCATGATTCTTGTTCAGAGGAGGTGCAGCTTGTGCCGCCGCTGCGGTTGCTGATGCGGTACCTGCCCTGTGAATATAAAAGGAAGATTTCTGTCTCCACCGCTGCCCATCCATCACCTTTCACAAGCCTAGAAGCAAAAGGAAGAATAAAAGGAATAACACGAAAATAAAGAAACATTGCGGCCAGAAAGCTATCCTCTGTGTTTCACAATTCTATAAATTATGCCCTTCCTTTCCTCTTTAATTGCCAGGCATATAAAATACGCTTGCAGCAGAATCATATCCTTCCCATTAAAGTTTCAGAAGAGAAATACAGGTCCCATCTGCCTGTTTAGCAAAGCAGGGCAGTGCACGACAATTTCTTTTTTTTCCTCAAAATCTGCTTTATGGCAGGAGTTTTCTCTTTTAGGACTGGCCATTCATTTCATTCTCTCATTTCAGCGTGCATTTTCACAAGCTGCCTCCTCTTTATTCTCACACAGGGCTTTCTTCAATGCCTTCAAACTCAAATGCACCTAAAGAGCAGAGGTGCAACCTGCCATGATGATGGTCAAAGAGAGATGAAGGTCATTTAGGACTTCAGCAGGGTTGCTAGAGGTGGATTTCTGCTCTGCAGAGAGGACAAACACTGTCTGAACAGCAAGAGTTGGCAATAAAGAGAAATTAATAAACTGCATTCTGGAGGCATCCACGTGCTTCACTGCCATCCATCCCTGCTTGCCTGCAAGGATATTTGTATTTATCTGGTGTTGGTCTGGATTTGGGGTGGGTATGAGATCTTAGTGATGCATTGTCTGCATGGTGTGGGAGTGAGTGTGGCATCATCCTTTACCATATAGCAACTGTCCCCACGAATCACCCGTGCAAAGGGCATGGAGAGGAGGATGCATTTGCATGCATAGTCCCTCGGCGTGTAGGGTTGGATGGCAGGATGGGTGTGTACACATCCAGGGGGACCAGTGCTGTCTCTGGCTGTGCATGTCACCGGGGAAGGCTTACACCTTTTGGAAAGCAGTGATGAATGAGAGTGCACGACAGCCTCCACTTCTAATTGAACCCGCTGGGTCTTCATAGAACCATAGAATCACAGAATGCTTTAGGTTGGAAGGGTCACCTAGTTTGGGTGGGAAGGGACCTTTCAAGGTCACCTAGTCCACCCCCCCTGCCATGAGCAGGGACATCCCCAACTAGATCAGGTTGCTCAGAGCCCCGTCCAGCCTGACCTTGAATGCGTCCAGGGATGGGGCATCGACCACCTCTCTGGGCAACCTGGGCCAGGGTTTCACTGCCCTCATGGTAAAGCATTTTTTCCTTATATCCAGTCTAAATTTCCCCTCCTTTAGTTTAAAACCATTACCCCTTGTCCTGTCACAACAGGCCTTGCTAAAGAGATTGCCCCCATCCTTCCTGTAGTCCCCCTTTAAGTACTGAAAGGCCACAATAAGGTCTCCCCGCAGCCTTCTCTTCTCCAGGCTGCACAACCCCAACTCTCTCAGCCTGTCCTCACAGCAGAGGTGCTCCAGCCCTCGGATCATTTTTGTGGTCTTCTTGGTACTTGTTCTGTGGCTTATCATGGGTTACGTGAGGCATGTGCAAAATGGCTTGAATGATTATTTATAGTGCTGCGCCCTTAGAAATCCCTCCTATCCGGCAGAAGGACATGTCCCTCTTTTTCTACCATAAAGCCTCATTCTTATGCAGTGGCATTCAGAGCAGAGTGAATTCAGAGGACCAGGGCTATGTGGCTGCTTTTTCTGTGCCAGGAGATTTACACCCGCACTCCTGCTGCCGTTAAGGTTGCCCTGCTCTGAGTATAAATCAGACCGTGCTCTATTAGATGCCTTATACATTTCCAAGAAGTCATGCGCGGCAGTAGAAAGGATCCACTGCAAAATGGTGCTGGGGGAATACAGGCACAGGGGGACTTATATTCCCCTTTCCTGATGGGTTCACTATAGAAGAGGCTTTTTTTTTTTTTTTTTACCACCTTGGGCAAGAAGCTGTTTGGTTTGATAGAGGTTCAAATTTTATTTTTAAGCAAAATATGAGAAATGCAGGAGAGGAAACCGCACTCTGTTCCTTAAAATAAATGGAAGAAAAGACAGGGCTAGAAAAATATTCTCTGATGCACGCACTTCGTGAGCATGAACCTTGGCATATGCAGCATCGAGGAGCTCTGGATGTTTAACTGGATCATATCTTCTCTTCTATAAGGTGCTTTTATTAAGGCCTGGTCAAGCTCTTGGGCTTACAAAGCCCTATAGCCCATCTCTGCATGTAAAAGGCCAGCAGCTCACATTGAGCTCTGACTCTGCAATACCATTTGGAAGAGGGAGTGGAAACCAAGTCTAGAGCATGAGCTACCTAAGCAAGCCTGTCTCCAGGGAAAGGGAACGGGGAAAGGTGTGGGCATTTTGGCTATCCATCTCCCCTTAAAACCCCTCCTGTTGCTCCTAGGCAGCCATCCCTCCTGGCTTTTTCTTCTCCGTGCTTTGCATCCCCTATGCAAGAACCCAGTTGAGTGCTCAGCCTTCAACAGCCATAGGGGGAGACCCCAAATCCTCACTTTCACCATCCACAAAGGCTGGAGCCATCAGCAACCACCTGGGCAAGGGGAGCAGCCCTGCTCGTAGCCTCCCGCACCCACATCTGCGCTCCGCTCGCACACACGCCCACGGCACCATTACCTTATAATTAAATCTCTTTTTTCCCCAACTGGAAGGATTCTGCTATAAACAAGGGTTTTCTCTAACCATAATTGCACTTGGCGGAGGGCAAGGAGCTGCAATAACTCAGGGCTTTGTTCTGTGTGCAGGGAGCGAATCCCTCTGCCTATCCTCAGGTATGCCAACAATGCGAGCATAACTCCCCTCGACCTGACATGAATCTCAGGGCAGGGTTGGCAAATAGAGGCAGTGGTCAAAATGGGACTTAAGTGCATTTATAAATATTCTGAAGTACCGACTTAGAAAAGGAAAGTCCCCAGCGTGCTGCGGCACTGGTGTTTCATCGAGCGCTGGTGTGCGGCTTTGAAGTGCGGCATTGGCAAGCTGCTGGGTTCCTGCCCATTCCTAGGAAGGTCTGAACGGAGATATAGATAGATAGATAGATAGATAGATAGATAGATAGATAAAACACATAAAATGCAAGACAGCATTTAGGCTCCTTTTTGGTGACTGTCTTCACGGAGAAATGGGGAGAAGAAATTAAGGTGCTACAAGGGGTGTTTTGCTAATGTGATGTAGATATGGAACAACATAATGTGGATTAGAAATGCCAGAGATGGGAGGCGAAGTGGGTGGATGGAGAGGTAGATGTTTCCAAACGTCTGCTTTCATTGTGGCCCCTTAACTAATGAATTTTCCTCTACTAGATAGAATTCACGTAATACGTTTAACCAGATACTGACATATCTGTGCTGTGAAAGGAGATGCAAAATACAGACAGTGAAACAATGGGAATAGTGGGGTAAAATACTGACTTTTTTCTCACCCAGGACAAAAAGTATGTCCTGAAATAGTGTGAGGGATTCCACATTTCTGCTGGTGCTCTTCAGGACATTTCCCAAACACACATCCAGAGCATCCTCCAGTCCTTTGCTCAGGAGGTGGATCAAGCCTCCACCCTGGTGAGAGTACGCAGAAGCAGCCATGTGCTCCCTGTGCACATGCAATGCCCTTCTCCAACACACAGGTACTTCGGGTTGCTGTTGCGCTAGATGTCTGCATTTCTTTTTTTGTGTAAGATAGCAAGAGGAAAGCAGCTGCTCCATAAGATACTCTCCACCTAGCAGCTGAGAGCCAAAACCTCCTTAGGTATGGATATGTTGCACTGCACCGCGAGGTTGATCTGTAACATCCCATAGGTTTGCCTGGAAGTTGTAGGTCTTAACTAGACTGGCCTGGTTATACTTGTACCGTTTCCCCCTAAGCAGATGCAATCAGAACTGTACAGATGTTGCCTTCCACATCCAGCTGTGCCAATGGGAGATGATGCCTCTCTCCTGGAGGTTCCTGCCTCTATCACTGTGCTGCTGGAACCGTCTTCCAGGAGCACCAGCCAAGTTCCCTTCACCCAGCTGCCCACAGCAGTTGGAAGAAGCCTGGTTGCTTTTTTTTCACAGCAGAAATAAGAACAACCTCAAAGGCAGAGCTGTGAGGAGTGGTTACCTCTGGCCTGATAGTGGATGAGAAGCTGGGGGTCCTTTCTTATACCTCTAGCACATCTTGGACCAGGAGAGAGCATCTGTCCTCAGTTCCCAAGTGCTGTACAGGGGCACACGTAGTCCTTTCTGTGAAAGGAATCAGCCACGGTGATATAAGATGCTTTTGTAATGGTAGAGCTGTTCCTGTTCTAGCTCTTGTGCCCATGCAGCTCTTTCTGTAAGTCATGAAATAGCTGCAGATCCCATGCCAACATCTTCATGGTGGCACCACCACAGAAGCTCAATGCAATGGATGGTGCAATTTGGATCCATCTGCAAGACTGTCCTGCAGACCACTGTAACATCCTCATCCTCTTTGCACTGGCGCAAATCCAGAATAGTAAAATCCCTGGAGTCAATCCATAGTTACACCGGGATAAATAAGAATATCCTTTATCTGGCAAAGCCTGAAAAAAGCGTAAAATCCATCTGTTCAGCTCCAGCAAGGCCAAGCTCTGGCTGTAGCCAGTGCCCTGTAATTCAAAGACTCCTTTGGACATCCCCTTTGAGTCCTGACATGTGAGCAGCTTCCCTTGAAAATGTTTCCTTGTAAAGCCTTTGTGAACTTGTGCATGCATTGATGTTATGGTTATCGCACATGTAATTTCATCTGACATTGTAATGACAGCATGGGGAATTCAAAATGTAACAGTAAATATAGTTGTTAGGGAAAAAAAAAAAATCCCAGCCCATCATCCTGAATGCCTCTTCACGTCATGGGAGAGATGCAGACAGACTCCAAACACCATCAGCATTTCTGGGTTCCAGTTGGAAACTGCCTGGAGTTCAGGATAGGCCAAAACAAACAGGCGAGACTGTCTCTCTTTACATGGCAGGGCTGCATTTTCTCCTCCTTTTCCCTGTTATTTTTCTTTTTGAAGGGTCACCCCTCTAAAAACCCTAAGAGGGGAGAGGCTGGGGTTTTTTCCCTACTTGCTCAGGCTGTTTTCATAGCCGATGGCACGATGCACCCCTGATCCTGCACTCATATCCGGCCAAGAGCTGAATCCTGACTCGAGCCCCGGTTATTTTTGAATGCTCTCGGTTTGCAATGCTGTATGGAAGGGTCATTTGCCAATTCCATTATAAGCCTCATTTACAACTCAGCTGTTTTAAATCGAATCAGACTGTGAGTTGGCATGTGCGCGTAGTCAGCTGGGACATAGGACTTGCCTTGCTCGGGGGCCTGATCCCGCAAACCCCCTCCTGGCTTGCAGAAGCATCGGTTGAAAAATTAATCCCATTGATTTTCAATTTTTTTTTTCCATGCGTTTGAGCTGAAACATCTAAGCAGTAGATATTTTTCTTTTCCTTCTTCCAGGTTATATCTTGGGGAGAGTCCAGATGTTTTTTTTTCTGTTGATCCTCACCAGCTTTGACTATATTTACCAAGCTGGGCATGGGTGGGCCCCACCGAATCGCACAGATTGCTCAGGCGGGTGAGGCTTTGCAGGATCAGGGCTGAGCTGACGACTCAGCTGCTGTTTAGCTTTCTAGCAGGTTGGCAAAGAAACCAAGGGCTTCGTGTGCAGAAGGAGTTGAGATACAAATGAGGTCTGAATCTGACCCCTGATCTTCAGTTAAATTGCTCTGTAACCTTGAAAGCTGGATTGAATCGTCCTCTGAAGATAGAGAGTTGCCTCTGGATATTCGGTGCTTAGGCCACACTGTAAGGTTATGCTCGTATTTTACCTGTGGTCTTCAGAGAGCTCATTAGTTGGTTGGTTTACATACAAGAAGTCTGGATGAAAGTCTCATCCCCCTTTCCCTGAGTGTCCTCCACTGAAGCCCAGCAGTATTTCCTCTAGAAACACCCAGCTCAAGGGTTAGAGACGTGATGCACCTCGCTGGGGTTTCAGCATGGTGGGGACATGTAATTCAGGGAAGTGTTGGCTTGCAGAAAATGATCATAGAATCACAGAATGCTTTGGGTTGGAAGGGACCTTTCAAGGTCACCTAGTTCAACCCCCTTGCCATGAGCAGGGGTATTTTCAACTGGATCAGGTTGCTCAGTGCCCCATCCAACCTGGCCTTGAATGTTTCCAGGGATGGGGCATCCATGATGCTCCTCCTTGGGTCAGCGAAGGATGGGAA
The DNA here is from genome assembly GCA_031468815.1 of Morus bassanus. Classification (NCBI taxonomy): domain Eukaryota; kingdom Metazoa; phylum Chordata; class Aves; order Suliformes; family Sulidae; genus Morus; species Morus bassanus. The sequence continues at coordinate 83,990,775 of CM062600.1, read as the reverse complement.
GATGCAATATTCAGCCCTTTACCATGGAGCTGGGGCTGTATGTGACTCTGAGGAGATGCTCATATGGATAAAAACTGGGTGGATTGGGTCCCCTCTCTGAAGGCAGGGACTTGAATTTTCATCCTCTGTTGGGGTTGACTGCAGCAGCACGGTCCAAGCCCAGGGCTAGACTTCTGCCCATGGTACAGATGATGGGGTGGTGGTGCTGGAGGGGCCATGTCTTTGCAGGCTGGATTGCCAGCACAGGATGAGATGCTCTGCAGAGGCACCTTCCATGAACACATCTCTCCAAAAGCCACTTTATGTCCACATGGGAGCTATTCTGGCCCAGCTCAGCAGCAGAGCTTGTGTGCTTAGAGGCTTAGAGCTCCAGGACTTAAATGGCAATTAAAAATGAATGAGGCTGCAAAGGCTCTCACAAGACCCAAGCAGGAAAATAATATTTTGGGTTATGCTGGAGGAAAGTAGACCAATCTGAGGTACCACCCTCATGAATACTCACAGGACTGCAAGCTTAACGAATGCCAACACGGTATAAGTGGCAGAGGGCATGGTGGGAGGCAAAAGGTGAGGCTGAGCTTGCGTTATGGGGCTTGGCCCAAAGCAAGCTGGGTTTTAGAGACGTGCTAGCTCCAGAGGTTGTCCTTGTGAGAGGTAGGATGAGGCTCCTGCCGCTGCCTTTGTGCAAGGCTGCAGATGCCTTGGCCACATGGTGGGGCCGGCAGTGGGCATGTCTTGGCCAACGCATGGGGATGGGGGCTCCTCCTGGAGGGATGATGCTGGAAGACACGACGGAGACCAGCAATAAACTCCCCCACACAGGGATGCGCATGACGGGATACCCAGCAATGCTGTGGGGGAACCTGGGGAGGGTCCTGAAGAGCAGCCCTGCCTGGGCAAGGGGTGGAGTGGGGCCGCTGCCAATGCCACCACCGCCAAGCTGAGCCTCCCACCCCACTGCTTCTGGAGCCTGCCTGTACCTGCTCCCAAGCTGATATTAAGCCTGCTCAAACATTACACCGCCTTCTCCTCGCATTGTTTTCTGTACCCCACACCCAGCACCAAAATAGCGATAACCCCCCCCTTCCCCACCCTCCCGCGGTGACTCAGGCTGGCGAGCAGGCACACATCTGCTTCTGATTTAACGTGCAGGCGCTCTGACCCTTTTATTTTTACTCCCAAAGTCCTCCCTTCAGTGGCTTTCTCTCTGGGGGCGAGGGGAGAGAAGAGAAGGGGGAGCTGGATCCCCATCCTTTGCCCCCTGCTTTTTTGGAGCACCCCAAAATTTTTTATTTTATTTTGGAGCTGTGTTTTCACGCAAGCTGGTGACAGCCTTACCCGGATCCACGTCCAAGTCCCTCGCAATCCTGTCCACTCTGGAGGGACGCCAGCCAAACCAGTTTTCCATGGTTAAGCTGGGCACATTTTTCCGCCGTGGTTTTTTTTTTTTTTTTTTTTTTTTTTGTCAGGAAGCAAACCCACCCAGTGTGTGCACGCCGTTCAATAGGAGCCTTTTTTTAATTTCTTTTCCTTTTTCTGGCTCTGGAGAAAAGCAGAACGAGAGGGAGCAAAGGGGCCTGCCTGTTCTCCCAGGAGAGCTCAGAATGGGAGGAAATAACTTTTTTTTGCTATTTTTAAGGCTGTGCTGGAAGGAGGTACTCGCCACCAATGGGCTTATGGGGTTGTAATGTTGTGCACCCATAGGGATGTATCCTATGTATATATTTATATGTGTATGTATATGTATATATATATATGTAGGAGAGAGAGATACGTACCCTACAAAGCCCCCTATAGCAGTGGCTGGACAGCTTGTGCAAGGGGGAAAGTGGTGTTAGAGGAGAGCGGCTGCAAAGACATGGACAGAGATGCCACCAACAATGTCATGTACCTCGTGAACCCTCATCCAGGTCACATCAGAGATGCTGGATGGACCAGCAACCTGATGTTCAGCCAGGCCAGCTCTGGCGTGGGCACATCTCTGGTGGGGATTTTCCTCTCGCTCTCTTTTTTTCCTCTTTTTGGGTTTTTTTTCTTTGCAGAACACGGCGTGGGAGGGGGGACGCGTCACTTGAAGTGTGAGTGAGTTTCCATGAGAGTGGAGTGGTTGCACAGGATGACTGGAAACTCTTCTGTTTCACTTGACATATTCCCCCTCCCACTGGATTTGTACGCACACACAAACACACGCTTATAATGTGTATGTATGTGTGTGCGTATAGATACGTAGGGAGAGGAGATATTCAGCCAGGATCATTTGCTGTACCAGTGACACCGCATTTAAAAAATCCCTAAGCACTAGAGTGTGGCCAGGACAGCATCAAGGCTAACGCAGAGTCATGTAGAGAGAGACCTCTGAGGGTTTCCAAGAGAAAGCCCCATAACTAACTGGATATTGAGCACTTCCAGCCTTGCAGAAACCACAGCAGAGAGGAGCTGAAGGGATCTGATGCCCAGAGCACCATCCCCTCAAGCTCCAGACCTCCAAGGAGCTGCTTGGGTGGGTCAGATGTGACCGCCCTATAAAGCCCCCTCCCGCAGTACCTGCCTAGACACTGTGGTTAATTAATTTGCCCCTGCTTTGTGCTTAGATGAAGCCCTCAAAACACCATCTGGAGCAAGGCTGTGCCTTCGATGTAGCTCCACTAATTGTTTCTGTTTATTTGACTATTCATCACTGGGATCCCCCTTTGCCAAAACCTGCTCAGCACATCAGATGGGACTTGCCATGCAGCATGCAGACTTAATCAGACTGCCACCCAGAAGTGATCCAGAGCTCCTGATTTTGGAGTTTTATATAAACTCTGAAACTGGGAAGTGTGCTAGGTAATTTAAAGAAGCTGGAAAGAAGAAATCAAAGTTTGAACGTTGCCCTTCAATTACAGGAGGCATTGAATGCTACTCTGGCCCTGCCAGAACTCCTGTTTGCATTTATCTGGGGTCCAAGAACTGGTTTCAAGGAAACAGGACAGCCATGGGGCTTGGTCCTGGTGGTGGGATGGCATCTTCCTAGCATTAGTCCCGCAGCGTGCTGAGCTGCTGGGTGGCAGGTCCCTGCAGGCTCGCCCAGAGGCAAGGTGTTGAGCCACCAACCTTCATACCAGAGTCTGGTTGCTCGTTATAAAATGGTGGTCAGGTCAGGTCAGGGTGGGAGACCTTGGGGTAGAATTAAGGGGATGCTGGGGCTTTTCAAATACTCGGTGCCTGCCATGAATGACAATGGGGAGAGGGGCTCGACCTGTTCATCATCATGTGCCAATGGAGGAGCCAACTTGACTGACAAGCCCATAGAAGAGCTGAGGCCAGGAAAAATGGCCTTAACTTAAATACCGCATGGGCTGGGGTTGGGTCCTGGTGGTCATGGAGCAGCGGCAAATTCCCATTACAACCAGTAGCACCCAACCATTCAGCTCACTGGGGGAGTATTTAATTCATAATTTGCAATTTTGCCAGATTGTATCTGTACATAATCAAGTTGTTGAAGTGCAAGGTGCCCGGTGTAGGCTCTCAGTAGCTGGAGATAACCTGCAGGGATAGATTTGTTGAGAGATGCATAATATTTGCTGCAATGTATAACTAGCCTTTCAAAATTCCCGAGGATGGATTCACAAAGGGCACAGGAGACGCTTGTGCCTCCACACCTTGGTAAGCGAATGAGTGGCAGCTGTAATCTTAAGCAAATAGTCCTCGTAGTACTTCCCAAGTGATATCATACCAGAGAAGTACAGCAGATCTCCAGTATTGATGTGCCCCAGTTCTGCTTGGCCGGCTAAACTTCTGTTTGAATTTTGGAAACTGGAAAGAGTGGATGTCACTAAAATGAAGCAGGGGTTAAATATGTCATTGTCAGAATCATTGGACACTCTGGAAGTGGTTCTCCAGCACCTTTTATTTTGGATTCCCTGATGTAACTTCAGGTGAAGATGGCTTCTGATGGCCTGCTTATAGGAAACTAATAGTTCCAGCCCAAAAAAGTCAGTTTTATACAATATGTGTAAATATATATGGTTCACATGGGCTCAACTTTGCCAGCTACATGTTGTTAAGGATGAATCCTTGTGTGCCCAAGGATTTTGTTAGGAGATTAGTATTAATATTGAAAAGTCCAGTAGGTCCTGGAGAAATACCAGGCTAAAGGTCACCTGTGTGATCTCAGTCCCTGAAGTGTAACCACTTTAATTACGTGATCAAACCACGCTCGACTTCCGGGGCTCTTCCTTCAGCTAGGAGCTGTCTCACGCATCCTGGGCTCTGTGGAGACTGGCCAAAAAGGGTTGGGCTGTCCCCCCAGGGCTTCTTGGCCATCCCTCTCCTCCCATCATCAGTGGGAGGTCTCCATCTGTGTTAACATCGCTGAGGCTCTGGCTGGCCGCTGTAGGCAGCCTTGGCACTGGCATCCTATGGAGCATCTTCTTAAATTATACTGACCTGCTCCATTTATGGAGTTGCTCCCTTGCCAGCAGCCATGGGGGGTCATGCCACCTCTGCAGCCACCTACAGGGCTTTCTCCCCTTCCTTGCTGCAAATGAGCATCTTCCATGGCCAATGTGTCCCTCTTTGCATCCTTCCTCGCAAAGGCATCTCTACCCTTACCTACTTTATACTGATCTAAGCAAAATCCGTATTTTTTTGAGAAGGGATCCTCAGTTTTGGGTGGATGAGTTTATTACATACCACTTAAAAACCAAACACCCCCACCTTTCCCGGCTCAACCCTGTACTCCCCAAGCAAGACTGGTCCCAAGGGGAAGGCTGGTCTCCGTTATTAGAGGCTGGGGCAGGTGCCCAGCCTAGTAGTAAAACCCTGGTGCTATTGCTAAGTGAGCCTGTTCCCTCCCACAGCACCATCTTTGGGTCTGCAAAGAAGCTCATCTCCTCTAAAAAAACAGCGATTTCCCTGCAAGGGAGGCAGCTGTTGGTGTCATCACGTTTTCCTCATTGTTTCAGGCATTTTGCAGGGAAGTGATTGAAAGGCGAGGAGCACTCTCTGCCCCACCTTCCCGCCAGAGGGGAGAAACGCTAGGTACTAGGGTGGGTGGTTTAATAACATGTTCTTCTGGAGACAAGATGTTCAGAGGGAAGGTGTGCTTAAGGAAATACTTGCCTTTTTTGGGTTTTACACCTTCCTTTTTTTTTTTTTGTTCATAAAAGAAAAAAAAACCTGCCTCTCTGCCTGCCTTTCAAATAGGCTTTTAGGGATCCCAGCTCCTTCTTGGTAGGAAAGAAGCAGCGTCTTCCAAATCGGAGTCAAGCGCTTGGGCAAGGCAACGGTGTCGTCCCCGGGGGGCCGGCTTCGGGTGGGGTGTCAATATGGGTGGCTCCACTCAGGGACACTCGCACAAGGGACTTGCTCAAGGTCATGGAGCAATCGGCGGATGAAGGAACAGAGCCCCAGCATCGCTATACCCCCAAAATAGCAACACGGCTAAGGAGCAAAAGCTATCAGTCACTGGTCAGCATATCCCATAGAAAGCAGCTGTAATATTTTGATAGATTAGGGTAATCTCACATGCACATCTTAATTGCCTCATTATGACGAGGCACAAATAAACCTGGGAAAAAAAACCAAAAACCACATATATTTATGGGTTGATGGATGTAGCAGGCAGGTCTACATACACAGGACCACGGGTAGATGCAGAGGGAGAGCAGCCAGCCCACCCTGCCTCTGCTTCTGCAGCCTGGAGCGGGAATTGGGAAAGAGGAGCAGGTAACAAAGCAGCAGAGCCAAAGCGTCTGTCCTTCGGGGTGCCGAGTGCCCCGGGCAGGGGAGGGAAAGAGTTGGTGGTAGAAAATAAATCTGGATGGGGAAAGCTTTTGAGACATCCTGCTGATTCAATACTGGCCTTTCAACACCTAAAGGGGGCTTAGAAGAAAGACGGGGACAGACTTTTTAGCAGGGCCTGTAGCAATAGGACGAGGGGTAATGGTTTTAAACTAAAAGAGGGTGGATTCAGATTAGATAGAAGGAGGAAATGCTTTATAATGAGGGTGATGAAACCCTGGCTCAGGTTGCCCAGAGAGGTGGTCGATGCCCCATCTGTGGAAACACTCAAGGCCAGGTTGGACGGGGCTCTGAGCAACCTGATTTGGTTGGGGATGTCCCTGCTCATGGCAGGGGGGTTGGACTGGATGACCTTGAAAGGTCCCTTCCCACCCAAACCATTCTGTGATTCTATGACTCCCTCTCCTGCTGCGGGCAGCAGGCTGTGGTGGCCGGGGATGCTCAGTGCCCCGAATCCAGGTCCAGCCACCTCTGGGATGCTTCGCTGGATGGCCTCATGCTTCAGATGTAGAGCTCGAATCCCTCCTGAGGTTTTGTGCCTGCAGGGACCGCGCGTGAGGGGTGCTCTGTTGGGGTGGCAGGACCTGGCTGTGGGGGGATACCCAACCCCAAGCCTTGCCCCTGAGCTTGCACCCCAAACCCCACTCCATGCACAGGCTGGATGAAGGGGAGAATTGGAGACACCATTTGTTTTGTCTGAAAAAATGTCATTTTGACACTGGTAGTAGGCAGAGATCATCCAGAGCCTCAGGCTCCTTCCTCTGTCGCGCTGAATGCCGAATGAGCACGACACGGCGAGGGCAGCCGCTTTGCGCTCCCCGGCTTTCTCCGGGGCACTCCCATATCTTCTGGCACTCCCGGGGAGAGCCCAGCGCTTTGCACACCAAAAATAAATGTGGTCCGGAGCCAGCTCCTTCCCGTGGGGAAAATCATAGCAAAGAGAAGGCCAAGCAATGGACATCTTAAGATGAAATGCTCTGAGAACCTCTAAACAAATATAAAAATATAAATATATGAATATATAAATCTATAAAAACATACAAATATTAAGATCTACAAATCTACATATATTAAAATATTAAAATGCTCTATGTTATAGTAATGATGCTACATGCCAGCTTACAAGTAAAGGCCAAAATGCCATCTCCCAGCTAAGACTCAGGTTGTGAAGCATTGTCCCCACGGATGGAGTGGGTGGCAAGGGGACAGTCCCAGCCCAGCCGTAGCTCTGAACCAGGAGCCACGCATTGCACAAGCCTGGGCTCTTCCTGGCAGCCTTTATCTCTTCCAAGGGCCCGGCTTCGCAGGGCGTTGTCGCCGGAGATGAGGAAGGAGATGGGAGAGGGAAGTGCTGATGAGGAGCCTTCACAGGTCACAGGTCTCCTGCTCCTCCTGGCTTTGAGCAATACTGAGACCCAGGGGCAAGATCCTGTCCCACCTCGGGGCTGGCACATATTTCCCAGGGCTCCTCCAAGCTGTGGCAGTCATCCATTTTCCTCCTACAAATGAATATAGGCAATATGAGTTTACTTATTTACTTATTTTCTAGAGATATATCCCTATAATCTATTGAGTATACTCCTATTTTTTACTTATCAACAACGCTAATTGAGCATTTTGCCTCTCTGATATTTCAGTTTTATATTATTGGTTTTCAGAGGCTGTATTATACTGAAAGAGGCCTGAAGTTAAAAGGAGACGTGAGAATAAAGCAACCAAAAAATAAAAAATAAAAAATAGAAGGGGCTTTGGAGCAGCAGAGTGCCCCGGATGAGCTTTGGGTCACCCAAGGAATGTGCATCGCAGGCGGTTTATAATATTGCTGCGGCCCCTGGCTTGTATCTGGGTTGTATCATCCACATTCAGGCAGGCAGTGAGGCTAGACCTTGGCATCACAGCTGAGACTCCTGCCTGCATCTGCCTACATCTGCCCACGTATCTCCATCGCGCTGGTGCGGCGGTCACCGCCACGAGCTGGCGAAGCACCATCCTTCCCAAAACCAGAAGGATTTTCACCTAAAAAGGGCGTAAAGCTCAGCTCCCCCCGATCCCCCTTTTTCCTGTTGCAGCCTCAGGTGCCTAAATATGCTGGCAGAGCTTGCCGTGAGCCCACGGGCAGCGCGGGGGGAACTGGTCCTGTATCCAAATAGCATCTCCCAGGGTCATTCTTTTATAAATGGGGCTTTATATGGCAAGAAAGTAATGAATGAGTTTTAAGCATGCCCATACATGCAATAGTTCAAGACGTCATCTGCAGAATACATTTATTTTAGGTGCCCTCCACCCTTTCCCCCCCACCTCGGTTTATTTTAACAATGCTGTAATTTTCTATTATAAAATGAGATTTTTCTGTTTAACTCCATGTAGTCCGTTCCGCATTTGCATGTGTGCATGCACTGGTGACATTTGTCACCATCAGATGCTATTTTTAGGCCTGTTATTCTTGAGGACCCCACCCTTGGCTTGGGGAGGGGAAGCGGGGAGCGCAGGAGGAGGGAGAGGAGGGAGAGGGAGGAAGGAAAACATCAGGCTCAGCACACTTCCAGCCTGTGGCCATCAACCTCCCCAGAGGCATGGGAACCATAAGGTCATTTCTCAAGCTCGCTGAGCTCCGGAGCTGTCAAACCACCCTGCAAGTTAAAAAAATGCAAATGTATGCAAATGAATGGGCTGTTTCTCTTCCTCTCCCCCCCCCATTTAAATGACATGAATTGCCTTCAATTTTGCCAGCGTCCTGTGAAGTTATCGGTTTGCCTAAGTGCTTCGGTTAACAGAACCGCATCTCAAGAGGACCAGGAAGGGAAAAGAAAGGAAGAGGAGTCCATTCCCACTGAAGGGAGCTGTACATCAATTTAGTTTATAATCATATGCCCCCTGATCTTCTAATTCCATTTTTTCGTGCTTTCTTGCTGCCGACTGAATAATCCACAAATTAGGGAGGAGGGAGTTTAGTGTCCAGAAAAAAAACTCTGTAAAAACAGTTGTCAGGAGAGTCTAATATTCTGCTTTTCTGATCTTTTGCACTTAGGGTGATCTGGCAATAAAAGATCAAAATAGATTCGTAGGAAGACATGTTCCTTCATGTAAGGAGCTCCTTTAACACTAATGCTCCTTCCGGAGAAAAATAAATGAGTAGAAGATAAATACAGCAATAGAAGCTTAATTGCTCATGTTTATTATTAAGGATACAAAGTCCTAAAAAGGAAGTTGTCTCTTCCTTCCCGGCTCAGGGGTTATTTATTATCTTACACTCCACTTGAAGAACACATTGGATTTACTTTCATTTATCACTGATTTTCAAGGAAGATTTGATACAGAGCTGGTCGGGCTGGTAGAGGAGCGCAGCTAGTTGACATGGTTAAGCACAGCACACTGTAATGAATCAATTTGTTTCAGACAACAGACATAATTAGCGTGGAGCTAATGGGCACACCAGGGGATGAGGGACTGGAGCATCGGCCCTCAGCCGAAGATGTCGGTGGCTGGAGGCGAGGGGGGCTCGGAGGGGTGTCATTCCCGGATCCTCTCCCCATCTCTGGGCATGGAGAGGAGGGTGGAGAGGGCTTCCCATGGGGGGGGCTGCTCTCCAGCCCGCTGCGAAGCTTCACTAGCCCAGGGACAGCTTGTCCCCCATCCCGGCGTTGCTCCCACCAGGCTGGTGGTCCGTGACCCTTCCCCAGGGTGTGCTCCATCTAGGTTGCACCATCTTCCCTAGGCCTTTGCTCGCCGGCTCCCACACAGCGAGTGTTCGGCAGTGCTGATTAGTTGTGGGGGAGATAGCTGCAAGGTCTCGGCTGGTGATTGACCCTGCGGAGGGAGGAGAAGGGAGACGGCATTCCTCTTCCCACGGGAATGTTTGCTGCAGAGTCTGATCCCCTCTACGGCTCCCCAGCCTCCCCCAAGGGTCACTGGCTTGCCAACCAAGGTGAAGCAAGGATTTCCCTGCACTACTTCCATCAGACCACACTCTTTCCATCCCCGAGGACTGGAGGCAGGTGGTATGGTGGGAACCAGCCCCACACCATGAGGTAGACCAGGTCCCCACAGCTGGTGGGAAGGAGGTTTGGAGTCAGTGCAGCCAGAAACTGGGCAGAGGATACCCAGGACGTGGCAATGGATCCCAGGAGAGATGTGGAGGGGGCAGGGGGTGAGATTGGGAACTTGCCAGAGATGCAGCAGGTGGGATTGGGAACCTGCAGATGGTCTCAACCTTGTGAAAGGGGCTGGAGCGGGGCTGCAGTTTTACTTACGTGTACCCTGGGCTGTCTCAGAGATCAACCGCTCGGCTGTGAACTGTCTACCTGCAGCGGGACCACGAGCCAGGGCTCGTAGAGGTGACACTGCATGAACACATGCGCTGTGTCCTGGGGGTTTCCAAAGGGTTAGCGTATTCAAGTTCTTCTGGTTGTTTGATGTAGTCTGTGTGTGATGGGATTAATGTATTCGTTGCCTGCTGGAGGAAGTTGCTCTCCTTTCCTGGGATTTCTCATGTGGAAGGGCTGCTGGAGCCATGTGAAAGAGGAAACATCTTACAGATAAAAAAATGGCAAAAAAAAATCAGTTTTTCCTTTTGGGTGTGGGCTTTTTGCTTCCGAATTTCCCTTTGAAGCTGAAGCTGCTCTAGCAGGGGAAGGTGTCTGCCAGCTGCACAGGGCATTTGATGCCATGCTAACAAGTCCAAACAGGATTGGGAATGGAGCAAGCTCAGCTCATGGGTGAAGATAGCAGACAGCCATCTGCCTCTGGCCAGGCCCTTGCTCCCTGGTTGTCTTTCTCTGAGCGTTTATGTACACAACTCCTTGCTTGCCTCCCCCATTCCCAGATCCCTCGGAAAGACATCCATATGCGGGTTGTCCACATGTTGAGGTGACATGGGATAGTTTTCAGGCAAGAAGTAGCGAGAGGGCACAGAACTGGAGACCTGCTGCCCCATAAGGACTGCTCTCCTGCTGCAGCAAGCAGCCACGACCAGAAGTCCCTCCTGTTTGGGACGTCCAGTTGTACCAGTACCAAAAACAATTGCATAGATGAGATGGGCACTCCCTGGCTTGTCTTGTTTAAGCGGTGTAGGTGCTGGCGCTTGGCCGTGTGAAGCAATACAGCATCACCCTTTCCCCACATAGCTCCTGGCAGGGCAAATCCAACATGTGCCTGGAAAGATGTTGGCTCTGGGAGGATGTGGAGGAAACGTGATGGGGAGGGAGTCATTGCACAAGGTTGCTGGGGGCGGGATGTGAAACAGAAGAGGGAGCTTGTGGTGGTTATGAAAAGGTGAATAGGGTGGGAACGAAGAAGAGGAGGATGGAGACAAAAGGAGGAGACGAAGAGATGTAGAGGGAAGCAGAGGTTAAATCACAGAGGACCTGGAAGGAGTTAAAGGTGACATGGAGATGCGCTGGGGCAGTGCAAGCAGGAGGTGATTACAGAGGTCCAAGTGAGGCAAGGGAGAGGAGGACATGGAGACAAGGCAGGGTCGTTTTGGCATTGATTGGGAATCCCCTGCTAATGCTCTACTGTCTGTGTTTTGTCCTAGCACTAAATGAGAATATGGCCAATGGCATTGAAGATCTTATCGGGATCCCATTCCCGAACCACAGCAGTGAAGTCTTATGTGGTTTAAATGAGCAGCGGCATGACGGTCTCCTCTGCGATGTCATCCTCATTGTACAGGACCAGGAGTACCGGACCCATCGGTCCGTCCTTGCTGCCTGCAGCAAGTACTTCAAAAAACTCTTCACTACAGGCACTTTAACAGACCAGCCCTATGTTTACGAGATTGACTTTGTCAAGCCTGAAGCACTTTCTGCCATCCTCGAGTTTGCCTACACCTCAACCCTCACCATCACCACCTCAAATGTCAAGCACATCCTCAGCGCTGCCAAGATGCTGGAGATCCAGTGCATTATCAATGTATGCCTTGAAATCATGGAGCCCGACAGAGAGGCAGAAGAGGAAGATGACAAAGAGGACGAAGATGATGACGAAGACGAAGATGAAGATGAGGAGGAAGAGGAGGAGGAGGAAGAAGTGGAAGATTTTGTCAGTCAGGAGAACCTAACCGATGTCCAAGAAGTAAGCTGTCACCAAAGCCCTTCTAAGTCTGATCTTACCGAAGAAGCATATACAGAAGCACCTAAAGACTTTCCAAATCACTACCCAGCCAATAACTCCGCTGGACACTTGGGTGTGATACGAGACTTCTCCATTGAGTCCTTGCTAAGGGAAAACTTGTACCCTAAGGCGAACATCCCAGAAAGGAGGCCAGCTCTCTCTCCTTTCGCCCCCAGCTTCTTCCCCCATCTATGGAATGGCGATTTTAGCTCCTTCTCCCAGCTCGAGGAGCCACAAGTAGACAACGGCCCCTTGGATCTGGTGATCAAAAAGAGGAAGATCAAAGAAGAGGAGGAGAAAGAAGACCTGCCTCCACCTCCTTTCCCTAATGACTTCTTCAAGGACATGTTTACCAACACTCCAGCAGGTCCCTTAGGGCATATTAAGGCAGAGACTGACTATAGCGCTTATCTCAATTTCCTAAGCGCTACCCAGTTTGGAGGAGTTTTTCCCCCATGGCCCCTGGAGGAAGAGAGGAAGATAAAGCCCAAGGCATCCCAGCAATGTCCCATCTGTAACAAAGTCATCATGGGGGCTGGCAAGCTGCCCAGGCACATGAGGACCCACACGGGAGAGAAGCCGTATATGTGCAATATCTGTGAAGTCCGCTTTACCAGGTGTGCATTGGTTACCTCTGCCATGCGTGGCCGTATGCGGGGGGCGGTGGTGGTGGTTGAAGGGGCCACGTCATGACCCATGGCTGATTCCTAAGCTACACATCTCTTTTTCCCCAAAACAAAATAGCAAAGCAAGCAGGGCATGATCTCTATCCCTTCAGGAAAAAAGGGAGGAAGGGAGGGTGGAGGAAGAAAACGAACCTACTGATTTTGGCGGGTAGTGGATCACATCCACAGCTCACTGGATCCATCCACTTGCTGGACAAAAGCTTAAATAAGTAACGGGATATTTTCAACCCTGCCATAGTTCACCACAGTTGGATCAGAGGGAGCTGTAAAACAGATGGTCAAACAGCCAAGGATGCTTCATCTCTAATGTGCTGGGAGACGCGTTGAGTTGAGAGGGCCGTTTAGCTGCGGGATGTAATTAGTTTGGGTTTGCACATTTTGGCATCAGTGTAGACCACAACCAAGTTGCACAAGACATGACAGTGCCTGGGCTTTCTGAGGCTGGAGCCATCCTAATTATTATACGTTGTAGCGAGATGGGTCTTGGTCTCTTCTCCCAAGTAACAAGTGATAGGACAAGAGCAAACAGCCTCAAGTTGTGCCGGGGAGGTTTAGATTGGATATTAGGAAAAATTTCTTCACCGAAAGGCTTGTCAAGCATTGATTGGAACAGGCTGCCCAGGGAAGTGGTTGAGTCACCATCCCTGGAGGTATTTAAAAGACATGTAGATGTAGTGCTTAGGGACATGGTTTAGCGGTGGACTTGGCAGCGTTAGGTTTACAGTTGGAACTGATGATCTTAAAGGCCTTTTCCAACCTAAATGATCCTGTGATTCTATGATTTATCACCCAGAACGTTGGCCACCCAAGAGCCTGGCACCTCGACTCCCTCCATGGTCAGTGGAAAGAGATCAGCACCCTCAGAGAGGTAGATGAGGAAAGGGGATGAGCAGGGGTCATCCCTGACCGCAAAGACAACCTGTGGGGCTTAAATTAGGGCACCTAACTTGTAGGTATCTCAAGTTAGGTGAGACCAGCCCCAACATGGGCTGCTCCAAGGCAGGCATGACCGGCCAGATCCACCCCTGGTACCAGTTCCCAGCCTTTGCACCTCTCTTCACCTCAGCAGACCCCTCGATGGTAATAAATCAGAGCAGGCTATGCAAATCTAATGCTACAGCTTGCAACCCTTCTCTGAAAAGCTGGGCAAATTTAATCGGTGAGCAGAGACAAACAGATTCCTGGACCTGCTCTTGCTGGGTATAATTAATATCTAATGAGTGCAATCTTTACCATAATAATAAAGCTTTCTGACAAGAGCATGGTATTTCAGCTCCTGGCTGTGTGTGAGAGAGAGAGCCCTATTAGGCTGGGGCGAGCTAACCAGAGGAAAATAATATGCACAGTAGGCAAAGGCGAGCTCCTGACAATGGCCGGACACCTGGGGTGCTCCTGCATTCAGCCTGTCTTTTCTTCTCCCGTCCCTGTGATAATATTCAAGTGGAAGTTATGCAGATGATGAGGATTTGACCTGAAAATAAATTTCCATGCTCCACTCCATTAATGCAGCAGACACCATATTATAATGCGGGGAGCATCGCGCCTCGGGCGGACGTACGCAACGTGAGCCGGCTCACCCTGGTATTTGCAGGGGAAAGGCCACTGCCTGGTGCTAATTCCTGCCTGCAGGAATTTGGATCCAGCTCCTGCTGGTGCTGCATCCTCAGGTTAGCACTAGGTCATTACCTCCGGACAGGGTGTGCTGGGAGGAGCAGGATGGGCTCAGCCCGGTGAGTGTGGCTGCATCCCAGGCTGGAGGGACCTCCTGGCCAGCCCCATCCTGCGGCCCGCATCGATCTCCTGGGTGTGATGCTGTGGGTGCTAATTGCTGACGAGGAAATAGCTTGGCTTGACCCATCACTGACACATTCCTCGTGATGGGAATACAAGATCTGAGCCATCCCAGAGGGCTCCCAAAATCCTTTACAAGCAAGGGCGGCATCATTGGCTTTGTTTGGGGAAACTGAGGCACGGAGAGATGTTGATACTGACCCACAGTCACTGCAAAGGTTAGTAGGAGGGTTCAGGTGGGAATTCAGGAATACTGACACCTAATCCAGACAGGTTAAATCAGCATGTTGGAGGTTAAAAGTTCCACACAGAGGTGGTCTAGTGTGGCACATTGGAGGGTTAAACCCAACAGCTTCTAAATACAAAGCATAGGGTTTGGAGGGCTTTCACCCAAGAGAATATCCACAAAGAAAACTGGGACTAATCCAACGGTGAAGCTGTTCGTTTGGGTCACCCCGCACAGAGCTGAAGGCTGGAGGGTTTCTTCCTTCTTTAACACCCTGAGCAAAGTGGAAATTTCAAAACATTGGTTTATTTTTAAATGTATATGGAAGTATTTTGAATAGCACACAGCTGTTTGGTTTTGGTTGGGTTTTTTTTTTTTAGCCATTTTCAGCATGACTCTAATGAGAGGGCTCTCCTTTAGGGGAAGGTGTATTTAAGCAAAGTGGAATGATTGAGATGTAGAAAGAGATTTCTGCCGGGATTTCCTGAACTCTGCCACTTGTGTTAAGTGTTTTGCTCTCGCGGGGGTGGGGAATCTCACGCTTCCCGAAAGCATCCGACTTGCACCCACGGCAGTGAGCAGTGCCTTCACCGGGGAGATGCAAGCCCAGACAGCCCCCATTGGGGTCCCCTGGGAATGAGGGTGCAGGGGAGCAGAGGTTCCCAGATGGGATTTCTGAATGAATCAGTCCTTTGCATTATTTCTGCATTCGAGAAACTGTGGAGGAGCAAATTTACTGGTGGAAATAGAGAAAATACATTTTTCTGGTGGGGAGTCCCCCAACCTCCCCATCAGATCCCTTCCCCTTCGCATCCCACGACAAGGACCCCACACGCACCTGGATCTGCCACTCCTGATTCCCAGGGACATCTGATCACAGGAAGCAGGACTTCATTTAATAGCTCATTAATTTTTTCCTTAAACAAAGGCTACTCAGCTTCTAGTCTGCTGTTTTACCCTGCTAAAATGCTGGAGAAAACTGCAAATATTTCAGCTTTTCCACCAAGACAACCCCAGAGTGCTCAAGGAGAAACTGTTCCAGCCAGAAAGGTTAACATTATTTGTTCCTATTATTTGTGTTGTGACAGCTCGCAGAGCCCTAATCGCTCTCCTAATGCAATTGCATTAAGGTTATTCACACACACGGAGCGCGGTTCTCCTTTGGAGAGCCTGCGAGCCGAGCTCCCATCTCACAAACCCTGTGTTTCCCATGCTGCATCCTCCCCTGGGTGCGTCACCGCAACTGGAGCATCTTACCCCCCCAACCTCTGAGCTTCTCCAGGTAGAGCCATAAAACCTCTCTTCTATCCCACGGAGATGCTCCCGGGGCAGGGAGGATTGAGTTTCTCTCCGTCTGCTGCCGGAGATGGGTAACAGCCTGAAAAAAGCTTTGCCTGTATTTACATTATACAGTCCTGGCACGCTGCATGTTTATTAGGAAAAGCGATCCTCCTAGGTTAAACATTGCATATATAGGTTTAAATTATATTATAGGTGGGGCTGGTAGCTCTGCTTTTTATTAACATTTTCCAACACTTTGCATTACGAGCCCCTGCGTTCATCAGCTTACGACTTCGCTGCACATTATCCATTTGGGATGAAATTTTCCACGCTGCTTTGTCTGCTGCTGAGAACTGATTTCAGCCCTTTCGGGGGGAAATGCGCCCTTGCGAAAACCTTGGGAAAACAGCATCCTTGAAAATTTCAGAATGGGAAGTCAGGATCTGGCCCTGGGCTTGGCATGGGGACTGAGAGATGCTTTTTTTCTGTCTCCCTAAAAGTCTGCATGAGTTGTAAACCTCACGCGAGCTCGTTAGAACCTCCATACCGGCAGGGAGCATCTCCACTGCCTGCGCTGCCACTGCAGATGCAGGACCAGGCTGGGACTGGCTTCCTGAAGGCAATAAAGCATCATCTGGTGAAGAAGTGACTATCCTGCTAGGGATATTCCTTGATCCCGAGGGACTGGTTTGCAGGGATGCCCATCCTGGGGCTGCGCTCCTTCAGTGTGGCTGACACCGGTGTGCTGCCGGTCATGTCACCGAAAACTATTTCGAGATGCATAAGGGCAGGGTGGCAGAAATTAGTGCAAAGGCAGCACCTTGCAAGCTTCGAGGGCTTGACCTGCCAGCATAAATAGATTTTTTGGGTGGTTTTTGCCTTTTTTTTTTTGCATGCTCACATATTTTATATATAATAAGGACATGACTCCATATATTCTCCATATTCTTAGCCACATTACTAATGTCTTGGAGGGATCATACTGAAAGCATTTTGGAAAACAATATGAATTCTCCCACTTTGCTGTTTACTTACTTGAACTCCGCTCATGCAACCTAGGCAGTGTGCTTGGCTCAGTTCAGCTACAATCAGCTTTGCTTTTTATAATCGTATGCCTTTGCTGTGATTTTTGTAGACAGCAGAAGGAAACACTTATTCATTGGAAAAGAAAATAGTGATTGGACTGCCAGCTTGGGAAAATATTCTTGCTGCTTTTAGATGTTCCCCTTAAAAAAAAAAAAAAATATATATATATATTTGTAAATAAGTGCTATTGGTATGGGTATTATGCTGTCCCATGGCTGTATATAAAAACCTTCTCCACAACATGTGTGAGGCTGGATGTGCATGTCTTGGCCTTGGAGAAGATGGCTGGGAAGGACAGCGGGTGCAGAGTGCCCGGGCGCTGCCTGCACCTCTGCCTGCTTCACCCTGTGCAATGCTCCTGCTTCAAACAAAAGCTCCTGAGACACCCAGTGGTCAGTGCAAGGATAAAAGGAAAGGAAAATCAGCTTCAAGAGGGACTTCATTTAAGCAGTATTGCCCCACATTTCCAGGCTCTCAAAACTCAACTATGTCCTTATTTGCAGGCAGAAATATGTACTTATTTAGATATTCCCATATGGGTTTTGAGTTTATTCCAGAGGGTTTTTTCCTCCAGTTGAGGCTGTTTTGAACATTTTGGGATGGGCTGCAAACTCCTGACATGGAGGGCTGGGTCTGTGTGATGTTTAGGCGCTATCACCCCAAGAAGGAGGAGGTGGATGCAAATGCCAGCCTGCAAGAGCATCCATACATTGGGACAGTGCCGTGGCTGGAAGCCCCAGGATAAACTCCCCACCCTCCCGTCACCTTTCCCTCTCCTGATCCAAGGAGCAATCCCAACTGCATCCCTTTTAGCCCACGCTGCCTGACCAAGCGCCTTTTCTTTTGCAGGCAGGACAAGCTCAAAATCCACATGCGGAAGCACACAGGGGAGCGGCCGTACCTGTGCATCCACTGCAACGCCAAATTCGTGCACAACTACGACCTGAAGAACCACATGCGCATCCATACGGGCGTCCGGCCCTACCAGTGTGAGTTCTGCTACAAGAGCTTCACCCGCTCTGACCACCTCCATCGCCACATAAAACGCCAGAGCTGCCGGATCGCACGACCCCGGCGAGGACGCAAGCCGGCGGCGTGGAGGGCGGCCGGCTTGCTCTTCACTCCCAGTGGTCCACCGATGGAGAAGAGCTTTGTGATGCCGCCGACGTTGGAGGAGATGAGCAGCCACCTCGGCGGCGCGGCCATGTGCCTTCCGGGCCCCAGCCCCAAGCACTTTTTGAGCGGGGCCAAGACCGCCTTCAGCTTGCAGGAGCTGGAGAGCCAGTTTGAAGAAACCCAGATGAAGCTCTTCAGGCGAGCCCAGCTGGACATGGAGAGGAACGCGGGCATCTTCGCCTTTGCCCTGGGCCATAATGAAAACCTCGCTGCCCAACCCTTTTTCCCCCTTCCCGATCCTTGGAGCACGGGCTTCAGTGGCTTGGCGGGACTCAGCCACGTGGCTCCCATCTCGGAGGCGAGCAACTAAACCCATGCCCGGTCCCACCATGGGTCCGCTCCCTTCCCAACAGGGCAGCTGGCTCCCTCCGGGTCCCTGCCTGCCCTTTCACATCATCTGGCTCCCAAGAAGCTCTTTGTCCCCTTGCTGCCATGGCCTGCCGGGGGGCTTGGGGCACGGGACCATCCCCGGGATGAGCGGGTGGGTGGGCGGGTGCTGCACCCCATGGCCACTGGCACTTTAGACTCTGCAATGCACTTGGCTTTGGGGCCATAGGGCACTTGCTGCCCCATCCAGCCGCCGACCGCTCACGGCTCCGTCCGGGAAGGCCAGGCCAGGACTGCTGCTCTCTTGAACGCTCCCAAAAACGTCACCTACCTTAGTCCAGGGCATGGCCATCACCATGAGATGGCTCTTCTGGGGGAGATGTTCCCCATTTTCCACCCGTGGGGCCTGCTGAACACCAACAAGCCATCCAGCCTTGGTTTTGATATGTTAAATCCCTTGGCCCTTTTGGTCAAATGGATTTTTTTTTTAATTAATTCCCATGTCTGGCAACAAAATTTATTCTACAAGGGATAAAGGGGAGGGTCAAGCAGCCACACTGGGAGGGGGAGGATCCCAGCTGTTGCCTTTCTCAGCAGTATTTCAGATTTCCAGGGCTGGTGAAAGCCCTGCTGTGCAGGATGAGTTGAGATCCTAAAAATTTTTTTTGAAAAAGAGATAGAAAATCACCCAGGAGCAAAGCTGGGTGGCAAAGGGGAGGGTTTACTTATTTTGGTTCTTTGGCCATTTCAAAATTTCAGAAGGAGAACCAAAGCCTATTTTGAGTATTTTAACTTCAGTTGCTTGAAAAGCTGAAGGAAAAATTTTGGAAGGGTCAGAAATGTTTTGATTCTGAGCTTTTATTAAACCCTTGCTTTGCAAAAATAAACCATGTGGGAATTTTGAAATGAAAAAGTCATTTCAAACCAAAGAGTCAGAATTCACTGCCACTGACCATTCTGAAATGTCTGGATTTGTGTCCTTAATTCCCCCTAATTCCTATACATATTTTGATGACAAAAATTTACAAAACACTTGAGTGTCCCCCAGTCTGCAGTGTTGATGGGAAAAAATTGGGTGTGCAAATATCCCTGCTGCTTGTCTCAAGGGATCTTTGTGGACAAGAAGCCCACTAAAGATGTCTTGCAGATGAGATTGTCTACTTTCAGGCAAATAGAAATACTATTTCTTCACCATTTGTTGGTTCAAGAGATGAGGTGGTAGCATATGATGGGGCACTCCAAGCTGAAGGTTGCCCATGGTGGCCACCAGGTCTGGGGTCCTCCCCAGCATCCCCGCAGACCCTGGCTTGGCTACCCCTATCC
This sequence comes from Morus bassanus, assembly GCA_031468815.1. NCBI lineage: Eukaryota > Metazoa > Chordata > Aves > Suliformes > Sulidae > Morus > Morus bassanus. Next base: position 83,970,984 of record CM062600.1, on the reverse strand, counting down.
AATATTTTTATTGAGGCCAAAAAAGTGGCAGATTGGCTGGAACCATCGTGTCAGCCTCCTTCAGCTGCTCTCGAGATTAAAGGCTTTTGATGGCCATCTGCCTCTGATGGCTCCTCTGGGACGTGGTGGGACCCCAGTTTCACCACCGGCTCAGATGGCTTGCGGTGCGTGCCCTGGGAAGCTGGTTTTACATGAAACCAGCTCTCAAAAAATGTAAATGTTACAAATTAGGGCTTTTTCTTTCTCTTTTTACTGTTACCTTTCAACATCAGCAGAATCGAAGGGAACAAGAGGACCGCAGGTTCATTAATTTTTTAGTTTGCCCATCGATGGTGCCACTCTGAAGCGGTGGCTGGATGAGGGTCTCCCCACCGGAGCGTGGAGGGGACGCAAGGGGCCGAGGATCCACAGGCCCACATGAGGGCATGAAGGACTTCTGCTCTGAGACCATCCGTAGCAGAACGATCCCCGGGAACTGCCCAACGCTCGCTTCCTCCTCCAAAAAGAAATCCACAAAGACTCCACGTGCAACAAGTCAATGGAGAGGAAAAAAAAAAAGAAAATAAAAAGAAGAAAAAAAAAAGAAAGAAAACTTCTTAAAACTGCATCAAACATTTTTTTTTTCTAATCTGTATCAACTTCTTACACAGGCGACATTTTGCAGATGACTGGTTACTTCAGGTGTTTTTTTGTCTACGATTTGGAGTCATTGTAAAGTATCCAAAGATGCCGAGTACTGTATAATCTACAAGGACTTGAAGCAAGGTGGTTTTTCTGTCTCGATTTGTTTGTTGGGTTGGTTGGGTTGTTTTTCCTATTTGTCTAGGGGGGGAAAAACCTTTGCAATTTTTCTATTTATAACTATTTTTATGTGATTGCTTTATGTACAAAACAATGGAAAAAAATCAAAACAAAAAAGGAGAGAGAAACACACACACACACAAACAAATTTGCCTTAGTTACTCACGGGACAATCACCCTTAACTTTCATTGACGCTAGAAGGTGGATGGAAAAGATGAGACTAGATCCTTTTATGTATTTATTAAACTGTATCAATTGATGCTTTAAATTATTAGCAGGACTTGGTTCTCTTGCTTGTGGCCACATTGAGAAGGCCAGGCTGCTGCAGATGCTGAGCTGCCTCCCTCCTTGGGCCAGCGCGGCCATCCCCATGGCCTCAGGTCTATGGATGTTCGCTGGGTACACAAATTTGGTGCTTTCCAAAGGCACCTTTTGGGAAGCCAAAATAACCACACATTAATTAAGCATCTAGCTGGTACGGGCGCCGGCCCGCGGGGGCTGTTGGCATTGCAATGCTGATGACGATGAATGAGTTAAGGTTGATTTTCCCTCGTTGCGCTGGGTTGGGTTGGGTTGCATGGAGCCGGGTGCTGGCGGCAATCATGTTTTCGGGTGGGGAGGGAGGACTTGAGAAAACCCTATTTCTTCCCATTTCGATGTTGTGTGGTGACTCCAGGCCACAGGTATCCACGTGGGAGCCCGGTAAAGCGTGAAGGTGCCTTCCTGGGGCTCTGCTCCCCTTCCCCAGCTGGGACAGGAGTGATGAGCACGGAGCCTCAGGCTAGAAGGATGTGGGGCTCCCTGCCAGCTCACAGTGCGGTGGCTTCTTGTTCATCTTCTCACCATGGCTCCTAGAGCCCGGCTGCAGCAGGTACCAATGAGCACTGGGCTGCATCCAAAGCAGCGTGGCCAGGGGGGCGAGGGAGGGGATTCTGCCCCTCGGCTCCGCTCTGGCGAGACCCCCCTGCAGCGCTGCGTCCAGCTCTGGGGTCCTCAGCACAGGACAGACATGGGCCTGTTGGAGCGGGGCCAGAGGAGGGATCAAAAATGATCCGAGGGCTGGAGCAGCTCTGCTGTGAGGCCAGGCTGAGAGAGTTGGGGTTGTTCAGCCTGGAGAAGAGAAGGCTGCGGGGAGACCTTATTGTGGCCTTTCAGTACTTAAAGGGGGACTATAGGAAGGATGGGGACAGTCTCTTTAGCAAGGCCTGTTGTGACAGGACAAGGGGTAATGGTTTTAAACTAAAGGAGGGGAAATTTAGACTGGATATAAGGAAAAAATGCTTTACCATGAGGGCAGTGAAACCCTGGCCCAGGTTGCCCAGCGAGGTGGTCGATGCCCCATCCCTGGAAACTTTCAAGGTCAGGCTGGACGGGGCTCTGAGCAACCTGATCTAGTTGAAGATGTCCCTGCTCATGGCAGGGGGGTTGGACTAGATGACCTTGAAAGGTCCCTTCCAACCCAAACCCTTCTATGAACACAGCTGACACAAACGTGAGCCCTGTAATTCATGTTGCCAGTATGGTGTTGCAGAATTTCTTTGTAATTTGTGAAAGAGGTGCTAAACCTTGGAAAATAGGTCTCAGGTATGAATGGTAGGACTCATCCCACATCATTCAGCCATTTAGAAGTGAAGTAACAGACACCCCGTGCACATTGAGACACCTACATGTTGACACTTTAATTTTGGGTGTCCTAACCTGTAATGTGATTTCCAGCCTTCCTCTGAAGCCGTCCTGGCTCCGGAGGGAGGCACGTACTGCTGGAGGGTGATTCACCCCACCTACGCTGGACCTCCCAAGGGTGGGATGAATCACTTTCAATGGCACCTGTCTACTACCTATCAGCGTAGTTTGGAAAAACTAGCTTGGACTCAACTGCTTTCCTTTCCAATAGCTACAATGAGATAAGGTTAACCACGGGGAGGGATGTTCCCATCACCACAGCTCCCTCCTCTCTGCTCAGCTGATGGGGCAGTCACTGGCAAAACCTTTCCCAGGAGGATGCTGGCACAGCCCAGGGACCATTCCCAGCTCAGTCAGCTTCGCTTCTTCCCAGTCTGTTTTGACTGAGTGCCATGAGCACCGGGAATGCAGTGGGAAATAAGGGTCCAAGTCCATCCTCCCGAGCCTGAGGACCAGGGACTCAGGCTCATGGGTTGTACGTCCCACTGAACCCCAGCAAAACACCCCGAGCTCTCACAGGCACCGGTTATTTTCCTTCCCTTGCACTCCCAAGGAGCATCAGGTGCTGAGGCAGGGGTCCGGACCTGCGGGCACAGTCCAAAAACGTGGCTTGAAATGATGGAAATATCAATCCCGCTCCCAGGGCAGGTGGTCAGTCATCGAGCAGCTCATCTGTGCTCAGAGCCTGCAGGACCATGGCAGGGCCAGCACATAAATAGTGTGTTTCTGAGCACAAAAAATACAAAATTAAAATCAAGTTAATTATTTTTTAGCTGTTTAAATACATTTGTAGGTTTGGTTTTTTTTTTAAATCTTGTGGCTTTTAACCCCATTTTATGCTCATATTCTGGTTTGCTTATAATGCCAAAAAAAAAAATTTGCAAGGGGAAGATGAAAAATCTGAAAATTGCTCGGAGGAGCAGCGTGCTAATCAGACACATGGGAATCACAGAAAGAAACCAGCTTCAGTAAATGCTTGTTAGCAGCAACATATGGCTACGCTCTTGCTCCTGAACAGCTGCTGTTATCTGATGGATCATCCAGACCACAGTGGGGGAAACGGTGCTGGGGTGATGCTGCGCACACAGCATTTGCTTGCACCAGGTGGTGCTGCAAAAGGAGCAACTCCTGCGTACAAGCAGCACGGAGCTGGATGGGCAACTCCCTGCCCTTGGCTCAGAACCTTTTGGCGAGAGTGGCGCAAGAGCCTCTTCCTCCAGTTGTGCAGGAGAAATGAAATACCAAAAAAAATTTTTAAAAAATGGAAAGAAAGAGCCTGCACTTCGGGAATTGGGAGGCTTTTCCATTCAGCAGGGGAAAAAAGGTGAATAATTTCTTAAAATACCCCCTAAGATGCTTCAGACCTGAATGTGTGGTCCTCAGCAGGACTCCCAGTGACACCAGCGGGGCTGCGAACGCTGCCCCATCTCTGCTCCGCTCCTGCCCTGCCCGCAGCCCTGCCATGCCCCCCATCCCAGGCATTTTCACACCCATTTTGGAGGGGATTAGTGCTTTATTTACAGTGTCAGTGCCCTGAAGCGGGAAGATTGTGTGGTTGCAGAGGACAGTTTTAAGAGAGTAAATGAAGTGAGACCCCAGCCGTCTCTGTGTTTCGCAGCAGGTCACCCGTGGTTGGGTTTTTAGGGTCTGCCGTTGCCTTTTGGCACCTCTGACAGCCTCCATCTCCTCAGCCCACACATGACTTTCTTTCCAAGCCAAAAAAAAAAAAAAGGAATGAATGAGAAAAAACCCTTCTTGTAGAAGATACACCTACTCTGCCTGTGTAGTCCAAGGGAACGCAGCCCCATCCCACCTCCCAGCCCCACCTCCGGGATCTCCGCCACACCAGCAGCAGGAGAGAAAATACCTGTGGCTTGGAAATGCCTTTTTTTTTTTTTCCCTTGTTTTCCTGTGTTGAACCAATGACTTGCACTAATTGCTGTAGGGCAGGATACTGTTAGGTTTCTTTGTTTCAGTCTCTTGTTTGGTTGCGACTCCTCTTGGCTAAAAAAATGGCAGTCCTATACACGTACCTGCTGCACATTTTACACCCCTGGAGAAAATAAACTATTACCTGAAGCAGTGAGTGGCTGGTGTATCCTTAACGCTGCTGTGGGTCCGGGGGATGGAGAAGTTACGGCATCAAACGATGGTGAGATGGGTGATGGACCACCTCGTGGTGGCCCTCCAGGGTGACCCTTCACGTGGCATCTGGGCTGGCACCTTGGGCTGAGGAGCAACCCCTGGCGACGTTCGATACCGCAGCATGAAATGTGTCTGCAGAAAGAAACCCATAAGCACTATTTGGGGCTTTTCTCCCCATTTCTGCTCATCTGCTTTCTGCAGCTCCTTGGCACGCTCAAACTTGCACTGCCCTCGTGTGGTGGCCTGGTGACAGCTCTGCCACCAGAACGATGCTGGGCACATTGGAGGTCCGGTACCTGCATCTGGAGGGGTTTTGGGGGTCTCGGTTGCACCAGGACAGGCACGATCCTCCATCGCCTCCCGTCATACCCAGCCGCGTCTACCTGCCAGGCAGAGGAAATACAAAGCTCAACCACATCAAGATGGAGTTTAACAGTTGGACTCGGTGATCTTAGGGGTCTTTTCCAACCTAAATGATTCTGTGATTCTAAGAGTTTTCTGCACCCCAATTAACCACAACCAAATAATTAGGCCAGTGAGGATGGGGACATCCCACCCACAACTGTCAGTGACCTCACGGGGACCCTAATTTTGAGAAGGTTATTCCCTGCAGCCCAAGGGTGAGCCAGGACTGGACCCTCTGATGCCCAACATGACCCCAGCTGATGTTTCCCCCTTCCCCTCGTGGTACCACTAATAATATTGCCCGGTTCAGGTGAGTAGAGGGGACAAATATAAATCTTATGCATTGTATAAAGCTCATTTTTGTAGGAATTGAGGCTAAAAACATAAATGCAAACACCAAGGAAGAAGCCAAACATCAGCGCCAAGCTACAACCCCCCTTTATAATTGGAAGTTTTATTTTCTTTCTTTCTTCCTGCAGTGAAGACACCGACTGAGATGTCACAAATCTGATCGGGCTTCCTAATAGTTCATGCGGCGCCTCCAGCCTCAGGGGTCATCTTAAATTCAGGCAGCCAATTTGCAGGCAGGCGATGCAAAGCACACGAGGCGCTGGCTTGCTCAGACCAGGCAGGGGTTGATGTTTTAAGGACAGACCCTGGCTGTCAGCTAAAACCCTCCTCTGCTCTCAGGTAACCTCTGGCAAATCCTTATACTGGTGGCTGTAAACCTGCCTGCCTTTAAGGTGTAGATGTTAACTTGGTTTCCATAGTAAACAGGACAGTGTTTTCTCTGTGGGACCAACTTCTGCAATGTTAGCTAGAGTTTTGCATCATTTAGGATATATTTAAGGCTTTGCCCTTATGTTTGCAGAACATGGGTTCTCATTTAAGCAGCTTTTATGAGATGTTTCTCGCTGTTGCTGGGAAGTTGGAAATACAAAGTTCTTGCCAGGTACTTTGCAGCCACCAGCGTTCACAACCTTCCTGAGACATGGTCCTTGGATCTGAAGCGAAGGTGAGCAGTGATTTGCTCCAAGTGCTGCTGCGGGGGTGAAGGAGCCGGGCTGTGACCCACCGAAATTTGAAGACAAGAGTTGGACGAGGAAAGTGAAGAGCGAGCAGGGGCTCTGCAGGAGGTGGAAGATGATCTCCCATGGGGAAACAGCGGAGCTGAGGGCAATCACCACTGCCAGAGCAGCAGCCCGCATGTAGATGTGCTCCTCATCCAGCTGGCTGGTGTCCTGCTCTTTTGTGTTTGATCAGCTCAGCCGATGACAAAGGTTATCGTAGCTCCAAGGACCAGGGATGCTTTTTCCCTGGAGCAGAAACAGCCAAGCTGTATAATACATGTATCTACTTTAAGACAGGTTCAACAACCCTAATATATGTGTAACTGCATACGCAGACCTACATACACATAATATGTGTTTAGCTGCTATCCTCCCTAGATCTCAGGTAGAGGACAGTATTATTTCTCCTTTTGGAGGGCAAATTGCGGCACGGGGAGGCACAGAGATTTATTGATGGCTCCCTTGCGGCACACAGGTATCTGAGCGTGCTCTGCCAGCCTAACCCCTACACACGGTCCTTGCACGGGTGCAAGTGGTCAGCCTCGGCAATGGCTTCATCAGTGTGTTAAATTTAATGCTAGCAGGGAGCATCCCCATGCATCCTCATCTCCTTGTCTCCAGCATCCCTGTCTGATACAGTGGGCCACTGAGCAGATCACCAGTGAGAAAAAAATCTGGAGAAAGAGGGAAAAAGAAAGTAACCAAGAGAGGACTTTTCTGAAGCGGACCATGCTAAGATGAGCCGGTGAGAGCAGCAGGAGCCATCAGGGACCCACGTACCCCTGGCTGGTTCAGGGGACTGTGCTCTGCAGCAGCAAGCGTCTGCCATAAAGGTTTGTTTCCAGGGGTGGAAGGCTGCCAAACCCCCTCTCGCCAAAACAACAGTGAGCAACACCAGAGATAAATGTCCATGTCCCACCTGGTGAGGCCCTGAAGCAACCAGGTGAGAACAAGGGAGAACGAAACGTGGGGATGACTCCGAATGCCGATGAGGACAAAAACCCCCTTCCCGATGCCCCTACAAGACCCAGCAGTGGGGAGGGGATGCAGCCACCGCCACCAACCTTCCTAATCGGGCAGGGATGTCTGAAGCACATGATGCAGTCACATCACGCACGTGGATTTCTTGTTTGTGGCAAACCGTGCACCCGCCATGCCGAAGGCCACACTGCTCTGCGCCAGCTGCTGCATTAACAACCCATATGCCAGGGTTTATGCTCGATCCATGCAGGGGGGATGCTCACATGGGCCTTACGGGGGAGAAAAGGGACATCTGAGCAGGTGGGAGCAGGTATGGTTTAGGGAGGCCCTGGGGACTGGAGAGGCGGGTGTCAGGGAAGGATGCTCGGCGGGTGGGAGAGCCTGCATGGGAAGGCATGGGCCGAGCAGCTCCGTGCCCAACAGCAGCAACAGGCCCCTGATGTGAAGCAAAAAATCTAAAAAAGGGGCTGGAAGATGTTGAGGGGGTGCTGGAGGGCACCACCATCCCTTTGCAATGTGTTTCTCCAAACCAGTTTGGCAAGAAGTTGCACGTGCAGAATTTACTATGAAAAGGGATTTTCAAGACACCAACAAGCTTAGAAAAACATCACGCTGGAAATCTGAAGGTGCTCGGTGTTACTGCACATTGGGAGCATCTCCTGCCTGAGTGGCAGCAATGGGGTGGATGAAGGAAAGGGACTCAGCTCATCTAGGTCAGACACCCACAGCAGAGACACCGCCGTCTCAGCTTGCCATCCACACTCCTCCTGTAGCCAAGGGGAGAGCAATCCCTCTTGAGGTAAACATCTGAAATGGGGCAAATGAACTGCAAAGTGCCTGTTGCTCTCCCATGGCTGGGAAAGGAGGACGTATGTCCTGTGTGTCCCCTCTCATGCACTGTCTCTTTGCTTATCAGCCTCCTGCCACATGCTCTCCACCTGGTCCTTTGCAGGGAGACCCAGCATCACTCTGAACTCCGTTCAAAGCTTTCACTAATCACCACTGAAGAGCCTGACACATTTAAATGCCTGGGATGGGATGTTGCTTGGTACTAAAGGCAAAATTCCCTGTATGGATCAGCAAGGCAGAGAGGCAGGAGGCTGTGGATGTGCCAACAGCTCATTACGTGCCAGATGAAGGGCTAACGAGGGCCACAACCAGCTGAAGCTCCACAGGTTCAGCCCAAAGCACTAAAAAGGGTGTTAGGCTGTGCTGAGTTAACCCTAGATTCCCAGGGAAGGGGATGGTGGGATCTGCACCTCCTTCAGCTCTTGCCAGGGGGTGAATGGGATTTCTCCTGCATCCTTGGTAGCTCAGCCAGATATGGGTGAGAGAGGGGATATCTGCATCATTCAAAAGGTTTGTTGAAGTGTTTGAAAAGCAACTTTTTGGCTTGGAAAAGAAAAATCTATCAATTTATCAGAGTCTTGGCCTCAAACAAAGCAGGGGACCTAAGCCAGGTTTAGAGGCTTCCAATTACATTTAATAAACTATCTTGTGTCCTCTCCCACCAGTGCACCCCAGGCATGCTGTGATTCCCAGCCCACGACTGTAACCTGCTCCATCCCCCTGCTTAGAGAGAAACTCGTTTCATTTGAGTTCAGGACTGAGATCTGGGCTTCCTGAGGGAAGGCAGCTAATCTTTCTGCTTTAGCTCCTTTATTTGTAAAATGGAAATGATGACTTTATCCATCTTTATGGGCTGCGGTGAGGATTACTGTTTAATCTGAGACTCTGCTGCGTGCTGACGAGGGAGCCCTGTGTGAGAGTGTGTATTAGCCATATTGATTGGGATGCTGCCTCCCTGCTATGGCCATAATCGCTCCAAGGATGCAGTGGGATTTGTGAATGGAGAAGGGGAGGGAGGGATTTAGGAGCTAATTTCAGTGTCAGGTGAGCAGGGGAGCAGGTACGTGCTCATCCCTGTTGCCAACTAGGGAGCAGCTTGCTCAGGCAGAGGTGGGGAAATTTAACTACAAGGAAAGAGGAGTCTTGCTGCACCCTTAACCCATGTGCTTTCGTGTGGGGGTTCACTATTGGCCAAACCGTGGGAAATATCTCCAAGCATTGAAAAGCATGAAAAGTGCAAAAGCTGAAACAAGGAGGTGACAAAGAAGCTGTACGTAAAGGCAGCCAGGGAGCTGGTGGGACAGTAGGAGTTATAGAAGTCTGAAAAGGAGAAAATGAGGGGATGGTAGGGATGTAGCTTGAAAAGAAAGCCATCTCCTTTGCTGTGCCAGGTCCTCTGCACTGTGGGGCAGAGCGTGGTTTTGAGAGCAACCACCAGCCTTCCCCTACACCCTGTGCATTAACCCAGCTGCACCCTGACCCCAGCATGTCCCTACAGTGCACAGGTTGGGCCAGCTGCAAGTTATTCTGTTGGTGGATGGGCCAATGATCAAAGTGTCCCAGATCCATCTAGAAAGCATAAGCTAAGGTGTCTAGAGTTCTCTCTGCCAAGTTTTGGGGGGTTCTCTCCCCTTGGGCAGAGAGTTTATGTTGATGGAGATGTGCTTTGGTCTCAGAAGGGGGTTTGAGCTGGGACTTAACCTGGTAGTATAGGCAAACCCATTAATTCAGCTGACCTCACTGTACACACCCGAGTTTAATGCCTAAGTCAGGACACCATCTCATCTCCTGATGTCCTGGAGAAGCCACAGGGGTACCTCCTGGATAGATGCTGAATTCTGGGTGAGCAGAAATCCCTTTGGGAGTTGTTCATTTCTCCCTATCAGATGCAGATAGAGCAAGTACAGCGCTAGCTCAAGAGGATGAAGTGAGGTGGGATCAGCGCAGGTCAGGGGCATACAGGGATGAGGGCCTAATGGAGGGATAAATACCACTGAACATGCCAGACTGACCTGTCATCCAATCTCTTCTTCCTATTACTGACAAGATTTCCAACTAAATGATTAAGCACAAAACTTGATTTCTTTCCCAACACAGTTATCATGGGTAACATGGTTGATAACATCCAGAATGCAACCCAGTTTGTGCCCCACACCAGTACCCTGACCAAAGACCTTTCGGTCTTTAAAGCCACCACCATCAGTTTAGCATTTTTCTTCCAATATCTGCCCTTGTTCCTGTTGCTGTGGCATCCAAGGGAAAAAGCTCAGCCTGCTTCAGGATTGTTAATTGCTAGGAGATATTTAAAATCCCAGCGATGCCATTGTGTGCCACTAAGTGAAGCCTGGTTGTGCTCAGGGACTTGGGCAGTTTGCAGAAACTCACCCCAGTACGGGGGGTTTTGGGTTTTTTTTGTTTGTTTGTTTGTTTGTTTGTTTTGATTTTTTTTTTGCTTCAGGTTTGGAAATCTGGTCAGAAAGGAGAAGGTGTTTTTCTGGTAATGCATTAACCCAAGACATGTAAAATCTGTGCTCAAGTCTCCGCCTGCCTAGACTTCTGGCATGAGCTGGGCTGTGTTGTGTCCACCCACGGCAAACAAGGACTCTACGATATGGCCATACGGTGTTGGGTGGATTGGCAATGGGGCTGGACCATCTCAGCTCGTTGCTGTGGCATCCCCAGGTAGTCACTGCAGATTAAACAGGTATTTTAGGGCATGGTTCATCTTATCTTCCTTTAAATGTCACAAATGGATCACGCCCCAAAGTGCCTGTGGTCCTCCACTGACTCTAAAGGGAGCCCAGAGTCTCTTGCTCAAGTGAAGGTCTCCTTACTAAGATCTTTAAAGCTAGAGTTGATGAATCCCACACTGTAGACACCAAAACTAATCCTGATTTCAGGTAGTTCATCTAGGTGCTACGGTAGAATGAACAGTCCTCAGTAAAGGTCCTTTTGCCTGACCTCCACCATCCTCTGCTTCAGCTCAGGGCCCCTCTGAAGGAACACGAAGTGCTTGCTCTGGGTTGCAGGCCTGAGGGGCTGCCATGGGAGCCATGAAGCCGGGGCAGTTTGCATTTTCAGCTCGCTTCCTGTAAATTAAAGCTGGGCAGTTTTGCCTTGGACATGCAAGCATAGAAGGTGGAAGAGTCCCTGCAGCACTGCGACCAGCATCAGTCCTGCCCATGTGAGAGGCAAAATCCAGCCGTGCAAGCCTTGAGCTCAGTCAAGGCAACAGGACAGTGCTGCAGTTGTCTCTGTTGGTGCAGGATCAAAGCCTAAGAGGCTCTGCATGTGCATATTGTCCTCCAGCGTCTTCATAAATCATCGTGGTATGTCTGAAACAAGCTTCCAGCAATGTGTTTTTGTTACTGCCCTTAAAATAGGATGCAGAAGGAAAGGTTTATGGGAGATAATTCATTTTATTGGCTCTTCTGCACCAGAATTAATTGCAGCCATATTTATTGCTCAGGAAAGTAGAGATGAAGTAGATAAGGGAATGTCTTTGTTTAGGGCAATGAATAATTTATGTCGTAAATTCACCAGAACCTTGAAATTTGAAGGACTGCTTTTGCTTCCTTCCGTGTCCAGGGAGTGAGATTGAGCCTTAACCCTTGCGTGTGACTGATGTTTTATGACTTTCCTGTCACTATGATCATTTGCTCAACTCTTATCTAACACAGAACGTAGAATTTCCCCATGTAGGGTGGCTTGGGCTACCCGTAGGTTTGGCATCCAGGCTACTTTTGTGTGCAGTGATGAGAGGTGTACCCAAGGAATCTGTCCTATGACAAAAGTCTAAGACAGAATAAAACATATAACTGACTACACAGGGAGCTTTGACAAACAGCTTTGATGGCTAATTTTCCATCTGCTAAGACAGGGGTTATGTGTCAAGCCCATAACTTCTAGTTGAGCTGGAAGAGATGGGTTTAGAAAGACACCCTGAAGAACATGGACTAAAAACCTCCCAGATGTTACTAGAAAGTGGCAGTTTCTTTCCCAAAGTGACTTTTCCCCAGGCTGTAGGCTCCTGATGAGTATTGGGATTTGTCCCAGGAAATCCCTCATATTTGCAATATCTATTTTTTTCTGAAGAGGACAGATCTGTTGTTGAGACCTATTCTGCCCCTGGGGTGGGCACCGCTACCTGCCTTCCCCTCTGAGGGCCTGCACAGCTGTGCAGATGGCAAATGCCCTTCTTCCCAGGGTGGGAATCAGATGGTTTTGTAAGGCTTTGCCTCGGAGACAGAGGGCGAATGTTGGTTTATCTGGAGCAGAGCTGGAGGGCTCTCAAGCGTGCATGTGTTGGTGTCCCTTGGATGATCTCTTACGTCAAAACGAGGGGGTGGGAGGGAAAGACAGTGAAAGTCAGAAACTGTAACTTCAAAGACAAGCTGGGATGGGAGGCCGTGCCAGCTTATGAGAGGAAAACCAGGGATGTTTTCCATTAGCAAAAAGGTAAAACACATGGTTAGACTGAATAGCAATGTCCTTTCATAGCTCTCTTCTAATCAAAGAAAGGACAGTTGTGGGGGACACGAGGATTCTCAGAGGAAACTATTATGTCTTGGGAGAAAAAATATCCATTTATTTTAATCAACTGAGAAACAGGTCTACAAATCCTTCTGCCTTGGAGATGCCCTGATAGAGCGATGCTAGCTGGATCCTTTACATGAGACACCAGTGTTACCACCTCTACAGAGGAGAGGACTGGTGGCAAACTCAAGTTAAAAAGGGAGACTATGGGGGAGAAAAAAAAAATTCTCTGTGGCCTAATCCTGTCTCCACAGAAGCTAATGTTGCTGTAAAAAATCCCAGTGGCAGAGTGGTTGTCCAGTCTGAAGGGAGGTCAGCAGAGCTCAGCTGGACGTTGTACCATTCAACATATGCAGAAGTCCCTTCAGAGCATGAAAAATAGATGGACAGGCATTTGCAGGGAATATATATTTTTCAGAGTAGCTGAATGCAAAAAGCAGCAGAGGGCTCGTGGTGTAGAGTGAGCAGGCCACAGGATGGCAGATGAAACTCAGGCTTGATAAACAAGTGCTGAACATGGCGGGGGTGGGCGGTGGTGTGGTGTGGTGGAAATGATGCCACTGCAGTGACTTGGGTGGTTCGGCTGGAATCTGACAGATGATGACAAACATCAACAGTGGCTGAAAATAGATATTCAGGGCTTGGATTTTGGATGTGGACACTTAAACTGGGATTCAGCTGCCTGGTTTGGCAGTGATTCATCAAGAGCTGTCGTAGTTGCCCTAAGTGTGGCCCCTGTAATGTCAGTTCAGTAACTCAGGCCCCTGTGTCTGTTGCTGCATGTTGCCCTTGCTCTGGTTAAGGCTGAAGTATGTCCTGAAGCCCTCAAAGTCCCTGCTTCTAATACCCATCCTCACATCCAAGATACAGCTGAGGCAAAATACAAATAATGATGGGGAAAAAAGGATCTCACCATTTTTTCTAATTTTTCTTTTAAAGTACAAGCTTGCAGGTCTTGCTTTCCTTCCTTGGAAGAGCAAAGAAGGCACAAGCCTGTTCCCCCTCTTTGCCTACCCTGCCTCCAATTTACAGGTCAGCATTCACCCAGCAGTTGAATTTTCAGCTGTCAGAGAGGCAGAGAGGAGGGGAAAAAGAGTCTGATAACTAAAAAGCCACCTGTGGATCATTCACAACCAGACAGCCAGAGATGGAGGCTGCTGGGTGAGTAATTTTCACTGGCAGAAGTGACCAAACAGTAGGCAGCATTTTCCCTTGCTCAGTACTGAGAGTTGTCAGACAGCTGGTGAGATGGTCTCTAGCTTGTGCTGGGAACTTCTCGGACAGGAGAGGTAATTCATCAGCTGCTGAAGGGTGTTAGCTTGCAGCTTCTCTTCTTTTCCTCAACACGGCCCTGAAACTCACCTTCTGTGGATGGGAAGACTTAAACACCTAGGCACTGCCTCCTCCTCCTCTCTGCTGTCCTGGTGAAGCAGCTCTGTGAGGCAAGAATTACCATCTGTCAGGGCCTGAACACCAAACTCTTTTAACTGTGTATCTCCCAAATCTGCTAACCTCATCCATGCTGTTTGCCTTCCCTTCTCCTTCCCTGCCTCAGTTTTTCCTTCAGTATTTTTAACTCCTATTTAGTCTAGTCTTCAAATCCAATAATTACCCCTCCTTGGCTACGTGAACAGCCAAGACTGGGTTATGTTGGTTAGAAAATGGCAGGTCCCACCTTTTTGAGCCAGCTGGGAGATGTGGACATCAGAGAAAGGTCTGGGAAGCATTTGACATAACTGTTCTCCCATAGGCTCCACGCTAGTGCTGGAGCTGGGCAGCAAGGTCTGCACCCTGCCTGCAGCTGGGGAGGGATCAGGTGCGAGAGCATGGAAAGGCATGGATTATTGCAGGCAAAAGGGTGAAAATCTCTGTGCCTTGTCTCAGCAGGCTGTGGTTTACACAGAGGCTCCAGGCTAGCATGCCAGCTTACCATGAGGTTAGATTTTAGTGTAGGGGGGACATTCCCCAGGAGGCGTTGGCCATAGGAGGCATCACGCCACATGCACATGCATTGAGTCCTTGAGGTTATGATTTCTTTTTTCTTCCCCAAGCCTGAAATCACTTACAAGGCAAATCATTGCATGTACTCCGTTCTGGTATACACTGACTCAGGCTCATGTGCTCCTTAGCAAAGCTTAGACCTCTTTCTCCCCCATCACTGCCTCTCTCTGCCTGCTCAGCCATGGAGTAGGTCCACAAATGCTTCCACTTACTCAGATCTATCCGAGGTTCTTCAAGCTCATATGAGGGAGAGGGCAAGGGCTTAGCCCATCTGTGCTGTAGGACTGCACTGAGTGAAAGGCAGAGCTGCAGCCCCTGCCACCAAAGGCCAGCGAGGCGGCCACATCATGCTGCATGACATCTTGCCTGGTAGGCTGCAACAAAACCCTTAAGTTATTGCAGGCGCTAAGTAAAAATTGGGAGTTATAATTATGTTGCATGGCAACACAAACTTCGTATTCATTCACAGCCAAGTGCGCTGTTTTGGACCAGTCACTTTGCACAGCCCGGACTCAGGGCCAGAAAAGTGGTCCGAGTCCAGCCAGGTCATAGGAACTTTGGGTCCATCTTAAGATATGCCCTAGTTCCCCTCCTCCTGATGATTCCAGAACTTAGTGTAAGTTTACCCCCAAGCATACACAAGCTTGGTCTCATGCTTAACTGCTAGCATAGCATCTCCTAGCTTTTACTGTGTTGTATCAGTCCTCAGCTGGATTTCCCATGTGCTGCCTCACTAGAACTGCTTTAACACTATCTCTGGGCTAAGTGTTCAAAGAGTCTTTGGGGTGTCCATCAGAAAAGTGGCTGGCTACAGCCCCTACCACAACCCATCTGTGTCCATCTGAGCCAGATGCTTCAATACTTAGTGCACACCTGGAACTCTCTGAAGTAGCCAAGGCGCTAAATTCACAAACCAAGGTCTGGTATGGAAGCAGTTGGGGTCCCATTAGCACCAGGCTGCACAACAGGGTTTTCTAACACTGAAAACTAAAAATAGAGACCAAGTTTGCTCTTCATCAACCAAGAGAACAGATATTTCCAATTCAATAATTAAAATCAATGCAATTTAAAGTAATGCTCCAATGAAAGTTAATGAAAGATAAACCTATTCTGAATGATACAAAGGAAAAAAAAAGGAGTAATTACTTAGCTAAGCTATAAATTCATTCACTGTTATTAGGTGGATTTAGATTACTTGCTCACTCAAGATTAGAGATTTGAAGTACACGGCTGAAATCCTCTTTCTAATCCAGAATTGCTAAATCCTCGGGTATTTCTCCATTATCAGATTGATTTGCATCTACATCCATGTTCAGGACATAATTTCAGTTCTCTGCCAAATATTTGTTCCTTTCTTCTCCCCTAAACATAGTCCCCTATTTTCCTGATAGCAAGTACTGTAGAAAAATCAACAGCACCAATTCCTCCCAGGTTCCCCAAGGCTCCCAACACTTCATACCTCAGCAGGGTGCTGTAATTACAAACTTCAGAGCAAATGATAATTAATTATATTGAAACAAAAGATGCCAACAACAGGAAACCACTTGAAAAAGAGGTTGTTTGTTTGTGGGGTGGTTTGTTTGGGTTTTTTTTTAACCTGAACACAGACTTGACAAACCTTCTTGTTTGGATTGCTGCTACCAGAAATGAAATCTAACTGCTGCGCCCCGTTGCTCGGTCCCTTTGGCCTTGCCTGGCCGAGAGCTGTTGCTGGGTGTGTGGATGTGGCAAAGGAATGAGGGAGCAGATGGACCTGGTGCTCCAAGAAATAAGAGCTAAGCCTCAGCTGGTCAACTGGAGTGGCAGCAGAATTATGCCAACTTATGGCAGGGAAGGATTTGGTCCTTCATTTTTTGGAAGAGGATTTTCAGACCCTGTTCCTACTGGTTCTCATATAAACCCATTTCCCTTGGTGATATAGGTACTTGGGGAACTCCACGAGGTGCCACCTGTCTGTCCTCATCATCATTAGGGGAAGAGGTGAATTATCTCTGTGTGAGCACTAGAGAAGATGGAGTAGCTGGTGATTTCAGTTCGCACAGTCAAGGGACTGTGCAAGGGACATCATGTCCCCTGATTCTGCTCACTGATGGTCAACCCATGGACTACTTTGGGATAGCAGGGTGTCACTTCATGTTCATTGCTGCATCCTAGCACCTGAATCTCACATCAAGACATGGAGCAAGGAGTTAACTAAGTCTTGCGCTCAGACGCCAGCTCTGGGGGACGGTGTTTAGGCAGCTCTCGAACTGTGGTGCTTACTAACCTGCCCATTAGTATTGCTGGAAAAGGCATCCGTATTTTCCTATGTAAGGTACAATAAAATGAAGAATTGTATAGAAAAAAAATGTTTCATCTGGTGAAAAAAAAAAAAAAAGTCCAGTGGAGATTTAACTCCAGCCCTTTTGGATTTTCAGGTGTTTAAATGATTGGGGTGCAAAGGGAGTGGTTGGGTGCTGCCTAGAGTCATAACCACACTGGTTAATGTTTCAGTGCTCAGTCACGTCTGGTTTCTAGCTGTTACCTGCTCTCACCCCACTGATTTTTAACTCACTTGGCGTTTTCCGTGCGTGCAAGATGTTTGGTTGGATGCCTTATGCTGTGTGTGTGGAAATAAAAGGCCAGCTAAGAACGGACAAGTGATTAGGCATTAGGTGAGGTATAATCCTCCCTAATCACATTTCTAAACCTGGTAGTTGGAGGTAGGATTAGAGTTATTAACATGCGGACACTAAAGCATATAATTTATTTAACAATTACTGGCTCTTTGTGAAGGGGGGTGTACACAAGCTGCACCCACACACCAGCTCCTCCATCTCGTGCCAGATGAAGCTGCCATCAGTGACAAAGCCAGCAGATACAGCTCGCTGTCCACTGGCACAAAGGGCAGCAAAATAGGGGTTCCCTTGAATATAAGCAGAAGGAAATCTGAAATCCCCTTGCAGGACCCCTCTGCAGTCCTATAGGAGCATACCTGACATCTAGATATTAAGCTGCGTAAATATAAACAAATAAAATATCATAGGGTGAAAGAATTTAGCCAGTGTTTCTTAGTCTTTTTCTGAACATGCTGGAAGATAACTGTACAATAATTTAAAAAGCTGGAACTTGTAGGATGAAGAGTAGGAAGCAAAGGCAACAACCGGGAAGCAGCAATGTTGTGCAAGAGCAGCAGGGAAAGGAATTCCAGAGTTCACGGACCAAACCCTGTCCTGAGCATGCCATACAATTTTCCCAGCTCAGCTGGGCACTACGGTGTTACACCAGAGATTTATGTGTCAGACAGACATCCTGGTAGTCAACAGATTTGTATTTTAATTCTTGGGTCTATCATGCCCATGTACTTGTCTGCCTTTGGAGAACTGAGGTTTGACCTTGTGACTGTACTGAGGATGTTTGGAAGAGCAAGGTTTTTACCCAATTTGTAAAATAAAAATTAAGAATAAAAATCTGTGCCCCAGCCTGCTATGCATTAACCTACTGAAGGATAGTTCGAAGTTGCTCTAAGAAGGACATCAGGTCTGCTTGGCAGCGGAAGCCAAAGCCTGGAGGCAGCTCAGACTGATCCCAGGACCATGCAGATGCAGATGCGAAGTCCCAGCAAAAGCCCAACACACACAGCTCCCTTGTCCGTGCTCTTTGGCTGCCCCAGTTCCTGGCAAAGGCTTGGCCCTGGGCCAGTTGCACTCTTCCAGACAAGTCTTGGGCATGGTTTAGGATTTAGGTCAGGCCACGGACCATTTGCAACAACATTTTTCATGTGCCCGCCCTGTTTTGAAAGCCGAAAGTCTAGTACTCCGGGCGTTGCTCATTCCACGCCAGTCGGCGTCTCTGGCTACGGCCAGTTGGCATGGTACATACACCATGCACTGCTCCACACTGGTATACCAGATGTGCTCATGATGCTGTATGAAAGAGCAAACGATACTGCTGTGTTCAGGTTTAGACGCTGCATGCTCTGCTGGGTGCCTGGGGCCAGCCTTGCAGATTTAAAGCATCCTGAGGTATCTAAAAATTAAGAGGCTCCCTTTATAGTCAGTGCAGAATAATAGGAACTCCAGGGGGTTATTGATCCCACCCTATAACAAGATCTAAAATAGGCCAGATGAACTGTCCTCTACATGGGCCTCTTTTCCTGATGACTGTAGAAAGTTTAGGGTGACTAACTTAGACTTTGATCTAGCTTCTAACGTTTGGTGAAGTGCATCCAACCACCTGCCTGCAGGGATAAGGGGCTGGTGTTGGAGGTAGCCTCAAGGCACCCCTCAAAAGACAGATCTAGCCTGTAAATCCCACAAATGCATTTTCTCGTGTACATTATAGAGCAAAACCACATTCCAAATATTCTTTTCTGGGACTGTAAGTATACCCGCATGGCCAGAGAGGTTGGCCCCGTTTCTCCGATCTCCCTTCTTTAGGCTTTGTTCTCGCCCCAGACAGCGGCCATGCAATGCAGCTCCTGGCTCAGAGCACACAGATCTTTCAGGTAATGCCTTTTATGACAGACCTGACAGCCTTGCCAACATTTCCAGCTGAGACTGTAATAGGGCCATGTCACAGATTTGAGTCACATCAGCCACTGTTAAGTCATCGTGCTCAAAAAAGGGCAAGTCAGGAGAGGGGAATGGCAGGATCCCTTCATGGTGACAATCTTTATCTGTCTGGAATTGTAAATGGTGCTGGGATGATTCCCTTGCTCCTCTCCACTCCTCACCCTTTTGCTGAGAAGCAACCTAAGAAGAAAAACTGATGATCTGTTTCAAAATAGATGTTTTTCCAAGGCGCTAGCCTTCATTTTTAAATTTCTGCCAAGTGTAAAATGTCATGGCTTTTCTTCTGGCTTTATCTAGCAGCAGGAGACCATTATGTAGTGACATTACCTGTTAAATACGTGCAAACTGCCTGTAACTGCAGCATTGCATGTGCCTGGGGAATTTATGTGAGCCTGAGCTGATGTCAGGGATGGACTTTGGGGGAAAAAAAACCAAACTGGAACATCTTAAAGAGGTAGAGTTGATTAATCAAATCATGTCTTCATCTGAAAATGTTGTACCTGCCACTGCCACAAATAACCTGTGAGACGATGATTGAAAATATTCTCCCCTATCATTTTGTTAACTTTGTGGGTTTGACAGCACATCACTGCGTCCAGACAGTTTCACGGGTAGGCTGACAATCAGCTGCCTGGCACTGACACGTGGTAGGTGAGACGCTACATACGTTTTTCCTCCGGATCAACTAGAGGAGAAATAACAGGAACATCAGCTGAAGGATGAGAAGATAGCAGCCAGGAATGGATAATCAGAAAGAAGCTGAAGCACACTGGCTGTCATTTCTCCAAGCATTTCCAGGAGAGAACTATGCATACATGGAGCATCATAGCTGCCAGTGCCCATCAGCAGAGTCATTAGTGTTTGTGCTGGGCACTTTTCTTGGGCAGAACAACTCTTGGACTCGAAGCCCGCTCGAGGCATGCCTCCACTGTGTTTCTTAAGGGTGGCCAGAGTTCAGACTGACATTCCCCGACTGTCTCCCTCCCCAGAGAGCGTAGTCACCTGTAACGCCAAGTTTGGCGCATTGCAAAATCCACCCAGGACCTGGGTAAGCAGCCAGCCCTGAACGCCATCTTGTTCTGGTTACAGCACTCGCAAACCCTGAGCTATTGAGTTCAGTCAAGAAGTTTTCAACTCTGATTAAATTATAGACACATCCGGAAAAGAGCTTTCCAGATGATTCTTCTGTTTCCTTTAACTTCAACAGGGCTTTTTTCTCACTGGTGGGCCAGAGGCAAGCTGAGCTCTTCATGCACAAAACAGTAATAACTGCACCCAGTTCAAGGTCCTTCAAGGCTTGGCATTGTGATAAAGTTACCCATCAGGACCACTTGGGGCTTCACAGGGCCAAAATTATCAGTGTCTGTCCTGCAAAAGCACGAAAATCTATCATCTGTGTCAACTAAGGAGAAGCCTCTGGTTACACTCAACACAGTTAAGGTCAAAACTACACACAGAGGGCAGCTGGGTCCTTGAGCCCAAAAACAACTGCCAAAACTTGCCTTAAATCCTTACCATCAGATTTAGCTTTTAAGTTTGTGCAAGACACTTGCATTCATTCTGCGAAGGAAGACACAACGTCCTTGGAACATCTCTAATATAACGTCTTGCCAGTGCTTGAGGTGCAAACTACTTTTTTTTTTTTTTTTGCTTTAATCTTCAAGGCAGTGGGTGGGGAACAAGACAGGGATGTTACTGTTTGTCTTCAGTTGCTGTAGATTACAAATTGCTGCTGATTACTGTTTGTATAGACTTGGAAAGCTATTTATCTTGGAATGAACACATACAATACTATTATTGGACATTAGCTTCTTTGATTTGTTTCTTGCTCTTTGCAGACCATTGCTTCTATTTACTTGTGCACGGCGTGCATCTTCCATGTCTTCTAAGGCTTTCATCTTCTGTAGCTCTTTCTTGCCCTCTTCCTTGCTGTGACATATATCAACAGGCTGATTAAGTTCTGAATCTAACTTTTGCAGCCTATGTGCTCTGCTTTCCTTATCTCCGGGGCTTAAAACTATTATGATCTGTAATATGTTTGCTTGCGGTTGTGTCAAACTTGCATGAAGAAGTTAACTCAGCTAGGCTGCAGTTTGGTTGCATCTATCAGAAGACATACCTCTCTATTTCCATTTTCACTAGCAATACTACTCTAAAGCATTTAAGATCTCATTATTGTCTGACCTTTCTTCACCTGTAAATGCTAAGGTATTAAAAATCAGATGCTGTGCTCCCCTGTGGCTGTAAGCTGGGAGACTTTTCCTACTGCCATGTTTCATAAATATTGACAAATTACTTTTATAGAGCGATCTGCACAGTGCAGTAAATGTAGTCACTCAGATTGGTGGTTTTAAGACAGCTGTCTCAAGGAATCAAGGCTGCACATCTCAACGTTAAGAGCGGGGACTGCATTTTGGACATAGTGACTTTAAAAAGGATTTACAGGCCACTGTTGAAAACACTGTGAGCATATATTCCTGGTTTTACACAGCAGAGGAAATGGGGCCTCTGAATCCATAAGCGGAAGGCAACTGAATAAAGGCAGAGAAGTGTTATAACACTGTAAATGTATTAAAGGACTGTTCATGGTTTCAGTCTCCGTACTTCAAAAAGCAAGTTGTAGAGGTAAGAGGATTTGGGATAAGCGCTGAACTTGGGAAACCCTCCTTGGGGTGAAAGACCAAAAAAAAAAATCAGTTTGGTTTGTTTATTTGAGAGAAACACTGAGGTACAACGTGCTCCCAGTCACCAAATACTCACATGCAATAAAGATTTCTATGGAAAGACATCAATCTAGCAAAACAAAACCAACAAAAAGGTATGAGATCTAATGGCATGAAGTTGAAGCTAAACAGATCCCTTACAGGTCAAAGAGAAAGGCGCTCATTTTCACCACACCAACTTACGAGGCAGTTGGTGGATCCCTTCCATTGTGGGCTTGTTGAGCTGCCTTTTCCATGGCTGATATGCAATAGCTCAGAGCTGCAAAGGTTATGGGCTCAAAAAAGGATTCTGTGGGGGAAATTATTTGGCCTTTGAAATCAATAACATAGAATAGATGGTTGTAATGGTCCATCTTAGTCATAAATTTAAAGACTCTAGTAAAATGTTGATTTTTAACCTCTCAGTGCCTTAAATCCTGCAGCCAGAATGTGGCATCAGGACAACACCCTCCCATGTCTTGGTGAGAAGCTGGTCTGTATTGCCAGAAAGGCACTTCCCAAGTACAACAGGGCAAAACTTACTTTTGCAGAGAGTAGACTTTGCTGTGCTGAGACAGGACATGTGCCCAGCACCAGCTTCTTGCACCAGCTTGATCCCAAGCTGGGAGAGGACAAATAACAGGTGACTCCAAATGGCAGAGGCAGGGATGACTCCTTGAGTTCTCCCCAACACCCTCTGTAAATACAATGGCTGTCACAGGGCTACAATGACAGCCAGGGCTGTCCAAAGAGCTCCTTCTTCTGCCACCCCAGGTGAAGAAATCAGCCTGCCTCCCTGGTGATGCGGAGTGCCAGGGATGGAGGCTCTAGCACAGACTTCCCTGTGGATCACACAGAAAAAGCTATCAGCTGGCTTCAAGCGTTGTTAGAAGGATAGAGATTTTTTGCATCAGTTATTCATCACGACAAATGCCAAGAGCTGAAATAAACAACATGACAGTTTTGTAATTATAAAGCCCCAGTATATTTTTAAGGCCTAATTTTTTGTTATGGCAACATTTTTATTTGGTGACAACTTCACCTGCATAACGGTAATGTATGTTTTATACCTCTAAATAAAACTAACCCGGAAAGGATTTTCCAGGTTCTTTGAATTCTTGCTTGATCTATTCTGTCCATCAGAATAACTTTCAAAATGATATTGTCAAAAACCACTAGTGTGTGAAAGCACAAAGAGAATGTTCAAAATCTGTAACTAAAGCTTTGCGAGACCAATAATAACATAAAGGAAAACTTTTACCTCAAAGGATTCAAAACACTTCTTCAGCTAATACAGACAATATACACAGAGATCACTTCCAACTCGGCTACCAATCTTGCACAGATGGTGTAGAAAACTGGGGTAAATCTCATTGAGACTAATCTATACAAACATATGCTTAATTAGCATAGTGCATCTTACACAGTGTAAAACAGAAACAGACTGTATTGCAATAACTGATCACAGCATAAATTGGTTTATTTTGATCCTTCCTAGAGAGGCACAAAGTATTTTTTTTTTAATTTTGCAGATTTCACTGTAATGAATTAATTTCAGCTTGCTGGAAAAAGCAAACAGAAAAAGAAAATAAGGATGATAGAAAAATTAATCATACCAAGGTTTGCATTTATGCTGAATTTTGTTCCTACGACTGATCCCACTGCCTTCAGCTGGCTTATTCACCGCATAGATTTAAACATGTACACAAATCCTTGCTGGACCAGGGCCTGCCATTAATTCAGAAACAAAGCTGTTGTCCCCTAGGCTTACTCACAAATTACACTTGTTTATTTAAGTCAATAAACTTGTATAAATCTCTTTGTAAACAAGGCTATTTCACTTTAATGATGGCTTATTTGGGGTTAGCATAAATGTGTTTCTAATCAACTAATCCAAAATAAAGGATGTAGGCAGATGAATGGTGTAGTATTTGGAATAATAAGAAAGGACAGAGGGATAACCCGAGAAAAAACAGAAATGCTGACAACACGAAACATTTCTAATCTATAAAAATCGGGAAAACAGAGGAAAGCAAAGCCAGTTTCAGTGACTATTGACGACTAAGAGTGGACATCTCCTAGCTGGCAGGGAATGGAGGGGTATGTCCAAATGGGTCCCCGGGGAGCTCACATGGGGAGCCCCTGCCCCTCCTTATCGCAGGAGGGAGCAGCAAAGTGCTGCCGGACCCGAGGGAGGTCCTGCAAAACCATCTCGGAGGCTCCGCAGTCTGCTTAACTGCAACCTCCGCTGCCAGCCAAGCATAATTAAAGCATTTCGAGTTCAAGCAGTGTAAGATGTTACCATTCACTGGCGGCGGCTGACCACACCTAAAGTTAGGCGTAAAACCGAGGCTTTGAAGCCAGGAGACCAGTACGAAATTGAGTTCACCGAGCTTATGTATAACATCCTTGATTGCATCTGAGCTACCAAGCTCCCTAGATGGATCCGGGCCTTTGGGATTTTCCTGTAGCAAGATCTTACTGCCCGATTGTGTGAAAGCCCCCGATCCATTTCAGCGCAAAGTAAAGCAAGTTAACGCGGCCTTAAAACAATTCAAAATTCAAGTTGTCTCTCTCAACTCACTCTGCTTGTGGTTACTTAGGGCAACTGGGTTTATGTGCAAACAGGCACTAGGAATTAAGATAAGTTAAGGTAGTTAAATCATTTACTCATCCAAATTATACAGCGTAAATGAGGAATGTGAGCAGATATATAGATCTTCTCATTGCGTTATGAATTTCTTACAGGAGAGGTCAATTCTAAGGATTGCTGTCTAACTCCATTCCATCTGATAAATGTAACGTGCTTTATAACATAAACACCAACCAGTTTGTACTATGATGGGTCAGAAAGGCACATCTTTGCTTTTAGCACATTATTTTGAACACTAGTTATTTCTTAAGTCCACTTTGACAAGGGTATAAGGCAGACACAGCAGGCTTACATCAAGGGCTGTCAATTTTTTTGCACTGCGGGACCGTTTCCTTTTTTTTTTTGCTTTGCTTTGAAATCTCCTAACAGCCCAGTCTGAAACGACAGTGATTTATGTAATATTGGAAACATACTTCTGCATTTCAGAAGAGGTAGTGAACAGATTTGAGTTTCAACATTTCAGAGAAATTTCATTACTGAAAGATAAATAGAAGAGCAGAAATATGAAATGCCTTTTGATGTATTTTGCTGTTACTCCCAGCCTTAAGTCACAGCTTTTTTTTTAAAGTTTGAGGAGTACTTGGCCTTTTGCCCGTATTTAATCTACTATATGCCGGTATGACTGGGTAGAAGTTCCTTTTCATTTTGGAGATGTGTTTTTGCCTCGTGCAATAGCTTCTTTTTCATTTATGACGTTAAATCTCTTCTCTAGTCACTGCGATATAATGCCTGTTTGGACAGTACTCCAGCAGTTAGTTGCCTTGAAAATCAACCGACGTGCTCCTCATTACGTGATGGGAAAAGCATAACCTGGTGTCCTCTGTAACCCTCTTCGTACCGCCACAAGAAGTGATACAGTGTGAAGCTGCTCACAAACTTCATGTGATACAGGAGAAGTGGTTTAAGCCCATACTTAACCCTCTGAGGCTGAGGGAGACACAGTCTCAATCCTAGAGGAGTTGTTTCATGCTGTTACCTGCACGGGGGGACATTTCTGCGAGTGTTGCACAGTTCGCCTCAGTGGCAGGCAGTCCTACAATGACATGGAAAAGCTGCTTTCATGCCATTTGGCCATGAAGTAACGCAGCATGAAAGGGAATCTCTTCCTCTCTCAGTCCCCAGACCCAGCTCCTCTGTGTGCCATTCTCTCTTTTGTGATCTTTTGCAGATTTGTGGAAGATGAAAGCTACCTTCACGTAAGTTTAGAGAGAAAATAACGTGTTCAAAAGGCATTTACGGTAAGCAGGGAAGCAGCACTGCAGTCACTGATATAAGAGACAAAGCACTTATTGAAGTATATGCTAGTGCTTCAGTAGAATGAGCTAAGAAATCTGGGAGCATTTAGCAGTGGTTCTCCATGGATTTACAGTCATTTTCATCATACATTATTTCCCATCTTGAACACACTGGCTGATCTTTATGTATCACAACTCTGTTCAAAGCCCTTCCCTTTTTTTTTTTCCCTCAGTTTAACAGGTCATTTTGACATATTGGTAATAACGACCTCAACACAAAAACTATCTGCTCTGCCTCCAAGCCCTGCCTTCCTGGCATTGCACTTCACACTTGTCTCTACCTTCACGTAGTGATATCTGATAGTGTCGGGTCATTTAGAAATCCTAGGTGTCTTTGAAGTTATCTGATATTGGTGTTGTATTTCTTTTACCTCTTAGGTGATTTGGTCGCAGCCATCATGTATTCCCTGCAGCACAGTGCAGCCAGCTACCGTTTCATCATGTTTTCTTTAGTTCTTAGATTATTTCCCTTGCTCTTTCTAGCGGAGAGGTGACTGTGAAATACCACTGTGTTGTTTCTGTCTCTGTACAAGAACGCCGTTTGGGAGGGTGTTGATCCCTCTGACACACATTAACGTACCTTGTGAGAGATGCTGATGCTCTTCCACTGCAGGTTCAAATCCAAATGGGACTGTCAGCCATCTGTACCTAACCGCTAATGTCCAAAATGTGCTGAGCTACACGGTTTAGTTAATAATATCCAGCTTTGGTATCAGGATCAAGTTTTGCTGTTTCTTTGTTTTTACCAGATCAGGTACTATTTCCGCAGTTGCAGGCGTGTGGTTGGGAGCCCTTTCCAGAGCAGTGTTTAAGTTGCAGATGCACATCTTGCCTGGCTTCTCCACGGCAACCATGCTTCTCAGGTAACTTCTAGGCTCTGTGATTTGCAGCCCCAATGCCGCCTTCTTCCATTTGCTTTGTTTCTCCTGCCACTTGCCATTTCCTTTCCTAAAGAAAGGAGGTTTACGCAAATGTTGGGGTTTTTTTTGTCAGAGTCCCCAAGATAAGCTTGTCAACCTTCTGACCTATTTCAACCAAACCTAACAGAGACGCAGAACTTTCAGAAATACAAGGTCTGTCGAGTTTCATGGCAAACAGCAGCCACTGTTTGAAAAGAAAAACCTTGTTAGTGCTCTGCCCAGGAGAAGGGCAGAGAAAGCACAGCCCTTATCAGCACTGTTTGGCTTCCTTGGCTGTAGAGAAACGGTGGGCAGCTGGCCAGCCAGCACACACTTAGCCCTGAACCAGCCATAGCATGTGCTGCTCCGTGCCCGGATGGCAAGCCAATGAAAGTAGGTTGGGGACATAGAAGGGAGTTTTGGATATATCAGAAGTTAGCCTTGGGGATATAAAAAGAGAGGGGGCTGTGGATTTATTGCAGTGGAGAGGTGAAGGGAATGTCTGACACAAATCCACAGAAAAACTGAGCTTAATTAACTTGCTGTTCATAGAAAAAAATATCTCTGAATAGAGTGAAACCTCCACAAAGCAAGCGCTGTGCTGGCTGAATAGCCTGTATCTGTTTCCAGGTACAACGTGCCTGGAACACCTCCTTATCTTTCAAAAACATGATGGTAATCTGTTAGCAGCTCTGCGCTGTCTGCAGCAGGTATCTTCTCTGTTTTACTTTTGTGTTTATTTCATGACCGGCTTGAATCTCAAACTGATGGAACTTGGGGAAAAAAAAAACCACAACAAAAAAACTGAATAAGCTACACAACTGCTTCAAGGAGGGAAAATCCAAGCACAGACGAGGCAAGAGGGAGATTTCTCCGAGTCCACATCTAGCATTCTGTCACAAGGGCTAAATGATGGGATAGGTGCCTCACCTGGCTCCTGAGAATACCAAACCTGTTGAGATGCGATATGTGCCCAAGACGCTGAATCATAACACCGATTTCACCGAGTGCACAATCTGTTTCAGTCTGGAAGAGGAGCATGCCTCTGGAAAGCAAGCTGTTACACTGGTGAGATGGGACCTCAGGTGCTAGAGAAGTGGCCTGTAGTTGGGACCTCAGGCATTAGAGAAGTGGCCTGTAGTTGAGATATATGGGGATGGGGGGGAAGTAAGGAAAAGCATCAAAAAGTGGACGTGAAAAAGCAGAGCATCTCCAACAGACTTACAGCAAAGCATGAACAAGCCTTTTCACCCAAAGAAACCCCAAGCAAACCCCATTAAACTCCCATCTTGTGGCTTCCCACTCATGCTTTGGGGAACCTGCCGGGCATCACCACAAGGACCTCTATAGACAAAGCAACGACGGGTCCCCGGCCGCCAGCAGAGACTCTAATTTACTTGTGGTGAGCCTGGGCGTTTACTTAGGCAGAGGAATTCAGTTACATTACATCATTACCACACCACAGGTGGTTAAAGCTGTGAAAAGTCTACTGAAGGCAGTCGCTAAAAGAAAAAAAATAAAATGAGGGGAAAACCACTCTTTTAAGAGCCACTGAATATGAGGGGGGGCAGACCCTCACCCCCGAGGCTGGTGCAGGCTTCAGGGTGGCCTTATCTCAGCGTCACACCTTGGGGATCGTTAGGATGGCAGCAACGCCGCAGGGCCCATCCGAGCCCGAAGCTGGATGTAATTGCAAGAGACGAAGCCTCAGGCAGTTTAAATCTGGTTTGGGATGAGATCAGGGAAAGGAGGCCTGGTGAGGGGCCGGGGGAGCAGGGCCACACCGCCCTCACGCCATGGCTGTGGGGACTGAGGGGCGTCGTGCCCTGAGGGGCCGCCATCGCTCCTGCCCCACTCTGGCCCGCTGAGGGAAGAGGTTTCGCCCTCCCTTGCCCATGGAGCATTTGAACTTCGATTTAGCTGTGGCTTTATTGGCCGCTCGAGGTATCCCCGTGCCTGGCCTGAGGTAATTTCTGGCGGGAAAGCGCGCACTACTTTTTCTCAGCTCCCACCCGCGCCCGCCGCGGAAGGTTACGGGGCCCTTCCGCGCCTCTCGGTAGTGCGGCTGCGCGCCTGCGGGTCACTCAAACCGTCGTCCCGCTTCTCCTTTCCCGATCAACCGCCCCTAGCGGGTGCGTATGGCGCAGAGTGACATCCGGCGCAGCCAATGAGCGGCGGGGTACGCAGCACCGCCCACCCGGCTCCGTCTCCCTTCGCCTCGCGTCTTTTTTTTTTTTAATTTCTCCTTATTTTTTTTTTTTTTCCGCCGCGGGCACTCGATTGGCGGCACAATCCGCCAATCGGCGGCGCGGGCCGGGCCTCCTCTCTCGATACCCAATCGTTAGCCGCTGTTTCTCAAGTGACGGGCGGTAGGGCCAACGGGCCGCCTCCCCGCCCACCGCCGGGGGCGGGGCGGGGCGGGCGCGCAGGGGCAGGCAGCGCTGAGGGAGGAGGGCGGCCGCGCAGTTCGCCGAGGAAGAGGTCGGTCCCGGGGCGGTTCGGGCGGGCGGCCCTGGCCGCGCCGCGCCGCGGGGACGGAGGGCACCGGGCGGCCGCTCCTCGGGAAGGGGAGCCCCGCCGGCTGCGTGCGGGCCGGGGCGGGACGCACGGAACGGGCCTGGTCCCGGCGGGGGACGGGGGCGCCTCCCCACGCCCGCCCGCCTCCCCCTTTGTTGTGGTGGGACGGCGGCGGCGGGCCGGGGCTCGGCGGGGGGCTGCGAGGGGCGGGGGGCTGCGAGGGGCGGGGGGCGGCTCCCGCCCGCTGGGTCTGTGTGAGGGGAAGCGGGAGGGGGGGGGGTCGCTGTCACCCCCGCCGCCCCCCCCCCCCCCCCCCCCCCCCGCCGGGGTAGCCTCCGGGTGAGGGGTGGGGAGGGCCGGCTTGTGCCCCCCTGTGTGTGTGTTTATGGGGGGGCGAGGGGAGGGGGGGGAAACAAAAAGTTCTGCTTCTCCTTCCTTCCCCACCCCCCCCCTTTGCCCTGTGTTTTTTTTTCCCTTGCAGAGATCAGGTGTGCAAAACTTGGTGGCGGAGAAAGTTAGGAGCAAGTTGTAAAGAAGCGTTTAGGATTGCAGGCTTCGCTTCAGCCAGTGCCCTTTTGTCTGTTCCTCTCCCAATCCAGAGCAATGGATGTGAAATACACGCTGCCAACATGCGAATTGAGATTAGTGGTTTTCTCCGTGGCGCTAGTTTAATGCTGTAGCTACCCATGCATTGTAAGATGTAAACAAACATAATCTCTTAAGTGCTTCATCTACCTAGATAAGCACACGGGAGAAGTTGTGTTGCGATAAGTACGAGTAGTTGGTGTTACTGCAGAGTTATAGAGTTCCTAGTTGCAATTTTTTTTTTTTTTTGTGGGGAGTGGAGGGGAAGAGAAAAAGCGTGACACAGTGCGGTCTTTTAGTCTTCACTCTGGAGAAATAAAAAGAAGAAAAAAAAAAGTGGGTGGGTGAAGAGCCCTTGTGATCGTCTTGGAGAGCTGTTGAATTGAACAGCTGGGATTCAGACTGTAGCCTAGTCTCGTGTCTTTTCGGTTGTCTGTCACAGTGTGACATGAAAAAAAGAAAAAACCCAGCACATGTGTGTTGTGCTCTTTTTAAATAATTTATAAACAACAGCATTAAGAAAAAGTTTTGCTTACTGGGTTTACCAGACAAGTATTTCTGAAAATGCTGCTCGCGAGCTAGTGAGTTAGAGAGCCGCAACCAGCGTATGTTGCGTGTAGAGCTCGTGTTATCACAGCTCATGGTTATAAATGAGCCAGATTCCATCTGTAGCAAGAAGTTTATAATGACAGCTTATTAGGAGACCGCACATAAAAGCAGGTTTTTCTGTTCTTAAGTGTTCCTCTCTTAGCCTGGAGAGCTGTACTTTCAGACTGATTCATGACATTATTTCTGTGGGGGCTGGACTCTGTAGTGAGAGACTGATTAGTCTTTGCTCTGTTCTCCAGACCGAAAAAAAAAAAAACAAACCCTTTTGTTGTTAAGGCAAAAGGCTTCTCTTAGCAGAACAAGGTTGCTGTTTAGACTTTCCTGTGCTTTATCACAGTGTTGGAGTTCGCGTGGTGCGTGAGTAGATTATCTCTGTGTGTGTGTGTGTTTGTTCTGAGGCGTAGCTTTAAAACTTTAACGTTTACAAACACGAGTGAATTAGAGGGGAATGAGAATGTAAGCGAAGGGGAGGTTTTTGAAGTTCCTTCCCCCTGTTGGCTTAGCACTATCATGATGAAAGATAGCATTAGTTACAGATGCCTTTAAAAAGAGGAAAGGGAGGATCTCATTTAAGCTGGTTTAAACTTAGCTCAAAGATGAGTCTAAGCATGTATTTAACAATATATTGGGATGTTTGATAGAGTAACCTGGTAGTTGATTGTTGTTCTGCTGTTGTGTGGGTCAGGCTCGGACTAAACTGACAGTCACCGAAACGAAAAAAGTGTTTGAAGATCCAGTTTTCTTTATGGAATAAGCTGGGTGTGTGTAATATAATCTTGTAGAAGAGTTTGTCAACTTTCCCAAGGTTCTGTTTGATGATAAAAAGAACCAACGCAACTGAAAAAATGAGGTTAAAAAAAATTGGTCTCTTAACTGATCTCTTTTTTCCTCCACCCAGAAGCTAGATTCATGAACAAAATCAAATAAGTTTGAATTACACAGTGAATCTCCAAATGAAAGGCGCTCCTGGGTTGTCCTCCATCTTCCTGTTCCACTTGATCTTTCAGAAGTGTTGAGCACCCGTTGATATAATTGAGTTTATTGGAGCTCAAAAAAAATCTCTGCTTCTGAGAGGAACTTTAAAAACCAAAACTTGTTTCCATCTCTCTAATCCCTTTCCCACAAAAGTACTGGGAGAACAGGCTTTGTAGGAGGTTCTGGATAACAATGAATCTGAGCTCTGCTTGAGACTGAAGAGAATTCTGAAGTTTTGTTTATATAAAGAAAGTACGCAAAGTTTTAATTATTATAAAAAGTATTCTAGAGTTTTCAAATGTGTTCAACGCTGCCTTAATGATTGTGCATGTAAATGCCCTGTAATTGAAAGCATCCATTTATGGGCCTGACTTGCTAAGTGAGCTGTAAATTCTGCTTTTCAGATTGGATTTAATGACTTTTATCATAAAGCCACAAACTGGTTGTGAACTGTGCCGAGAGGCAAACAATACCTAAGCTTACTTTGCCAAAATATTTGTAATTGTTGATTTGTTAAACTGAATTGCTGCAGGTCATGCGATGGGATTAGGTTTTTGTAATAGAATGGAGAGTACAGGCAGCCCTGCGTTCAATACTCTCTGGGCTAGAAGAAATTGGCTACTCTGGAAAACCTTCCTAAACATTGCTCTCTGCTTCCAGTAGAGAAACTGTGTGTTACGAACAGTAAGGCTTCATTCCAGATAACATTTTATTATCCTTATGTGTGTGTGACAGCCATAGTGTGAAGTAATACCAAGAAGAGACTGTGAGAGAGCAGTTCCTGGGTCTCCTATCAGTTTAGTCTGGGGCTCGAGCTTGATTTAATTACACTGGAGCAATACGAGCTTAACATAAGGCGCTCTTCAGTGCAGAGTGAACTCTGCTTATCGGGGGGCCGGGGGGGGCTGGCCTGTTGGAAGAACATTTATGTTAGGCCTGTTTTGAAAGTGAACTTGCATTAACTAATTGTTAAATGCAATTATTTATGGTTTAATGAAGTGGAGAAACTGCTAAGCTATACAGATGAAAACAGGAACAGGTACCTAGGTACCTAATAATCAGTGCTGTGAGTATTCCTGTCAAATTTAGCCCAAGAGTATTTATTTCCTAAAATAATGAAACCAACGCTCCTGTTACAAATGGAAAATTTTAGGCCAAACAAATGAGGTGAGAAGGGCTTAAACTGCTGTGGTTTGGAGTGCTTACTTGGTGCTTGTGTGAGGGCTGTTAAAGGTCCTTTTAGTTTTAAGGAGCAATACTGTGAGGTTGTTCGTAGTACTAAGTATGTGGAAGAAGTTTGCTGCTTTGCAGAGACAGGTGGATTGGCCGACCACAGTTGTGGTAATTTTCCTCTTTTGTAATTCTAGGACAATTGCTAAAATACATCGGTCCTATTAGTAGTTTAATCAAAGGTCAGTAAAATTAATATCTGTTCTCATGTCTCCAGTTGCATGCAATTAGTGTGCTGTGAATGCATGTGTTAATACAGTGTGCTAATTTTCTAATAGCAATATAGCTTTTCAGTACTACATTTGTCTGTAATTTGCAGTAGTCCTTAGTAACTGAAGAAAAATCTAGCTTCTGAACCTTTCCTAACATTGTGATCACACTTATTTTAGTTCTGTGTATGAGAAACATGAGTTTTCTCATTTGATTCATAATCAAACTTCACAAAATGAGTGAGAGGAAAAAAGTCTACTTTCAAAGTAGGTGGGTAATTCTCTTTTCAATGAGCTGTACAAAGATAATGCAGTTATGCAGAGTTTCAAGATGCACTGCAATACTGGAACATAATAAAACTTAAAAATTAGTGTGTAAATTGAGTCTGTATATAGGCACGTTACAAATTCCTCATTCTAAAGCTGACCCAGAGGAAGAATTTTCTTCGCTCCTGTCCCCCCAGATCACAGGCAGCCTGCCTTGAACTTGGTCGGCTTGTGTCAAAGCTGAACCGGGACCTTGGCTTTCCTTCTCGGAGCTTTGGCCTGTGAGCGGGCCAGATGGAGCTGCTGGCCAGATGGAGCTGCTGGCCAGATGGAGCCCCTTGGGAGGGAGCTCTTTAGAGCCACTCCCCACTGCTGGCCTAATTGGCTGAAAAGCTGAACTGGGGGGGTAGATCTGAGGGCATTGCTCAGTAGGGCTGGATTCCCCTTCTTCCAGCTCTCTGCCCCCACCTTCCCCAAAGCAAACCCCAAACACTCAAAAACTGGTAAGGGAATACTTGAAGCTGTCCTACTCTGACCTGAATGCGAGGAGAGAAGGATGGGCATCATCTCACTTTCTTGTGTGGTTGTTCTTCAGAAAAGTATGTATGTGGCAGTAGGTTTGAGCTTCCCCAGTATGACAAAATCAGGTGTGTCTAATACACATTTGTAGGGGAAGAAAGAATTAGCCCTTCTGGAGGAATCTCAAAAGGCAGTTTTGGAGGGGTTGTGGGTGCAATAGAAGAAGTGAAATGTCTTCTCTTGTCTGTTCTACCAAGTGCTTTACCTAGAGTGTATTCTGTCTGAGATGGAAAAGACTGGCTTTGATTTTAGTTTGAACTCCATACCGAATTCAGGTTTCCTGTGAGTTGAGATCATTAACATTAGGGAAAACTTTCTCAGATTCCACTGAGAGTAAGCTGTCTCCTTGTTGTTTGGAATAACACAGCCTAAACGATCCAGAAGCAGATCATAAATTAGTTCTGTTTTGCTTCTGTTCGGTGCAAGATGAAATACTTGTTTTATTGTTTCTCTGAGTCTTAATGACTTCACCTTAATATAGGAGACATATGCAGTACTGCATAAGCTATGCCCTTTAAAACTTCAGCTCTCAGTATTGTTTAGCCTAATGTAAGGTCTTGATGCTACCTTAAATGGACTGTGCTTCAATTGATGTTACCTTCTTGTGAAGCCATTAATACCCCAGAGATGCACGTGAAGGGGAAGGTAGATATTCCCATCCTCTTCTAAAAGATCTGAACCATTGTGCAGGTGGTGAAACGGATAAAGAATCTTGTACAAATTCCAGGATTAATGAGAAAAAACATCGCCTTTAAAAAAAATTACATAAATGGGACTAAAATAGGAGGAAATGAACTTGTAGACTCTCTCTCAAATGCCACAACTTATTTTCCTCGATATTCTTTCCTCAGGAGCTTAACCTCTGTCCTGTTTATTCCAGAAGAGCTCTTGCAAATGAAATTCCTCTAAGCCAGAATACTTCTAGTAAAACCAGGACAGATCAGATTTCTTTATTTCAGGTTTAAGATGAATAAGCAGACTGATAGGAAATATGTTGCATAAGGCTTTAGAATAAATTAGCCAGAAATCACTTGATATTTTTGGTAGCACCAGTGTGTTTATAGTATGTTCCAGACACTCAGGAAAGGAAAATTTCCCTTGAAGATTTTAGTCTGCTAGCATGCTGCCCTTAAGGTTTTCTTCGTCTTTTATACTTAGTTATTGCTGGGATCATGGGCTTAATATTTAATACTTGTTCCAGAGAACCACAGTAGAATGGAATAATAGCAGACATGACTCAAACTGTGACTTTAAAAGTTGCCAACTAT
Organism: Morus bassanus; assembly: GCA_031468815.1. Taxonomy (NCBI): domain Eukaryota; kingdom Metazoa; phylum Chordata; class Aves; order Suliformes; family Sulidae; genus Morus; species Morus bassanus. Next base: position 83,936,171 of record CM062600.1, on the reverse strand, counting down.
GACACTGTTTGACCAACTATAGAAACATGTGTGCATCAGGAGGCAGAGATAGGCTACGGGGGCAGAGATGAAACAAATACCACCAAAGTTAGGCAATTTGTAAATTTTCCAGTATTAATCCGTTGGGAATAACAGCACGTGCTCCCTATGTTCCAGCAATCTACAGGAACACTCATACCTCTCTGGGCAAGAGAGCGAGTACTCCTTGAGTATTCAAAGCTGCAGTTTTAAGGCACAATCCAGAGAATGTGGAAGGGGATAAAGCAGTGGAAGTTTTCTGCTCTATATCGCACTGCTGCCTTGATACAAATAGTTCAACTAGAGTTGAGCTCAGAAAGGGGTCTTGAAAAATCTCCCTGCAGTTACTCACAGAGTCCCAATACGTTGGTGTATCACAGTGGGAATGGTACGCAGGAAGGTGAAAGATCAGATTTGGGCTGTGGTGTTGGGCCTCAGTAGAAGAGAGCTGAGCAGAGGGGAGGCAGTGCGGAGGATAAGCGATGGCAAAGCACGTTTAAGGTCCTTAAAAGCAAAGGCCATAAATGAGTAGTGTTTTTGTCGATGGCTGGCTGTAGACTACCAGGAAGTCACAAGAACTATATTGCAAGGAAGCAGGCATGTTACATTTTTAGCATGTATTTCATCTGCGGCCATTTTAGCAATGTGGAAATGTTTCTTGCAGTGTTGGCAAAGATTGTTTTCTGGGTGCATTTGGGGGAGAAAGCATTCTCTATCTTTTTGTGGACGAAGAAAGTGAAAAAGGCTAGAGGAACGTTTTTGGCGAGAGGCTGGTGTGAACAGTGACAGTGTATGAGAGGATGATTCTTTAGGAACAAAGATCAAAACTTCTTGTATTACCGTATCAGTTTGAAGGCGAAAGTTACAGGTGCTGAATCGAAATGGGAGTTGCTGGTCAAAAATGAGCTGCAGTAGTGACTCTTAAACCCACTGATACAAACATGGTGTCTGAGACTGTCTAGGTGGATACAGATAGAAAGAACCCAATGCAAATGTAGGACTCCTCATTTTTGAGCTCCTGCCAGATGTACAGCAGCAGACCATGTGCTGTCCACCTTCTTTCTCCAGATTACTCATGAGGTGTAGATTTCTGTCTTTGTACTTTTTATTTTAATTATAATGTTGAGAGCTTTATGACCAAAAAATAAGTGAAAAGATAACCATAGACTGATACAGTTTTTCTGTGGTCTATAGATCAGTCCTCATGCAATGTCTTCAAGTACTTGTAATTTAATTGAAGTAGTAAAGCTTTCAGGCTTGGCATTTGTTCATAGGAGCTTCCCAAACTGTATGAGCTGTGTTCAGATACTTTCTTTGTGATAAAAGGCTGATAGCCCTCTGTTTGAGGGAGGGACGTGATTCAAATGTACAGAATCATGAGGCTTGTGGATGAGATGAATACAAACAGTTCTTCAGCAAAGCTTGCAGTGGGTAGAACAAGGGGCACTTTCTGACACTAGAAAGAGATCACATTAAAACAGCTAAAAGCACTTCTTTAGACAGTGGGCAGTTAAACTCCGGTGCTGTCTGCCACAAGAGATTGTGGAGGGGGGTTCAAAAAGTGGTTCGATGAATTTGTGGACAACAGGTCCGTAATGGCTGCTAAAGGGAATAGGTGGGAATGTAGCCTTTAATTAGCTGCTGTAACAGTTTAAGATGCTGAAGAACTATGAGGAGAATGGGCTACATAAAACAGCCAGGTTCACGCGCTTTCCTTGAGTAGCGTGTCCTTTTGCCACCTTTGGAGACAGAGCACTAGTCAAGTGCACTCTTCTGACCTAGTAGGGTATTTCTCATTATTTTCTTTATTGCTGCTTTTTCCTTGCATAATTTGCATTTATGGAAATCGCTCAGAATTGAACCAAACCATGCCTTGCAGTTTGCAGTGCCTCCTCTAGGCTTGGAGAAGAGTGCCACTTCTGCATAAATTAGTCTGGCCGAAATATTCTCCTGTGAGTACTCATTGCAATCGGCTGAAGTATTAAGCTGAATGAAGTCCTGTCCTACTTGTGTCACATTCTCTCTGCTCAACCTTTGAAAGATACGGGGCCACTACTGGAATAACTTAGTGAAATTCTTATTGATACTCCTGGCAAATCCCTGACATGGCAAAACAATAGCTAGAAGTTAGTTTAAGCCTCCCAGACTCTCAGCCTGCAGCTGAGGTGTATGTTGTGTTGGGTTTTTTTTTAAATAGCTGCTAAGCTGCAATAATCATTGTAATAAAGGGCTTTTTAAGCGTGTCCCTTTTGTTTTTTGTTTTTTCTTAAATTTTATTTTAAAGGGCTAATTTTCACAGCGGTAGCAGATCAACCTGTGCTTTCTGACAGCTTCTACAGAAGCTGGATGAACACACGTCTGTAAGAGAACCGGTTAAAACCAGGTATAATATCTGGAAATTTCTCATACGTCTGTAAGAGAACCGGTTAAAACCAGGTATAATATCTGGAAATTTCTCATTAGTTAGGTCTGAGCTTACAGTCTTCTGGAAACGGGAAAAGAAAGATGTTTTCTTTTTTCCTCTGAGTATGTCAAAATAGTATGAGAGTTCACATATAAAGAAAACCTGAAATGTATGGGGTTTCTAGATTCTTTCCTGCTGCAAGACTTAAATCATTCAATGTGCATTTGAAGCAGAAAGGCAAATATTAGTTTTAAAAAAAGAGCAAGCACCGGAGAATACAGAAGATGATATATAGATCAGTGTTATGTCTTAAGGGAGAGAATACTGCAAAATTGAACACCTCATCACAAGGAATATTGTAAAGCTGAAAAATTAGATAAAAGCATTGAGAATGTTTAGAGGGCCTGGAAGAATAGGCAATTTACCTTGGTGGTAAATGAGACTCTACTGAAGTGTGTGTTTCATAAGGCTGACAATCAAAGGAGTATTCTGGGGCATTGAAAGGTGTCAAATTTGAAGCTGAAGAACAGGAAATATGTACATGATGTGTCAGTGAGCTCCATGAATGGGAGAAGAATTGGTGTGTGGATGAGCAGTGGTAGTGGTATGTGGTTGCCTCCATCTGTCAGCATTGAATTTAATGTTCAGATATTACACCATCAATTGCTAGTGTTCAAAATGTGATCTTTGAAGCAAAAGAGACTATCCTCTATGGTGTCTTTGAATTTCTTGCGTATGCCTCTGAAGCATCCAGTGTTGGCCTTGCTCAAATGTTGAAGTCTTTTTATAAAGCTCACAGTGACTGCTGTTCCCGGTTTCAGAAACCTAGTGTGAGTGTTTCTTAAAACAGCGGTGGCCATGCAAACCTCCTGTTTCATCTCTGGAGCTACCCAGTGTACTGGATTAAGGTTCTAATGCTTTTTACTCCTGTGAGCAGTTCAGAACATGTGGAAAAGGGGAGGAAGACTGCTTAATTTGGCTTTGCCACCAAAATAAATGATCTAAATTGAAGTACATGGCTGGGTTGCATTTCCAGCGATGCGGTCGATGCTAACCCCGCTGCTGAAGGCTGGGGCTGGAGTCCTCCATCCCCATTCCTGTAACTCACCTGACGTCAGCGTGAGTACTTACGGTACCGTGTGTGAGCTGCTGTAACTTGTTAACCTGGAAGAGAACTAACTCAGAAAAAAAAAAAAAAAAAAGACTTGATCAGTTTTTACTTGGTTATTTAGCTGAGCCTTTGTGGAAAGGTATCGGCACTGGTTCCAAGGTGGTGGCGGTGCCACAGGAAAGAAGTGAAGGAGCCCTGGGCTTTCCTGTGGCAGGAAGCTGTTGCATTGGCTTGACTCCCTATGAAACTATACCCTGAGTGTCCTATTCAGTGTTTAATTTGACAATGTTGGATATTGCATTTATTTTTCCTCTGTTTGCTGCAGCCAGGGCTCCAGTGCAAAGCTTTTGAGAGCTGCAAAACTTGCAGTCTGAAATAATTGGAGGCAATTCTGTAATAATTTAATGTTATTGAAAGAATAAAAGTTCTTTTCATATTGTAGTCTTGTGTGAAAATGAATGCTTTGACTTTTTACCAAGGCCTCTACTGCCAGGACAAGGGGCAGTGGTCTTAAACTGAAAGAGAGTAGATTTAGATTGGATATTAGGAAGAAATTCTTTACTGTGAGGATGGTGAGGTACTGGAACAGGTTGCCCGGAGAAGTTGTGGATGCTCCATCATTGGAGGTGTTGAAAGTCAGGTTGGATGGCACTCTGAGCAACTTGATCTAGTGAAAGATGTCCCTGCCCATGGCAGGGGGGTTGGACTAGATGATTTTTAAAGGTCTTTTCCAACCCAAACTATTCTGTGATTCTCTCATTTCAGATTGATTATTTTGATCACTTGCATAAAGTTACCAGTGTTAATCTTGAGTCCCTGTTCATTGGAACCTCTGTCTCCTTGACCCCAGAAAACTAAAATTCTTGCTTCAGTCATATTTTTAGGTGCTCTCAAAAACTGGTGTATGGAGGTATAATTTAGTTGAAACTGAAATGTCATTCCTACTGAATGCTCTGTTCTGTGGAAGTTGAAAAGTTATGATTGAAAGTTACCTTTAGAATATAATCTAGTGTTGGTTGACTTGTTGGTCCTCACTGAAACAGCAAAGATATGACAAGGCATAAATTAGCCATGAACGCTGTATCCTGAAGTATACCAAATCAACCATGCTGGTATATTTTGGATAGCAGTGAGGCGTGCGCCTGTACAGGATGAAGAGGCGTGTAAGCTGCCTTGAAAGCTCAAATTGAGTAGCCTGAAGGTAGTGTTAGCTGTTAGCTAAAACAAGGCATTGTCAGCTGACTGAACTAACTTATACAGCTTGGAAATAAGGTAACTCTCTGGAGTTCAAATACCCATTTGCTGCCTGGAAGTAAGGTTGTTTTTCACTTGAATGTCATACTTCTATCCATAGGACCATTGTGTCATCAAGCAGTTTCTAACAGCTGTCTGCCTGAAATAATATGGTTGATTTGGGGCTGGTGTTTTAATACCGAAAACTAGCCTAATAGAAGCTGCAAAACCAAGATGGTTTGTCTAAATTTCTCTTTTAAATGATTTGAAGTGCAAATTGCAGTGAATACTAAGCATAGCCTAGGCTCCAGCATCCCTTCTAATCTTTCATTTTATGTAAATATCCTGATCAGGTAGTTGATACTGAAAAGCTATCAATATTGAAAACATACAGTTCTACTACTCAGGTGCTTGCAAACTAAGATTTTTAAATATCCTTTACTGAACTTTAAAAGACTTGATTTTCAGTACTGCCGGTTGAGTTCCCTATCTGTAGGCCATTGAACTCTGGATTGAAAGATGGGAATAAGCTTATTACCAAACTTAAGAGTGGATTTCAAATTGGTGCCCCCAATGGAACAAAAATTGGTAGTTATTTAAAACATGAGGAACAAAATGAGAAAAGTCGTGTGAAGTGGCTGGCTGTTGGAAGACTTCTGTCAAGCTGTAATGATGAAAGGACATTCCAAACACAATTTTGCTTGCCACATTAATTTGGAGACAGGCAGAACATGCGTATATGTGTATGCAATTTGTCAATCACTTGCGGAAATTTTTAATAAATGACTAAAACCAGCCAGCCGAGGTGCAAAGCTAGACTCAAGTTAACTTCTGTATTTTCTGGAGTTGACTTTAGCCAGGAAAGGTTTGAGGAAAAATTAAATATCTAATCCAGCAGTAACCTTAGCCTGCACTAACTGTTGAAGAGTCTGCAGCAGACTTGCATCTTGACTTCATCAATAAGCTACCTTATCTGTGACACAGACTACTGAATGCTTACCTGACTTGTTTTGCGGGGCAGGGTCCTATGGTATTTGGTAATGAAAGGTCCTAAGCAAGGTATTTGTTTCGTGTGAAACCTCTGTGCTAATGTCTGTTTTGGTTTGTGTTTTTAGGGATCAGACGGGAATCTCTAATTTATTGCTTGCTGAGTGTTCTGTCTGGTGAAGGTCATGTCATCCATATTGCCATTCACTCCACCAGTTGTGAAGAGACTTCTGGGGTGGAAAAAATCTGCTGGTGGCTCTGGAGGGGCTGGTGGTGGTGAGCAGAATGGCCAGGAGGAAAAGTGGTGTGAAAAAGCAGTGAAAAGCTTGGTCAAGAAGCTAAAGAAAACAGGACAGCTGGATGAGCTTGAGAAGGCGATTACCACTCAGAATTGCAATACAAAATGTGTGACGATACCAAGGTAAGTGCTGTTGTGTTTGAAATTGTTACAACCGCTTAAGAAATGGCTAAATGGATGTTTAGGCTATCCTGTGAACAAATGATTAAAAAAATCAATTGCATGCTTTCGATTCTTTAAAACCTATTTTGTTTTTACATAGTGCTTGCTTACAACTGAATCACGTGCTTTGTAAAGTCACCGTTTCTAATAATACCTTTACATTTCAATTTTCATTGCTACATAGATTCCAATTTATATGTATTCTGGTGGTGCCTAGCACAGCTCTTAGGTTGTAGCACTGCCTTACGCTTTTATTTAATAACCCTGTCTATAATCAGGGGGGGCATACTTGAGCCTACACTTCCACTTTAAGAAAAAAAGACTAGTTTTTCCTTGGTCAACACTTCAGTCATCCAGTTATTTTCAGTTGTATATGGTAGTTTCGTTTAAGTTGTACAAGCTGCATCCATTCTCCTTTTTTGAAGGAAAATGTTATCTTTGGAGGCAGGTTGTCTGAAGACCAGTTTATTTATTGTAATTATTATTTGTTATTGGTTAATGAAAATGCTTTTTATTTAATAACTTGGAGTATTTCTAGAACTGCTCTTCTGCTCCTGATATGTATATACATTTAGGTGAACGACTTGCATCCTACCGCTTTGACTTTCTCAACTTAATTCATAGCAACTGCTGTGCGAGAGGCAAGGGTTATGTTTGTAAGTATAATGCAGTCTGCTCTCGATTCACGCTGTACAGAAATCCCACTAAGGTGCACGTGGAAGCTCATTCTGTGCAACATAAATATCAAGTCACTTCACAGGTGTGTTTTTTCTATGAAAACAGAGGATCTGATGGCACAGGAATATTCTGGGCACTTAGCCCCTTGACGCTTAAAATAATTTTAGAGGAGAGAAACTGCATCTGGTTTATGACCTTAATTTCTGTATTAGCACATTCATCCCGGCTACTTTTAAACTTTGTGTTAATCATAGCGCAAGCTAGATCTGGCTGGCGTCAGTAATGATTTCCATATATGTGTTATAGGTGTTATCTGATAATGGTTTTAGCGTTCTCTTTTAGATTTGACACAGCTTTCTGGGAAAACCATGAGTATGCTCCGAATGAATGACTACTTTAATTCTGCTCACTCTTTTCTGTTCACAAATTTGTTTCTAATGCTGCCCTCTGCTTGTGTTTTCTTCCCTAGAGCAATCTTAAAATTCTCTGGGTTTCCTTTCTGCTTTCTTCCTTTTGCCAGCTGGAAAACAATCAGAAGTAAAATGTTAGAGCTTTCTTGGCTTAGTGTGTATCAGTAGACTAAGACTGAAACCTGTAGGGATATAGATTTCTTGACTTGACATGAGATGACTCTTTGTATTTAGCAAGTCTTTACCATGACAAAGACAAAATGCTTAATTAGAAGGCATTTCATATGACAGAAGCTAAGTATGCCATGCACTTGATATAAAATGTGTGTGTAATTTTAAGAGCTCTTAGACTTCTTTGAGCTCTCCTGCAAGGGGTGCTGGGGCAGCAAATATTGCCACTTCAGAAGAATAATTGTCTAAACTTAGTTTTGCAGTTGAAGTTAGACACAAACGGTATGCCAATATATCGTTTTTTCCTAGTCTACTTGTCTGTATTTGAGTATCTCCTCCTACTTGCATGACCTTTTGTGTTAAAAGTAGTCATAGTACCTAAATCTTTAAAACAGCATAGGAAGCTCTGTTATACTGTGTAGAGCTTCCATGTTGTGACCAGCAGCTCTGGCTGGGCTGCGATGTACTGTTCTCACCTATCCTTCAGTCAGCTGTAAAAACGACTGGACCTAGGTTTTACTTTTCTTGACTACCTCAGGAGCAAGCTGGTAGCTAGAGAGCCCTACAAGTGGTGTTGGCTATTATACGAGGTTTAATTTTAAACTAAGAAATGGCTTTGGTACAAAGGGGCGAGATGATATCAGGGTTGCCAGCAGTGCTGTACAGAATTCTTGAGCTTCATAGTTGGCTTTTGGACTGTTGATATTATTTCACTTTGACAGCAGTAGTCTGGGTTCCCAAGAAATAGCAAATGTCAACTCAGTACTGTAATGACTTCTAGAGATTCTTGTTCTTGGATTTAGTAAGTTAATGAAACTGCTGCTTGAGATCCACTTTAATGAATGTCTTAAAGATCTGCGCATCAGCAGGGATAAATAATGCTGCATTTCAAACTTTTTTTTCCTTCCTAGTCAGCAGGAAGTTTGAGGTGCTAAGCTGTTAAGATCCAGTTCTGATGTGACAGCTGGGCTAACTTTCCAAATGTTCTTCTGCTCGGGGAGGGTTTTTTGTGTTTGGTTTTGTGTGGGGTTTGGGTTGGGTTTTTTTTCTTTTTTACTAGCTTTAGATTTAATTACTAAGACTGTTTAACTCACTGTAAATATTGACAAGTGTTGTGGGATGCTTCTGTTTGCAACTGTTGCATTACTCCCTCAACAGAAGTTTCACAAGTTTCTGGTCCCCTTGGAGATTTCCAGAGAGTTTGATCCAGTACTTAACTCTAGTATACTCTTTCATCATTGAAACCTAAAACAACTAAACACTTACAAGCTTTTCTCAAAACTGAGAGCAGCTTGGACAAAAGTCAAACTAAATTGCCTCTTCAGAAATCTGCGTATGCTTACTGTATGTCATTGGTAATCCTGCTGTGATGAGGCTTGTTCTGCTTCTGCACTGTTTGTCAAGGTGACTGCGTACTAAGCGAGGCTGATACTCTGTGTACTATGGAAAAGCTGCTCGTGTGGTAATTAACACAACTTCTTACATGGACTAATAGAGGTTCTGAGAAAGCAGAAGCAAACAGATGGAGTGGGTGTTGGCATCGCACAGCAGGGATGCTTAGCTCTTCATAAGTGGGTCAGTAATCTAGAGCAGAGGCTAAATAAGTACAGAGGTCCTTTTGACACTAGCCTTCCAAGTAATTTGTAGTTATCTCGTTGAATCCTCCTAGCAAGCCAGTGGGATTCTAATCGCATAATCCCTGTGTATCCTGAAACTAAATGTTGGCACACGAGTTCACTTTTCTAAAATACGTAATGAATTTGGTAGAATTTAAGGTCCTGTCTGTATGCTCTCCCTTGTAGTTTTGACACAAATGGGGCGCAAGAAGCAGTCAGTGAAGAAACAGAGCATGAGCATCCATTTATATAAGTCATCTTCTAATGGAGCAGTTTCTTCCTTATTGGCATGGATTGTTCTGTTGAAATACTTTGTCACTAGTGATAGCTAAAATCCAAGCCTTTAACAAACAAAACCATGCCGTGTAGTAAATAGTCAACTGGCATATTCGTACTCTATCTTCATTATTTTAAAAAGTCATTTCAGTGGTGACAGTACCGGGTATTGGAATTCAAAGTAGGGAAACAAAATCACTAGTTTCAGTGTCCCAGTATTTTGGTGTGATCAGCTATGTGGCTTTTCTGTCCTGAAAAGAGACTAGATATGCATCATGCTTTCTTCTTGCTCCTTTTATTTAAAACTTAGCAAAATGTGGTTGCTTTTGTAAAATGCCTGATAACACTCCAACTAAGCTGTATTATTAGTTGTATTAGGTTTGAGACGATGTTGACCTGGGCTGTTGTAGCTCCTGTATTTTTAAAATTAAAAAAAGTTAGGGGAAGGGAAGCACTGAGTTTAGACTCCTTTGTGATGTCTTATGTTCCTCTAGAGCATCCATATCTGAAAACTAATGCAGAACTGTGTGCTTCCTGAGCTCTCCCTGGGTACATCCCTATCACATGTCGAACTCTGCTTCCGTGCCAGCATTTGGGTAATGTGACAACTGTATTAGGGCCTTGTCTTATATGAAGGATGAGTAGTAATGGACATGACCTGCCTGTTTGGAGCACTCCCCAGGTACAACTGCAGTCCTTGTTTGTTGCATGCCATAACCCGTTCACTCCTCCCCAGAAGGTTCCATCTTGCACTGTGCTTTCGCTTACCTGATGTTGAACCCGCAGAGCACTGCCGTATCTCATCTCCTTGCTGGCAGTTTCCCTGTTCTGCTGCTGACACAGTCTGCACGATGCAATGCTGAACTGAGGCATACGAGATCACTCAATGCATAGGTGCCCCTTTTTTTCTTCCAGTATATGCTGGAGGATAAAGAAGAGAGAGGTGCCTCCCATCAGTCTCAGCATCTCTAGCTTTCATTTTAGCTTTGCATAGTGAATATAGCATTCATGCATGCCCTGACAAAGGCTATTTGTAGTTGGGAGGAAGGGGGCAGCTAAAAGACGCGTTTATAACAGTATGCTTCTATTTTCTCTTTTCAGATGTTTGTGTACTCATCTCAGTACTGTAGAAGGGTTTGATACGGCGTCAGACAACTTCCTGATTGATAACTTAACAAACTTTCTTCTTGAACAGATAAAATTTTTGTTGATGTTAATAGTAGTAGTTATATTACGGTTATTACGTAAACTTGATTTTGATACTATGTGTGGAACAGTACTTAACACTTGAATGTTAGCTTTAATGGGAGGTCCTGAGTTTCTGCAGAGGCAGCAAACTTTATCACTGCTTTGTGTTAGAGGAAACTACAGTGCAAAAGCAAAGCGATGTTGGATGTTGATGAAAAAGTGATCTGGCAGATTACTGGCTGAAGTAAGGTTTTAAGACCACCTTCCTGAAACCCCTATTCAGACATTCTTTGCTGGGGTGCTAGTACCGTGCCAAGTGCATTAGTATTGGGCGAAAAGCAGCAGTTGCTTCCAGCGCAGAGAGAAGGCTAATACTCCTGTTGAACCCTTGCTTTCCAGCCTGCTGTGCCATTAGAGTTTTAGAAGGTATTATCTGAAAAAAGGTTTTTTCTTGCTTAACAGTTCAATATGTATGTAGAAAATATAGTCTTACATGTGCCCTCTGTCCATCTTGCTTAACATGAGGATAGCATCCTTGTGCTGTGTTTCCTGGTTTTTCAGAAGCTTATTTTTGCTTTGTTTTCTGCAGCCTCCCAATTCTGACTTAAGTGAGAGAGGTAATGAGGGGCTCAAATGCTGCTGCTGTTTTTTGAAGAATGTAGCTGATTTGTGGAATTTACAGTCAACAATTAGACTTCTGAAGCACCTGGCTTCTTCAAATATGAGATGAATTCTGAATTTTTATACCATCCGGAGGCAAAGAAGAAACCCTACAATGGGTTCCATGGTTTGGGGAATATGGAAGATTGTGAGGGAGTGTCGGCAATGTGAAGCAGACAACTGCAAGTGAAGTGGTTGGTTGGCATTGAAATTAGGAGCTACTTGTTGACCAATTTCATTAATAGTGCTGTTTCTTTGAGCTTGTTAGGATGAAGTAGTAGTATTTTAAAGCCATACCTGGTGCATATCTTTCACTTCAGCTGATAGTCAAGGTTGGTAGCTTTTTAAACTCCTATCATGGAACCAATCACACCCTGATTCTCCTGAGGAAATAGTGTGGTGGTGGTATTTTAAGCATTGCATTCAGAATACCTTTTTAATATTTTTTTCCGTTAAGAAAGTAAAAATGTAGTAGTCTGTATTGACTGCTTCTGAAAGCTGTAATATTTTGGGGTGGTTTTTTTGTGTGAAGCAAAGATCTACATGTCCAGGAGCTTCTTTTCCATGTGACTTCTGAGCCTAAAAGGCCGCTCTTGATGTTAAAGTGACTAATGCTGTTGACACTTGACTTCTTTTCTTATGCTTGCTTACAGTGTCCAGGAAATAAATCGAGTACATACTAATTTTCTTGTATTCTACAAGATTTAGATGCTTAAAACTGCAGAATCTGGTGAAAGTTCATCAAACACATGAAGGCAAGACCATCTGACGTAGTCAAAATTCTCTAAAGAAACTAGGAATTTCTCTACTATGCTAGTGTTATTCCTTTGCCTCCTTGTCCTGCAGCCCTTTCTTCATTCACTGCTGTGAGTTAGCACTTTGGATAGGATAAGCAGCATAGGCATAGCTTATGGCACACGTTAAAATTGTTTTCTGAAGGCTGGTGCTCTCTATTCTTTAATCAGAGCCTCCATACATGGATCTTACTGGAGCTGATCAAAGTGTCTACAAGGGAGTTAACTGCAGAAGTAAACTAGGCAAAGACCAGACCTATTAAAGATGGGACAGCTGGCTTGGAATTGCTGTTTGAGAGCAAACAAGTCTTTCAAAATTATGACATTTTGGTGCCTTTTTCTTCGCGTAACTGAGTAAAAAGTAATTTCTAATTTAGGTGTGAAGGGCACAGTTCTTGAATATAACCTGTGCTACCAGTTAGCATGTGTTTTTGAATTCCTTGGGAATATTTGTCAGGAAAGTGATCACATAGCTGCATGCAGTAACCTAGTTTGAGGGATGCTTTTGATCACCCGTAGAGCAGAGTTGTCAAGCTAATGTGGCTTCTGGAATAGATTGTTTTCAAGCTTTAAGATCTTTCCCCAAAATAGATTACTTCAGAGGATAGCAATACAGAAATTTCTTTTGTTCCTTCTCAGGTTAAAGCCATAGGAGATGGGTGATTTCAGCAATTACACTGTGGGGGTGGGGAACGTTCCTCTGGAAACTGTTCTAGGAGAGTGCTCAACATCTGCTGCTAAGCTATGAGCGAGATGGCTAAGAGGACAACAGTGGGCACTTGGGTTGGCACAGCAGATCCTAAAATAACATTGCTATCCAGATGCAGGTGAAGTCTGTTTTCCCAAGAACAGACCTTGGCACTGTCTTTTAGTTTGTAGCAGAGCAGGGATAATTGACTGTTCGAGTTGGACGAACATGGATTCTTAATCATAGCTCACAAATTGAGAACTGCTATGTATAAAGAACATCCTCAAACCAAATAAAGTCACAGAATGGTTTGGGTTGGAAGGGACCTTTAGAGGTCACCTAGTCCAACCCCCCTGCCGTGAGCAGGGACATCCCCAACTAGATCAGGTCGCTCAGAGCCCCGTCCAGCCTGACCTTGAATGTTTCCAGGGATGGGGCATCGACCACCTCGCTGGGCAACCTGGGCCAGGGTTTCACCACCCTCATTGTAAAACATTTCTTCCTTCTATCTGGTCTGAATCTCCCCTCTTTTAGTTTAAAACCATTACCCCTTGCCTTATTGCAACAGGCCCTACTAAAAAGTCTGTCATCTTTCTTGTAAACCCCCGTTAAGTACTGAAAGGCCGCAATAAGGTCTCCCCGCAGCCTTCTCTTCTCCAGGTTGAACAACCCCAACTCTCTCAGCCTGGCCTCTACAGCAGAGCTGCTCTAGCCCTCGAATCATTTTTGATCCCTCCTCTGGCCCCGCTCCAACAGGTCCATGTCTGTCCTGTGCTGAGGACCCCAGAGCTGGATGCAGCACTGCAGGGGGGTCTCACCAGAGCGGAGCTGAGGGGCAGAATCCCCTCCCTTGAGCTGCTGGCCACGCTGCTTTGGATGCAGCCCAGGATACGGTTGGCTTTCTGGGCTGCGAGCGCACATTGCCAGCTCATGTCCAGCTTTTCACCCACCAGTACTTCCAAGTCCTTCTTGGCAGGGCTGCTCTCCATCCCTCCATCCCCCAGCCTGTATTGATACTGGGGGTTGCCCTGACCCAGGTGGCCTTGTTGAACCTCATGAGGTTCACACAGCCCCACTTCTTGAGCATGTCCAGGTCCTTCTGGATGGCATCCCATCCCTCAGTTGTGTCAACCGCACCACTCAGCTTGGTGTCATCTGCAAACTTGCTGAGGGTGCACTCGATCCCACTGTCTATGACATTGATGAAGATATTAAACAGTACTGGTCTGAATACAGACCCCTGAGGGACACCACTTGTCACCCATCTCAATCTGGACATTGAGCTGTTGACCGCTACCGTCTGGATGCCACCATCCACCCATTCCTTATCCACCAAACAGTCTACCCATCAAATCCATATCTCTCCAATTTAGAGAGAAGGATGCTGTGGGGGACAGTGTCGAAGGCTTTACAGAAGTCCAGATAGACAATGTCCATAGCTCTTCCCTTGTCCACTGATGGAGTCACTCCATCAGAGAAGGCCACTAGGTTGGTCAGGCAGAACTTGCCCTTGGTGAAGCCATGCTGGCTGTCTCACATAACTTCCCTGTTCTCCATGTGCCTTGGCATAGCTTCTAGGAGAATCTCTTCCATGATATTCCCAGGCACAGAGGTGAGGCTGGCAGGTCAGTAGTTCCCCGGGTCCTCCTTTCTACCCTTTTCAAAAATGGGTGCAATGTTTCCTTTTTTCCAGTCCCCAGGGACTTCACCTGACTGCCATGACTTTGCAGGTATCATGGAGAGTGGCTTGGCAGCTACACCAGCCGATTCCCTCAGGACTCTGGGATGCATCTTGTCAGGTCCCATAGACTTATGGATGTTCAGGTTCCTCAGGTGGTCACGAACCTGATCTTTTCTTACAGTGGGAGGGACTTCGCTTCCCCAGTTCCTGCCTTGCGGTCCGTCCACTCGAGAGGTGTGGGAAGGGAGGTTGCCAGTGAAGACTGAGGCAGAGAAGTTGTTGAATACTTCAGCCTTTTCCTCCTCTTTTGTTACCAGTCTGCCAATCTTGCTCATCAGGGGGGTACACTTTCTTTGACCTTCCTTTTCTGGCTGACATACCTGTAGAAGCCCTTCTTATTATTCTTTGCATCCCTTGCCAAGTTCAGCTCCAGCTGTGCCTTGGCCTTCCTGAACCCATCCCTACACAACCGAGCAGCGTCCCTATACTCTTCCCAGGATACCTGTCCCTGCTTCCACTACCTGTGCATTTCCTTCTTGCCCTTTAGTTAGACCAGCAGGTCTCAACTCAGCCATGCTGGTCTCTTGCCTTCCCTGCCTCTCTTACACCTGGGAATTGAGAACTCTTGTACTCTCTATGGAGAGCATCCTTAAAGATCTGCTAGTTCTGTTCTGCTCCCTCATCCCTGAGGGCAGTTTCCCAGGGGATCCTGTTGACTGACTCCTTGAAGAGCTGGAAGTTTGCTTTCCTAAAATTCAGGGTCCTGACTTTACTCTTTGCCTGACCCATATCCCTCAGGATCAGTCTCCGATTCCTACCCATAAGCTTTCAACCTTGTACCGTATGTCAGTCTGGATGCATTCACTTAAATGTAAACTGGTTCTATAAGTGTTTGAAGACTGTAGTTGAATGTCTTAAGCTTTGTAAATTAAGTGTAGATATTTAAGACAGTACATCAGAATACACTAAAGCACCATTTTTATTGCTGAGATTACAGGAAGAGCATGCTTGTAAATTGTTTGTTGATAAGCTGACTCCTTTTTCTCGTAACAGGATTATTGAGGATGAAGCAGAGCCCCCTCTGCTTTTCTCTTGTTGGAATTTCAATAAAAATAATGCTTTAGAACAAAGCCAAAGAGATTTTTCCTGGAAGTATGTCAAGAGATGGCTGAGATTTTGGGGAGTGTTAGCCAAGATTAGCTTCAAAATCCCCTGATCCTTCTTGTGATAGCTGGTGCTCTGAAGACTTCAGATGTGTTCACTGGAAAGGTGTAGCAGGAAGATCAATTTGCCCTTGATCTTCTCAGTCCCGTAATTGTGGGAATTGAAGGTTGTCTCTATGTTCTCTGTAAAAGACCAAAGGAAGTTCTTGGTGCTTTCTAAGTGTGTCACACTGGGCTCTGGCTGTCGCAGGGCAGTAAGGACAGAATGATGGTGTGCTTTGCAGTGGCTTCCTGTTGTGTGTGACATCTCTTCATCTCAGAGATTGCCCCATGCGTGCATACTCCTCCAGCAGCTGACTGTGTAGCTTCCTGACTTCCTCTTAGTAAATGGTGTTGTGCTGCCTGAATGTCAGGCCTAGCAAACAGCCAGACAGCTGCTTGCCGGGTGAATAGAGTCCACCTGCGTATCCTGAACACAAAATGTGAAGAGGTGATCCTGCAAGAGAAACGGTCTGTTGTTGCTGAAAGTGGTGAGTGCAAAGCAGTTGACTTTGGGGGTGTTTTTCTGATGTTTTGCAGCGTCTTCTAATTGGTGCTAAGAGTTTCTTTCAATAATTTTACAATGGCAGCTTTCAGCGGGTCCATGTTCTGTAGTGCTGTGTTGGGCAGTGTGGATTAGTGTGCAGAGAGAGAACAAGAGTGCTCTGAGAGACTGCGCTAACTTCCTTGGGGTCTTTCTTGGAGCTGGCATGGCAGAACCTGTCACCTGGTTTTCCAAGACCATCTCCTGCCTAAAGATAAATGGGTCCAGCCCTTCTTAAGTTTCCAAATATTCAGGATGGTGTTGTTGTGGACAGAAGGATGCTGGCCTTAATGATATATATGTAAAATGACATGCTTAAATTCTAGGTTGCAGAACACTTTTTAGATGGTGCATGGACCTATAATGGGAGGTAAAAATTCATGTCAAGTTTGACTTCAAGTCTCTTTGAAATGTAATTTCCAAACTTGAGGTAAGCAATCATTAAGACAGTGTTGGTGACACTACCTTTGTCTGTTTTAAATCTACTCTTATGCTTTTCCTTTGGCTACAAAACTATCTTAAAAATTATAGCCTCAAGTTAAATTTTGCTTGCTTTCTCCTGTTTGATTCATAGCATCGGTGTATTTGGTATGTAGGGTAGGATGCAGGATTGATATGAGCCTAAGATAACGCTTTTTTTTTCTGATAGCATATTTTTCCTTTACCTAGTCATTCTTTAGAAGATGAATTTGAAAACCTAAGTTTTCAAGCCTTCTAGCGCAATGTTAATTGAAATTAGAATAGTGACTGTTTTCAACTATAATTGAGGTTTTATTAAAAATACTAAAACATAACTGTTAACTTGGTTTGTTTGCACAGCTGTGGCTGATGTCGAGGACTGAATTGCTGTAACTAAGGTTAAGCTTTAGTAGACATTGTTCAGGTTATAGCATCTTATAATATTGATGTCATCCTGAAAAAGGAAGTCGTAGAGTATTAAAAACCTAGGGCTGCCAGTTTTAAGCTCGTGCAATTCAGGAAGCCATGTGACTTACGAACTCTGTAACAAATTATGTGGGTATGTCAAGCAGAAAGTATTGGCATGTCATTTGAGATAGGTCAATGTGTAAAAATATAAATGCGCAAGGTACTTAGCCAGTAGGGAAATGCTGCAAAGGAGCTTGCCTCCCTGGTGAGGAGGAAGAATTGTTGAATATTGGCGACGATGTTGTACACTAACTGGAGCACTGGATAAAGGCTTGGGTGATGTAGATTCCGGCCTTGGCTCTGCAGTTTTTTCCCAGGTAACTTTACAAGTTTTTAGTTTGCTGTCACTTTTCAGTCTATAAATTGAGACAAATTTTTGTAAGGCATGTGATAATGTCACCTCTTCACCTCCCTGGTATAAGCTGAATTATTTGGTTAGGGAGCGTAAGTTTGAGGCATTGTTGGAGTATCAGTGATACGGAAAGCAAATTTAGGAGTGAAAAGTTGTTGGAATTTATGGAGGTTTTTTAGCTTCAAGTTACTGTTGCTCCTCATTAGGACTGCCCTAATGGTAAGAAGCAGGAAGAGTCAGAATCAAAAATAGCTGTTAAATCTTGCTTGATTTTATATGCCATTAATTGTTTGGCAGGTTAACAACTAATGCTGGGGCTGCTGAATTTTAAGCAAATGAAAAATAGCTACTTGTGATTAGTTTAGTGACTTACCTGCTTGGTGGATCCCGCTACAAAGCTCTAACGAGTAAGAATAATATCTGTATCTGACACTTGTTGCTACCATTAAGAAGACGAGTTGGTCACTCAAGAAAAATATGTTGACTCTGCTTTGTCAGCATTGAACCCCAAATTCTCATAAACAGTATTTATTTTTCTCCAATAAAGGAATCAGGGCTTTAGTCAGCCCAAGTCAATGCTAAACTTTTCCCTGGCTTAGAGTGGTAATTAGTGTCTTTGTATCAGGCCAACTATTCAGTGTGGTGAAGACTCCTCTCCTCATTATATTCTTCTTTTGTAGAAGTCAGCCAATTTAGTTTTCTTGGTACTGTAACAAAACACCTGAGCGCTGTTTTTACTAGTGTGAATGTTTTATGACAACCAGAGCAATTTTACAGGAAAAATTTCCCAGTTGTGTGGCTCAGGCTCTTCGTCTAGAAAGAATTTATAGGATAGAAAACATACTGCTGTTCTTTTACCGCTGTAGCTTTGAACACAAATAGCTAGTTAACAGGTTCCCTACTGATATTTAATCCTGCTTGTAATCTACACCTGCTAATTTAATAAAAGTAATTTCCCACGTCTTGTTTCTGCTCACTTACTCTGCCTTGGTTGCAGTGCTGATTGGTGGAAAACTTCTAAAATTTACAGTACACAATGCCCTGGTATCATTACGAACAGCTTTCGTTGGCTTCTGTCATGCTGCATTGTTTGAAGCAGACCGGCAGGATAGAAGAGAACAATCGGGAGCTGGAGCAAGTTCACATCTCGCTGCATATGCTTGAAAATTGGCAGAACAACAATGAGATTGGGGAAATCCCCTTAGACGAGCGCTGCACAGTAATCTGACTTCAGCGTTTGTTCAGAAAAGATCCCCCAAATTGTGGCTTTTTATTCCGAAACACGCAAGCAAGTTTCAATAGGTCAAGAATTGAAAGCTTTCATTTGGAGTGTTTGCTTGTAATTGTAGGTAAAGTGACCACTTCTTTGGATGCTTGGGTCATCTTTTCTTAGATACTGGGTAGAGAGAAGCCTGATGCAAAAGAAGCAAACTGAGTTTTGCTTAAATGCAGAATTTCAAAGTTAGTGTTTAGTTGAATTTGGGGAGTTACATCCCAGAACTGGTCTTTACTTCCTCTTAGTTTTGTGGGAGGCTTCAAGTCAAGTTCCTCTGCTGATATTTGAAAGAACTAACTCATGCTGTAGTTTTGAAATTTTGGACAAAGTATGTGGAATCTTTCAGCTTTGTGGCATGGCAAGTGTGTTTGAAACAGTGTTTGACTGTCGGGTGTTTGGTTGAAAAAAGTCTTTTGTTTAATAGACAACTCAAATGTTAGTTTTATGGACTCAACGAGATTTTCCAAGAACCGCTTCTGAATCTTGGTGTGTTTTTGTAAGCTTACAGCAGTGCAGCATCCAACCACCACGCTTATTGATAGGTCTTTACATCTTTCTCTAATAAATCTCCCCTTCTGTTACAGTGGGGGAGACTTAATATAAACTTGAGGGCCGTATCAGGGGAGGAATTCAAGTGTGTCCATTCTGATGAGTTCCACAAAGCTAATAGTAAAAATACCTTTTTAGTTCCTTTGTATTTAAATTTTGAGTGCCTAATGTTCTGCATATGTCCCAGGTACCTGTCTTGCAGACTGATGCCTTGTCTAAGCACAGTTAGTAACCAAAAATTGATGTTTTGCTGTCCCCTAGATATCTCAATTAGGTGAATATAGTAGGAGAGCAGAAGGCCTACTGAAGTGATTGTGCCTGTTGCGAGCTGCACTGGTGGCAGCCATTTTAAAACACTGTGATAGTCTGGTCAATGACAGGAAGACATTTTTACTGGAGCCCAGCGTCAGTGCGTTTGTTCATCATGTGGGAACCCTTCAATGCTTTGGCCAGTAACCACAGACATTCCAAGAAGGATTTAAGCAGCTCTCCTTGCAGCAAGAAGCCACATAACCGTTTACTTGAATGCTAATGTTCCTCAAGGCTTTGAAACTCATCTTTTTGGCTGCAGTAGGACAGAGAGAGAGAAGAGCAGGGTAACTGTCACCTCAGCAAAGGGCAGATGGTGGTAGATCAGGGTTGACTCCTGTTAGGCGGAGTGAGGAAAACAAACTGTTGGATGTCCTGGGAAAGTGCTTTAACTGTTAAGCAATTGCATGTGAGGCAAGAGTACTTGTGGGCATCGTCTTCAGATGCATGTTCTGGGTGTGGATCATGAGCAAGATGCCGAAGACTTCAGGACTTGTCTGTGATCTTAACACTTCCTTTTTGTCTGGCTCTAGGCAGAGAAGCTCAGGAAATAGATTTGATTCTTGTTGTAGGGGTGTCCCATGCATGCTCAGATTTTCTGTCAATAGACATGTGGAGTCCTGTATTCTGTTCTGGGCCTGAGGAGAGCAGAGGTCTGTAGTTAGGCACCTTGGCTTTTAAAAGTTGCTTTCTTAGTTTTGCCTTTGCTAAGCACAGAACGCAATAGAATACCTCAGCAAACACACCAAGTTACTTTTAAAAATACAATACTGCTTTCTTGTATCTAAACACTGAAACTCTTCAAGCCTTTTTATGGCTTCCTTGCTAGTTCTGAATTTTCTTTAATGTGTCTCATACAGTATGGGCATTGTTGTGAGTGATGGTAACAGCACTGTGGGACATAATTTTTGTATTTACATATTTATCGAAAGGATATAGCAGTCATGGCGCAACTACCATGCGTTTCTCTTCCCCAGTACGTTGCTTGGGAGAGCTGCTTCTTTGGCTCAAACCATAACTTGTTTTGAAATATCTTACAGGAATCACTGTATGCCTTAGGTATGTAGTACTTGATGTTTCTTTGAATTTTCATATTCTTCGTTTTCAGGGATAGTCTCTTGTTTGGACATGGATGAATTTCAAGGTATTCTCTGTTTCACCAATTTTCTGCTCTGTATACACGGCTTAGGCTGCAACAAGGGTCGTTCTGGGTGTAGTGGCTTCCCTGCACTGAGCACTTCACATTTCATTTGTCTTCCTGGGTTTCTCGAGATGGGTGTGTAATTCATAGGGGAAGCTGTCCAGAGGCAGCTTCAGTTTGAAATGAGGTATTAAAAGATCCTGTAACCGTTGTTCTAAGAGTAATCTTTTTGCCAAGTTAGCATATTTTTCAAGGAACCTGGACAAGATAAATGTCTTGCAGAGCTAATCTCTCCCCCTCACTACCTCAAATACCCACTAGTTTGAGAAGGTTAATCAAAACGTCACATCTTTTTTCAGCTGTCCATCAGTCACAAAAGAGCCCACTCATGCGGTAGCAATAGCTGCTCACCCACTTGGAGGATGACAGGCTGCTTGAGAAAAATTATTTGACTTAGCCCTTGGTAGCTGTACCTGTTAGCTTGTGGGAAAAGCTTTCACCACACCTACTATGACTAATAGTGGTTAGAGAACTTGCGATAAAGGTCATTTTTTAATGTCTGTATGGTGCTAGTCCTGAAATGTATATGCCACGTTCTGTTTATGTCTTTTGAAAGTATGATCTTCTGTGAGATTGCTATCTGCTGTTAACAAACCAATTTGTTGTGGATAGATCAGCCGGTATCGTGATGGATATGTCTTCGTATAAAGATATTTTGTCCTTTGATACTTCTGATTCTGTTCAGATTTAAGGATGATACAGAACGTTAATCTGTGAAACTGCATTGGGTGTCATCTTAACCCACTGCATGATATTGCTTACTAATAAAAAACAGGAAAAAAAAGAAAAAATAACCACATGTGGTGTGAAATGAAAATGAGATGAATCTGTTAGGCTGTTCATTCCTTATGTAACTTGTAAGTAAAAGAAAGGTATTTAACAGCTTGACACATCTGGAAGACACATGCTGGTCATCTGTCTCTTTAGTTGGAGCATTTCAGTGGTAATTTAAATATTAGGAAGTAATTGCTTGATCAACTGTTTTCATAGGCATGGTATAACGAGAGTAGAAGACAGGAGGTGATTTCTCAGCTAGACTGAGTTGCTGAACATGCTTGCTTCATAGCTGTCTGCTGCATGATGTGGTGCAACATCTCACTAGCTACCCGGAGCCCTGATTCTTTTCCTAAATGGATGTTTTTGGGGCGTGTGTTCCTGGTTATGCTTCCTTTACTCCGATAATAGGGTTTTGATGCTTTATTTCTTTCAGGAAGTGGTGGTCTTGTGTTCTCTGGAAAGCTTTTGTCAGAAAGTCCGAAGACATTTTCAGGTGTGATGCTCTCAGATGAAATACAGATAACTTATCTTCAACATGAGTTCGCTCAGGCATGTAATGAGCACGGTACTTTCAGCTGTGGGAATTTCAAACTTGCAAACTTCTCTCTCGGTTGAAGTGCTGTATTTACATTTCTGAAGATACTGTGAGAAACTGCAAGAAAGTACAGCAATCAGAAAACCTTTTTTGGATATAATAGTGTAACAAATTAAAGCAGCGTAGGAATTCCAAGTTATCATTTCAAGAATGACAACTTAAAGTACAAACATCCATGTCCTCAGAGCTTGTGGGTCCACATGATTGTTGTCTTTTTCTTTGTTGGGTTTTTTTTGTCCTGCCTGGTTATTTGCTGTGGAGCTGCCATTGTGAACGCTGTTGTACATCTGTCACCCTCACTAGATGCAGGGCATCTAGAAGTCACTGCTTCTGATGGCTTTTTTGAACATATGATTGCGGGGAGTAAATCTGTTGTGCTTCATCATATCTCCAGTAAGAGTGCTTCAGAGTTTGAGAGATACAAATTGCAGCTGCTGAAAGCTGTGGTGTTATGTTGGGAGTGGGGAGCTGTAGGGCAAGTTTCCCAGCAAAGCTGTTAGCTCATGATTTCCATAGGCTGCTTTTGCATGCTCCCTGTCTTCAGTCTCTCTAGCGTAAGACTTGTGGCCAGCTCCCTGCTGACTCTGAAGTGAGGCCGAGCTGTACTGTATGCCTTTTCTTTCCCAGTCCTGAACATCATCTCTGTGCTGCTTGACCTTGCCATTTAGAAGCTTACAAGTTTGCACGCTGCTCTCCACCTGACTTTCAACAGAGAGTAAAAGACTCCTTGATAGGATCTGCATCTGAACAGACCATATGGACAACAGGAAAAGAAATAAATATTTTACTTCTGCTTGATTTCCATAGCATCCTGGAAAAATTCCTCTTGAACTTTGAGGTGCTATGCTTCCGGCATCTCCTAGCATTAAGAGAAAAATAAAGGTAATGCTGATTGTTGTTGGCTACTTTATTTTGTCTGACAGCACTGGGCTAGCACGTCAGGATTTGGGAGAAGGGAGGAGGATGAAGTGCTTTGAAGAGGCCTGCCTTATATCTGTATTTTTGCCTTTGTAGGCAGTTTGTTGAACATGTGACCAGGAAGAAGTGTGCCTTTAGAAAAGGCAACAGAAGCATATACTGTTCATCAAGATGACTTGTTGGCCTGGCACTCTGCAAAACTGGAAGAAACTAGCTACTGGCCCCGAAATGAGCAATGGGCTTCTCAGATGTTAGGCTTTAACAGAGTATCTTTTGTACCTCACGTTCCCCTTCTGCGTCCCCTGTGGACATGTTTAAAGTTTAAGCTGAAGTAAATGGGAGTTGTTCAATGACTTTTTTTTCTTTTCCCACAGTGTTAGAGAAGTTAATTGTATCCTGTGCCTCCTGCTTTTCTGGCTATTTTGATGTGTTAATTTTTTAGCATACATCCATTTATAAGGAAGGTTACTTAAGTCATTTTCCTCAGTTCAGATGCTGCATTTTGTATTTGATGTAATGATTTTGAATGTATTGTATAAAATTCTATGTAAACTTTATTCATAAAAGGGTTCTGATGATGAGAAGCTATGTAATGGTTCCTGGTTTATATTCCACTAAATATACACATACATAAACATTTCTTTCTTGGATGTAGCATGTCCTGAATGTGTGTGTGGGGAAGAGGGAGGCAGGAAGAGAAGGTACAGTTACTGTTCTGAGCAAGTAATCTTTGCGTTGTATATGCTTGAAGAAGAAAGGTCTGCTTCTGGATTCTGGGGGAGAGGGTAAACATGGATTTTTTTTCTTCTCTTATGTAGATAAGACCAATTGCTTAAATAAAAGTAAATCTAAGGGGTTGGAGGCAACTTGGGGAAGCACTTATAATTGTGGGAGCTGAGTGCCCCAGCTGCCAGTTTTGCTATTCTGTTGAGTTTGTACTGAGAGAGAAACCTGTGCTTTCTCTTCTGGAGTCCTGGGCTCTTTTAGACATTACTTAATATCCTTTTCCTAGACTTAACAGGCTCTGTTTCTCCTTTGAAGAATGGGAGAATCTGTTAGCAAACTAACTGCCCACCTGTACTTGTGACGTGTAAATAGTCATTTACTCTGGTTGCTAATACTGCCTTTTAACAGAACTTTCCTAGGGGTCTGCTTTTCTGCCCCAGTGTCTCAGAATGGTTTTTGTGGAAGAATCTTGTCCAGCTCCTCGTCAGGATGAGTGCCACTGCGATCTGTGTAAATCGTTTTTGAGAGGAATTCACACTAGTACTTTTTATTCGGCATTGCTCAAGATGCTAGCTCGTCCCTCCAGCAGGTGCTTAGAAAAATCATTATTTCATACTGAATTACTGAATCTTTACATTTTCTGTTGCAAGAAAATGAGATCAGGACCTCCTGTGTTACTTCACATCATTCACAAGCAGGAATGAACTGCTATAGCTTTGAGTCATGCCATCTGATGAATGTGTATGCCTGGTTATGTACATTTAAGTGAATAGATGACATTTTGTCACTGTAATATGGGATGATGGAGACGCAAGTAAAAAGATTGGCCAATTCTTCAGGGATGCAAAATGATGTAGGATTCACAGAGGAGCAGGGTAGATGTCTCATGAAAGTAACAACATTTGCATTGTTATTGCAGATCTCTAATGCTTTCCAAGTGAGCATAGTGCAAATAACCTTTTCCCTGCCACCCCCAGCATGGGGAAAAGAAACCACGAGCAACATACATTTCAGCATTTGAGACACTTAGGTCAGCCAAACTACATTTTACAGTACGCTTTTGTTCAGACAGCTGGCTGTCCAGCTAGCTGAGGTGCTGTTTGCAAAGACAGGTAGTATAATTAGGATTGCTACTGGCTGGTACATAGACATTTTAGGCTGTAGTAGGGAGAAATTCTAATTGCCAGATATAGAAAGGACTGTCAAGTCAGAATATAACAGCAGCTACACATATTTTCATTTGAAACCCAGAATTAAGGAAACCATGATCAGGGAGATTTGGTAGGAGCTGTTGTCTGTACTGAATACAGTACTGTATGTAAGCCAATGAACTTTTTTAATTGCCGACTTTGATCCATCTGTATTACACCTAAGCCTTTCAAATCAGTCTTTCCTGTTACTGTTGTCTTTGAGACCCTCCGTGAGCTAGTTCCAAGGGTTTGGTATATCTCCCTCCCAGCTTTATGGTTTCTTGAACCCCAGCTGCATCAGGAAAATAACTGGTATGAGCGGAAGGATTCTGTTCTTTCATCCATCAGTCAATCCTCTTCTCAAAATTAGTGTCAGTGGAGTAATGGACAGCGTCTTCACAGGAGTGCAACTTCAATCCAGGGATGCCAGTGATGAACCAGAGCCTAAGTCAATATAGCTGTGTTCCCGCCTTGGTTTTCTGCTCAGTATGTTGCTGCATAAAGTCTTGGATCTAAGATCTTACATAGCAAGACTTAAAACAAACAAGCAAAGTTAGTGTGCAAGGTACTTACCTGGACGCGGTCCTGTGCACCCTGCTGTAGGTGTACCTGCTCAGGGAGGGGGGTTGGACAAGTTGATCTCCAGAGGTCCCTTCCAACACCTACCCTTCTGTGATTCTGTATGGATCTTCAATCTGTAGACTGTAACCTGTTTTCTCAGGCAAGTTTCACGGAGGCAGCCATGCGCAATGTTAAAGCAATGGCATTTGCCTGTTTGTTATGAGAAAATGGAATTTCATAAATCTAGTGACCATTTCTTAGTGCTGTAACTCCATTTTGGATAGCTTGGTATAGCTCGTGAAGCAAAGTCTGCACCTTTTTTCTGCCCCCTTGACAAAATCGCAGTCAAGGTAGTAAGTCCTGTAAACGTTAGGCTGGTGTAAAGGTGTTTATGTAGGTGGGTGAAGTAACTTCTAGTTCAAGTGAAAACATGAACTTCTTTTCTGATGTTGCATTTTTCTTGTTTAGTCTTTGAGTGAAAGCAAATGTCAGTCACAGGTCAGTAGGGAAGACTGTAAATGAGAATTCCTAGAATTTGAGAACTAACTTTCATTCTCATCTTCTGATTTTAAAACAGATAAATGGGGTGCTATCACAGTTTGCTGAAATTATTTTTATTTCAGTCACAGCTCCAGCACTGCAAATGCCTCAGAAAATGTAGGGACAGACAAATTAGAATCAGTGGAAGAAAGGCTTATGATTATAACATGCCCACAAAGGACAAATGCAGAAGGTTGCCTTGAACGTGGACTTGCAAACTTGTTAGTGGCTGTAGATTCTGAATGATACGAAAGATTCAGGAAAAAATGTTAGAGGTTCAGTGTAATGCTTCACAAATAAGCAAGTTAAATGTCCAAGACACATATAATGATTCCTGTATAATATGGGCTTTGACTAGCGTTACGCAATTTGCATTTCAGGTTTTATTTGTCGTCTTTCTAGTGCTACCGCTTCAGGTAAAGAGGAGGCTGTCAGCTGAACTCTGTGCTTTTTAGCACCTTGAGAGCTGTTCCACTTCTTTGCAAGACTTTGAAGAAGAAAGCGGAATTGTAGTTATGTATAAATTGTGACAATATTTAACAACTTCTATATAGAGTTTCTGCTACTTCATACATAAATATCTTTGAAGTGGTTCTGCCTACTTTCATCTGATGTCGTACTCGCTGCAAGCACTTAATTTAGTACAAAAAGTACCTAGAGCGTGCAGCATTGCCAATACTGTAAATAGCATTAGTGGTAGGATAGTTGCTTTACTCATTCTGTCTCCCAGTAAAAACTGGTGTAATAAATCCATAGTAGCAGCAATGTGTAATATACAGATACCAGCTGAAGCATGTGTGTGAGTTTTGCTGCACATCGGGTACTATTTAAAACTCTGCTGGCTTCGGGTTCTTTCAACTATAGCCTCGAATAAAACAGCATCTCTATAAAACTGAATATTATTGACGAGACCTACCACCTTTATCCCCGGTTGTATCTTCTATTTTGCCAGTGTGCTTGGGGAAAGTACAGCGATGTCTTGGAGTGCATGCAGTGCCGTGCGTAGGCACCAGCTTGTTTGATGCTGTGGTTGTGACTGTTCAGACAGTACTTGCATGTACTCGCTTGGATCTACAAATCAGTACATCTGGCTTTTAACTGTGCTGAGAAACTGAACCTAATTCAGTGGCCTAGGTTGAGTACCAACCTGAGGTGGCTTTATTAGTTGGCATTTGGACATCAGTGAGGGGATTGTGGATTGTTCTGTGTAGCTGCATATCCAGCTACTGAAGTTTCTAATTCAGAATTACTGCCACTGCAAGCCAGGATGCAAATGGCTTTCTATATTCACTAAGATGAGGTCGTACTGTCACAGACTACCATTAATATTCTGGTTGGCAATGGTTATCTTATCCTGTTCAGCCTTATCCTGTTCCTTTTTTTCACCTCGATGGGTCAGCATCCTTTGCCACCTAATATTATTGCAAACACAAGAATCTATTTTTGGGCAGCGTGTTCCAGTTGAGATCATGTTCATCTGTATTTTTGGACTCTTGAATGTGACCATAGTGTGTTATTCTTTCATCCCATGTAGTTCATATCTGGTTATTACGGATTTTGATATGGACTTTGATTCCTCCAGTAGGGATATAATACGTTAAAGCAAGCAATCGTATTGAGTGTGGCACAAACCATGTTTGTCCATGTTCGTTCTTCGTCGGCAGATCAATAATTAATCTGTATTTAAACAGGGACTTGATGGCCTAGCCCAGTTTTGTAGTAGGCTTACAGATACTATTAATCCAGTAAGATAGTTTGCGCTGTTGATGCTGATTGGGAACATCATCCGTGATACGTAGACTAGGCAATACAAATACTTCTTGGTTATCTTTTGATATTTAGGTTTTTCCTGTGTCCACATTTTTATTGCGTGTGTCAGTATTTTTCTGTCTTACTAAAGAAAGGCAGTTTTGGCACTTTGTCTCAAAATTGTGAAGCATTGCTACAGCTCTTTGCTGTTTAGGTAATTTCTTGCCCAGAGTAGGGTTTTTTGGAACTCGGGCTTTCCTGTTAAAGGAAATGATGAAATGGAAGAAGTGAAGGCATACTGTGTGCTGCTCCATGCTGATAGCCACATTAAAGAATCTTCTTGCCAGAACTGTACAATATCATCTGAGATGCTGCTCCTTATAAGCAGATGAAAAGTCAGGTTGAAACGCCAGCTCTTGCAACCCTTTCCACTTAAGGAAAGGCTCCGATGGAAGCCGTTTTGATTTCACCCAGTAATAACTTGTCTGACCTATTCTTCACCACATCAGTCCTCTGGTCAGTCCTGAGATAGGAATTGCAGGACTGAGTTGTCCCAGGTTTAGTGCGTAGCAGCTTAACCAGATGTCTGCTAGGCTTTGACTTTCCCTAAAAATCCCTGGGTCTCAAGGAGTAGTTGTTATTCCTTGCAAGTATCCTTTGAGCATTTCACCTATCTCTAGGAAATAGTTTTCTTTTGTTGGAACTTCAAAACACTTGGGAAACTGAGCCAATCTGATGCTTTATATCCCTGAAGTCCCTTGTAATAAATTCACTTATTTTGTGGGGTCGGCAAAAGCAGCAATCTAGTATTCAAGCAAGCTTGCTCTGGGAGTGCTGGAGGCCACAGAACATGGTGATTTGCTAATCTAAGCTAGTGTTGAAAAGATAAAAATATTAGCTTTTGTATAGTTGACCTCATTTCTGTCAACAGACAAATTGTTTTGAGAACAGGAATGAAAATGCTCTTTGGAATGGAAGTGTCCGCTCTGGTGGGAGGATGTGTATTAGCTTTAAGCTTGTATTTGGGAGTGTATTTAAGTGCTGTCTACACAGGAAAGATTTAAGTACAGCTTGGATGCAGGAGCCAAATTATACTTTGGAAACAATGATGGCTTACCAGTGCTGCAGTACACGGTGAGTTCAAAACCAAAAACCCCTGTTTGGTAAAACATGAAGCCCTAAGTGTGCTTCCAGACTTCGGTTTGAGGGCAGTCTGCTTTCTAAAGGTGAAATGGTGATATGTCTTGGCTGCCTCCCTCCTAATAAATTAAACGTGCCTGGGAATGTTCCCGGGCACCGGGGCCAACTGGCTCGGGACTGCCTCGTCCGTACTCTTAAACTCTTAGCTACCAGGGCAGGGTGACTGCATCTGAACTTCCCCGTGCGAGTGGTCCCGATGGTGTGCGACTCAAAAACCTGGGAATTGTGTGGGAGAACAGTAATTGGCATGGCCCAGTGCTGGGGAATGTCCTAGCTGCTTTCTAGCATACACGATCATGTTCCAGGACCTGGGAATGTTTCCAGACAAGACTTGACTTATGAGTACAGATGTTAGTCCTTGATTCTTCCAAATTCTTTATGGACTAGGCATAGAAGGACTCTTTGCATCACAAGGGATATGAGACCCTTCCGAAAGGTAGGTTTAGGAGAGGAGAATGCCTCCTATTTATTTTGGGGCAGTAATTCTGTACTACTAAAAAATCTGTACCTCCTGACACCCTTTTAGATGGTTTTAGCGGTTGTTCAGCCATCTTTCAGAATGCAGTCACCTTCTTTCCAGCCACTACCATTCTGGGCTGAGTAGGAGTGTTTGCCCTCCATCCCACTGTTGCTGCATATGAACGAACATACTGTGGCCTTTCATGAAGCACTGTGTATGAAGTATGCTTTTTATGGTTGTGAGAAATTTCGTTCTGATTCGGTGTGCGTGTGTGTGAATGTTAAGAGCCCTAGTTTACTGTCTGGGTGACGTAGGGGTGGGGGAGCAGTCTTGCATCTTTTAGGCAGTGGATCTTTTATGTGTGCTGGAGATTGGAGAGACCGCTTAATTTCCCGAGATGTTTCTTCCAGTGAACAGTAAAAGCTGTGTTCAGCTGACTTTATTGATCAGAGAGGATGATTTCCTGCAGGCTCTTCAGTGTTTGATTGTAGATTATTGGAATTGGAGTATAGTCCTAGTGTAGATGAGCCAGTAAAACATTGATATTAATCCCAGCTGTACATATATCCTGGAAGACAGCATATCATGCTAAATATTGGAGCAGTTTTGCTCTAACTGTTCACTTTTTCTGTGCCTCCTAGCCTGTCCTCCCTCCATGGTGTCCTGAGTTTCACTGCAAGCTATGGCTCCGTCACACAGTCATGTCAGGATGCTGTTTGTCTTTCCATAGGTTATGGTATATACTGTCAGCTTTGATAGTTTGAATATTTATAGAGAGAAGAGGCTAGCAATATAAAATACTGTTCCTGTTCATCGTGCTTTGTCAAGAGCTATAAAAATTTACTTTTTCATGTGCTGTCTTAAAAGTCTTGTGTAGCAACTGTGTGGCATGTTGCATTTACACCAGTGATGCACCCCACAATTTTGGGAACGTGTAATCTGTGTGACAGCCTCAGCTTTGGAGCACTGCTTTGTATAAAGGATCTATTGCTCAAAGGTAGTAAGCTGTCAGAGCTGACTGTGTCAATTAATATGCAGCAGGCTTTGTGTCTGCTGATTGTTCTTCTAATTTAATGTGCGTGATGATCTGTCTTACCAGCAGTAGTGGTGCATATTTGAGGAACACAGTACAGTGCAGGGATGCTCCCTGGTGTCCCACAGGCTGCCTGTGTGTCTTCAGAGCAACTATTCCAATCCTTAGGCAGCTTCTGGCAGCCCACTATCCTGGAGGCATCTTAGGAATATGAAAAAGAGAGGTTGCAGGCTCTGCTGATGCAGTGATGGTCAGTATGGCGCTTCTGCCAGCTCTGTTTCTGCAGAGCTGTAATGCTGCCTGTATCTGAAATGGATGTAACTTGTTCAGGACAGTTGGCTCTTTTGAAGAGCTGGATGTATGTCAGAGAACGGGCCTTTGCATGTGGCTCTGCTGCTTTCTACTAGGCAAAAAGTTACCTAGTACAAGATTTTTACTTGTGTCCGTAAGCAGTAAAATGTCAAAGGCCATATTTTATTCAACAATTTTATTTGTGCTGAATGCAGGCTGATGCCCTAAATTACACTCTCACTCCTCCTTTGTAGTACTTGTGTAGCTCCACAGTGAATAGAACTGATCTGGCTGAAAAGTAAATCAAAACGTTAATTTTCAGGTATGTGTTCTGTGGTCAGATAGCCAGTTCATTGATTTGGTTACTGCTCAATTGCATGAACATTTCAGCCTCCCTGGGACAGCATTAGAAATGAGGCATGTAGAACAAGACAAGGAGGGGACGAGAACCATTTGTTCCCTTTGTCACTAGCCCACCCTTATGTTTTATTAAAGTCACTGTGGAATTGAGGTGGTTGTCAACCCTGAAAGTGGTTTTAGAGTATAGTGCTGTGCTGTCTGCTCTTTTGTTTCATAACACTAATGAATTTCTCTGTGTAGGGGTGAGAGACAAAAATACCTGCTTTGCTTTTCTCCCCTTGAACACACAATCTAAATTTGTGAGTGTATCAGCTAAGTTTAGTAGCTTAAATTTAAATAGCAAAGCCTATATTTAAAACTAGGAGTTTGGTGAACTTGAATCATAGAATGATTAAGGTTGGAAAAGACCTCTAGGATCATCAAGTCCAACCATCAACCCAACACCCCCAGGCCTCCTACACCATGTCCCCAAGTGCCACGTCTGCACGTTGTTTGAACACCCCCGGGGATGGTGATTCCACCACCTCTCTGGGCAGCCTGTTCCAGTGCCTGACCACTCATTCAGTACAGAAATTTTCCCTAACATCCAATCTAAACCTCCCCTGACGTAGCTTGAGGCCGTTTCCTCTCTTCCTATCACTGTGACTTGGGAGAAGAGACCAACACCCACCTCGCTACAACCTCCTTTCAGGCAGTTGCAGAGAGCGATAAGGTCTCCCCTCAGCCTCCTCTTCTCCAGGCTAAACCCCCCCAGCTCCCTCAGCCGCTCCCATCACACTTGTTCTCCAGACCCTTCCCCAGCTCCGTTGCCCTTCTCTGGACACGCTCCAGCACCTCCACGTCCTTCTTGTCCCGAGGGGCCCAAAACTGAACACAGCATTCGAGGGGCGGCCTCACCAGTGCCGAGCACAGGGGCACCATCCCTGCCCTGCTCCTGCTGGCCACACCATTGCTGATACAAGCCAGGATGCTGTTGGCCTCCTTGGCCACCTGGGCACACTGCTGGCTCGTGTCCAGCCGGCTGTCAGCCAGCACCGCCAGGGCCTTCTCGGAACTTGGATTCTCTTCTTTCTGTTGCAACTTTTCAGAGGCTATTAACTTTAAAGGTAACATAGCAGCCAGTCAAACTTCAGGCTTTGTAATTAGGGACTGGAGTTGTAAGTTGCTTGTCAACGAATTCTCTTTGTTTCTGTGGTGCGAAGTCTAGTTAGTTGTGTGTTACTTGCGTAAAAAAAACTGTCAGTTTTCAGTGGTCACAGAGCAAGGCTGTGATAGAGCTGAGCTTGATTTATGATTCTGAAAATGTGCTGCTCGTTTAGAAGCCCATGCTGTTTTCTTGCTTTACTTAAATCTGCTGCTGCTTTTAGTTCGTGCCTGTCAATGGAGGCTTCTTTTTCTTTATTGTTGTGACCTTGTCGTTGAACCAGTTTGGTAAAGAAATAGTTGCCTTTCCTTTTCTCCGGCTTGATTTAGCAGTTAAATTTTTGTTATTCTACAGTTAAGACTTAAAATACTGTACTGTAAAACTGTGTTAAACATTCTGTGGTTTGTATACAGTGGAAAAGAGTATTTAGTTTTTTTAATCAAGGAGAGTACAGAAGGCAGTGGGAAGTATCAGCTACAATGTGCTTTTCTACAGCGTCTGAATTTTCCTGTTTTGAGAAAAGCAGCAAATTAGTATGTGCATGGAGAATGAGATTAATGCTGAAGTGGTGGTACCTGAAAGTTAGATTGTGATGTTCAGTTTCAGATACACATGGCCTTTGTTTGAAGTCTTAGGGAAGCTTATGTTTAAAAACAAACAAAAACAAAAAACCCAACCCAGAAACTACTCTTTAAAATTGAATTTTGTTACAAGCTAGGCTGAGGAAGTTTTGCCTGTTTTAAGGAGCATTACAACTGTATTGACTACTTAAAACCAGAGAACTTGTTCACCTTTTAAAAACATTATCATTTACCTTGAATCACGTGTTCCATTTTGATAGCCTCCTTCATATAGAAAATATAGCATGAGATGTCAGTTTAAATGCAAGTCTAACAATGCTCTATCTTCTATGTGAAAGGAAGTATTCTGTACATTTTTCCATGTTTGACATCATGGTGTTTTGAATAACCATGTTCCATATTCATATCAATTTTTTGTTTTTGTTTTCAATTTATGCACAGCACTTGCTCTGAAATTTGGGGACTGAGTACACCAAACACGATAGATCAGTGGGATACAACAGGCCTTTACAGCTTCTCTGAACAAACCAGGTGAATATTCTGCCCTCTCTCGCATCATAGAAGTCTTGTGGGAGGGTTTGGCTTTGGAGGGTCTGTAATGGGATGCTTTAGGTGGAAAATAGACTAAAAATGCTTCCTAGGCCTCTCATGGTACAGCATTTTAAAATATTTGCTTGCCAGTGTAGAAATCCAAGTGTTCTCAGCTGATGTTTTGACCAATGAAACTCTAATTCTGGAATATTCCTTTTTCCACGCCAGTGCCATTGAAAGAATGGGAAGACTTGTTAAATGCAAGCTCTAATGTGATTTGGTATTTATATTAACAAAGTTGGGATACTTAATTCTTTAGACCTAATCTTACAAAGTGTTTAAACTGCTTTGTATGCCACAAGCTTTCAGTTAAATCTCGCTAATTGGCTCAGATACGAGCTACTAAAGAATTGTTTGTAAATTCTTCAGTAGTTAACGGTGGGCAAATTCTAAACAGGGTCTTTATTTTTTCATGTCACATTACTTGATTTGTGTACTGAGGTTTGTCTCCCATCCCATAACAATCATAAACATCTGCATTTGTGTAAGCATATGCAGTCTGTCTTAAAACTAGCAAAACCTTTTCAGCTGGTAGCGAGGCAGATGAAGTCAAGAAGATAAACTGTACAGCCCCTACAAGATGTGCATTCATGCTTTTTTGCATTACAGTTATACTGCCATGCGGATCACTTGGGCAGCTGACTGCTTATAGGCTTATTTGCAGTCCTGTGGGAATTCTTATGCTTAAAGCCATAAAGCATCCATGCCACAGCAAAGCCGTGAGGTTTAGCAGCGGAAGGGACTATTAAGTGTGTGATTTTTATTTTTATTTTTTTGTAACAACTGTCTTTTGCATTTTAAAAAAATGTATATGAAGCAATCACCCTAAATACTTGGCTGGAGGTAAAGTGGCTTTTAATGAACTCTAAATTCACTGGCAATAACTTGAGCAGCTCAAAAATAAGTTAAGACACTGCTTGATACCATCATTTTTATCACATTTGAAGCCTTTTAACGAGAGTGTAAATGTCACTAACAGTGTCAATCCACTGAATTCTGAGAGTAAATAAACTACCCATCCCATGTGTGTACACTGTTGCTTGAGCGATTAAGAGACAGCATGCATTCTGTAAATGCTTCTCAACATCTTTCCCGTATAGATCTCTTGATGGCCGACTACAGGTATCTCATCGTAAAGGATTACCACATGTTATTTACTGTCGTTTGTGGCGCTGGCCAGATCTTCACAGTCACCATGAACTTAAAGCAATTGAAAACTGTGAATATGCTTTTAATCTTAAAAAGGATGAAGTATGTGTAAACCCTTACCACTACCAGAGAGTGGAGACACCAGGTAGGAAGACTCCTTCTGCTTCTGACTTTCTATAGCAGTGTCTGTACGTACTTGTTCAGCGTAATATTTTAAATGAAAAATAGAGAAAGAATATGCCTTTTCTTGCCAGAAGTACAAGACAGTTAGAGATACAGCTTTTGAGAATACCATCCCCTGCAAGTTTTTAATGGTAAAGATACTGAAAAATCTTTACTTTACAAATGTGTTGAATAACCTGATAAACACTTCCAGTACCGCTAGCAGTTTCCAGCTGGCTAAGTATGGTCCGGCATGACAAGGAGAATAGACATGACTTACCTTTGCTAATATGGAATAGTCTTACTCGAGGCACCTCAGGAATCTGTTTCTTCCAGTAACTCGCAGTACGATGGCAGTATTAGCAGTACTGAGAGTCAGAAAATTTCAAAACATCTGAACAAATTGTTAGAAGTTTTAGATTTTTTTTTTAGCTCTCAGAAGTGTGTATTTTGAGGGTCTTACTAATGCTTTGAATTTTGCTTTTCCAGTCTTGCCTCCAGTACTAGTGCCACGGCACACTGAGATTCTAACGGAGCTTCCGCCTCTCGATGACTATACCCATTCCATTCCTGAAAACACTAACTTTCCAGCTGGAATTGAACCGCAGAGCAATTACATACCAGGTATTTTCCTAACTCCCACCACAAACAGTACACTTAACATTGTGCCACTGGAACAAAGATGGTAGTTTCATCCTCCTAAGTGATCAAATTAATTAAAAGATGCACCAATAAATTAAATCTAGTTGATTTCATGTATTAATTCCAATGGAAAAACATTCTGTTGTGCAGAACACAATAGCTTACTTGGTTTCAGTAGCTTATTTAAGATTCAGAATGCTAATGAGTACAAAGTAGACCTTCCCCTGATGCTTTAAGCCTGTTTAACAAACATATAGGGGTTGCCAAATGCTGAGTATTGGAGATTGAGTAGCTGCTGCTCAGTCTCACCACGTGTAGTATGTGGAGAAGACTTCAAGTTGCAAAACACTGGCTTAAAAAGTGTTTTGATCTGTAGTTCACAATCGATCAAGGTCTGCTTTGTGTATTTGTTACTATTGTGTGCATACAGTTTTGTCTTTTTAGTATGAAAGAACAACCTAACAATATTGAACTCTTCAAGAATTCCTTCTCCTTATCTTTGCCTCTTCCCCACCCCAAAACAAATACCAAAACTAATCTGCTACAGTGCACCCGAAAACCTGTACCCTTATTGAAACATAAAATCAGTAACCTTTGTTTCCTGCCCCAACTTCCTGTTTCCTGTCTCTTCAGGAAGTTCCCTGGAGCATAAAACCAAGCAGAGCTGAAGTTTTCTCATAAATGTTTAATGCAGCTATGTTACAAACAAGCTGAAAATTCAGATCTGGACTTTCACGAAGAATAAGAGGACTTCCTTGAAACTCAAATATGTGCAGTGTACAAATTGTATTGACATGTCTTATACAGGACATCCCTTATGTTTTCTTTAAATGTATCCAAGAATTGAAATGGCACCAGAAAAATTTTAATGAATTTAATCTCATCTGTTTAATTTGTGCCACATTTGTTGCCACCTAGGGACAGCAGATCTTTAAAGAGCAATTTAAGGTGCTAGAAGTTGGCGTTGCTTTCTTAGCTTATGTATACTGTTTTGACTCAATCTGAGGGTTTTGGATAGCATTTGCAAAGAGCTTACTGGAAAGCCACCATTTGAAAAACCAGTGCTGTGGAAGTGAGCTAAAGCAACTAGGTAGTTATGTGCAGGAAGTCTTGGTCAAGGTGATTGCGGGTATTCACATGATCTTCAAATGTTTATGCAGCTAACTGCACCTTGCCTCATTCTCTTTCTCACTGACACCCTCCTGTTGTACTCGTATCATGGCATCTTACTTTATTTGACCGTGCTAACTTAATCTTGAATACTTAGCTAGGTTCTGATAGGTCTTGTGTGTCTTGACAGCCTGCTTCAGAGAACCATTTTCTTTAGCGGTAGGCCACACTAACAACCGTGCTAGTTTTGCATCGCAATACTGTCGCGGTACTTGGCCTACAGAGGGGTTGGTTTCACCTGCAGCTGGGAAGACGGCGATCGTGAAGGTGCGGGATGGCTTTTGGGGGCTGTGTCTTCCCTTTCAGGTTACGGGTGCGCTGAGCTGCATTGTCCAAACTTCTGGCAGCTTTCAAGCTCTGCTAAGAATTTTTAATGCTGCACTTGAGCATTTATTTCCAGCTGTGGTGGTGCTCAACCTCTGACCCTAGAACAGTATTAATAGTACTAGGTGGAGGAAATCTCTTCTGTTCAGACGGAGACTAGATATGGAAAATAATCTATGCCAAAGAACCTGGATTAGCAACCGGAAACAGGAGAGATGGGTTGGATTGGAAATGGTTATTGACCTTTTACCGTGGCTGTGGGCTTAACTATAATGAGTGATTTGGAGATGGGCGGAGTCCACTTTATCACAATGAATTCTATTAAAAAAAAATGTTCAAAACAAGTATGATTTTTGTCATCGTACTTCTTGCTAGTAAAGATTTCCCTTAATCTTCCTTTTAAATTCTCACGTGAATTTTGTCACATCTGTATTTAGCACACTAGTTTTACAGAATGAACCAGAGATATAATTCCTTCAGTTCATTTTTATTTAATCAAGTGAATTAATCTAGTTTCCTCTTGCTGACTTCCCCCGATCATACTATATTGCTGTAACTCTTAGACATGATATTTGATATACTTTGGTTTTAATTCTTAAGCAAAAAGGCTTTTTATCTTTTTATTACCAAACAGCAGAAATTTAGTAATTAAATGTGTTTAAACTCTCAGATGTCTGAGACAATTCTAAGGCAATTGTAGAGATAGCTTCAAACACTTTCACTAAAGAAATCCAGGTTTTGCCTTTAATATATAGGAAAAG
This sequence comes from Morus bassanus, assembly GCA_031468815.1. NCBI lineage: Eukaryota > Metazoa > Chordata > Aves > Suliformes > Sulidae > Morus > Morus bassanus. The sequence goes on along the minus strand of CM062600.1, from coordinate 83,898,512 downwards.
ACATTTGCCCGGTTCAAAGAAAATTATTTCCTGAAAGGCAGTTGGTTAACTCATTATCTGGATTACAAAGTACATTTTGAGTGGAGAAAAGGAACAACCCTATTCTCCTGGGTTTTGAAGATATTTCTGTGGAATTAGACGCGGTTCCTAGTATCAGAATGCTTCAAACTTGTTACTGAGTTTACTCTGGTCTGTGAAACTCCATCTTTAAAGCAAGCTAGTTAAAAGGATAGATGATTGTTTTAATAGAGCTTGGAAGTAATAATTATACAAGAGCTTGTGCAGTGTAACTAGTTAGATAATATAGTTACCGTTAATGAGTGAAATCAACTGTTGGGTATTGAAGAAAAATGGATTTTGGGACTGAACTGAAAAATAACCTTTAAATCTAGCAACTTCTATGAGGCGTGGGAGGGCATCTGATCTGATGGTTATGCTACATAAAGACAGCTCACTTTTTTTGTAGAAGTCACCAGATGGTTTTTTTCATTTGTAATTCCACTAAATGTGAAAGCTGTTGATCACAATTGCAAAATTGTTATTCATTGTAGTGAAAGTGTCTTGTATTAAATGGAACAAACAAGGATTATATGTTAATTGTATAACATTTGAGCAATTGACTGGCATGCAAGAGATGATACATTTACATAGACAATAAGGCAGGTAATGCATTTGAAGCCCTACTGAAGGGAAAAAGGGACAGCAAAATGAAATTCTAATTCAGTATTCAGGTATCGTATGGAGCTCGTGAAGACCTGAGGACAAAAACCCCAAATGCTAAATCGTACAAATGTCCCCAGTCATTGAACCAATAAGTGGATGTATTTTTTTTTTTGACAGAAACGCCACCTCCGGGATATATCAGTGAAGATGGAGAAACGAGTGACCAGCAGTTGAACCAAAGCATGGATACAGGTACCATTTATTTTCCACTACTTTCAAAACTTGGTGGCCTGGTTTCAGCTGGGATAGAGTTAATTTTCTTCCTAGTAGCTGGTAGAGTGCTGTGTTTTGGATTTAGTAGGAGAATAATGTTGATAACACACTGATGTTTTAGTTGTTGCTAAGTAGTGCTTACACCGAATCAAGGACTTTCCAGCTTCTCATGCTGTACTGACTGAGAAGGCTGGAGATGCACAAAAAGCTGGGAGGGGGCACAGCTGGGACAGCTGACCGAGGCTGGACAAAGGGCTGTTCCATACCATATGATGTCATGCTCAATATATAAACTGGGGGAAAGCTGGCCGGGGGGCTGCTGCTCGGGGACTGGCTGGGCATCACTTGGTGAGTGGTGAGCAATTGCATTGTGCATCACTTGCTTTGTATATTCTTTCAGCAGTAGTAGTATTAAGATTACTATTTTATTTTATTTCAATTATTAAACTGTTCTTATTGCAACCCACAAGTTTTCTCACTTTTACTTTTCTGATTCTCTCCCCCATCCCACCGAGGGGGGAGTGAGCGAGCGGCCATGTGGTGCTCAGTCACCGTCCGGGGTTAAACCACGACACTTGGGATTACTAGTTGTGATCCATCCGCGTAGCGGCACGCGTTCACCCCAAATGACGATGGCAGAGCCCTCTGTACAACCTGGTGTTTTCAGTTTAAAATATCACTTTCAGTCTTTTGTGAACAAAATAATTCTTTGCTAGGGGAATGCTTTTAAAACATCCTGTGCCATAGTAAATACATTTCATTTGTTTCATAACAAAAGCATACAGGTCTAATTAAGTCTTCATCAGAAAGCCTCAAAATAGATTTTAATAGTTGACTGGTTTCAACTTACCCCTAACTTTACTTTCTAGAAACGGATTCATTGAAGCAAAAAGTCTGTTTGGCCTAAACAAGTTACAGAAATGTCTTAACTCTGACAACCTCGTCACTTCTGCCATGTTTCAAATTAATTCTTGTATGGAAGACTATTGGAAGAGTAGTAGAAACATTAAGTATTTGTGCCTTTGTCTGAAAGGGTTTTTAGATAATCTGGTTGGCCTTAGGCTTGGACAAAGCACAGTTAATGTGCTGCATAAGAACCTCCCGCTATGTGCTGGCAGATTTGCGTGTGTGTTTGGTTAGCTAATGTTAGCAACCTTTTTCAGTTAATTGGAATTAACTGCACTAGTTTCTGTAAGAACTGCAATACTTTCCCACTATGTGACAATAGGTACCTTAATTTAAAAAGCCTGACATCAGCAGTCGTTGTAGGAACATTTCTGTGCAAAGCCTCTCTGTTTTGCATACTAGTGCACAAATTGTGGCGGAGAGTTCATGTTTGTCTGAGGTTTTTTCCTTCCTCCTTGTAGGAAAGAATAATTTCCTCAAATGAGGAAATCCAGCTTGTTCTTTTCTAGAGATAAACCCTTTCCTTTGAGAATAGAGAAGTAATATCTTGATTGTCTTGTCCACTTTTTCTTAGCTTTTTTCACTGAATATGGGAAGAAGTCACTACCTTCTCACTGGAGAAGTGCAATAAACAAAGTTATGTTCACAGAGTGTGCATGAAGCGAGAGCTCTGCCAAATACAACACTAAGATGTTAATTGAGTCTTTACAAGGAGGGGTAGGTTCCCAGGAGTCTGGAAAATTAAATGTAATCTTAATTCAGAATTAAGCATGTGACATGCTGGAAAACTGGTTGTAGGATTTCTGAGGTTTCTTATTCCAGAGAATTTTAAGGTAAAACTGTATCTAGGTAATGGTCATACCTACCCATCCGAAATAACCAGAATTGTTTGCTCTGAAACAATCTGTATTGCTTCAACAGGATCTCCAGCAGAGCTGTCTCCTAGTACTCTCTCCCCAGTTAATCATAGCTTGGGTAAGCTGGAAATACTTTTAATTGTTTCTCTGTGTGTGATGATGCTTCTTTTATTTATATATATATATAAAATCACATTAAAAATGAAAACATACTTTAAAAAAATAAGAGCTGTATTAGGAGGAAACTATTGGGTTGGCTTCCTGTTGATAAACATAACAGGGCTGGGTTAATAACGTGTTAATAACTACTCTATTTCTGTAACTGTTGAGCTTCTAGCAAAGGGAAAAAACAATATAGTTGTGTATGCAGGAATAGCATTTATAAAATAAATAGTTTGAAGGACGTTAGCCTATCCATAGAGCTGCCCAGACTTGCTGTCTTCCTTGTACGTGTGTTCTGCTGCTCTTCTCATGTACTGTTTCACCTGTGACCACAACACAATTGTTGCTCCCGCATTAGTTGCCCACCTGCTTTGATCAGGTGCCATTGCTGTGTGTCTGTATAAATGCCTCAGGAAGATCAGATCCCCTTGGGTTTGTTGAAGGAATGGATGTGACAGGAAAATACTGTTCAGAACGCTGAGTAAGTAATTAGGGTAGGTAAAAAGGGGAAGCCACGCAGGAAAAACTGAAGATGCACAGGGAAGATACTGAGCTCTAGTAGGGGAGAGTAAAGGGAGCTTACAGCTGCCTTTAGCTGAAGAGACAGTATAAGATATAGTGTAATACAAGGGAACATCATTTTCATATTAATTTTTTTTTTCCTTTGTGTGGTTCAGTGTTTGATAGTTTAATCTCTTTAGCGTTGCCTAAATGTTTGCCAAGGTATAGAAGGGCAACAGAAATGTTTCGACGCCTGGCACTCACAGCAACATTAGCTTAATCATTTTACAGAGCAAAATGCAAGTACTGAACGACATGAGCTGTGGTCAGATTAGATCACCCCTTCTTCCCCTCATCCTTCCCTTGTGTGGAATATTGAATTCCACTCTGTTTACTGGGGTAGGTAAAAATGACAGCAAGCAAAATATAATTTGAGTAGTTTGAGAAAACTACAGCTGTCATTTCTGGAACAGATGAATAGCAGGGCAGATAGATTTCTTTTAAGCCTCAAATTCTGTGTTAAGCTGCTTTTTCTTAAATTTTTTTTTAGACTTGCAACCAGTTACTTACTCGGAGCCTGCGTTTTGGTGTTCAATAGCTTATTATGAATTGAATCAAAGAGTGGGAGAAACCTTCCATGCATCGCAGCCTTCCCTGACCGTAGATGGCTTTACAGATCCATCAAATTCAGAACGATTTTGTCTAGGTCTGCTTTCCAATGTAAACAGAAATGCTACAGTGGAAATGACAAGGCGACACATAGGTAAAAATCACTGATCTTTTAACTGCTTAATTTCATTTTAGCCGTTAAATTATCTGGAATGATCCAGGTAGGATGGGCAGATCTGTGTGGTGGGATCCCTTTGACCCTTGTGCAGCCAGCCATTGAACTTCTCTCTCGAGGCTTGCCAAGGAAGGTTTGGTCTCTCTTGCTAAGGACAGAAGTGGAAAGACACAGAGGTCACCGCTTCTGAAATCAGGGAGAAGTGTAGCAGCTTCTGCTACTGCAGCCAGTTGCAGTTGGGAAGAGATGTAGTGATGGCTGGAGCTGAAAGGAGCTGCCTTTCCTCAAGCAGCAGTCACTAAGTCGGTGGCAGCAGCAGTCACATAGCTGTCAGGCTGAGAGCGGCACAGGACGAAGCCAGTCGACTTTATGGGATTTCTGTTGCTCACGTTGCTGTTTTCCACCTTCTGGAAAAAGATGCTGCATGAAAGCGTCCTGAGGGGCAGGTTTTTGGCTTTCAGGCTCCTCGTTGGACCACTCTGCCCTGGGTAGCATTTATATTCAATTCAATATTAAATTATAATTTAAATCTAAGCTTTGATTACAAAATATTAACATGTTGCTTAGTTTATTCCGATTTATAAAATGCAGAATGGACATTGGTAGTACTTCATGAATTCTTTTCTGAAATGGGAAAAGCTGCCATTGAGATAACAGGCTGTTTCGACAGGATCAAGATTTTCTTTGTAATGGTTAGTAAAGAATATTGTTTTCCACAATGCAGCATCTTTGCTTTAAGTTTTTCAATGAACTACTTTTTTCTCTCCACCCCTCCCAGCCCCCGATTCTTTTATTTAGCAACATTCACGAGATGTTTTTGGTTTTACTTTTAGTAAAAAAGTTCATCCTCTTTAGTAGAACCTTCTGACTCCCTCTATGCCAAATCCAAATGCTCATCTAATAATTTTAGATGTGCAGAAACCCAGGCTGTGCCTGTTCTGACCGATCAAAATGGTCAATGATGAGGAAAAGCAAAAATGTAAGGAGCTCCCACTTTTTTTTTTATAGAGCAGCTCGAATTTTGTTTGAAAAATAACTTTAAAGAAAAAAGGGAAGAGAAAATATCACCTTTGAAGGACCTGTTAATTATAAGTAGTTTTCTTTAGGAGATCAGATGTACTTTACTTCACTTAGTTGTGCTAGAAATAAACCTATACGGATTTTTTTCCACTTGGAGAGAGAGAACAAGATCACAATTTAAAAGTGAACAATAGGATTTCTTACGTTTATTTTTTTGTAAGAGGGCTAAGTGAAGTCCTGTTGTTTTTGTCAAAGTAGTACAGAGAAGGGGTATGCAGTGGGTTGTGAAATAGTGTGGGCGCATGAAAGCGGAGAGTGTTGAAGTGGTGTACTTGTGTCTTCCTTTTTTGCCATAGTGGCCTGTGCGACTTCACATACAACAATTTAATATGAGCACAAGTTTTAAATCTGTTTAATCTTTTTATTTGATTTTTGGTATTTTTTAAGAGAAAAAGTTATTTGGTAATGAACGCTGCTTCCTAACTTGGATTTGGTTACAAGCTGTTACATGGCTAGAAAATTCTGTCTCACTCTTGACCAAAAATTATTCTGTTCCTCCTTTAAATATTGTGTGTTTGTGGAAGAAAATTGCAAGTTAATTGTGTTCTGCTACAGCTCTCAGCCCAGCAGTGTGGTCCTGTAGATAACTGATCTGTTTCTGTTGTAAAGAACAACCTTGGCCTTCCCTGAAACAAAATACTCCCTTGTTTGTTAATCTGCTTGGGTCATATCATAACTAGAGTTCCTTTGAATTTTGCTACAGGAAGGGGAGTACGTCTCTATTACATTGGTGGAGAAGTTTTTGCTGAGTGCCTAAGCGATAGCGCGATTTTTGTTCAGAGCCCCAACTGTAATCAAAGATATGGCTGGCATCCTGCAACTGTGTGCAAAATTCCACCAGGTTAGTAGCCTACCAAAGGTCTCACAAAAATATCTCATGAAAGTATTCACTGGATGACATTTGCTTTCCTTTTCATACCTAGAAGGGGTTTCTTCATAGTTTTGGGCTTCTGTGTAGCAACCACAAGTATACATTGATTGTACCCTTCTGTCTTTTTTTTTCTTTATAGGCTGCAATCTAAAAATCTTTAATAACCAAGAATTTGCTGCTCTTCTGGCTCAATCTGTGAATCAGGGTTTTGAAGCAGTTTATCAGCTTACTAGAATGTGTACCATAAGAATGAGTTTTGTTAAAGGATGGGGAGCTGAATACAGGTAAGAAAAAGGCCTTTGCTTTTGAATTTAGAGTTAATCATTTTCCTTCTTTCATAATACACTATTTCTGCCTGGCTTGAAAGCCATACCTACAGGCTTCTTGCTGCTATTGTAGATATGCTGTCTGCAAGTTGAACCCGTATTTTCCTTTTTCTTCCCCTCAGCTATGGAGCTCCTAAGTCATAAAGACCAGTAAATTGATTTTAGTATTGCATTGAAGTCAGCTGCTGAGCAATGATTGTTGTCAAGGTTCTGTTTCCTCACTCCATCCTGCTTGCTTGCTTATTGTGGTGAAACCACTGACAACATCTAGAAGTTTCACAGTTTGTGCTATGAGATTATTTGCCATTTGTTAGACATACAGTTGTTTTGGTCTCTGTCCTGTTTTATATGGAGTATAATGAGTGCGTGAGGTTGTGGTGTGGGATACAGCTGATAGTACCCGGCAGAAGGAATTGGAGTTATTTGGAGTGTATTCTGCAGAATAAAACAGCTGGAGAAGACTCATTTAAGGGATGGCAAATATGTTGGAACTTGCAGTGGAAAAAACTTCGCAGCAGTAAGATTGACTGTGTTTACGTAGTAAAACTGCTAAAAACAGGTTTTTGAGTGGAAAAAATAGTTTATATGCTTTTGAATAGATTCCAGTTGTATTCTCTATTAGCACAAACTAAGAACTGTAGTTGAGGACTGTGTCTGTTTTTAATGTAGTATGGGACTTTGGGAAGAAAAGTCATTGACCTCTGAGCAGTATTAAAGATTTCATTATTTTGGAGAGCTGGAGATTTGGTTTTAAACAAATCCCTTAAACCTCTCTAGAAATTCTCCACTGAAAGAATAGAAATCTGACGTATCAATACCCTATTGCAATACATAATGATTTTTTAAAAATCCATACTATTTCTGAAGTTTAATAATGGCATATAGGTTCCACTGTAAATCCTGGGGTTTTGATTCTTTTATCTGCTCTTGAAATATATACATGTAAATAGCAGTGTCAGTACATGGGGGAGGCTTCTTAGCGAAATGAAGCCAATTTTGTAAAAGCCTGATTAGATGAAATGAGAAATTTGAGTAATGGAATAAATTGGTACCTCTTTGTTAGCAAGAGGTACACAAGAAAGAATCTGGCTCAAGTTTAAAGAACTGTTGCATTTGGCTCAAAAGGAGTGTGTATACACTTACGCATAATTAAATACAACATTCAAATCGGAACAGAAGAAAGGCTTAATCAGTCAGATTATACGGAGACAACTTGAAGTGAATGGAGTGTAAGCGCTGGGTTAAAACAGTGGGGAGGCTTTTGGTAAAGTTATTTCTGAAGAGGGAGAATGTTGGTTGTTAGTAGTCTATAAACCCTTCAGAGATCATAGGGTTGAAAAAGCTCCAGTGGAAACACTGCCAGAACAGCACAGAAACTGTTTACTGACATGATGCTGAACTAGTTTCTCTGCATCTCTGTTTAAATTATTGATGCACAAAACTTGTAAGTTATGCTGCAGTTGTGATTAAAGCAAGAAGAGGTTGCTCCTGCAAACACAACCTTGAATTTAAATGAATGTGGTCTGAATTGTCCAAATAGACTGAGAAGCAGGCTAAAATCCATCGTTCTCGTTAAAACTTCTGTGCTTCATTACTGTGTCAAAAACATTTCCCACCGAACAGGCTTTGGGGCAAAGACAAAGCATTACTTGCGATTTAGGCATATGGCATACATGTGTAGAGGTGTAGATACGGCAATGTGGTAGATTTTATAAGCTTGGTAGACAAAATAGCTTATAGCTTTTTGCTCGATACACGTTGGCTTGAATTGAGGATGGTGGTAGAAGTTCAGGTTGGCAATCAAGTGTTCACGTTAACACAGGAACTAGCCAGGGCCAGGGCCAGGATCATCTTCTGAAGAAAGTTAAGTAGAGGTAATTACAGCAAAGAGACTTAGTGGTATGCCAGCTGGAAATCCAGGGGTAGAAGAGGCTGAGTTTTAGCTTTGAGATGGCTGCTAAGTGACTGTCACTATTTTATCAACTTTTGCCAGCCTAATGCAAAGCCAGGGCTGTTGAACAGAACCAGTTATAAACTTTTGAGGAAGCATGTTGTGGAGCACATTGTAGGGGAGTTGACAGCAGTGGAATAATGAACTTCCTTCTTTGGAAGAGGATTATTCAAGACGCAATGGAGTTATATTTCCTGTGGTTTAGATTGTTCTTTTATTGGATTACTTTGTTTTGGCATAGGCATTCGGGGCTAAGATAACAATGTTTTTTTAGAGTGCTGAGAGAGCACAGACCCCAGCTACTTTCTTCTCCTAGAAAATGAGAAACCACAGGCAACTTTGGAAATCCATCCTCTCACTGGCTTAATCTTTCTGCCTTTTCAGTTCCTCTGTTTATGTAAACAGATTTCCTTAAAACGAAGGGTTGCAGTGCCGACAGTAAAAACGAAGGGGCTGGGTTTGTGTCTGACTAATCTGCTGCCTTTGAATCTTAATGCCTCCTTGCTTTGACTTTGGGATGGCTAGAATTACTAGGAAAAACTGGCTTAACAACCGTAGTCTTGCCAGTCGAGTTTGGGAAAACTCCCTTGCCTGGAGTGGGTACAGTGAAATAACAGGATTTCTCAGGCAGAATATGTCCAATACTGATTTCTTTACTTTGGAGATGAGAAGGAAGATTTTTGAATAACAGGTCTCTCAAACTAAGACATATGGGAGAGTGAATGAAGCTTTTATGGGTGTCAGTCCTTCAGCTTTACTGAGGCTTTCTATATGGTGTTTAACTAAGGCCTTCTATCGTGGAAAATTATAGGCAAGTTTATACAGAAGACAAGAGAAACACATTTTTTACTTCAGTTGTTTGTGTGAGGATGTTACAGTACAAAACACATGTAGAAGTGTAAGATTACAGGAAATCAGAGATGTAAAGTTTGGTGTTCCTTTGAGATAGCATCAGTTAGCACAGTAAAACCATACACTGTGTTTTGATGTAGTGTTTCTGACAACATCTAGCAGTTTCCTTATACGTTTATCTTGTCAATTGCTCCAAAAAGCCAGACCATACGATTGCAACAATACTGTGCTGTTTGGCCATGCTGACAATGCAGAGCCAAGTGTTTCTATTCCGTGTTTCTCAGTAGTTGTCTACAAAATTCAAACCCAGTTATGTAGGCGGACTCTTTGGAGGTTGGGATACAGCCGCACGCAGTTATCTCTGATGTGAACACCACATTGGTTGGACAATCTTCGGTTTTAAATTTCATTTTAGAAGTAAGGCTTTTGGTGTGGCACTTGAAACAAATGCTGCAGTTCTTATCTTATTCGCCAGAGCAGAATATTCTCGACGTATTATGGACAAGCATGTCATTGTTGACGTGTTTTATAGATATGGGGTGTTTTGGGGTTTTTTGTTGCCATTTTTTTCTACAGAGACTGTCTGTAGAAAGCTTAGTAACAGGTATGGTAATGATTACATATTTTTATCTTTCCATGTAGTAGGTACGGATGGAAACCTATTTGATCATATGATGGAGAACTTTATGGCAGCCAAAGCTGCTTTCTGACTTTGCTATTATTCTTTATTTTCTAGGCGGCAAACAGTAACAAGCACTCCTTGCTGGATTGAACTTCATCTGAATGGACCTCTACAATGGTTGGACAAAGTATTGACTCAGATGGGCTCCCCTTCAGTACGCTGCTCCAGCATGTCGTAAAACTCCTTCCTCCGTTACCAGTGGGCTAAATATTGAGTCCAATCAACAGACTTAATATAACAGCTCGTCTGTCATAGTATTTGTGTGTGGTCCCCATGAACTGTTTACTATCCAAAAAGGTTTTTAAAAAAAAAAAAAAAAAAAGAAAAACAGCACTTGAGGTCTCATCAATTAAAGCACCTTGTGGATTCTGTTTCCTATACTCTGATACTAGATGAAAATTTAGTGTATAGAAATGCCTTCTTCAGAAAGAAGAAGGGACAGTTCTAAAGACTCTTAATGGTGTTTTTATTGGGTATATAATTGAGTGTCCTAATGGTTTATCAATAACATGATAGCTAAGTATATGTACAGGTAATGTATCATGATCTCAGATATCACAATATTGTGCTGTTCTACATTTTAGTTCCCATAAATAGTCGTTTGTTTTTTTGATTGGGGCAAATCTCTCATAAAATTCCAAGACTCTACTACTTTATTCTTTTATATTTTTTTATATAAGCAGGTTTTCGAGTTGTCCTAAACATAACAAGCAGACTTTCCTTGTAGAAAAGCTTAACTTTTTGCTGCCTTCTTAAAGAAAAAGAAAATCCCTCCATTGGAAGGGAAAGAAATGTCTTGAGATTCATCTGTGAAATCTTAAGACACTTTATATGCTTAATGGGGCCTAAAATGAATTCATATTATAAATTCCGAGTATCCATCACACTAGGAGTCTACTTTTCCCTACACATCTGAGTTGATGCATCTGTTGCCAGCAGTATTGCTGGCACTGATGTGGCTGGGGACTTTTTTGTACCTTGAATCATTGAAATCAGTGCTTTTTCTCATGGAATGAGAATTTACCGTAGCATTGGATACTGGATTAAGTACACAAGGTTATTGGCTTACCCCTTACATCTGTATTTTTTCATTAAGCAGATGTCACTAAAATCATGTTTTTTAGGTTTTGGAGCCAAATACCTTGAAAAATCCTTTCCCAGGGTAAACTAGACTCTTTCGTATAGGTTTTAAATAGATGCAGCTTCTTAACATATTTCAGTAACAGAATTTAAATTTCTGATCTGAGTGGCTTTGTATAGCTTACTTACATACCAGATCATACGCATTCATTATGTCATAATGGGCCTTGTTATTAAAAGTAGTTGCTTCTGCAAAACCTCTAGGATAGTGGTTGCTGAGGTATGACCAGCGAAGGAGGACTTCTAGGTTCTTCATGACAGTGCATGTTATTGTGAACCCTTGGACACTACAGCTGCACCATATTAAAAATATTCTGAAATATATTCTACAAATAAGTCTGGGTTGGGGAAGGGTTGGGAAACTGTATAGAAGGGTTATTCTGACTTGAAAAATATACATCTTACTAACAATCTTGTGATCTAGCTGTCTGTCATTCTTTTGTTATTGTGGCAGTAGCAGGATTGCCTTTGTCTGTTTTTCCCATTGTTTCATCCATTACACTAGTACTGTACTTTGTAAGTACGGCTAGTGATAACTTAGCTTTGAGAACAAAAATGTGGCCAGTGTTACAGCTTCTAATCAGTTGACTGAATTGATGATAGTGATGGATATTTTTATGCCATAATGACTAGGGCATAGAAGCAATACCAAAAATCAAGCCTTGAAAAAGTGGGCCAGACACCTTTAAAAAAAAAATTGGCAAAGCAGTTACCAGTTTGTGCTAGTTTTACCAGTAGACTAATGTATTGGTAGAACTTGTGAACCTAAGAAATAAGCTTCATGCGTGTTGCGTTTGCCTAATATGTGAATACACTAATAAAAGTTTTAATTCTCATGATGGTTGTTTTTATTTTATTAATTGCTGTCTGTATTTTCTGTTGAAGGTTATGAATCATTCTAACCAACCCAAATAAATGGCACAAGTGTCCTGCATGTTGTGGCTGGAAAGGTAGAGTCTAGATGTTAAAATCACTTCTTATGCAGCTGTTGTGGACGTTCTGGATCTATGTGTGTTTAATGATACAGATTTCTTCTCCAGATCAAGTTTATTGAAGCAGTTGCTTTTTTCTATCACAATCAAATTACATCCTGCTAGCTCAGATGTTTATGTTCACCTGTGAAGCAGTTAGATAAGAGTGACTTGTCTGGCTGAAAGACTCCATTGCATTTATGAGCAGGTTGCAACTTGAATCAGTTGGGTGACCTAATTCTGTAGTCTCCTTACTGTGGATTTCCGTACGTGTTCTTTCAGTTATGGCGATATTACTTTGCCTTGAACATTGAAATAACCTCGACTGTACCCTTTTTTGCTGCGTGCTGCTGAGTAGCGTACAAGGACATTGCAGACGCTATCTGTGGACCTGTGGTGCTGCCTATGTGCAAGGCCATCTCAGTCTGTGCAGAAGTCACTTTTTTTGACTTCTGTTAGTACCACTAAAATATTCTCTCCTGTCATTAACTGTTTCAGCCACAGTTCAGTGGAACAAGGAAACTTATCTGCATTCGAAACATTTGCTTGCCTGTATTTCATTTAAATGCCTTTGGCAGTTCTTGAGTAACTTTAACCTACTCCTGTTTCTTAATTCAGTGCCTTTCTGACTTAGCCCACTGCTGTTCTGCTCTTCCTCAAAATCTGACCAGTGCCTGCTCAAGCATCTTAATGTGGAATGCCTGTGGTGCGTAAGGAATGTGACTTCATCCCTCTTCTCTTCTGCCAGTCAAAGTACTGATGTCCAAAGTGCAAATGAAGAGTGTATTATTTTTTTCAATGAAGCTGTTTTGTTAAGTAGAACACTTACCAAGCAGGGAGTATTCAACTGGAGATACTTTGAGTATGGGTAGCCAGCTGCTTCTATGTGTAGTGAAGCTGGGAAAACTCTGTATGTAACTGTTGCCTCAAGTTTGGGCGGAGATAACCATGTGCCTGGGTTCTCATTTCTCTCTTGTCACTAGCCCTGTCCGAGCTTGGTTTTCATAGTCCTGCCAAAGCCAAGTAATCAAAAATCAGGTAGTTGATGTAGACACCTGAGCCTAAATATTTTTGAGTCGCCTTTTAGCAGCTTGGATGCACTGAGCTGACATTTCAGAACCCTCCCTCCTCCAAAGAAAAACCTAATTTCACATAGAAGTTCTTCCAGTGCCAGGGCTGGGGCTTTGCGAACAGTGTCAAATGCTTGGAGTCTTGCACCTTTAAACTGCGAGAATTGATAGTAGAACATCACCTCTGTGTATTTCCCCCTTCCTTTGTGCATGTTTCCTATCTAGGTGGGTAAGCTTTCTGCAACAGGAATTCTCTGCTGTTACTTTAGTGTCTTGCACGGAGTCCTTTGGCTTCCAGGTGCTGTTTTACAAACCTAGAACATGGTGAGAGCTGTGGTGTTTTCTTGTTCTTATTGAGGACGTTGTGCTTAATCAGAAGTTAACGTCCTTGAGACTGATTGCAGGCAGACAGTGTAAATAGTTTAACTTCAGATTCCCTGTATAATCAGCAGGGAGGGGTGAAATCTGAATTTGGGGCTCTGACTTGCTCTCTGGTAGAGAGTCTAGGCTGTTGGCTGAGATGCCTGATATAAATGCATAAAGTATTAATATCTGCCTTAAAAAGTTCTTGGGTGCTCTCAAAGTAGTCAGCTTAGATGTTCAGGAATAATAGGTTTAAACTAATTTACACAGTAAAAACTAGAAATGACGACTACTGTACTTCATTAAGCTTTTTATTTTTATGTGTCCAACTTGACTTTTCATGTTGAAGTGGGAGGGTGTGACGTTTGGGGGTTTGATAATCATCTGCAGCTCTAAATTGTTGGCACGGTGAACTGTAAGTGTTTTGTTTTAACCTTCAAACTTGTCATACTTCGTTGTGGTTACAGCTTTTTTTAGCATTGCAAACTGAAATTTTACTGCATCTGGGTTTTGAGTTAAAATATTGTGAAATACAGGATTTCACTATACTCCACCCACACAGTGTTTTACTTGAGTACGAAGCAGTGTTCCTTCTACCAAAACAAGTTTGACTGTAACCTAATTTTGGGGACACTGAAGCTTCGATACTAGCTTTGAAGAGTCAGGGAGGTACTGTCTTCATTAGAAGAATTACACATATCGCAAGTAACATGCCAGCTGTATGGCTTCTACAAGGACCTGCTCAGGGAATTCAGTTGCAGCTGGTCTGAAAGTTTATTACTGTTAAGAAAATATTAATGAAATGTGTGTTTTCCTGACCACTTAAGCGTGGCTAATAAATAACCATCATAAAGTGGATTAAAGGAGACCATTTAAAAAAAACCTTCAGTCATGTTGGTCCTCTTTTCCATCTCTCTTCTGTAAAAAAATTCTCCAAGTGAGGTTGCTGTTTCTTCTCTTGGGAAAGCACAGTCTGTGGAGTAAGTTTCTAGTACTAGATTGTCACAGCTACAAAAACTAGAATCGAGGCTTCAAAGCTGAGAACAGTCTTTGATGTTACATTAGCTGTTGTTTCATTAACTGTAATCAGGATTAAATCTGGTTAGTTGGCAGAAGAAAAATGAATGACAAGTAATGGATATGTAAAGATGTCGGAGCTCGATGCTCTTGATCCGTTTCCCCCATGCAGAAGATCTAGTCAGAATGGATTCAGTAAAGCCCAGCTGCTTGTTCTGTTCCTTTTGGAGTAAGATCCAAAGTGGCAACGGACATATATGCTGCAGCCCTACTGTTTTTTCCTTTTAATTTACAACAGTGAAAGCTGAAACAAAGCTTCTGTCACTCTTGGATTTTTCTGTGTTGACAGCATCTAGCTATTTGCTTGTCTGAAGCTGTAGTAAGGTATTGTAAAAAATTTATGTATGCCTCATGAATTAATTGAGCTTGAGCAGTGTGTACCTGAGGCTGCAAAGTCCGTTTGATTTTAAAACTTAGCTTCGCTTTAAAGTCTTACTTGCCTTTACATTTTAAAGTAAAATTCCAAGAACAACTGTTGTGGCACCAAGCATAGAAAATCATTAAACTTAGGTGGCCAGCAGTCACGGTTTAGTTTCAGGTGAAGGGATAGGTGCTGTCCTTATTTAATCTTTGAGAGGAGTCGTCTAGGCCGTTGGTCACCCCTGATAAAGGAGTAACAAGACAGGGAGGCTGGAGCCTCGAGCATGCAGCCAGTTTCAAGGAAGCTGGAGTAGGGGCAGGTCAAGCTACAGAGCCACGCTCTGGACCAGGGAATTGCAGACCCCCCGGGGTTAACTGTCATATGCTCCAGACTCTTCAGAGATATGAAACGGTTGGGCAAGGAATAGTATACAGGTAAGCTTAGGTTGTCTAAATTCATGACTGACTTTGAAATAAAACTAATGCGTAATGAGTTTAGAAATGCTTCAGAAGTCCTGTCTCTTCTGGTTGTGTTGCATGTCCTTGAAGAGTTGATCTGTAGGATTCACAAAGGGAAGCTGAGAAAAAGATGTGCTTAAGCTGTTGAGATTTGGGTGGGGGTTATTCAGTGTGGACTCCCCAGGTCTTTCACAGCTGGGTGTTGCTGTATTTTTTTACTGTGGAATCACTGATGGGGCCTGTGGTTTAAAAAAAAAAAAGCCTCAGGCAGCAGAGCCGGGCTTCTCAGGAGAGGAGCAAGATTTGATCCTACTGTAGCTCTGAGAAGAGCAAAATTTATCTTGCCACAAAACAGTGGCGCAGGCAGTGCCAAGATTTGTGAGCTGGTGGAAGTCCCAAGTGATGCCACATGGAAGGAGGACTGTGTACTGTCAGAGGGGATGTTAGCTCGGGTACAGGTCCTAGTGAAATTTCTTATGGACCTGAGCCAAGTTGTGCTTTGCGTCTGTTCTGTGCTTCCTCGCATGCTTGGTTCCAAAGCTGGCGAAGGCAGATGAAGCTTGGGCTTGTCTCTGCTGCTGGCGGAGGATGGGTAAGAGCTCAAGAGAGTCCACTTGAAGGCTGAATGAATGTTCACTACCCAGACTGCTGTCTAAGATGGAGAAAGGACTTCAGAATTAGTTGCTGTGTATTTTTGTAAGCGGTCTGCTGAATAGCAAAGAGCATTGACTTTGGTAGAGGAGGATCTGAAAAAAACCCTAGTTTTGTAGTGGGGAGCAAATTAAGTTGACTTTTGGATGAGCGCTAAGCGCTCTCAGAAGTATGGGAGGACTGTCGAGCACTGAGGCATGGTGCGGGTTGGGAAGGACTGGTTGCTCTGGAGAGCATCCGCCTCTGGACTGGATATACCTAACAGGATCCCAGTTTGCAGAAGAGTTGCATATACAGCACTGAGGTGTACATTCATATGCCAACATAAACCTTCTCTCCTCTTTTTGTAGTTAAGCCTTGGAAATGATAACATTAATTTAGAAACAATAATCCCCTTCTAGACAAGCACACTATCTTTTCTTTTACGGCTTCAGAAGTCTGAGAGTCCAATGGGAGGAAAAACCACAGCTATTAGCAACACTGATGTTAGTACTGATGTGAGGGAAAATATCTTCATAATGTACTCAGACTTTGAGGTTTGTGCAGCATATGAAATTAAAATGGGCGAAGAGCCAGGGCTGAGAATTACTGAGGTTTAGTAGAACAGGAAAAGTGGCGGAGCGGAAAAAAAAAAAATGGAAGAGTAGCTGATGCTCAGCTTCAACAGTGATATGCGGTCACAAAAGCACCCTTACCAGTTACCTGAACACTCTTGATACTTATCTGCTAGTTGAAGATCATAAAACTAGTTTGCCTTTTGTTACAGCACTGAAAGAGTTGTTGGAGCACAGGAGCAGGCTTAGTGGAAATTGGGCTGAGGGGAGCACAGATCTAGTTTTGGATCTCTGTTCTCAAAGCTAAGACTAAATGTAGTCCCTTGAGAAGGAACTTGAGCTTAGGACTGAAGAACTGACAAAACTTGTCCTGCAGCCTGGCGCTGGATGGAAGAGACTGTTACCTGACCGTGAGGAGAAGCAGTCTTAAGACTAAATAAATAGTAATAGTATAAAGAGCCGACAACCTCTGTGCGAAGAGGTTTGCTGTAATATCTACATGAATTTTGATTTTGGAGAGGACAATTTTGCTTTTTCTTCAATGAGAATGCTTGCACAATCCTTGGGAGCGTTCAGGTACTCCTCAGCAAACAGTACATCTCATCCTGTGGAGTGAAGGTGTTTGTTTTAGGGATTTAGCAGAGAGTCTGACTTACTGAAACTCTGCAAGACGACTTTGTCTCCTGATTTAGTTCTAAAAACGCTGAAATCCAAAGTTAGTGGATTTTTGCATGACAAACAACAGCCATGCTTGTTGAACATGGAGAAAATGCTATGCTCTTCTGAGGCCCTGAGGAAGAATATTAAAGAGGATTTTTTTCAAAATGCTTATTTGCCAACAGCAGGAAGTCATATTAGAAGGGGGGAGGAAAAAACAGCTTCAAAGTTATCTACTTAAAAAAAAAGGGGGGGAGGTAGGAGAGGAATTAGTGTGGAAGTAACAGCCTAAATATTTTAATTTTGTTTGGATTGAGAGCACAGAAACTTGCCTGGCTGATGGACTGAAGCCTAGCTGGAAAAGGCTTAATTTCAAGTGTAGAACACGTGATCACAAATGTGTGTTGTGTTTTTGGTTTGTTGTGTCAACATACGCTGTTTTGTGTAGTTTTGTTTGGCTGACACAAAATATGGCAAAGGTGTCCTGTCTCCAGTGAAGACACTTGAAAACAGGTCAGCCATCAGTTGAATTATTAATTTTGTGTGATGTAAGAAATGAATTTGGTGCAGCTGGGAAGGCAGTTCTGATCTTGGTGTCATCCCAAGGGCACAAGCCAAAGCTCAGTAGTCCCATTTCTCATGTGTGCATTCACACTTGGACCTTACTTCTGATCATCTAGTTGAAATCAAGGGGGACTAACAGGAGGCTTTGCTGCTGCTGTAGTAATACCATAATTACAGGATAATGACCATAATTTGTGTGTTCTCTCTGAGGTCTACCTGCTCAGTAGAGCTGTGGTCAGTTTACACTTGAGCAGGTGCTCTTTGGAGTCAAAACCCTTGAGCGTTGTCTTTGTTAGGGAACTAAAAGGTGACTGTAAAGTTGTGGAGATCTCTTCGTAGCCAGTGCTTCCCCTGGACGTCCTCTGAGAGCTGAGACACTTAAATGAGCAGAAAGAATGATTTATCATGACACTGGGGGGGTGAGCAAGACTTTGGAAAGTTGAATCTCTGACCTAGGGTAAGCAAAGATGCTTCTCCTGCCTTCCCCCGCCCCCTCCCCGCCGTGTCTGGTGCTGTTAAAAGATCTGGATATGTTTAGAAGAATTAATGTGCTGTTAATTAGCACTGCAGTAGGTAGCGCTGGCCGCACTAATTGCTAATGTTGGGACTGTTATGTCCAACTGGGTGGCTAACAAAATAAAGACAGATGGCAGTGGATTAACTGACTTTTTTGACTGGGGCTCACGTGCTGGTTTGAGGAGCTCCAGTCTGCTTGCAGGGGCTGCTGGTAGGCTAAATTTGCTAGGAACCTGTCAAAAGCCAGCTTAATGTGTTAGCTAGGTAACGAAATGCATTTGTATTTCATTAGTATTAGGCTCGGTCATTGAAAGACGTCTAGTCAAGAGAACACGTGGCTGGATTAAAACAACGGGGGAGCAGGGGGGAATTGGTGGACTTATTCCCATGTCATGGGATGTTTAAGTGGCAGTTCCAGTTCAACGCAAAATTCACATACTGGATGCTAATATTGGCGTGTCTGGAGTCATGGAGCTCTGGCTATGGGACTTTTCCCCAGCTGTGATTGAGCTAATTCCAAAACTAATGATTTCTAAGATGTGCCTTTTGAGGTGTACAGGAGCTATTCCTCCTCTTTTGATATTCTTAAATGTACTGGGCTCTAGCTGGCATTGATGAAACCTGGCCTTACACTGAGCAGTCTGGGATCTTTTTTGCATTTCGTGTTCTTGTTATCCGTGTGGTCGAGGCAACGTCAGCTCTATCACAAGCCAAGTCTCTTAGAGCCTCTCTTCCACAGAAAAGAACTAATTAAGTGTGAAGATTAAAAAGGGATGAGATACTGATAATGAATATGATAGAGGTAACATGATCATAATTTCAGAAGATAAAAAAAAAAAGGGGGAATCTCTTTTCCAGCATCACTCCCTTAAAAGGTGCTTGCATGGGTTGTGTTATACAGCAGAGGCATCAGGTTCTCTCAACGCAGGCGTCAAACCTCCACAGCTGTGGAGGAGTGGGGTGAAAATGATCTGTTAAAAGTTTGTGTGGAGGAGTGCCAAGGGAGGCAGAGTTAGAGTATGATGAACGGTATCTATGTAAAGATGGAAAGCAGATAGGTACAGTCAGTGGGTAGTGTTTTATGCCCTTGTTTTACCGGAGTCCTCAGGTATTTCTTGTGTGTGTCAACCCTACGTACTTTCAAATAAGTTTAAACTCCCAGGGAATTTTTTGGTTGCCGCTACCCAATGATGCAGCAGCAGAGCTAGCATTAAAACCCACATCTTCCTGCCTTCCAGCCTCAGGCTGATTTCACTAAGCCGCAATATTTTTTTGACAGGATACCACCGTTGGCAGCCCATAGCTCTGAGTCATGGAAACTTTGAAGTGACTTGTATATGACTAGAGAGTTGTGTTTTGCTTTGTGTCCCCCTTCCTTTGGCTTGTGGAATTGGTCTGGTTTCAGCCCAATGAGACCCATCAGGGTGGCTCTCTTGTCCTTAGTTAATGAGGCAGTGGTGGAGGTACTGTGACCAGACTGTAACTCAAGATGGGGTTGGCCTTCTGACCAGCTGAAATAGGAAAGTATCTTCTTCAAAGAGGCAAAATAATGAGAAACAGGTGTTGATATTTATGAAACTAGTTGCACATCGGTTGATGACTATTTTTGTTCTTAGTAGTCTTGGAATTTGCAGATGTGACACTGCTATAAGCCGTCCTTGCTCATTGTAAGGGTAAAGCTACTTTGTGCAAGGCCTGCGGACCCTCACTGACCTGGATTCCTTATGTAAGACGAGCTCATTTGACCATAGGCATCAACCTGATGCATGTTTCCAAAGCAATCTGATAAACAATTTATGCACTTCTCACCTCACAGAGAAGGTGGGTGAGAATGACCAGTGACACATGCTGTTTCACGGCTAGCAGGACTTTAAATATAACCTGTTCCTTGTAAGAGTGAAGAAGCTGGAAAGAACAAAAGCAAGTTAGCACCTTGGCTTTAGTGTTGCATTGAGAATAACTCAATCCTTTGAAAATTACTACTCTTAAACAAAAAACAAAGCAGAGTGGGTACCTGTGTTGATTACAGTGGTTTAAGGAACTTATAATACCAAGAAGGCCTTTGTTGGACAGTGCTAGATGATAGTTTTCAATCCACACAAAAGAAGCCACCAAATTTTGTTAGCTTTGGATTAAAAAAAAAAAAAAAAAGCCAGGCACTTTTGACAGAGATGAAATGTTACATGGAAAATTGTTGATCAGATGGGACCGTTGAATAAAAGCAAAGTAGATGAGTTGGTCCCCTGGTCATCTTTCCAGCCAGGGAACCTCCGTGAGCTTATGTCACACCACGTGTCTCCAGCTATTTCAAAATTAAATTTTTCTGAGAAGTCTTCTACTGAATGTTTTTCATTTTGAATTTTCCTTTTCCATATAACAGGAAAATGATCTGACTCTCTCCATGTAGGGTGGGCATTCGGTTCTAAAGCTCCTCCAGCTGTTGCTATATATGGCACAATAACTTCTGTTTGGATGTGAGCATTTCTCTTTCTCAAAGCTGTTGTATGAATTCAGGCCACTTCTAAACCCCTTCATGATTTTCACTCCTCTCCCTACCTCCTAACAACAGGACTGTCTTTTCTTCCAAAAATTGTCTGTGCTATGCTAATATTTAACTCTCCAGCCTCATTACCTTACAACTTGGGGAAGCAATCTCCTGGATCTGCGTCACTGAGAGGTGTCGTTTTGCCCTCTCCAGATGGTTTGTGCAAAACCCTAGGTGTCTCGCAAAGCCTAGGACAGCTAGAATCTGGAAAAAGGCCACAAAAACACGTTTCAAAGATATCCTACAGTGGTTGCAGGTAAGACCTTGTGGTCTCAGGTAGGTGCCAAGCTTGATTCGAAGCATGTATTGATGTGAGCATGGAGTTTGTTAGAGCGTCTTGTGACTCCCCAGCAAGGCAACCTGGACTTCCTATGGGCAAGGTTTCCACTATGCTAAACTTGATTCTGCAGTTGACGTCCCAGCCAACCGCCATGGTCAGATGGTGTCTGTCGCTCTTGGGCACATGGTCTTTGTTCTTCACACGAGGTTTCATCTATAAGCTTCGCTTCAGGTGTTCCCAGATGGAGCTGCACTCTCTTTACTCTCCTGCCAGACTTTCCCACAACAACCTGGTCACCATTTTGCTGTGGCAAGACTCGTTCGGTGGTTTGGGAACAAAAGCCTGTCTTTCCGCAGGTTAGTGTGAGCAAACGCCATCTTTTCTGGTTGGAGTAGCTCATAAAGGCAACTTCAGTAGCCTTGGTATAGTCCTGGTAGACACAGAAATTTCACATTCATGCCCTAAAGCTCTGGGCTGTTTTAAAAGGCATTCATGCAAAGCTTTCTGGTCTGTCAACCGCTGTTTGCTATATCAAAAAGATTACCTTTTCCTCTGTCAGGCAGTCCCAATTTCCCTGTGGGTTTGGTGTAAAGACAACAGGATTTGCTTGTCTCAGCAGCTCCCCTCCTGCTTGTCCTTGAATGCTCTAGGAGATGAATTGAGTAGAGTTTTGCTTTTTTCCCCCCAGGTAGGAGATCCATTCTGACATTATATCAAGGGCGTGTGACGTGGGGTTAGCTCAATGTAAATAAACCCAGCCTGCTTATTTCCCATGTGACGAGGAAACGTTGATGCTTCTGCTTTTCAGTAGGTTTGTGCCCAGGGTTTTTCTCGGGTTTTTCAGATTGCATGGCTGAACTCTCCTGGAGTTGGTCTCCTGAGCTTTGCTATTTCTCTGTGAAGCTCTGAGGAAGACAGGATGATGCTATGTTGATTGTAGTCACTGAAGCAGGTTGGAGGCTGTCTTCATATCGCAGTCTGGTAAAAACTGTTGAGGTCCCTGAAATCCATCTGGGCTATTCCCTGACCTCCTGAGACAGACTTGTCCTCTTGATTCATCCCAACTCTAAAATGCTGCTCCTCAGAGCTGGGATGCCCTACACGTCTCCTTAGTTGCTGACTCCTCTTCTGCTGTAGTACCAGAGGTCAGAGTTAGGGAAGAAAGGTCTCCTAAGAGCAGCTAACAGAATCTCCCTCTCTCCATGTTACGGCTTCTGACTATTTTGAGACACCCGGTGGAGCCAGCAGCCTGGGTTTCCCCCCTTGGCTCTGTTAAGATCCGTTCTGTCCCTGTGCCTGGTTGTGGGTTGGGCATCTGTTTCCTTCATCTGCTTTCTTAGCCTGTGGTAGGAGGACAGGGGAAACCTGACTCCTCATGGCTGATATAGCTTAGCTCTCAAGGAAAGAGTGTTCCTTCAGGGTCTACCTGTATTTTTGTCTAAGACTGTGGCTAATGCCAAGAGATTATTCTTGTTTCCTTCCCCAAGCCTCTCACCTTTAAGGCTCTCTCTTTCACACCCTTCACGTGAGGAAAGTTCTCCCATTTGAAGGTCTTTCTGGTGGGTCATTGGCAACTTTTGCTACAAGGTAAGAGTTTTGGTAATTCCAAGCCAAGGCGAGGAGGTTGTGTTGAGGCTTGCTGCCGTATTGCCGAGGTGTCTCCACCGCCAGGCTCAGCTGCCAGGTCCTCTCGTTCAAGTTGAAAGAGCTGAGGTGCTCCTTCATGCATCATGGGTCATCTTCCATATCTCTCCAAGCAGCATCCCGCCTCTGAAGCCTTGAGCTTGGGCTGAGCATCTTCATGGTGGCATTTGGTGTGGAGGACCTTGGAATTAATGGCATAGGGAAACGGCTGGGATTAGGTGGAGATTGTCTTCAAGTGAAGATAAGATCCAGCATAAGTGAAACACAACTGTACGTAGGGAACGTGTGCGCTCTTCCCACCTGCTTGCACGGAGTCTTCTGGAGTTGTATTTCTGTATGAGAGAGGAAAATGAAAGAGGTGTGAGGGACCTTCACCCATCCATGCACCGAGCTGTGGGTAGCTCTGGTGCTGGCCCAAGCTCTGCAGAAGTCACCACACCATTTCCGCATCTCCAGAGCTGCACTGGGGCTGTGGCAAGGAGACACAGAACTTGTGACGCAAACCCTCTGAGAGCCCATGAATAAATCTGTAAAATATGACGAAGAACACAATTTTTATCACGTAATGATATGAGGCAATTCAGCTAAACAGTAACAGAAAGGGGAAGAAACCGAGGAAATAGTTTGTAAAAACCCTTTCAAATTACAAAGTACTAAAGGCCACCACACACCCCAGGAATTTATGGAAATGATGCACACCAAAAAGTCCTCTGTAAAAGGGATCTGGGTCATGTTTGGTTATTTTATTATGATTATGGCCAACTGTTCTTGGTATTTAAATCACACTTAATGGGGAGAAAAAATTGTGGTAGCCCCAAGCCATGAAAATTCAGATTTTATTTTTTTTTTAAAAGAAAGCACATAGCAAAACTTGAAATGAAAAGGCTAATGAAAGTATATTCTGCAGAGCATTTGCAGTGAAACTACATAAACATGAAAGAAAACCTTCCTAAGTAGGCTAATACTCATTGAACAAGAAGGACTTTTATCATCCACTCTGGTAGGGTTTGAACCACACCGTATTTCAGGCTGTGGGGAAGGTAATGAGCTTTTTATGTCAAATGGTATTTTTCATATGTGTTACTTAAAGCAATTCATTCCAGACCGTGAAAGGCCAGCTTCTTTGTCGCTGCATCGGTTTTATAATATGCATCGGTTTTATACTAGCTGTAAGGATCTGGCCTCCAAAATTTCTGTGTCATTCTTTTTTTTTTCCTCTTTTTTTTCCACAGATAAATGTTAATCTAACAGGCCGGGCTTTCATTGCAAGTGAAAGGGTAAATATGTGAAGGTTTCGTGGAAAATTTACTACGCTGCAAAAAAAAAAAAACCTTGAAATGCACAGGCATTATCGGCGTAATGTTATAGATGGGAGAAGCCATCAAACATGGGCTAAATGCTAGTTAGGAGAAGTGATTTTTAAAATTCTTGTCAGCTGGGACAAAGTTATGTCTAAGCTCCCCGTGGCCTTGACAAGCCGTAACAGCCCGCAGAGAGACGTACGTGTGGCAGAGCGCATCAAAACACCCCGGCTCCGATGGCAGGAAAGTAAATTAAAGGAACAGGTTTGATCATAAACCTCCTGGAAAATATGAGGATATTAAAGCTGGCTGGATAATTAGCATAATTACATCATAGCGAATGCAAAGGAGATCATCTTAAGGGATATTGTATTGTGGGAGCTTGGCTTCGACTGGTAGTGCATGTTGAACGACAGACTAATAGACTGCTCCAGGGAACGGAGCAGTAAAATCTTGTTATGAATTTGTTTATCAAGAATGCAGAGATAGGAAGGAACAACGATGGCAGTTAACTGGCTGAATTATTGCTTTTTTAACCTTGCTTTCTGCTGATAGTCTTTTGTCAACGCCTGAGCATCCTATTTACTTTGTGGGCAGAGGTAAAATAGGAGCTGACAGAGGACTTTTAGGCCACAAGCACTTTGTATGCCTGGAAAGTGGGAGCCGGCTTCTGTGGCTGCTTTTCTCTTTCTCTCTCCTGTTGCCTTTGCCACACTCTGCTTGTGGCTCAGCAGATGCTGGTGCTTCAAGAAGTGGTGCTGGCTCCTGCACCGTGGTCACTTTGCTTTCCTGCCTCCTCTTTCCACCAAGATGGGAAGAGAAGTGCCTCGTGACTCATAGATGATCAAAATCTACTGGGAAAAATTAAGATACCTTCTGCAATGTCCTGATTGGCTGCTTTGTGCTTTTTCTGCCTAACTTGAAAATGTCTCCTGTGGTTTTTCAGTTTGCACAGTTGTGCCTGTGCTGTTGTCAGTCCAGGCTCTCCCCTGCCACAGCCTTTTGAACCCACTCACCAGTTTAGGTCAGGCTTAACAGAGGATGCTGAGCCTTGTAGAATCTTCTAGGGCCACCTAGAACGAAGATCCGCACCACTACCTTGCTGCAAAGCGAGCTTGATATTTCTCTTCTGCTTGGTCCACCACTGGTGAGCCAGTATCTACTGGTCAGCCAGGGAACGAGTGTGCAGCCTGGCAAAAGGAGATGTGATCGGTGGGAAAACTCCCCTTGGGGCCTTCCGCTGCCATGGAAGGGATTGAAATAAAATGGAAGATCCAGGAATAAAGCACCAGAGGTGGATGCTCAGTGGTGATGGGGAAGCAGCACATGCAGTGCTTGTTTCCTCTAGCCCTGTGGAAGGTTAGTGAACGAGTTGGGATCGTTGTCGCTAACTATTGTACAACAATAACACATTGGTCCGTGTTACAGGCAATACTTCATATCATACTGCATCAGCACCAGACATCTTGGCAGCATCCTGGGTCTCAGCAGCATCAGGTTGGTTGACTCCTCCATCAAACTACCAAAGTTTTTTTGCACGAGCATGCTATCTGTCCAAATTTCAGTACTGGGATAATACTCTGGGTTTTTGGTGCTGCTGCTGTGGCTTGGAAAATAATGATTTACACCTTTTAAATTAGCTATTGCTAACTGAAGTCCAAAACAATGCCAAAAACCTTTAAAAACGCTGCAGTTTGAAGCAATTCTCAGAAGCCACGTGGGAGGGCGCGTCGCGAAGAAGATGCGTTTGTGGTAAGATAGGAGCAGACCTAGTCTGTGGCAGCTTTTGGCTGCTGGATGATTATCTCAGCAAAGCTGGCTGGGAAATTAAGATGTGCATTGCATTTCTTCCTCTGCCAGCAACTTCACTTCCAGTGCATTCAGCATTAGAAGATCTCCAAAACGCTATGGTGCCCGGCTCAACACAAACCCTGCCCTGTGTTGTCTTGGGCACCCGTGCTGGAGACTGCTAATTCCCAAAAAAAAAAAACGCGTGCAGGAAATCTCCTGACCCTGAGGTCATGCCAAGGTAGGTGCTAGTGCTAAATCCTGCCACTGCTTAAAATCCTGCCCCTTCTGGGGCAGGATTTGCAAGGGAGGGGAGCAATAAATAATGCTGGTCTCCCAGGTGGCGTTGGATCCAGACCACTGACTTAGAGACAAGACCAAGACCCAACAGTGCTGCCTGTCAGATTTTGCCAGCTCTCTGTTGTGTCCAAAATCAGCTTGTTCCTGGCAAGGGGGGGGATATCAGGGATCTTTCCATGTCTCCAGGCTCCCATGGCTTTGCCTGCATGACGAAAGGCCAGGGAATTTACTGCCCATGGCCAAGATGGTTAAACCCAGGGAAAATGCACTGGGATTTTGCAGCTTTAAATTGAATAAAATCAAACATCCACGTGATGGCAGCAGAGAACAGAGAATAGGTGAGCGGTGGCCGGCTGGGCTGTCTGTCCGGTGCCAAAGGTGCACCAGGGATTTCTGAAATAGAGTTTGGTGATGTGGCCTTCCCAACGGGAAAGACGGTGTTCCCTGTCCGCAGGGAGAGTTTGCCAACAGCATCACTGTGCCCTCCTGCAGAGGAAAAGGCCACGCAGTGTTCAGGTACTACTTTTGGGGATGCCATGATGCGATGAGCAGCGTGAAGTGCCCAGCGCGCTTGGAGGATCGCTTCTTCCATGTGGCAGCACTCTGAAAACCAGGTGGCGAGGGCTGTGATGGTATGGCTGTAAGGCTGGGTGTCCATGGTTGCCCCTGGGAGTGGTGCTGGATCCGGCCACGGTCCCTTCAGCCACGGGCATTACTTACGGTGGTGGCCGGAGGTGTCGGGAAGAGAGTGAGAACGGGGCATGGATGGATGTAATGGGGAATTTGGGAGCTTACCATGGGGTGTTCAAGTGTGAGAGCTCCTGAAGCAAAACTGGGGGGCTGTTTGACGAGGGGCAGAAGTCGTCAATAGCAGAAGTCTTGGTACTAAAGCACATCTCGGGGGAAGGGGGGAGACCCACCAGTGACCGGAGCAAGCACCTACTGGCATAGCACAAAAGGCATTTTCTGTCCGTACCACCAGCATCTTCCCAGGGTTTGCCAGAATGGGCAAGGACCTGAGTCTTCCCATGTGCCGTAGAGATGCAGCCATCCACAGCTTGTTGCATTAAAGGAGACCTGGGGTAACTTTCTTAACTGAAAATCTTGTTGATGAGTAGCCCCAATTCTTTGATTTTTAATGTCTGTTCTGCCAAACTGCTTGGGTCACCGGGCGGGATTTAAGAAAAGCTTTGGGGAATATCTCAAAGGAACACTCTTAAAGCAAAATAACTCTGTTCAAAACATTTTTTTATTTTTAATTTAATTCTGTTGAGGAAAAATATACTTTTAAATGCTCCAGCTGAAAAAAGGTTTGACCCACAATTTAACTTACTAATACTTTTTGCTGTTATACCCCCAGTTACGTTATCTTTTTTAATTGTCAACAAATGGAAAAATCTGCTGTACATCTGCAGTGATTAGTGTTGTCACTGGTACCTTGTGGCATATTCGACGCTAAGCAAATAAATATTGTCGCGAGAAGTGAGACGAAGTTACATGAAAAAGGAGGGTGGGGGGAGCACAGAATAATTTTTTTTTTCCTTGGAATAACTTTTCTCTCCTCCTGTCCTGTGCAGATCCCTGTGCAGAAATGGCATCATGGCAGCAACAGGGAGGTTGGAGCTTTTTCAAGCATAGGAAAAGTCTCTGGGGCAGGGGCTGCCCCCCCAAACCTGCTCTGCCCAGCCCCTTCCCACCCGACTTCTTGCACAACATGCTGTGATGATGGCAAGAGGTCTCAGATGGGAATTGGCGGCATCTTCACCAACCTGTTTATGTATAATGCTCATCTGTAAGTGCCTTAAACTCATAAATGATTGTACAGAGACATAAAGAAGGTAAAAAGCACCCACTGGGTGCCACGCTGCTGAGTGTGAAGTCCCTCCTGCCCTTCCCTCCCCAAATCCCCTTAGGACATCCCCACCATTGCTATTGGCTCAGATCACCAGCCCAGAGAGAGGATGCTTCGGGCTAATGCCATGAAAATGGAGAGCTACTTCCACTCAAAGCCTCTTCCAAAACCAGCCATGGGGTGGAGGCTTGTTGTCATCCCAAAGGCAGGTGCCGTGTCCACACTCCAATTTCTGGGCCCTCCTTTTGGTGCCTTTCCAAGGGCTGAAGCAAAAAAAAAAGAAAACCCAAGAAGGAAAAAAACCCAACATAATCTTTTGAAAACTATTGCATGCTGGTAGAGTAACCCAGATGTTATATGAACTTGGAATACTAAATTTGGATGGTGATTGCTGCAACTGTTAGCTTTAAAGAGTTGGGTGGTCTTTGCATGATTACTGGCCCATTTATCCAAATAGAATCACAGAATGGTTTGGGTGAGAAGGGACCTTTCAAGGTCATCTAGTCCAACCCCCCTGCCATGAGCAGGGACATCCCCAACTAGATCAGGTTGGACCACCTCGCTGGGCAACCTGGGCCAGGGTTTCACCACCCTCATTGTAAAACATTTCTTCCTTCTATCTGGTCTGAATCTCCCCTCTTTTAGTTTAAAACCATTACCCCTTGCCTTATTGCAACAGGCCCTACTAAAAAGTCTGTCATTTTTTTTCTAAGCCCCCTTTAAGCACTGAAAGGCCACAGTAAGGTCTCCCCGCAGCCTTCTCTTCTCCAGGCTGAACAACCCCAACTCTCTCAGCCTGGCCTCACAGCAGAGCTGCTCCAGCCCTCGGGTCATTTTTGATCCCTCCTCTGGCCCCGCTCCAACAGGTCCATGTCTGTCCTGTGCTGAGGACCCCAGAGCTGGACGCAGCGCTGCAGGGGGGTCTCACCAGAGTGGAGCAGAGGGACAGAATCCCCTCCCTCGAGCTGCTGCCCACGCTGTTTTGGATGCAGCCCAGGATACGGTTGGCTTTCTGGGCTGCGAGCGCACATTGCCAGCTCATGTCCAGCTTTTCGTCCACCAGTACTTCCAAGTCCTTCTTGGCAGGGCTGCTCTCCATCCCTCCATCCCCCAGCCTGTATTGATACTGGGGGTTGCCCTGACCCAGGTGGCCTTGTTGAACCTCATGAGGTTCACACAGCCCCACTTCTTGAGCGTGTCCAGGTCCCTCTGGAAATAGTATTTATATCCATATGACCTTTCAGTGACCAAGTAATCAGAGCAACAGCATGTCAAGGATTTGGTGTCAGGTGAAAAGCTGCTGATACCAATAGGCCTATGCTTGGGGAATGCGGCAGTGACGGGCTGGAGGGCAGCCTTGTTTGAAGACCAAGGAAAGCTGAACAAGTTGATTTCAAAGATAACCTTATTCTGCATTCAAAGCAAACCTTTAGCTAATACTATTAAATGGTAACAAAAGAGACTATGGTCAGTAACGGGTAATAAACTATTAATTAGAGCTTTGTCGTAAATGACTCTTGACCTTTGAGCCAAGACAATAAGCAATTGGGGATCCTTTGTTTCTGTGCTCTTGACTCCAGCAGTGTCAAATGTTGGATACAGGTGAGTTATGTTGTTCTCCTCCTTTGGGAAAGGTGATGCCTGGTAATTTGAGGATATCCAGCAACTTAGAAACTAATTAGTTTAAAATTAAATTTTCCACTCTGCCAGACCAAACACAATAAGACAGGTCTTAAGACACAAGAGACCACTTTGGAAAGGAGTAAAGGGTGAATGGGCGCATGAAAGAGGTGGCACGTGTTTCTGGCAGAACTGGCCACCCTAATTAGGTGGAACACAAAAGCCTCCCCTCACTCCTGTAGACCTGAACTGCTGCTGGTGCTTATGGGGTCTCACAGCCCCTAATGCTGCCAGGTGCCCCTGATGTCCCCAAATCCTCCCTGTCCACCTCCTTGTCATGGGCTGATCTCTGCCCATCTCTACCTTACGGTTCCTTTTCACCTTCCTCCCTTGTGCTGGGGCTCGCCTAATGTGTGCAGCAAACTAAAAGGATAAAATAAGCTCAACTGCCCACCTGAAGACCATTTTTAAAAAATTAATTAAATTAATTGTGGGCTGAAGTGATGGACTTGCAAGGCACCTTCATGCCTGACACATCCCGTTGCTGATCTAGCTGAAATCTGCCCTTGAAGGGTAGCGGCCCAAATCCCATCTCTTCTCTTGCATTGGGATTTCCTTCCTTGTGTCTCTTGCCTGCAAAGACCGTCTTTGGGTAAACCTGTTGCTCCTTATTCCCAAGGACCCGGTGCAGCTCCAGTTTTCTGGGAGGGCATTTGTTGGCTCCTTCCCACCCCATCGCCATCCCAGGGCTGAGGACAGCTGAGAACCGGGCTGCTCACCACAGGGGCCAGGGCCACATCTTCCCTTCTTGGTCAAACACACAGTCATCGTGGGATGCGCTTCAATGTGTGTGGCTGGATGCGCAGTGTCTGCGATGAGGAAGGTGAGGTCGGCTCATGGGACATGCTTCATTGCCTGAAGCCTCTCTGCAGCACTAAACTTCTGGAAGTATTTGCAGGATTGGGCTCCAGTTGAGTAAATCCTACCAGGTAGGAATCCCTTATTGAGTGCGATCAGGTTGCAGTTAATTTGCGATCCTATAGAAAGTTCTTTTTAAAATAAACAAACAAAAAAAGCCTTCTGAATGGCCTCAAAGTATTTTTTTTAAATACACAAAACCAGAAAGGGGTGTGTTAATATTGCTAAAAGCCCTTCCCCACACCGCCAAAAGCCCCGTGCCCCTACTTCAAACCAGCTCTGCACCGTCGTCCTCTTCCTTGTGGTTAGCACGGCTGAACGCTGGAGAAACTGTAACTGTTCAGAAGCAAAGTAGCACTTCCCAAAGTACAGTATTTGTTTAATGGATCGTTAAACCAAAATAAATAACACTGAAGCATGCATGGAAGCAACGAGGATTTAAATGTAATTACACAGGGAAACTTGGAGCGTGACTGTCCGCTTTCTGAGGCTGCAGCGCAGCACGAGTAGCATCACCGAAGTAAGGGGATTGAACTGAGCTCAGAGAGGGGTTTGACTCTCCAAGGCACTGCTTTTAGGTTTCTGCTTTTCTGCTTAAAGAGAAAATTTGGCAATAGGCTCTGACCATTTTACTTTTTCCTGGAATAGTTTCATCTGTAATGATTCCGTCAAGATCAGTGGAATTAAATTTTAAAAAAAAAAAAAAAAAGCCCCAAACCAAAAACCATCTCTTCTCCAGCCGTGGGAGCTGCTGGAAGTGAAGTGAATGAAGGTATCACGCCATTTGGGGCCAATTTTGCAAAACATTTTGGAGTTGTCCTTGTGTGTCCGCCAGCTGTAGATTCAAGCTCCGAAAGAGAACTTAATGACCGTTTCAGCCAAGCTGGCTGGGGCTTTGCCATGCCATCCTTGCCACCAGCCTGGAAAACCCCAACCCCAAGGACATCCACCCACCCACCTTTTTATTTATTGAGGACTTTGCAGCATGCAGAGCTGATGCAGATTTATTTGGGAAAGCTGCTCAAACCGTAAAATAACGTAGTGTTAAAAAATTGACTTTATATAATAGAAGCCAAACTCTACTGCTGGTAAGGTCGATGCAATTTGAGCGAAGCGTGCGTGAGAGCACAGCACGTCATGTAGCTTTTGCAGTGCAAAATGTATATCCAGACCACAACCAGTATAGAATAAATTTTCAGGGCTGTTTTCCCAGGTGCTGGCCAGCCTGGCATTGGTGAGCAAGAATTTGGCTTTGGGCTGGTTTTGGCTAACCCTACCTGGAAGCTGCCCCACGGTCATCTGGGGGGGGGGGGGTGTCCAGTCACCAACCTGGCACCGAGAAAGGCAAAGCTCCCAGGCAAAGGTCGCAGAATGGTCAAGGAGGGGAACATTTCTATTTTATCAGCTAATAGTTGCATGTTACTGGGTTACAGTCTAAGTATTACCGGATTAAATTAATCTGTGCTGTTAAAGCAGGTGAGATGAGGAAGGAAGCACCGTAGGATGCTGGTGAGATTATTTGTCTTCCAAGCACCCATGTCACCAAAGCACCAAGTCAAGGATGGTTTTGACTTGTGTAGGCACGTAGGTTGGTAACCAACTGCAGGGCTTCTCGGTCTGCAGCTAGTTTAGCTTTTTTGGTGAAGGAAGAGCTCAGCTTCACAGCGGGGAGAGACCAGTGAGTTTGGGCTAAAGCCCCAGCTGTATGCTGGCCTTCTCTAGTCACCCTGAGCTTGTCTTTTAGCTTCTCCTTACTGCATGGGAAGGTAATTTACTGTTCCAAAAATGCTGGTTATCAACCCTAGTGCAACCTCACTGGCTGGTACAGACACACAATCAATGGAAGTTTGTTATTCTGTTCATTATTACTCAAGTTAGTGTAAACAAATTTGCCAATAACCAAAACTATCACGCAAGAGAGCGTTTGTTACGCTCATAATTTCAATGCTCTGCATGTAGCACGGGGGAGCATTTGAGGGCTCCTAATGTCCAAAATCTAACTGTAATCGGAACCATGAAAAACACAGCGTCTTCAGTGTCCCCATCTTCCTAACCATGAGTTTTAAAATAAAATACTGCGAAGCCCTTGCAGAGGAAGGGCCGATTCGGTCCTCGCGTGCCCTTTCATGCACCTCCTCTGGGCACCGCGTGCATCGGAGAGGAGTTAATATTCCTGGTTTTGCATCCAGAGCTGAGCTTTGGGCTCCCCGTTGTGTCTTGGTATCTAAGAGCTGTGGGTTTCATCCCTTCTGTGCCTCTATGCGTCCGTGGATCCCCTTGCTGAGGAGACCTGGAGAGAGGGTGGCAAGCCCCGAGGAGCGATGCTGCTCTCCAGCTCTTGTACCAAGCCCCCAGAATGTTTCGGCATGTGGACTTACAATGCTATAAGCCAAGTCAAACCAACCCTGGCCTGCCTAATGTGTCCAAACCACTAAGCTCTATTAGTTCTATTTGGGCAGATGAATAAGCAGCTGGATGTCAGAGGGACCTACCAACCCTCCTCGCTTCTCCTCAGCCACCTCAATCCCAGCTCTGGAGCACAATGCTGTGTTTTCCAGAGCCAGGGACATCCAGGTGATACTACCAGGGAGCCCAGGCAGGTTGGGACACCCAAGGGTGCCCAGGGTGTGGGATTTCCCCCTGCCTTTCCCTGGGATGTGAGAGGTGACAGCTCTTCCACCTTCCTGGACCTGGAGAGGGCAGCAGAGAAAAGCGGAGCATCCTTGGCTGCGAGCGCCTGGATGGAGCAGGAGCAGCTGCGTTTCAGTATCCAAACACACTTCTCTGTGAGGAGGGTAATTTAGAGCAATTACACCGATTATTATTGCTTTTCTAATTAGTGCTTTTCCTACAGAATTAGCTGAGTGTTTATTAGGAGCCGCTTGTTGCCAATAGCTTAACTGCTTCAGTACCAGCTTTTATCAAACATTAGAGGGGCTTAATTTTTTTTCCTGTGTGTAACTGGTTTTGTTATCTGGTTTCACATAAAAGCCCCAATTAAATATTCATTTTGCTTTGTTACATATGGCATTAAATTTTCATGAGCTCTATGTTCTCCTTGAATTTTTTTTTGGGGGGAGGAGAGGGGCGAAGTAACCAGCACTCTCTTAAAGGCAGGGATGCGCGCACGTGTGTTTGCTTCAGCGATAGGGAGGGAACTGGGGAAAAAAAGAAAGAAAAAAGAAAAAAAAACCCACAACAACAAAAGCCTTTTCTCATGTACTATAGAGAGAGATCCAGCCTTAAACCCACCGGTGGAGGGGAAAAAAATTGCGAGGCAGGTGGAGTTTCGGTCCCTGCCCTCTTGTGTTGCAGCGCAAGTCTGCGGCATCGAGGGTGATCCCAGGGAAAAAAGATTTCCTTGGGGGTTGAGAAGATTATTTTCACTCTCAGCCCTTTTTCCAGCTTCCCAAGTGCCTTTGAGCAAGTTTCATGGGCCCATAGCCCATGCAATCCTTGGTGCAGTCGGGGTGGAAACTTGTATTCCTGGGAAGGGGTTACCTTTTAGTGATGCCGATGGAAAGTGTTGGGATCAACAGTGGCTTGATCAGGGGATTAAAAAAAGTTAGTGATAAATTAAAAATAAAAATTAGCAACAATTAAATTCTTACCCTCCTCTCTGGCGAGGGGTAAGGATTTAAAGAGCTTGTGCATTTACCTTCCCCAGTGCATGAAACTTTAATTTACCAGCAGTTGATTTCTACCCTGCAGCTGTAGGGCCGGCTCGCCTGCTGCCATCCCCATGTATAAGGGGTTATTTTTTTATCCGGAGTTAGCTGACCTGCAGCGAGAGCACGGCTTTCGGTTTGTATCGAGGACAAGATCCAGCAAAGCAAGTGGTTTTGTCCTCCCGGGGTTTCACGGCATCCCAGCAAGGAGAGGCAGGCAGCGAGGCTCGAGATACCCCATTTCCCCCTGCCAGCTTCACCCTGGGGGCCCCCAGATTATATTTCATAGAGGAACAGCAAAAAAGTTTATACTGAAAGTACAAGTTTCTAAAAATTACGTTGTAGTGCAAAGCGAAAAGGGAGAAAAAAATGCAAAATTCTAGCTTTATTTTTTTTTTTAAGCCAGGAAATTTAAATTATAACAGCAAGGACAAATCTGCATTTGAAGCAAATGCCTTTCAATATATTCTATAAAAATCCAATTAAATACTTTCCCTGAAAATACAACTTGTTCTTAAGACACCTTTGAAGTTTGGGGTTTTTTTGTCAAGGGGAAAGTCTGGTTTTGGTTAAATTTTTTGATCAGTTCTCTTTGATCAGTTCTCACGTAGTATCATGACTTTGATAGACATCGAGTACCCTCCTCTTTATCCACAGAAAAGAGCAACGCTTCCCGCCTCTATTTGAAATTAAAAAGGGAAAGAAAATTTTTAAAATGAGTTTTTCTTCCCCTTCCCTTGCTTTCAGAGGGCAGACAGGGGTGGTGGGACATGGAGAGCCAGGAAAGAGCCACTACCTTTTTCCTCCTCCTCCCCTCAAAACTAGGGAAAATAATCCAGTTGTTTTCAAAAAGCTCATAGTAAGCATATTTCTGAGGACTTTTAATAGTAATATATTGGGGTTTACCATAGGATACAGAAGAATTCCAGCATCCCACCAGCCGCAGCAGGTGATGGGATGAGTGGATGCGGGCTGCAGCTCTCCAGTAGAGGGACAGAAATTATTATCCATAAAAAAAAAAAAATTCTAACTGGCAGCATTTCTGCCAGTTCTGGGTGGCACAGTTGTGCCTGGCTGCCCGGCCTGAGCTCAAATAGCTGCCTCGAAGAAGGGAACACGTTTCTGCCTATTTTAGGGTAAAACAGGCTCAAAGTGCTTGTCCAGCATGGATAGGCAAACCAAATGTTCTGTGCATTTCTGGATGCTTATGTTTTGCATGGCTCTGATTTTTACATATATATGTATAAGTAACATTATTTATAGACACATATATATATATGTATTTTTAAGGACATTTTCTCTACAGTATCATGGCTTGCAGAATAACTACTTGACAAAACATTGACCAGAACACCAAATCCTCCGAATTATGTCCTACTTATGGGTTTCCAAAAGCAAGCTTTAGAATAAATTCCCGGGGATAAGTAGGATGGGAAATACACAGGCTAATATGTGTACACGCATCGCAAGCGACGCTGTTGCAACTGCTCAAACCGAGGAAGGTGGTAAGATAAATGAAATTCATAGTCAATAGATCACTTCTTATCCCCCTCTTGGGGCAAGGGGTTCAGGTTTTGTTTGGTTTGGATTTTTTTTTTTCTTGCCTGTATACGCAGCAGTGACTTCTCTGCAGCTATCCCTGAACGTGCAAGTAGGAGCGGGGGGGACCTTGAGGTATCCTGTGAGACCATCCCGACCTTCCCAGGGTCTCCAGGAACATCCACACTGCTTGGGGATGGGCTCCTCTGAGGTACTGAAAGTCCTATTTTCAGATGATGTCCTAAATTTCAATTTTTTGTTTGGGTTTTTTTTTTTTATGCCAATGTGAATTACTCAGTCCTCTCTTTGTTTTAAGTAGCAAACTTTAAAACAAGCTTAACTGAAAGGAAACGATGGAGTGTATTAGAGGTGAATGAAAGCAGGAGGGGGAGAGAAGAAAAATCATTCCCGTGTCAAAAGGTGGACTTTGGGGTAACAAAACCTTCACAAAATGGCATAAAATTAACCACATTTTGTTGGGGGGGGAGTGTCCCAAAAAATTTAGAGTTAAAGCATCATTATAGATTAGCCTAAATGGGATAGTTACATTTTAAAATAGTATTTTGGGACAGTCTAAAACTGATTTAAAAATGTGAAGCCCTTGCCTCCGCTGCTTGATAAAAAATTGAATTAAAATAGAACAGTTAGGGTCAAATTAAACATTCCTTTAATCTAAAATAAATGTTCTTAAATTCAAGAGAAAAAATTAAAGAACTTTGCTTATGGGTCAGACGAACTGTTTTTCTCCCAACTTTTGCAGGAGTCAGAAAATATCGGAGAACTGTTCAACTCCATGGGACAGTGGATGGTCAGTGGGGAGGACGCGGGGTGCCCTGGGCAGGACGGGCACTGGGGTGGCTCTGGTCTGTGCCACCATCCGTGGAAAAGGGGTTTTGCTGCTCTGATTTTCTCTCCCCGTTGGTTTAAATATGGCTTTTTCTAGAGTACAAGCGCAGATGCACTCTGCTTGGAGGGTTCATCCATGTTTGGCATTTTTATTTTTCTCTTACATGGCGTGCATCCACTTTTAGCTTAATTCTTTGTAAATTACCCTAAAGCCATCCTCACCCTTCCAAGCCCATTTCCACTAAGGGATGAGAGGTCTCTTCTGGACAAGCCATTTTCCAGGGCAACTTGTGCAGCCTCGCCAGATTTTCCTCGAGAAGCTGAGACAAATGGGACCGTAGCGCTACAAAAAGTCATGGGAGGTGGACGGGATTCCCTGAAACAAAGGGGTTTTCATTAAAAACTGACTTTTTTGAGTGTGGAAAAGCTAGCCGCCAATTTTCTACCTCTTCTCAATATTATTTAGGTCTCTTCAGAGTTTTGTTTCATGCAGGGGAAAACACAAACCCCATTTGCGGACAAGTTCATCGCTCTGAAAAGCCAGTCATCACCATTTGTGATAATGGTTTGCGTTCGATTAGGTGAGTAACCATTTGAAAAGTAATTCTGGGCATTTTGTTGTAAAAATAGCTTCAGTTTTTCCACTTGCTGTTGCAAATATGGGGACTGGGGTCTGCTCGGCCAAAGAGAGCTGCCTATGTGCCAGCCCGCAGTGCTGTCCATCCTGCTTCTCCCCTGGCACCTTTTGGAGCAGCCCGCAGAGTCAAGGCTTTGAATTTTGTGTTTTCCCCATTGATTTTCGTTCCCCTGAAGTCCTTTATCTTGTATCTTATCTTCCTGTGAGTCTAAAGATAGTTGCGTGGGGAGAAGCAGGAACAGAAAAATTACATTCAGCCTGGGAAAAGCAAAAGCCTCACAGCTCCATTTCATCCATTAAAAAGTGGGATTTTTTTCTTTTTTTAAACTTAAAAAATTAAAATACCGTCTATTAAAGGGGAAAAAAATATTTTGAATCAACCAAATTTTGCATTATCTAACCAAAATTTTTCAGAGTTACAAATTCAAGGAAAGGCTTGCGGTTTAGAATGAAGCCTGAAAAGCATAAGCCTGCCTAGGTCTGCACCCTGTACTCCCAGAGGGTTCCTCTCTTTCCTAAGCACTAACATGAGCAGGCACCCGCTGCCATTCGGCTGCTCCTCCGCGCCGTGCAGGAGCTGGCATTGCTGAATCGCAAAGCGCGGCCGTGCACCCTGTGAAGCTACATCATATGTAGGGGTCTCCAAAAAACAGCTTTAGAGTAAATTCCCAGGGATAAGTGGGATCGAAAAAATACACAGGCTAATAAGTGTACACACATGGGGAGCAGAGCTGTTCTCCTAACAGTTTAAATAGCGCAAGGCAGGCAGGGATGAATTTGATCGTTGCAGTTCATCTTCATCTGCGATGCTCCAGCGCCGTGGCTGAGCCACCGCCGTGGCTCGCTGCTGCTGGGAGGACCAGGTCCAGGGTGCTTTCGGTAGCTGAACAACAGGTACCGAGGAGGGGTTTGCTACTGGGTTGGTGGGATAAATCAGCCCAGCAAAGGCAGTGCTGGGGTGGTGCTGGTGCGAGAGGGGACAGCTAATGAGGGCTGTGCCTCGTTTGGAAAATGAACGTGTGGAAACTGTGGCTTTTTAGAGAAAGCGGCCAATTTGGGATGGATATCACTGATTCCCAGCTGCAAACCAGCAGTGGAAATAACAACTTACAAATAGCGCCTTCCATGCATGACTTTCAATTTCCCTGGCCAAATTTGGCTGGGGAGCAATTAACTGCATATCCAGGTCAGCCCCATCTTCCTGATGAGGGCTGTCTGCTGGATCTCCTTTTCTTGCTTTCCCCAACATGGCTTTCCCATATGGAAATGCAGCCCTCACTCAGGAGGAGCCATGACACCTTCTTTCCCTCCGGTGACAGCCACCTTGCAGGGATGCCAGGCGTGAGGAGCACCTTGTCCCCTGAAAAACCCTACTTTTGGAGGCTGATGTGCAATTACCCAAGCTGGAAAGCAGCCAGGGCCGATGAGAGATCCCTAAAAGTCAGCATGGGCCACCTCTGAATCATCCCAGCCCTGCCAGGGAGAGACAACCCCAGCAAGGCAAGGGCACGGGACTCCGATCCTCCGGTGTGAAAATCAGGATGGGTCCCCGTAGGGTTTGGGCTAGAGGTTGGAAATTGAGCTGAGTTTCCTGGCCTGTGGCTCGATGGCATGGAAACAGAAACGCCCGAGCAGGTTAAGAACAGGCTCTTCCACCTAAACGATGAAAAGAAGGGGGGAAAAAAGAGAGAGAAAGAGCTGCTGCCATTGAATAATTGATGAGTTTCAGACCAATCAATGTGACAGCAGAGCAGGGCTAATTAAAGGTTTCTAAGGAATCCCTGTAGTAATTTACTTGAATGTAAGAAGTTCATTCTCTCTCTCCCTTTTTTTCCCCTCCCTGTTCCCAGGAATTCCAGTTTTAGGCTTCGGCGGTCTCTAACCACCGCTCACTTTTCCCCTCCAGGGGGGTGTTTGCTATGGAAATATGCAATTAATATTGCAGCGATCATAATTGCTAATTATTAAAACAATGCTACCCCCTTTTTCATGGCCTACTTTCTTGCTCAAAATCATTTAAATAACAGGGAAATGAAAAAAAAAAAAAAAAAAGCAGAGACAAGGTGGCTGGGGCTTAGCTGAGCCAGGACTAAGCGCTGAGCATGGCTGGGTTTGGCTGTAATTCGGTGCGTCCCCACCATGTCTGCCTGAAAACTCAGGGCAAGGTGCTGCTGCCGGCGGGTGCCCCTTGCCTTAACCTTGAGCCATGCTGAAATAATGACCTACGGTGCCGGAGTGACCCTAACCCATTTAGTGGTCAGACTCTCTGGATGGTTTCTGAAGCAGCCTCCGTGGTGACTTCCTGGTGCTGTTATGAAATATTAATAGTTGGTGATAAGGAATTAACTGTCAGAGGTGTAGGCTGTCAAGGGAAAGGCGAATCAGGCAGGGGAGAAGTGCTCAGTGCCAGGGACCTGGTCTGGGGAGGGGGTGCAATTCCCTCCCACACTCAGCCAGGACCTGTCATCCCACCAAAGAAATACGGGGATTTTGGGTAGCCCAGATATCGGGATCCTGGGGGAGTGGAGGAGAGCACGGCCAGCTCATGTTGCTTCCCGCAGGAGTGAAAACCCCAAGGTCATACTCTGATGGGCAAGAGTTGAAATGTTGTGGGGCTGAGTCGGGAGAGGAACGCTGGGGCTGGCTGTGGTTGCTCCCCATGCTTTGCATCCCAACCCTTTCCTGACCCGTTGCTTGAGTCACATCACAGGGGACCTGGATGAGGCTGGGATGGGATGGAGGGAGTACACATGTGGCATCATATGAGTTGCATGGATTTGGGCATGAGCGAGAGGCCGTGGTAAGAGGTGCAGGGAGCTCTCGTGGAGCTCCTTGGAGGACCTCCTCCATGCCTTGGTAACTGCTGCAGTTGCAAAGGTAGGGGACTTAAATAACAGACCACACTTAAAAATAGCACAGCCAAAATGTGAAGAGCACTGGCATGGTTTTGTCACCCACGTGAATGTGGAGCAAGAAAGGATGAAAAACCTGCTCCTGAGGGAGCTGGAGGTGTGTTGCACGGAGCCGTTTGTGCACTAAGCATCAGACTGCAGGAATCCAGAGGCGATCTGCTGGGAGTTTCTAGAAGCAATGTATGTGGAAATAAGGCTAAAAAAAGTCCCCTTGTGTGTTGAGGTTAGCAAAGCAGCCATTTTCTCCTGCACATAAGTGAAAGCAAGAATCGGCAAGGTTATAATAAAACATGAAAGGCTTATGTGTAAGCTAGGAAGCAAGGCTTTGAATGGGTTCCTGGTGGTCTCAGGTGGTTGAAGGTGTAGCTATAATACAGCAAGCAATTAGAAACAGGTTTTCTATTAACTGGCTTACTTTGCTGGTTGCTTTGATGGAGCTGACCTTTCCCTCCTAGCCCATCCTGGAGCAGGTGAGACGTTGGAGACTGCCCGGCCCTCACCCTTCTGTGTTAAGCACAGGTTTCAGTTCCACATATCTTTTCTTTTCCTGCCAGAGGTGAAAGATTTGGTGTCTGTAGAGCTGGTGGTGCAATGGTTGAGTCCTGGCTCTGAAAACAGCCTTTAGGCAGAGCAAACCTGTGGTTGGGAAAGCAGGAGGAGTGGGCTGAGTTCCCCTTCATTCCTTCTAGAGCAAAAAAAAACCTTGGTGCATCTGGGATGTTTTTAGGAACTTTTCTTCTTTCTCTCATTACAGTGGATGCTTCACCTAAAAAAATCCCTATTTATTTTGTAACACTATCAAAGGTTCATTACAGATGTTACCAGCTGATTTGCCTGGAATTGCACCTGTTTATCCCAGGAATGAATGGGAGACTCTGTGTGAGACAGAAATTTTCCTGATTTGCTGAGATTTCATTTTCAAAGGACTTGAACCTAGGTAATCTTTTCCTGCAGCTCACAAAGCTGCCTGGAACTCAACTGATCTAGTTACAAACCCACCACTGATCCTGCTGGGATTTGAGCCAGTAATTTGAAGAAAAGCTCTCTGTTGCTTTTCTTAGGTGTGCTCTGCTTTCCACCACCAGCCGTCTTGTTGGGTCACCCGTGATGAACAGGCAGAGCAGCCAGGCGGTGGGTTGACTTCAGCAGAAGGAGAAAGGGAATTGCTGCTGGCTCCAGTTTGTAGGGGCAAATTGGTTTTGGATTGGACATGGCAGAGGTGGAAGAGCTGCCTCTGTTACAGCTCCAGCCAGGTGGCTCCTGTCTCCATGTTGATGTTTACCACACCTGGAGCTGCACCTTTTTGGCCTGAATAAATGCAAAATACAGATGCAGGAGCAACTGCCAGGAGTCACTCAAGGCTGCTGAGAAGGCAGGCAGGTAACCGAGTCTGCTTCAGATCTTTTTAACCTTGTGCTAGTCAGAGGTTTGACCAACACATCTTCCAAATCTGTGCCCCTCACTTGGTGTCTACCTTGTCTCCATCACACTGACAACACCTCAGTTGCAGCTCTCTCCACCTGCAGCACTGGGGAAGGTCCATAGTCAATTATTTAAAATAATTCCCACTGTTGGTGCTTGCAGGCTCGAGCACCCCTCCAAAATGCTGTCAAGATCTGCACCAGGCTCCCAGTGCTGTGTCCAACTCATCTCCTTCCCAAGCCGAACCATTATGTCTTCACCCAGCGTTGGTAGGTGAGCAGTTCAGACCTGCCCCTGGCTCCTGAGGGTATCAGAGCCCGTTGCTGATTTTTTGGGAGGAAATTAAAGCATGGACGAGGCCATCCCCACCTCAATGTGGGCTGGTGGGCTGATGGGACCATGT
Source organism: Morus bassanus (assembly GCA_031468815.1). Taxonomy (NCBI): domain Eukaryota; kingdom Metazoa; phylum Chordata; class Aves; order Suliformes; family Sulidae; genus Morus; species Morus bassanus. The sequence goes on along the minus strand of CM062600.1, from coordinate 83,856,547 downwards.
GTGCCAGGAGCCAACTCTGCTCTTGGAGAGCAGCAGATGGTTGAAAAAACTAAACCGTTAATCCAGCCAAATTATGGCAACAGATGTTTGAAGATGTTCACATTCAAATTCAAACTGTTCACCCTCTTGGATGAACTAGGCGGGATGAGGGTGTTTGTTAATTAAAAGGTGGGGAGAAGAAAAAACAAAACAAACCCCCAAAAAAGGTGGTTGTGACAAAAGGCCAGAAGGTTTTTCACCACCTGTAATCAGATGTAAAGGGAGGAGAGATGGACCTTACATGATAAAAGAGCAGCCCCTGCACTTTTCCTGCAGTCCTCCTGGGATGGATGGAGCATCCCTGAAGGAGAGGAACTGGTTAAAACCGCAGCTCCTGTGTAGCAGCAGGATCCGCTGTGCAAGCGGTGAAAGATTGGTGGGCTGTAATGATGCGCACGGGCTGTATGGAAATGCCCACCAGCCCTCAGCAGCGGCCGTGGCGCAGACGGGGGGACGCGGCATCAAGAGGCAGAGGGAGCGTTATTGATGCGCTTGCCTCGGGGAGGGAAGCGGATAATGGATGTGGGATGTTGGCCGTGCTTTGTCATCAAACGAGGGGCCTGAAAGATGGTGCACTGGAATATTATCAGTCATTCCTTGATCAAGATGTAATGCTCTCGGGATCCTTCTTTTTTCCCTCTTTCTCCCCCACCGCACTGGCGAATGCTTTTATTTCTCACTCTTTGACCTTTTTGCTCCGGTGTTCGGGATGCTCGGATCCGTTCTCCTTTTAACCAAGAACGCACCGCCCTCCTCTATCCTCTTCCCTCCCTTCCCCCAAGCCTGAAGATACTGGTGTGAACTCAAGGAAATCACATTTCCCCATCTCCGTGGTCTCATCTTGAAAAGACCCCTTGCTTTTTATTCTCCCACGCCATACCGTTAATAGATTATGTGTATGCATACATATAGTTAAGTTTTATTTCTACGATACTATAGGTAAGAATAGTGCTTCATAGACAAATAAAAAGGTCAGTCCCTGCTTTGAGATTGCCATAACACAGCAAGGGACGGCAAATAAGGGGTTTTATTACATCTCACCTGTATTTAGGCAAATCAAACAATTGCATTTTTTACAGCCCTGTGTAATGGCCTGATGCAACCAAATGAGACCTCTCTCCCAGGGAGTTTAAGCAGCATATTAGCTTTATCACTTGATGACCCATAAAATGGTTGTGCACCCCTTAGTGATTACCTGACTTACTCAGCACAGCTCTGCAGGGAGGATATTTAAACATTTTTTGCATTATCAATTTCAAAATGTCATAGCTCTAGTTGTCAGCCTTTTAAAGGCGGTGGCTTTCCTTTTCATCTCTGTATGGGGTAGTAAACCAAGGAAGATGGGAATGGAAAGATAAAAATAAGGTTTCTTCATATCTTGGAGGTGGAACTAGAATTTGGGGCATCTTGTCTTCCATCCTGCCTCCTCCAATGACGTTTCATTTCATGAGAAACTTGGTAGGCGGGAACCTAACGGTGATGATGGACAGGGTAAATGGAGAAATCTTCCCTCCCATGGGATGTGGCAGAGCATCGGTGTGTGTTGCAGAGCAGTTAAAATGCAGAAGAGAAAAACAGTAAGAGTAAATTCTGCACATCGTCTCTGCAGGCTGCACATGGCAGGAGAGTCTCAGCTCAAGGGCTGGTCTTCTGGGCTGTAGAGGACTTCAACCACCTTCACACTCTGCAAACAATTTTTGTGTGTTTATCATCTTGTGCTTACAGATAATTTCTGAAGACAGGGTGCCACACCACCTTGATCACATGTCTCCATAGCTTGACCAGGGTTCGTTTGCAGAAATCCCATCTTAGGGGCTGCTCCCAGGTAAAGGCTGTCCACAACTGGAGCAGATGTTGAGCAAACCCTCACCAGCATCCCATTAATTCACCTCTCATAAACAAGAGGTGTTGCTTTTCTGTGGCTGACAGAGAAATTTGTAATTAGAGGAACTCCCTGGATTGGCATTAGAAGGAGCATTTCAAAACACTTATGGCCAAACGTCTCCTCCGCTCCATTTGGGATCATTTCTCCTTTCTTGTGAATAACTCGTACTCTGAATATTCCCAAAAATGTGTGTAAGTGATGAGAGCAACAGTGTTTGTCTGTAGTTGAATTCTCCTAAATTACAGCTGGAAATGTAGGGAAAAGTGATGCAAAAGGAAATGTGCTTCAGAGCACCTTTTGAGAGACCAACAATAAATGGGGAGGAATGAGATCCAAAGACAGGGTCTTGGGACAAGAATTTCTAATGACAATGTTTTCGAGCAGCTCAGTTTTGGGGAACAACTTCATGAGTAAAGCAGGTTGGAGAAAAGATTTTTTTTTTTTCATTTTGTTAAAAACTTCAAGGCCTCAAAATTCACATTCTACCAAATTTGAATGAAAAGCCAATATTATGGTACCTTTTTGAGATTAGATTTTGGGAAAAAGTCAGACTGGCAACTATTTCATTGAAAAAAACACAGAATTTAAATTAGGGTTTTTTTTCCTACTGAAAAGATGACATGAAAAAAGGATGTCTCAAGATGAAATGAAAATGTTTGGAAAATAATTGAAATGAGACACTTCAATATTCTAAAATTTTTTCCATTTCTTTATAGAAAATCTTGTTGCAATCGGTGTAGACATGAGAAACTGTTCAGTATTGTCAGAAGTACATTGCTCCCTGGAAATGACTTCTTCTAGACCACTCTGTTTTTTTGCTGGGCATCATAGGGCCCCCTGTTCCCCTTCTCTAATTCAGGTAGCCAAAGTTTCACTGGTCAGTTTTGGAAACCAAGATCTTTGCATTAGGGACTCTTTGCGTAGAAAGGAGATGAAACTGCGAGCCTGGAGACTTGGTGCTGATCCAGAAGAAGCAGTTATTTGGGAGTGGAAAAAGCACTCACTTTCACATGTTGTATTTTTTTCCCAGTTTCACCATAGACGTTGCCAATTCCCATGCCCCAGCTTTATCCGGTATGTTTCCAAATGTTTTATTCTGTTCTTGCTCACTTTTGTACATGTGGGTTGAATACACTAGCAGTGAACTCCATGGTGAAATGAATAGAGTATCCAGATCTTCCCTTTTAGATCTGCTCAAAGAACAAAGATTGGAGCTGCCGACATGGTGTCACTTTGCTCCAATGGAAAAGTTCCTCCATTGTATCTTTTAAGCTCTACGTGTCTTTTTGTCTGTAGTCACCTGGAACAAATCTATGCAAATCTGGTCAGTGTGACTGAGAGGTTAATTCTGGCAAGGCAACAAGTATTACAGTTTCATTGGGAATATTTTTTTTCTCCCACTTATACTTGCAGGGTGGATCTCAACAGGGAGTTATTTCCTCTGGCATGGGCTTCTCAAAGGTAAACCTCACTGATTCTGTGGCCCAGGAGTCTTCCCAGTTTGTCCCAGTCATCACACTTGTGTGGGCAACAACTGGACTACAATCTGCAGGGCCTGGAGTTGAATTCAGGTGAAAACCCAGGTGTTCACTCACATCTGAGATGCCTCAATGCACCCAACATGATCACCAGGTGCTGTGCAAGACGTGTCTCCTGAAGGTCATGTATTCAATCTGCCATCCCCTTAGAGATGTTTTGACTAGTCTTATGGCATCTGGCACCGGATACCTGTATTTGGGTACCTCATTCCCATCCTCTTTGCAGTTTGGTCAAGAGAGGTTCTCCAACCACTCTTGCTTGGAGGATGTGCTGAGATCCATTGCGACTCCATCCAGCTGACCTCCATCATGGTGGCGTGGATGAGATGTTTGAGCATCAAGGCTTCCTAAAGCTTCTGCACCACATTGTCAATGGGCCCAAATGTCACCAAACTTGAAGCTGAGTCTGAAATCACACAAGCTTTGGGCTGCAAAGGAGGTTAATAGTGGGGGTTCTCCTGTTGGCCTCTCAACACAGCATCTCCCTCTGCCCATGCTTTGAGAAGCACCAAATGCCAGGTATGAAGGGTAATCTTCCAATCTTTGTGGAAAATTTTGAGGAGATGGGGCGAGCTATCTTTTCTTGATTAATTCTGAAACTGTGCAGACCTCCCTGTTTTTACTGATTGTCGTTCATCAGTCACACTGAAACTTCATCTGTCTCTGTGGGAATTCAATAAGTAGATATCACAAAGGGTTTGCATGGCACAGTGATAGATCATCTATCCTGAAGTATGCACACTGAGCATATTAGTAGTAAGATTTACTCCCAAGAACAGTCCCCAGAGATAGATCTCAGGCCTTAGTTAAAGACCACTGTCTTGATTCATTATCTTGTCACTGGTCCCAGCATTGGTTTGATGTATAGATGGCTGTACAGGGAGCAGAGCTTAACAACGGGACAAGGAGAGTACTCTGGGGTTCTGTCACTGACTAGGTGGAGTCACCTCGGGCAAGTCACTTGCTCCTAGATCACCAAAAATACATTAGCACTTCAAATTTGGCAACACGGGTGGGAGATTGTGGAGTTTTTGAGGATGTGGACCCTTTGCCTGTGTCACATTGGAGTCAGTGTGTACTTCCCTTTCAGCTCCTGAGGTTCAGTCCACTTGGAGATGGGGGAAATGGAAAGGCTGCAGGGTCTCACACAGGAGCTGTAAGAGAAGGCGTCACTCGGTGGTATCTCGACCGACATTGGGATGCTGCTGTCTATTGGAGCAACATGCCTTGGGGTAGCTGTGAGGAAGGGACTTGTAGGGAAAGGGAGGGTTGGCAAATATGTGCTGGGGGTCCCATTTTACTTGGAGATTTCCTGCAGGTGGTGAGGAGAGGAGATATCAGCTACTACTTCCATTTTTAATGACTGTTTTCTCAAAATCCTCTCTAAGGCACAAGGCAGTTATCTTTGCAGTCTCAACTTGACTTTGTAGGCAGTTGGACTAGATGATCATTGTGGGTCCCTTTCAGCTGAACTATTCTATTATTTCTAGATTTGACCCTACCTATCATTTTCATCTCTGTTATATTCATGGTAAACAAACAACCCATCCTAATTTTTCCTTCTCTGGAAAAATTTCAAAGGGCTGAAGACTGCTATCTGTAAGTCACCAACTGGAAAATACTCAGGTCAGTAAGGGGTAAACAGAGGTAAGTGACATTGACACATTGCTAATTTGCCCACAATAACACATATTCTCTTTTCATATGCACCAAAGACTGAAGCTTCCTCGCCTTTTTCCATTTATTGCTGCTCCACTAAAAGTGCCTATCACCTTAGAAATTACTTGCATCATTTTTCAGCGTGCTTTTGGATGTCAAACCAAACAAAAAGCCAGACTTCTGAGATAAATGTGTCTTTTTAAGCAATTTTTTTGTTAGTCTTTATAATACAACTTCATCCAAATGCTTCCTAAATCAGGACTCTGCTTTGGCTTTGACAATTCTTTGGTGATTTCTGAGACTTATAGCAAATAATGCAGCTGGCTGGTGGGGGGTCTGCTATGGGTGTTAGTTTGTGGAAACAAATTCCTAACTATTCTGGTCTATAAATCCTGAACCTAATGCCATGAGGCTTGCATCAGTGAGTTCAGTCCCAGCGTATCGGCATTTTAAGTTTTGACAATCCCATTTAACCATCTATATTGATTGCAGGTTTTGGTATATACAAAGGAATCTTTTCAGGGGGAATTTGAGTTACACTGGAGTAGAAGGAAAGCCCCCAATCATTTCAACGCACTTTGATATCTAATTTGCAATCCTGGGATAGTGTAACTTCAATTAAAGTCAAGACATCCCACATACCTGTCTACTGACCTGAGTTCCTGCATGAACATGACAGTGTTCGACAATGAGCAGGGAGAGCACACAGTAAAACAAGCCCAAGGTATTGAGTCTCCTTAAGGCACTCTTTCCTTTTGTTTCTTTTTATTATTATTATTTTTTTCCCCTGTAGTGGCTTTACCCACCTGTAATTGCAATAGAAAGAAGGAGCCAGGAGATATTTCTTTGCAGACGAGACAGTGGTTGTGTTATTATGGTGTATTATGTTACTTTCCATTAGACCAAAAACTTTTCATCTCTAACCCTAGGAGGTGACCTACAGTAAATACAGTGTCGTATTTAGCTTTTGTAAATAGCTTAGCTCTCATGAATGTTTTATAGTGGGGTAAATATCACGTTCTCTCCACTTATTTACATCCGCACAGCATCACAGAAGACTTGTTGGTATTAAATATTAATTGTAAGCTTCAGTGAATCTATGCTTTTGTCAAGAGTGCACTGGGCCACACATCTTTTTTGGCCTCACACATTGAGAAACCGCATGATCTTCCGAAGAAAGAACTGGAAGTGCATTATCAGTGTTTTTAACCAAACTGCCCCTCAGCTTGATGGCTACGGCTTCCATTGCTTTCGCTCAGCTGGGAGGAGAGAGAGAAGTCTCGGACAAAGATGTACATGGCTGACCCAACACTTCGACCCTAGCCTTTGTGTCTTTTGCATCCCAGGGCAAGTCCCTGTGGAAGGATTTCAGAGATTTATGAAGGCCAGAATGGATCAGCCAGTCTGCCGTGCTCTGTATCTCAGTTCAGTAACCCCCTTGACTCAGCCAAGAACTTGGGTCTGCCTGAAGTGTCTCTTCCAGAGAAGCAACCACGCTTTTGGCTGGAAGACATCAATCAATGGGGAAGCCACCATATCCCTTGGTACACTGCTATTACTTGATGCATGGTTAATTAATTTTAGAATTACCAATGATTTCTAATGCCATGCTACGATTTGCCTGGCTTTCTCTTCCAGCCGTGTGTTTTTGTTTTGTCTGTCCTGGTAGAGTTGCAGATCTTGCCTAGTACCTTGTACTTTCTCCCTGGGAAGGGCAGGTTCTTGGTCTTGTAATGGAGGGTAATAATTCATCTCTTTCTTTTGATATGCTAAATGCATGGAGTTCTTGCTCTCTGTTCAAACTTTTCTCCAGTCACAGATTGTCCACGGCACTTTTTTGTATCTTGGTCAATTTTTGCATCTCATCTGTTTTAAAGCTGGGGGATGTACTCAGTATTCCAGGATCAGTCTCTCCACGGTACATGAAATACATTCCTCTGAGGGGCTTGAGGCTGCTTTTTCAATATTGAGTCTTCCTCCAGGTTGACCATGACTCATTGCAAGTTTTGGTTGCAAAGGATTATCTTTGTTTTGATCAAATCCGTAGTTTTTCATAGATAAATTATGGAGAAACTACTCCAAAATGAGACCCAACTTTGGACATAAATGGGAGGGACTCTGAGAGGTGCTATTATTATTATCTATGCTTACAGCTTAGGGTTCCCCTCAAATTTCAGAATAACTTTTCTCAGGCAACGAGCATGGATTATTGATGATCCACATGCTCTGTATACGCAAATAAATTTGCCCCAAGGTGTCATTTCAGACATGTAAGTAGGTATGCACAGAGCTGTCAGAATCTGTGGTGTTGATTGACTTCAATGACTTCTCACTGACCTAACATTCATTGATTTCACATTCACCCATTCACTCATATTGGTGCATCTCTGTTGCCTTCCTTCAAGTCTTTGCTGAATTATACAAATGTAGCAGAGTAGAAAATAGCCAAATTGGGCAGACGAGGTTAAAGAGCAGCTCTTAGTGGAGGGGACAAAGACCTTATGTCTTTGAGGTATTCATTTTTAAATCACCCTCCAAGAATGCTTCATCTGAAAGATGGCTTCTCTCTTTTCCTGGCTGTTGCTGGTGCCGGCTGGGGTCACTGTTTATGCTCTAGTGGGTATCGGAAAGGTGGTTACTTAGGCATGGAAGAAAGCTGGTGTAATGGAGTTTAACAGCATTGATTTTACACGGAAGGCTCATTCTGCACTTAAACCTCTCCTTTCCCCATGAATACCTTATTTAAATGGTTGGTATATAATTTTTTAATGAGATGTTCCCTAATCCATCTGACCAAAGACTAGGAAGACTACAACTCTACAAGAGGGACAAAAATCTTCTGGTTTCTTTAACTGTCTGATTTTCTGATTCGTTGTCTTTGGTGGCCTTTATTTGGCAAGAAATGCCTTTTCTGCCCCACCTGACCCCAACCCATTAAAATGATTGCAGAAACCAGAGCAGTTGCTGGTACATGCTGGAGTTTGTCAAGTGACTCTTAACCCAGAGTAGTAGCCTGGTTATTTTTAATCAATGCAAATCAAGTTTTGGAGCATCCATTATGGCCTGGTCCGGGGGCAAACTAAACTACATTACAAAACACTTAAGCTCCGTAGAATTTCCTGACCTCTGAAATCTCTTATGACCTAGTTGCAGCTTCACAATGTCTAGCTCTAATCTCTCCATTAAAGCCTTTTCACCTATTTCCTAAACTGCTACACGATGTATGTATTTAGACAAAAGCAGCAGCTTTCAGAGCCATTAAAGGCTCAGGCCAAAAGCAAAGATGATTTTCTTACGGCTGAGGATGTCTGACAGCCCAGGGGGGTTGAACAACACTATGTTCTTCAGCTGACCCTTATTTAAGATAACCTGTGAGTGTCAGGATTATGGTGCTAAGATTACTGTGGTATTTAAATATTATGTTATTAGTCAAATACTGGCATGTATAAACCCAAGATAATTTGGGAGGGAGATTGGGGAAGGGGGGAATCCACTGTCAAGGCTCAGATTTAAGCTGTTAGTTTCAGCTCACAACTGAGTCTTTAAAAATACGCTCTTCCCCTCTTATAAACTGCTATATTTATATTTACGGCACCAAATTAAAGTTTGGTGACCCTGACACACTTTCTTTTCATTTACTAATCAGCAAATGACCTTTCTAATTGAATCATGTGTGCTCCATTTGTGGGAGGGTGCATTATATCAGTCTCCTTGCTTGGAGGGAAGGAGAATATGAAATCTGTGTTATTCTCCCCAAATTTTTAAATCCCTGAAACTCCCAGAACTCTTACAAAGGAAAATCAAGAAAACCCAGGGACTTTCCTCTCCCAAGGAAGAGCCCGGCTGCCAGCTAAGCAGAGGGTTTGCTTTGCTGAGAAGAAATGTCAAGAAAACCCAAATTAAGGATCTCTTCCAGACTCACCCTGATCCTTCAGCCTTTCCACAGAAAAAACAAAGACTGGTGTGAGGTCAGCAGAGTCACCCCTATGAATCTGTTTTTCTCCACCAAACAGAGGGATCGGTCCAGCTCTCAGCAGCACAATCATTGGTGTCTGAAGGTAGGTGGGATGATTTGCTCTTTGGCTCACACACACAGATCACCTGCTTTGCAAAATATCTTTGCAAGGAAACACAGGCCCATTTGTTCTACAAGTTCACAAGATAAGGAGCCCATGGGGACGTGGGGTCTGCTGGGTCTGCATCACCTTCCCTGCAGAGAGTTAGGGAGTGCCTGACCCCCTGGTATTTTTGCAAACTTCAGAACATCTCTTCTTTTAGCTGTGATGCCATCCTTCGGGGCAACCTTAGTTTGGAATCCTCATCTGTAAGAGCCTTGGGTTCCTCCTCTGTAAAACAGGGATGGTTGCAAAGCCCCTCGAGACCTACTGGTGCAAAATGCAAGGACCAGAGCAAGTTATTCTGGAGCAGCAGACACAGGGAGGCATGGCAGAGGGAGGGGAGTTTCCTGCGGGAAGCCGCTGGCATTGCCTGCACAGCCTGAGGTTGTGTCATTCGCCTTCCCTTAATCTCCCGCTTTTATTGGAGTTTTTTTAGTTGTCATTCTTCACAGCGCTGTGGTCTCAGGATCCAGTTAAGCAAACCCCACATTATCCACACTACCTCTAACAGTGTGACATCTGTGAATGGCTTTCTAATTACTCAAATAAATCAGCATGATTGGAAATTCTTGAGATTTTATTGGGAAGGAAATTTATAGTAATTAAACCCAATTAATTTTGGATTTCTGTTAATCCAAAGAAGGTTTCAGAAGCTTTAGGTTAGACCTGCATTGTCTCCAGGAAGTGATGTGGGTGAAAGAATGAGAAATTAATTGATTTTGGACAATATGATGATAATAGGAGAATTTTTCAAATGAGTTTGTTATGCATCTTGCATCAATTGCAGAGTCTCTTTTCTGGCATCTAAAAATATCATTCAGGGCTTTTACTAAAGATTCAAACAGACTGAAAGGAATCTTTTTTAATCAAAATAAAGAACCCTTTTTAATTACTCAGACTCCTTCACAGTTGGAGGTAATAATTGTCTTACATTCTTAAGTAGTGCTGTTATTAGCCTGCCCTGGGGCTCTTCTATTTTCCAGAAGTTAGCATCGCTCTGTGTTGAATGCCAGGATAGAGCGTGCGTCAGCTCAAATACTTCTGTATCTTTGATGCTGGGAATGACACGGATTGAACCCAGCCTCTTCCTTTGGTGCTGCCGTTCCCAAAATGTCTGCACACACCAACAGGAGCCTGGGAGCAGTTGTAAACACCAAGGGATGGTAAGACCATGTTTTGCAGAAAGGCGTGTTTCCAGGTGCACCTGGGACACCATTGTCTTATGTTTTTCCTTAAGCACTTTTTTTTGTTGGTGGATTAGGGGGTTTTGGGGGGCAAATAAGTGCCAGCCAAGTAAGCAGATATTATCCCTCTCTGATTATTGTTATGCATTTTAAACCTTCCCTCCTACACTGACAGAGGGGGAAGGAGAGCATCCGGGCAGTGTCATGGCCCTCCTCTGCAGCAGTACAAGTGGAAGTTTACAGACTGTGCTGCAAGATTATCAGGATGGGACTAAACATTTTATGCGGAAAAAAGGGAATTTATGGGACCAGAGTTTGCTGTTCTTCGTGAAGACCTGCTAGATGCCCACTAGAATCTGGCTTTAATAACTGACATCATATTAACAGTTCCTGATTGGGGGAGAGTATTGCAGACCCTGAGAAAGCCTTTCAAACATGTATGCAGGTGTTTGTCTCTTCATCATGTCCTCGTCTCCTGCAACCATCTACCTTTTGTCAAAACACTTCTCAATTGAGACTTTTGATGCCCTTTGATTTTTGTGGGCTGCTTCCAATGCTAAGCTGCATGAAGCTGCTCTTGATTGCAATTGAGGTTAGTGAGAGCAGAACTAGGGGCAAGGCTTTATACCTACCATGCACTGAACACATAAAATAGGTATAATAAAGGTGGATTTGGATTTTGCCACTTCAGCAGCTGTAATGTCTTTTTATTCACCAGTATTACTAACCAAGCACTCTTACCCCTTCTTCTGTAGGTGAAGAACTGAGGTGAAATAAAATGAAGCTCACCTCAAACTGCTCAGAGAAGAGCTTGGATGTAGAACCAAGGCACCCTGACCCCCAGGTTACTGCTGTCAACCAATCAACTGTCCAACTTGGCGCCTCCTGGCACATGCAGTCTGTCTCCTATAAACTGCCTTAAAATTACAGGATAAGTTTGGTTGGAAGGAACCAAATGTGTTTCATTCCTCTGAGAAATGAAATACCCACGACTGTCAATGAAAATAAGCAATCTGTCATGTAGAGTGAGACCCATAGACTATGTGAAGGCCTACTGGGAGAGGGAAAGAAAGAAGAAAGCAAAAAAAAAGAAAAAGAAAAAAGGGTTTGGTGGAGGGCCAACGTCTGTGAATTAATATTTGCCAACCCTCTTTGCTTGGGAGCTAGTTGCACTGCCCAACAGTAGTGACAGGCTGAAATGGCAATGTTTCCACACTTCCCATCAAAAGCCAAGAAAAACCTTGCGCCACATTACTGGAAAGAAGAAACTGATTTGGAAGACATCCCAAAGTTCACGTGCACCAGCAACCCGTGTAACAGCTGCATTGTAAACCCTCGGTATAAACAAGCAAAGACCTTCCACTGAGGCAAATTCATAAGGCTTGAAATACTAATTTTCAGTATCTCTGGCTATAACCAAGGCAAGGTCTGGGTGAAGCCCCAGGAGGCAAAGAGTTAAGCTGCTTTCATGTTCTAGGTACTTTCTGCTAAAGAAGCCCCATATCAGAGAGCTGTATCTTTCTGAATTTGAGTTTAGGCTGCTTTTGTGCTAATGCATTTATATTGTGATTGTGAAAAGCTTTCTTTAAAGAGGAAGATAAATCTTACCCAAATCTGATAATCATTTTTAAAAATCTCTGTGCTGAGAATTATGTTGCTTTTTTTTCCCCCTTCCCCTAAAAGAAAAAAAAGGAAAAACAACCACCCCACTGCATCAAAGACAGAAATAATGGCTTGTAAGTACTTAAAAGCTTATGGATAGGAAACTTAAAAAACTGGTCGGATTCAAACCAAATCCTATCAGATTTTCTTGGTTCTCATAAACCTTTAATCAGCTCCCATGGGGCATTTTTGCTAACCATAAAACATGTGATTAGAAGACACATGAACTACTGGAATTATGACAGCGAGATGGGCTTTGACTTTAGTCCTACTTAAGAATGGGAATTTAAGAAGCTGCTGCAGCGATAGCGGTAGGCGGCCGCCCCGGGAGGGAGCACAGCACACCACTGTTTCTGTTGTGAGAAGCCAAACCGGTGGTGAGACCCTCATTCACCGTGTCTCAGCCCTATGAGGGGTTTTCAGAGTCCAGGCATCGTCCTCTGTTAAACCCCGGTGCATTCAGCATGGGATGCGCATTGCAAGGCACTGGTCCCTGATAGCCTACTGCTGTTAATGGGGTACGGGAATGGGACAACCCAGAAGGGAAAACAGCACAAAATTTTCAGCAGAGGACTGCGATGATCCTAATTGCAGAGGCAACATGGCACTTTTCTCTGACCCTTTCTACAAGGTGATGTCTGGTGGACAAGGGTAGGGTATGGCCCGGGGTGCCTGGTAGCATCCTGTCCCATGCGGGTCCTGGTACTTGCTCTAATACCAGCCTATGAGCTTGGCTCAGCTGCTTTCCATCTCAGGGCTTTGTTGGTTTAAAATACCAGTTTTCTGGAGGATGAATTCCCTCTTATGAGACAGGGCTTCGGAGTCGAATGCAATTCAGTCAGGGTGCTTTTGTCATATAAATAATATCTGTTGGGGCACAGTCACTGAGTCTGCTACAAGAAGAGATTCTGAATTAGGCTTGAAATGGCTCCTTGGTCCCTTTATGGGAGAAGATAAATATTTTATAATCTATGTGTAAAGGTTCCAGACATCAGTAGGGTAGAAATATGCTGCAAGTAGCATAGAAATTACCAGGATGCTAGACATAGGTTGGCATTTCTCTGTGTTAGATGTCACTGACAAACGTGTGATTGACATGAGAATTTGTATTTCTGGCATTCAAAAGAGACTTTATTTGGAAAAAAACAGTGGCCTTTGTAGGACACTGTAGGTTTGACATGGGGGTCCATGAGATGGGCGACTGTTTTGAGGGTCTTTACTCTTTAGCAGCTGGTTCCGAAGTCTCTGTGAGGTGGCCACAAATGGAGCAGAAGCAGTTTTGGATTATGGTAGCCTGAAGTCCCACAGGTGTGTCACCAAGCTGCCCATTGAGCCTGTTCTGGAAGGACCCTCATTGCTTTAGAAGGTGCATTACCACTCTTGAAGGCCGTTATGTTCCTGGTTTGTCAGCTGGGAAAACTCTAGTTTGGGATCCCCACCTAATGAGATGGGATGGTGCCAGGTGGACACTCGACCACAAGGAAATATGTATTCCTTGTAGGCATCAAGGGGCTGCAAGTGTGGGGACAAGCAGCAGCTCTTGTGCATCCCTCAATGCTTCTCACTATTGTCCCATGAGAGCTACTGCAGGCAGCTGTATGATTTGCACAGTAAAACAGGGCTTTATCTGGGTCCTGCTGCTTCGACATGAACCTACAACGCCCTCAGAGGCCTGAATGGGCATCAGAAAGCATGGGTCAATGTTGCAGCCTCTGATATAAGAAGTGGAAGGTGGTAAACAGCCTGAACTGATCGCACAGGGCAGATACTGGAAAAGGAGCTGGTGGCAGATTTTTCCATGAAAGACATTTTATTTTGTAATTTACTTTGCTGGTTCTGAAATTACATAGTTTCTCTTAGTATTTAGGAAATGTCGCATGTCCTCTCTTTTTAGCTGGGTGAATACTCAAGGCTGGTATTTGAAAGGACATATAGGTTTAGGACGGACAGACCTGTACATCTGGTTGGGTAATTTCAGATCAGGGAAAACTGCTGATCTTTTAAGGGATACCATTGCACTTTGAAAATTACCTCACAAAGCACATTTGTTCTTTGTATGTGGATATGATAAAAATTCCACTTAAATAAAAAAGAGCCAACATAATATCTCTGCTAGGATCCCAGCAAACAACTTGAGTCTATTACCAAAATCCAACTTAACATAATAATTTTAGCACACCATGCTAAAATAATTTTAGATAATTCTGTATATATGACACTATTTTACCCAGCTTCTAGGACACTGCACAAATAACTTAGTTTGTCAGCTCTGGTCTTTTCCAAATTCTACAGGAACTTTTCTGAGTGTATCTGGGAGGATTATATAGGTTTATGTTACACAAGATACTGCAATGCTCTTTACTATAAGATAAATTTGTAATTCTTAATGCTGTAATGTCTGCCGGAGGATTATTTTGTGTTGATGTGATTGGACTGTATACTGGCTGGAACAATATAGAAATGATAGAAAAGCCTGATATTGTGAGTTACAAAATATGGAATTACTGGTATGAGTGAATTCCTGAAAAAAATAGCAAACTCTACAAGCCTTACTTAGAGCAATGATAAAACTGGAAGCACAAGGTTCGCATCCAGATCAAGGTCCAGCTCAAATGCGTCTCTGTATTGGGTATTTGTCCCTTGCTTTGGCCAGGCAGAAGAGGCATTGTGGCCATCAGCTGGGTCAGGTTGCCCAGCGAGGTGGTTGATGCCCCATCCCTGGAAACACTCAAGGTCAGGCTGGACGGGGCTCTGAGCAACCTGATCTAGTTGGGGATGTCCCTGCTCGTGGCAGGGGGTTTGGACTAGGTGACCTCTAAAGGTCCCTTCCAACCCAAACCATTTGATGATTCTGGGGGACGGAAAAAGTTTGGGACCTTCTGTGATATTCCCTCCCCATGATGGGACCCTATGAGGTGCCAAGATGTGGTCTGCAGCCACTTGAGTCAAAAGCAGGACTGCGGTTTAAAGAACAGCCCTCGGCGCTATGCCACCCATTTTGCATGCAAAGGGACAGCAGGTTGCTCCTCACCAGCCCTTTGCACCATGTGGCTCTCCTTTCAGCTTAGGGGGGACAGGGCATCGATCTGAGTGGCTCTGTGAGACCTGGTGTCAATTCTCAACCTTTTTTTTTTTCCTTCCCCAGAGTTTGCAGACATTTCTCTGATTTTGCAAGCAGTGCTGATCTCTTAGCACCAGATAGGAACCAGCTAAGGAGACCGCAGCAGTGACTAGTGGTTCACCATATAGGTCACCAGAGCACGTGCCGCTCTCTGTCGAGGGCGAGCAACGGCATTCCAGCCCAGGATCACTTTGGAGAGCTGCAGTCGGTGGCCTGAGCCAGACTAGCTGCTTGGACGTGGTCACCCTCTTCCAGGTGGGTGGCTAAGAGCAAAGCACCATCACCAACATCCTCTGTGGGGGTGCTGGGGCCAGGCTGGAGCATCACCATCAATCCACCCCCCGTGGATGTTTCGGGGAAGGTGCTGTGTCAGCGTGCCCTGTTATTACCCCTGGCATGGGTAATATGGGGGTGCTCAGAAAATGCAGTCCAGTTGTGCAGGTAAGAAACAGGTTCTCCATCAGGACCCTGAAATGAAGGCTATGCACGTGTTTTCTGGGAAATCACAGGGAAAATAAACCCATCTCATTGTATTGTCATGCAGCCACGCGGCGATGGCTCACATGGAAATACTTAGGTCACTCGGACTAGAGTCTTCAACTCGCAATGACTTTTAACAGGCAACATCTGACAGTACCAAAGCCCTTTGCAGCCCTGGGTGAAATTATGATAACAAGAGAAAAAAGCTATTACTGCCACCATGCTTTCATTATGCAAATGATATTAAGATAGGCTGTGCAGATCGCCTGTGGCTATGCTATAATCTCCATGCAGTGATTATAATGTGTCAAACTTAGTCATTTTGATTATGACATGTTAATTACATGCCATCCTCATGCAGACATGAATATTACTCGCAGTCAAACAAAACACAAATTGGGGGCATTGTTTTTTGTTGTTGTTGTTGTTTTGTCTTTTTTTTTTCCTTTGAAATTTTGTTGATTAAATGGATTAAAAGATAAAGAGATACGTAACATCGTAAACTCATTAAACATTGGCTAACTCATCCCTGGATGCCTGGGTGGAGAGAGGGGCCTCTGTTACAAAACCAGTCTGCAGCGTTATTGGGGTTTTTTTTGTCCCAGCAGGGATGGCGTTTTAAAAAAGATATATTTTATAAACTGGAGAGCTGCGTGGGGTTGAAGAGCATTTGATCTTTTAACTCTTTCTGGTGTGTATCAGAAGAGGGTGCTGGGGTGTCCCCATCTCCATCATGGTGCAGCGCCCATGGGTCACCCTGCTGTGGATGTTTCCCCTCATCCCCGTCCTCGGGTACTTTTATTTCAGAGGTTGTTTGGTTTGGTTTTTTTTTAAATTAAATAACATTCCAAAGTTTTCTGAGGACAAGCCCTTTTTCCTGCTACCCTACCCTCTCCCTATGGCAGATCCTGCTTAATCCTCCTGGAAGAAGAGAAAAAAATTTTTTTTATGTTTTCCAAGAAAAACATGTTTTAAAATATTGCTATTTTGAATGTAGCTCACTGTAAAAAAAAAAAAAAAAAAAATACAATTTCAGGGGAGATGTTCAGTAAAATAGTCCCCCATGATGAAATATGCCATTAAATATAGAAACAGATCAGCTATCAGATCTTCCCACCAAGGTTCCCCTGGATGAGAAATCTAGGTAAGAGGCTGTATTACTGAGACACCTCAGTAAGTATGGGAGGGGAGAAAAAAGAAAAGACACCTCGCAAGGGAGCAACACTTAACTAGACTTATAAATAGCTGGGATTGCAACTTGTCTGATTAATTTGGGGAAATAAGCCTCACTGAAAGGGCTTTGCAAATCCATCAGATTTCCTTACTTCTTTAGCCCTCACTGACGTTCAAAAATAAAATATTAACATTGACGCTAAGACTTTGTTTTAGGTAATTAAATGCTTTGAGTTCCTGTTTCATTAACAGGGATTTCTCCTAGCATTGTCTCCTCTGAGTTAAAAAAAAAATGAAGAAAAAGAAGAATAAAAGAGAGATGATGGCAATCAAATAAAAATATGCACGATAGACCATTTGCAGCTAAAATTTGCATGGCGGCAGGTGGGACAAGAGTGAGATTGAGGGAAGGAGCCAAAGGATATCCAAATATCAAGGGAGAAGCTTAAAATTTATAATTGCTTCACCCAAAAAGCAAAGTCTGTCTGACTTCCTCGGCGAAAAGTCATAGCAAAACTGTTCATCCTGCTTCCACTACGCAGGGGGTTTGGAGGTGTCGGCATCACTGGAGAGACCTGCCTCGCTGGTGAGATGAGCACAGCAGGGCTGAGCTTGCTTTTGGGTGGACTTTGGGGCATCTGGGGTGCAGAATGACCTTTCCCATGATCACTGATTTTCAACTTCATACCGCAGTCACCATTTTGGCAGCTCATAGGCGAGTTGGCTGTTTGCTTTTAATGCGCAAAATAAATTTTAAATAAAATAAAAAGCATCCCCCTAAACATTGTGTTTTTACAGAGGGACATTTCGAGGCAAGTTTTACACAGGTTCAGCCCAGAGGGAAATTAAACTCTACATGTAAATGGAGATTACACACAAAGGAATCCATTACTTTCAATATTTCTCAGCAGGAGGGTTCAGAGTTATTTAAATAAGTTTAGATATTAAACCTAAAGTAGCCATTAAAGGAATGTGGATTTGTTTGCCTAGTTTTTATAGAAATCTTTTTTTTTTTTTTTTTCCAGCTGACTGAAAAATCCATTGCTTGCATGATGGTGAATATTTTTAATGCATAAAAAAAGAAAAATCAAAGAACTTCCAATATAATACTTCCTTTGAATTTTTAAGCACCAAATTACAGAATACTTATTATTGCCAAATGTCTTCTTTAGGAGAGATTAAACTGCAAACATTTGCCTTACTTTTTTTCCCTTTTCCATCTATTCTTTAGAAGAGAGCTAATATAAACACTGACATTAAACCATATTGGCTATGTAAGGCACTTTGATTGTCATTGAGATTATTTTAAAAGTTATTTAGGTCCCCGTGTTACATCTTTGCAACTGCATGGAAAATGTTTCACCATGTTTCTCTTTGCAACATTTCTTTGGGGATTCATAAATATTGATTGTACCGTAAAAAATTGATGGAATCTTGAAACAGACTGCAGTCTTGGTAGCTGGGGAATTTACTCAATTTTTCTCAATAGCTGCAGTCTATAAAAAGAGGAGATTTTGCAAATTGTTTCTCACCTTGTCTTTTTAGTATTTAATAGCTCTCAATTCTGTAGCCTTCTGAACCATGCACTGGGTGCATTTTCCATCAAAACTGTATCAGGCCTATTCAAAGGGAATTAAAAGGCAAGGTGTGACCAAGGGGTTAAACTGCCTTCCTGGCTGGCAAGCCTGACTTTCATTACTGGTGGCAGTGTAGAGCCATCCTAGTGCTTGTTGTGTTAAAACTTCTGTTGAAAAATTAGCCCTAAATGTTAATGGATATATGCGGAGACAGGGAGGGGAAAAAAAAAAAAAAAAAAAAAAAAAACAACAAACAGATAGCTCTCCTCTTAGCTTTAAAAAAAAACCCAAAGCATTTCCCTGGATGCCAAGGAATCCCTCATCATCTTACTGTCAAGCACAGGCTATCCTCCTTTTGACATGGACAAGTTTTAACGCCATTAACCCAGGATTAGCCACAAAGGAGATGTCTTTGGCAAAGCCCCAGGATGGAGCTTGCAGCCGAACCCCAACCTCCCTCGTCCCATCCCACTGCACCAGATCTGGGCTGTCCTTGCTGGAGTCCCTTTGGCTGACACTTGGGAGAGTTTAGTAAATGTTATAAAAAGGACCTGTTTATTTCCCTCTCAAGCCTCTGGTGGGACTTTCTGTGCTCCTCTGCAGCCCACGGGCACAGCCGAGCTTGGAGGCTGCAGCGACTTCTCATCGGCTCGGTCCTGGCTGTGCTTGGGTGGTTGTGGGGGATGACAGCGATTCCCTCTTCCCCAGCTGTAAATAGAGACTTTGCTTTGGATTATTAAGCTCTCCCAAGGAAAACACTGACGTACGCCACTCGTGTACAGCACCAGGCAGATAGGGCCATGCACAGGCGGCAGTACCTTTGCTTTGCTCCGAATTCAGTTAATGAACATCCATGAATAAACAGAAACAAAAGAGGCAGTGGAGGTTCTCTATGATGCTGGTGGGCTTTGCTTTTGTTCGTTAAAGCTGCGTGCAGCCCTGGGATGTTTTGTGAGGTGATGCCTGGGTGCGCTGTGGAGCCATGTTTTGCCCCAGGGTCAGCTTTTTGCAAAGGCACAGGGCTCAATTGCAGATCCAGGAACCATCCTGCTCTCCTCTATCACTCCATTAGGTCAAACCTAAAATCAGTGTGAAGATCTGGAGAACAGCTCACCCAAGCAGAGAAACAAACACCAGGCAGTGGGCAAGAATGGGGTGAAAATAACCAGCCCCTCGTGTTGGGAGAAATAACTTCAAAAAGCATTTCACCATTTCATGTGCTGTCACCTCTGCCACATGCATCCAGCACTGGGGCTGTCACGTATTTAATTTGGCTCCCATGCATCAGCCAACAATAAGCAACTGTGCTGCTGCTGGGAGAAAACATTCTAGTTATTCAAGAATCCCATGAATGTCTCTTTTTAAGTAGGCATCAATGTGTCCAGAAGAAAGGTCCACAAGATGTCCATCAGATGTTCCATCCAGGTGTCCACAAGAACTGATCTTCTCAATGACTGATGGATTTTCATGTGCCAGGTTTCCATTTCACTACTTGTTGCATACTGCAATGTGTATCAGACTGAGACAGTGCAATAATCTGAACGTTGCCCATCTGACAACGAATGCCTTTCCTGTTGGCTTTGAAACCTACTCGCTGCAGTTAGAAAGGTCTGAAGAGTTTTCGGTAACCTTAAGCCAGGACATGCTTTGTAAAGAAAGCAGCAGTGCTATAAAGGTTGCTGGTCCTTGGGGCCTTTGCTGTTGCTCTTGGAGTGTAGCACCCATTAACATTAACATTAATGGCCATTCGGTATGCATACAAGCTACAGAAAAAGCCTGCATAAAAGTTGGACATGCTGCAGTAATGGCTTGTGAGGCCTGTTTTATATACTCAATACCTTAAGGTTTTATTCTTACAAATTGGAGCAGGAAACCTCACGGCTGGAACCAAAGAGCAGAGATGTGCTGCTGCTGGCCTCAGCAGGAGCAGGGTTGGCAATGGGACTGTAATCGTGGGGGTTAGGCTGGGCTTGTGGTGAACAATCATAGACATGTGGCCAGTACACGCATACTTGTGCTAGGGCTTGCTGGCACACAACCGGACTGCACATAGTTGGGTCTTATTCATGGCTTTCCCATCCACAGGTCATCTCTTGCTCGGCTGGGACTCGATGCACAGTCTCTTTGCAAAGTAGGAACGTCTTCACAAGAGCTTGTGCCATTAAATCTGCTCATGTTACACCGCTGTGCTTTAAAAGGTCAAAAGCAGATGAAAGTCTGAAAGTTAAGGCCAGGAATTTAATGTAATCAAGGAGTGAAGAAGCAACGCTAGTGAAGGAAGGTAAGACAAGATGGAGAGGATGTCACTGCAGGGCTGCATAGCCCCCGTGTTTGATCACAAGAAAAGCAGAAGCAAGGTTTCCTTAGGGGCAAGTGAGCAAAGAAGGATACCTGTGCTGGGCAGTAGCCCTGGTAGTCATCCCAGTCATGCCCAGCAAGAGAAGAGGGAAACACAGTCCTCAGACCTGCTAGGCCAGACATGAGGCATGGGGCAAATGGGCCAGCCCTGCCAGATGAGAGCACCAAGTGCAACGTTCCTTCATCCTTGAGTCTTGGGTTTGGCTGTGGCAGAGGCATCAGTGGTGTGGACAGGCGCAGTCCCAAATGGCAGCTAGGCAGCAGGGGGTAGCCCATCGATGGTCTGCTGTGTGTAGGTCACCCCAAGGCAGAGGGACCAGAGCCTGAAACTGGGGGTGTTCCTGAACCAACACATCAGAGAGTATCCAAGAGTGGTGCATTAACACCAGTGCATCCTTGGCTCTGAACCTGACAGCACCCAACTTCTCAGGACCAGGAGCTTTACCAGCAAACAGCAGTAGCAGTGACCAGATCAAATCCTGCCCAAAAGACATTCACATCTAGTAAGACATGGAGAAGACGATACTGCAAAAAGATGCAGAGCAGGGACACACAGGGTATCAGAGGACTAGGAACTGATCACATAGAGTTACCTTAAAGAACCAACACAAACTCTAGGAGAAATTGCTAAAATGTTATATTATTTTTGTAACTCCTGTTTTTCTTGCAGAAATATTTGTCTCCTACATTGTCGGGGTGGAGTCTTGAGTATGAGCATCCCTAAACCCTCTAGCTCCTTAGCCTGCATGTGAGTATGAGCCATCATGTCTTTCTTGGGGGATGGCATCTGTGAATGATAAACATTTTTGCTGCATCCCTTTCCATTACGGAACCAAGGCTGGGACCGATGGTTTGAAGGCTGTGGGTGATAACTCCCAAGGACAGTTTTGCACAGATCCAGCTCTCCTTTCCAGCCATTCCTTTCGTTGCCACCAAATCAGGATACCCTGATGGCATAATTTAGCAGAAGTTCCTCAGGTTTGAATTTGGTATTTCTAAGTTCCTTGCTCAGTTATTGTAGCGCAGAGTGGTTTTTCATTTCCTTCAAGCCCCAAATCTCTGTTTAGGGACAGAAATGCATCCTGATTTGAAGTTTTTTCCTAGAGACAGCAGAAATGTGTTCCTCAAAAAATGCTTGGGTTTGCTTTGTCCAATCTGCCAATCACCGCTGAAGGTACATGATTTTGTCAACTTTCCTTAGGCTGCTTTTTACGCAAATAAAACAGTTCCAATTTTTATATATTTTCTGCTCAGACCCGGACTGAGTTTTCCCATCACTTAGTCTCTTTTCACTGCACTTCATTGAAAACGAAATGGAGAAGACTGGAGAAACAGGTTGTGCCAGACGAGCTTTGAGCCTGGGGAGATGGCGGCTACCCCACTGAACCCAGAAAATTAATTTTCTTGACCATTGCAGAACTTCATCCAGATGGTCTTAGATGGTGGTGAAGTTTCACAGATTGTCTAAGGAACTGATATGTAAGCTGATACAGAAAAGCATGAAGGGTAATAAATATTTGGCTGCTGTGTAGCCTGAATTTCTGTGGCTTGAAAATAATTCTGAAGGACCAGATTTTCTGGATTTTTTTGCATTGCTCCATGGAAAACCAGTCCCTCAACTCCCAAACTTCAGCATGAAGAAGTCATACTGCCAAAACAACTGTAAGTTGTTGGGAATCACAGGAGCGATGCTGCTATCGGGTCAGCTTACCTGAATGTAGAAGATGGAGCAAAGGGAAAGACTGTGAATATAGGGATTAGAGGAGGAAATGATTCATTGCAGCTCCTATAGGAATCCCCCTT
This sequence comes from Morus bassanus, assembly GCA_031468815.1. NCBI lineage: Eukaryota > Metazoa > Chordata > Aves > Suliformes > Sulidae > Morus > Morus bassanus. Next base: position 83,833,950 of record CM062600.1, on the reverse strand, counting down.
AAATATAGTTCAAACAATTTGTCCCTGGAGAATGGGACCATTACAGCAACTCATGGAGGCACAAATGCAACATGAATCATGAAGAGCAAACTGAGGTGTGTTGGTCCCCAGAACAGAACCCAAACTCAGTGCTCCAGCCTTCCCATCCAGACACTAGTCTCCTCCCAAGCTGCGGTCAAAGCCCTGGTCTCCGCTTCCTTCTCTCCCCTCTCTTCTGTTGGGATTGGAGCAGAGATGGTCTTTTTGCATGGCAGAGCACTGTACTTTGATCCCTTGGTGTATGGTGGTAGGCACATGGATGGTCTCTCCCTCCCCCGGATCCCCCCCTCCAAGCTCAGTGATGAGGGCAATCCTCAATATTTAACATTATACTAATTCCTGCCTCACTTGGAACCCGGCCAGTTCATTTTCATGCTACATTGCTCAATTCCAGCTTCTGACGTAGTTTTAAAGTTGCATTGAATAAAGAATGGATGTAAAAATCAAATTAATTACTGGACACTCCATGCTACTTAATTTTAAGGCTCCCATTCCACCAGTATTTCTTGTAAGCACAACAAGCTGCAGAGTGCCAGGATGGCCATATTGCTCTTAAATATGTTGATTAGAGACAAATATAAAGTGGGGATAAGTGTTGGAGCATTGATTTGCAATATTGTTTGGAACTCTTATTTGCAGTTTTCTTCCCTAAGTTACATAAAGCACCTACAACCTTAGGTAGCACCCAGAAGCTGAGCCCCTCCCAAGGGAGGGGACCCCAAATTGCTCTACAAGCTTGATTTGCCACCACAGCAGGGTCTGTACTGCCGCTCCAGCCCATCCACCTCATTTCACATCCCACCCACCTCATTTCATGTCCTATCCAACAATCCAAAGGAAAGACCCACGTAAACAGAGTGAAAGGATTTATGTGATGCTCTTCATCTAAAAGCTTTCAGGCAGATGATGATAAATCCTTTTTTTAGAGGGAGATAGTTCAAAGCATGGAAGAAGATGTGCTGAAGAGATGTACTTCTACCATGCTTGTTAAGATGCAAGAAAAAGACATCTTGGGTGACAGGTGATGGGATTCAAAACACACTTTATGTTAAACTTAGGGGTTTCTCTGATTGCTAAATTGAGATGATCTGTAACATTCAAGCTCCTTTAGACAAAAAGATGCTCTGATCTTCTATGTTTTTCAAGAACTTGTGGCACTTTAATTTTTTTTCTTTGTCATATGTTTAATCACTACAAAATTCCAGTAACGTACTTTTACAGGTAGGCAGGCAGTGGGAATTTGCCAAAAAGATGGCTTTGTTTCGCTTTATGTCTAATACATCAAGGATGGATGTATCTTTCTAGTGGGAAAAGGGTTACAGATAACACTGCTCGCCAAGTCATAGCCTTTTTCTTCCATTCAGCTCAGATCTGTAGCTAAAACCAGTTCTGCCGGACGTCAAGGGGGAGAGCCTGTAGTCTCCTCTTCACACCTCTCTTCTCCTTTTAGAAAGCACCTCGCTTTTTTGCATTTTCTATTTGAGTTAATTTAATTGTTGCATTCCTATATGTGATTTTTTTTCTTTTTCCAATATTGCTGGTTTTGTGCCACTACTGGGTGCTGAGAGCCTTTTTGCAGATGCTGCTGCCCGTAGAGGACAGCTGCAAACGGCCCATCCTTCTGCACAGGGATATTTTTCCATTTCCCTGGGCTTTTCCCACTTTATCAGGGTGCAGAGGGACTGACCCTGCATCCATACCCTCTTGTGAATTAAAAGCAGCGGGGTAATCCCAATATACCCTTTCTTACAAGCACCAAGCAAGGGGAGGATGCTTCAGTATTTCAAAAGAATCTGAGAGCAGAGCAGTCAACCAGGACCTTTAAAACCAATGCAAGTTTATTTTTATTATTATATTATTATTTTTTAAAATGTATTATTTATTTTATTATCCTTGCAAGAAGGGGAAGGATGGAGACTTTAAATTCTGATGGTAAAAAGAGATGAAGCAATGGCACAGAAGGGGTTACACCTGCACAGCCATTTTTCATGGTGCAACTTCTTCCAGGACCCACACAAAAACTTATTAAGCAGCTGCCTGTCACCTCTCCTTAATAAATAAGAATCTCTTTTCAGCCTCTTTGTCTCCTTCACCTCTGGGGCCGGCGTCCTGTAAACACACTGCCAATTAAACCTCACGTCTAGCAAGGCCACAACTAATGAAAAGCAATAGAGAATTCACTGCCTTTTAATGAGGAAAACATTGCTTTTTACAGGGAACAATTTATTGGGCCAATTCCCCCCGTCCATCACCCTGGGGAACTGCTGCCTTTTTTACCCCCTGTTTGTTACTTTGTCAAGCGCGTGTAAAATTGCACGCTGAACACAGAGGTGAAGGCTCTGACTCAATTTATGGTGTGACATCTCTGATCTTGCTCCCTGGATCAGTAAGTGATCCTGGCAATGATATGCATGGAAATTAATTACTGTGCCCGCCAGCGATACAGCAGGCCCCTGCCGTTGATAATAGATCAGTTTGTAGGAGTTTGTTAGAGGGGCGGTCGTGTCTGCTTCTGTTTGCTCACACGCAGACAATGTCAGTTAAGTGCAAACCACCAACATCATCGCAATGCGCAGCTGTGGGAGGGGAGAGAGCTCTTGCAGGAGAGCACAAGAGCTGCCGGAGTACCCTTGGAAAAGACAAAACAGAAAAAAAGAGAGGAATGCAGTGATTTTTAATTTGTTTTTTAAGAGCAAAAAGGCAGCGTTACTCTGTAAGAGGAGCGTAATATTTAAGCAATGGAAACTTTTACCAAGCCTAGACTATTAAAGTGATATATATTTAAATGAAAAATGGATGGAGAGGTCAAACTGCAAATAAAAGAAGTTTGAGAATAAATTCTGGATAAATACCTCCAGGATCACATCATCCATGGGCATAATACGGGTTAGCTCTGTTAGCTTTACAGCCCTTTTTTCTAGACATTGCAGTTTAAATGCATTCCTAAGCTCTTGGCTGTGGTATTTTGTCTGCTCCTTCTGAGCAGCGCATTTTTTTGCTGGTGGATGCAGCGGGTTTTACCTGCCTTGACTCCCCCAAGGTTCAGGACACGAAGGGACACTCGGTACATCTGGGGGATGGCCAAGTCATGTCAACCTGCTCAGCTGTTTTTGGGGGAAATGGGGGAATTGCCCCAGAGCAGTTGTAGGAAACCCCTTCTCAGTGAGCTGTTGGGCAGCGTGGTCCATGAGTGTCCTTGCATCCCCTCCCAGGCCACCCCTCCACATGGGGAGTGGTGAAAACAGCCCCTCATGTAAGATGGGTGGAGGGATGGTGGGCAGGGGCACGGCTCCCCAGCCCTGTCCCATCACACCTCTGCTGTTCCTGGCACTGCTATCTTCTGCACCTCGATTCTTCAGCTATGGAAAAAGGGTACCAGCCACTTCCCTGCACTTCTGGGGTGAAGATGGACGAAGCGTGCAGGGACATGGCGTGTTAGCAGGACGCCAGGGAAGCCAACTCTGCCAAGCACTGTCATCGGATGCCTTCATAAAATCCTGCTGGCAAGGTATTTTTGTTTGATATTTTGCCTTTTTAATCATATTATTTCTTACCCCTTTAGCAATGCCTTTTTCTGCTTGGTTCTCACACTGTTTACACAGTCACGGAGTTAATTTGAAATCACATTCAGCTCAGGTATCCCCTTCGCCAACCCCCTGGTTGTCTCATCTGTGGTTCTGCAGTTTGGGCACAGCTTTGCCAGCCTGTTTTAATTCTTTTCATATTTCCTTGTAACCGACCCCCATCATACTCTTCAAAATATTAGGATTTCCTTTATTTCTCACCACTTCCGTCGTGGGTATGTACACTTTTAGGCCCCAAAGGGCTTCATATTGGCTTTTGGGACCAGACAAATAAGATGGCTGGGGTCCTCCAAGATCAAAGCCCAGCTCTGGGGTACCAAGGCAAATATGGGTGATGCCACACTTGGCCCAAACGTGGCAGGATTTCTCCCAAAAGTAAATGTCCCCAAAAGAATGAGGTACCCCAGCTCCAGCCTGTGATTTTGGGGTCCCTGCCTGCATCCGAGGCTATATCCCAGTCATAGTATTTTATTTTTTTTTTAATTGAATACTTCCCATGGGCACTCTCTTTTTCAGTTCACCCTCTTTGAAATAGCCATAACACTTTCTTATGGCAAGACAGGCACTTTAAAAATGTGTTTATAAAAAAAGTGGGAAACCATCAGAAATGGGTAATAGATAATATCTTGGAAAACAAGGCAGATGGAGAGGAAACAGGGATACCCTTTAGCCAGCTTTTGATGGCTTGAGCGATGGCAGCGCTTGTTGCTTCCGTATCCCCACAGCTCTTGTGCTGTGACCCTCCACCCGCTGCTGCTTTGCACCTGGTAGGGGAGCATTTCAGAAAATAATGAGGAAATAAAAGAAAAAATGGCGGTTTTGGATTTACCTGACTATCTTCTTTGACCCAGTTTGCATATGTATCAAAGAGCAAAATTTGGTTCTTCCTATTTACCCCCTGCTAGCGAAATCTAGAAACTACCTGAAATATATGAAAAGCCCAAGATTATTTCAAAGCTTTGGAAAAGAAAAAGGGGGGAGGGAGAGCTGTGAAAGATCATTTCTTTCCTAATGCGACTGTTAGATTTGGCTGCTTTAGCAATTAAACTTTTCCTTTATTTGTTACCCCTACAGACCCCTGGTTAGAATAGGATCCTGAAGTTAAGTCCGCCAGAGCATTGGGCTTACATGATTCAATTAACCTTTAAGGTAGCTCTGGAAGTTGGTACTCTAGGAGATCCTTTTGTTAATTGGCAGCCTGACACAGACAATTAAGTTTGATCAGATGAAGAGGGCATCAGGGACATCATTAGCATACTGTACTGAAGACTACGTGGTGTGTAAAAGTTGTTTAATTTCTGCCAAGGAAGAAAGCGGGGGGCTGGGGGAGACCTCCTTGCACACACAGCATTTTGCTTATTAAATATTTCATTTCCCTTGCCATAAGTTGTGAATGTTCCCATTTTTTACCCCTCCTTTTTGGTTTCTTCCCACTGCAGTAAAATCCACCGAGTGATTCTTCCTGTCTTATTAAAACTTCTGCATTTCACTTGAGGTATTGCATTAAAATAAAAACAAACAACCAAAACACCAACAAAACAGAGAGACCAGCAGAGAGATTTGCTTCTGAGACAGTCACAAAGCCCGCGGTGGATGGAGTACGAGCAGGGCATGGCTTAGCGGTTAAAGCCAGAGCTGGGCTGGGTGAGCTCTCAATATGTCCTTTGATCAGCAGGGAGCTACACAAAAATACACCTGTGGCTCTCACATGCAGCAGGTCTTATAATGGAGGTGGCCGTACGGCTCTGGGTTGCAGGGGGAGATGCTGGGATGTGCTGCGTGGCCGTGCACGTCTTTGCTGAGGCAGGAAGAGCAGATGCGGGAGGTTTTGGAGAGATGGAGTCCACCAACGGGGTGCTTCCCCCTGCGCTGGTGTTATGAGCTTCGGTTTGTGTTTGAGAGAGGTGGTTTCTCTGAGTTTCTCTTGCCTAGTAGTAATAACAGTCACACTGTTGAAGTTTTGGAAATGTACTTTTTTAGCAGGCACCACCACAGGGCAGAACAGAGGTGAGCCAAGTTATAGCCATCTGCAAGGTTTACTCATCACCACCCTTTTAGTGAATAGGAGACATCCTGGATTCAAATCCTCTTGTTAAGTGAGTAGCGCTTTGCTTTTCCAACTTTCCATACCTAATGCAAACAGCAGCCTGCCTGAGACCGTCCACTCAGCTGCCTGCCAAAGACAAACGTCTGCCCAGGCTTGAGCAACCTGCTGTGGTGAGGATCTTCCCGTTGTTGGTATGGATTGCCATGACTTCGCTCCTCACCAAGGTTTTCAGCCCTGGCATCCAGGTGGGTTCAATTCATTGTCACAAGCAGAAGCAGCTTTAGCAGCTAAACTCAATGCATGAGCTGGACATGAGCCCTGCCCCGTCACTCATGGCTTTTGGAGAGCCTCATGGGACGGTTGTCCCTCCCCAGCTCTCCTGTGTCCACCCTAGATGCTCCAGCTAGTTGCTGAGCCAAGTGCAGCTCAGGAGGAGCTTCCCCAAGCCAACACAGGACTACAGGGCAACAGGTGAAACTAAACTACATTTTCTCAAAGATGGAGCATTTCTCCCACCTCTGCCTACTTTTGCAGGTAACATCTTAGGGAGAATTAGCTGCAAGTGAGACCCATGCAGAAGCGTATATCCAGTATATATATAGCCCTTTCTCCCACCTACTGCTGTGCTGTCGTTTTTGCTCACTCCCCTTCCTCCAGTCCTTTTTCTGGGAGCAAGAAAGAAGGCACCTGGAAAGGAAACAAGGCACCAGTAAAGACTAGTAGGCACATGGTATCAGGATTTTCCATCCTCGTAGAACATAGGCAGGCTCTCCGCTATCTCATTAGCCTTACACAGTTGCTTCAGCAATTAAGATATATATTGCATAATTCTTATAGCATTAGCATTGCTAAATAAGTCATTAATGTGCTAAGTTAGTGATAGCAGCAAATGTAGAATTTTGTGCTATGTAATGCTAATAATATCTATGAGATTTTAGTCTTAGTCCAGCGAGACGTTTTTAGCCCTCTACTGCCATAGCATCGTGTAATGGAAAATTAATGGGAAGTTGCAAGTGCAGAATGAGCATGTTTTGCTGTCTTGCTGGCTAGCCGTGCTGCTTGTAAGGGTGTAGCACAAGAACAAAAGAGTACAGATGAAAGATTAATCCAAACCACCATCCAGCAATGACCAACACTCAATGCCTTAGGGAAGGTATAGGAGCAGGGTAAGCGTGCAGAGATTCCTCCCCAGGATACTGTCCCAGCCTCCAAAACCCTTTGGTTCTGGGACCTCCCTTGCCACAGGTCCAGCTTTGTATTCAGTAGGTCTCGGTGTATTTTTCTTCTGTAAATTTTTCCGGGCTCTTCTGAACTCACATAAACTTCTATTTCAATGCCTCAGCTGGTAAATAACTGAAACAGGTAGTAAGTGTCCGTAACTCTCCCATGGCAACTTGTAGGTGGCTTTCAGCTGGTGATAAGTGTTAAGTAAATGGGAATGCTGAGGTTTCTAGGTGTATTCATAAATCTGTGCCAATAAATCACATTATTGTTGGGCACTTGGTAAAAGACTCAAGGCACTTGGTGGAAGACTGCAGAGCAACACTGAGCTTGGGGAGGCTGAGTTGCTCTCTGCAGGTCTGTCTCTATCAAGGGGAGATGGAGATGGGGCAGCCACGTTCCAAAGCGAGCTGTCTCCTGTAAGCACCTCCTTTTAGGTGGGATGAATCCAGGCAAATATGTTTCCTATATGGGGACCAAGTCAGTCATGTGCAGACGGGCTCAGTCTGCTCATGCTTCCTCCATGGCAGTCAGGGATTACCATTTATGCCGTGCTATGTTTTTCACCTCCTCTTCCTATGGGGACCTCACCTCAAAATAGGAAATCCAAGACTTTTAGTGTACCAAACTCTAAGCAGGGAAGCAAGCAAAGGCGAAAGCCTCCTCAGTCTGACATGGTCCTTGTGTAAGGACCAAGGATCAAGGAGAACCAGGTGAATGGCAAAATTTTCAGCCCACTTGCCCCAGGCAACCCTCATCCCAACGTTGCAGAGGTCTGCTTAGTTTTTCACTAGGAAATCTGGGATACCAATTCCCACCAAGAAAGCAGCACTATTCTTTCAAAATCTATGCAGTTTTGCGGGGAAAGACAATTTCGTAAGATTGCTGAGGATTCATTTGGATGTCGTGGAAATGCTGAGAAACAGACTTTACCAACAAGCAGTGGTGAAAATTTTGTAAAGCAAAAATCCATGATTCTGCAGCTCTTTACAGAGAGAGCAGGGAGAGGCAAGGAAAGGGACAGAAAAGGCGGTGAATTGTGAGTTTTTACCAATGGACATGAGTCCAGCTCACTGACTTCAGTGGGAGGGTATGTCAGAATATGAAACAGTGGAAGAAACATTTCTGCCAGGAAATGGAAACCATGCCCAATTCCTCTCCAGAAGTCACCCATGGAGTGGGACTTTGCTGCCAGCCTGCATGTGTCACAGGCAAGTCCTGATGCAAACTCAGAGACAAATAGATGTTTTTATGCTCCGTCTCCCAAATTAAGAGAATAAGAAAAGGGCAAAATGGGATTTGTAAAGGCAAAAAAGTGCGTCGAAGGCAAATCACTGTGCTAGTGGGCTGTGCTGATGGTCGGGTGTCACTCGTGCAAGCCTGTGAGCAGACGTGCCCTTTGCACCAGGACTGAGGTTGGCCTGATTCTGCATAGCTGCAGCAAAGGATGTTTTTGAACCATAAAGGAATAATACTTGAGATGTATTGGCTGTACAGTTCCATTAAGATGACATAACATCTTGGATAGATTATAATTTTATAATACCTTTGCATGCCACTGCTATTACTACTATGCTGTTTTATGACGATGTTAATATACAGATGTTGCTTTAATCTGTTTTTTAATTTACTTTGTATATCCCCTACGTACATTTTGTCGTAAGGTAGTTTATTTTGTAGCAGCTCATTTATTTTAAAAGTTGGAGGTTTTTTTTTATATCACTGCTAGCATGCTAATGACATTTATACATGTGTTCTCTTTAATCTCTCCCCTAGTTGCCTGGTACAGAACACAAATATTATCATTCCTCTGGTTCTTCTAAGTGCTGAAAGCTGTTTTATTAGGAGTTTTATTTTAAGGTTTAATTTTTTATTTTGAGGTTTACTAAGTACAGCTCTTCTGTACTGTATTCTGGTGTGGTATGCCTTCCTTGTGTTTTCACCGATACTTTCATTATGTGATAAATGTTATTACTGTAGAGGGGTTTGGTCACGTTACCCTCCATCTGAGCATTTGATGCTCCCTAGGAAGCTCTTGAGAAAAGGTTTTTTTAGGCAGCCACGTACTCCTTCAAGTTAGGGGCAAGGCAAAGAGCAGAGCAGAGCAGACCTGAACACTCGAGCATCGAACCTCTAGCAGTCACATCTGAGTCAGGATCTGGATTTAAAAAAATTCACATTCCTCTAAAAAGCCAAAGCTAAGTCCAAAGACTAGGATGTTCCCATGCTTGGATATCGGTGCTATAAGCAGACTGAAGAGCCGATTGTCCCAGCTGGGTTCAGGTTGAGCAGGACTTTGTATTTGGTGTTGTATCAATAGAGAAAGCAGGTTAAATTGGGATATAAGGATCCAATGACTGGAGGCTGGCACAAAAAGAGGGGGAGGCACGACCTGGATTTCTGGACCCAGCTGAATAACACTGCTAGCAGGAAGGTGTGTGTTTAGTGGCAACAGTGCCATGAAGTCCCATTTCAGAAAGGGGTTTTGTGCAGTGCAAAGAGATGCTAAGGAGAGGATATGCATGCTCAGGGGAGGAGGAGGAGGGAGCAGCACCCTTCTGAGCAGCTTCCCATGCTGGACTTCTCAAATTATGACTAATTAAGTCTGCTGCCCAGAATGTCATCAAATTAGCAAGTGAACAAATTGCATTGACTTCAGCGGGATGACTCCCCCCCTTCATCCTGCCCTGCAGCATGACTGCTCTGTCTATGGCTCTGTCTCGATGAACTCCCGGTGAAACCCCTCCCAAAACAAGGCGAAATGAGCATCTGCCCCTCTCCACAGGCTTCGATTCCACTGCCCCACTGTAATATCCTGCCAGAGCCTCCTTGGGGAGACCTCCCTGCTTCCCCTAAAAAATGTACATCAGGAGAGGCCTGAATATTTTTCCCATAACTTCGTGGGACGGAGCTTGAGAAATGCTGCCGTAGATGGGTTCATGGTGCCAAAATGTATTTGCTATTTGATGATGTGGGCTTTGCAAGGCCTGCTGTTCCCAATTGTCCATTGCATATTAAGGATGGTTACAGCCAAGAAGACTTTTCTATTTATTTGCTCCCTTTTCACTGTGACTTTATTATGCATGAGCAGCTTGACTGTGATACTTCTTTTGTTTTACATTTTGCATTCATTAAAAACCAGTCATCTGCATATTTTGTGAACCCTCAGGGGTCTCTTCTCCCCTTGATGCATGCGTGCCAGTCCCATTAGCATGGATGGGAATTAGGAGCTCATACTGAAGGAGAAACACAGGCACCCCTCCCCCTGTTTCTCCCTGTACCACTCAACTAGGATATTAAAAAAAATCATTACAGAGGATATTCACTTTAGGTTTAAAAAAAAAAAAAATAAAAAAAGAAAGAAGTAAGGAAGGAAAACTTGACCAGGTACCTCAGGAGATTCTTCTTATAGCCCAGGGCTAGAGGCCACATAGACAGAAGGTGTAAATCATTTTAGCATCGCTGAGGTTTATGGCTGTGCCTTTATCAGTAAGTAAAGTGGGCTAGAGTGGGCCAGACCTGCTCCCCAGCCCACAGAGCAAGAGGTGTGGTATGGCTTGTGTTCACACCAGTGCCCTCTTCCCTCTCCACTCTTCTAATGCAAGAGTGAGGTCTGTACCCTTCTTTCTGGCCCTGTTTTGGTCACTAGAAGTCACCAACAAGGGTTTGATCCCATTTCTGTCACCCTCAAGATGAGTGCAGACTGCACCGTGGTCCTCAGCGGCTTCCTGACGATGCTGTGGATGTGGATGAAGAAGTCACAGCAGTTTCATAAAAGCAGTCATTGGGAGGTCTTGCAGGGTCCTTGATGACCACCCCAAGGCTGGTCCTCACCAAGCCACTGAGCTGAGGGAACGCAGCACCCAGTGATGCTCCTGTGGTGGATGGGGAGGGCTGGTCCTGCCATTACCCCTGCACTGTTTGCAGAGGGCTGCCCTCCTCCCTCCCCTGCTCTGCTGTGCGAGGGTTCAGGCTGTGCATTTTTGCTCCCTGCCAACAAAGCAGTGATTTTTTTTTTTTTTTCATTTTGGTTAAAACTACCAGTTTGTGGTAGCCTCCGGTACAGGGATCCTCTCTTCTCCTGTCTCATCTCTGAGGGTTAGAGCAATCACGGTTCTCCACCCAGACAGAAGTTTTGTATAAAACCTCCCCTGCTCCTCTGTGTTTCAAGTTTGGCAGTTCCCCCTTTCACAAATGTGTGCACAGGAAGACGCACAGAGAGATATGAATTTATTTTCTGCATTGTTAAAGCTTCAACATTGCCCTCAAATCATCCTGACACAAAGGCAATGCAGCTCGGTTCACCAACCAGCACATTTTGCCCTGAGCAAAGACACTTTCCCATGCATGGAATGATCTCCCACTGTTTCCCATAAGAGCGCCAGGCTGGCTGGAGAAATCTAATCGAAAGCTTTCCAACACAACAACCCGCCTGAAACAACTTGAAACAAATGAGGGCTTGGGCTGTGGCCGGACAGCACTGGTTGGAGCCACGTGCTAATCGCAGGATTAGGCAATAATCCCGTTTCGTTGTTGCTGCCTTGGCTGGAGCATCCTATGCTCCACTGAGCATCCGCCTTGTCTTAGCAGCATGCTGTTTGCTACGAGGACCAGGTCTCTCTGCCAGTGTGTTTGCATACTTGTCTGTGAGTCGTACATCATGGATACTGGCAGGTTTAGGCACAATGGGTACTTTAGCAAGTCAACCACGTAGACGGAGCCTATCTTCTCTGGCTAATGGTGGGTGGAGGGGGAAGGATAAATGGTTTTGGAGAATGAGGCATTCTGTGTAGCACGGCTTCCTGGCTGTTGGGGCTCTGCTTGCAATCCAGATGCTCTCTCCATATTAAAGTACTAGTCCAAGTGTCAGAGCGGGCGTTTGACTGGAGAAGCACAATTCCTGAATGCTTCTCAACTATCCATCTCTGCTTTCTTTCTGCTGCTTTATGTCACTTGCAACATAGCCACAAGTAAAGAAATTACTAAGCAGGGGCCCAAAGCAGAAGGGGATCATTTTCCAGGGTAAGAGATAACACTCAGCACTTGCTCGGGACCTATCTCATAATTCAGGCTGCTTGGAGACAGCCTCCACGTAATGGAACAAAATAACAACCTCCCAAATCCTGTTTTACTCACTCTTTTGGCCCATTGGCATCTTTTTACTTACCAACTGTTCTATCAGCTGAAACCTGGAACAAATAAATATTTGCATAATAATGACAAGTTAATCGGCTGTAAGCTGCCCTTAGGTCAGCTCTGGAGCTTGGGGACTTCTTGGTGTCCTTTGTATTAAGATACAGAGAATTGCCGCTTGCCTGCTTTGAACATCTCACCACTGTGGAATTTATATTCATACCTTGAGTTATTGCAGCCCAGCTGGTTACTCTCAGCCTGTATCTACTCCCGGATATCTTTGCTGAAGCATCTTCCATTCAGTGCCTCGTCCACACATGTGCTTCGCTCAGGTTCAGAGTTTCTGGTTATAGCCCACCATAATTGCACCTCAGCTGCGAGTGACAACTGCATTTCAGAATCAAGTCTGAAGAAAACTTGAATCTAGCACCACTGGTTCACTCTTACTGCACTAAAATAAAACAAACAAAACCAAAAGGAATGGGAAATGGTTTTACCGGAGCAGCATCAGCTTGTCCATTTGTGAATCAGTTTGTTAAGAGAACAAAGCTCCATTTAGCTAAATGGTGAGAGCTAAATTGTATGACTGGCCTTCATGTCTACAGCCCTCTACGTACCAGCTTTGACTCAGCAGTCTGCAATAGTAAGTCATTAATGGTCCCATAAGAAGGGCAAGCTAGTTCGTAACAGGAGTTTGAAATGGGGAAAAGAGATGGGCAGAACAGACTTTCCATTCCCAAAATAAAACATCACTGTCATCTTGAATATATGGAGAGCACACGGAAGGATGGAGGCATTCCCTTTGTTAAATATTTACCATGCAAGTATCACTTCACGGAACATTTCTGGGACTTTAGCTAAGCGGGACGGAGTAAGCAGAATGTTCGGATGGGTCAATAGGACCATTTGCCAGAGTGGCTTGTTCTTAAATGGGATTCAAAAGCCGACCAGAGAGAGCTCTGTAATGTTTGACTACTAAAAGCACTGCTCACAAAAATGCAGCACTGCACTGGCTCCAAGAGACCAGCAAACAGCCTGTCTCACTGGCATCGCCAGAGCAGGATTTACTCTTCATTACCAACTATACAAACTGCTGGATGTGAGCAAAGCACGGGGATGAGCTCCCGTTGGCTTGGTAGGAACCTGAGGGATCAATGAGGATGTGCACAGTGTTCCCCAAAATCACATTTACTACTCATAGGAATGTCCTGTTTCATCCTCCCCGCAGATACCACGGCTCAGGTCCAGCATTACCTGGATGACTGATTTGAACCTTCTCCCCAGCACTCAAGACTTCGTTCATAGATATAATTAAATTACACATAACTCAGAGCCATCCAAGTATGCAAAGCTATCAGGAACAGACAGAAGATTGTCTTACTAATCCTTGTGAGGACACTGCAAAAGTGCTACTCTGTAGATGCAAAACCACAGTAAAGACATCGTTTTGTGAAATTAAAATCAAAAAGGGGATAAAATGGTTATTTTAGGTTTCACTTAAAAATGAATGAGGTTTTCTTTTCTCCCCAGATGTTTTTAAGGAAATTTTTACTGGATTAACTGCAAGCTAAATTACTCCCATTATCTAGTTAGGAGCAAGCAACTGTATTGCCCATGAAGTCATTCAGGAGCAAGATAAAAGTCCTAATGGGCACAGCTTGGCATTGGGCTGCTATGAAAGCTGTTCCTGCATCTCCTTCTGGCTGGAGGCTCTCAGAGAGCTTTCTGGGCATGGGGGAAGGGTGTCTGTGCAGTGATTAGTGTCAATACTTGTTTAGGAGGTGCTAACGAAGGTGTCATGCATACTTACTTTTCTCCTAGGTTATAGGACTTCTGGAAATTTGTCCAAGATAATTTTTTTTTAATGTGACATTACATTGTTGCAGAACACTTACTGTTCAAAAGTCTGGTTTTCTCAGCATTTTTGCATTTCTGCTATATTCTTCTCACTGTATTTGCCCAGCCTCATTTTTTCCCCCATAATCTTGGAAAAGAAATACCTTTTCAAACTTCTTACTGGGGAAAAAAAATATTTGTGGGTGTTCTTTGTTAATCTCATCCTACATACAACTGCAAAGCTTGCAGGGAAATGGGGGAGAGGCTATAAAGGGCAAGTCTCCAGCAGGCTGTCTGGAGGAAAAGGGGGATGGCAGCCAGCGCTGTGTTGTGTATTCCCAGAGAAGGACTGGAGAGGACCTGAAAGGGGGGATTTGTCACCTGTGGGTGCCAAGTGAGAGGCTTGTCCTTTGGGAATGCATGTGTTGATGAGGTGTACAGTGGTAAAAGAGACTTTGCTTTGTCCCTTCAGGCGTGGGAGGCAATTACTCTGGATTATAAAACAAAAACTGTGCTGCAGAGTCACCCTAACCTTGGAGAAGGAATTTATCCCTGTGCAGCAAGCAGCATCCTCCATGTCTTGCAGGGCAAGACCCTACCTGTGGTCAGGGCAGAAATGCCACCAGATCCTCAGGTGCCTGAACTATCTCATGGCACCCTCCCAGCACCTTGGATGCTCTTCTTGACCCCAGGTGGGTCCATATCAGCAGCAGAAGAGTAGCCTTGGAGGAGAAGGTGCTGCCCTGGAGCTACGCTATGGAATTGGGCTGTTTTGTTCAGCAGAAAAGTGGGGCTCTACGGTATTTCCTAGCTATGGTTTCTTGCTAGTGTATGTCAGAAGACTCATGGGAATTGAAAATGTTTTGGGGATTGAGTTGTGATGCCTTGTTTTTCCCTCTACCTCTTTTAAGACAAAAACAAATCTCCCATAATACGGAAAATGCCTGATTTTTTGCTAGGGAAGAGACTATAACAAAGGATGGCATACAAAGCATCCAAAACGGGATTAAAATTAATAAAGAAATTATGAAGAGCCCCACAAAGGAAAGCCAGCAGTTACACTTTTTGCACAAAGAGAGCTGGGTGAAGCAAAACTGTCCACCAGAGAAGGGAGAGCAAGTCTGCCAGATCCAGACAGGTGGTGCTGATGGTTACCACATGCAGCCTTCTCCTGCACCTCTTCCCACCACAGCAGAGAGTTATGGAAACGTAGAGGTCAACGGATTTAAGTCCACCTTTCATCTTTAAAATATCAATGTATATTAAGTCTAATTCAGTATATGTGATGCTTCCTCTGAACTCTCTCCCATCTCCCCAAATTTTCCATTTTTTTGTGCAACCTGAGCTAAATACGGTTGCTCTGTGCAAATTACCTCCCTTCCATGAGCTCATCTGTCTCCCCTTGAGCTCAGGCAGACTTTGAGCATCCAGTGTGATTTAAGGAAGCCAGGCGTGACAAATAAGGACAAGTTGGATTTTTTGTTTTAAATTATAAAGTGCAAAACACATTGGCAGCTAATTCTGATTCACAAATACACTGGAGAAACTTGTAACCTAGGAACGCTTTGTAAGTGGGAAGAAGAGTGCAAAATTTGTCATGCCTGAGGAACCACTCAGCGCCTTTGCACTTCCAAAATTTACATCACGCTGGGCAGGTATGCGATACAGCCCAAGTACAGGGAATCCAGCCCTTGCTGGGGAATTGCTGCACTGCTACCCACTGCTTTGATTTAAGTCACTTCAGATGTCTGAGTAGCATCCAAAAATTAAAAATGCCATGAATCATTTTTTTAGATCAGTCTCCATTCAGTGAATTTCAAAAACCAGCCCCTCATCTTCTATCAAATATTTTTGGTTTTTATACCGTATACGAACAGCTCTCAAGCTGTGTAGACTCCATGTTGTTAGAAACAACATTTGATGAAAAATTTCCATTTTCATTTGTGATTTCTTGGGTTGCGCTTACCCTGGTTCTTGAGCAGCAGGACTTCTGAAACCTGTTTTCCCAAAACTTGCATTCCTAATATTTCCCTTCTGTGTCTAATAATATAGTTGAGCTCATCTTGGGCCTTTCTTCCAGGAGAAGAAGAACATAATTTGGTGCCCTTCTTTATTTTTAACTGGCTATTTTTTCCCCCCAGAAAATTTACAAGAACTTAATATATTTGATATATTTGTGATTATTAGCCTTCTGTCATATTTGGTTGAAACTGTTTAACAGCTTCAGAAGTTATCAGCCTCATTTCCTTCACCAACATAGTTAAAAAATATTACTGTGAAAGGATGGTGTATTTTTACTTTTCTGGCAGGTAGTGATTGGCAAAGCTATAGTCTAGTCTCCGTTCTTCTATATTTCTCCTGGCAATTTATCCTTACTTTTGTTTTCTCTTTAGCCATTTGTATTTCTGACTGCCTTTCTCTTCAAAACAGGCAACAGCAAATGCCATACCAGGCAAGAGGAGAATCTGGTAGCCCTTTTCATTCAGTCCTTGCAATGCCTCCCAGCTTGCTGCTATCTGCAAAATTAAGACTCTTATATAATTTTCCATAATCTAAGAGTGGCCATACTGGCTCAGACTAAGGATCTGTCTAGCTGAGGTTCCAGTCTCCAAACAGATGTAGTTCTGAGATACATCAGAAATATTATTCTATTTATTGGATTGGATCTATTAATGTTCTGTGATGGTTTTAGCATGGATTCCTAAGGAAATGGGACTTTTGCAAATGAACCACTCATCCTGCTACAAAAGTTCTTGAATCTGTTGCTCACCTTCAGCCACTGATTCCTACAAGTTTTGTTAATATATTCAAGTAGACCTAAAATGCTCTGAAGAATCTCTGCAGAAGAGCAAAATTAGAAAGATCCCGATCCCAGGAAGTGGGATTCCAGAAACGGGTTTCCACGCTGCTTATGGCACAGCTTGTTTAACCAGTGTTGTACTGAAAAGTCAAGTATTTTGCTAAACTCTCAGCTAATCTCTGCAATTACCTTCATCAACCCATCAAGCAGTCTCATCAAAGAGCAGAGAAGGTTTTTTTGGAAAACTGTTTCTATAAAACCACATGTTGAACCACAGCATCTCCTTACTTGGCTGATTTTTCGCCATCCAGATTCCTGGTTGTCCAAACACAAATATCCTACTTTCCACTAAATAAATTACAAATGTCTACTTTCTAAATTTGCAGTGGAGGGGTGCAGAAAAGGCTCTCGTTTCTGAGAGCAATGCTGGTGGACCTGTAAAGGTGGTGAATTGACAGAGGGCAGTGATTTCAGGGAAGCATATGCATAACTGGGGACTGGCTTCATGTCCATGCAGTTGGCAGCTCTTGCTGTTAGTAATGAAGGAAGATCAAAATGGGCGTGCAGGGACAGGTCGGTAGGAGGCCCCCACCACTTCTGGTATTCACTCTCATTTATCACATGAGATACAATGATTTGGCTTCTGATACCAGTTTTTACTCTGGAAGACAGGACAAAAGAGGCTGAGGACAAGAGGAAGAGTGTGTCCAAGAGATACACGTGCCCCACAGCCTGACCAGCAGCAAAAGTCCCCAGGCACAGAGGTGGGACACAATACTCGTGCCCGTTGCCTGCCATCTACATCATACACCCCTTCCCTTCAAGCATCTGCTTGGGGTGTGACTTGGATGGAGAGGAACGGGCTGAACGAGATCCTTGCATTCAGAAGAAGCTCTTAACAGAGGCGTAGATCATAGCCAGTGTATATTCTTATTGACACGAGAGGTTTGTTCAGCCTGGATTATTTGCCAGCCATAATTACATAGCCCAGAGATTACTTTAAATGCAGGACCCCTCGCTTGCTCTGCTGTAGCCTGGGTAGGCAGGAGGCGTATTAGGAAATTGCCCAGATAACGTTAAAGGAGATGGATTTGTGATTATGGTGTTTTGACCTTGGATTATGGTAGTCTGCCCTTGGAGCTCTACTTAACAGGTCTTCCCTGTGTCTTTTGAAGCAGTTAATTTTGTGGCCAAGTCCCTGAACTCTCTTCCCATTCCTTTTTCATGTGTAGGGTTGTTTGCTTCTCTGCCATCCAGTCATCTTGCAGATGCTTGTTCAAGGACATGGTGGAAGATTTGTGCTAATAATGAAAAGCTTGAAGGGGGCAAGAGATTTTGCCCAGGAAAAATAATGTCTATCCATGCTATTGTGTCTCTCTCCCATTGAGAAGAGGGAGCTAGTAACAGAAAGGTTAGCTAACGGGCTGGCTTTAAGGGGTTGTGGCTGTGTGAATTAAGGCATTATATTTCTCTAAGCAAAATTCTCTGCTACCTTGTAGAGTTGTAGGATTTTAGAATATTTGCTTCTCCTATTTATATATTTTTAATTTACAAGGAGATTTTTCCAGTCTTGCCATCTCCTTCCTTCACAGACCAATAACCAGGAAAAGAAAGCAGGACTCTTCTGCACCGCTTCTTTCCTTAATATTGGGATATTTTCAGCAGTCAATGGGGAATATATTTCTAGGTTTGGGGGTTGAGGCTGTTTTTTTGTTTGTGTGTTTGTTTCTCTTTGCACCACAAACCGCACGAAGGGGCCGGGAGGTTTGCGCATTACATAAGAGTGGCCCTCCACGCTTTAATGTGGGTCTGCGCCGTGCCATGCAGCGAACATAATGTGTCCTCCCAGGGACAATTTGCATAAAGGATAAATAAGAGAATCACAATGTGAAGTTTATTCATTTTTAAATCCTGCAGCGTTTGTGATTGAAGGCCCAAGCTCAGATGTTTTCCTGATGTGTACCATTAAGAGTCAGGGCTTTGCCTAATGTCTCTTCTGTTACTGCAGGGGGATGTAATGTGCAGTATTTCTCCACACTGGAGTATCATTTTCAGTGTATACCACTCGGCTAGGGAGTGAGGAACTGCAGGCTGCATTATCTTGTACCAGGCCCACTCTCCTTAATTTGCTGTAACCGAGCCAGCACATTAAATACAAAACATATTGATGTTCTCTGAGAACCCTTGAGGGTCTTTACCCTTCCTTGTCAAAGGAACTGTGCAATCCAGGAGGAAAGAAAAAAGGCATTTTGCCACGGTGGAAATAGTTGCGCTGCTGGCATGCCATGGCTGACATAACACTGCGCTTCCATTTACTTCACTTTGAGGGAAAAGTTGTAACAAAAGCCATTTTATCTTCTAACTCCAGGTCAGGGTCAGTGGAGAGCAGTGATCTGAACCCCAACTCAGGTAATGTTCATAGCAAAGGCATTATACCGCACACGAAAAGATTTGCTGAAGTCATAGAATCATAGAATCATTCAGGTTAAAAAAGACCCTTAAGATCATCAAGTCTAACCATTAACCTGACACTGCCAATTCTACTACTAAACCATGTCCACTCTGATGATCCCACAGTTGAAATCTGTTGGTGAAAGGTTTGGTCCTGCCTGGGCACCACAGGACATCCCAGCAATCCTCTGATAAAGGTGAGTAGACCTGAGCCAATGTGGTGACCCACGTTCAGATCTGATTTTGGTCGTCCTGGGTAAGGGCTAAGTTTCCTTTTGGGCCTGCTGCCAAAAAAAAATCAATGCAAGTCATTAGTGAGAACAAAAGCAAAAGCCTACGTCTCCTGCTAGTGTCCCATCACGAGTAAGAGATGTAACAGAGGCACCCCAACATCCCAAGGCCCCGCGTCAGCTTGCAAGCTCTAGCACCACGTGTCTGCAGATGGTTGCCTTGCATTGTCCAAAGTGATTTTTGTGGCTTTGGGGACCACAATTTTAGCACAAAGCTTTCAATGTATTAAAAGTGAACAATTGAAACAACTGCTTCTTCATCACTGGTGAGTTTGAGCTTTCCTTGTCTTTAGATCTGAAATCTCTCTGGTTAGAGTTGAGTTGTTCTCCTGTGTCTTCTGAAGGTGATTAACAGCACCTATTTCATTGGCACCAGAACTGATGAAATGTGGTGATTTGTGGATTTGTGTTCTGTGATTGACAGTCTTTGGTATCTAAGAGGGAATGAACTCAACTAAAAGGTTTTTTGTATTTGGAGGAATTTGTAAGGTCTCTCATGCTGGCTCTCTTGAGATCCTCTAAGACAGAATTTCAGCCTTCCCATATTCAGAAGGTCTCTGCCCTCAACTTACTTGTGCTCATGTAATTTGTAAAGACTGGGCAATCTTGGAGATTTCCATCTTATTAACGATTTTCAATGAAACAAAGAAATACAATAAAAAATGTATCAGAGAAACCTCAGATGGAGACACACAAGGTAACAGTAGCTTCCTTAAGAAATGAGGTTAGACTGCAACAACACAGAAGTGATACTACTATGACGTTTCGTTTTGACACCGTGCCCTACTACACCTTTGAGGAGGGAGCTTAGGCTGGGTGTGTTGCATACATTTATCTGGGAACAGCAACTCAGAGTTCCCCAGTGTTCAGACCCAGTGATTTCAGGTGACACAAACTTCAGCAAATCCTGCAAGCTCCAGCTTAAGACACAGGATAGACCATGCTACCAGAAATCCAGCTATGAACGTACGGTCTTTTAGAGCACAACAAAACCTATAATGAACATCATTTGCACATGTGTCACTTTGAAGGGAGGCAAAACACAAAGCAAACCCAAGGCAGCATTTCTAAGCTTGATACGTTGGGGTTTTCACTTTTCCTACTGAAAGCTCATGTCTGGCTCATTAAGTTACACGATATTTGCCATGGGTAATGTTTATTCCAAACCATTTGATGCAGCTCTAACCACAGTCCTTCAGATCCTGTGCAATCATCTGTTGTCTTTAGTATTAGAAAGCCTTTGTGTAGTGAAAGAATATTAATTGCCTCCACAGCCATCGGTTGTGGAGGGCTCTCGCGCTGCATGCGTCGGCATTTCCCTTTTGCATGCCTTTCAGTATGGAGGGAAAGCTTTCATACAAGTCAGAAAATATTTTGTAAAATGCATTTCAATGAATACGGAGGAAACGTCTTAGGTGAGAAAGTGCTTACGTGAAATTGCTGTCATTTACAACCAGTAGTAAGGAGCTATGTAGCAATTCTTGGTTTTGATTATTTGAAAGAATTTTTGTGGTTGATCCAGCATGGCCTATTCCTTTACATGGATCAGGAAGACCCATTTTCCACCTAGCAAAGAGGGACTAATTCACTGCCTGGTGAAAAGAGCCCTCTTGAAGCCAACTGGTGTCATGAAGGAAACCAGAAGAAGTAAGCAGGAAATAAATGCATATGGACAAGATACTGACTTTGTGGATGTGGGCTTTAGTGTTTATTCTGTGGCCTTTCAAAAAGCAATTTTTTGGTTTAATAATCTTTATTTTTACTGCACTTAGGTGATGCCTAACAGGCAGACTGGCTGGTGGCTGGGCACTGCTGAGCTGCTTGGTGGATCTGCTCCAGTGCTATAGGTGAGTCCGTATCGGACAGGTGGTAGATCTGTCCTGACCAGGTCCCACATCCTCCCACCCAGCTCCTTCCTACCCTGCATCACCTCTGATTCCCCCCAATGGCTCCTCACCCCAGTGGACATCCAGCCCTTGCACCATCCCTTACCAGGCAGCAGTTCCCGGTTATCACCAGGGCACCCCCAAAACCTCTCCACAAGTGACAAGGGTTTCCTTTGTATTGGCAGTGTACAAGAACAGGACATCAGAGGGGAGACCTGCCCCATAACAGCAGTAACACCTCATCTGTTGAATTCACATGTGGCCCTTGGAGAGGCTCGTCCATGCTCCGTAATTATCCCAGTAAAGCACCCAAATGCCATCTCCAGCTGACACCAGTTCTTTACCTCTTTGAGATAGTTATTTTGAATATTGATTAATGAGCATGAAAGGTAACATATTGTTGTGACCTTGTAGTGTGGCACAACATAACTTTCACTGACACCTCAAAAAAACCCTACTTTTCTTAAAGTTCCTTTTTTTGCTTTCCCTGTGATCTCTGTGGGGCAGGGTCACCTCTAGGCTGTGTGTCTGTACGGCACCTGACACCACAGAGGGCTTGAGTCCAGGGCTTCCAAGCAATGCCAGGAGGGAATTGCAAGAAATAGTTTAAGGTCAGCATTGTTTTTCCTCCCTTGGAGAGTAAATGCAACAGAAACTTATTACATGAACCAGCTCGGTCAGGGGACATCTCTTGTTATTCATAGTAAAATTAATCTGTGGGAATTTCACAAGTTCTCCTGCAAGATGGGAAGTAGCAGCACTTTATTAACTCAGGCGATGAGATCTCTTATACAGTGAGGATGTTAGGTTCAAATCTCTGGTGGCACTGAAATACACGGATGATAACTTTTCTTCTACATGCTCCCACCAATGCACCCCAGTTCCTCTCCCTGGTGCCAGGAGGACCTCAGGAACACCTCAGGAATGAGCAGGACCAGGACATGGGGACATCTGGCCATCGAGGCAAGGGACATTATGTGCACCCTTTGCTGTGATTTGCAAACCTCCCATCACATTGAACCCCCACCCCAGGGTCACCTCACCCCACAGCCCCCTCCCAGAGCCACCAGCCCCAACATTTGCTCCAGGGAACAGGTCCCATGCAATGATCCCCTGGGGAAGAAAATGCAAAAAAGACCAGTGGGGAGCTCCAACGTAGGCTTAAAAATTGAGTGGATGATTCATCCATGTCTTCCCTGCAAAACACAACCCAAGCTCAGCCTCTCTCTCTGCTTTCTCCCTCCCTATACCCCCAGCAAGCCCTAACGCTCACAGTTTAGTCCTATCTAGGGAAGCACGCGTGTGTATGTGTGTAGATTTTTTTTTTTCCAGAGTGACTTGTTTGTGCTGTCATCAGCCGTTGTTTTGGTAAATGGTGAGTTAAACAGATATATCCAAGCGTAAAATCTAAAAAATGTTCCCTGTGGGTGCCTGGGGGGTGTTGTTTGAAATCAACTACATATCAATTGAGCGGCGGCGAGCGGATCCGATGATAAATTCCAGTCCACAGACGCCTTATAAATTACATTTTTTTGTTCACGATCTAGCCTCATCTCAGCTCCCCAGAGGCCCTTAGACTGAGAACTATGATTGTGTTGGAGAAACGTTTGCTCAGCTTGAGCGATGCCATTAGTGTTACATGTGCCAGGCCGCTCTCCCCAGCACCCCCCTACTTCCACCCCCCGCCCCCCAATCCCAATCCTATCCACCCCCCCCCCTTCCCTTCAACAAAATGCAATATGCGCTTGGTAATTTTTCTGTTCATTATCTCATTGTTTTCTGTAAGTACAAGGTTAGATTGAATTACTGCAGGCTCTATTGTCTATTTGTAATTCTCCTTCCATGCCGCGCTACTAATGAATGGGCAATTTAGTCAAATCTTTGTAACGGCTTCTTCTGTGCGTCAGCCACTTAATTACTCTGAGCTTTTCTCACTGCTGCTTTATTGCATGGAAACTCAGGCTGCTTCCAGGTCTTTGCTAGGGGATCTCCAGCTCTGAAAGAAAAAAAAAATCATAACAATAACCAGCCCAGATCATCTTGATTCCTTGGTGTAGCAGCTTCCTCAGCACACAGGACTTTCCCCTCCCATATGGTTTATTTGCTCTATAGTTAGTAGTTTTGTTACTGTCATATGCACAGAGAAAATCGTCACCGCGTAAATTAGGCAAAGTACCTGTAAGGTGAAGACAGTCTAGACCCTTTAACATGACTTGAGCTGGAAGAAAAGGCAAATTAAACAAATGCACAGGACCTTGTATGGAATATGCCCCACTCCACGCAATTCCACTGAAACTGAGATGTTAATCTCGATCTATTTTGGGATAGCCAAAATCTGAATTTAGCTTGATTTTAGTACCAGTGGTAGGAATTATGTTTTTTTTGTTTGCTTGCAAAAAAGATATGTTAACCTTTTTGTTTTGTGTGCAATATTTCAATCTGCAAATTAGGGGCAAGACATGGGAATAAATACATTTTAAAATCCATTTAATAATACTAAACGCAATCATTTATAGCTAGCAGTCAGATAAATATGTGTAGAAAGCTTTAAAACCTCTTTGCATGATAAATATTTTTCCTTAATAACAGGATACAAAGAATGGAAATAAGAGGAAATAAGGGAATTTAAAAGAAAGTGTTGTGAATAATAAACAATATCCTGACAGATTATCTCCATACATGATCTGACTCACCTATTTAGATTCCTAAAGAGACTCTTTCCTTTCTTCAGTGACTGAAATACTTAGAGGCTGATGGAGTGCCGAATCGGGCCCCAAATCATGGGTAAGTGGACTCCATGTGTATTTGAACTCCACTTTATCTGTGTGTTTAAACTGGTCACCAATGCCTTATATCAACCACAGTTTTAACAAACCGCTCTGCCTCTTTATGACATTAGTGTATTTTATTTTTTTCACTTTTGCAGAGTTTATTATCTTCATGGAGAAAATGCTGTAACAGTCTTTCTCTGATCCTGTTTATATCTACATGTTGTTACATGAAATCCAAACCTTTGGTTGTACTTTTTTGTTATGTTTCTTGGATTTTAATTCAAAATTGAAATTTTGAATTTGTTCAGTGATTCATTAATTTCTGTCAAGTTGACCTTTTACAAAGGGTTTCATATCCATATGATAGACAGGTATAGACTTCACATTCATTTTGCACAGAGGGTCTGCACGCTCAGTGATCTAAGGAGATATTTAATATGAAAACACTAAGTGCAACAATAAAAAGATGTTTTCTTTCCAGCTCCTATGACTGGAAAAGACATTTACATTAAAAGCATGTTCTACAGGACTTCCAGGGAATGGGCTTATCCCTCAGAACTGTTACAAATTGATGGGGAAGATCTTGAGAGCTTTGTAAGAGTACAAAAAGGCCGATAATAAATTACTGTAATTACTAATGATTATAAAGGTCTTTCAAAAGACTTTTCAAGGAATTTACCTATAGGGGAGTTTCCCAACCCCTGGAGACAGGTTGCTGAAGAGAGCTGCAAGCTGAAAACCCAGCACAAAGACAATGCATGGTTTTGAGAGGTTTTGACTAATGCTTATGCTTATCTTTGACCCTACAATTCAAAATCTTCACCTGTCCAGGAGCAGTCGGCATGTAGAGAGGGGCTACATCTCCCCTCAGCGTGGCACTGGGATGGGGCAGGATGGTGTGTGTGCCTGGGGCAATCTGCAGCATCCATCCCACGAGCTTCTGGCTGCTCTCTTGTCCCTTGACTGGGATTTGGTTTACCAGCTGTCATGGCGGGACCTCACTTGACCTTCATAACAGACAAGTGTAGCTTTTGTCCCCCCTCTTTCCCAGGCCAGACCCTAAAGGTAGTGGCCACCCAATGCCTATTGCACACAGCAGGAGTTGGGGTCTGACTTACCCCAGGGATGTGCTCCTAAAAGCTTAAAGTACTTAGATTTCAGTAGAAATCAAAATAACCCAGTTTTTACATGATTACAAACAGGATTCACTACACAGACACCACAGATTTTGGCCAGGACACAAATGTGAACCTCTCTGCAACCTCCAAAGCAAATCCTTGTTACAGTAAATGTCCATTTAAATCACAGCAGTGTTACCAGGTCAGGCTGACCATAACTTCGATGTCTTTTTTTTTCCTCTTCAGGCCCACAGAAGCGTGCTGAGCTCAATGTGACCCGAACACCATCCCAATATGATGCTCCTCCTGCCCTGTCCCCATGCACAGATGTGCTCCCCTGGCAGTTCTTGCCGTGCTCCTTCCTCTCCTTGTGCACAAGGGTGGTCTTTCTGTCCTCCTTGGAGATGCTGCAAAGAGCCAGATCCTGCCCAGGGATTTGAGTTCAATCCTGGATGCCACCAAGAAGGAAACTGTTGCATGGTCACAGCATTGCCTGGCCATGCCAGAAGGGGTGGACCAGTGGCTCTATGATGGGCTCTGCTGCAGTGCTTGGTGTGGAGGAATAAGGGGATTTCTGCTGGCATCCGGATCAGTGAGTGTTGGATTTCTAACCCCTACTTGTGCCACTCACAGAACCGAAAATGCCATGTGCCATCAGAAACACATGTCATTAAACACCAGCTTATTTCTATTTGTCATTACAAAATAGCTGAAGCTGGGCAGAGAGGCATCCTGAAAGCGAGCTGGTGCCTCGTAGACCCAGATAGGCTCTTCGCCTGCTTTGTTATAATACTTCATTGGAACTGACACTTTGATAGCCACAGTTTTTCTAGGAAGTGACCTTCATGCTGCCCATTGATTCCCAGTGGCCATCAACTCCTTGCAATTGGAATGACAGGCCAGGTTAAAGGTCAGTCCTTAAATAAAGCTTCTGGATTACTAAACACCTGAAGTTCAAATGAAAATGGAAATCTGCACCTCATTTTATGTGACATGTTACTGCTAATGACACTTCGGGATCTTAAACGGCTCCTGCTCTTTAACTCATGTGCATGTTTCACTGATAGCCCCTTAAACCGGCTCTTCTCCCTGCCGCTGCTGGACCCTTACAGGACAGGCAGCAAGGGAAAGCAATCTCCCTGGGATACATGGCTTCTGGGAAAAAAGCTTTCGCAGGAAAAGACATCAGAAGCAATTAAAACGTTTGCCTTTCAAGTGATGGCCAGAAACAATCATTCCCTTAATTAAGATTCACAGTAAAAGGATTTTATTTACATGAGCTGTGGCATTAAAAAGGCCCCAATAGTATAGCCATGCTGGGGAAGTTGGATGCGTTTTGTTTGCCTGTGCACGGCGGGGCAGCGCTGGACCCCTTGGGCATGGCTGGCTGTGGGGATGGGCAGTGGGGTGTTTGTACAGGGATGAGGAGAGGCTTGCTGTCTCCCCACGCCTTATGGAGCTGCTACTTCAGTCATCCTCATGCTGAGCCTTCATCCCAGATCCAGGTGCCCTCAGCCTCGGTGGGACCCGGCTCACCATCTGTGGGGCACCCAGAGCTCCCCCCAGGGCTCCCAGCACCTTCCCCTGCCCCATGGGACCCCTAGGCACCCTGAGGGTGGTGGGCTCAAATTTACCTCTTTATCTTCTCCTCCAAATTTTTATTCATTTTCTGCACCTTGACTTGAGCTGGGAATGTTGATAGGCAGGACAGTAAACCTGTCATTGCAGCTTCAAGAGTATTTATACTTATTCTGTAGCTTTTGCAAAAAATACTTTGACAGATTCTGTTAATTTACTTCTATGCTATTATAACATCTCTATTTTCCAGCTGAGATTAGCGTACCCTTGTGCCAGATGCAGTATATACTCCCCATAAGATACAGTACCTGTCTCAAAAATCACACAGTGTAGGTAATAACTTGAAGCTATTTGCTCCAGAGTAGGTTCCTCTTCTTCTGCAGTGTGTCAGGACAACAGGTGCCAGAATCTGGTGGACATGAGAGCAGGCTCATATTTCTTAATCTGGAGTCCCCAGGGTTTAATAAATGACCATATAATAAGTTAAACCTGGCCAGGGCTGCTCCCTGGCACTGCAGCCATCTGGCATGGTATGGCCTGCATCCATGCTCTTGATCTCATCATCCAAAGCAGGGCTGCCCGGTCCAAAATACTTGCTTGGAGGGATCTCTGGACCACCCTAATTCTCAAGTCATGCCTGGAAATTGGCTGAGGACTAGTTGCTTGGCCAAAACAGGGCCAAGGTCTGTTCTGACAGTCTCAAGGTAGTGACCACGTTCCGATAACTGGAGATGTCCCCCCTCTCTAATTTGCCATGTATTATTTATCATTAAATTTCTAAATACAGTCATCTAGGTGTGCACCAAACAAGATTTCTATTTGTGCTAGATGATGCTTTCATTGCTTTGGAGGGTCAGCATGGGGGAAAATGACTGGATGAGGAGGGAAGTAACAGACTTAATCCCAAAATCTCACAGGTCCTCTACAGCCTCTGGTGTATGCACTGTTAGGTCACCTAGACAAAAGATGTTTTGGAAAGAAGGCATGTGAAATAAGGACGGACCTCTTTTGGTTAGAAAATAATGCCAAAGCATAACTTCAATAATTCCATAGACAGCGGGACATTCCTAGTACTGGAGCCCCACCAGCAGGGATTGCGTGGATTGATAGCAGAAGATGCAGTAGGTTACGATGACTTCCACTTCAGGGTCAATGCTGGCTCTGCCATTACTCTATTGGAAGCCTGCAGGACTTCCCAGTGGTCATTTTTGGCGGGTTTCTGGTGACCATCTGCAGCAGGAATAGTTTAATTGCTGTCCACACCAGTATCCCTCGCCAAGGGGCTGGTGGCTGGATGGACATGGGATTGAGTTACGCTCTTGTTGCTGAGTGTGATGCCTCCAGGCAGTGGCTGTGGGAAGAGGGAGCTGCTGTGTCTTAACTGTCCAGGTGATGAATAGTCTCTCATCCCCGCCACTGTCAGCCTGAGACCACTCACCAGCGCTAAATTAATCTCAACAACAGTGTGTACCACGGATGTTGCTAGGGTTTGCTAATGCCTGGCTAATAAAGTAGGAAGAGCGGAGTCGCTGAGCACAGTTTCATAAAGTGCTTTAAATGCACATTAACCTAACAAAGTGTGGTGTAATGGGCTGGGAACACTTAACACTTAAACGTGTGTTTGCTGACGATATTCTTTAAATGTTGGTTAGTTTTGGTGGCTCTTCTTAATGTAAGTCCTGGGCTTTCTGGTAGAAAAAACAAATTTCTAAGGGAATATTTTAAAATGTCTAAAGATAAGAAAAATCTAAATTATCTAAAAAATAAGGTGTTCTCTCAAAATTAGCCTTTGTGTCTGTTCATTCAAAAAAAAAAAATCTAGTTTCACCTACTAAAATCTAAGGAAAACTTCTGTGTAATGTCAATATAATAGAACTTGTTTCAAACAAGCTTTCAAAAAATGTTTAAAACGTTTCCCCTGGCCAGAGACCTTACACTGAATTTCAGCCAGCAGCAAATTTTTTGCAGCCAGTGTTATAAATCAAAACTGGGTTTCTAATGAAAGTGCTGACACAACTTTAACTGTAACAGTACTTTGAGGCAAAACTGTAAAGAAATTGAAGTCCTACATTCAGTATGCTGGTGCCATATCCAGAACTGCTTTTTTTGATATTTCTCCAGAGTGTTTCTCTGTATCAGAGCAACACTGAGAGTTAGTGTAATCCTCGTGTAATGCAGAATGTAGATATCAGCTACAGCTAGCTAAATTCTGCAATATAAACCCTTTTGTTAGAAATATTAAGAAATCAAATGATCAATTTTTTTGAAAGAGTTCTCTATGAAATAATAGCTCTGCTTGTGAGCAGCTACCCAGCTCACTCAGTGTCACGTTTGGTCCCTGACTGGACAACTGACATCTTTAAAATATTAGAAAAGAGTAACCAGTGGTCAAAAACTGTTCTTGGCCCAACATCCAGGAAGAGCAACCATTTGCTCCAATGTTCTTGGGGGGAACTACGAACATTTCCATGAATATCTGGCAATTGACTACTGGAAACACATGACTCCTTTGAGGCAGAGAGACCCTGGCCTGGGTCCTGCTCCAGCAAAACAGGTAGGTGATATAATTTTGGGAACATAAGTAGTCCCATGAAAGCCACGTGTGCATTAAACGTTGCACAAGTACAGAGATGTTGCAAATGACATTGCCCATTGGAGCTGTGTGAGCCTTGCCCTTTCCATCACCTGGGACATTATAGCACTTCAAAGTGCGTTTGTTTGGAAATAGACTGAAAATCAGAATTCTGGTGAAAATTCGAAACCTCTCAAAAAGCACTGGTTTGGAGACTATCAGAAGGGTTCTGCTCAAAGCTATCCCATCAGAAGGGGTCTGGGGTTTTCCCAGCAACAATTAAAAAACAATCCCTAGTTCTTCTGAGCAGAAATATTTCTTGGAGAACAAGTCCATTTTCAGTGAAATTCCACTGAAACACAAGAAGGTTTTCCATTGGAAACCTGCCTGGTTCCCTACCAGTTTACTACTGTATTTCAGAGTCTATCATATAAGCATGTATCATCATGAGGATTTCAAAGACTCTTCCTGAGTATTGTCAAAGGAAAGCCTTCCTGAGTATCGTCAAAGGAGGGCCTTTGAAATCAATTTTCCTGCCTGTTCCCCATGAATTTTGCTCATTTATACCCACTGTGAACCTACCAAAGAGATGAGGCCTTTTTGTTTCAAACACTGTGGTGTGAACCATTTTGATTCTTTTCAATTAGGAAATTACATCGATTCTGAATTTCCAAAAAGTTTTGGTGAACCCGAAACTGCATTTCTTCACAGGCAGACCATTTTTCTTAAGAAAACACTTCACTGCATATTAGAACACTTGCTGTCTTTGTCTCGGTGTTGATAAAGCAGCATGTATGTGATATTCTGATTAAATTCTATTCTTTTTGTGTGATGTCTTCAGGCCAGTGAGGTAGTTTTTGAGTCCAGAGGCCAGGAACCCTCCGTTCTTTGTATGCTGATGTTAACTCTTCCATCTACAAAGCAGAAAAAGAAAGGGACAGGTAGTCCCAGCACCCTCTTATGACTATGTCCAGTATCAGTAGTAAATGCCAAAGCCGAAGTGGCTGGTATGAGGCAGTTTTTAGTTGATATTTTTTGAAAAAACCCTGTGTTTCTGCTGTGTCTCTTTTGGTGCCTTTATAAGATCTCACAAAGGTCTCTGGAATTCCCAGAGACCTGTGTCCAGGGTCCTCTTCTTTGGTTTTCAGTCTGCTATCAAAACTTGTAGTTTTATTTCTGTTACATGGACAGGAAAGAAATTTTAATACAGTACTGTGTATTTACTTTATCTGCTTGTCTTTACAAATCACTCTACAATCTAAGGGTTTGGTGTGAGATAGAGAATGAGCGAGCAAGAAGTAGTATTTATAGTAAAACATGGATAGCATGTGGGAAAACAACTGAAACTGAAAATGGTCCCAAAGGTAATTTGCAAATCTGCTGAAATCCCGAACAAGCTTTGATTTAACCGAAGCTTGAAATGGCTTTTATTTACTGTCTATTGTGGAATAAATGACATCTCATAAACAGGCTTTATCCATTACCACAGAATGGAGATCACTGTGTTAGGGACATTTTATCCTCTTGATATAAAACAAGATATGCTATAGTGTGTTATTACAAATAGAAAAATCAATGCTGAGACACACACCTCTGAAATTTCATTTTTGCGGAACCCCATTTTCAAAAATGTATTCTCTAATAAAAACGTCTCCATAACCGGGGGGATTTACAAAACACTGAGCAACAAAGAACAATAACAAACAATGAATAAAGTGGCTCCATCCTGAGTCTTTTTGCTGTACATTAGTCACACACTTGCATACATTTCTGAGCGCTGAGCAGAGCTCCCACTAGGCAGAAAAGTAAAACAGCTAAATTACCTTCTCTTTTAAGCGCTTTGTGGAGAACATACACTGCATGCCAAGTTGTGCTGGAGAGGAAAACTTTGCAGTAAAAAGAGTCTGATCTAGGAGTGGAGACATCAAAAGAAAGAATCCCATTTTTTTTCTCCAAGGCTTGGATCAAGTAGTTAAAACTTGGCTGATGCTGGTGTTAGCAATTACTTTTCATTCACAGCAGGTCTGATATATTTGCCCCTTTTCACTGTTCATTACTTAATGCTGATTCATAGGATTCTATTTCTCTGATAAATTTTCATCTGAAAATGCCAGGAAACAGGTTTTTCTCCAGTCAGTAATTTATGAATTGTTCAGAGTGGACAGTACATAACCAGTCCCCAAAATATGGTAGTGTAACTGGAGTCTGACTGGTCACCTGTAAAAGTAAAATTAGATAAAATAGTGAATGGCAAATAACAAACAGTGTTTGCATTGATCTATTTTTTTCCTAATGCATGATTATTTGTCTCTGGAATTTATGATTCTTCTGAGATTTTGAGACCCATCAATCAAGTAAGTGGAACAGGGAGTGGGTCTACCCCAATACCATACTATATGAGCTGTAAATAATTGGGGAGTGACTGCCCTGAACACTCCTGAAAATGCAGATAAATTGCTTTTGAATTATTCAGTCACCAGAAATCAAGATCAGCTAGTCACCTCCAGTGGGTCAGCAGTATTTCAGGGATGCAAACCTGAACTAGGAAGAGGGTTCCCTGCTCACGCAGCAGTCGTGCCCAGAGCTGGTACTGGAGAAGGCAACAAAATTCCATGAAAAGCCCCATTTCCCACAGCAAGTCACCATCAAACTCCAAGAGATATGTTCCTGTCCTCGTACATCAAGGAAGAGCTACTTCCAAGAAGTGGTTTATGACAATTTGGTTTATAGCCTGATCTAGGCATTGCTTTAATATACATGACTTAGTTCATGTAGATCAGTTCTTTAGTTACTTCTAATAGCCTCTGTCTAAATTTATCTCGTGACATTGAGTTCCACGGCCGAGCACACACGATGGGTAGAAGGATTTTCCCAGACTCTGCGAAGGCAGATGTCAAAGACCAGATTTGTGGCCGCTCTTCAGGATGTATGACTCTCTCCTCTGCAGGCAGATAAGTGAATTTATTAGGATGACTTGCAAAGTACAGTGATCCTTAATGTGAGCAATTGTGATGAGGTCATATTTACATTGACAATGATCTCAGAGCTCCTAGGGTTTCACACCCAGCACCGGGGAATAGTCCTTGCTCTTGCTGTGCAAAATGCAGACTGGGGAAGCTGCATGAACAGATGGAGTGGTGATTCTGCTCTGAAACAGAGTGTCAGCAGAAGTTTCAAGGGGAGGTGAAGAGCTCTTTAGGCTTTCTGTCTGATACCATCAGAATTTTCTGGGGCCCAAGGGCCGGCTGGAATTCCCTACAGGAGACACCAGCTTTCAGAAATGCAGGTCTGCTGGCTGCATTCATGTAAATGTTTGCTTGCTGCAGACACAAATGGGAACCTGTAGGGATGCTTTCAGCATGCAATTAAGAACATTTCTTTGGACTAGAGAAGTCCGTTCTCTCTGTTTCTTTTTGCCCTGTGCCGTGTTCTGACCCTCCAGTGCCAAGAGTGTAAATGAGGACAACATCCTCAGTTGCTTCAATCAGACTGATGTCAAAACTCCCAAGTCAGTGCCTTTTAAACGTAAAAAAATGGAAAGGAAAAAGGATATGAGAGCAGCAATGTCCTCTCTCAAAACAAGGCCAATGTGGGGAACTACAGCTGTCCTGCCCTTGGGGAAGGGAGTGAGACTTCAGGCTGAGGGTTGCAATGATGCATATAAATATGTATCAGTGCAACATTGGTGATAAACGCAGTTTCTGGTCAAAAACCCACAAATAGCTACTTTCATGCAGAATTGAAGGTCCCTTTTATTGCTATCACTGCACAAAAAGATGTACAGCAGTTCATGGTTCAAGTTCCTCCAGTCCCAAGGACTTACCTGCTGCCTGTGTTAGGGACTGGTTAGTGACAGAGGTGATTCACAGCGACCCATGGACACCTCTGACCGCTGCATCTGTGTGCAGCATTTCAGGTGATGTGGTGGGTGCTTCAAGTCCATGAAACCAAGACACTTCAAGTGACCAAAACAATTGAAAGAATATGGAATAAACTGATTTTTCCCTTGCCATGCCTAAGGAAATGGCTGAACCTCTGTGCCTCTGGCCCTAGCCCGGAAATTCAGCCCCATGAGGAGTCCTGTGGTGCCCAAAAACTTCTGGGATACAGTAAGCTTGGCAATTCACGTGGACCAGGACCTTATAAACCTGGTTTGACAGCCTGCGTTGTTGCCAGCCTACAAATATTTAGCCACTTGCATGGTGATTCATTCCATAAACCCTTTTGACAGTCTTGGGCAGCCTAACAGAGGCTTCATCTTTTCTGTGATATGGCTGAGGCAATGCTCACCCCTCTGTATATATCTGCTTTTGGAGCTGCTTCCAGGGGGAATAGTCTCAAAGCAAAGAGGGAAAAAAACTCTTTGGCTCTGCAAAGGTTCACGGGCTGATGGAGGAAATGACAAACTGCCACATTTGGCCTCAATTGTGTCCTTGTTTTGCCAGCTCTCAACCTGGCTCACTTTATTCCAAAGGTATTTTATTCCATTTGATGCTCATGAACAATCCGCGTTTTCGCCCAGCGTTGCCTCCTTGCCGACACTCACCAGACCACAGTGAGTGCAAATGAGATGCAGATCTGCAGATTGCATCTCCTGCTAGGAGATCCGTCATGCATATGGATCAGGCTGCCTCCTCAGGTGGGGAAGAGCTCTGTGCACAGGGAGTATTTAAGGAGCAGGCGCCTAATGGAAAACTTTGAAAAACAGTCTACTTAGAAACAGTTCTGCTTGTGCCTCCAATATACTGGATATTGCTCTTCATTTCTTTGTTATCACTAAGGACATTTGCATGAAAATAGGATCGTTGTTTTTTAAACATTCATCTGTTCCTGCTGCTTGTTGCTGGCTTGGAGACTCAACGCCTGCGGAGTCCCAAGCCATGCCTGTATGGGAAATGAGTGGGTCATTACAAAAAAAGGAGAAGCTCAGGGATGGGAAGGGAATGCCTGGAGAAACATAATGGTTGGGTTTGTGGTTTGCTGTCTGACTCTTCAGGCAACTTATATTGAGGTAGTATGTCAGAAGTAGACAAGGAAAGAGTCTATCAAGCTTGAATCTTTGAACTTCTGTGGGTACCTACATGCAAGCATGATAACCTCATACTGCATACAAAAGCCCCTCTCGGTCCAAAATCTTGTCTCCAATGGTGGCCAGCAACAAAGGATATAAGAAAAGGATAAGTGTGTTGTGCTACTAAGCCTACCTTCCCTGCCTTCAACAGCTCATGGCTCAGGGCTCTGAATCAGAGCTGATGTCTGGTAGTAGTAACTTCATGTAGGAGCCAACAAGGGATTTTTACTTTCAGGTTTTTCTGCAATAGCTTTTTGCACTGCAAGAAACAGTCTGAATCAAGGAGTTTCCCGGAGGAGTCGTGTGGAATGTTCGAGCTCACGGTGCTGAGGTGGCCTTTTTCCTTCTTACCCAGCCCTCTCCTCCAGGCATGGTCTTTATAAGGATACTGAACTTATCAGATGCTGAAAGCAGACAAAAAGCACATAGACAAATAAAAAAATCCAGTGTTAAAAGAGGATTCAGATCATTCTGAACTTGGGAGATTTATGGATTTGCTTTTGGTCTAAACAGGGTG
This sequence comes from Morus bassanus, assembly GCA_031468815.1. Taxonomy (NCBI): domain Eukaryota; kingdom Metazoa; phylum Chordata; class Aves; order Suliformes; family Sulidae; genus Morus; species Morus bassanus. The sequence goes on along the minus strand of CM062600.1, from coordinate 83,799,036 downwards.
GGCTCTAGTTCAAAATAAGGTGGAAGAGCAAACTCAAGCCACCCCTTGAATTCAGCAGTGTTCAGATTTGTATTTGAATCTCAGTAAAGGCTTTGAGCAGAGCATCTTCATTGATCTTACAGGACAGGTTTCTCTCAACACATACAAAGGCATTCTGTGGCTCAAAGCAGGGGCCAGCCCTCCAGTGGTATTTCTGAACTGGTGCTCCTCTTTCTCATCTGGTCAGCATGTGAGGAAGAGTCAGCAGTAGCTGACAGACCCCCGAGGTTAAGGAATAAATGCAGATTTCCTTAGCAATAAAGATGAGAGGAATAACAGCATATAATTACAGGCTATAAGCTCTCATTGTGGCATAAGGAAACCCACTTATTTAAAATTCATATTTGGCCTTTTACTGTGAAATATCAAGTTTTTGGCTTGTAAATTGGGAATTGACATGAGATAACTTTGTACTTTGCTTATGACCTACCCTTAATCTCAGTGCCTACCCACACTGCAGGAAAACATTTTGCTGCAAAACAATGAGCTCATCCTCAGAAATATATCATTAGGCTTCAGAGTTAACACTCAGTTGAGATAACTGGTGTGTGGAGTGGAAGGGATGCCGTTTCCACACTGCGTCGTAGCTGTAGCTTCCACTGGGATTTTAACAGACACATGCGTATATCAGATTACTCTTTTTCAGAACTGGAGGGGTTAGGACGAGGGAGGATCCTGCCCTGTCTCCCAGCCTGTTGTGGTCTGACTTTGCATCATGAGCCAGGCACAGCAACCACAGCTCGCGAAGACACCTCCTCCAAATATTGGCAGCCAAAAGAGCATTGTTTCATTGTAATATATAATATAATAATTATAATATTGTGGTGATGGGTAATTCAAGGGCAAAGCAGCCTTGCTCTCCTAACAGTCTGTGGAGAAAGAGGGTGAGTAAGAATGGACGTCTGTCTTGTTTTACAGCCAAAGCTGCGCTACCTACCCAGGGCACTATCTAATGATGCATCTGAATGGTTTATAAACACTAATTAACTGATGAGACAGGCTTACAACACCTTTCAGATAAGAATCTATGGACAGGCTTAGCGTGCACTGCAGTTTTGTCAGGTGGGGAAATGAAAAACAAATAAAGCCCCTTTCACACTGATTGCCCCGGCTGGTCTCACCTTTAATGTGGCTGTGGCAAGGGTCCTTCCCACTGGCTGGCTGCGTGTTGCACAACTCGCTTCTTTTAAGCTGTTTACCACAGAAAAATGTTTAAGTAGGATTCAGGTATCCCTCGGCAAAGGGAGAGAGGAAAAGAAAAGGTGAAGAAAAAAAGCCTTTACAAAATATAAAACAGAATTTGCTGCAGGCAAAGATGCCTTTGAGCGGTCTCAAGCTAAGACTTTCCATTTCCATGTAAAAATGTCTGTCGAAAGGGCAAGCTACATTTACAATGAGCAAAGTTTTATAGCTTACACAGGCATGAGCACCTGCTAGGAAGATGGGGAAAAGATTCAATTTACCTTTGGGTTGCAATGCTCAGATTCCCATTTAAAAGTCTAAGACCCCTGATTATTTATTGATGTCTTTCTCTTCATAGCTGTCTGCACCTTTACTGGCTTGCAAGATGCAACAGTGTGGCCTAAAGGATTTTTTGAATTAAGTTCTTTCAAGTAATTTTTCCCCTTCAGGTTTTTAGCCAACGAGGATGAAGTTTGACAGGCCTCCTCTGTGTTCAGGGGGGTTGATATATTTATATATTTATTGGCTAACAGTCAAATTAACTGTGCTTGAGCCATCACTAAACACTAGGTTACAACAGGGTTACTAGATTTTCTACTTTTTTATTTACAGGAGGGAGGGAAGGCAGTGTCAGTGGGAGTAACGTACTGAAGCAACCCACATTTTTACAGTGAATATGCTTCAAGTTCCCATAAGGCAGTGACAGACAAAATTTAATAGCAAAGTCTCTATCAATATCCTTTCCCCTCTCCCAGAAAGCATAAAAGTGGCAGCTTGTACATTTTCTTTAACTTACAGGAGCCAAGGAGACTTCTACTGAAGGCACCTAAAAAGACATTACAAGGCACCTCTGGCAATGAAATGAGTATTTCCTTATTTCAGCAAGAAGAATAGAAGCTCTGACTCTTCTTTCTTCACAGTAATAAGGGTCATGGTAAAAGAAAAAAGAAAAACCCAAGCTGGTATTGCAATTAATTTTGGCCCTTGTATTACCCTGGAAAATCAAACCTGCCATCCTAGGTAAAAGCAGAGGAGCAAACACTAACCCAAGTGGTGGCTTATTTAATTTGTTTAGTTTTCTGGAAAAAAAAAAGCAGTAAAAAAGGGTAAGTTCATACTGGTCAAAGAACAAGCACATGAACTCACTTTCCTGTATCTACTGTCAGTTAACAAAGGTGATAGCAGCTACCCCAAATTACTAGAAACAGGTTTTGACTGGAAAATGATACCTATGGGCTGGACCCAATTCAACAAGTTACCCCAGGGGGAGAATCATTAAGGGATTACATGCACCAAAATAGGGCTTTTATTAAGCAAGAAGCTAGAACAGGCAATGGCATGGTCTTCCCCAGCCACAAAGTGTGTTCGTCCTCCAAGGGCAGATGAACCAGCATGTTAGCGATGGCTGCCAGGAGCTGCTGAGGATGTGTACTCGACTGGAGATGGGTCCTCATTCTCTTAACACTGCCCTTTTCTGGCAAGCTGGGAATGTACCTGGGCCCTCCAGAGCTGAAGATCTTCAATAACCATGTGGTAAGGACAGAGATCCTCAACCATGTAGCTTCAGGATCTAGCACTGCAGTGGATCTGCACAAGTCAGGGTTGAGGTCTGGTTTATACCACGTTCCCGGCCCTGAGCAGCTAGTGCAGGAAGGGACTGATCTCAAAATGAGGAATGGGCTGCAGCTGTCAGCATTAATCACAGTGTTCAAAGGGCTTGTTTCTGGGACTCACCTCACCTAAATTTCCCTACCCCGGGCTGACTGCCTTAGGTGCCCTTTTAGTCAGTGGAAAGAGGCCCTCAGGGCATGACTCTGACCTATCTTGAACATCTTCAAGGAGTGAATCACAGCTGTAAAGTGCCCGTCCTTCCCTTTACTAAAGGTAATTTATGATAACTGCTCAGGTGTCTCCTGCTCCTGAAGTTACAGCGTGACTGCAGTGATCCTCTCTACCCGAGGATGTCTGAACGAGGCTGTGAGCCAGCCCCATGCAAGGTGCGCCGTCTCCCTTGCTAAGGCAAAACCGCTCCAGCTCTGCTTCATGTAATCCTCTTCGGTGAGAGCAAGCAGCCCGCAGAAGTTTTGATCAAACCGTAACGGAGATGTGCTTTTGTTTTCCGTGGGCAAAGAGATCTCTGGAGTTACAAGACCTCAGTCGAGTTCCCTGGTTGGTCTTGCTCAGCTGTGAGCACCGAGCACGGCCAGGACTTTCTGACACATGGACAAGGGGCTTGAGGTACCTGTTGACAGTGACTGAATATTGCTGCCAAAGCTGCCAAATAACATTCCAGCGAGGGATATTTATGGGCCCCAATGTGAAATTAAGTAACTGTCCAATCCATTTATCAGCACGCTCACAATTACAAAATGAGTGAAGAAATAATAGTTATCACAGTAAAATTGATTATCACTATGCAAACTGGTTTGGTAAGTCACAGTCCAGAAAAGATGGCAGATTATTGTTGTAATCTGTTATTTGGCGGAAATGGGCATTTCTGGAAGGGGATGTGGGTCTTCTCAAGGGCTCATGAGACCCTGGGGGTGGCACAAATGCCGACTGAAAAGCTTACCCCATGCCGGTGATCTTCTGGTCTGCTCTCCACCAGATCCAGACAAGGATTTCTGTGTGTGCCCAAGCCAGAGGAAGCTGGGGAGCAGCTGTCCCAGGAACACCGCGGGAGGCAGATGTGCGACATGATTGAGTAACGGGAATCTGTGTTTGCAAAAATGATTTTAAAAAGAGGGTTTTACATACGTGATGGATCCCAGGCCCCTCCAAAGCCGCTCAGCTGCTTTCTTCCCTAGCTGGGACATTAATAGGTATATGCATTAATGTAATGACCTCTTTATTGACACACTTTCATTTCACTTCTGTTTAACCACCACGAGAGTAAAACCCAGAAGAACTGTTCAGAGAAGAGTGACTACATTTAGAAAAGTAAAACAAACATCATTACGCGGAGTGCACTAAAACCAGGTAATTAGTAAAATGATGTCATGGACCCTCTATTATTAATAGATGCATGCACAACTTAGGTTGTTCTCTTACAGATAATTTGAAAGAGATGTTTACAATCTGAACTGAATCTGAATGTCTTTCTTTTTCTTATAAGACATATGTATTACAGATATGTCTGTATCTTTCATTTCACTTGCAAATATGTATCAGAACCAGCTAAGACCATAAAGATGTCCTCTTTGTATATATATAAAAACTACATTAATGCAACTCAGTTGTTATATGAGAAAGACAATTGCTAGTATAATAAAAGCGGGCTTTGAAAAAATGAAGCCCCCATCTGATTTGAGAAATGCATATATGTCAGGGGTTTGTGGAAGACATCCCTCAGTCTGTTTCCGTAGCACAGACTTACCTATTGACTACATGAAATATTTTGTGGTTGGGGATATTTTTGGTGGGTATTTTTCCTGGATGACTTCTCAGTGCTTTTTAAAAACGAGTTGTGCCAAGCAGGAGAAAGGAGAGAAATCTGTGTCGTTAGAGAGTGTGTGATTCAGCTGGATTTCGGCTGAATTGTTTTCTCTGAATGAAAGCACCAGGTTTATTCACTAGATTACAAATCCTTAAATGGTTCCATTTTCCTGCCCTCGTGATCATTGCTATTGATTACTGTGTGTTCTTGAATCTATTTTGTGCAGCCCTTGTTTAATATTTAAGAGACATAAGGAGCAGCGTGTTGTAATATTTAAGAGGTTAACTTATTGCGGAGAGATAAAGAAAAGACACAGCTCCAGATGAGGTGGAACTTTGGCCCATTTTATTGATGTGCTACAATGTACATTGAGGGATATACGCTGCACTGTAATATAGATCCTTGTTTTACAACATGGTAAAATACTGGTTATATCTGAGACCTTTTATCTTTAGTAGAGGCAGTGCCAAGGTGCTCAGCGCCTGACTGGGGAGGTGACAGCGATCAGACTTGGCGTGTCAGTCCATGTGTCCCCCTGCGTTGGGCACAGCCACACATTTTAGATCACAGGTACCGCGTTGTTCATGGTTGTGTGTCTAATTCAGAGTCTGGGATGATAAACCAGCAGAAATCTGGCTCGATGGCAAACAACATGTCCTGCTTCGGCGCTGACTGTGCAACAGTTTGGCTTGCACCATCCTAACCTGCATATGCAGCTCAAATCAGCATATCTGCCAACAGGTACTTTTATTTCACATGGCTACGTAAGCTTTTCATGAGGTGAAAGGAGTACCAGGGTCAAAGGGCTGATGTTGATGCTCAGAATAGCCGAATTTTGTGCATGTTAATTCAGGATCCATGACTGTGATACTTTGCAAAGCCACTAGAAATGCTTGGACGTGGCACAGCCCAAGCCAATTTGATGTATCACCTGGTGTCTATGTGCCTGCCAGATCTGTATGTGCATACAAATATTTAGTACAGACATGGCAAATGATAATTAAAGACTTTCATCACTTTTTAAATGCAGCGGGGCTTAGCTGTCCCTCTGTGGGCTGTTCATGCCCTCCATCACTGGAGGGGGGGGGCTGACTGATACATTTATTCATGTTACTCCTTGGGAATTTGGGGAAAGCAATGACTGTCATTTGACAGAGAAGCAACCAAGTAGCTTGAGGACAGATTTTAAATGGTATTTAAGAGACCTGCTTAGTTTTCCATTGAACTCAGAGGTAATTAGGCACCTCAGATTTAAGAAATCTGGTCCTTGGTGGCTTGAGTGAGGTCTGGATTAATGCAGGGAACTGAACTTGTATTTCCCACTGCCAAAGCAGGTGCTTCAACCATGGGACAGGCTGTCCTGTTCCTTGACTGTGCTGTGTAGGAGTAAACCACAGATTTTTATGAGATTTATAAGGATGATTTAGCCCCTTTTTGGGACTAGAGCATGGTAAGCACCAACAGAAGTGAGCAGGTATCGTGCTCCAGTGCCTGGTACTGGGCACCAACTTTCACAGCTGGTCAGTAAACACTCTTTACCTCACCTTTTTCCCAGCAAAACACTGGTCATAAGCCTCACAGTTGATGCGTAGTGATATCAAGTAATTAGTATGTGATAAAGGTAATTAATGTGGAACTATAGTTAGGTTTATAACAGGAAATTGTGGTGCTTAGGTTAAAGGCTTTAAATAGGAATCCTAAAATTATCAGAAATAGAAATAAAAAAGGCCGATCCATCTTCTTGCCACTGTAATAAACCAAATATCCTTACAAGTGAGTGCAACACGTCTTCTTCCAGGGGAGAAAAGAAGGACCTGTGGGTTAGTATAAGTTTGTACATCATGGGATGCAAGAAATTCTGGGAAAAGTGCCAGAGATGAATAAATCCATGCAGAGGTTTTCATTTAGGGAACTGATCTTCAGGGTGAAGTTTGCTACCTGAGTTACATTGGCAGCCAGCGGTGACCGGTCCCTACCGCAGGTGTTGGAGGTGTTGGGTGCAGCAGCCATAGCCAAAGAAGAAGGTGGCCCTGGAGAGACCTCACCACATCTCAGGCCAGCACCTGTCCTTGCATGCAACGCCCAGAGATGCCGCACAAATTCGGTGCAGGAGTGGCAGGTTGGAAATCACACCAACTTTTCAAACCCTCAGACCATCTCCTCCCCTTCCCTGGGCAAACCAGTACAATCTGCTTGGCGTACGGTACAGTAGGTGCAATTAGACTCCATGTCATCCAGGGATAGCTGGTGTCCCGCAGGAGCAAAAGAGATTTGCAGTTAGATAGATCCATGCCTAGTGAGTTATTACCACTCCTTATGGCTGCAAGATCACCTATGAGATAAAAAGTCCATCTCATAAAATGCACGGATGTGCCTTTAGTGCCACACCTTCCTTCCATTGGCAACGCATGCCAAGACCGTTATAACTATTGTGGTGATGTGCTGATATATCCTAGGTGTGTATGGGATTATGTAAATGCTCTCCTTTGCTGGACTCAACCTGCACACCCCAGGGCATCAGGAATTTGCAGCCGTTTCTCCTGCAATCAAGCCCCAATATGAATTGTGTCACTCCCGCTCCTAAGCAATGCTTGGGGTAGGTTTGGTGCCTCATGTTATTTCCTCGCTGTCCTGCAGATGAAGAAACACTGGAGCACTTTAATGAAACTGTTTGTCCTCATTAAGTTGAAAATGGAAATACACCTTTCCCCCATTGGAGGCATAACTGGAGTGGCGTAAGGCTGCAGAGTTTTATTATCTTGGTCTCAACTTAAAATACTAAGAGGCACTTCTTTAAGAAAGTTTAAGAGAAGTACTATAAACCATGTCTATATATAATCCCTTTTGTAAGCATCTAGGAAACTGCAGGATGGAAAGGTTGCCTGCCAGACCTCAGAAAGCAAATACTAATTCAGCAGTCTAGTCACTCTGTCAAACATTTAGTGTATCAGGGTTGATTGTTCCCTGGTAGGTATAGCTCTGGTATATCCGCCAGGCCTTTTGTCATGTTAACTGCAACCGATCAATGGATTGAGGTCAGGACTTCTGATGTAGGTGCAAGCTTAGAGGGAAAAAAGTCTCAAAGATTCATTTTTTCTCGTCTGGTAGCACTCCGGTCACTTATTTTTTCTCAGTTAGCCTCTGCTGCTCTAAAGTGGATATTGATCAGTGCTTTAATGCAAACCTGTCAAATTAATTTTGCAGAGCTGGGATATGACTGGCCTAAAATTGCTTCTGCATCTGTTCTCTGCAGCAAGCCTATGAATTTTAATCATGACCAGAATGGGCTGTTGGCTTTTTTTGTTAGAAACTTGAATAGGAAAGGTTTAAACTGTAAATGCCATGAAATGATGCTGTTTTGTTCTTTTCAGAAACTCATGTGGCTGAGGTCAAAGAAATTATTATGTCTGTGCATTCTTGTCAGATGCTTGGGGAGCTGTGCAGGGTTTTCTTCTTTTGCAAAGCAAAGCAAAGGTATGTAGTGAGCTTGTTAAACATTCCCAGGCCAATGAGGGAACAGCAGGCTTCGTGTCTCCTGCAATGCCAGATGCATTAGTATTAATGTACAATTTCCTCTCCAGCCCCCACTCTATGATCTGATTATTCCTGATAACTTTATCTCACAGGGTGGAGAGGGAGACAAATTGGGGGGACAGCATTTATTTCTTGAGTACAAATTAAAAAGAAATAAATTCAGAGCATCCGGCACACTATTACAGGGTTAGTGTGGCTGTCACTGAAGAGCAGCGTCCTTATGGACTGGGGGAAATGCAGATGGTTACAGAGGTTTTTCTTCATCATGCAAAGCAGGCTATTCTTCTGCTCTTCGTCAATTGAGACTGAGTGCACAGGTCTCTGTTGTGATGTCAACATTGTACAAAGTAAATAATGATTTTCAAGCTCTGCTCCACACCCATGAGAAGATTTATTCATACAAAAAACCTGTGTCAAGTCTAATCTGCTCTAGAAAATCTGCATCAGGCAGGACCAATCCTTCAAAATCCAAACAGTGGCAATGACCGTAACAGTTTGATTTTGTGCCGGCTCTTTTGTCAGATTATTTGAAAGCATTCAGAGTATTAATTATTAAGTGCCGCCTGATCTCTGGGAGGTAGTGAAGAATTTGAAACTCTGATTTTAGAACAGGGAAAGCTGACACTTCAGGCAGGAGTTGGAGCAAACCCATGCGGTGCCAGAGCAGCCTGGGAGCGCTCCCAAAGACAGGTCCTGGATCTCAGTTGAAGGAATAGCATCAAACGGCTGACGTTTGAGACCTTACACCTCTCCAGCTATTTCAGAAGACAATTTGTAACTACTGCCAGAAATGTCAGCCAACAAAAAGATCTATGCTTTTCCCTCGTGAAATAACTGGCAAAACTTGTATTAGCTACAACAGTGCAGAACTAGAGCAGAAGGGCTGATCTGGGAAACTCCTGGCTTGGTCTCCTGCCCCATCCAGCTGCTTCCTGGCACCCAGCAGGGCCTGAAACTGCACCTTGTAAAAGTTTGCTGGTGGCCAAGTCCCCCATCGATGCAGTTCCTAGGAAGGATGCGTTCATGAAGGCTATCAGCTTTTGGGTTCAATTCTTCTGTCATTCCTCATCCCATTACAGTTAATTTAAGGAAATCACTGTGGTTTTATCCGCAGCCTTGCAACACTCCAGAGCTGCGACCAGGTCCAGGGCTTAAAAAGGGATATCTGAAGAGCAAGGGTGATGGTGAGAAAAGGAAAAGACCCTTGGCATCTTCATCTGAAAGTATTTATGAGCAGTCTGCAGCAACCACCTTGATGTATGAGCATGCTGGGTGAGCCAGGCCAGCCCCAACAAAGCCCACTGCTGCTAAAGCTGTACCGTATTTGGTGTCTGAGCAGACTTTTCCTCATATAAACTTGTGTGTCTCTGCAATCCCCTGCAGACTGCCAGGTGGACATACGTGAGGTCCAGAGCTGGAGGTTTTGACTAACCCAGTCGCATACAGGTGTTTGCCTCTAGAGACCTTCACCATTTCCTACCTCCATGGGATGGAGAGGAAACTGGGACCTTTGCTGCTCCCCAATGTGCTTGGAATTGAAGCTCAAGTTGGATGAGTTGGGTGCACAGGCTGCACCCCACCTTCAGCATGTCTCATGAGGTCATCAGGGAGGACAGCTGGGATGGTCCCTATTGGTCTTATTAGAGAAATTGATAACATCACTAATTTTGTAGAAGAGGATATTCCATTTTTGAATGAATCGGATTAGTGTTAGTTGGTGTCTTTGGTAATACTGGTTCTACAAGCACAAATACAAGCAGTTCACATGCACAGATTTGTAAAACACATTTCTAAAGGTAAATGATGGTGTACAAGAAAGCAAAAAGCAAAGACAGCGTGTCACATCAAAGACAGCAATAGCAATCCTCTGAGGAGCTCTAACGAAGTGTCAGGCGAGAAAGCCAATGGGTCTGGGCTGAGTCCATGACCTGGGCTGGCTGTAATGCAAAGCTCACGTTGTGGAAGAGCACCTCAGAGTTTGGTTAACCTGGAGCACACTTGCTTTCCGTGTCCACACTGCTTTAACAAACATTGATTTCATTTAGTCTGATCACCACCACAACAACTAAAGGCATTTTATTATTTTGGTTTGCTATTATTATTTCACTTTTCTGCTTACAGTGTTTGGGTTGGGGCTGTCTCAAGGCTTCCAGTGACCTAGTTACAAGCATTGGCCAATTCAATATCTACAACATTTAAGGATACGGAAGACATGAGGCTTAATTTATCACCTTTCGTAAACTCTGAGAGGTTCAGAATAAAGGCACTGGAAGAGCTTATATTTAGGGTCATGCTGATGAGTATCCAGAGCTAAAAACTCTCTGCTTATCCAACGCTGGAACTCGAGCTGTGCATGTGATAATACCAGTGCTGCTTTCCAGATACTTGACTCACATGAAATACCTAAATGTTTCATTAGCTTTGACTTAAAGTCTAGTTTGAACACAGGCCTCCAGAGGTGAGCCCTCACTAAGCCACACAGATAAAAAGGTGGATGGGAGATGCTAAGGGTCTCCCCCAACTCAACAGAAGGCCCATCTCACTGGAGAATCTGTGGGGAAAACTCACTGCTTTGAAAGATATGAAAAGCTTTTTGTACATCAAAGAGGAAGATTAAAGGCTGTGATGATGTTCTGGCTCCTCCGATGTTAGTGGCAATTTTTCCATGAGCTTCCCAGGAGGTAAGATTTCAGCCCCAGACGTCAACTTGTTACGGCTAAATAGAGACCGTGACTCACTGTCCAGCATACATCTATCTTCCCTGGCTGCTTGAGAAAATTTGAACAAATAATGGGCTCAGGGTTGTCGGCTAGGACAAATATCAGAGAAACTTCTGTTCAGGTCAAACCCAAGGAAATATTTTTCCATTATTTTGGTTAAATAGAAGAAAAGAAATGTTATAGGCCAAGTCAAGACTGAATATTTTGGTCAGTACAAAATGAGATGTTTATTTCAGAAGTTATTTAATCTTTATGAAATCTTTAGGGTTTTGTTAAGAGACTAAAAATGTGATTTTAAAATGAAAAATGAAATAGTTTTTTCAAATAGATTGTTTGGGTTTTTTTTTCCATTGTCTATACATGTGGTGCAGGTTTTCCTGACATCATGAATAATTTTGGTCCCTTCAGTAAAATTATTTTTTGTCAAATATGTCTTTCCCAGCTATAGATTTGACTTATTTCCAAGCAGCAAAGATTCATTTTTTTTAGTCCTAGAAGATGAAACTTCGTTTCTCTGGCAGCTTCAGAAAGAAGAAGGCTTTAAAAAGGCAGTTGGTTTCAGGACTGATAAAGGTGGGAATTACTTTTTTTTTTTTCTTGATCTCAAAGGAGTGTATTGGAATTTCCTGTACCAAAGAGATTATCAGACTGTCTCTTTTAGGAAATAGATCTGCAATTGTATAATGATACACATTTGTTTTAAATCCTCTGTCCTTGGCATCTTATCTTCAGCTACCCCATTTGCAGGCCTCTGTTGGCTTCTACTGCTCGGTCACACATTGACCCCTGGAAACTCAAAGCTGCTTTAGTCAAACACCAAGTGTGCAGAGCCTGAGCACAGTGACATTATCAGTGTTGTTATCTGAAGCCACAGAAGCAAAGCAAAGGACTCTTCCCCAAGAGCGACAGACACCAGAAGTGATTTGCTGGGGTAGACGGACTTTGCCAGGAAAAGGTGATGCACGCATGACCACCTGCAGGTGCTAGGCTACTCCATCAGAGAGTGGGGTTGTGTTGGAAAAAGATGTGGAGTGGATAGAAGATGTCACTGTGAGCCTCCAAAATCCATCTTAGGCTACCGGAGCGAGAGGGAGTACCAAGGATAACTTTATGTTTCTGCACAAAAGTCATTGCCTTTTTCTGTAGGACAGGAAAGGCATCAGATGAGCAGATGCTACTTCCCAGTCATAAGTGACTTTCCTGTAGCTAGAGGAGGCTTAAAGAGAAACTGCAAATTATTTCTTCAGGAACAGCCCTGTTCTGTTTCATAGCCGAAAAGAAAAATGGGTGATACTCTCTGCAAGCTAGCACAAAGTTAGCCATTGCCCTTCAAACCCCAGTGATTTAATCTAGTCGCAGCACCCTAAAATGCAGCAGAGCTAAGGCACAGCTCACGCTGCTCCCTCAGTGGCATGCTGCATGGTGGCACTGATGAATTTGGCTTCTTAGGGGCTAGATCCACGTATTAACTGGCACTGGAGTGGCACTGCAGGCTGTCAGCAGCCCCAGCTACCAGCTCGAAGGATATAATTGTATTGTAAACGCTGTGTGTGTGGGTGATGGATAAGCACGTCTCTACGGTCTGACTGCTAGGATGTACGGGGCAAGCCATCCTCTAATTCGCCACCAAGAGGGTCTCTTGCAATAAACAGCCTCTCTTAAATCAAAGCATTCAATCCCGCTGCAGGTGGGAGTTGGGAGGGGAGAGCTGGAAAAAACAAAGTAAGACAATAAAAAAATCAATAGTGCTTCCCTGTAAAATAGATTGAGATTTGCGGAATTCGTTTCCACTTGACGTCAGAGGTGCCAATTCGGCAAATTCATTTAAGGCCAAATTGAAAACTTATCCTGTAGTCTGGTTTGCTGGACTGTAGTGTGGTCCACTCATGGGAGCTTCGGTCATTATTTGGTAAAGCATTCTGAAGCATCGTACTGTGCATGTCATGAACAGCAGCTCCAGCTTTCACCTTGTGTCACGGTGGTAAGCACACCGTGCTGCGTCCTCCCTTGCATAGATGGCTGCTGGCAATGCTACAAGGCAGTGAAACATAACCATGCTCCTGCTGATCTTGTTTTGCTTCTCTCCACGCCTAAAGGCCAACAGTGGCCAATGTCCTGTACTTCATCCCCTTGGAAGGAGTTGGATGGTGACCACGCTGGATCTTGTGTCCAGGAGGAGCTCCCAGAGGACCAGTCTTCTGTGCTCTTGGAAGGGGTCTGTAAGCCCTGACCTGCTGGCTGTTTACCGAAGAGGGTTGCAAAACTGCAGCCTGAGCCATTGGGGGTTTTCTACCATTAGCCCTCAATAATGCCCTGGTCTTCTGGAGAAGAGACATACTTGAGTAGACATGGGGCCCCATCAATCCTACAATATATTCAGGGTCTCTGCATTTTATGTCTTCTAAAGCAAAACCATTGATGGGCTAAGGATATCTGTGGTCAGACCTGTGGACGTGAGCTTCCATTGCCCTGCACAGGGCAAAGTGTATGTGAAAGGTTACCAAATGACTATGGTCCCATTTAACACAGGAAATTATTTGCAATATATAATTTTGTTATCAAAAATATAAACAAAAAAAAAATTTATTATGTAACTTCCACCTTGTCACTTAAGCCAAAATTTTCATTCATGAATATTTAAAGTTAGGGGTCTAGAAATCCACTTAAAAGAAAATGAACTGGTTAACCCTTTCCCTTCAAGTGGAAAATTCCATCCTCCTTCAATGCTCCCTCTAGTGCACAAGTCATAGTACTTATTAGGCCACATACATTTTGCACACAGATTTGTAGCTTCAACAATTTTTCATAGACCAGATCTTCTCCAGTAGCACATCAGAGTTATATGTCCACAGTGAACCACTAATCCTTACTTCTGTTTTCATAGCATTTGTAGTAGAGATTATTCTGCCAGTGCATTAAATAGGCCGAGGTTTTGAGTTCCAGCTTTGCTCTCTTTATACATGGAAAAAAAAAATATTATTAATCGCGAGGTTGAAAGGGAGGAGCAAATTTCCTTGTTCTTTGAATGTATTTGTCAGCTGCCACAAGAAGAGAAGTTCCAGGATTAGCACTTGCATCATCTGAACACTAAGAACAGCATCGTTATACCACAGGTCTTGCATCACCCACAGGGGCATAGATGTTCAGGTTTTTACAGACAGCTCTTGGGTGCTATTTTACTGGAGAGAGGGGAAAATACTGCCACCCTCAAGGTGACCCTGCCCATGCCCCTACCCCTCCTTAGGGCTGGAGCAGAGTGACTGTGCAATGGCACAGTGTAGGCTCTCAGGTGGGGCAGACAGAGTCAAAAAGAGCAGAAGGATGTGCTGCCACTGAATGAAGGCTACGTGTAGAGCCAGTCAGCACAAGTCAAAGCTCAAAGCCACTGTGTGCGTACTGGTATCAGCATGTGGTTATTGTGGTTTGGTATCAGGTGCACTCATAGTCATGGTATTAATGTAGTGTTGGTCTATGACCCATCATTATACAGCTAATGACCCTGCTGAAGAATGGAATTTGTTCTCTGTGATCTGGGGAAAGTGAAGGAAAGGAGTGTGAAAATCCTCTGGGTTTTTTTCTCATAGGAGAATAGAGAGTTTTTATTAAAGTTTCTCCTTGTGGCCTTGCTAGGAAGTTGCTGAAGAATTTGCATTTTCCCCAGAAGAAGACAGAATCTGCAGTCTCCCCAGCTGCACATTCCTTGAAGATTTTTCAAATGTTGAACATCTTTGCAAGAAACCCCAGAAACTGTCATCGCTGGTGCCAAAATAGAACTCAAAGATTTAAAAGGTAAGGGGTTGGCTTTTGGCTCATGCACGTACTTTGCTGTCAAAGGAGGGAGATGTTCTAAGGGTTTCATCTCTCAGGTTATATCTACATTAATAAAGAAAACAAGGCTCAGGCACTGGCCTCACGTTGTCTACACTGCTTAATTGCAGTAGAGGTCCCAATAAGTAGAAAATCTCTCCCTACCCAAGGACTACTGCCCCACCAGGTACAGTGCACAGAAGAGGACCAAAGCTGGTGGACTTGGGGACGAGTGTGCAGACCCCAGGTCTCCAGCACAGTGCTAGAGTTAAGTCCTGTCTGGGAGTTGATGGGGACCATGTGAGGTTGAGATTTTTTAAGGGCTGGCGGATAAGATTAATGTTTCTGCTACCCAGTGGGTATCTCCTAGAAACCCTCTTTATTCAGTTCCAGGGCTTTTAACTACAGGGATGGAGGAGTCAATAGGAAAGCAAGAGACAGCTTAAATCTGCTTGTTGATATCCTGAAACGACATGAAAAGTCTCCCCTAGTCTTGAAGGCAAACTGCAAAACCACCTTCTTCAGCATATTCTCTGCAGAGGTGTTAAGTGTTTAACCAACTGCAAATGGATATGGCTTTGGGTATAAATGTAACTGAGACTGTAAAGGGGAGGCTTAGGGGCAAATGACCACCTTAGTAACAGGTAAAATCTCTGTCATGTCTACAAGAGAGTTAACTTTGGCTCATGTGGCTTAGTCGTTTTGTTGTTGAGAGTGAATCTCAATTTGACCTCTTGAAATTGAATATTCACTTTAGCCTAGATTTGCAAAGCTATTTGTTAATGCGCACATACAGGGCTGTTTTCTCCAGGGTTTTAAAGAAAAAACTCATTTCAATGTAAAATTCACAGGATCAAATTGAAATTTATTTTGAGAAGAGTTAACATTACTGATTTTCAGGCTCAGACAATCACTTCCATGTCAGATTGTAATTACACCTTTTTGTGCATCAGCTGCATGCATGTTATGGAAAAAAATGTAAGCTAATGCTGTTTCTTTCATCTATAGAAAGGACCTTTGTACTGTCCTTCCCTGGAAATCCCCTGCACTGAAAGAAAAGTGATTTATTTCAATAAGTCTGTCAGTATGAGCTAAGGCATTAATTGCATAAAGATATTTGTCTTACCCGAAGTTTTGTTTGATTTTTACTCGCAATTGTCTGCTAGGTGTCTGCATAGCATTTTCTTTTCCCTGCAGCAGTTTTCACTGCCATAAAAATCTTGCTTCTGTTAAACAGCAACATTAAAATATTGCAGTGCTGACCTTAATGGTTTATAACATTCAGCTAAGGAGCTCAAGTCTCTAAAATAAGGGTAAAACACACAGTAAAATCTATAAGGAGAATTAAAGCCTCAGAAGAAGCCTGAAAATCATGATGTAATTTCAATGTTTTTTTGTAACTCCATAAGGTCCTATCCAGCCACGCAGGTGCGCAGCGGGGTGGAGGATTGCAAGAGTCTAGTACAGTTAGGTAGGACTGGGGCAGGCAGGGATTTGGCCCCAGAGAAGATCCCATCACTGACTGACAGCAGCAGGCTATGGAAGCACAAACTGATTTCACACTGGTGAAGCATCCCTATGCTTGTGTGCAGAGCTAAGTGCAAAGCACTACTATACCAGGAAGGGTGATGTCTTCTGCTCACTTTGCTTCGGTGTACAAGGCTACTTAAGTTGCAGGAAAATGGAGAACTAAATATCATAGCTTTAATGTTATTTAATATTTTATTAGGTTAAATGGAGACACATTTTGTACTTTGTAAAATACTCAGCAGAGACTAGCTATTTTCGTACAGCATTTAAAGGAGAAGACAGTGGGGCTCATATCAAGATTTTGCCAACTGCAAGATATTCCCAGTAATCAAGAGGTTATTTTTTTTGTCAAGGCACATCAGCTGTAGTGGGAGAAAACAGATTGTCAGTGAACTGTGTTGTCATTTTGGTGTTACAGACCCCAAGAAGGATGCTCAGCTAGTAGCTCCCCCAAAATCTGGCAGAAGACTCTGCACTGTCCAGCCACATGTAGCAACTTGTGAAGCCATCAGCTATCCCATGTGTGAAGAGAGAGCTCAGGAACTCGACAGGGGATGCTGGGGAGATAAAATACTAAGTGATTACATGGCCATGAATGTGCTAGAAAAGATATGTGAGCCCACACCCCAGAGGGCTGAAATCCCCCAAACACACATTGGCGAATCCCTGCTGCAGAGGTTGTTAGAAATAGTACCAAATCATCTAGGCAAATCTTGGTAATATTTACCAAAAGGATCCACAGTGTTGTTCAGATAAAATCCTGACAGCACAGAAAATTTGGCCCGCTAGCCATTGGAAAGATGGGAAAGCCTGTAGGAACCTGGAGGATCTTGGGAACAGAAAAACTGCTATGCTGAATGTGACCCCTCTTTACAAGACCTCATTTTAATATTAGCACAGCAGTCTAAGGAGTCAACAAGAGTTAATTCTTCCTTCTAACAAATTAAATCTTAAGAGCTGTCATTTTTATCAAGTGGTAGAGAATCAGCACCATCCTAAGGACAAATTCTGCTTCTTCAGCTTCTGCAGCATCTGAGCATCAGAAAAACCCAAAGGAGTTTGATCCCGGGACAGCTCAGTCAACAATACTCTTTCCAGTGGATCCACAGGGTTTGGGCAAGGACACGTAATTACAACCCCAATCCACTGAAATCAATGGAAAACTGTTCCAGGTGGGGTTACTATCTCCTCCAGAAAGTCTTTCACAAGACAGCAATGGTGACCAATGCTGTTTCCCTTTGCTATAGCACCTTTAGAGAGTAGCCTGTAATTCATAATGAAAAACAACAATAATATTGCTTTACATAGGAAGATAAAAGCCTTCCTTTGCAGCAATGAAACTCAGATGTCTTGAGCAATGTGTGTAGCTTAAGGGGTTTTTTTTTGACAGTGCAATATTGTATATAATAACAATTACCAATGACCTCTATTAGGTTGTCCAGTCTCATTAAGGCCAATGCATTTGGTACCTGCCACTGCCAATTTGCCTCAACAGAGGTTTTATTCAGTGGATATGATAGAGCTGTAAAGCAATCTTTTTTCATTTAAATAGTTTAATTGAGGAATGCTATCAGATGTTTCAAAATTTAATGTATACAACAATTTGCTTCCCCTATCTCTTTTCAGAGTTTAGTTTGGAGAAAATGACATCTGATTCTTATAGAAAGAAAGCAATTACATTTTGGAGCCTGCCTGCCCGTATTGCATATGTTTTTAAACATAAAAAGAAATTCTTAATATGTAATTGTCAGGTAATAAAAAGGAAAATATTTTACTTTGCATTTATGAAGTAATTTTTCAAAAGCATAAGGGAATTGCATGTTAACGTTTTTCGTTTATTACCACACTCTTAATGCTGCACTGTTTTCACAAGTTTAGATTAAAAAAAAAACAGATCTGATGCTCACGTATTAGTATGATAATACCCTATAAAGTAATTAGGACAGGGGAAACCGCAGAGGTTCATCGGTTCTAATAAGCCTATGCCCGCTCTAGGGCATCATCAGAAACCCACTGGGAGTTTCTCCACTGACTTCTATGGGCCCCAACTCTTAACTTAATCTTCTAAGAAACTTCAATCCCAGCTCATCCATCTCATAACCTGTTTCCTCCACCTTTTCTCCTACTTTGCCTGGAGTACGAGCCTTGCAGACCAACGCAGTGCCTTGAAACTTTGCTTGTCTTTACAGAGAGGGTAGGGTAGCTCTGTGCCTGTGGCACTACATGGAGGTGAGGACTGGAGTGATACCCCAATAAAGTTCACGTGCCTCTGGCCATGGACCATTTCCACCCCTAAATTCAAATTGGACCATTTGGTGCAATATGCTAAAGCAGATACTCTAGGAGTAACCCAAGCAACTGATCAGCAAAAAAAGGCTCTTTTTTCCAGGAATTAGCCTCAAAGCTCCTACACTGCAGCACCAGAAATTTTGAGCTGTGAGTAAAATACTGTGGAGCTTTCCTTATGTTTGTTCATTGTGCTTTTATTTTATAGAGCTGACCTCACTTCTTTGAAACGCACTTGTTCTCCACAAAGCCAGTAAATACCACCCAGTTGCCTTAAAGTAAATCATGTTTATGAACAGCTGCGTTGCCATTTCATTAAATACTCACCTATATTTATTTTTAGTTATTCTTGCCTCATAAAAACAAATGCTTGAAGATAATTCCAGTTAGTAAAGAAGGACTGAACTTCATTAGGGAATGGTAAATCCCCCTTCTCTTCCTCTCATGGCTTCTTGGCTGGAACAAATCCATCTTTAAATATGTCAAATTTGGTGCACAATCTCAGCTAGAAAAATACAAATATAAGTATTAAAAATACCAAAGCATTCATCTTTCGATTTGGTTGTTTGCAATGTTTCCAACTGATAGGGAAGGGAAGGGAAGGGAAGGGAAGGGAAGGGAAGGGAAGGGAAGGGAAGGGAAGGGAAGGGCACTGCCACCTCTGCCTTCAGCCATCCCAAGTGGGCTCAGGGACCCCCTGGACCATGGGGCATCTCCGGCTGCTCTCAGCTCTTGCCCCATGAAGGAGGTCTCATATGTTACTCTAGTCAAAGACTCAACAAGGGGGAAGCCAAGTCCTTTTTTTTGGAGTGCCTTTGGAAAAAGAACACTCCATGCACAGAGAAGGGACCTGAGCTGACAGTGCTAAAACTAAAATAACCTGTTTTCCACAGGGCTGGTGAATATGGGCAGCAACTGCTAACATAACCTACTCTGTCCCTGCTCTTCCCTATAGGTCAGCGTTTGCCCATCAGTAGTGTCACAATACCATAAAAACCTTTCAGAAAACCCTGCATGTCATATTCAGAACAGCACATGCAAATCCTACATCTCTTCCTGAAGCCAGATCAGCAAAAAGCAGAACTGAGTGTGGTGGGACTGGGAAAACCCAGCTGAACTGATCAGGTTCCCATGCCATCCCCAGACTCTCTGAGGAGTGAAAGGGTCTCCACTTGAAAAGAACATCAAAGCAGGTTGCCTAGAAAGCTGATGGATCTCCAACACTGGTTAACAAATACCTCACAGGCATGGTTTGGGTCTAGCTTATCTCACCTTAGGTCAAGGGCATGCATTAAATGACTTTCTAGGGTCCCTTCCAGCCTTATTTGCTACACTTCTATAACTTCAAGCAGGAGAGACAAGACAGCAGCCAGGGAAGGTATCAACCTGGGTAGACACAGAGCCAGCAGCATCAGACGGGCACAATGGCTGTTTTATAGACTTGCTGGTACCTCCTGACTTAGTGCCACTTAGTGTGAGATTGATGCCATGTGAATGCAGCTCATGTCCCCAGCTGGGATTTCCTACAACCTACTGCTGATGCTTTGCTGGCAGCAAGAGCAACAAGCTTTCAGTTTACTGTTGGAGGTCAAGGTAAAGTGATTTCAATTAGAAGAGGATCACGTAGGTCTCAATCCAATGCAAGCAGGTTGTGTAACACTGGCAGCATGAAGAGGAGAGTCATTTATTCATTTCTTAGCTGCATGGTTTGGGATTTCATTTTCCCTCTCTGTTTTTACAGTCTTCCTTGCCCCTTTTACCATTCAGAGGGTAATGCAAAAATGCATTAGGGTTCTTTAGTTCCTTTGCTTTCATCAGGCGGTTGTTTTCTCTGTCCCAATCACGCCAGTAATTAGCAGTAATGAACTAGAGGAGGAGGGAGGAAACAAAGATGGAAAACAAATATTCAGCTGACCAGTTTCTTCCCCCTGTGGCATTTGCTCTGTGTCAAGCAGCTGCATTTCGAAACCCCACACGTATTTACATGCCTCTAAGAGGAAGGGCATGTGTTTGTTGCCCTGTTCAAAACCAAGCACATATTTACATGCTTTGCTGAATTGGGGCCATATACCCTTCTTTTTCCTTGACATTGCGGGCAACCCTTTGTTTCTGCTGGTCAAACAAAACAGAACAAAAAAAAAAAAAGGAGACCAGGGGAAGAAAATGTATTTATTAAATGGTTCTATAAATAAAAGAGCTGGGAAGATATAGGAGGCTCTGATCTCTGAGGGGTGATGGCAAAGTGCTACTGATAAAGTGGCTACGATTCAGATCAATAGCAAACAAGACAGGCAGGTGAATTTCCCCTTTGATCTTCATTCCCCGTGCAGCTCAAGTCGGTCTGACTGTGCCACACAAATTACTGCTTTGTGCAGGGGAAAAGCAGTTTGCTCGGCTTTTTGCTTATTGCACAAGTGGATTGGATGGCAAATGATAAGTGTCGCTTGTTATCATTTCAAAAAGCCACTGGAAAATGGTGGCTCCAGCACTTCAACTTGATGTGTCAACATTTTTTGTGTCAGCAGGGTATTATAGGGTTGATACATAGATCAGTGCTAAATGGTCTTAATAAAAAAAGATTAAATCTAGAACAAGGAAATAAAGCTCAGGGCAGGGTTCATCTGTAAAGCTATAAATATATAGTAGGGAAATTTGAAAGGACAAAATAGTGATGATGGGATATGATGCTTTGCAAGCCAGAACTGTGCTTTTGGCCTCAAAAGCTGTGTTGTAACTTGCTCTGCCCAACTACTGACTCAAGGAAAATCACATCAGCTTTGTGTCTTACTTTCTCCAGCAGGCCAGCAGGCATGGCTGAGAAGAGCTTTGCAAACTTAGCAAGGGATGTGACTTTTGACCCTCAGTGCCTAGAAGTCAGCAGTGTAGATGGAGACCGGCTAGCTACATCGAAGTGAGTTCAAGCTAGATTCCCTGCTGGAAGCCACTTTTCTGAAGCCCTGGGGAGCTACATTGAAGTGGTTTGAGCTTTTCAAGGAAAATGGGTGGCATTGTACCTGTAAAGACTTGATGAGTGGTTTCTGCCTCCAGCTTTTCCCCTAAATGCCAAAGTGACAAGGGCAGGAGGGACACTTAGCAGGTCTAGCCTTACTTCGTGCTGGCAGGTTCCCTATAGGAGCCAAGTGCTACATCAGATTGCAGATTGTATGCAACGTATGCAAGGCTGTAAGGCTGGATGCCCATCTGAGCCCTTGAGCCTGGACAGGTAGTTGCATCAGGGCGATGCCAAGACAGGACAGTTGCAGTATCAGTTGGGAGGTGCTGGCCAGAGGTTTGCCTCCTCCACAGCACATAACTGGGGAAACACTCATCTCAGACAATGAAGCCATTAGGGATTAGGGTTACAAGTTATATGGACTACCTTTCATACAGTAAATCCATCCCTGTGGTCCACAGAACAAGGCAAGCCTCACTGGGTATTTATTATTCCTGGACTGTAGTGGATGGGGCCTCATCCACAAGGCAAAGCTGTTAAACCATAAAATATTGGCTTCCCATATGTTCTAATTTTTATCACAACAGCCCAGTCTGTTGCAGGCAGAACTCCCCTCTGACAGGACCAATAGTTTCTTAAAAAATAAGTAATGATCTTACAGCTTCTATGCCCTCTACTGCTGTTCAACTTCCCAACCAGCTGTTTTAATTGTTTTAAAATTAAGTGTACACCATGGAGATGCATGGGTAGTTGAAACTTGGAATGTGCTTTTGACTGGGGCTAATGAGTCAGTGATATCCAGTCAGATGTATGCCACCCTATGGGTTTCTGAGCAATCACAGGACAATCTCCCACTTGGATTCACATCATTTTCAAGCTGGTTGTGGCTTCTTTCCTTTTTTAATCCTGGGTATCCCATGGACTTTTGTAGGTCTGTGGGTAGCTTTTCTGTAGAGGAACAAGTATGATTAATGGAAAACAAATCACATTTCCCAGATATTGTGGACTGCACGTGAACACAGCTGCCATTCTCTCACCATCAAATCATGAGTCTTTAATACCAATCTTTTTCTTGTCACAGTCTCTACGTTCACATCTAGTAGCCACAGCAGCTGGGTTTTTTCACCTTTGTGTTTCTTAGAGTTTTGTACTGATTACATTTTCAAGCAAAAGACCAAGCAGATCACTAGAAGTGACCTCCCGTTACAAGTGATAAGGAGAGCAGCAAACTTCACAGAGAACAAAATCCAGCCAGAGAACTGGCAAAAGGACAAACTCATCTTTTCCTCCCTGGGGCACACAGCCCCATCTTGAAGGGTGAAATCCAAATGTAACTAAAGTAGTCCAAAACGCCAGCAGGGAATGACATGGCACCTATATTCCCTGTGGACCATCTTAACAAAATTACTATCTTGTTCCACACAATCTCCAGTCTCTTCCAGGGGTTTCTAAGTCACTTTGCTGAGTTGATGGGAAGAGAAATTAAAACGGTGAATCAAGCACAACTCAAATCTTCAGAGAACTGGCAACAAGAGCCATGAGAGTTTCCCCACATGAGATAACATGAAGCTGGGGGAAACTGGAGGCTGTAGTCATTGCTGCTGGAGGTGTGCAAGAGCTGTGGACAAGTGCTGTACCCTTTGCAAGGTCCAGGAACTAGTCAGAGAACAGATTCCCTTTGTCTTCAGTGGGAACACAGGCTTCTCCAAGGGTATCTCAGAGTTTGGCTGGGCTTAAGGAAGCCAAGGGATGGGCCCATCTTTTTCCACTGCCAGTTGAGGGATCATGGTCTGACTCAGCTCCTAGCTGGAGCATCTCAATTAGGTGTTGGAAGTGTGGTGGGGTAATGCTAGGCCATTGTACCAGTGCATGCAGGCAAGGCAGAAGTCCTCGAGCAGTTCAGAGAGCTCCAAGAAGTAGTGTGGAGGATGGCGTGGATTGAGGCTGCAGATGGAGGGGTCCTGGGACAGGTTTTGACATCAGGAAAGAAGCTGCCATCATGTACATGGACCTCCCAGGGCTGAAACAACATCCCTGCAGCAGTGATGAAGAAGATATGGCCAACGTAGTGTTCATTCCATGGCTTAGGCAAGGCCACTGAGCAGCTTGGACTGTGAGTACCAAAGCGATGCATTTATGGAGAAATATTGGCTTGCTTGAACCGATAGGGATTTTGCTATAAATTTCAGTAGGAGCATGACTTCATTCTTGGTCTTTGCAGTTTGTGTTCTCCACATTAAGAATCAACTTTCTGTGTTACTTGCTGGTGGTAATGTACACGGAAATGGAGCTAGAGTTACTTGGTATCACTATAAAAAGGGAAGCTGATGCTGGGACTTTAAAATTGTATCAGTGGAAAGCTGATTTTTAATTGACATTTCCAAATATGCATATTACAAATAGAGTATTACCTAAATGATACCTCTATTATACGGTGTGCAGTGCCAGTCTACAAGAGTAAAAATGGAAGGAGCTTTTTATTCAGTTCAATTTTAATCAAATTCTACAGAGCAGCATTTCTATGGCCTATTTAAAATTTAAACAAAGGCAGAATAGCTCCCTCTATATCTATACCCTCTTACTATTGTCGCAAGAAAAGAACAAGTAAAAGCCCGAAGAAGCCCTTACAATCCCATTGACACTGGCCAGATGCGAGCTGTACAGATATTTTAACCTCACTAAATAACTGTTTGAAATGTCTTTGCCTTCTATTTTGGGGTTCTAAAGAGCCTGATGAAATGATACCTGGAGAAAGTGGCCAGTCCTATTGTTTGTGAGATATCTCTGTGTATTCTTAATAGCAATTTTGAATACTAAGCAGTTGCCCTGGTGCCTGTTGTGAGATTCTCAAAAATCTGCTCCAAAGTGAAAGAGACAAAAGAGAATGAATGAAATCAAATTGAGTTGTAGCAAGGGACAGATGGGACCCACTCACTAATGTAACCTGGCCTATTCATGATATTCTCTTCCATGCAGAACAAGGTTCTAGTACTTGGAACTAAGATGGAAATGATATATGTACTTCCCAAGATCTGCTTTACACTGATGTTTGGACTCTACAAGGGATGTGTTTAAATGGAAAATTTGAGTGGTTTAATTTTTTTTTTCAATTATTTCTCTTTTTTGGTGAAACCTGGCAACTCAAACTCAAAGCTTGTCATAGGAATCGGGTTGCTCTTTTAAATGGCAAAGTTTTCTTGGATGTACTCAGAGGTGAAGTTATGAAGATACTAGGTGCCTTCACAGTGTGGGAGGCACAGATATGAAACCCTGGAGAGAAGGATGCACGGATGCAGGATAGAACCAGGACCTGGAGCTGTGCTTCTGCTTTACTGCTAATTTCCTGTGCCGCCTGGATAAGTCGTGACCATGGTCGCAACTTTTACAGCTTGTTTCGCAAGGATAGAGAAAGCTTTGAAAGCTACGGTGGAGGGCTTGAGAGCTATTTATTATATTCATCTGAAAATTTAATGGTCTTTAATTGTCATAGCTCCTGAGCTCTGTATAGCTGCCTAACAGTATTAGGTTAAGTAAATAGTTTTCACAAAAACACTTAATTAAATTTCTGAGCTTGTTGCCCCAGAATATTTTGGAGGCTAAAAGTTCAAATGGGTTTAAAAAGAGAGTAAATAAATTCACGGAGGGAAAGTACATCTGTGGTTAGTGTATCAGTAGCCCAGATGCACTCTCAACTCGAGCAGTCCCCTGACAGCTCCTTGCCAGAAGCCTGAAGGAGATGCCAAAGAAAGAAACACTCTCTAAACCTCCTTTTCTGGACTTCTTCCCTAAGCATTCATTAGTGCCCACTGACAGAGAGAAACTACAGAACTAACTAGATTTCTTAACCCTGTCAGATAAGCCTTGGGCACATCTTCTGAAAATTGCCACTTCAGAAGTCAGTAACTAGCAAGGTTGTAAGTAACTGCATACTGGATCTCACCAAGGTCTCTCTGCCCATTGCATAACGTCAGACCTTCTGTTTATACATATAAGATAGTTGCAAAACAAAAAAATCTGATGACTGATCCCACTGACATAAAAGAACACTTCAATGGTCAATAGTTAATTTGGCATGTGGAAAATCATTGTTCTTTTCCAAGGCATATGCTACTTGTTAGCTGATTGTTGCTGCTGGGCAAGTTGGCTTTTATTAACAGTGCCAACTGTTGACATCCAAAATTAAAGCTTTCCCTTTTCAGCTGCGGTCTTTGAGACTGCAGTTTGTGGCCAGTAGTAAAATGCTTTAGTAAAATGTAAAGTAGTAAATAGTACATCCATTTTAGTAGTAAAAGGGATGCCTTCAGCCAAGTTCTTTGTTTTCAGCCATATTACCCTTACGCAGGGCATGGGGATGTGATTGTATTTTTGTCCTAAGACTCTCCCCATGCTACAAGCCTGCAGGTCTACACAAAGTAAGGAGTTCCATCAAGATTAGTTGCAGCAGATTCTGCTTCTCATCTACAGAGAATAAATAGCTGGAATGTCCCATGTCTCCAGCTTCACCCACCTGCATGCAGTGGTAAAGAGCCTTCAGAAAACATCAGTTTTGCATGCCACTGCCTGATCTGCTGCACACTTCCCAGCAGCTCTTATCTGGTTAAACACTGATGGATCAAAACAGAAGGTGATTTGATGGTAATTAGGACTGTGTACACTCCCTGCTGCTACCATCAAAGTGAAAGGATATACCCAAAGAGAAAGATGCATAGTCACTCAGTGTGCAATATAATTTTAAGCTGTGTCCAGACCCATATAGATTTTTATATAAATCCCAATTAATACATTAAAATAGATAATCCTAACAGTGGAGCTTGATAGGCAAGAACTTTTACATCCAGCTCCTATTTTCTCAACAGAGTGGAAAGATATGGCCTTTCTCTGGGGTCCTCTGGACTCACCTTAGTGCAGCTTGGATTCACCCAGGCTATAAATTAGCAATGAGTTTCTGAGGTCTGGAGAGTACATGGAGCATAAAGCACCCACCGGGAAACATCAGGAGATCTGCCCATCCCCATGGGGGGCCGGTGCCCACACAGCCCCTGCAGTGGGTGCATGGGACTGCCCTGGCAGATCCCCAGCAGGTACACTGTGCTCCACCTGGCACTCAGGAATGGCAGTAAAGGTTATTCCTGACACTCATAGAAAAGCCAGAAGACTTGGGAAACTTACGGAAAATAAGTATCAGAGCACCAGGAGGCTTCATCAAGATGACTGTTCAGCAGCTAGCTGGAGCTAAAACAGGGTCTAGGAAATGAACAGAGGAGGACTTTACATCAACCTGAATTGCAGAACATCTCCTTGTCAGCCATGCATCGTTTGCAATGCTCTGTCGCCCTTGGGCCTCATAGTTAGCCAAGAAATCAAGCTGCTGGCCGCTGTTGGACAGCTGTAGAAGAGAGAATTTCAATTTCAAAACAGCCTGATTTTTCCATTTCCTGATGACCCTCCCAGAGAAAAAAAAAACCAACCCCATGCAACATATTGCATTTAATCAAACTTATGCAGTAGAGGGTGGGTTTGTTTGTTTGTTTCATTTCATACTTCCATATTCCACCCATGGAGAAATCTTGCTGGTAGGGAGGATAAACAAACAACCAACCAAACAACCCAACCACTGGGCCTCTAGGAGCCGTTGTTATTTATTTCCACAATTAGCAGTCGAGTTCTGGTGCTGTGCCCAGAGAACTCCTCTCATTTTTCAGTGTGTCACTCTGTGCACAATATGCTTTTAGGAATTGAGGATTAAGGCGGCTGATTGTGGGTGGTTTATGAAACTTTTTATGGGAAGCCATATAGCCAAACCTTTAGAGAATCAGACCATCATTTTAATGGGCTTATGTTGTGTACAGCACTGTTCAGTAAGATTTTCACACAGTACAGAGCGTCTTGATAGAGAACTTGGATTAATCAGGGATGCTGTTGTCAGTTGATGCTGTGGGTTGTTTTCTGAATTAGCAACAAGCTATGAGCGGTGCTGAGAACAGCCTGGGGGCAGCTGCCCTTCCTCCTTAAAGATGCTGAAATGGTTGGATTCCAGCGGGGAAACATCTACAGATCTATTTGTGAAACAAACTTAATATAGACTCTCTTTGGCAAGTGCGTGGAATATAGAGTTAGAGACAAGAAGGCAACTCAGCTCATCAGAGATGGTCTCTCTGAACTCTGGTGCCACCGGGATGCTTGGCAGGACAACGCCAGGAAGACCCTGTGACAGTCACAAAATCTGTTTGTGTTGTATTTGCCACATGAAAAACACACACATATATATTTACTAGCAGGAAACCAGAGATTTCAGAGAGCTCAGACCCCACCTGAAAACTACAGGCGCTTCCAGAATTCAGTCCAATATTTCAACTGTGACAGAGGGATGAGTATTTAAGGCATGGATCTACAGTGTAGCATTCAGATTTACCAGAGATGTCATCCTCTTCCAGAGTTGTTAAAGGTATTGATTAATTGCCTATTGTTAAAGTTATTGATTCATGAAGCTGCAATATAAATACTGGCACCTTCAGTTACTCCATACAGATTTTAACCTGAGCGCTCAAATGTTTTATCTCTTTTTGCATTTGTAAATCAAGGGAGTTTCATGCCGAATTCCCACCATGCCCCCACCCCTGATAGCTGATTTCTCTTTTAGATGTAAGATCCCTTTAAGGATCATTTTGCAATAAGGAATTCACAAAGAAACCTCACCTCTGTACTGTGCTGCAGGTACTGGGACTATCGTGATGTCCAGTTTCTCTTTCAGATAGTACTGGAGTTTTCTGAAGGTCAACTTTTAATGTGCAACCAGCAAAACACCCACCTTTCAGGATGAGCAAAAAGCAAAAGAGGTAAACCAGGAGTCTTCTTCCCAGGATGAACAAAGAAGCCAATTTTCTGGATGGTGCTGAGCCTTCAAATACACCCGGGACCTGATGAACCCTGCTATAAATCCTATAAAGAAAAAAATTGTTTTTATTGAGTACAACCTGCTTTCAACAACTTTATTGATACATTTTAAGGGAATCCTGAAAAACATTTCCCAGAACCTTCAAGGTCAGTCCACCATCATCATTACCAAAGTGTTGCAAGACACTCCATGTTGATTAACTGCCATCATATTTAATTAGTGCTCAAGTGGCAGTTCATCCTGCTTATTGTCAGAAATCCCTTTATCCTGCTATTTGCATTGCAGAGTTTTTAATTAGGATATGTGTAGGGAATCTCTTAATGATCTCGTGTCTGAGTAACCATCCAGGCTGTGCAGAGGGTTGCTCGGTTGTCTCTGTCTCTCCAGAGGGTGCTTTGCCACTACGGGAGAAGACAAACCTGGATTTCCTCAGCTGAGGCATCAGGAGCATAAGGCTGCTTTGAGACCAGCTCAGCTTGTCAGAGATGTATCTAAGTGGGATACATCCAACAGTTTGGGCACTACTACCCAAGGCATCACCATTTTCCTAGGAAATGTTTCTTTTTCCTACTGCCCAACCCAAAACCTCCCTAGTTGCAAATTTTTGCCCCATTCATAGTTACAGACAACTCTTCGTAATAACCTTTCAAGTAGCCATAATCTTCAGTTTGATTTCCCCTTTAAATTCCTCTTTGCTGACCAAAAAAGCTCATTTGCTCAAGCCCTCCTTGTAGCCACATGCCTAAGGCTGACCATGTTGGGGACCTTTCAGTGAACTGATTTCTCAACATCTGTCTTGAAGTTAACTGTAGATGAGAAACCTTAGAAAGTGTAAGGGGCAGTTACAGAGAGCTATTGAATGAAAAATGATTGTAGGAAGGTGATCCTCTGTTGTCAAGAAATAGGGGAATCCTCGGCTGGGCTTAGCCACCTCTATGTCAGAAAAACTTGGTTATTTAGATTTCTCCAGCCAGTGAAGAAAGAAAATCTCCTTGGAGAGCTGTGCCTCCCTTCATCTTATACATCCTTTTCAAGGAGTTGAATCACCCTCTAAATCAGTCTGCTTGCAGTGGGAGCCATGACTGCTAGACCCAGAGCAAACTGGAATCACGAGCGGGTTTCAGGCCTCACCACACTGCAAAGAGTGTACAGCAGGAAAATAAAATGCATTTCTGGGAAGAACAGAGAGGTGCAAAGGCATCAACAGAACTAAGAAGGCAATTCTCCATTTCCCAAACAGCCTTAATGACATTCCTGAAGAGCAGCAAACTTGGACTGACACAGCTGACAATAACTTTACGACTGTGTGTGCCGACCTCTTAGATACATATGTTGTTTTGGCATCAGAGATTGCTCCATCCAGCTCATAATTCAATAGCCAGAGATGAAACCAAGATAGCCTTCATACACCCAGCTGGGATATTGAACCAGAAGGAGATTAAATGACTAGATCCCAGCCGTGCCAGAAAGCTGTGTCAGAGCACTGTTAAGAGGTGAAAAATCTTCTTTGCTGGCATCAATAAGCTCTTCCTTCTTCTTCTTGGATTCCTGTGCTGACTGCCCAGAGTTGTTAAGGCTTGTAAAGAGGAAGGAGGATTGCTGGAAGGCCCTACCAAATTATAATTGGGTAGTTCAATGGCAGATGAGAAACATAGGCAGTGTGTAGGTAATGCACACTGGAAGGAAAACAGTTTAAACTACTTGTACATCCTGATGGGTTCTGAATTAGTCGTAACTCACAGGGACAAGATTTAGGCATTGCTACTGACAGCTCAATGTGCAGCAGAGGTCAAAAAAGTAAATAAGGCATTAGGCTGTGTTAGAAGGGGAGAGAGAATAAAGAGCAAATACAAGGCTGTGGCTGTGCTGCATGCACAAATGATTGAGCCTGTGCTTTAAATGCAGCTTTCATTTGTTTGCCAGCTGGCCCAAAAATGGGGCTGTCCAGAGCAGGGCAAGGAAGAGAGACTGTCAACACCACAAGGATTTCAGGAATGGGGGGACCTCAAAGGAAATGCCATCATCAGCCAAAGGGTGAGCTTAGCACACACAGATCAGAGTAAATAGCTCATGGTCCTTGTCCAGAGAGTGCCTCACATACAGACCACAGGTTCTGGGTGCAGAAGTTTCTGCCTCAAGGTAACAAGGGAAAATATTGAAATCATCTGGACTATGAAGTTAGGGACTCCTCATTTTGCTGGAAGACTCCCTCCACATCCTCAAACAAATGGTCTGGGTGTTCCATCTGCTCACAAAGTGAAAAGGGGATGGGGGAGCTTTAAACCTCCAGGAAAATAATTTTTCTTTCATCTGTTCCTGGGGCCATTGCATTCCTTCGGGTATTGACAGAAAGAAGCAAGAAAACTGTAACTAATAAATATCCTAAATAAATTATCAGGTTTCCTCTCTGCTTTGAGTTTCATTGGTATGGATCAAGATCCTGGAGTCCGCAGCACTAAACAGTGAACCACAAAAGAGTTCACTGAGGAGGAAAATGAAATGGTCAAATTTTTGTGTGTCCATTTTTCTTCATCTCATAAACTAAAACAAAAATAGAGTGATGGGCCTGTACAAATCAAACCAGGAGCTTTCACTGATGAGCTCTAGTAATTTGTACTTTATTTACAAATGAAAATGTGCTTGGAGCTGTACAAGAATCACAGAATCATGGAATCATGAAGGTTGGAAAAGACCTCTAGGATCATCAAGTCCAACCACCAACCCAACACCCCCAGGCCTCCTAAACCATGTCCCCAAGTGCCACGGCTACATAGTTTTTGAACACCCCCAGGGATGGTGACTCCACCACCTCTCTGGGCAGCCTGTTCCAGTGCCTGACCACTCTTGCAGTGAATTATTTTTTCCTAATACCCAATCTAAACCTCCCCTGGCGCAGCTTGAGGCCGTTTCCTCTCGTCCTATCACTGTGACTTGGGAGAAGAGACCAACACCCACCTCGCTACAACCTCCTTTCAGGCAGTTGCAGAGAGCGATAAGGTCTCCCCTCAGCCTCCTCTTCTCCAGGCTAAACCCCCCCAGCTCCCTCAGCCGCTCCCATCACACTTGTTCTCCAGACCCTTCCCCA
The DNA here is from genome assembly GCA_031468815.1 of Morus bassanus. Taxonomy (NCBI): domain Eukaryota; kingdom Metazoa; phylum Chordata; class Aves; order Suliformes; family Sulidae; genus Morus; species Morus bassanus. The sequence continues at coordinate 83,767,569 of CM062600.1, read as the reverse complement.
GCTCCGTTGCCCTTCTCTGGACACGCTCCAGCACCTCCATGTCCTTCTTGTCCCGAGGGACCCAAAACTGAACACGGCATTCGAGGGGCGGCCTCCCCAGTGCCGAGCACAGGGGCACCGTCCCTGCCCTGCTCCTGCTGGCCACACCATTGCTGATACAAGCCAGGATGCCGTTGGCCTCCTTGGCCACCTGGGCACGCTGCTGGCTCGTGTCCAGCCGGCTGTCAGCCAGCACCCCCAGGGCCTTCTCCGCCGGGCAGCTTTCCAGCCACTCTTCCCCAGGCCTGTAGCGTTGCCTGGGGTTGTTGTGACCCAAGGGCAGGACCCGGTACTTGGCCTTGTTAAACCTCATACAATTGGCCTCGGTCCATTGATCCAGCCTGTCCAGATCCCTCTGTAGAGCCTTCCTGCCCTCCAGCAGATCAACAGTCCCACCCAATTTAGTGTCACCTGCAAACTTCCTGAGGGTGCACTGAGTCCCTTCATCCAGATCATTGATAAAGACATTAAACAAGACCGGCCCCAACACTGAGCCCTGGGGAACACCGCTCGTGACCGGCCGCCAACTGCACTTAGCTCCATTCACCACAACTCTCTGGCCTCGGCCACCCAGACAGTTTTTTACCCAGCAAAGGGCACACCTGTCTGAGCCATGAGCCACCAGCTTCTCTAGGAGGATGCTGTGGGAGATAGTGTCAAAGGCTTTGCTAAAGTCCAGGCAGACAACATCCACAGCCTTTCCCTCACTCACTAGGTGGGTCACCTGGTCATAGAAGGAGTTCAGGTTGGTCAGGCAGGTCAGGACCTGCCTTTCATGAACCCATACTGGCTGGGCCTGATCCCATGGTTGTCCTGCACTTGCCCGGTGAATGCACTCAGGATGCACTCCATAATGTTCCCCAGTACCGAGGTCAGGCTGACAGAACCACAGCACCTTTGAAAGCAAAGCTCCTGCCCAAGAATTTTTGCTCTTCATGAAAGAAATTACTCTGCAAACCAACAGTGGGGCTGAGGCTGTCCAGGAAAGAAAGTGCAGAGGTAAGTATTATCAAGTTATTTTGGCTCTTGAACCCAAAAACTGTTCTGTGTCAGCCACAGGCCTGGGAGCGTCCATAGCTTTTGTGGATTATTCTGGATTATTTCTTCCTCCTTTTCCCTGGGTATGGTCTAATTTTTTCCTGCTGCAAATCACAATTGCTTCTGATGAATTTACAGCCCCAACCAGCCCGGAGTTCACTCTGCTTCTGCAGAGTATCTGGGCAGGTTTCAGTCCTTCTGGTTGAGCAATGCCTAAATAAAATCAAATTCATGGTTTGAGAATAGTAGGAATGGCACCATAATTGCCATCGCCTCTCAGTTCCCTGGAATCTGGCAGAAGTTTGCTGCCTGCACCGTGCAGGCATCCACCCCACCTCGCTCAACCCATCATGTTCAGCTGCCTCCTTCCCACACTGCTTTATTGCCCTCCTTTGCACTCAGGCTGCATGACGCGACTGCAGCTTATAAACTCACCGGGCATGGGTTTAGTATCATGCTCATCTTTGGAGAAAGGGAGGAAAAAAACCCGCCATCACCTCTCTGAGCTGCAACCAGATGCTCCTGGATCAATACTGTAACCCTGCAGCAGCCCTGGATAGGACTTGCCCCTGACACCCCGTTCAGCTCCCTTGATCCCCATCAGGGTTGATGAGCAGCCGTACCCAGGGCTGTCATGGAGAATCGAAATGCATTGTCGAGAAGTGGAGTGGATCCCAAGTAATTAAATGTATAAATTAATTCTCCCCTTAAGATAAGTTCCTCTCCCATTATTAGGTTTGTCTCAGAGAAAATCCTTGGAGGATCTTCATAAAAGTACCACTACTTCAAATATTGTCTTTTTAAAGCTTTTTCTTTTTTTTTTTTTTTCTTTTTTTTTTTCTTTTTTTTTTTTTTTCTTTTTTTTTTAGGCTTGATGCCTGCAGCCTGCAATTAAAATAAGTGACATGAAGGTGTCTTTAAAATAGAGATCTATGGAAAACGAAAGGATTGTCTGTCAAAGGGTGAGAAATGAAAAATAGCAGTCTCAGATCTCTGAATGGATGAGTGGGGAAAATTCCTGTCTGTCCTAGTACCCAAAGGGATAAAACCCAATGATAGCTTCTCAACTGCTTAGCAGATAATGCATGTGCTGTTTTGATGCTAGTAATGTGTTTTTTACTTCTTTCTATCTGGGAGGAACGAATCAAATATGAGAAGTGCTGGGACATGATTTTCAACCCATTGCCTTTGATTAAGTGCTTTAACATGTGAGTCCAGAGACTTGCAATAATACTAATGGGGCATAAAGTACTATAAACAGGACGGGCCTACTTTTGTCCAAATGCCATTATCCCAGAATAAAAAAGAACAGCAAATGTAATATGTCCACTGCTAACCTTTTTTTGACAGGAAATTTTCTCTCCTACGTGCACGTCATAAATTATGCTGCATTTTGCCAGAACCATGAGCGATTGCTTAATATCGAGCGAAGAAGTGTTTGCTAAGCTTGAACCACTTAGCTGAATGCAATATTTAGCTGTGAAAATACAATGGTGTGAAGCAAAACGTGGGTGTATATGGCAGTCTGACCGGGCTGAAATCAAATATCTTTTTACGTCAGGTTTGGGAAATGGAGGTAGAGACCTGTCAATAGATATTGGGGTAGGTTGTTTGGTTTTCAGCAGTTTTCTATACAGTGAAAAAGCCGCCTGGAAATCCAAACCACCCATTTACCCAGAAAAGACAAGGGAGTTTGGAAAGTTCGCTTAAGTTTGATTTTAAAAGACGTTGAGGAGTGTGACATCCCCCAGTGCGAGCAGAGCAAGCCGTGGTGCCACACTAGTCTGGCAGGATGCTTCCGCGCAGCTCTTCGGGCCCAGCTCCATGTCACTTCTAACTTTGTGCTATGTTTTACTGCTCTCAGCAAGTTGCAGATTGTCCAACTGTTCTGTCATTTATTGTAAACGGTTACAAAAAAAAAAAAAGAAGAAGAAGGGCAAAAAAAAAATTCCATGACTCTATAACGTAGTCCTTGGTGTAAATCAAACATTCCCTGTCATGTTGATAGCTTGTGTTAGTCTAATGTATTTTATATTACTCAAAAGCATTGAAACCCTGCAGCTTTCTTCATATAGGCCATTATGCGGTTATCATTAAATTGTCTTGCAAAGAACATTATCGGTAATTATAGCAGACACTAAAATCAAATGATCAGACTGGGACCTTTAACACCAAGAGGAACCATTAGAAGTTAATCAAATAAAAGGATGAGAATAATTATGTTAGGATTAAGCAGTAATATGCCAGAAGTTATATACTTTGCTGACTATATATCTTTACTCCCAGCTTCCTGCCTCTCCTCCCATTTGATGCTTTTTATATAATACTTTGGCACAGAATGTAAATGACAATATTTTTGTGTGTCACAAATGGGGCTTTAGGGTTCAAATGAGGTTCATGTCTAAACGGCACAAAAAGAAACACTATGTAATGATGAAGATAAAAATAATAGTCGTGTGTGTGTATGGATAATATATATAGAAGTGCAAAGCTGAAAAAAAAATCCACTGGTCAATGAAGCATAAAGTGGTGATAAAAAATAGTTGCAACAGGAGCTGAAATCGCATGGCTATTGACTTGCTACTCGACGTTGCTTTGCTGTTTTTAAGTGGCAGTCTTTCTGCCATTTGTCTTTCAACAAGCCACAAGAAATCCCCTGCATAGACAAAAATTGCTCCTGTTGTCCCTAACATTATTCTCCAGGGAAAAACCTCCACATCAAATTAACTCTTGGTGTTTGTATGAACCTAGAAGTGGTAACAGTGTTGAAGTTGTCAAGAAAACCCAGGAAAGGGGCTAAGGAGGTTGCCCCAAGAAAAGCAGATTGATTTTGGTTACAGCAGATGAGGGCAAAATTAAGATCCTTGTAAAATTTTTGCTGGGGAATGCTAATGAATCTGGTGCTGATAGAATAAGAGTGTAAACCTGTCACCTGTGGTAGGGACCCAAGAAGTAGGGTTTCCCTACTCATTCCTTTGTTAACAGGAGAAAGCAATTCTAGCGCTGGGCTCCTTGTGTTTTGTTACCTGTCCCTATGGAGCCCAGGACCCTCACAACAATGCACTGGTGCATCCTGGACCCACCCACACAGATGAAAAACAAAGCAGTGACACAAAACCCAGGGGGAACCTGGAGTTTGGGATTTTCACCATGTCCTCCTGACATGGAAATGAGGCCTCAGCCTTAAATCCTTCTACCTCTGTTAGCAAATTTTGCTTTTTACTGCCTTTCTTTTTGATATTGTTTCACTGAGGATCATTAGGCTTGAAACCTAGTTGGATGAGACAGTTAGTACTGGAGCAGAGCACCATCTCATTCTTGAGGAGCTTCGAATCTAACTTGACTCATATTTAATGAGTAGAGGGTAAAGCCAAATGACAGATACAGACTGGGTTATGAAGCCTCTCCCACATGCTGAGATGGAAACTACCACCTGCTTGGCTGTCATCGTGGTGGAGTATGGGATTCCCCATGCCTTATACAGCCACAGCAAAAGCCAGGGGTCTGTCCATGGGTCTGCAGAGTCTTAAAAAGGCAAAAACTTGTTTTTTTTCTATCAAGCAGGCATGGGTGAGGGGAATTCCTCTTCATTCTGGCCCAAGCACACCAGTGCCAGCTGGAAGGACACCTTTCTGGAGGGATTTTCTGCCCATCCTTCTGCTTCACTGTTTGGCAGTTGGATTACTGAGCCCTTTATTAGGACCTCTTGGCAGTATTATGGTAAGGTGGTAACATGGGCCATTTATGTGATAAAGGAGGTATTTGTGGGGTGGAAGCTGCGTAAATAAGAAACCTTAAACTTTGCATGTACTGAGTACACCAAGAAGACCACGGTGCTCCATAGCTCTATGGGTATAATAAATAAATTTTCAAAGTTTTTATTTATTAATTTGATGTCTCATATGGATGCCATATTTATTATTTGGATGCCTCATGGATGCCAGACTGCCACCCAAGACCATGCACTTTAAACAGTTTTAATATGGCCTGGCGTTCCATGCAATATGCAAACCAACAGCATGCCCAAAGTCAAACTGTAGCTGTAAGCACAGATGTTAGCTTTTCTGAAAAAAATAGGAGTCATCTTTTGTTTTACCAAGATCTAGGGGAAAAAATAGTATTTTGGGAATGGAAATCTGAAGAGGAGAAAGGGAACTGTTCAGTGTTAGCCACAAATTATTACTTGGGGTTTTTTTGTAGAAATGAAAAGATAAGCAAAAAATTAATTTGGGGTTGGTCAAAATGTTCATGCTTTAATGAAACATTTTCTTTCTTATATTTAAACCTTTTCAAAAACAAGCTACTAGAAAAATTTCAAAACTGAATTTACTTTTAAAACAAAATATTGTAGTGTTTTATTCTAGATTTTTCAGCTAAAATAATTTTTTTTCTGTCTTAAACTATTCTGCAAATTAAACACAAATCAACCTAGACCGCTTTCCTAAAAAAAATTTTTTTTGCTAAAAACAAATAGGAAAAACTTCATCTGCAGTCATTGCATCAGATAAAATACAAGAGCATTTCTTATTTAAAAATACAGCAGATGTCTAAAAACAAGTTTTAGACCCCAAAATGGATTGTCTTCTTAAGCTGTTGAGGTAAAGCATCTCATGTGAAAAGTCATGAAGGTCCTTACAGCATCCAACCTTCCAAAGGTTATGGGAGACAGTAGTTGATGGAGAAATGTTGTGTAGTGAGGAAACAAATCTGAGTAGAAAGTGTGCTCTGATTTCAGGTTCTCAGGTGGACTGTGGAAAAATTTCAGAACAGGAACTTAAAATCCCTTTTACTAGATATAGGCAAAACCGAGCTGGACAGGACAGTAAAAAGCATCTTGCAGAACGTTTTTATTTCCTCTGGATTCATTATTATTATTATTATTATTATTAGACACCACAGCAAATTCGTGAATTTAACCCCTCTCTTTATGAGACTGTCAGTCTTTGCTGTTCCCTAGGGAATACCCTGAATTTCACAAATGAATAAATCACTTAGTGAATATCACGAGGTATAATTTGATGATGTACGTGATGCCTTTGCCAGCAGCGCTTTCCCCATTTTATCTAGCACAGATCCAGAAGCCAACAGGTGTCTAAGAGGATAATTTGGTAAGTTTTTACTTTTCCAAGGGGCTATAAGAGAGTTTCACATTATGCTTGGCAAACAGGCTACACCGGCTGTACGGTTAGAGGTGTGTTGATCAGGAAGAACACAGTGGATCTTTTTCTACATTCAAGGGATTTTAGACTGGCTAGAGCTTTATGGTGAAAACTTGAAGAAGATGATGGAAAAACCACCATTGCAAGGTCTGGAGATGTTTTCGCTAGTTGAAGAACTCTGTTTCTCAGAGAGATGAGCGACTGGTGCCCTCACGGCTCCTTTTCCCCCATTTGCTTCCCTTTTTTCAGTAGATAACACAATCAGGCGAAGGGTGGTAGTGAAGGTCCCCAGCCAATCCCCTCCCGGAGCAAGGAGAGAAGGACTAGAAACACAGAGCCAAGTTTGAGCTCAGCCTGAGGAAACTTTGGCTGATTAAATTACAAATTAGTTTATTCTGATAAAATATACTTCAAAATCGGCTTTCAATTTTAGGGCAACTGAGGATTCCTTCCCCAGTCCTATGTCAGTTTAAAGTTCAGGACATTTTAGGACATGTGGAGTCAATATTTTGTAAAGAACATATATGTGGGTTGCAGGTCTTGTTTACACTTTGAGATATTTTCTAAAGAGATGCTTTTATTTTTGATTGGGGGTCTTATGTCCATTACCCTAATCGCAAGCTGAAGATCAATTTTCCAAACAAAGATTTTCCTTTCTTTCTATTTCTTGCATATTTTTGAAGGCTCACATGATCTGCTGTTGATCTCCATGATTCTGCAGGCTCACGGCCACAGTTGCAGGGCAGAGGTACCAAGGTGGATGCAGGGATACAGGGATGCAGGCATTGGAGATGCAGGGACACAGGCAGGCATGAAGCTTCTGCTACAGGACAATCACTTTGTTGCATCTTCAGTCCTGAAATGATGGTAAAGAAACAACTGATGCTTTAAGAATCAACACCAAAAACCTCTGATAAGTGGCAACTCTGAAATGCAAAAAGCAGAGCCATAAGGTATACACATCCTATATGTCTGGTATATGCATGAACATGCATGATGCATTTCCTACTTGTTTTACTGCCTTAAAGTTGCCTTAGATCAGAACAGAAATTTAACCATCAAAGTCATACGGACGCATGTGTTCCTGCACCAGCTGTGCCAGTGCATTATACCAACAGGACAGCAAAGCTTTCCCTGTTAAATTTGCTGAGACAAGACTGCAACAAGCCGTTCCTTCTAATATCTCATAATTTGATTTCATGACCTGTCATGTTGATTCAGAGATTTCAACCGAGTGATGCACTGATTGAATTTTAATTGTGATATTAATTTAATAGTTGCCTCTTCCAGCTCTAGGAGTTGATAAAACTGCAGTAAATCAGTAAAGTGTTAGCTGAAGTGCAGGAAATCTTCAGGGGCTTTCCAGGCTTGGAAAAAACACATTATCTGACACCATTCACGTGGGCCACTGAGACCAGACAATTAAAACAGCAGTGACCAGCAGAGTTTGTCCATATGAGCAGCTCTACGCTGTGGCAACCATAGGAATCCTTCAGCTATAAGCAAGGGTCCTGTAGGTTGGCAGAAAGGATGACCATCTTCACATCCACCTCTTGCTGCCTCCTCAGCCTTGGGTGAGTGTCACCAGGGCTTGTGTCAAAGTGGGGTTGGATGGGCCATGGGACCGGCCAAGGATTTGCATTAGCTTCACATGGGCTTCTTGGGGAGGCTGCAGGAAAGGGAAAACAATTGCCTCTCCCCATGCATAAAGTTTATAATGAGCTGGACTTGGCCTTCTCATTAGACGCTTCAAAATAACTTTACTGAAGGATAAAACCAAAGGGCCTTTCAAAAGTCCCCAAAAGTGAATCTACTGGAAGAAACAAACTCATTTTACTGCTTTTCACAAAAACACAGCTGGTTTCATTCTTTGCCAATGTAAGCAGTTATTACTTCTTCATTAAAGCTTTCACTTTACTGTGTGAAACATGCTGCTATTACAGAGGAAACCATATGCAAAGTGACCTTCTTCCAGTCTGTGCGCGGAGCATATACCCCTCCTTTCCAAAACTTTCCATGTTAGAAATAATTTAAAGGATTCCAGCACTCAACAACTCATACCTAGTTCACTCTTCCCTTTCCGCTGGATTTTATTGAACCACCTGGGATTATTTTAGGAAAGATGATTGCAGTTTTTAGGAATTAATTGGTAAAGAATGAAGAGTAATGGAAAAAAAATGGCCATGTATATTCATTCTGAACTTAAAATCAAGTTGTTTCTACTTAGACCCTATTTATGGCCCTTTCTCTTGGTTATTCTAATGAATTTTAATTTACTGGCAGGGTTGTTTGGTGAAACAAGGAGTTTACTGGCAGGAGTGTTGGAGGGAATTGGAGAGAGGGCAATTTAATGTGTTACCCACAGACATTTGGCAATGAAAATGAGTTAAAATGCTTTGTCCCCCAAATTGGAAAACCAGACTCCTGGTGCAACTTACCTGTCCTATCCTGCAGTTCAGCTTTCACATGTAGTATATGCCAGTGAACTGGTTGTGAACCAGACCCAAACCCAGAGTTATTTGCAGAAGTTATCGGGCAAATAATTTAAAGTAATGAATTGATTTGAGAAAACTACAATCTGTTTTTGGACAATTCAAGAGCAGAAAAGATCTGAATTTGGCAAGGAAATTAATCATTGTAAATTATTGGCCCAGTTGTACTATTAACATTCATAAAGCTCCCAAATTAATTAACCAGAAAACTCTTGTTGTTAACAAAAAATCAAACCCTCAGTCAGTGTCCTTCCAAAATATTAGGCATTTGCCTCACAGTGGCTGCTGTGGTGGTTTTATTAATCTGATGTGAAAATAAGAGACTGGGGCCTTCTCTGGACATGGTGTTAGTGCAGGCATTTAGCTTTTCCACGCTGAGGAATACCCCTTTGCTACCTCAGAGCTGAAGATATTTGGAAAAAATGGAGAAACCACCCCTATGACCAGGAGTGCTTAAACTCTGACCCAGGAAGCATTTGCGCTGTGTCTTTAACACCTAGCTAAAAGTGAAGAAGATGCTTAAGTGCTTTCCTGTGCAAAGTCATAGATTGTTAAGGTTGGTCACTAGGATTGTTCTGGCGACAATGAAGTATCTGCTGGAAAATTAAGTAGGAGCTGCATTGGGGAAGAGAAAAAGGCAAGGCCAGGCAAGGCAAGACATGAAGGGAAAGGTTGAGTTCACAGCTACTCAGATTCTCTCTCCTGTGTCTTTCTAAGGCCCTTTTGTAGCAGTTGCTGGAACCTGGTGACCTTTTCATTTTGACTTTTGGGCAATCTTTGACAACGCAAAGTGGATGTGATTGGCAGGGGGCCTGAAAAAATGTGGAGCCAATCAGTTTCAGTGATGTTAAGACCAAAGATTAATTTGTCTTCTCACATTTAGGTGCCAGAAGTATCTCTCTAGATTCTTCTGCTACAAGAATGTGCTGGAGTCCTTATTCAACACTAGCGAGACTCCCTCCTTGCTAGGTATATTTCTAATAACAAACACAGGCAGTTCATGACACATTGAGAGGGTCTCTGAATAATCCTTTATTTGTTTAATGCCCATGAAAATTACCCCACCTGCCTCATGGCTGCATTTTGGCATCTTTGGCCAGTAAGATAAAGATGCACCAGTTCTGATATTGATATTTGTCTTGGAGACATGAAAGTCTTGAAATCCCACAGAGATGGCTGTCACTGCAGGGACCCTACATTGACACTTTACCCTGAAGCACAACACTCCCTCACCATGCAGGGCAAGAGGAAATAAATTCCACCATCAGTGACAGAGTGAATAGAGGGCAGTGAGTCCTTACGATCCTTGGGAAAATCCTGACAAAAAACAGCTACAAGCAAAGTAAGGCAAAAAAGATCCAATTAAAAGAACAGCATTGCAAAGAGCATTTCAGCAAATCCCTGATTACAGTGTTTCTGCCTTTAAAAAACACTGTGTTTGCAACAAGCGGTAGAGATCTGGATGTACTCTGTAAACCGAGCTTTTAATTTAGTTTTAAAACATGAAATATCCGTTTTTCTTGTGGCCTGCCAAAAAGAATGGCCATTAAAATGCTCTAAAGAAAGACATGCTAAAATGAAATTTGTCTCCAGAAGGTAGGAGAGTTTCCTAATCATGTTTCAGATGATTTTTTTTTTCTCATCCAGATGGATGTCTTCTTTCAAAGCCTGATGGCCAGAGAAATGAAAGGTACCTTTCACCATTAAGTAACCATTGAAGTTTTACCTTGCTAGATTATTTGTTAGTTGCAACTAACATAAAAAATGCCCTGTCAGAAAATGGCTTTAAAAAGTGTAATATTTTGTTTTATTTAGCAACTACTTGGGAAAATTTAGCACCAAGCCAGAAAGGTTGCAGAGCAAGTAGCACTTCATAAATTGCTTGAGCCCTAATCAATACATATTGTCATCTAGTCAAGTCCTCCTAGCAGATTTTTCTTTGCCCTGCCTCAAAAGCGTATTTTATGAGGTTGTTACTAGCTTGTGCTGCAAGGCCTGGCCTAATGAATCTGTCACTGGCACTATTGATTGACATGCCAGTGTAAGTGAGACATGTGATTCCGATTGACTTCCTAATTACTGCTGCTGTGATGTCTCACCAACTGGTAAGGCCAAAGGTTAATAGTTTTGATGTTCAGCCATTGCTGGCTCTGGAAGCTGGAGTTAAACCAGCTCGTTGGAAGTCAATATCTGAATCAAGTTCTCAAGGCTACTTTCGAAGCTGATCAATTAAGCCCTCCTTGTTCCCCCTCTTGTTGCCTGACAAGAGTTTGATGAGTGGGGACCTCTAAAGCTGGCAGTTTAAGGTAGAGCAGGAAGGTTGGTGAGATTTAAATGCAGGCAGCAGCAGGAGTGGTGTGTTGGCGGGGGCTGTATTTCTGCAAGCAGCGAACCAGAATCCCGCTCTTTCTTCTCGGTGGAGGGAGCAGGGTTCAAGTTTCCAAAAGCACCTGGGTGGCCCAACCGTACTCGTCACATGGAAATTGCTCGGGCCATTTCTATAAGCCAGACAACACTAGTCAGACCCTCCTGTCTGCCATTCTGCCCTGTAGTGGGAGGATAACAATCAGTCGCCCCCTGCGCTTAGACAGTCCCCACCTGTGAAATGGTCCTGGCCCAGAATTAGGCATGAGAACCCCAGTCTTCATTTAAAAAATGCATTTCTAGCCTTGATTTCTAGGTAAATGACCCTAAAGTAGGGCAGTGTAACCATGGTGCCTGCCTGAATGCACAGACATCCTGGGAAGACAGCTTGGGACGGCATGAGCTGCTCCAGGTGTCTGTCCAGAGCATCCTCTGGGATGCTTTTTGGAATGCTGTGGGATTTAAGGATTGTGCTGCAGCCAAAGGAGCAGAAAGAAACAGCTTCATCAACACAAAGGACCACATGGCCCAGTACTCTGCCTCTGACAATTGCTCTTGGCTAAAGCCTAGAGACAGGTATAAGAACATGAGAAGTACAAATTCGTTTGCATCAGATATATTCTCTGAATTTCCAGCATAGGGACTTTCCAGGGTGAAAGTGGTAGCTCTATATCAATGGCCTTCATGGATTTCTCTTCCATGAATTTGTTTCATTGCATTCTGAAACCACGTCAACTCTCAACGTTCACCACATCTGGTGGCATAAGCTGTGGAGCCCACCACATGCAGTAGGAAGGACATACCTCCTTTGACATTATATGCCTCTGTCTCAACACTCACCTTTTTCTGTGGACTTTTCTGGACCTTGTGTGAAGCCATTTCTCTCTTGGACAATCCTTCCCATCTTTTTCCTACATTTTCCTTTATGGGATGGGGAAGCCAGAAAGGCATGATGCAGGTGTAGCATTAATTCATACAGTGACATAACACCCTGGCTTGTTCTTCACTCCTTCTTACTAATTATCAGCAATCAGCTTGCTTTTCTGTCTATAACCAAGCAGTGAGCTGACAATTTCTCAGAATTATATAAGTCCAAATTCCCTTTCCCCATGGTAATAGAAAATTCGTAGTCCATGTGTGTGCATTAGTTTTCATTTAAAAACGTTGAACTTCATCTTCAATTTTATTTTCCAGTCACTCAGGGTTGCAGAGCCTTCTGCAAATCTCAGCAGTCAGCTTTTGCTTTTACTACCCTGAATAATTCAATAATATCACTGAGCTTTGTCATCTCACTATCCACACTCCTTCCTGGGTTATTTATGAATACGCTGAACAGCATGGGTCTTACTACAGACACATTTGGGATTCCACTGGTGACTTGTGAAAACTATTCTTATGCTCTGTTTCCTAGGGCTTTTTCCCCACCTAGTTATTAATTGATTAAAGCCCTGCCCTTCTAGCTGCTGTACAAGCTTTCAGTGTGGGACCTCATAGAAAACCTACCTATGTATTACCAGATTGCCTTTTTCCATATGCTTAACAAGATCTTCAAAGAGCTCTAACAGATTTATAAGCTTGGCTTCCCTTTGTGAGGATGGATTGAGTCTTCTTCGTTGTGTTATATTTACCGTGTATGCCCTGATGATCTTCTTCATCATTACATCTAACGGTTTGCTTAGTACAGACATCTGTCAGTCTGCAGATGTGCTCAAGAACAATGTGTATGGACAGGCATCACACTGACCTTGTGCAAGGGATCAGCACAGGTAATAGTGACCAATTTCATGCCCAAGTTCCCCTACAGCTTAGAGGAGAACATCATCCCTTCCCAATAATTACTGTACTCACTTTACCAAGCCACTCTGCATCTCTCCTACTGAAACTTCAATTTCTGACTTATCTTCTGCTGAACACTGCAAAATAGACATTACAAGTGTAGGATATTTTCTGGGCTTCTTTGTGCTGAATATAGAAGTGAAAAAAAATCACTTAGTTTCTCTACTGGGGCCCTATCTTCTCTATCTCTATTGCATCATGAACATCTGAAGTCCCTGGTGAGGTCTACTGGAAGCTACCAAGCTGCAGATCCCTGAAGGGTGAGAAAGGGTACTGGGAAAGTGTCACTAAATGCTCTACTATGCTTTCCTAAACATCTGATATCAGCTGCTGTTAGAGGCAGGGTACTAGGCTAGAGGAAACTTTAGTTTGACAGTACAATATTTCTTGTACTGTAATTGCCCTACGAACTCTCTGCAGGCTCCTATCTCTGATTTATTACCAACGTTTGCACCTTCAGCAATTTTTTCCTAAAAGTCTTTTTTTTTTCCTGTCCTGTTAAGTTTTTAGATTTAAGTTGCCAGAATTTTTGTTCTTTCCTGTTTTCCTTTGGTGGACATACCTTCAGTTTTTTGAAGGACACCTTCTAACTCCTTGTAGTCTCCTTTGAGCTGTTGCTGACTCATGCCAGATTTGCGGGGGGGTCTTTCTAAAGTCTGCTGTGATCTGGGGTAGAGGTTTACTGTCAGTCTCTGAAATAATATATTTAAGTAAATCCCCTGCCTCTTACTAGCCTTTTACCCCTTTTTCTTGGCTCTTCTTGGCTTCATTCTTACAAGGCTGTCCCATTTTTATGTAGGTCCCCCTTTCTGAAACAGAACAACACTGGTGCTCATGCCGAGGCTTCATGGTTGGTTTGTCAGCATGCCTCATCCCACACCTGATCCAGTTGCCTGTTTTAAAGTGCATTGTTTAAATGGGACTTTATTTGATTGGATTTACCCTCCTCGTTCTTGAGTTTTGCCAGCTTCAGACCTACCCTCTATTTCAACATAAGAAATGTCCATAGCATCTTCACTCCAAGAGCATGCATCATCCTGAAGTCTGTGATTTTCCTCCCCTGTCAGCTTTCCTTGAGTTTTAATTTTAAAAACTCTTCTGTAAACATTTGGATTGTAAGGCTCAGTTGTGCTCTGGCAAAACCTCGTCTGCTTCTCTTCCAAAATTTCCAAGTTCCTGATGAAAATCCCTCTTTGTGCATCATTTTCTCAACCTTTAATTATAGCTGTCTCTCTGAAGAGGCTGAGAGAGTGATGTTTTCATGAAGACCATGGTCCTTTCCTCCCAAAACAGCACTGCACCAGCACCTCTCACGAGTCCTATGCTGTTGGCATCCCCTGGGCTGGGACACCAGACCCACCCAAAACCAGTCCATTAGGGGCTTTCCTGTGGTGTCCTTGAGCTGGGAGCACCATCCCCATGCCACCCTTGATGTCTGAGAAATTAATCTTGCCCCAGTACAAGTCAGTTGGCTGCGGTCAGCAGGATCTGCACCCCCGAAGTGCCCATGGATGAAGTGGGGCAGGTGAAGGTCCATCCAAGCTTGGCTTTCTCTGGATGGACACCATATAGAGAAAGAAATGTCATAACTTCCCTAAGTCTCTGGGCTGGGCTGGTCTTGCAGTAGTAAATGCCGAGTAGTAATTTAAGGGCTTACTATTAATTTTTTTTCTTTATTGGATCTGGTCTATATGGTGAGTTTTAGTGGAAATTAGTCATGCAATCTTCATTACCTTGGGATAGACCTCTGCCATTTCGCTGTAACTGAAGTTACTGAAAAAGGCTAGGCAGGATTTGTGATTGATTAGACTCCATGTTGTATTAGACAATATAGATCAACCTGCCAATATGAATTTCTCAGATGTCAAAACTACCAGGTAAGAAAAAAAAGATCATATGAGAGGGAAAAAAAAATCATTAGACAATCAGGGACAACAATAATTCACCCATATCTATGCACTGCGTACAAATAATGCCCAGGGGAATTAGCCATACTTATCACTTTGTCAGACGTCTGTTGCCAGCAGATAGTGCTCCGTTTCTCATCCGTCACTGCTTGTTTCCTGCAACATTTCTGAAAATGATGACGAACAAGAGGCTTTGAATGGAACTCTGCATCTTAAATGGTTAATTAAGGACAATCTGAATATATGTGCTTTATTACTAAATTAACTTCAAAATCTGTTTTAAGAACTCTATACAATGCTTCTCAAGGAATAGAGACTTTCTCGATAGTCTTAATTGCAATTTGAAAGACCTCTTGGCTGCATTAGGGAAAGATAACCAAAGACAGATCATCTCTTGCAAACTAACTTGTCACTGTCTCCTGCCCTCTGCCAGCAGAGCTATTCCCATGATGACCCCCATGGCCCCGTCCACCACGGGGGAATCTCTGCCAGCACCACGGGCTCAGCGAGGGGCCATGGCTCAGAGTTGCCAGTGGGAACGAGGGAACAGCCCCATGTCTTGGGCACACTGGAGGGATGAGGGACCCAGCCCTGCCTGCCTGCCTGGGGCGAGGACCTCAACTCACATGCCCTGGCCCCGATGACCAGGTGTTAGAGAAGCCTGATGCTGGCAGGATTTGACCTTTCCGAATGGAAAAGGGGACACCACTGGGTTTTTAAACCTGGCACAGGAGGGCAGCCACGGCGTTATGATTGCAGCATGCAAACGCAATGGGGGTGGTAGGACCCCAGCTCCCTCCTTCCAGGCAAGGATTCAAAGCTGCCCTGGTTCCAGGGAATAACCATCAGCTCAGAGCTATGGTGACACTCGAGGCTCTCCACAACACAACTGCTTTCCAAAAAAAAGTAAAGAAAAGGAAAAAAGCACTCTTTGTGAAATAAGAAACTTAATTACTGCCAAAACAATTAATTAATTAATTAAGTCTCATGTCGCCCCTGCAAGGTAGGAAGTTATTATTCTACCCATTTTACACAGAGGGAAAACCACACCATTAAGTGACTTGCCAGAGGCAAAGACATCAAAGGCGAAATCAGCATCCCATGGCCAGCATCCCCAGGCCTGGCTGCAGACCAGCCTGACTTGCTTTGGCACACTTGTCCCTGTTGCCCCAAGACCTCAGTGTGCCAAGGCAGCATAAGTCCTTGCCTCGCTCCCTTGAGGAAAACCCCAGGGTCATTCTGCCAAAGCCCAGACCATGGTCAAGCTGGGCTTTGGTGAGCCTGGTGCTGCTACATTTAACATCCAAGGGTGCTGCTAAACCCCTGAGGCATCCAGATGCTGTGCCCCAGAGCAGGCCGATCCCAGGCAGAGATGGAGTCTCAATGGGGAAAGATTTTTTGGACTGCAATTTTGCATGCAGGTGTCATGCTGTCCTCAGAGCCTAAATGAGTTGTTGGGTCCAGGCTGAAATGACCACTTCAGGCGCAAGGTAGTGAGGACTCAGCCCAGCATGGCTGTGTCACCCCAGCTCGCTGCGTAGGGACCGATGGCTCACAGTAAATCCTGTTCTGGCACATTGCACAAGTGGCTTTGTACTTATTTAAGTCTCTGAGGTGGAGCTCGAAGGCAGCATTTGTGGGAATAGGCAGTATCTTTTATGAAACCAACTCATACAGTTGGGAAAAAACAGATGACCTTGCCTCTGATACAGAAACACCAAACTCAAGCCATGCGCAGGAGAGGGGACAGAGGGGTTGCTAGTCACACTGCAGGGCTGACAGCAGTCATGATGCTCAAGTCAACTTGGTTTCAGCCCAGCCCAGACAGTCTCTACACATTTTGGGAAAGACCATGGGCAGGGATTGTTCCCCTTAGGTGGTAAGGGGGAGCCGACGCAGCATGGGGAGGGAAGAGAGGTTAACTGCATGGCGTGAGGTGTGCTATGCCATGTACCCTAAGGCCACAGGATGGTCCCCAGCCTGCTGTAATCAGCAGAGCAGATCAAGCTGGAGGGGGGCAATGTGTGAGAGTTATGCCCATCCTCCATGGTTTCCCAGATCAGCAAACTCCAGCCCATGCTTGCATGCAGCTATTTCCTGAGGAAACAAGTCTAACATTGAAAACTGAGAATTTTCCATTATCCCAAGGCTCCAGGAAATGAGAAGTTAACAACAGAAAGCAAATACCAGGAATAAATCTTGGTGCTCACACTTTGCACACACAAGTGGAGCCTGAGCAAGGAAAAATCATACTATCAGACCAAAAGTTTGCTCGAGTTATGACTGAAGACCATGTTCGTGCCACTTAGTTGTCGCCACATACTGAAGGAGCCCTGGGAAATTGAGCAGACATGCTCCAGGCCAGTGGCAAGCACAAGCTCTGTGATTTAGCACCATGGGTGAGCAAACAAACCACAGTGCAGGAAGGATGGTACTGTAGGGAAGCTCAGGGGTGACCAAAATATCATCTTGACCCTGAAACTTTGGGAGACAAACCTGAGCCAGCATCTCTGCTGGGGTCAGCTACAAAACATGTCTGGTCTTTATGAGCATTGGGGTACAAGGCAGCTATGGAGAGAGCAGACTGGGGCACAGGGCTGAATCTGTCTCTTTAGGGACCCTTCCAAAGGGCAGCATCACTACTAGTTTGACCAGCTGAGCCTTTCCACCTCCACTGCTTTATCTTGATACCATTTTTTGTGACCAGCTGAGGTCCCAAATCCTCTCCTAGATCAAGAGAGCAGGAAAACAGGCCATAAAGGCTACATCTATACAGCTAAAATCAGCCTGCCTGGACTGTTCTCCGGCAAAAATACCCTATCTATACTGTTACCCAGGGTGGCCAGCCCCAAATAGGCAGTCAGGGATGGTGCCTGGCCCAGGCTGTCCCCCAGAGCATCCCTGGGAGGGGGCTGGGAGAGGGCCAGCTTCCCCTGGCCAAAAGCACCTTCAGACTGGGCTAATAATTTGGCTTACAGTCACATCCCAGTGCCCAGCAGTGACCTCTGGCACTCTTTAATTTCCTAGCCACAGGGTCCCAAAAGTCATAAAATCCAGGTTTCATTTGCCTGAAATGAGTTGGAGAGACCAGGATCCCTCACCCCTCAAACCCAAACTGCGGTCACTCCCGGGAACCCGTTATAATTCTGCTTTAATTGTTGTGAGAGCTTTCCAGAGGCAGTGCTGACACTGATTTGGATTTAAACCTCTCTCTCTCTTCATCTCAGGGTACTGCAGAAGTGGCGTCCGTGAGACTAACATTTATAGTATTCCTCCGAGGGGTGAAATGTACCTACTGTAAAATACGCTCAGTTAATTCTGGTGCACCATTTGCAGGAGAGCCGCGTGGGGATCAGCGTGGGACATACAGATTTAGATCATTTTGCTTGAGTCAGGTGGTGCCTTGCTCCCAATTCCTGGCAAGTTAATTCTTACCTGGGATAATTATGTCTCTCTTCAATCTAGCCCAGCTTAACCCTTTGTATCCCATGCACCTGCTAAGAGCACACCTGTGGCAATGGAGATGCTGATTTGGGGGGCATTTGTGCCCATTGCTGGCCTCTGCTACCGATTTCCTCGATGACCTTGGGCAATTCAATTAATTAACTCAGCTTGCTTGCTCCCTGACACTCTCTGATGGGTAAAAGCTGCCCGGTGCCTAAATTACATACTCCTGAGGAATGATCTATCTGTTTAAGACAGACGTGCCACTTTATATCTGGTTTCTGATGAGAATGGCCCCGTCACCACTGCTGAAGCCCTGGTCCCTCCAGAACTGGGTCTTCTGAAATGTGCTGCAACATGTTGTTGATGTATCTCCGGCTCATCCTGTGCAAGAATTAGAAATAAATAAAACAGGGACAAGGTTTGACTGTATCTTGGAGCTCCTCTTCGAGGAGGGACCAAGGGAGTACTTGCCAAGCCGTTCCCATTCCTGTGGAGCCATGGCGTCATTTGCCAGAGCAGGTGACATGAGTTGTCCTTTGTGTGGGTATGAGCTGAAGCCAAGCTGGGATTTTTCACATGCAGAAATATCGGTTTTACATCCTGGGCCCTATCCTTCATCAAACCACCCCTGCTTAATCCCGTCGGCTTTGGCCTGTTATTGTTCCTCTGCCCAGCAGCCAGGGAGAGCATATTCAGGTTTCCCAGCCTCTTACAGAACTGCCATACTCCAGGGTCTTTTTCTGTAGCCGAGACAAAAGAAATAACATCTTGGATTCCAATAACCAATAAATTATTCTTGAAATGCCATAATTGCTCAGCTGCAGCTGCAAGAGCAACTAAGTACAGAACTTTAATAAAATATTATCGTTCAAATCAATTTGCTGAGAGTCTGCTTTGCTTTCTGCGTGGGGTGCTAAGCAGCAAATAGTAAACACTGATCACTGCTTAGAGAGTTGAATAGCAAGATAAACCTGGAACCCGATTTTTGCCATCCATACTTTTTTTCTGAGCTGTCTGAGCAATGACAGGGGCCAGATTCTGCTCCATGTCCGCACACTTGCACTTGTTTCCATTTCAAAGGCATGGGAATGGCAGCTATTGCATGTATAGGTTTACAGAGTAGCTTAGTCACTTAAGCAGATGATCACCTAGAGAGATTTACAGTAGTGACTTTTACAGGGGGGAAAAGGGAAGGGAAGTGTCCAACTCCCATCAGGGTGAAAAATAAATACAAATAAATCCAAAGCAATGGTGCAATTGGCAGCTCTGGTAACAAGTTCAGAAAATGACCACATCTGGACTATTCTGGATCAAAAACTATTGAAGCCAATGAATTTCGCTCTGGATTTACAATGGTATTAACTGAGATCAGAATCCAACCCTATAAATTTACTATTACTTCTAATCTCGGGGCCTCTGATCTTGCTGAGATATTTGCTAACTGCTGAGCAGCTTGCTTTATTGACACTGAAATAACATACCCATGGCTTACTATTGTTAAACTCAGCTGGTTTTAAAAACCCATCATACTGTTTGTCATGACTGACCTTAACAAACTGGCCTGCTGTCCTTGGATCTATGGGCAAGAAAGTTGTCAAATGCCCCCTTTTTTGCAGCCTTCCACCAACAAAAAAAAAAAAAAAGAAAAAAAAAAGAGGAGAAAAAATCAATTTCAATCAACATGGAGTGTAATATTATCAAATGTCAGATGCTGAGGCTGTGTGCTTTGAAAATTATCCTTGACAGCTTCTTGTCGACTTAATTAAGTGCTCAAAAAAAAAAAAAAAGAAAAAAAAAGGCAAAATATCTCAATTGTCAGCTCCCTCTCTTTGTGCTTCAGAGGTTCAATTGACAGCTCTGAAAAAAAGATTGCCTTTGGGGGTTTTATTGATAGATCCTTGCCTGATATTGGAATGATTCCTGGGCAGATAAATCACATTTAGATTTGTTAGTAATTGAGGAGAATTGATTGAATAGTTAGGATGGTCCCAGAGGGAGGTACCTACTCCTCTTCCGTTCTGCAGAGGTTGTCATCAGATAAAGGACCTCTTTGGGCAGGATGGATAAAGGTCTAATTGTTTACATGATCAGGTATTGCTTCCTTTTAGCCCTCCCTCCCCAGCCTTTCCCAACTTTCGCGTGGCAAATGTCAAGATGACAAAGGGGAAGGCCATAAATAAAACCAAATGTGGGTGAAGGCAATCAACCCTCTTCATGACCTGGAAAGGCACTAATTGTTTTCAAATCATTAGTGGAACTGGAGTGTTAACAGTGGTGGGCTTTTAGTGAAAAAACTCTGCAATCTTTATTTGTCATATGTTTATTTAGACAGCTATGAACTTTATTTAGCAGCAGGGTAAGCATGGCTAATACAGTGGCAATGCTGAGTAGCTCTTTTTGGCTGATGGGAACTCTGTGTGGGGCTGGGTGCCGGCATGTTAGGTCCTTTTTCCTCGCTGGTGATCTCCCCAGATCCCTGTATCCCATCAGCCTGGGTGAGCTGCTGGTCGTTGCATGGTCCCAGAGGGGAGAAGCATTGTCTGAAGCCCAGAGCAATGTGGGGGGATGCTGGAACAATGTGGGGAGATGCTGGAGCAATGCAGGGGGGTGATGGAGCAATGCGGTGGGATGCTGGAGGAACATGGGGGGATGCTGAAGTAATGCAGGGGGATGCTGAAGCAATGTGAGGGCATGCTGGAGCAATGCAAGGGGGTGCTGGAACAGTGGCGGGGGGGAGTTCAGAGTAATGTTGGGTGACACTGGAGCAATGGGGGGGGGGGGCAGATGCTGCAGAGCCTCATGCTGCCCCAGACTGAGTTTGCAGTAGTCAGCTGGATGATCTGCCCAAGGCTTTCCCATGCTGCACAACTCTTTCCATGCCTATCAGAGGGAGTGGAAAGGATTACTTTTTCCAGAGAGGGTTTTTACATTGACTAGAAAACACTCTGAGTAAGAGACAGTGCTATTTTCATTATCACTACCCATCCATTTTGAAAGATTTTATTTCCTTAAGATGGGGGAAGTACACGGCAGTCAGGTTGGTGCTTCAAAGGCCAACAGTTTATTTCTGGTCACACCAACTAGAGACCCTCCATGGATCTTCTCTCTTTCCTAACTTTTAATAGCTGCTTAGGCAGGACTCTTTTCCCGTACCCTTTGCACAGTGCAGGGTGCTCAGGATGATCAACAAGGTGTGCTCTGCCATGACTTTCCTCCAGGGACTTGTTTGGGAAAAAAGGGAAACATTTGAGAATCAGTTTTTGAAATCTAAAATAATTTTTGCAGATTTCTACAAAGGGCTAAAATGGTGTAGTCAGCATTTCTCATCCTCTTCTCTCTCTTTCAGCAATGGAGAGAGGGTAGAAATTTACAATTAAAAAAAAAAAAAACAAGGAAAAATAAACCAAAATATTTTATTTTCCTCTCTTCCAACTTGATCAAAAATGAAAGACATTGAGGGAAATGAAGGGACAATTTAGCTCAAAGTAAAAGCCATCTTGGAAACACCAAATATTTAATCTGAGGAGTGGTGACTGGCTCTGAATTCACCACCTGCAGGCTTGATCCTGTTCATGTTTCAGCCCCACTCATTGACAGCAAATGCCCATTGCTCAGCCCAGTCACAGGGGACTTTTGCAGAGGCTGCAGGAATCCAGTTCCTCTCTGGGTCAAACCGATCACCTCCATCTACAGCTCTGCAATCCTGCCCTCCCTCTGGGAGTGGGCTATTGAAGTGCAAATGGGTCTAAACTAGCCATGAATAAATTTAGGCTGGAAATTAGAAGATTTCTAATTATCAGAGCTGTGAATATCTGAAATAGCCTCCTTTTAGAAGCAGAGGAGGGAAAGAGCCTACTAACCAGATCAATGATGGTGTTGGTTGTGAGCATTTTGGTGGGATCCGGTGCCAGAACTGGCAGAGCAAATTCTTCCTATTTGCCAGTAGTGGAACTGGTATGTCTTCTTCTACACCTTCATGTGCCTTCAGATATACACTGTAGCAATAATGAAGTCCCTAATCAACACCCTGGCTTCTCTCAAAGTTATTTTTTCAGGGTAAAAACTTCTGTTAATGTAGGATTTGGGGGTTCTGGGTTTCAGCCTTTATTTACTTCCATGGTTTCGGACTCAGGTGGAGACATAGTGCCACGGTAAGGAGAAAACTTGTCTCCGTTTTCATTTTCTCTCTTTTGTTTGCATGTTTGCTCTCTTTTTCCCCTCCCATTGATGGATATTCTGCTCCTGTACAAAGGAACTGTTTCAAATTATGATGGAAGGTGCTTTGGTGAAGTTCATGGCAATGCTCAGCCATCCAAATGCCAGAGTAATTTCAACATTCCCACTCTTATTACAGGCACAAGTCTGCACAAGTCAACCACTTTTATAGCCAAAGCAGATACCTCAACTAAAGAAGAAACCCAGTTGCTTTTGATAGGTATGAGAGGCATTGGTTTGCTACTTTGACCATGGCTTTAGGTCAAGTCTTCTTTGAATTATATGAAGACCTGAAAGAGTTTAAACAGCCCACAGACCCCGTAGTACCTAGGCACCACAATGCTAAGAGAAAAGACACACCCATGTGTACATTTGTATACATTTCCAGACATGCAAACATACGTATGTACACACTATGCATGTACACACACACAAACAAGGACCTGCTGCCTTGTGGGACAGTCTGGCTGAGATTAAGGGAGCAGGTTTGGACCTGAGAGCTGGCACCGCCTGGATTTCCCAGCACCAAAACTGATGCTAGAAATATACATAGACACACATGAATCCAGACCAAAAATCAAAATTTTTCAAGTGGCACATTTTTTTGTACCATAGCAAAGTGAATATTTCTTTTAAGCAGGTTGCTTCCCCCCTTCAAGCCCTCCCCCCTCTAAAAGCTGTTGAATTGCCTTTTTTTCTTTCCTTTGCTCATTCCTATAGCAAGAGTGGAATTGATTTTTGATACTATCCATTTTGTTTGTCACAGATAGTCTTCCACTTCCCTCTGCGCATTGCTGAAATATCACCCACAAATGATTATTCCTATCACCGCAGTCACGGCTTAGCCTGGGGCAGGGAATTCTCCCGCAGCAAAAAGTGGCCACGTAATTGAAGGCAGAAACACCAGTACCTGTAGCCTGAAAATGCTAATAAACTACCAGAGGTCCCAGGAAAGTTAAATATTGGGAGGGATGTCAGAGCCACGGTGTGATTAGTGGAACTGAACTACAAAGAGCACCCGCCTAAGGCGCCGGCACGGGGAGGATCAGTCTCCCTCTGTCATCCGAACATGCCATCCGCCTCCCGGGATGGGGTTTCCACCACGGCTTTGCTTACAGGGAGGCAATCAGAGCAGGAGGAGCATGCTTGCAGCGACACAGAGCTTGATTTTCTGGCAATGGATTTGGGGGCTTAAGACTGCTATGTTGATGCTATAAAGGATCTTGAGCTTTCTGCTGCATGGAAGGATTTACCTTAGACTTGGTGTCGGGATTTCAGTGACAGGATTACGCATGTGTCTCATTCCCATACCTGCTGTTTAACAAATGCATGCATTTTCTGATTATTCAGATTTTACATCACTCTGAAGATTCCTGGTGTACTTCAGAGACATGGAAATATACACATGTACTGTGTATCTGGACAGAAAGATGATGTATGAAAACACATTCTTTTCTGTTTATTTTAATTTCATCCTAAGAGGTAGCAAGTTTGCTACCTCTGCAGTTAGAGATCTTCCCACACAAGCGATTCCTTATATACATATGTGAGTGCATACATGTATTTATGTATATGTAGAGATGCATATAATGGCTAGTATGCCATGGGGATAATTGGGGGGATTATATACATATGCTGTACTATACTGTGTTATGTTCATTATATTACAGGTTGTTTGACCCCTATGCAGTGTGGTAGCTTTGCTCAAGTGAAGACTGAAAGCCACTTACACTTTAATAGACAAAAATTCTCATTCTTCCCAAAGGCTTTCATATCCATTCATCATTTATGCACTATTTTAGCCCTGACTTGTTTCTAGCGTTGAACACACACACATATACGTACATGGTTATATGCAGTATCTCTATGTGTACGAACACAGGTGGTGACATACAATACACACATGCAAACATACATGCATGCACACATCTATACACCATTGAAAATAAGGAAGACCTCCTTCCGAGTGTTGTTTTCCCATGCAGATACGTTGCAGAATAAGTCACAGCTGATTATGGCACAAAGATCCAGCCCTGGGAACATTCCCACAAAATTTGGGCTGTGCCACAGCCTCATAACACCTTGCAGCATGTTCCGCGTCAACCGCTGTTAAGCAGGGATGGGATTTCCTCTCCTCATAAATAGGTGGTCTGTTGGACCAACTGAATTTGTAAAGCTGTTAGATTGGGGTTTGAAGGCCCAGGCTCTGGATTTGGCCATGGTTGCTGCAGAGATGCATGACTGTAATGCTGGTGTAAGAAATCTGTGTGAGAATGATGGGGCAAGGGTGAAGGAAGGATACATTAATTGTGATTTCTATACATGCCTCCCTAGCAATTAACTCCATTTTTCCCCCAGGGGAAGAGTAAGGTCCTTTCCCGTTATTTTACCACCCTTTCTTGTCTTGCTTGCTTGATTCCTTTCTTTCCTTTAACAGAGGATCTCTAATCATTGCCTTGCGTCATTATCATTATCTCTTATTATGATCTTTAGTTACGATGTCAAAGATGAGAAAAATGAGCTCAGTTTTCTGGCATCCTAACACATATTGATTTTAACAGCAGCTGCCACAAGACCTTCACGTATGATGGATTGCTGTTAGACTGATGCAAAAAATACCCACATGAATAAAAATATTTACCAAAGATGATAACCAGTGACTGCATAACTGCATTTAGGACACATTATCATATTGACCAACAGCCCAGGCAAGCTTAGGGAGTGATCTTAACGCTTAACCTGAAGGTTATTAGTACATGCTAAGATTGCATTAAAGACCCTGTTTCAGGTACTTATGTCAATAACTACCTCCTGGCTTCTTGGGGACTACCTCGAGCCTGGAAAATGAAATATCCCAGTCCAAGGACTGGCAAGTCCCAGTCCAAGCAGGGCATCTCACTGCTGCTAGCCTTCGCTGTTTTGAACATAGAGCAAACAGCTATGCCCTCTTGGAGGAAAAGTGGCAGAAATCCTTTGGGTGGAGCAACATCATGCATGAGCTCCTTGTGTGGCACTCTTTTGCCCCATCCTGGAGGAACCAGCTAGCACCCAACCATAGGAGATGGTCCACCCCCATCTAATGAGGAACTGGGGAGTGCCCAGCCAGTGCAGTGGGAAGCAGAATGGACTGGCATTCACAACAGAAGATCAGGGCTGTAAACGCAGGCAAGATTTTTTTTTGAGCCCTTTCTTAGAGGCTTCGACCCCACAAGCATCACGTGAGTGTACTCGTTTCTGAGCAAAGTGTCACCAAAGTAACCCATGGGCTCACACATGTGCAAGGTGGCAACCCAAGCTTTACCACATGGAACAAGGTCCTTGGCCCCTTGGAAGGAGCCTGTGCGTTGCAGGTTTGCTGGGTTGGGCATTGAAGCTTCTTCTGGATGATCTGCTTTGAGAGTGTCTCTAAATGAGCTCTTTGAAAAAGCCCAGCATATGGCAGCAGTGGGGTTTTCTGCAAGTCCACCCTGGGGGAAACATCTCTCAGTTGCATCTCATGAGTGTTGCAGCTCCCAAGCATGTAGGCTCAAAGGCCAGATGAGGAGGATGAGAACAGCAGGAGCCGTTTCATTTAATTTTTTGCACCAAAGCCATCAGCAGCAAATCTCTGGATTCAACCCTTGCGTCCAAATAAAAGCCAACATAATAGAATATTTTATTGCAGGTTTTCTTTCCCATTCTTTTCTATTCTATTCTGGAGGCAACCCCAGCCAATCCTCTCTGAATTGTATCTTTCCATCTTCCAAAGGGACCTCCTGTTTCTTACAGGGGGGTTTTGGAAATATTCCTGCTTTTTTTTCCTATTTTCATCCATCTGCACCAGCCTGGCAACGGTAAAAATACACATATAAAGATGTCTTAATCTTAAATATAATTAGATATAATACCTCACGCAGCGTTGTATGATTAGTAAAATATATGATCATTAGTTATTAGATTAATGTGTCTACTTGTGTAACTGAAAGCCATTTGCAGCCAGAAATGAAATAGCTCAATTTGCTGTAATTGACTTATCTCCCATAGAGATTAGTACACTTGCTGCTGGAGAAGGTTTCTTCAAATGCTAAAAGCAGCTGCGTGGAGAAGCTGGATGCTGTTTTCTTTGGAAAGCCCCTACCCCGCTGGAGGCAGAGATATCTGAGGCAAGGTCTGGAGGATCAGCAGAGCCGTAATTAGGACTGCTGAAATAAGAGCTCCTGCGTTTAGAGGGAGGCAGTACGTGATGATGCCATTTTCAGGAACCTGCTGGATCTGAATCAGGGCTGCTGTTGGGTGACCATAGGAGATGCGACCACCTTTTACTCCCTCTGTACACTGATCCTGTTTGTGCCAGTGCAAATCAAGAGGAATTTCACAGACACCATCTATGAGCTTGGGAAAAGCGAGCAGCAATGGTTGGGTCCTTGCACGCCCCGCCGAAGGGCTCCATAACGAAAGCCGAACGCGTGGCAGCCCTGGCGCGGTAACAAACCACGGCGGGGCTGGGCAGGGTATCTGCAATGCGGGTCTCTCGTGCATGCTCTCGCCAGCACAGGGAGCTCCTCCCAGGGGTGCCAATAGCAGCTCGATGGGCGAACACGCGCAGAATAGGCAATTGGGAGCATGTCTTTACTGGCTACGTGGGATTGTGCCCTTAAATTATCTGCTGACACCTCTGACATTGTGAGGTGCTGTGGGCCCCCACAAATCTCAACTTTTGCTGCTGCCTCTTCTTTTTTTTTTTTTAAATAGGTTTTCTTATGGTTTTCTTAATTTATTTTTTTTTAGCCACAGCAACTAAGCGAACCGTTCAAATTGAAACACTGAAATGAACCAAGCTGAACAATAAACTAAAACATGCCTAGAGCAAGTTGAGCAATAAACAGGTTTTTAATTTTTTTTCCCCCTTCCATCTCTGTGGTGTCTGCCTCTGATAGATGATGTGACAAAGGAAGAATCCTCAATAAATTCTAAATTCTGAATACTAAATCAGCAAGCAGGAGCAGACATGTGAGACTCCAACGCTGCTCACAGTGGCTTTACTGCTGTATACCATGATGCTACTGCCCTGTGGGGCTGGGATGGAGGTGCAGCCGGACGGAGGGAGATGCGCCGGAGCCGTCCATCCGCGTGTGATGGTTTTATCCAACATACACCTAGCCTGCATCCATAACCCAGGTGTGACAGAAGCTTTTTGTGCTGTATCCTGGCTGGAGTATCAAAGGGGAAATATTATGCATAGATTTTAAGGCCAGGAGGAGATATTTTGCTCCGCTCTGACCTCCATTATAACACAGGCCAGGGAATTTCATAGAGTGATTCCTGCAGCAGGAACAAAGGGGAGTGATCAGCTACTGTGTCTTTTCGCCTCATGCAAGATGTAAAAAGTCTGTGATTTCTACTAAGGGATGCCACAGAGAAGGAGGACCTGTGAGGCAGGTACTGAAGGAAATGAAAGCCCTGAGCTAAAATTGTACTGAGAGCATCTGTGCAAACTTAATGTTGTATGCTCTTTCTTGCCTTGTCAGGGGGCTGAGTGCTGTAAAATGTTTGTCCTTGCAAAAAATGCATGGTTTGGGAGACAAAACAAATAGTTTTTTTAAAAGCATTGTCACAGTCTTTGCCTTGGAAGGACCTAAATGTGAAATAATCCGACAAGGGATGTGATACAGCGTAAAGCAAGATGCTGGTAGTCACACAGTGTGCGTCAAGCCCTGGGACAAGCCTGGGATCTTAATTTGCAGACTGCTTTGAAGAGAGCTGAGGTGTGTTTTACTTCTGCAGCACCTTTTATCCTCTGGCTGTCCTGCCTGAGTCGGGACATGGCAGCTTTTCCTTCTTGGATGTCGGTACATTTCTGCACAAGACACACTCTAATCTTTGGTGCAGAGTTTCAGCATAGATTTGTTTCTCACTACAGCTCAGCCTACCTGCACCTATTTATTTTCCATGTGGTTCCCCATGGAACTTGTTAGTATCAAGAAGTTTTCACATTCAACCAGGGGAACTCTTTGGTTTAGCTGGAAAAAACCAGCAGCCTAGCTGGAGTCTCACTCTGAATTATTTTCCTTTCACTGAACTTGCAGCTCAGCTTGAAGATGACACAGGCAAATGTACATGAAGACAGCCTGGATTTGCAATTGAATCCATTAAGCTGTGCATGGCCCTGCTGAACAACCCACGGCAGAGATGAGCTCAGACTTAATAATTCAGGCATTCCGCTTCCAACCCACACTTTGTCACGGTGCTGGGCTGATCAGGCCGGGGACTCTCATTTGAGTCATGAAAAGTGGAGTCCTCTGAAGTTCAGAGCCAGGTTTTTGTCTAAACTCAGTCTGTAGATCCAAATTAATGTTTGCAATCTGTCTACATGGGTAAACCAGAATGACTCAGTTAAGCATCACCAGGGAGCCAGTGCAGAGCCCTCAAGTTGGCTTGACACGGTTCGTTGGAGGAAAATAAGTTTAGCCCAGCTTGCAAACTAATGGATGCATTTATAAAACCCAGAGTGACAGCGAAGAATTTGGGCCTGTCTCCTCCAGGAATATCCCCATGGCTTGCACATATTGCCTTGGTGTGGTTAAAATGCACGTACAGACAATGATAAACTCAACCAGGCACCATTATAAGCATGACAAATAAGCTGTGATGCCAAATGCAGATTACCTGTAGGTACTTTCAAACTATTGCTGCTATCAGTTCTTCTGCCAGGCTGTTTTCTGAGGATAACTCAGGCATTATCAGATTTATCACCTTTTCCTCCTTGCTCCATTTCTCACAGCCAAATGCATCAGCAATTCACCAGTTCAGTGACCATTACCACTTATTTTTCTTTTTGGCTTATTCATTTCTTCTCTGAATAATTTCACCATATTATTTTAATCATATTTATATAACAAATATTAGTGCAGTGCCTTTCTCTCATTATTTGACCATCACCATAAGGCATGAAAGAAATGATCTCTTGATCCATGGAGCACCACTTCAAAGCACAAAGTGACTCCAGGTGTTGGGAAAGCTGGGGCACAGCAAAGCGTCCCAAAAATCCTGCCCCATCTCGCCTTCCTTTTCAGGTGTGATATGCTCCCAAAAGGACCTGGAAATGTCTCTGAAAATGAAACTACCATATCCACAGGCTGTGAAATGAAAGGCAGTTCTTTAACCTGGCTGGAGGAGATGCTATATAATAAAGTGTCCGTATGCCAGTAATGTCTAGCTGCTGTCAATGAAAGCAAAGCCATGCTGTGCAGGGTGCTGACAGGGAAACATCCCATCAAATTAAACAAGACGAATAAGTAATATGTGAAGGACAGTGTTTACAGCTCTGTTTTAAGCTGATGGCCTGAGAAAGTGGCACTGCATGAAAGCAGGTCTGTGGCATCACTAGGAGCTGATCCCAGATGTTCCTCATCCTCCTCCTGCTCCCTCCAGCCCAGGGCTACTCGAAAGCAAAAGCCACTTTTCATTTTCCCTTGGACAAGAGGGACAAGAGCAGAGCTGAGAGACTGGAAAGAAAAGGGAATGGAGATTTTACAACTGCAGAGCTGATATAGCTGGAGATAAAGGCACTGCGAGCTCTGGTGCCACAATCTTTATTGCAAGGATGGTGTATATAAAAGAAGAAGCACAACATGGTTTTCAGATAGATAAAGATTAAAAATCTGGCAGCCAGAGCAGAAATAGCTGGTTTTTAACTCACGGATAGCAAAATGGAGAAAGCTAATAGGAAAAAAAGGCAAAAAAAAAAAAAAAGTAACAGATGAATTGCATTAAATGGCCTGGCCTGGTAAAGGAGGGAAGTGGAGTGCTCCTGGTTAGTCTTAATTTATGTTAAGAAAAGCCCCATCACTGTAAGGAGCCCGAAAGGACAGTCCAAGGGGCTGAGAGAAGGCTGGGAGCAATGTGCCAAGCACGGGCTGTCCTCCACTTGCCTAAGGCTGGTGGAGAGACATGAGAAACCACTGTAATTCATTACTGCCTTGGGGGCCCCCTCAATCATGCTCAGAAATGAGCAGTAGGTTGCCCTTTGCTCCCTGGTGTGAGGTGCATTTCCCAAGAGGACAAGAGTTGTGCGTAAAGGAACACAGGAGAATTGTGAGGAGGCTGCCTGGTCCTCTGGGAGTTGGTGCTTTTTCCTTCTGAGATAAAATAAATTCAATAAACTACCTGGCAGCAGCTGGCTAAGAGTGTTGGCTCTGCAGGAAGCAACCCCAGTTCCCGAGCATGACACCACGGTGCACCTCTAAGTAACCGTTCGCTATTCGTTACCTCTCCTCTTCATGACGCTTGCATGGAGAAATCTTAATTAACTGTACTCCAAGGACTACGACCATCCCTAGCCACTTTCCCACCCCACAGTCCAAGAGTAAAACACATTTGCGCTTTCTCCGAGCCATGGGCAGGTGGACCTCTGCAGCCTTCTTGTCCCAATACGGCACATTTCTCCATTCTCACACAGGTTGATGAAGGATCTGACAGCAGATAAGCTCTTCCAGATGCTCAGGGAAATAACATGAGAACAGGGAAATTCAGAAGATGCTTTCTGGGATGCACCTCCCAGGTTGTGCCATCCATGGGTTAGATACATCGTGAGACGGAGGTGGTGTTTAATAGCCATGGAGGGATCCTTCTTCCATGCATTCATCTGATTACTTTCTTAGCCTATTTATAGCCTTTGGCTCCCAAAACCTTATCTTGCAATATGTGAAATAGCTCTTTTTGCTTCTTTTAAGCCTGCTGCCTGGTAAATACACAGGTTCTTCTGAGAAGAGAAATAGTCAACAACTATTTCCTATTGTTTTTCCTTGTGCCTTTCAGGAATGTGCATATCTCTATCACATTCTTCAATTGCCTCTTTGCAAGACTGCAAAATTGCAAAGGGACCATTCATTTGTCTATTCATAGGCAACTACTCCTATTTGGGCAGACTTGAGTATCCTGCTCACACTTTGACTCTTGCTCCTGTGCTGTATCTGCCAGCCCTACCTGGACAACTGGCACAGTAAGACATCTCAGATGGTGCTAGACACCTGTGATATGGAAAACTTATTCTGGCC
The DNA here is from genome assembly GCA_031468815.1 of Morus bassanus. Taxonomy (NCBI): domain Eukaryota; kingdom Metazoa; phylum Chordata; class Aves; order Suliformes; family Sulidae; genus Morus; species Morus bassanus. Next base: position 83,736,037 of record CM062600.1, on the reverse strand, counting down.
CCTAATCTGTTCAGTATTGCCTTCCACAATATCCTTTTCCAAGACAGAGCAATCAGATTTGCTACCAAGGGCCCCCCATTATCATTGACTCCTCTGGAGAAGTCTCATGGGCTTGAGCCTTCTTTTCTTCCATGTTTTATGCAGGATTATTGCAGGTACACTCATTTCTGTACCACAAGGATAAACAAAGATATAATTCTTTCTTATCCATTAAATTTATATGCTCATATTTATTGCTTTTGATTTGGCAGGATTAGTCTCACACTCCACAAAATTTAAAGCATCTCTGTTAGGCATAGAAATTCAAACTATCAATACAGGAATTAAGCTGCTTAATAAAACACCCATCCCTCCAGCTAGTACCCTTCCCCAGTGCTAGTGGTGTTTCTCTGCGAGGTCCTCTATTCAGGATGAGGTGAGGTGTCAAACCCTTTTCTTCCCATAGTGCATCAGGGTCCCAGAGATAAAGAGCAATGAGAACTGGAAGATGATCTCTGCCAAGACAGAAAAGAATAGAAAATGTCATCGAGAAAGAAATAAGATTCAGACAAGGCGACTCTCCATGACTGGTAAAATGAAAGATAACATTCCTTTTACAGATGGACAAAAATATTTTGCTTTTTTCAGTAGTGACAAAGAAGGGTGAAGGCAGAAGGTAAGTAGTTAAAGATAAGGGCTGGAATTCATCTCACCCAAAAAGAAGCTTTTACCAGAGACACCTGAATAAGGAGTTAATTATCCTCGGTTCTTCCATAGGAATTGGCACTTGTCAAGCTAAATCGGTTCCCCTGCCAGAGGTGATTCTCTTTATTCTTTACTCAGGCAATTATATGTTTAAAGTTATGTAGGCACTCAAAGACATTAGCAGGAAGATGGGAGCAGATCCATGTCAACAGGGAAGCTGCTCCAGCCAAGAAACACAGGAGGAAGAAAGAGTTGGAGCCGAGAAGAAATATTCACCTGGAAAACTTCTGATTTTGTTCATCAAGGGTTTCATGTCCCTCTAACTTATGCAGTTTTCTCCCTCTCCCTGTAGTACCAAGGATCATTTTTCCTACTCCTGATGATATGGAACTCTGTTGCTGCAGTGGTTCTTAATAATGATACCAATAATAACAAGAAAAACTACTAAAGATACAGCACTTTAATGAGACATGCATTCTTAGACTGCTTCACTAATACTCTTCTCCCTTTTCCACATCCAAAACTGTCATCTCACCTCTTTTCCAAAGATGACAAATCATGCAAACAATACCCAGTGCTACCTCTGGAGCAAAACTCAGTGGTCACCTACCTGGAAACAGCAACGCAGAGCCTTGTTTCAACTAGAGTAAGGAAAGCTGCGATCGATAATAAGAGCCATCCTAGAATAGGATCTATCTGCAGTCAAGGACAGGGTGCAGCTGAAATGTAAATGAAATGGGAGGAAATACTGAGGCAGTTGAAATATAATTATCCAGGCAAAGATCTTGGACACAGTGCTCCTGTACAGTGCTGATATTTCTGAAATCTGAAGGGCCTTTTAGATATCTAGTATAATAAATATCTTGCCTTACCCTGCCAGTCACCCACATGGGTCTGATTCAGTATCTTGTGCTTGACTAAAATATTTCTTCCAAGAAGGAAGACAGGCTTTTTTTTTTTTTTTTAAGCCATCAAGAAGACAGAAATCTACTTCTTCCCCTGATGATTATTATCCATGGTTAATTATCCTCACTGAGAAAAATGTGTGTTTTCTTTCCAATTTGAAATCTTAAGATTTAGTCTCCAGTCCTCAGTTCTTCTTATGTCTTTCCCCACTAGACCAAGGAGTCTGTTGGTACCCACTGAGATATCCAGGAAGGAAATACGTTCTCTCATCAATTCTCCTCTATATCTTTCTGATAAGCTGAATAGAGCATGTACCTTCAGCAGTTCACTATGGGCCAGCTTTTACCCTTCCATTACTCTAAGCTGACATATTTTAATAAAAGTGCCCTGAGGTCTTTAACCACTGTAAACAAGGTCATACACTATAAGGACGGAGCTAAAGGGGGCAAAGCAGTTCATTAAAGGTGCCAAAACACCACAGCAACAGTTTGCCCTCTGGAGTCTCAGTACCAGCATGATAAAGAAATCCACTGAAGGTTGTTAAATATGGAAAACCATGCAGCATGGGCAGTGGTTGGAGGCTAGAAAGCACCAGCCAAAGGATGCTCACTCTGTTCTTACCCTCTTCCCCAGGCCCCACGGGGGCCAGCTGCTGAAAACAGACTAGATGTACCTTTTGTTTGACCTAGTGCGGTTGCTCTTACATTTTCGCATCATCCCATTGCACTCATCACACTTAGTGTTGTACCTTTCTTGAGATGACACTCCCCTGCTATAATCACGATAGCACATCTATTAGCATATTTCCACCAGCATGTGCCACCTACGCTGATCTAAGAGGTGGAGGGCTCATTGCTGGCACAGTTGGGTTCTTTAATTATTCTGAGTCCAGCTGGAAAATATCTATAAACACAGACCAGACTCTGCTGGTGTGTTGGGAGTGCAGTACAAGGTGCTAATGCCGCTAATAATTGAGTTATGAGTGGTGTGCAAGGAGCTGATACTGCACAACTTTGATCCCATCCTCAGGTTAATGCTAGCAATGTTGCAAAAGGCAGAGCAAAGGAACAAGGCTGTAGTTTATGTTAAATCAGCTCAAACTGACATCAGATTACTTGAATTAGTACACAAAGAGCGTGTGAAACATATTCATTTTGTTAATAGAAGTGCCTAGCTATATTAGCCTCTTTTTTGCTTATTATTCATAATATTTTTCTATAATACAGAAAATCAGTTTTTATTTTTAAAATGCAATCAAATTATATTTCCTATTAAAACTTTAATATCAAAACAAATTAACCAATGCTGCAGATTACACATTAGTAATGTAGTTCTCACATAATTCATGCTCCTCTTGATTCTGCTATGAACTATCACAGTACTAAAGTGCAGCAGTTCAAAACATACTCTTAAGAGTAAGTGAAATGCTTTTTTTAAGGAAAAAAATTTGAATTAGATAAGGTACTCCAATAATAACTAAACGAGGTTGGGCCAGACCTTCAGATAAAAGTATTTTAAGATGAAAACAAGCCCAAATCTCTTCTTCCTCTGCTAACCTGCTGAGATTGATGGGCTCCTCTTTTTCCAGATGCAAACTCGCCGTTTCAGAGTACAACCCACAAGACCAACAGGATAGCTGCAAGAAGTTGCAAGTCTCTATTGCGCAGCAGTGTCCGCTACTCCAGAGACCGTACCTGAAGCAACTCAAGCATGGAAAATCCTATTAGATGGGGCTACCAAGGCAGAAACACTTGAGCATGATTTTGTGCAGGAGGCCTGGTGAAGTGATGCTTTTCCAGACAGAGATAGCACAGGAAAGCAGAGTCAGTGGCATCCTAAAATTTTTCAGGGTCACTAAGCGTGATCCATCCATCATAGTCTCATCTCCTCCAGCCCTTTTGGAGGCAGTTGCTAGCTCACACTTGCCAAACTTGGTGAAATAGCCCACCCCAGATCCCAGTCTTGGGAGAGGCAGGTCAGCCCTGCTCTGGAAGCTGTTAAGAAAGGTTCATTTCCATTGTCCTGGCGAGTGCAGGTCACCTCGCTCAGCAACAGCCTCAACCTCAGGTACCTGAGGTGTTTCCCACACCACCAACAGAGGCTCACATGGAGGCAGGAGCATCACTGCAAAAAAAAGGCAAGAGAAACAAGAATTTTCAGAATAAAAAAGCAAGTCAAGCAAATGACTGCAGTAAGGGGAGGGCATGTCAAAGGCAAACTGTGCAACCTGTTTCCAGCAGTGAAAACACAAACAAGGAAGGTTCTTTAGCAGGTGGCCAAGAAGACCCCAAATTTCGGGTTACATCCACAAGAAACAAAAGAATGTGTGTTTCAGGCTGGTAGCGAGCAATGTGACCAATACAGTTGTCTGCCCCATCAGAGTCCTGCATTGAGCTGAAGGGTAGAAGTTGGAACCAGGGATGGGGAGTCTGGAAGTTGTCCCCTTGCTCAAGTATATTCTCTATGGCCAAGACTTGGGGCTTTACAGCCCTGCTTTGCCAGCAGGCTCTGCTGACCTGTGCATCCACAGAGTCAAGATCAGCTTCTCAGTCCCTTCTCTGCTCCAAATAGATGGCCTGCATCTCCCAACCTGAACCATATGTGCTGTTAGTTACCAGTTGATGATTGCGATGCTAATTAAAACATACTAAGAGACACACTATAAACATGCACAGCACATGAAGGAAATTAGCCAAGTGAGCTTGTCTCTTTCATTGTGCTTTTATTATGATGCTCCTCGGATGATGTTTTTAAATGAATTTTGAATAGTTTTCTTAATTTGTTTTATTCTGCTTCATGGTAACAAAACCGCCAGAGCCCCACAGGAATGATTCGAAGAAGTGCAATATTATTGGAACATGTCTCCTGGTTTTCTTACTGCTTACTTATAATTAAGCTTTATTGAGGTGTAAAATGAATAACAATTTAAAAAAAAAATGTTTATCGGTCCAGGTGCAAATTCACAGACACTCCAGAAAACTTCCTTTTCCGTGACCTCAGAGAAACATTGCTGGTTTCTACCAACTCCCATCGGTTTCTACTAAGGCCCTAAGTCACCATTCTGCTCAGCCGTATGCCTCAGCGGGACGTCTCTTCAGAGCCACTTACTGTTGCTCGCTGCACACAGATGAGTGGAGGGAGTACTGCTGTTTTTCTGCATGGAAGTGAGCACGCACATTAGCTGCAGCTGCTTCCCGTAGCACAAAGAGCTGGGTACCAAACCTCACCTTTCCCTGCCCTTGGTGGGAATCAAGACCCTGCTGTGAAAAGCAAAGTAGGAACTGATACCTTGCCTATTGCTGTATTTGCTGCTTTAGGGGACTGTCGTGATGCAGACATCTATTATAGGCATAATTGTAATCAGAGAGTAAGGTTTAATGAGTAGGGGGAAAAAAAGGGGGGGGGGGGGGCTGAAACGCAGGAAAAAGGTAGCAGACCTACCCAAAGTGAGAAGGTTCTCATAGACCCCAATTTAGCCTGGTTTTAGATATAAGTGGGACCAGTTCTGCTCATACCTCCAACACCAACCTCTAGTGCATCTCCAGTTCAGGGTCTGCCTTCCCACCTTTGGCCTTTGGTAGTCTTTTGATTGGGGAATATTTGAGTGCACCATTCACAGAGATGGCTGGTTTTGTTATTGTTGGGGGTTTTTTTAAGGCAGCTTTTCTTGGCAGGTAGATAAATCATGTCTGCACCTTCAAATGGATTTCCCAACCTGTAGCATAGTTCAAAGCTAAATCCCGCAGTGGTCAGCAGGCCTTCTGCTCAATCTGGGATTTTAGCACTTAAAGCATCCATTTTAGCACCATGCCGCTCCCCCAGAACACGGCACTAATGGATTACTGTGCATTATGTCCCTCATTACTACTTAAATATTTATCAGAACGTTATGTATTTAGTGGTTAGGGGGAAAGAGACAATCCTGCATTTCGCCATGCAAAAGGGTTAATTACAGACTGGATAAATCTCCGTGACTTAAAAAAAATTATAAAATAGATACAGAGATTAACAGGAGAATGTGTTATTTACAGCTAAATAAACATTCAGCTGCATAATCCTGATCTAGGATTTCCCCAAAGGAAAAACTATTAAAGTCAATATTTTATATCCATGGTCTACATTTATACAGCAACAAAACAGAGAAGGTTGGTTTTTACTGTCTGGAAACAAACAAGCAGAGCTGGTTGCTCTTCTGAGGCAGCTTCCTAGCCTGGAGCTGGTGTCCTTGGAAATATTTGGAGGGGTTTGTTAAGAGTAGATTCGCTCTGGCCACAACCTGAGGGTGTCTGGGTCACTTGTATCTCCACCTTGCCCTGCCAGCAGTGGATATCTCTCTCCACCTTTTTCAACACTGTGGGTCCTGACTTTTTTTTTTTTTTAAGTCTACGCATCCATAAAAACCAAACTAGCAAGATGTTTCCATGGGGCTCTATAATACCTACACTATCTAGCACTGCTGGAGACACACCCAGGTACACGTGCTAGAAGAAAAAGTGAGAAACCAATGTCCAACATGAAACAAAGCAGCCTTTGTTTGCACCTGAGCAGGAAATAACACCCTGATGCTAACCTGTAGCCCACTGCCATCACTTCCATCACTGCAGTGGTTCACATGTTACACACATGTAACATGCACATCACTGTAATGACAGGTTTATTTATAATTAAAAACCTTACTTAAGTTTGGGTTCTTCAGCAGACAAAAGACACCAGAAAACCCAGTTGTTCATGGAATTCAGCCAATGTTTGTCTCATAAAATAAGTTCTTAAGGTAACTTATACTGGCACTGTGAAATATTGTTCATTATAACGGAGCAGCTGAGATAATGTTGTTTTCTAATTTCCCTTTCTCAGTCAGAAATTAAATAAAAAGTCATGTCTAAATTACAATACTGGATTGAACGCAGACAAGGACCCCATGCGGGGAGCTTATGATATATCCTTCCCACGTTTTATAGCCATTAAAAAAGATTATAGGATTTCTTTTTCCTTTTCTTTTAGGCCATTTACATTTGTTCTGAACTCTCACTGTGTTTTATTTGAAGCTCTTAAAAGTGCCAATGTACATAATAAGTCAATCAAGAAGTTAAATTAAGAAAAAAAACAAAAACATATTGACTTGTCTATACCAAACATGCACTTGGAAATCTGAACTCCGCCACCTAATGACTTACTGACTTTGCAATAAATATCACTGAGCAGGCATGGCTGGGTTGTTCTGCACAGGGAAGCACATTTATAATCCGATTAAGAGGTCTTCTAATATATCTTAGCACAACCCCAATAATGTGGTGCTCTGAGCACTTCCCCACCAATGCAGCCATTAACACCTGCAGAAATGCTCCGGGAGGGCTGGACTCCTCCTAACAAAGGTTGCCAGCCTCAAAAAAACCTATCCTTGTCACTACTTGCCTCTGTAGTGCCTGTGTTGTCCATGCCCATAGGGTCACAGAGCAGCTCACCACCCTGCCAAGTGCCTTCTCCATGCCACTAACTCCTCCATCACCCTTCGCCTGCTGTCTCCCTGCTTCCCCAAACCCCAACCTCCTCCTGCATAGGGCTAAGCCCTAGCAGTTTAGTCTGCATGGTTTCCCAGCTACTTTCTCAGCCATCTGTTAGCCACCCACCATCCTGTGCCCAGCATTTCCCTACCCCATTTCTCTCCCCCTCATGCTGGCTGTCATCTCCTTCTGGGAGTATATGTTACTTCTTTCCTCCCAGATGTACAGAGTCAATTAAGGCCATCTTCTGCCATCATTGTTTTGAGTCTGTAAAAGATTTTGGGCACTGCAGAAATTACTTCTTCCTTTTTAAGCATGCAGATTTGCTCTTTTTCTACAGCTTTTCAAAGCCAAACCTCTTCTCCCACTCTCAGTTTCAAGAGCATTCCATGTAACCTTCTTCACTCTGGCAGCCCACCTCAGAGCTGGTGGCACCAAAGGAGCTTGAGGGAGCTTCCCATGGGGCTTCATTAGCTGAAGGTGGGATTTATCTCACTTTCACACCTGAATGACATCTCAAGCCAGACCCATCAGCTGGGTTCTCTTGCAGTCAACAAAGGGAAAGAGGCAACTCCAGAGGCACATCTACCCGACCAAATTGAATCCCCTACCTTAAAAATAAATCACCTTCCCTCTAGAAGCACCTCTTTCTTTCCATTGATTAGGAAGGCATCCTAGAAGGCATCCTAAGCTGCCAGGTTGGTCTTGCTTATCTAACTTCAGAAATGTGGGCACCTGGCCTAAGTTTTCCAAGATAACATGACGACGCTCTCTGTTGGAAACGTGACTTCTTGGATTGACCATGCGGCATTGTAGCTGCGCAAAGCTCTCATAATGTGTTACTTCAGAATTGGGAAAATTCTGGTTAAGGTCATTACATTGGTCGCTTACTGACAGCTCACATCAGAAACCTGATGCTCTCACTGGAATTTAACACTTTTTCCTTCCTATAGTTTGCCTATCCTTGTGAAATGATTGCTATGTTTCGCTCCAGAAGTGGACGCGTTCCAGTGGAAGGTGAAGCATTCCTGCATGTGGATTCCTGGACCTTGTTCAATAAACATAAAACTTTAATACTGTATTTGGATTGCTGCAAATGGAAGGTGCTGTGTTACCCTAATGCAATTTCTGGGAACATAAGCCCACTCTATACCTCGGGGCTCAATTAATTAAGGAACATTAAATACAGTATAAGGTCTTCCTCCCAGCAGCACAAACACCTGCACTTCATTGTACAACTTGTGCCTCTCCTAATAGCTACACAGACAGCTAAGACCCCATCCAAAACCTATTAAAGTCCATGGAAAGATTCCCATTTACTTCAGTACGACTTGGATCAGACACCAAGGTGACATTGCGAGGATGATCAACCTGGAAAGAAAATCACAACTGATTTGTAACTGGGAAAACTTGCAATGAGTAAATCATTTGAGCTCTAAGCCCTAGACATTGAATATCTCGGTATAGTGTGAACAAAAGATAGCAAAGGACTTTATGATGAAACTCCAGAGATGTTTTTCCTGTCTCTCACTGAAACATGATGGTCTCTAACTCCAATACTGTTTAGTTTTATTATTCTAAACAGAAGATGCTTCAGTCTGCAAAGGAGGTTTTTATGCTAATCCTTCATAAACACAGATTTTCGGTTCCCTAATTCCTCTGTTAACAGGTTTCAATACACGGTAACAGTGGGACTAACCTCGTTTTAAAAGACCATCAGATCAGCCAATGAGTTATCTGGCCATAACAACAAAGAATTACTGTCTTTGTCTGATTAAAAGGTCAAGGAATGACTAGGATGGTATCAAAAGTGAGATAAATTAATTTTCTGTAGACTAGTCCCCTGCAGTACTAACCTGTGGTGATACAACATAGAGTAGACTATAAGCAAATACTTTGTCCAAATTAATTCCATGAGTCTTGTTCTTTAGCTCTTGTTTGCCACTAAATGAAAGCTATGAAACCAGCAAAAGCTGTAGATCACTTTTTTCTCAAGGAAACCCTGTATGTCAAAGAATCAAAACAGCAAGTATGTGAAGCTGGAGTCAGCTTCAGATCAAGGCACCCAGATTTAGGTACCTGTGTGTCTACATCTCAGCTAGGTATCCAGGCTCCCATTATAGCCCATGAGACCATGTGGAGAGAAATTCAGCTCACTCATGAGCAGACCCCTCCAACACTCAGACAAATACATACTCCAGTGATTGTATTGACTACAATGAGGGTGCAGACACCCAGGGCATATATGGATACCCACATATAGGGGTCTTTATCTGGGCAAAATCTTGCCTCTGGTTTGCACTATATGGTACTTGACGAGGAGAAAGCATGTTTGATTTCAAGGCATCAATATATTTCAAACTGAAAGTGGGTATCTCTAATCCGTTGTCGTATTTTTCAGCAGCCCCGTAGTCTGACTTAGATGATTTGGTGGATACGGCATTTGGCTTTGCAAAGAGATGCTTTGCACCTCCTGCCTCACCCGTGTTTATGCGGCAGCCTCCAACTGCAGCCGAGGACCTGGCCAAGAGGTACCTCTCCTGTAGAAACATGAAGAAATGTCTGTTCTTAATAAATATAGTTATATACGATGGCTTAATTTGGTCTTCCTGCTATCATCTCCAAGACTTATGTCCATAACTGGCTCAAGAAAAAAAGTAAAATTTTCATGCATTGTTACACTGGTATTCACATAAGGTACTTAAAACACTTGAATCAGAGGGTAAAAATATCTTACAATCTCTGGCAGCCTTAAGGAGAAATGTCAAATATAGACTTTTTCTACCTTACAGAATGACTTAATAAAAGAACAGACACAAGAATTTTAATTCAGTTGAGCTATTCCTGTAGTCTGTAGCTGGAATACACCCTAAGTTTTGAGGGAAATTGTATTACTTCTCCAAGATAACAGCTACAAAATACAGATTCCTATTGCTCCCCAATGGCACAAACTTAAGAAATCAAAATGGGAGCTAAAACAGGAAACAAAAGTCCTAGACACACAGTGAAATGGAGCAAGGCAGGGTAGGAGGCTGTGGAAAACATTTTGCTCTGTGACCTTCCATCTCATTTATTTCAGTCCTACAAAATTAACTCTGATCCTACTGAACTGAACCAGAGCTTAAAAGAAGGAAACTATTCTCACACATCTGTTTCGGTCACTATAATTTCCAGCTTTTGGTCTGATAATAAAGCTGGAAGAGACCAAGTCACAGGAGAGACTCCATCCAGCTTCAAAGTGGTCACCTGAGGAGCAGGTCACATCTTCAGGGAATGCAACCAGTTCCCAGACCAAAGGAGAAGGCTTCCTTAGTGCTTTACTGGTTGCAAAACGCTACCTTTTTTCTACGTTGGTAAAATAAATCCTTCATCCAACAGCACAGAGGCTGCTCTAATGGACCCATGTATCTGAGTGTGAAGGAAAGGATCACATACAATCCACAGCAAACCCTGGAAAAATTGGAGTCCACTTGGGACACTTTCCTGGAGCTGGTTCATTACACACCCCTGCAGGAGGTTAGCCTGAAAAGGGGAGAAACCAACCTCTCTGTTCTCATTCCCTTCTCCACTCTGCCTTTCCTCCTCCCTACCATCTCTGCATTCCTCAATTATTTTTTATTTCTTTATCTATGTGTCAGTTTGATAAGTGCCATAAAAATCCATGTGCTGGAAATCTTGCTGTTAATATGTGGGAACCAGAGCATTGTGAAACCAGTTTGGTCTCTCGCTTTGTGTATACAAGCATGTGATCTCCCTGCTGGTACCTGGAATTTGCTTGGAACCTTAGAAAAATACTGAAAAAATTCAATATATAGAAGCCATTAAGATATTTCTAGTCGCTAGCTGAATGGGTCTGTACAGGAGAGAACCACTGAGAAAAAAGCAAGATGAAGTTTTCAGCATTTTCCATCCTTTCTTAAGGGAAAAATCGGAACCAAACTACCCAATTTAATATTACATTTTCACTAAGATATTTAATACCAAAGAAAATGATTTGTGTTATCCATGCCCTTCTACAGGGAGAAATTCATACCTCACAGAGACAGAAGTGTTCGTGACTGGAGTAGCCATGAATGAGAGAGATCATCTCTGGTGACAACACATCTGTATCCCAACGAGAGCACCAGGGCTATGCTAAGCCATGGCTCCTTAATAATTGTCTCTCTTCTGTGTATGCACAGGTGATAAAAATAAAAGCAGGACCCTGAGGTGCCATGACCTGTACGGGTATAAGATATGGTCCATCACCGAGAAGATTTTCACCACTTAAATATTCATGTCAAGCTGACAAGCTACCAAGACCCAAATGACCAAAACAGAGACATTTCTTTCTTTCTTTACAGTATGTTCCAATATATCTTTTAGTTTCAGTGTCTTAAATCTCCCTGTGTGTCAAACCCAGCTTTGCTTTTTCATGTTGATTATTGTTTGCTCAGATTGCTCAGCCTCTTCTATATGGGAGCCATCTGCTGTTTATAAAGCTCTCTTACAGTCAAGTTTCCAGTAAAATGCAACAGCTTTATTGGTCTTTTTGCTCTTTTTCACAGGCCACTTCTGATTCCGGTCCTTTCATCTTGTTTTGAGGTTTTTTAGCATTAAAAATAAAGTCATTCAATTTTCCATGGACAGTTACAATCACTTTTGCTGGAGGGAATATAAAAATCTCCATAATCACAAAAGTTTTCATCAGTCTCTAAGAACAGGAGTATCCTGGTGGCTATTTTGAATAGACACAGAGAATTAGACGCATTGAACAGACACGATGAATATCACAGTTAGTTAGAAAATGTTTTTCTCTCTCAGGGAATATACTGACTAAAGGGAAGAAAATTAGCCAAAGACTAAATTTGATTAATTAAAATATTTTCACTAAGAACTGAGGAAAAAATTCAGCTCTGAGGTGAAAAGATTTTGTCTTAAGTTTTATAAAGTTTATAGTGCCTCTAAAGAAAAGATTTCTATGCCCATCCCTTTTATCCAAGTAAAAACATCTGCCATGAAAAGTTTCGTTGAATATAGTCCTAGTAAAAACTGATCTGTGTCAGGTACTAACTTTAGGGAATATCTCCCAGGCACCTGCTTAAAGAGCAAGAAATAAAGCTTATTTCCTTCTTAGTACTATGGTAGCTGTCCTTTCTCCAGAAAACATCAAATAATTCAATAATAATTATTTTTTTAAAAATGCTTCCAAAAGTACAGGCACCTGGAGGCAAAGTTGCATCTTTAAGGAAACTATATAAATGCATATATCAATACATAAAAATAACTATAACAGATCTAACTGCAGCAATATTTAACTAGTCTGCATGAACTTTTCAGCTATAAACACCACCCTTGCCTTATCATGTTTAAATCTGTCACGGATGTCAGATATTGCCTTCTTAAGTGGACTCAACTGTATTACAGGCTTCTGCGGTAATGCTGGGCTGAAGTGTATCTCCATTTTATGTTCTTAAATATTCATAAGAAGCTTTGCAACATTAATATCTTAGAAGGCTTACAAGAACACTTAAATAATGTGTCTTACCTCCCTTCGCCCCTCCCAAACTGTCCCAGTCTTTTCCAATTTGTGTAATGCATTGAGCCATTTTAATAATTGTTCGGGGATTTATTCCGTGGTTCTGCAGTTTGCTCATAGCCAGTGTAATTACTATCTCCGTTGGTCTTATCATGTGCTAATCCTGCTTGTTTTACCAGCAGAGGAGACAAGATTTGAGAGCATAAGCATGAGACGGGGGTTTTGCCCTGGAATTACAGCCTGTGAGCCCCCCACTGCCTCATGTCTGCATAAGGAAAAAAAAAAAAATTAGGCCTTACTTTCAGATGAAATATTATTTTTAACATGAGACAGGTGAAGGAAACCAACTTTTGTAAGATTGTAAACAAACTTATAGATTGTGGAAGTTTAGCCACATTCACATAAAATATTCTTTTCTTTAGGTCTTATTTAATGTAGCTGCTTTAAAGGATTTTTATCAGGTCATTGTGGAGAATGCATTTATGTACGTGCTTGTGTGTGTGCGCAGATCATCTGATGCATGTGGAAGTCATACCCCATAACAAATCCTGCACCAGAGAAGGTCTGCATGGCTTAAAGTTTGCTTTGAGATTTGGCATTAACAGAACTTTTTCCTAAACACATAACTGAATTCCCAGCTGTGGAGTGAGAACAAGCCTCTGAAGTTTTCTATGCACACTTCTAGGAAAATACTCATTTTCTGGGAGAAATATTTAAGCTACTCTTTTTAACGGATTGTACCTTATTTTCCTGACAATCTTGGAGGTCTCCTGCATAAAAAAAGCCTGCTCCCACAAATTCTGCATTTCACACATGTACATTTCCTATAGTATTCTAGCAAAACCTCCCTCTGAGCTTTCAAAATGAAGCACATGAGGGCTATTCGCCTAACACATCATGGCCTGAGTTTACCATGATGAGCTTATACGATGTTAAGACCCACTCTTTACTTCTGCTCGCTGACGTTACCAATCTGCTTCCCGCCAAGGGGCAATATTTCAATGAAAAGCAATACAGAAAATATTTTCATCACAATTTTATCATCGTGCTGGTGTTCCAGGGAGCCCTCTCTCATACACCAGCTTTGAGCAGCAAATAACCCCGGCGAACCAATGTTCATGAATGTGCCTCATTCCCTTATCTCTGCTTCTTGGTGGTGTTTAGATAAATGTAACTCAAGGCTACCATTTGCAATGCAGCTTCTCGCTGTGTTTATCCAGGCCAGCATGAAAACGCATGCAGAGCTCCGTGCCTGCAATGGGATGGTGTAGATATACGGGGATCAAGGGGATGGATTGAGGGGATGGCTTGGAAGTAGTGAAAGTTGGGCTTGAAAAGGGTTGGAGATGAGTTATTGGGCAAAGTTGATCATTCCCTGCTTTTGGTGGTTCCCATTCATTGGGATGTGCACTTTGGCCAGCTCTACTCAGTGTGGTTCAGATTAGGATGGCAAAAGGTTCACCAGATGTGATCTAGAAACAGAGTGTGCTGCAGAGCCCAACGTGCACTTCACAGCAGGGCGGGCTGGGGTCAAGCTGGATCACACATCCAGCATCCCAGGGGATACCGCGGAAATGTTGTGGGTGCCTTGTGGAATAAGCAGAACTCATTTGCCTTCAGGACCCCATGGACACTAAATGCACTTTAAACAGGAAGGTGTTCAGGCAGCGTCAATCAGAAGGCACCACAACGGAGATGATTCGCTCTGGCAAAGCAACAGCCCTCGAGAGCATGAGAAAGCAAACCCTGTCCTCACGTACGCTGCATTTCTTGTTGCAAGTCAGGAAAGAAGGATGAAAGTATTACAGGTATTGTGGGTCACGCCAGGCTCCTGTATTGGGGTGAGCAGCACTGTCCATGTTCCCTGGTGGACAGAGGTGCTCCTGGCATTGCACCGGCTCTGTCTCCCCATTCCTCGGGCGGACCGTGACATACTGCATGCTCACACTTTCATATATTCCCATAAATAACACCAGGCTTAGAAAACAACACCATGCCGCAGGCAGAAACAGGGGGGCATGAATCTCTATTTCCAAGGCAGCTGGAGTGGCTGATTGAAAAGCTCATACAACGTACTGTCACTATTCAAACTTTGGGGTGTTAAATCCAAATCTAAATAATCCTGCATGTTTCTTCCTTGACTAAGCACCTGAGCACTAATTACATGCCTGGTTAATTCAGTAATGTACGTACATTTCTGGGCTCCCTCCGCTTGTATTGCTCTCTCTCCGCTTCGGGAGATTAATGAGGTGAAGAAACAGAAGATTGTTACAAACCTGCAGCTTGCTGTACCTCCTAAGAAGATGATAGGAAATGTACCAAACATCATGTTATTTTGTTAACACTGCTGTGTACAATATATAATTATAATTTAGCTGTTATATTTCTTGCCTATTAAAATAGATATGCAATGATCCAGGACTGCAATGAACAGCACAGCTTTGCGGGACTGTTTTTGCCCTTGTGCCATAATAAGCTAAAATACATTTGTGTATGTAAGATTTTCAGTAGGATCATTCACAGAGGTAAACCTACCTATTCTTGTAGGTTTACCATCTTCAGTTTCCTTGCTTTCTCTTTGCCTTTGGGATTATTGTTGCTTTTATATTGCTGAATTTTGTAAGCATAAAGCCTTGGGCCTGATTCTTCATTTATCTATTTGTTTAAGAGTCTATGGGAATTTTGGATGTACAAGACATGCTGAATTGGACCCTATTTGATTCAGCAGTGGGGTACTCACTTAATGTGTGTATGTCCACACTTACTTATTCAATGTATGCTTATGTGATGTGATGAGCCTAAATCTGCAGCCATAGTCTACATGTTGTTGCCACTGACATCGAGGAGAGGTAGAAACTGGGTTGAATGCCTTGGGGTGTTACTTTAGAGGCCTGAATCCCAGCCAAGCTGACTTGTTCTGATATGCAAAAAGAGCAGATGATGATGCTCAAGCCTCAGTCTAGATTACTCTTCTTTCTCTGTTTTACCTGCTCTTGATCTGTCTTTGTCTTCCATTTTTTAAGAAGGCTCCTTCAAGCACAGCACTGATGCTGTGCAATTATCCAATTTTCTCATTTATCAAAGTTTTATGCCTCTTAGTTTAGTGCTTACATACTCATTATATTAAAGAATAAAATAAGTCTAATGAGCCCAATTAATAATCCAAGTAAGCCCATTAACGCCGAAACAGCCGAGAAGACACAGCAGTGTGGAGTGGAATGCTGTTTAAAGAAGCTCAAGACAGCGATGTAAGCTGGTGTGCTGCACAAGGATGGAAAGATCATATACCAAGTCGATATACCACTTAGAGTGGGACCTAGCTGTTGAAATGCAGGCACTTGCTGCCTCTCAAGATGCTCAGGTGTGTTCAAAGCACCTTCATGAATAAAGGTGAAAGGTGGAAAACCTTTCTAATGTCCCTCTTGGCAAAACTGGACTTTGCTCCCTCGCTCACCCCTAACAGATGCTCAGAGGAATCTTGCCTGGTCCTTCTGCAAGTTTCTCTCACATTTCAGACACCCACTCAGAGACTGTGAAATGTCTTCTGCATCCAAACCAGAGCTGGAAGTGGGAAACGTTGCATAAATATTATAGAAGGATGCCTGGATTTAAATCCAGCCCATCCCAAACCCATATCTAAATGGATTTGATATTCAGTCCAAGTTCTGAGGCAGAGCAACAAGTAGGGTCTCAAAAATACTGATCATATGATCCAGAAAATATGGACTGAATATTTCAATGTTTAAGATGTAGGCTAAAAGCTGATGGCTCTTCAGAAAACAGGTTGCATCAATTTTCACAAAATAATACCTAAATATCCTCAGAATATACACCAGGCTTTCCAAAAGTCACTGCCCCTTCCTTCTCTTATTAAAATCCCAAATGGCCTAACTCTTCCATGTCCCAATGAAAATATACTTACCTATACACATGCACACACAAATACATGTATATTTACATGGATATGGATACAAATTCATCCTCTCTCTACAGGCTCAGGTTTCTTTTTTTTTTCCTTTCTCACTAAAATTCAGGGAAGCTGCTTCTCTGCTGTACAACAGGGCACCAGAAAACAACCCAATGGTAGCCCTCCAGTATTTTCCTCATGTAACCCAACCCCTCGGTGGGAGCGGAGAGAGCTATCAAGTCCCTTTGATTAACAGGGTGGGTATGCTTGACATTCACTTACCAGAATAGGGAAGATAACTTTGTAGACCACATTAATGGGGATCTACCTCTCTTGCTCATTGATGACATTGAGCCTAACCATGTGGTGTTTTAGGAGCAAAGTAATTCCATCGGCTGCCTTTGATTACATCATAAATTGACACCTTGCCAAGATATAAAAACATGGGTTTAGTCTGGAGGCCAGAGCACTTCAGATGATGCCCTCACTCATTTGCTGGGTCTTGTGCCACAACAGAGCTATAGATCACATCTGTAATCCTGTGGAGTTCATTATCTCCTAATGCTATTTGCTTTTTTAGATCATTAGAACGAAACTTGACCTGACCTGTGAACTATGAAATTGATTGTTGCCTTTAAATGGTCAACAGCCCATTTTCTAATCGATATACCAAATAATTTTATACATATTTAAATTATATATAACTTTAATGCTTGTTAAATTTATCTGCCACTTTCCTTCTATAGTTTATTTTGCATGCATCTGAAACATGGATGGTGCTTTTACCATTTGCTTTTACCAATGGTGGTACCATTTAGAAAAAAAGGATGAAGAAGGAGGAAGACACAAATAAAATCTGGCCTGAAACAAAAGCTGAGCCACTGAACATGAGCAATTCTGCTCTGAAGACTTCTAAAACATATCCTAGGTTGGGCTGTGGTTTCAGATTAATACATTCCCTGATGGCTGAGGAAAAAAAAAAAAAAAAAACCAAACCAGAATACAGTTTTGTTGTAATCATTTAAGTTTGAATAGAGTTTGTGGCGAGTGAAGGGTTTCTTTTCCCTGCCCGTTGCTTTGCAGAATGAAAAACAACAAGAAATGAAGGAAGATGTTGAGGTATGCTCATGACAGTACTGGATGCAGCGAGGTTGGGGTCATGGCACTGCATTAGTAAGGTTATTAGTGGTCCTGGGGAAGCGCTGTTTAATGGTTTGGGTCTACTGGCGCTTCGCACAAGTTTATAAAGGGATGGGAAATATGTTCTCTGGCCACCTTACAGATCACTTAAGTTTTAAGTAGATATAATAACTTTGCTTATGCTCTGATGATTTTAGGAAGTTCCCCTCTGGGCATCCTTTGGCATCCTGCCTTTGCTGTATCTTCCAAAGTAACTTGCCATCTTCATGCTCAAACTCATGTGGAGTCCCACTGACAGCCTCGTTGCTCTGCTTTTTCAACCACTTAGTGAAACAGTCTTTAGTTGTTTGCAAATTCAGAAAAGGGGTGGGGGGGGAAGGGGGTTCCCACCCCAAACTGCTTCTTCTTTCAACCCAACCTATCCCGTTCCGTCAGCATCTCTGCATCGCTAGGGAAAATTCACCCCAGTGTCCCAAAGGTTCCAGTTTGGGAAAGAAGCAAACTCATATACTCACAGCTTCAAGTTTCTTCTCTTATCCATGTGGGAGAGAGAGATGGAAAAGTAAAATTCATAAAGTCTATTTATCCTGTGAGAGATGAGACCTGACAGCACCAACACAGCGTTCAGAGGGAAATGCAGTCAGAGTCAGGGTGGGTGTTGTGATCAGTGCAGTTACTCAAGGGTTTAAAACTCTTGGTTTCATGATTGTGGACAGCTGCCTTCATCACCTTCACCTTCTCAAGTTTACAACAGGAGATATTATATATATCCTGGTTAAAGACCTCTAAGGATGAAGTAATTAACTTTTGTACCTCATTTAAAGAGGAAAAGCAGTACATGCTACTGCAAATGACAATTAATGATGCACAAAATGGTTCTTCAGTGGAAGGGTCATTTCCTACCACTTGACAAGCCAATCCCTCTTGTAATGTGTAGGGTTTTTTGAACTGTTCAAACGGATTTTTAAAAAAACTCAGACAAAAAAGGAAACAACCTCCTGTATTCCCAAAATCACAGCCTTACTCCGGCAATTACAGCGTGGCTGTCACCCAAATGAGTTGTTGGAGGAAAGAATGGGAGAAGTGCCTTAGTCTACACCCTGGCCTGCAATCACTGGGCTTGCAGAAGGAGCAAGATGTGACCTTTCCACTGAGGATCCAGCCAATGCCACTGCACGCAACAGCATCTCTCTGACCCAGGGCACCTCCGAAACATCTCCTGGCCTTTCCCTGCCCCTCTTCAGAGGTCTGTCCTGAGAAAGGAATAAAAAACAAATGAATAAAATTAGAAACAAGCAAACAACCAGAGAAGAAAACAAACCTCCAAACCCCCTGGAATAGCTTCCCTGTATTATTGCTAGTCAGGCAGGACTTAATCTTCTAGATGTTCTCATCTTTGAGAGTAAAGAGGCATTCGGCACTTATCTAAAATTAAATTGGTGAGCAGCGAAAGCCCTTGCAGGTACAGGGCTCTCATCTGCGTATGTGTCTGCTTTGTTTCTGCTATTAGCCCCTTCTGCTTGCTTGGTGATGAGCAGGGACGGCTTGGGGAGGGACGGGGGGGGCAGTAGCTTTTGCTGTGAAACTATACCTGCCACTGCTGCATCCAGGAAATGGCACCTTTTAATACGTGGCCATTTTTACTTATATTCCAGTTTTATCAAAGCAATGGGGCATGCGATAGGCTGGTAAATAATTAATTTGTTTTACAAAGACACCCAGTGGAAGAGATGACAAGCCCTGCCATTTATGCTTATATGAAACACCAGATGAAGTGAAGGCGTCAGCGAGAGGCCAAGATGCTGGGAACAAAGTGAATTAGAGAATATCTTTCCTTCAGTAAGACAAATTTGTGTTGGGTAACCATGCTTTGCTGGGGAAGCCAATTGGAAAAGAGTGATAGAGGCCCAGCTACCGAAGTTCATCAAAGTCATCTGTTTCAGGTAAGCTCATTTTTCACCAGCCAAGGGGACATTTACCTGGAGTACACCTGAAAGGTACAGCCGACAGATTGAATGGTACAGCGCTTTATTATATTTCACACCCTGATGATTCAATATGATAGGGAAGAGGGAGAGAAAAAGTGAGAGCTGCAAAAAAATGCCGTCTCTTCTCTTTGCAGTGCACTTGTTGCAAACCATGACTGCATTGCTTAGGTAAACCGGAGGAAAGTGAGCAATGGTTTGCAGTGAAGCACACTCCTGTGTGAGTATTTAGCTCAAAATAACTTTCGTTTCTTCTCCTTTCCTTTTTGCAAGTGATGTCCCAGATTTCTGCAGTGAGACAACCCTACATTATCTATATCATTAAGAACATTCCCCCAGCCTGTCACCCTGCACGGCAGCAAGGGCTCACTCTTCTTGTCGGCTCCCCAGGGAGCTCCGTGCTCCTGCTGGGAGAGCACAGATGCCTTCAGCTGGACAAAGAGCTAGAAAAAGGGACCACCTCCAAATTCACCTGTCTTTACAGCCAACCCGACATCTACCTCCTGTCCAAGTGTGCACCCTGCTTGCAGGCCACCTCTCAAGGTCCTTCTGAGGCCACCGAGTGGGAGAGTCATCACTTTGCTATGCTGAAGACAACCTGAGCTACCAAGGTTCAAGTGAGAGGCTGAACCCAACTTCTACAAGATTGGGAAACACCAGGATTTCACCCAAGCTTGCAAATCTGAGTGTTACAGTCCCTGAGAGCCTAAACGTAGCTGTGCCTTGGAACATAAGGACTGTCAGTGGGTATTTTCAGGTACTTGGGGGAGGACATGGGGTTTTGGAGATGGGAAGTTTGCTGTTTATGCCCACTGTTTCCACTCAGAAAGGAAAGGGACATTCCTCACAGGTCCTGGAAAAGAGTGTGGCCAAAGCCTTTCTTGTTTAAAGAACACAACCCAAATTTGATGTACAATTTCTTGAACATCTCTGCTTCCCAAAAAATATCTTTGTTTCCTGGAAAAGGAGTTTATCTCTATCACAGCAAGTTTGGCTCAGAGACCAAAGTATTAGAGATATTGCCACTACCATTTTGCTGTGAGATGGCAAAGCCGAGCTGGAAGAAATATTTTAAATAAATTAGCAGTTCTTACAGAAATTATTGTTGTCACAGACAGCATATAGAACTTCCTGGTGTCTGATACTACCTTCAGCAATAAGTCAGGGTTTTCAGGTGTCTGAGCACCTGCAGATGGTCTGCGGGCAATGGTATGCCAGAACTAGCAGGAGCTATGTGCCATGTAGATCCTTGAGAAAAAGGGGTTTGGTGGTTTTTTATTTGTTTACTCCTCTGGCATAGCTGTAACCACTAGCATTTGGCCCAGGACCAGTTTTCAGCCTTGGGGCCACAGCCAAAGGTCACATCCGCCAACGATTTGGCAGGCAGGTTCATATCCTAGAAAGGATAACGTCTGGACATGTCAGCCCATGTCCCGCCAGATATCATGGTGCCATGGACTAACAGAGTGCTGCCAGCTTCGACACAACAGCCAACGTGGCTCCGACATATTTACTGTTTTGGCAAGAGCTAAAAGCTACCTGGCTGAATTCATCCAAATAGTGATGCCTCATTTTAGTCTAAACTAACACTGAAAGTCACTGCTGCTGTACATGGGGTTTTGTTACCCAAAAGAGATGTTTCTTGTGGGTGGCAGATACCAACAGGGCAGAAAGATGATGATGTAAAGGGGACATGGTCTCTGCATGTGGTGGCACAACTGAAAACATTTACTGGAGATGGTGCAACTGTGCCAGCATTTGCCCCAAAACATGTGAAGTAACTAAAAATGCAAGTTTAAATGCATAAATGACCATATCTGAAGGACTCTTTCTCTACGGTCTGAGCAACTCCTGCTTCCAGGTGGATTAAAGAGCATTTTTGGACTGTCTAGGGAGTATCTTTCTACATTAGATATGTGCTGGTATGTTTTGTCCTTATAAACGAGGTGGTTTCTCCTAAGCTCTAAGGTACGCCTACTTCTGTTCCTTTCAGGAAAAAGAATCCTTCAATAAATTAACATGCCTTTACAATGATAATATGGACTATAAAAATTATTGTGATTCATATCAGGACACATAATGATTTAACTAATCAGTCATTAATTAAACAGGTTTTTACCTGTGGGGGCTGCAAGAGTTTAATAATTTAAGCTGACTAAATGTTAGTACTACCCAGGCATAATTAGAGCTGTGGGGAAAGTTTCACGAATACAGCAAAGCTGGCTACATTTCATGCTATTTACTAAGTGTACGCAGCAATCTGCCAGCAGAGCAGACTTTTCACATCTAAATGAGCATGTTGCCAGGACCGAATTACCAGGAGGGGACTGGATTAAGGATGTTGGTCAACCTGAATTATAAAAGAGTCCCCAGTCCTGCAACAGCTTAAATATACTCTTGGTACATATTATCACCCTCATAGCAGAAGCTGTTGCAGGATTGACCTCTTTGTTACGAGTTTACATGTTGAGCACATCCTTTCGCAGGTCTTAGGACATCAGGGTTCGGTGGAGCAGTTTGTGTTAATAAAACTGTGTTGCTTATCTTGCAAGAATAGAGAGGAGCTTCAAGAGCCTGGAGTCTTCACTCTGGGACCTTCATGGCCACATTTTGTTCCACCTCTAAGTCCCATTTTACTTGCCTATAAACTGGTAACAGTAGCCTTTGCCTGTTTTGGGATGTCTGCTTGCTGCGCTCATGCATCAAAAATGTTTTGTAAACAGTATTATTTTATTAATTAGGGGCTAGAAGTCTGCCTCCGAGTATTAGGAGCCTGTAGTGGTCCAGTGGAGAAGAAAACACCTGAAGGAGATCACAGCTTCCATGCTGCACAGGCCTACGATTTCGGAATCCAGCTCCCCTCCTGTTGGTAACAGCAAGGTAGTGATGCCCGTGTATTTAATATTCAGCACCTAGAAGAGAAATGCTTTGGTCAAAGCAACATCGAGGAGGAGGAATTCTTTGTTCTATGAAAGGTTAATGCACCTGGGTAGCAGCCGAGAGCGTTTGCATGCAGAGAGATCATTAATCCATGCAGTAATAATTTGTGAAATAAAAATCAATCTTGGAAAGGAGGCAAAGCCTCTAGTTCCAAAGTAATGGACTGCCTTTTGCACTGCATCTCGTTAAGCAAGGCCCAAATACATAATGGGCTCAATTTCCATGCAAGGCTTCTCTGCAACCCAGAAAAACTAATAGCAACCCTAAACAAAATGTATCCATATCCTGCTGCCTTTCAGGGCCTGGCAATTGCATCTCAATTAACACGGCAGTCCTGGCCACGGCAGGATGTTTTTAAATGGCAGAAGCTGCAGTATTTGTTCCAGGTAAGTGGGGCTCCTGGGCTGATGGACCAGACCTGCAGATGTGCTTGGCACCATCAGCTCTTGGTGAAAGCACCTGATGGACACAGCTAACCCCCTCACGGTGGGAGCTTTAAAGGGGCTCAGGAGCAGCCCAGCTCTGCTCCACCTTGGAAGGAGAAAGAGAGCATTTAGAGGGTTGCAAGATGCCCCATGGAGATATTCCCAGAGCCCCAGACTGCCCGCATCCATGCCTCTTCTGCTCCTGCTTACTTAAGAGGGAAACAACCCGGGGCCAAACGCAACAGCCAAAGAGCACTCGATGCCTCTGCCTCAGGCAAGGCTTGGTCAAAAGGCTGCAGAAATCTGTGGTACACCCCTAGGGGTAAATAAAAGATAAGAGACAACTAGAAGGGAAATGTGGGCTTACCTACCTAGCAGAGAAATCTTTAAAATAACATTTCTTTAAAAAACAGCCCCATAAGCTCCTCTACAGAGGATTAATGGGGTCAAATTCACTCCTCGGGTTCAACACACAATGAAATACCTTTTTGCTTTCATCCTACTTGCATGAGTTAAGGTGATATCAAAGCTGCTGTGCTGTAGGCATTTGGTTTCTGCCAGGATCCCAAAAAGGAAAACCATGTGTTATCACTTGCTCCTCAGGTTGAAATCCGTCCCTCTTGCCATTTCCCTACTTCCCAGGGGCTTTAATTTGAATTTTCTCCTTGGGGTGGACAGATTTCCTGGACACTGTCACCGGCACAGATTTCACAAGCTCGGCAGCAGCTCCAGATGATTTCGGTGAGAGGGAAGACAGGCAGGCTCACTGCCTGGCTGCAACTCAGCCCCGAGTGAGGAGGTGTCACTCTGTAATACTGACAAAGTACAAAATCCAGTCCGAATAATCCTCTTAAGTCAGAACAGAAAATAACCGGTGTGATTGATAACCCAAAGACAATCAAAGTGTTTAGGATTTAGGGAAGGTACCATACATACAGAATATTTCCAGAAAGAACTATACAGTTTAAAGGACTATTTTGTTTGGGTTTTTTCCCCTTCTGGTGTACTCAAAGCGGGGGGAAATAACAGTTGTAACCTGAAAAGGTGCAGAAATCAGTGACAGTTTTACCATTGATTTGAATCAGTTTTCAAACAAGCTTTTAAGGAACACAGCAGAAATATCAATTAACAAAGGAATAATCATTACAAGTAAACAAAGACAATAAGGAATAAATTAGAGCAACATTGGAAATCAATATCATTCAGAGGAAGAAAATCAGTTGAGTTCAGTTTGGGGATAAGAGATTCAGCAAAATTAACGCAAAGAAGTGATGGTTTGGGCTTTTCCACCACGCTTCAGGTGGTAACACATTGTAGAGTCATGTGTGTCCTTGACGGACACGGGTGCCCCAGTCTGTCAGCTCTCCATTTGTGCCCTGCAAAATGTGACTCCCTCACGGTGTTGTTTGCACGGCAACCTGAGAGACTGGATATCTGATTCCCACCTTAATTAATGGGAAATCAACATCTCAGACTCCTCTCTCAGGTGTAAAGTTGATTTTTCAGATGTCCATGGTGCTCCAAAGAAGGATACAGAGGCAGATATACGTCTAAGGATATAGCTTTAAAAACCTAAAATGTCTGGCAACACTGGTGGAACTTATTTCTTTCCTTTGTGCTTTGGAAATAACATGTTGTCTCACATGACAGAGATGTGTTGCAACAGAGCAACACGGTTTTTTCAGCCTTACCAAGAGGAAATTTTTCTACCGAGAGTACACAAAGCATTGGAGTTATGTTAACAACAATTTCATAATCCAAAGATTCCCAAAAAATTTGAAATAAAAAATCCTTGCATTTTTACTTTCCCAGCTTTCAAACTACCCCTTAGGATTCCCTCCACTGCCAGAGTTGGCTTTGATGCAATATAACAAAATAAGCAAAAAATGTGTTAAACCAGAAAAAAAAAACCTCAAACAGTAAAGCCACCTCAAGATACCTTTTGAAAAAGTGACACAAGATCTATTTTGAAACTTTTGAACTCATTTTAGCCCCCCAGCACCTGGTTTGTGTCACATCCCTTCCTCCAGCTGAGGCCGTCCAGTGATAATGTTTTGCTGTGACTCCTCTGTGATTCAGCCAGAGGGAGGGGAGGAAAATATCCCACTAGAAATGCCAGGTTTACAGAAAGATCTGCCTAATCTTACATGTTAGGACGGTTCCCACTTTCTCGCTCATTTTTTAAATCATTCTTGGAAGACAAAGAAATCCTCTGGTTAGCAAATAGCCTTGTCCTTAAGCCTGGGGAGAGCTGCCTGCTTGCAAACCCCGTATCTTCAGTGTACTGGGCTCTAAGGGCATCCCAGACCACTGTTAAATAAAAAAAAAAGGGTATTTTTCCCTTTCTACTACATAGTGGGATAAACTTGAGATGGTCAGCAAGCAGAGTGGGGGGCCTGGCCCTTCTGGCGTTGCACACTTGGCTCCACATCTCAGCTTTAGGTCACTTACCACATTCAGAAATATTTTTCCCCAAAAAGGACAGACCACTAGGGATTTGTTCAGTCGGGTTTCATCTCTTGCATGAGACACAACCCAGTTTCTTGGCAGTAATTGCCAATTTCAGAAGCCTCCTGTGTTTGAAGAGGCTGCGCATCCCCTGTCCCTGGGCAGCACTCTCAGGGACGTCCCTGCCCGAGGGAACACGAGAACCCCAACATGGCAGCCAGGGGCAAATCTCTATATAATATATATGGGGTTTTTTTTTTAACATAACTACTGCACTCATAATTCTTCACACTAATCCCATTCCTGGCACAAATCTTCTATCTCAATCTTCCTATTTTTCCCCTGTCCAAATTTTGACATCCATTAAATTCTCAGTGTGCCCAAAGCTTACCAATACGGCACACTGCTTTATCCAGTGGCATCAGTCCATCAATAAAGCTCAGCTGCTGAGTTTGTCTGCTTTCCTGCATTTTCGGATTACCGTAAATTATGTGGATGCTGGAGTCAGCAATGCCAATGTACCATCGCCGGGCCCCGGGGTCTGTGGTCGGACTCCCTGTGCTCCAGCAGCATCAGGGATGGGGCAGGAGTGAGACTTTCCCATCATTTCAATGGACTCACAAAGCCACCACCAGCAAAAAACATGGTCTCTGCTACAGCTCAGCGCAGCTGGGAGGGGATGCAAACGTGAACGGCATCTTTCTCCTTGGCTGTGGCTTTCCACTCATCTTCTCCCTCCTTTCTCACTCCAGAATGAATGTACAATTAAAATACAATCAATCTCCGTGACATTTCCAAAGTGTGCAGTCAGTATACTGGCTTCTCTTTTAGCCTTGGCGAGAGCCCAAATTTCTCAGAAAAATAAGCTCTCAACTTTTCCCTCGGAGAAACTCAAGATTAAAGGTTTTCAAGTGGGGACAAATCAAGCGTCAAATTTGCTGTCAACAAATTAATGCACTGAAGAGACTTCTGTGAGTGACTCTTTTCAGGTTTAGCAGTAAGTGAGGATAGTTAATTCTAATGGTAGCCAAAGATTTGCATTCAATAGCCCTGTGTAATCTGGGCAAATACAGTTTTTTAATAGAAGCGACTTGTTACACCTTCCTTTATCAAAAAACAAGGGGAGTGAGAGGTAAGAAACCTATTAGAAGAAAAGCCTCTTGTTTGTGCTAAGAGAAAAAAAATGGTGTTCCCAGTTTATTTTATTTGTCATCTCAACACAGACAGGAAGAAAAATATTAATATTTAAGACTACCTCTAGCAATTGTGTGTTTTGTTTTTCTATTTATACACCCTCAAGGTGCCTAGAGGGTTATAGCAATGCCTCAGGTCACACTCATAATAACAGGAACCTCACTCTCCCCCCGCCCCCGCCCCGTCTCCCTTTAAAACAACTCTATTAGTACTGCGCAAGCTACCTTAAGCAGCATCTGACATATACAAACTGTTGCCTGTAGGTTGCCTGTTTGTTTGATTTTCTGCAGTGTGAAGGTTGAGTTGAGTCATTTTGCACCCAATTACTTTGCAGTAAATTTGTCGGATGATTCTTGTCGTGCCGTATTGATCCAACGTGTCACCTTGAACTTGTTTATTGACACATCAAATTCCGAAGGCAGCCCTGTTCAATTTACCACTTCCCAATTATGGCATTTATATGATGTCACTGAAGCTTCTTGTCACGTTCAGATGAGGCCATTTTCCCCCCTCCGCCACCAATCACCTGAGCAGCGGTTGCCATTTTTCTCTGACCTTTCCCGAGACAGATGGTGGTTCATAAAATACATCATTAGCACACGTGTCATTTTATCTTGCCTGGATTTTTTAAGTGAAAGGTACTTTGTTCAACAAAAGATTTTTCAATTTCTTCCTCGACAACAGTGCAGCTAAATAGGATTTTTTTTGCGAGTGCTAGAGAAGGGGATTCATCCCTGACGGCTTCACTGAGGGATTCATGACACAACACCGGGAAAGCTTCATCCTGGGCCCAACAGAGGATCCGCATCCCTGGATGGTCACGGGAGCTGCAAACATCCAAAAAGCTCAGGATCCGGCCTGGTGCTCTGACACACAAAACAGATGTGGGAAATGGGACGTTGATGTGACATTCACCACAGGAGGTGGCATGGTGTTCCATCGACGGTCGGAGATGAGCGCACAGAAGCAATGGCTATTCCCTTTGCAAAGTCGTTCAGGATTTGTGTGTGTTACCCTGACTTTACTGATGCCAAAGATGCTGCAAATAGCCTCCCTTTTTTACCCAGAGGTGTTCTGTTTCTTTTCTTTAGGACAGTCCGTTTGGTTTTTAAATAACTCAGGAGCTGTGCAGAGTGTGTGCAGGAAGAGTATTTGAAAGTGCTGCTGTTGTTTTTCTCTTAAATCACGATAATATTTAATGCCAATAACTAAAAATATTAGCTGGCCAACTTTGTCCCTTTGAATTGATTCAGGAACACACTAAAGCTTAGATTTCTATTGGGGCATATGCTTCAGTCCCACTATTCGAAGTTAAAATGTCTATGTGGTTTCCAAGATGAGGACCTATGAGCTCATGCACAATAAAATTGTCCTTCCTCGCCCTGTGCAGAAACTCCAAGGTAACCCAGAAGACAACCTGGTCCAAGAAAGGGGTTATTGTTTGAGGCTGCCTAGGGCTGAGGTCAATGTTAAAGACAAATAGGAGACACATGCACTCTTCCACTGCATGATTTATCACTTGCCAAAATGTGTTTGAGAAAAAAGGGGAGGGGGGAGAAAAGCAACCACAGCAGAAGAAAAGATTATCTCCTTGGCAGTTCCTCAGTTTCGATGCCAGTGGTGTTTTAAAGTAGCTGGAATGAAAACATTTCCGAATCCAATTTCATTAAATATAATTTCTTCTTCTTGCTTGACACTCACTGTTTTACATCCCCATTTCCGTGACAGAGGACATGATCATTTCTGCATCACCAGAACTTAGAAAACGGCAAACAGCATCTCTCTAAATTCCTGAACACCCTGGCTCATCTCACCACACTCTCGCATCCCAAGTTCATGTTGCTGTTGCCATTTCATCCCGACAAGCGATGCTTCGGTGGTCTCGCATGGGAGAGAGGAGCCTGCCTAAGCGGGGAGGAAAATAGAGTCAGCAAATGCTCTCAGGTGGAGACCCTGAATGTCAGGTGTCAGCCAGAAGCCAGCTCCTGATTTATAAACCCCACAGGAAGGATTATGGGTGAATGCTGGGCACCTCCTTGCACTCACTCGGGCAAGGCAATGCTGCTGTTGGATCTTACCAGGTGGCGAGGCAACGAGATGGCTTCTTCTTTCCTTTGTGTCATTGGCAGCTCTTGGATGTTGCTCCCATCTTGGAGCTGTTGCCCAAGTCTAAGTTACTGCTTTTGCAATTTATTGTTCTGGTCTCTCCAGCATATATTGTTAATCTCCTTTACAAGACTGGGACTCACTCTCTCTTCCCCAAAGAAATTACCTATGTCCCTCCTCCTGCTTGCTCAGCCTATCTTCTTGTACACAGCTCCCAATCTCTTCTGCTTCTCTGTTTTTCAGGGAAGCCACAGTTAGTCTATGAGCGCTTAGTTTCCTTTTCCAAAGGTCTTTCTATCATAAGACACTCAAAATAACTCTAGTTCCTAGCCCTGAAAAGAATCAAAAATCTCCGTGTCCATTGGGTGTTTTTGATTTGCCAAAGATTTGCCATACACATGCTCAAATGTTATGGCAGTGGTGGCTGTGGCACAGCCAGATGTTTGCACGTAGCTTGCAATCTGACTTGGGATCACCTGCTTCTCTACTAGGGTCTTTGTAGACATTTCCCTGCATGCAAGAGGCTACAGCCAGGGAGTTAATATCCCAGTTTCTGGAGCAGGGAGCAGAGAGGAAAGGCCACTCCTTGGACATCACAGGCCAGGAAGGTCTTCTGAACCAGAACTAGAACCAAAACCTCCTAACAGACAACCAGGAATATGAAGCTGGGGTCATTTCCAAGCACAGCAGGATGTGCTGGCTTGCCCTGCTGCTCTGATAATTACTGATGGTTCATCATGTCAACCTTGAAGCCTCTGATACCTGTGCAGGGTTTTTACACAATCCGTATTTTGCCAGCCACTGTGGTTTTGGCAGTCTTTAGGAGCTCTGAGAGCATTCCCAAGGTATTTTCTGACCTATCACCAGCAGATCGAAACCTAAATTTCATCCCTTCTCTTCTGAGATGTATCACACAGTAGCATATCACTGTAGAAACATTGCATGTCTCTTTAACATGACTAGAGTAGATCTATATTGGGTCTGTATATATGAGGTAGACAAACAGATGCACAAACACTTTTTTTTTTTTTACATGTATCTGTGTATAAGAAACAGAGACGAAGAGTGCAAGTGTTGGATGGACGCATTGTGGATATGTGTGTGTGCATCTGCAGGATCATGTATGGGAGACTATATGGCCAACTAGACAGAGCCCATCCCAAGGCAGAGACAGAGGTCCAGTCCTAGCCTGCCTCTTATCTGCACCTCTGCTTCCTCTCCCAGTCTTTTCTGTCCTGGCACGTCTGGGATGGGAGAACTTTAGAGCAGCTCATTTGGCACAAGGTTCCCAGCAATAAATTTGCAAAATGATTTGGGTGAACCAACCTTCAAAATAACCACTTCTACTGAAGAAGATCCCTTGCAAAGTTTGGGGCTTGCTTGGTTTTGGCTGCAACGACACATCTTTGCACCACTGCAATTCTCTGCACACGCTCACAAATAAAACAGGACGGAGAGCAAATACTATGGTAGATACTGGATTTATGACATGCCAAGTTTAAATAGCACCCATAAGGCTTAACCCAGCAGCAATGGGGAATCCATTTTTCAATTGTAGCAAGCACACAAAGCTTTCTCTTTCCCTTCTCGCTGGGTAAGCTGATGCTGGGTACCAATTTCCCAAACTCCTCATACCAGGAAATCATGTCTTCACCTCCTCACGTGTGACTTAAGGTTCTTTTGTGGGTTCTTTTTAAAGTGCAGAAATGTACTAAAATAGCAACCACGCTACTTAACAGTATCAGATGACTAGAGACAGTCCTTAGATACCAATTAACCTTTGTGCCAG
Source organism: Morus bassanus (assembly GCA_031468815.1). Taxonomy (NCBI): domain Eukaryota; kingdom Metazoa; phylum Chordata; class Aves; order Suliformes; family Sulidae; genus Morus; species Morus bassanus. Next base: position 83,705,494 of record CM062600.1, on the reverse strand, counting down.
TTTTAGTCTGGTGTGCACATTCTCATCATGACTGCAACTGTTGAATAATTAATCCCTTAGACTAAACAAACCATTGCTGGACTGTGCTCAGCTTCCTCTTCTGCTAGTTTATGCACTGATGTCTAATTTTTTGTCATTGATTGTCACCCCCTTTTGAAGGGCACTTTATGCAGATACATTTATAGTCTTTTCCTTAGTAATCTGAACAGGGGATCAGGTGTTTTGTGGTAACCAAAAAAGTGGGAAGGAAGGAATAAAAAAGAGAAAGGAAAAAGGGAAGGAGAAAGGGAAGGGGAAGGGGAAAGAGGAAAGGGGAAAGGGGAAGGGGAAAGGGGAAAGGGGAAGGGGAAGGGGAAGGGGAAGGGGAAAGGGGAAGGAAGGAGACAGGAGAGGAGGGGAGGGATGGAAAGGAAAGGAAAGGAAAGGAAAGGAAAGGAAAGGAAAGGAAAGGAAAGGAAAGGAAAGGAAAGGAAAGGAAAGGAAAGGAAAGGAAAGGAAAGGAAAGGAAAGGAAAGGAAAGGAAAGGAAAGGAAAGGAAAGGAAAGGAGAAAGTGTTTTACTGCAGCAGAACAAAAATCTCATTTTGACAACTAATTGAGGAGTGATGCATTTTGGTTACAATGATGGTTTGGTCTGCTATACTGTTTTACACAAAACCCCAAAATTAAAAATTACCTTCAGGAAGTAATTTTTTATTTTATTTTTGCAAATTTTAGATAGCCCATTTCCGTCTTATTGAACATATTGTCACTCTAAACTGGCAGCTCATTTGTTATTCTCAGAGCATTCTAAAGATACAGAAATAATACTACAGAGAATACAAATGGCTACACGTTTCATGAACACTTTCCAGGATATAAATTTGTAGTCATGGAAGAATTTACAGATACATCAGTGTTTTATTTTCAAGTCAAAGAAATATACTCTTACATTTCATGCGTAAAATTGTATGCACTGCTCTACTGCAAACACATCAATTAATAATAGAGGGCCAAATTTTGTGGTTCTTTGAGCTTTATCAGGCAAAATTCTCATAGGCAATCAAGAACTGCCTAAAAAAAAGTTGAAATATATTTAACTTTATAAGTTGTTTGATTGAATTTTTTTGGTTAAGTACCACCTCTGAGTTCACAGGGCCTCTTTGAACATGCTAAGCTGAAACGGTGGGAGGTCTGAACCATAAAGCATCAAAGTCGTGTTTGGCAATTACATTCTTTAATCTTTTATATGGAGAATACCTCCTCTAACAGGTGTCAGTAGCCTATCAAAGAAAGCTCACCTGAGCACCAAAGAAGCTGTCTCCGTCCGGCACTGTTCAATTGTCATCGTACATTTTGGAAATGTCACATGAGCACCTCATATCTGTGAGTGATGTGACACCTTTGGGAAGGGAGAGAGATGATCAAGAATTTAAAAGGCAAAATGGGAATTGTAACTCCCCAGGGAGTCTGCTCCAAGCCTGACTGCGGTGGGAGGTTTGCCCCAACCAGGAGCCTGGGGATTGGGTCCCATGTACTTACTTTTCATTATTCTTAAAATCAATAAGTAGATACTGACTACTCTTAAAGTGAATATCAAGATTAATTGACCCAAGTGGTAAGTATTGATCTAGGAATGGCCAATTGATTGTCAAGGGATGATAAATCTTGAATTTTATAGGAACATGAAGCCACAGGCAGGAGCAACCCCAGGTTTGCAGCAGTGGATGTTCATGCAGGGAGCTCCTGGTACAGGATGCATTGCCAGCACCAAGGGCCCTGCCAGGAGAGCTGCCTTTGCAGAGTTAAAGTACCCAAATCCTCCCTTTCTTTTCCTAGAGGAAGTCCTCCCAAAATCTAGGACTTTTTCTCCCTTTTGAGTGCAGCTTGGGCGAGGTTTGTCACATATGCCAGGCAAAATCAGAGTGTCTAGTTATCGCAGAGGGCAGCGGAAGAGGGGGGTCCAGGTAGAGTCTTTCTCCAGCATGGACTGACTGGGACAGAAATATTTGGGGATCTGCTAGGATAACAACATCCAGAAATGTGCCTGATTTCTTTGGACACTGGAGCTTTTCTAACCAGCACCTTAAAGAGATTCGGAGTGAAAAAACACTGTCCACCTGGGAGTGAATACCAGCTTCTGTGGGGCAGAAGGCAGCCAATCTCGATGAACTTTTAATAAAATAATATATGCAACATTACCAGGGAATGTGATCTATCAATACTGTTCCAGACTGTGGTATTACTGAGCTCTTGGAGTTGCAAACACCAGAAATGGATTGGTTCTTTGTCTGATTATTTTTGGCCAAGAACAATCCAGAAGGTTTGGGGTTTTTTTTCTTATGAACTTAACAATAAATTTTTTAAAAAGCAAAACTAGTAGAAAATGTTTATATTGATGTTATCCTGGAAGGGGTTTTCAAATCAAAGGAAAGTTAGTCAGTAGTCTAACATCACAGTCCAGGACTGTGTCCATCCAGAGGCTCCAGCAAGGTTACAGGCCAAAGAGCGGAGAGACATGGGGAAAGGCTGTGACCTGCAAGCCACCAAACCCCGGTCTTAGAGAAGCCCTCAGCCGAGCCATCACACCATGGTTTGCATCAGGGCTCCCACTCCTCCTTCCACCCAGACTCAAGGGCAAATCTATCCCCTGCCTGCACAGATCAATGCAAAACCTAACAGACCCCAGCACCTGGGGCTTCGGGCACTGCCTTCAGGAGATTTCCTAACCATCTAGAGAAAATTTCCTTGAAAGGGTTCCTTCTTTTTTTCCCCAGCAGTGTATCTGTGCCTCTTTAGTCACATTCCCATTCCCATTGCAGCAATGCTATCCCTCCCAAGCATCCACGTCCGTGACATTTCTTCAAAGGAGGAACCACCAGGGAACTGCCAAGCAGTATCTAGACCTCTGGGATGTGAAATATTTGTATTTTAATTGCATCCTTTGTTCTTATTTCTAATAAAGGATGATATTATGAGGCCTGAGGGCCATATTCCTCTTTCTAGGGATTGTTACTGTGCAATGATAAGAAAAATGCTACGTGATGTGGAATATGCATTCAACAAAAATGTCCTTCAATGTAAAGAAATATCCTCTCTGCCTTCATAACCTCAAATGGAGGGGAATACAGCTGAGAGCTCTTCCCTTAAGCACTGCTTCCTACCCTGCATTTACTCTTCAGTCTTATTTTCTGTAGACTCCTGTGAATGACACTTGGAGGCAAGGAAGAGAAGGGAATTTTCAAAAAGTGTACAGGAGGCATGGGTACAAAACCAATTATTTATTAATAGGTTTTGTCCACACACCTCCTGTGCATCATTTGGAACATTTACCCTGTAGGCAGTGATGAGCAATCAGGTGAGAAATTTGGGTTTGCATCTTGCCAGACGGGCTCGACAACTTCACGCTGAACTTTAGCTCCCCTTCTCTGTCCTTGCAACACAGAAATGTGTTTAATTTAAACAAAATGCTTAGCAAAAGATTTTTTTTCTCAAAATGTTGAATTTATACTCACCAAAATGTACATAAACATATCTATCTTATTAACTTATAAATACATATGTGTGTATATATATATCCAGTGTATGAAGTGGCCTTGGTTTTGCATTGAAAGAAGGGCATCCAGTGAGTAAGAATTTGAGAGCAATGAGAATTCCATTTTTTTTGAGAAGAGAAAGGATAATTGAAAAATGACAGCTAAGCAAAGTAAAACGACACCTTGAATAGATCCCTAAACATCATTTGCACCTGTACTGACTCAACTACTTGTCATTAATGCACAGATTTACTAGTGTCAGTTGAACCACAAGTGTTGGAGGACTTTGTTTCGGCATGAGCTATAATCCTCAGGATGCCACTAAGGAAGAAGTTTTTTAATGTCTCTTGCATTAAAAGCACGAGGCAGCAGTGTCCTCATTTCATGCAAGGCAAACCACTGGTTAAGAGGCTTGTCAGGATTCAGACAATGAGTCAGTTGGCAGGACTGGAAAAAGTTGCCTCGTTGTGCACCATTATTCAAACCTATTCTGATCATCTGATCTCTTTGGCATGCTGTCTTGAGTCAGAAGACACCTGAGGATGCTGAAATTTCCTGGACTTGTTCATTATAATACAGTAAAAGTTGTACAAGAAAATTCTCCGATGATGTTTAAGTTTTTCACTCAAACGCTGCTCAGCTTAGCTTTCATTTCCGTGGGCTGTTGGAGTAAAGTTGCTTGATAGCTCCAGTGGGATTGGACGTAAGTAAATGCTGAGCAAGAACTGAGGTCACAAACTTACGTGTACAATGCTGAGAATATCATAGATCAGAGGTGACCAGGAAAATAAGATTCTTAATCACCTGACAAGGAAAGGAGCTAATGAAACAGAGCTGGATACGAATTTCCCTGAATGTACCTTACCAATTCCCATTCTTCCTTTACAACTTCAGCATTTAGTGACAAGCTAATCACAACGTTTGAGCTTCAGTCAATAGTATATATTCCTCAAAATAAAAAGAGGCTTTGTTTTCTAGTTGCCCATCAGATTGCAACCAATCTTTCAAACACAGACGCCAGACACAGGCACAAAATCTACTGACAGCAGCAAAACGATGAAGATGATGGACTGTGTGATTATGCCAAGGGGATGATTTCTCATCATTTACAAGCTGGGGCGCTCACCCCCCATCCCTTCCCAAACCTGTACCTGTAATTAGCACACACGAAGAGCTCTTCACATGTAACTCATGTTATATGTAAAATATCTATTAACGACTGATAAAGCAAGAAGAGTTAATTTAAGAGCACCAGCTACCTGACTTACCTAGCAAGATTTCACTCCATTGCCCTCAGGTAAATGTAGGTGTTGGACATTAAAAGCTGGCAGCAGGCACTGTGAGGAAGACAATTAGCAGCAGCAAGGAAGCATCGCAGCCTGCCAGACTTTTACTGAGGCAGGTCATAAAATGATTTTGTTCACATTTTCCAAGATTCATTGGCAGTCTTGTAATTGATGACAGAGCCAAGAGAGAAAGCGTCTCTCTCAAGCGCTGTGCAAGGCTCCCCATGCCATTGATAATGACCTACTTGCATTTACAAGAAATAAGTTCCAGCATCCTTTTATTGATACAGAACTGCCCACCATTGAGGAAGTCCAAACAGCTCTGCAGAAGCTAAAGATAAATAAAGCTATTAAAACCTACTCCATTTCTCCTGAGCTGCTAAAGTCTGTGGCCTCTTAATTGCTACAAAGCTATAGATGCTGTCCAAACTCATTTGAAAGAATAATCATATACTCAATAACCAGCACATTGGAATAGCAATAATAAAATACCACAGAAAAGGAAAGATGACTAAGCAAAAAGGCAGTGCTTAGTGTAATTCTATTTTAGTTGCATTACCTGGCAACTTTTGCCTGGGCAATGCTCTGAAGATTTGCTACCAGAGTGATTCCCATGATAAAAGCATCTTAGAGAAAGTCAATATTTTTGAATGTGCATCCACAGCTTGAGGGGTTTTGTAGGGAGATATCCTAGGGAGTTTGTTTAGCCTCAGCTGTGGCTTCAGCAGATTTGACTGATTTTTTTTTTTTTTAATTCTGATTTGGTCTTCTTTTGCTCCTTCATCCTCTTGCAAAACAGTGGAACCACTCCTCCACAAGGATATGTTTGCAAGGGAAGACCTCAGAGGCCCTCTCTGTGGACACCACCACCACAAGGGCAAGCTGAATACTTGCTCCAGGGCCACACTGCAAAATGCATTGGGCACCCCCCAGTTTTGGGACCCCTAAAAGAACAAGCAGGTTGCCCAAGCCCCTTTGGATGTCCTGCTAATTGGCTGGCTAATTTGGCATTTCTTCTGCAGACTGATGACGTTTCCCTTCAGGGTCCCTTGCAAATGCCTTGCAGCTCTACAGATTCAGACCCTATGGTGGCAGAGTAAGCCATCTAAATTAACTGCTCCACCAAAATTTACACCAGCTTTTCAAAACCCACTATGCACACAGGCCAATAAACTCTACTCTAGACCACTGACTCCAGTGGAGCCCCTGCACATTAACACCAGCTGAAGAGATGGTGGTTAAACACTACTGCAGCGCTGGCATGCTGCAATGACGGTGGAGAAAAGATTCTTTAAAGATATTATATTCTGTTCCATCTTCCAACCTGTTCCACAGAAAACTATCACGAATTTGCAGATCTCCCCATAAGTCACCATAAAAGCATGTCATTTTTCTCTGATCTTTAATTCCTTGAGTAGCTACTTCCTTAATTGTAGTTTACAGATAATTCCAGGTAGAGTAGGTGTCATTAAAACCTCATTTGTCACTCTGTAGTGACTGCAGTAACACAGTGTCTCCTACTGTAACTAGGAGAAGGCTCCACAATAATTGCACATCCCCATGCAGTGAACACCGAGAGTTTAATGGTGCCAACTGTAACCGCAGCGGAAAGAGAAAAGCCCAATGTGCACAGTACTGAGCGTGCTAGCACAGCACAACATCCTCTGGCAGACAGCACTGATGGGCAGCAACTCCTTTCCCAGACCCTGGGCTGCAAATCTAATCGTGGGATTTGTATCTATAGTCTCTGTTGTAGGAAAAGCACAGTCTGGTGGGATGTGCATCTTCTATCATTAGGGCTGGTTAAAGCCACAGGGCTCAACTCAGCTGAAGCTATGGAAAAGTGCATGGCCTGTGCTCTGTTTTCCCGAAGGAGAACAGGGGTTGCCAAAGGAGCTGCAGCCACCCGCAGGCTGGGGGAAATGTCATTAAAAGGTTACCTTTTGGAATCGAGAGTGCGCCACTTAAAATGTAACTGTCAGGATGGTAAATGCATTAAATCAAATTAACTCCACTGGAGTGAAGGGAGTGTTAGAAGGAGAGAAGATAGTTTGTGTGGTTTATATCATCTGCGAGAGAAAGCAGTGGAGCAGAGAAAACTTTCACACTGCTATTTATTAAAATTACACTCAGCACTTTCCTCCCTTGCTTTAGAAACATTAACAGATTGTTGGCCCTGTTCTCATCTCACCAGTGGGGAAACAATGGTGCAGAGATTAAGTGTCAATTTTAAGGTGAAGTAGATAGCTACAGCAAGCCCATGGGAGCCATGGCTGGAGCTGAAAGTAGAAATGTAAGTTACTTTGCATGGACATTGACCTAATGGAGCGATGAACAGGATAAACAGCTCTGCAGTTGGGCTATTTAGTTTAGGGAAGTGTCCACCCCAGTCCGTAACGCCATAGACTACACCTCCTCACCTAAAATAAAAACAAAAGCAAGGTGCCAAATGTGTATCTTGACTTGTCTTGCACTGAGTGTAACAAATACAACCACAACACTTAACTACAGAGCATTGGAAGCACTGGTTGGGTCAGGCTCAAACAGGAGGGTAGGCAAAGAAAGTTTGTCGCTCAACAGAATATGAAATATTCCCTTCCTCTTCATTTTCATAGGAAAAAAAACCTGTGGGGGTACCAGAAAACAATTTTCCAGGTGGTTGTGGGGGTTCTAAACATTTGCAGATGAGATGACATTGAAAGGAATACAGGGAGAACTTTTCTTGACTTCTTCTTATGCTTTCATGCTTGTTGTCCTCACATGGGTTTCTAGTGACAGGTCAGGTAGAATAAAGCAAAGGTGTCAGAGTCCTAATTAATAGATGTGCACGTAGGAGGAAGAATTAGTATAATTAGCATATAATTAATTTGGAATAGATATATCCAGGTCCAAGGCTGTCATTTCTATTCTGTCTGAACTCTTTCTGGCTTTTGGCATCTGTGGATGCCAAAGTCTAGCCTAGCCTGGTCCTTGGTCCTATCTACTGGGGACAAAAATTTACAAAATCCTTCCTCTGCTCATATCTTCTATTCACTGTCAACAACAGCCTCAGGGAGGAAGGCCAGATGGATCTCACCGACTCCTCTCCAGGGGATGCGCTGAGGCTGGCTGCACGAAAAGTGCCCGCAGGTCTGCAATTCCTGCAGGGCAACGCGCGCTTTGCCCCTCTCGCTCAGGAGATCTGCCCTGGTTGCACAGCATCTGCGACTTCCCACTCCCAGAGAGGCAGGAGGGCAGGGGCAGTCCCTTCATGTGAACAAGGAATAAAAATGGCAATTTGCATGTAATAAAAGGCATTTTGAGTCAATGCCATATCCAATGGAAAACGTGGTGGAAACAGCAATAAAATTTATAAGTGGAAAAACTCTTTAAGGCTTATTTGCCAAAAATGGTTATTTAGATATGTATTCATGCACAACACTTTGTGCAATGGTCTCCAAATGGCACTTTTAGAAGCAACTACAGTATGCATAATAAATAAAAATAACAAAAGAGACCTGGAAAGCAACGAACTTGTGCCACTGCCAGGAACGGCATAGCTCAAATGCTGGTTTTAATCCTATTCTGGTTTTTATGGGTCTGAAAAAGTACCTCATTGCATCACAGGAGACTACTAAACCCCATCAACTTATTCAAAATTCTTTTATGTGCCACAAAAGGAAAAAAAAAAAAACAAACAAGACAAAAAGTAACTGGTATGAGCTCCCTGCTGATAGACAGGCACACACCTGCCTTGCATTTCCCCATCACCAATACCCATGTTTGCTTTGGAAGCAAAATCCAGACAAATATGATGCTTCAGGTATTGATTAAACATACATTAAAAATGTGCCCCAAATGAAGTGCAACCAGACAACTGTTTTGACATGGGGAGTGTAAGCATAAAACCACTGGAAAAGCTTTGGAAATGATTTTGTCACTTTGGAAACAGTCAGAGGCAATATCCCAACAGACCTCCTAAAGAAAGAGAGAGACCCCAGCCATCAGGTTGGTTTTGCAATTCTTTCCAAGGGCCAGAAAGACCTGGAAGCTCATGCAGCTGCATCCCATACATCTCAGGCTGCATAAACTGCAAGAACTTGGTTTCTGTCTAGATCACACTTCTGGAAATGCATCAGTCCTGGGCTGATGATGCTGATACTAACTTCCAGCACAGGCAAAGCTGGTAGTTGTCTAGAGCAGAAGAAGAACAGGGGTGACAGAATCATGGTGGTCAGTGGGAAAGACCCAGTGGGTTTCAAAAAATATGCTGTTACAGAATATCACCTTCACCAGGCAATATTCTGTCCATATGCCTGGAGATGGAGTGACCTCCTCAACCATGGGTGACCGTGGCCCCACTGGCTGTGCAGGAGAAATGGGTGCTATTTGTGTGCGATTTATCCAACCTGTTCTTAGCATCAGTGCCAGGATGAAACAAATTGCTTGTTTCTCTCCATAGACCAACAATGATTTAGACATGAGGCATCCCCAAAAAGTCAGGTGTCCCCCAGGAAGAAGTTACCCTTGGAGTGGAAGATGCAGATGTTTAATAATGCTTAGCAATTTAAAGGTTCCTCTGCTCTCTGCAGCTCCCATAATCTCACAATACTTACCTTCAGTAAGGTACTTGCCAGGGGTTTCCAGTCCCACTTACTCCATTCTGCATTTCAGTATGATTCGAGTGAAGCCCAAACCTTGGGCAGGATATGTAGGGGACAGGATGGCTGCATTTTATACCTCTGTCACATCAGGGAGTTTATTGGAAAAGCACTGAAACCTCTTTCTCTCTTGCCCACACTAATAAAATAAACTTGCACCCAAGACTAGGTAAAAAAATGTTTATAGCCGAAATTTTTTGGGTCTGATTTTGAAAAGAGTGGCTAATAGGAACTTTAGATGCTGAGCCCTGCTAACATCAGGTCTCTTCATGGAGGTGTCTAGCTAGATCCTCCCAAAATTTGGTTGCTCATCTGGGTTCTAGAGGGAAACTATTAAAGGAGTTTTAAAAAATATGGCCCTATAAGTAATTACTCTTGGAGGTGTGTGCTTGGTGATAGTATTTCAAAGACCTCAATGGTAAATTGCAAGATAACAGGAAAAATGATGGCATTTTAATTTCTGGTCTAATCAAACAGGTTTTATTTACATGATCTACTAGTTAACTCCACCATATTGAAGCTGACAGACTGTCCAAGTCACTTTAGTCCCTAATTACTGAAATGAAGCAAGCACCTCTGTTGACCGATGTGTATTTTTTCCTGTCACCATAAAAGAGACCCCCTCCTTATGATTTAATCAGATCCATGTCCTTTCTGTAAATAACATTTAATCATCTTAGCCAACCTCATTTTTATAATGGCCCCTTTCACTGGAGCTCAGAAAGATATTAATCCACAATCACACACACACACACAAAAGGATTGTTTCTCAAGATCAGAAGATATTAATATTCTTTTATTTACTATGTATTATTTTCAAGATCAGATTAAGCAAGTGAGTCACGGAAGACTTTGGGGGATTTTTTTCCAAAGCCCATCCTTAGGTCCAGGCAACAGTTGGTCTGATGGACTTGTACCTGCTGGCAATAGCCCGCGATGGTGCGTTGCTGACTTTGTAACATAAGCTGAATTGTGAATTAGTGGGGATCTGCTAATCCTACGGTCAGATGAGTTGGCAGCAGTTTCTCACAGCACTCTTATGGAGTTATTAAGGGAAAAAAATCTTTAGGAAACTTAGACACTCTTACAAACTCTTGTGTTATTCAGTAAAAACTTCAGTCACATACTTTCTCAAAAATAGCTATGTTTTGGTATTGCGTATCTTCACCCAAATGGAAAATCAAGAGTTATCTATATTTAAAGCCTTGCCCCTCCATGCTGGTGAGGTTTGCCTCTGTACACCCAAAGGAACGGTGCTGATTTGGGCTAACAGAAGTAATCCATCGGATGCTTTTTTTAGTCCAATCAGAAAAACAACCCATACCTTTTTATAAGGATATTACATTGGCTTAGTGGTGGACAGATCCCTTTTTATTTTTGTTTACAAATTTTACATGCAGTAGTGTGGAGAAGTACAAATATAACTGACTTTTTAAGAGCTTGATCATTCCATATAAACCCTTAGTATTATGAAACAAAATAAGAACCAGTTAATGTTCTTTTATGGCTCTAAAATGTATTGCGGGTGAAACTGCATTTAAATAATAAGAATTTCCTCTCAAAATACTACAATTAGGTTTTGGCCATACAGCCAGAATGAGATTGTTATAACGTGAGCCACATGGCACAACACTATTGGGTTTCATCCACAGGGAGAAGAATAATCTTTGCTGTGACATAGCTATTCCAATAAAATGCATTTTTTTTATGTGCTAACATGAAATGGAAAGCTATAATGAAAAAAAAAAACAACATGAAAAGCCATGAAGATCAGAGTGGGCATTGAAGATATGTAAAGCTGATTTAAAAGATTAGGAGGGACACAGAGCAGAAATATTCCACAAATTCTTGGAAACATTAACAACAAAATCTGAAAACAAAAGAGAGTAACTCTGTGTCTCAATGTCTGAAATGTAATTCAAAGGTCAGGGACCTCCATAAGAGATTTTCCCTTGCAAGAGGGTGTTTCTACATTTCCCTTTTACCAGGACATCCAGAGATGCCATTTCCAGAGCAAAGATGGATTAGAAGATGACTCAGATGAAAAATGTGTGTCAGGTAAATGTGAAATGCTCAGTAAGAAAACAAATGTCACACTCTGGAGGTTTCTTCTCAGACCAGAAGCCCTCAGAGGACTGTGCAAGAAGACCAGGCTCTGGTTGCAGAAATGGTGCCTCAACCTTACAGGGAATCATCTGCATCCCTCCCCACCACTGACCCACCAAATATCCCTTTCTGGAAAATCAGGTCAGTGATCCAGAGTAAAAGCTAAAAAGGGAAATGGGAAGAGCCAAGTTATTAACTTCATATATATTCAGAGCTTGAAATAATTTCCCCTTGACATTTTTAAAGCGCATATCCCAACTCGTGTTTGGCTCCATTTCTTAGATCAATATGACTGAGGGAACAAATTTCAGAGCCTCTTGACATCAGCACAGGTTTTATCACCCAATTCAAGAGCTGCAAAGCCAACCCTCACTCTGGAGCTCCAAAACACCAATGCTGCCGGTGTGTCCCACCAATTAGATGGGTTATCGAACCCCCCAAACATGCACTGGGGCAGTTGCAGCCATTCAAAAGCACATCTTTTACTGCAGTTGCCTATAGCAAATGAGAAACAGACTGAGAGTCCATAAAATATGCTGTATATTGTCTTCTCTGGTACTTTGGGGCCTCAGAGTGTTTCTTTAGGATTTGTATTTCTCTTCCAGACTCCATGGTGGGATATGAACACACATTATATAGCCAAATCTTCTGCAAAATGAGTCAAAGAGAAGCAAAGGGACGTTCTTAAGAATGCCAGGAATTGGTGGAAGATGCAAGGATGCAATGCAGTGACTCCATGGCTCCCAAGTCTTAAATTATGAGAATAGACTTGAACTCAAAGGAAATGTCCTTACTTAGCTGGTTCAAATACCAGGGAATTGAACGCCACTTAAAATTCTGAATTTCCTCATTTCACTGACAAACTTTGTACCGCTAAAGAGAGCAGCACAAACTGGGTAGTTTCTTGCTTTGTACAGCTGTGACATGCAGGACTTCATTCCTGGGTCCAGATTTGGATTTTGGAGACACCATGACATTAGCTTTGGCTAACAGCCAGAAAAGTGACTGAATGAAGAGAAGCGAGAGGCCCTTGAATCCTCTGCGTACGCACTCCTGGGTAGACGCCTCCATCAAACATGCTCAGTTTTGCAAATTAAGAGACAACTTTTTCTCCCAGTTTCACCTTTGCAAGTACAGCCTGGTATCTGTATATAGTGCTGGGGACCTTTGTTTCCTGCCTTATAGCTACTCAAAAACCACATCAAAAAAGATGAAGTAAGAAAGTGTCTTCTGCACTGAGAAGAGTGGGAGAAGTAATTTGAATTAGCTGCAGTAATTCCATTCTCAAAATGAGTCCCAAATCTGTTTTGTTGCTGTAAGAGGCTTGCAGTCATGCAGGACTGCAGAGTTTCTGCTATGAGAGTTCATTACAGCAGTATTAGGGTTTATAATCCTCACAAATTTCTCATCCCAAACAAGTCACCCATACATACCTACAAACACATGCACAGCTCCCACAAACACCCTGCCTCTCCAGAAATCACGCCTGTATTGCTTTCCTGATTGTACCTCTCATGAGAAGATCTACAAAGCTTCCAAAAGTTGTGCTGACATAGCAATAATCTGGAAATATCCCTCTGGAGGCGCCTATTGATTGTCGCTGTGGGTGGATTATACAAGGGATCTATCTTAATTACCAGAAACTATCTCCTTGGAATGGCCAGCAATGTAGCAAAAATGATGCACGAGGAGATCCATTACTCTCAGGGAAAGGTCAATCCAATAGGATGTATGTTTGCATTCAGGTCAAGTGATGGCTAGTCCATCACCACGCTCCATTCTCACTGCCCTGTCAGCTCTGTAATGGCTTCACCTCTCCTCCGTACCTCTCACCTCCCTCTCCCCAGTGCCAGACTGATAACACGAATTAGGGCAGCTGGAGGTAACAGGGCACAGCTGTATTATCACAGATGATAAACAGTGTCAAAGACAATTACGGGAGCTCAGAGAGAGGAGGGACCTTTCAAACCTGTCCTTTGCTTTCTGTGCTGTGGGAGGAGAATACCTGGCCTGTAATGAGTGCAGAAAAGGGGAGGTGGACGGAGGAAGCCAGCTTTGTTGCCTTTTCCTCCACGAAGCACTTTCTCCCCTTTGGGAGCATCTCTGGTGTGCTGGAAACCCAGCTCTGAAAAAGTGTCTTGGAGCAGCACAGGCAGGTTTGGGTGGGAGAGGCCTCGCATAGGATTTGATAAAGAGCTGGATGTTGATGGAGACACAAATACACCCACAATGGTCATAATTAACTCTGGCACTACATGGCAAAAAGATATTAATGTCTGGCAGAGGTATTTGCCAGAGGTTTGCTGCTCCAGAAGGCAACCTAGGACAGAAGCATGGGCAGGGAGCTATGGAGAGTGCTCCACAACACCATCTCCCTCCTGCTTTCCACTGGATACACAGGCAACCCAGTAGGGCTGGTCACCTCCATCTGGTCTCCTCCATCAGTGCCTCCATGAACAGAAGTCAACACCCACCTGTTTTCTCTGGTCTCAGACACTAAGGAAAGCTTTGTGCGACCACTGCGTAATGTCCGGTGGTGCTGTGAATAATTCAGCTACTGCCCACGATCCTACAGACTATGCGCAAACTGGGTTTATAAACTTACAAATTAATTAAGCTTATTATACATTAATTGGTATTGGTATTTCACGAAAAAAAATGACTCAGTCTGGAGTTCAAGGCCAAAAGGACTTTGCAAAACTGTTTCCTTCCCACTTCTGCTTCCCAAATCTGATCCCATCACAGCCCGCCTGAACTTTTCGGTAACCAGCACAGAAACTCTTTCTAGGTAACTAGCGTGGGTGTGCTGCAACACTCTTAATGATGGCCTTGTCTGGAATTGCTTTATTAATATTTATTAAGTGATCACTAGCTGCAGGTACATTCTTTAATAACTTATTTATAAAGCATGCTATAAAACACATTAAAAATACATTCTTTAACAGATAACGCCATAACAAGATGCTGTAAAGCAAACTATAAAACGTAAATGACGGCTGTACCTGAACTGAAAACACACTGGAGGCTAGGAAAAGTGGGGAGAGAGGAAGGGAAGCTATACCCAACATGCCTGAAAACAAACAGTACCTTTTGGTGGAGCAGAGGATTCATTCAGGTGACATTTAAAAGGCAAAATATAGAGCACTGGACACTTTTGATCCATGCCTATGGGCAAGCAGAGGGGAACATGCAGTTGCTGTAAAAATATTTCCAGGCAGGGTGGAAAAGGGCTCCTGCTGCTACTTGTGGGTGGGGATGGGAACCACCCGGATCCCTGCAGCCCCCAGCCCATCTCTCTCCACACCTCTGCTCCCTTTGCTTTTCAGGTACCCCTTTGCCTTCCCTTCTTCCCTCTCCTCTCTACTCCCCTCTTCCTTCTCTTCCCTGTTTCTCCCCCTTTTCCCTCTCTTTTGCATTCCTGCACATTTTTCCACCTTCTTCACAGGTTGTCCATTAGACAACAAAAGGATATCATTAGAATATCATTGGAATATCAAGGATTTAAATGCTTTTAAGAGTGGAATCTGTGACCAGGGATCCTAGAGAAGGAGGGTGGATAGTAAAGCTATCATTACCCTTCCCAAACCTGCTTGTGAGGCAGGTTTGGTCCTCGGTGCTCCCATGCATCCATAGTCCCCTCCACGCCTTCACACAGAGCCAAGGAAAAGAGCACCAGCACTGTGCCAGCTCTGCTGCTAATTCTTCTTTGATGTCCTCACTCTGGAGCAAGGAAATGACCAATTTTTTTTATCCCTAGGAAAATCCAGCCATCTATGAGACTGAGATTTCCATCTGAGCTGACTGCTGCAGGTCCCTTCAGAGCAAAAAGGGAAAAAAGAGCAAAATCAGCATATCCAAGGGTCAGTTCACAGGAGCTGGAAGCAGGCAAATCCTGCCCACCACAAGCCATTCTGGCTCTGGCCCTCCATCCCCCATTTTCATAACCTTCCAGGGGCATCTGCTGCTCACCATTTTGGTCTTACCAGGTACAGCCGTCCTTACGTTCCTCAACGTCCTACCAAGAGAGAGAAAAGTTGAAAAAAATCATTAGTAACTACGTTCAATTGTTAATTAATTCTTTTGGACAAGGGGAAAGGTTGACGAGAATGGAAACACCCCTTTTTAGCTTGGCTTTGCAAAATATTTGTGAACAAGCTTATGCTTGTGTGTATATTCATAAACCAGCTATGATTTTGGAGGTGTGTGTCATCAAGAGAAGTTGAAGAGATGGCAGACGATCTGCCCACCCCCAGCTCAGCCCAGATTTCCAGCTCCGAGAGGTCCTCAGGGTATCTAGAAGCTTAAAAATGGAGGCAGAAAATATTTGCTGAGAAATTAAAAAAAAAAAAAAAAAAAAAAAACATAACAAAGCCATTTATGGAAAAGCACAATTTGGTCGCAGACAGAACCTGGAGCTGACCTGGCCAAGATATTATTTACCTCAAAGTAACTCCTATTTTCACCAGGGATCCTGAGGACTTTCCATTTTTTGTGAAATCAGCCTCAATTCAGGACTGCTTGGTCACTTCATTTCCTCCTTGCAGGGGTGCTAAAACCTCTCTCCCAGCCTTTTCCCCTTCCCTCTCCCCCCTCTCCTCCTGCGGCAAGCTAAAATGGCAAGACTAATTTCATTTCTTTTCCTTTAGTTTGTCTATCTGTGACAACCCTTTTTATGCATTTAATTCATTCTCAATTTCTCATAATCAGGCGAAAGGTGTCCCCTAAGGTTAGGAGAGAGCTTGTCAAAAAGGCAGCGTAAATTTGCAGAGGTAATCACCAGTCTATCTCCTTTCCCCACTGCCCGTGGAACTATTAACTAATATCACTGTCTAATCTTTTTTGTACTTATTTATTTTGCAGCGAGAAACTAGTGTTATAAACACCCCTACTGTCAAAACTTGTCATCCTCATTACCTCAAGGCGGGCTCCATCTCAGTTATTCTAATTTCATAGTTTCTCGAATTTACAGCCGCTGGAAATTGAGTACAAAATCCATTATCATTTGTATATTTTAATTATGCAAATGAGGCAGCTCAGCTGCTCTGGCCGGGACCTGCAGGGATGCCTAACTTCAGTCTGGGTGATTACAATTTATCCAGTCGAGTCACTTTAATTGTAACAAGCTAATTACATTGTTCCATTTGGCTTTAACAAAAGAAAAGGAGACAGAAGACGCTTAATGGCAAAGGCCCGGCATTACGCCGCATCTCCCCGGTGAGCGCAACGGGGGCAAGGCGAGCTGTGGCCCCGCACGCTTGCAGAGGGGACGGGGTAATTTTGGGGAGGGGGGTGTCTGCCCTGGGAGGGAAGGTAGGGGAAGGTGGACGTCAGCCCGGGAGAAATTCGGGAGGGGATGCTCGCTGTGCTTGGCCATCACCAGCTTGGCTGAGAGGAAACCGTCCCCAACAGCCGAGGGATGCCAAGGGGGAGAGCAGCACCCTACCCCTGCTTCTGCCACTCCAACCATCCCCAAGCACCTTCCAACAGGGAATTTAACAGAGACACATCAGCCTCAGTTAAGGTCTCAAGGACTGTTGGTAAAGTCCCTAGGTATCAACTCTTTATCTCCATTGTAAGAAATATTATCTGCATTTATAGGCATTTCATTCAGGTACAAAAAAAAAAAAAAAAAAGGAAAAAAACCTTGCCACCTCCTGCAGCCCAGATCAGCAATTACTTTCTCAGACCCACAATAAATGCTCAGTACCTAAATTAAATACCCAGGAGAGATGTAATATGGCTGCCCACACCTTCACGGAGGCTGTTAATAAATAATTACTTCTCTTGCACTGGCCATCTGAGGATCTCAAAACCTTTTGTAAGTATTAGTGAATGAAGCCTTGGTGTGATAGAGCAGAGGCATATTCTCATCAGCTCTTTATAAATGGGAGAGGCAAAGCAGCTGTAGGGGTTTCAAGGGAAGAGCTGGATTTAGTCCACCCAAGTCATAGGCACTTGTTTAGTCAGACACCTCCCGCTCCTCGATTATATCCCATGAGCTACAGCTTGAAGACCATCCTTTAGATCAGATCCCATCCCCAATCTTCACAGCTCTTCCAAGCAGGTTCTACAGTCCTGTGGTGACAGTGGCCATCAGTTTCCGCCAAGCTTCCTTGCCCAGGAGAGCCCAGTGGAAGGACCCCTGACAGGCTCCTGAACATGGGGGGACATCTCGGCTCAGGGTTTGTCTGGGGTCTTATATGAAGAAGGCATCATGCAAGGGATGGGGAGGAGAGTCGCATGTGGCTGAATGCTGATGCCTGCCTAGATGCTGGGGAAATCACTTGGTTTTTCACTGCCCAGTGTAAGTTGGATGGCTGTATCAGAGAAAAAAAATTAGAGGAAAGCAACTCAACCAATGGGCAAAAATCCGCATGCATGTGGATCTGAAGTTCATTTATGAAAAATTATCATGTTGGCCTCAAAAATACCCCAAGCAGAGAGCCAGCATGAGACCTCAATCCATGCCAGCAGAGCCACTCCAACCTTGCAGCATATCTGCTGTGATGCCCGTGTGCCCTGGGTGAGCTTCATGTGCTCCTTCCCAATCCTCATGGACACTGTGGATCAGGACTGCTGGCTCTAACGCTGGGCACCACTGTGAGACCTCCAGCATCTCTGCTGAAATGTGCAAAAGGGTTGTGCCTCTTCTTCTCATGTTAGCACCCACCTGCCCTTGGAAAAACACCTCCCCTCTTCAAAATCTCTGCCTGACGACCATGGGATTAACTGGAGAAGAGAATAATTATTCCTTGGCAGAGAAGAGATGAAAGAATCACATAGATCTTTTCCCTCCCTAGTTGCTAGGGATGTGCATTATTATTGTTATTGTTATTTCCTTTGATACACAGCATTCAATTAATTTCCTTCGGCACACGTTTATGGCACTCCAAGGAGCATTCCAGGAGCTCTGCTTTTCCAGCACATCCAGTTCGCCAGCATCCTTTGTGCCAGTACAACTACTTTGGAGGGGGCAAGGAGGAGAGGAGAGAAAAGGGGGATGATCCTTCCCAAAGAATCACTTGCCCTTGTCCATGGTCACAGACGCTGAGGAGAGGACACTGCTCACGTTATACCAAGGTGAGCATTTGTGGGGTCCCGTTCAATAAAGCAGCAGTAACCACCATCTTGCTGCATTCCCTTGTCAGCCACCAAACCATGGCAGGGAAAGGAAATTGAACCCATTAAACATACACACAGATGCCTCTGTGCCGTTGCCCCGCTCAGGAGGAGAGGAAGGAGCCTCTATTAATTTTTTTTTTCCTAGTCTGCCTTTACCAAATGCATTTGTTTAATCATTAAAAAGAGGAGGTGGGGGGAAACATGATGAGGGGTGGCAGCAGCTACTGTAACACCCATGTAGTGAGTCTCCAGGAATGAAGCATAGAAATAGGCTGTCACTCTTGTACAGTACTGGGTGCTGCTGACAGCTCATGCTCACCACGGCATGTTTGTGCCTCCTTCCCACTCCCCAAAGAGCTCCCTGGCCTCCCTGCACCCAGGGGCTCCCTCCTCCTCCAGTGGTCCGTATTTGGGAGCCCTGCCAGGTCTCTGGGCACCCTGCTTAGGGTTCAGCAGGTCTTTCACGTGGATCCTCTCCACAGCAATCTCAGCAGTGGGCATAGCAAGGTATAGTGGGGACCTGCTGATGGTCCCCCTGGCAGCAACGGGCTAAGGAAGAGCTGCCACCCCTCAGCGTGCACCAGGGCTCCCGCAGTGCACTCCCGCCATCGCACACGCTTGCAAAGCCCAGGCTTGGGCAGGCTCTCTCAGGAGGTTGGGTTCCAGGTGACGCTCCCAAATTTCTGTATCAGAGTCCATGCTCTGAGCTTACCAGCATGAAGGGTTAAGCCCTAGCCTGGTGCACAGGTAAGAGCACAAGAGCAGGCATTACTTGGCTGGACCAAAGGCATTGCCCAGAGTCTTGTCACACACTGCGGCCATAAAGCCACGCCAAGAAAGAAGCATGCATACCTCCACCAACGGCTCTCCTGCTCCCCAGTCATTTCACGGGAACCTCCTGTGCCAGATGTAATCCCTCTGCCCTCTGTAGCGCACCATGGAAATCGCCCCCCTCATTTTTCAGTCCTCTGCTGAGCAACCATAAAGCTTTAGCACCAGCTTATAATGCAACATATGAGACAACCAAGTGAACAGAAAGGCCTGAACATACAAAGCATACAATTCCGGGGAACCGTGGGATGGTATCAAACAGTTAGCAGTATATGCCATTTGTAGCCTTGTATCATTTGTAACATACACTTTCAGTTCAAACAGGGATGAGACCCTTCCTACCTTAAATCTTTACCCCAATGGTGCTTTAACACCTGAGCAAGCTGGTGTTCAAAGCGCATGTAAGCACAAGCATGGGGATAATACAGTATGTGTATTGTGTACATGTACAGGTAAGACAGAGGAGCTTCAGTAAGTGCCAACCAGGTGCTGGACTGGGTACCTATGGCACATGACAATGAAGATCAAGCCTAGAGAAAAGCAAGGAGAATTATACTGTAAGACACCATTAGTTCTTTGATCAATAGTTGTAGGGGAAAGCTGCAGGCATCTGCTCAACCCTGCATGCGCTTTTCCTCCTCTTTCACTTTCCTAATTTTATACAATATCTTAAGAACCTTTGCCAACGTGAACTAAAAAAACTACAAATTAACCTATTACAGTGTTCAAAAGTTTAAAAAAAGGCAGTACATCTGATATTTTTCCACTCCCTCCAGCAGACAGGTAGAGCATCTTCATGTCACGCTGGATCTAGGGAGATGACCGGCACGACAGGAGCTGAATACGTTAGCGGACAGAGTTGTTGGTCATCTTAAAAACCCAACCGTGCCTCACATTATAGATGACAGTCTGTGTAGGCATGTGCCTGTACACTGCTCTCTGGCATCCAGATGAAACACAACCCGAGCATTTTACTGAGACCTCTATCAGATGTTAACACAATAACCTCTCCTATGGGTTTTTAATGTTTGCTATTTCACACAGTACTACCATTGTCATAGGAGATACATTTAGCTATATATCTCTAATGGTATATGAATAAAATGCCTGGAGAAATAAATAATAATAAGCTCTTTTATAGCTTCTTATACTGGCAGATCTCAGATTAATTGAAATTATATGCCTTATGCCTGCTCATCCTCAGGACAGAGATTAAAATGGGAAATGAGCATTTGTAGCTACGTAGATGAGAATACAAGACAGGATTTTTCTGTCAGGCTAAGGTATTTGGGCATTGCTTTGTTTAGCATTGCAAGGTCTGAACCAAGCCCTATCTGTGAAGTTGAGTGAGGCTGTTGGGATTTACATTCCAGTCATTTTCCATGAGACAAGCCCATAGCACCTATGTGACTTCTGAAAGTGAAAATCACTCAAGTTTTGCAATGTTCAGTAGAGGTGCTCCTAAGTCCTTTAAGGATAAAGTGATTTAAGGGCTTAAATCCTATTACAGACTAATAGGAACTGTGTTTCTAAATCCACTACAATGTGGTGATACAGGGATGTCCCAAAGTGGGGGGTCAACTTTTGGCCTTGCCAGAAGTGCCACCATGAGGATGGTTGATGAAAGGCCATCACCTTCCGCCACTGAGCAGTTTGGACTGCATGTAGACAAGGGAGGACACGAGACATAAGGGTGGACAGGAGATATTAGGTGGAAGTGAGGTGGGACAGGTTTGGGACCTAGGTGGAGCAGAAAGAGTTTCTTTTAAGATCTAATACCAAAATAGCACCACTGGAAGGCAACCAATAATATTGGCACACTCATGGTGAATCTGAGTGACTGTTTCAGACACAAGAAAGACCTAGCCCAAAATTTCATGAAAAAAACAGCATTTTTCATTTTTCAAGTGGAGCTAGCAGGCTTCAATTTTTTTTTTTTTTTCAATTTTCATTTCAACTGCCTCCCTTTCATTTTCAAAGAACAGGCAAAGATGCAAAGCCACAAGAGAAATTTTATTTTGGTTCAAATATGGAAAAAAAAGGAAACATGCTCATTTGAGTAAATGTAGCACAACATTTTATTCAGCTTTTCAGCAGATAAGATGTCCACTTAGGTGGTGCCATTTCACAAGCACCATGTGTAGACTAAAGAGAACAGAAACAAGGAATATATCTTCTGGGTTAGGCTTTTTTATCCCTTTAGATACTACAAGACACTGACCCCAATACAGGCCTCTAGCTATGATTGCATAAAGTTTGTTAAAAACATCTGTGACACTTGTATCACAAATTCCAGATTTTCCTCTTCAAAATTTCTGCCACTTTCCATGTTTTTCCATCTTTCAGGAAATAAAATGATGGGAAAATGGTTTCCTGGACAATACTAACAAAAACAGTTCCCAGGCTTTTGGGTTCATTTTTAAAATGCCACAATATGTCTGAGACATAAACCTTTGCTTTTCTTTTAGGTTTGGTAACAAGTTTCAGGCATCCAGAATGAAAGGGGTACTTTGGAACAGCATTATTACAGTTATAATGACCTTTTATGCATGCTGTATTCATTTTATTATGTAGCTTTACAGTAATCTATACTCATAAAATCTCAGGACTCTTCTCTCTAATGTCGTCTCTATTAATTGCTATTTGCATCAAAAATAAAATTGCTATGGTCAATAATTTAAATTCCATCAACATCAAAAAAAAAGGGGGGATGCAAGAAAGTATTGAAAACATGAGGAGAAACATTTCATTCTAAAAAATAGTCTTCTGGCTAATTTAGCTCATGCAGGTGAACCAAAGTACTGCAATAGCAACTCCACCTACTATATATTTTGCACTATGGTCATGCTAATGTGTTTGAATATCAGCTTGATGGCTGATGTAAACATAGCATCATCCATGAATTCCAGCAGCTGCTGGTATGAACGTCACGCAGAAGACAGGCACTTCACGTAATTAAACAGCCAAGTAGGCAAACCCAGACAAAAGAGCCATAAGTTGTCAACAGGCAGCTCATAAGGCTATATATCATGGCTAATATATAGCATGCCTGATGCTGTTGCCATCAGGAAAAAAAAAAATTAAGCTGGATTTTTTTGCTGAAGGTTTGGAGGTAGGGGGAGAGGGAGAGAGAAGCATTTAAACTTCTTCCTTGTTGCTGCTGATGATAACAAGGATAGATCATTGGTTATGAAATTGGCAGCCTTAATCTTTCTTCCCAACCTCATTTTTATACCGCACCATGGGATCTCCTCTCGAGGGGCTCATACAGGATGGACTTGCTGGATTTACACGTACCGGTTATGATGCCAGGGAGCACAAGGTTCCCCAAACCTGAACAACTACGGTGGTACCACCCACCCTCCTCTCTGAATTTTCATCAGTCACAGGAAACAGGACAGGACACAAGACAATTTTTATTTAAACGAATGCCATTCCTGGGGAAAAGGAAAAACCCTGCAGAGTAGCGCAAGGGCCGCAGAAACTCCTTGCAGCAGGCCCAAGCCCGCCATACGATAGATGGAGGGTAGTAAATAATTGAAGAGAATCATTTTGTAATGCGCTGACCCCTGAGCGTTGCACATCAGTCATATGGATACCGTCTCTCTCCAACCCAGCCTGCCCAGTCCTCCACTTTGCTGTACACACCATTAACGACCTTTTATGAGAATTAACTGATACTAACGCATCAACTACAGATCTACTGCATTTTTAAAAAGTTCATCTATTTGTTTGCCCGCACAGATTAGTTTTGTAAAAACAATTATCATGATTTAAACAGCTGGTTATGGAAATGTCTATTGAGCTGCCGGGTAGCATTTTCTGCCCTCTTCATGGAAAGCATTAGAGGGTTGTCAAAAAAAGAAGGGTGGGAACCTGATAACTTTTAAAAGGAGCTAATTATGGCAAGTCTGTTGACAGGTCCTGAGCTGAGGAGGCTCAAAGCCAGTGGGAAGTTTAGGGGTTTCTTTTAGTTGGGTTCAGTTTGTTGCATGTGCGTGTTATCTAAACCGAGAGGTGACCGGATGGGAGGTGGATGGGTGAGTGGAGGAGTCTCCCAGTCCCTCCTGGGCACCCCTTTCTCCAGCAGCAACATCTAGGATGGGCTGCAGGGCAGAAGCATGGAGCAAAAAGATGCTCTCTGTCCCAAAGAGCACACAGTCAAGTCTGAAAATAAAACCATAAGCCTAAAGGCCTAAGTGAAAATAAACCAGAACAACTCCGCTCATGCTCCAGCTTAGAAATTCAGATCACCGTAAATGGATGAGACATTTCCAGCATTTGTGTGTTCCCTGGTCATCCCAAAGGTTTTTCCCCTTCAAGATTTATTTACACACAGGAATGTAAGTGACCATGTTAGCAACAGCAACATGGTAGATATTTCTATTGCATGCTGCATGCCCAGCTCCCTTGGCTTTTTATAAGCATTAGCTAAATAGACATCACTGCATAATCGGTTTTGTACTGATTTTTCTGGTAGGGAAACGAAGGCACTGATGGGTAAGTAATTTATCCAAGATCACATATATGTGGGCAGCAGAATGAGGGTTTCTGTCTGCAGTGAAAGGTCCCAGTGAGATGCAGACATCCACCAGGACAGTTTCTGCAGGGGGGCTGCGAAGGCATCCAAGAAAAAGCCACAGTGTCATAACAGAGAAGGGGAAGCGAATAGCAAAAAAAAAAAACAAGAGAATTTTTGCTTTTGGGAGGGAAATCATGATAGTGTCATCTGCTAAAATACCTCCCTGTGCTACCCAGCCTCTCTCAGGGACTCAGGGGAGAGAGAGCCCATGCTGCAGGAGCACCCATCCTTGCAGAGAGGTCTTCTCCTGTCAAAACAGCAGGATGCTGAGACACGTCCTGGGTAAAAGCTATGATCTCACACACCTGTCCAGGGTGGTTTAACACTGACAGCAGATGGACAAAGTGGAAGACAAGCATATAGATCCACTTAAAAGGCTTACCCTCTGGGTGACTGCTTTGTGTTACGTACCCTGTTTGAACCTATAACATGTTCATTTTAGAGGACGACATTCTGGTGTAATAAACAGGCTGCCTTCATCATGCCTACTAATATTAACCAAAATTGCTAAGTTTGTCAAATATAAGGAGAACACGAAGCTGTTGAAGTCATTTGGTTCTCAGGAATTAGGGGTTTGGGATGGCTTCCAGCTCTTATCCTTTGTGGATTGGTCAGAACCTCCTCTTGTAAGAGGACCGTAGATGGAGAATTATCTGCGTGTTTCTCCCAAGAGTTGATATCTCACAAATCATCCCAGTAACAGCTCAGAGAAGGGCTCCTTGAATGGGCAATTGTCAAAACGTGGTCACCCATCCTGTGGATCTAAGGATAGACACCCATTTTGGCAAAGCGTCAGGAAAGACCATTGCAAGTCGGTGTACAAGGGTTCCTGGAGGATGCAGGGGAGTGGAGACATTTTTAAAGAAAAGCTTCTTATCAGATGACTGTCAGACAAACACTGTTTTTGCTTCTCAACATCCAACCATACACCTTGGTTCAGTGTTCAGGGAGGGGATGCAGCTGAGTGTGGCAGCACAGGCAGGCTGGACACCGAGGAAGAAGGCAAAAAAAAATGGAAATTACCACCTCTGAGATGTAAGAAAATGATGGAGAGCTTAATGCGGTCTAGGCGAAGGCACTGGAGAATCTCCATCCCAGATAAAAAGTGGTAGAAAAGTAAATTAGACCTTTAATCTTACAGTTTAAAAACTGCTTTAACCTCAGTAAGGTGACAAAACCGGAACAAAACTTGGAGGAAAGAATGGCTACAGATGTAGTGCTGTGATCTTAAATATAACTTGAGTTTTCCAAAGATAGACAGCGTCACTTGTGTTTAGCATATTCCTTTGATAAGAGACCTAACTTTTAGAAAAGGAAATGAAATAGCTGTCACTTATCTTTGCTTCAGAGAGGGATTAGCTGGATTAGTGAAGTTGGAGAAACCAGGGCTTAGAAAGGAAATTGTAAGGTGTTTACCTGTAGGGGAGATAAGAGTCTCTAGTAACAGAAGAAGTGCTGGACTGGGGACAGTTTGTTAGTGGAACTCCTCAGGGATCATGTTTTCAGTAGTCATATTTAAAATGTCTGCGAGTGACCTTGATAGAAAAAATAGACATTTTCTAATGACATTTTCTGAAAAAAACAAAAGACATCATTTTGGGGTGGGCTGACACACTGTGCGGGAGGAGCCGGGTGACATTGAGAACTGGATTAACATAAAGGGAGAGGCTGTGTTGACAGACAAGTTAAAAAACTTCTAGTATCTTCTGGAAATGACTGAGAAGAGAAACCTGAGTGCATTCATGACTGATATGGTCATGAAAAATGCAAATGAGATATACAATGTAAGAGATTTCCACAAAGTCCTGTGAAAGTTGTTCATAGTGGGGCAGTCCTGCTGTGGTGACCATTGCAGTGTCCAACCTTCACCGCCTTCCACCCTAGCAAAAGCCAGACCAAAAGCCGGGTGTCCAGATTCTCCTGGTCACAGAGGGAATTTGCTGTGAGCAGCACACCGAACAAGGAGTGTTCTAAGATAGTCAGTAGGATAACAGCTCTCTTAGGAGGGAACCCAAATCATAAGACCTTGATGGGGAAAAGGGTCAGCTTCTGTGACTGGGAGGCTTTCATGGTATTGTCTTGACAGTGAAAGACTAAAGCCAATGAAGCCCATGTATGAATATGTGGGAAACCACACCAGGTTCTCCTCTCCTGGCTCTTTGCAAACTCAGAGAATTTTGAATTGCTTCCAATCTAATAAAAAATAAATAAATAAAAATAAAATAGATAAAAAAATAAAAGACAAGAATATTTTCAGCAAAGAGACAGCAAGTCTATACTCCCTTAACCAGGACTGCAAACAGCTGCAGGACAGGACATGCTCAGAAGCATCACGGAGGGAATGTTTGCAATACTTAAGTCTTCATCTGACCTAGACTTCAGATGTGTTGCCATTCGTGGAAAAATAAGTGTGGCATTGGTGAGATCCTCTATGTGGTTTGAGTTTCTTTCTGTTTAAGAAACTTGGAAGGCTTAAGATGATGCAGGATCTTCCCAAAGGTCAGAGCTCTTAACAAATCATTCATCTGCCCAGTATTTCCCTGGGAAAGTAGATGTTCTTCAGCAAAGGATATTGCTCCTTAGTGGCAAACCTGGGCTTATACCAACAGCCCTCCAAACTTGAAGCAATTGTCAGGACAGCAGTGTGACCAAGCTGAACTTTACAGCAAGAGGGCTTATCCCATTCCACCCAAATCAATCAGCACAATATTTTTTCTCACTTTCTTGACTTTCAGACTAAAGTCTGAGCTGGTGAACAGACCAGATCAATACTGGAGTAGAAAGCAACAGGCAAATTCTAGATGACCGAAAATCTTTCAAGAGCTTTTTATTTGCTTGAAGCTTCATCTGAAGCACAAAGCAACACACACCATATTTCTCCTTTCTTTGTCTTTTTTTTTTAATGTAGTACAAGTGTCCCTGTTTGAGGCATGGGATAATGAAAAACATCTTCCATACACCGAACGTAAATGTCAAAGAGAGGAAAGTTTCCCCTAGTTCTGGCTATGTTTCATATGAAATGTTGCATACTAATCATAATTTATCATCATCTTCATATATTCTTATATAAGTAATACAAATCACCACAGTCAATTAATCAATCTGTAATTAGGAACTGACACGAACATTTACTACCATCAGGCATAATTTATATGATTACAGATGATTAAATAAAATGTAATTGAGTGAACAGGCAATTTGTTAAGCACATGTAAATTCAGCCATACCACCTCAGGCTGTGATCTTGTCAGATCTCAATAGCTAAACAGGGTCAGGATGGGTCAGTGTTTCGATGAGAAACCCCAAGGGAGAAACCCAGGTGCTGCAGGAAGGGGTGATGGTTAATAGGTAGCGCTCTCCTTGCTGAGGTTGTGTTGGAAGCGTAGTGTCTCTAACATGTTACTGGAGAGATGGACGTAAGCTATTAAAAGTGCTGCCTGAGCAATTCTTGAGAGAGGTGGGAATTTGTCTCCTGGACTTGGGTTAATTTAATTTCGAGTAGAGCACACATCTGGCCAGTCACCAGGAGGACAGTAAACCATGGCACCCTGACACTTGCTGCTCTTCAGCAGAGCCAGAAGACACGTCACTTCGGTGATTTAGTCTACCTAACTCAGATATCTCCATCTTCATTATTTAGGGAAGGGGGAGTCCTCTTAAAGTAAGCATATAAATTCCTCTTCTGCCTAGTGGAGAGGGACAGGTGGTCTTGAAAGCCAATCAAGGCAGAACCTGTCTGCCTAACTCGGGTGCTCAATCTCCTGCAAAGACATCTATGTCCCTCCATTGGCTGGATGGAGAAGCTGGTCACATACATTAGGACAATTGCTTCATTGAAACATGAGCATAAATTAGATCTTGATCCCAGATGTTTCTGCAGAGCCTTGAGGATGAACAAAGACTACAAGCCAGCCAAGGGCTGCCGGGCCCAAGAACAAGGAAATTAGAGTTTCTTCTTAGCACTCCATCCAAAAACAGTTGACATCAGTAGACAGTCCCATAGGAACTGCTAAAAGCAACACTGAGAAAGTGTTTTTCTTTTATTCTTTCATATTTTTTATAGCATCAGGACCAAATCCAACTAAGTGAATGATTTCTTGAAAAGTTCAGTGTGTTTCCAAATTGGTTTTGGTCACACAGCCAGAGAAATGCAAGAGGTTTTCTTTAATTATTGCACAAAAATAAACTTGAACTATTAGGATCAATTTCATTTCTGTAGTCTTAAACAAGAATACTTTTGCTTCCTCTGTTTTTAGTTTCTGCATGGCTTGTGCCAAGACATCTCATTTAAAATAATTAAAACCATTTGTTTTAATACAGTGCAGCAGTTTCTGTAGTGCTTTGCCTGTTTATTTTTTTTGTGTTTTCCTCAAGTCCAGTGTCACTCCCATCGGGAACTGTAGCAGACATCTGACAGATCAGAGGCATGAATGAAATCATTCTGCCTTTGCTTCATGGAAGGCCTGCAGACAGGCCAACTGGAGCTAAAAACAAAATGATCTTTGATTATTAAATGGATACTTATGTAGACGGATAACCAGATGTGTTTGACAGTGGATGTGAAGAGCGTGGCGGGGATACCTCAGGATTAGAGCAGAAGGTAACACAAGCTTTCTTCTCTGAAACAATTAGTGAAATCACTTTCTGGACGTTAAGAGCCCTGCATGTGCAACATTATACATTGGGCCTGCACAACCAATTTGGGTCAGTATGATGTTTAAACTCTTAAGTGGTACCACTAATCTCCATTAATCTGACTTCAAAGATGAGACATAATGCCCAGTACAAGAGACTAAGAGTTGTTAATGCATGTTCCTCAATTGGAGCACTAATACACGACTCCAGCAGAAAGAACAGGGTCTTCCAGGCTTGGGTGTGAGGGTTAAAAATAAACATCTATTTATGGATCTCTCCATAACTGTTTTATTCTTTGGGTTCTTTCCACCTAGTTGTGCCCTGTGTCACTGCAGGTGCAAGGACAGCCATGAGGACGTCCTCTCATTTGGGTTATTTTGTCCCGCCCAAAAAATAATCCTTAGGATTGTTGCTTCCTTGTGCAGCCTACATGACCTCATTTAATGAGGAAGAGTTAGGACAGTGAGCCATGGATTCACCCCAAAGCACGTGTGATGGAGAAAACAAGGTTGGTCAACCACAATTTAATCTCAACCCCACGATTATCAGTCAGGAACAACCACAGAAGCCAAGGAAATTATGTTGGTCTAAAGCACCTAACTGAGAAGAAAATCTCTGGGGGTTGATATCATGCTAGAAACACAGCTTTGAAATGTCTCCTCTTTTTGTTGTTCCAATGCAATGTGTAGTTTCATGATGGATCTCAGAAGTGAGTGTAAAGACTCACCACTGGCTGAGTAGGATTACTCTATGTCTTCCTGATGTCCCCGGGAAAATGTTTGCTTTTACATTCTTGGGAGAAAAGCAGCATTTTTGTTAAAAATATCAAAAATTCACCTTTCTTTAATTCCACCGATTTTGAAATAGATTCAGTTCTCCTTGCATTTTTCCAACATTTGTTATTGAAAGAAAACCGCTGAATTTTTTCAAAATCAGGGAGAAAGAGGTTCTGTTTTTACTATAAGAAAAATGATAATACCTTTCTCAATCAAAGTCATATTGATTAAAAAATAATAGTTACATGTTGTTTACAAAACAGAAATAACAGCTATTGTTTCAACCTCAAACCTTCTGCCTGAGTAATTTTGAGCAGCTTTACTTGAAGATATGCCAGGGAGAAAAGGTCCTGTCTAATTGTGTTGACAAACCAAAAGCCTTATTCTGTAAATGCTTCTTTTCAAGGAGATCATTTCAAGATCTTTTCAAGAAAGTCGTTATCACCTAAGTGCCAATTGTAAAACTCAGGTGAAAGATAAATGGTACTTAATCTGTGCTTTGCTGAGACAGAGTTGTCTAGAAACCAAGAATAATGTTGAAAAACATCTAACTTATGTTCTGATGCAAAAAATCTCTGCTTTCAAAACTTTAACTGGAGTAGTCTCCCCGGATTGCGTGCCAGGCATATAACCACAACCAGCATGAGCTCCCAGTCTGAACCTGACCGTGGCTCTCTTCATATCAATGACAGCTTTGCCTTTGACTTTCTTCTGGATGGTGTCTCCTGTCCTCCTGCCTATTGTGCTCCTCATCTGAATGTCGGCAGACTGTTAAGTAAGATTTCATAAAATTGCTGAAATTCTCACTTGTCCCCAAGGAGTCCACCACAGGAGACAGTCACAGTGAAAAAGTTCCTAGGATCCATGAATAAACAATCTTGTTATTCTCTGCCTTCCTTGGAGATTTCTATGTCTGCTGCTGAAATGGCTCGAGTGCTGCAAACTAATTATAAAATTATTTAGTTAATAAAGGCAGGTAGGAAAGTGTCTAATTATCCGTACGATAAAACTCTCCTGCAGCTGTAGGATTTGTCTTACCCTGCAGCAAGGTGGGACCCATTTCATGTAGCTCGGGCTGTGTGGGATCAGCCCAGTGGGTGGGATTTGGCCCCACATGCAGACCCGTGGGACTCGATCCGGCTGCCTCAATGCAAGCATCCAGCCACGTCAGAGGGGACCCTGGTCATCTCACCTGGCCTTAGCTCCTGCTCCAGAAGGACACTGCCCCCTCACAATCCTCTCATATGCAATACCCCAGATAGCCCTGGACATCTTACGTGGCACTAGACATGTATGTTTTGGCAACCAGATCAATTGCTTGTACAACCTCAATCTCCATTGGCTCTGCTGGGAGCTAGGACCCCAGTGCACATGAGGACACCTATGTGTCTCCAGCCATAAGGGCAAGACACCTCTCCAACTATGTGCGTCACCTAAACGCTACGTGCAGGCAATGAAGATGCATGTCCCTCAACCATGGCTCACACTACCTGCCTTGGATACATCACTCCAAAAAGGTTCCTCAACACAGATGTAGCCCAGACTCCTCGGGCTTGATTCAGCTGTCTAAAAGGCATGCGTGGTGCTAGATAGACACCCCAGGATGGGAGAAGCATCCATGTGGGGTTGACAGTCTGACACGGGTCAACAGGGTAGCTGACAGGCCAAGGAACACACCCTGGAGGGGTTCAAATGGCACCAGACATTTAGCCCCTTGTTGAAGGCAGCTTTCTAAATCTTAGGTGGTCCCATTAGAGGGGTCCCATCATTAAATCAGTGACAAAACTTCCACTGTATTCAGTCCAGCCAGGACTTCACACCATAAGTAGTTCCTATTGATTTTGAAGAGAAAGTGAGCACAGATCTTGCTAACGTAAGATCACATGAAGGGTTTCTTCCACACCTTCCCCAGGGAATTTTGCTTTCCCCTTACATTTCCTATTGGGAATCTCATTTTTTGATCTACTTTTGTGGAAGACAAAAGTGACCTCCCCAGCTGAATGCAGGCTGCCTGGGTTTGACATATGCTGTTAAATGACAGTGTGTCAAAGCATAAAAAAAGTGATGTTGGCTGAAGTTTTACATGGAGTTTTACAAGGTAGTAATGTAGACTATCAGCTGGTGCATTTAGGCATCTGGGTGGGGAAACGTATGAAAAATGCATGAGAGGTTTTTGTAAGAAATGCAGTTAACTGGTGTTTCATATTCATTATTCTTTTTTTTTCAATGAAATTATCCTAAGGATTTTTTTTTTTTTGAGCTAAAGAGAAAGCACATGCTCAGTAAGTGAGTTCAGCCACAGATTTCAGGGTCCTTAAGTACTCATTGACACAAGAGACAAAAACAGCTCTGCAGGTACCTTTATGGGTCTCTCAGGGTTGTTGGTTTTTTAAGCCTGTGTATTATGGATTTCCACAACAGGTGTTAACAGCTCAAGGCATCTTAATGCCTATTGGATTAAATAATGCACATTTTTAAAATTGCATGAAGTCTCTCCCACTGGGGAAATGCTATCCTTTCCGCCTTTACTTTTTAAATGAAAATAAAGCATGTATTACAAAAATTACCAAAGAAATGGCTAAAATCCACCCCCAAAGCAACACAGAAGCTGGGCTGACATTCTATGTTTAGTTCACTCCTCCCTTACCCAAGTCCCGAGGCTCCTGGGGTAGATCAGAGCAAAGAGCGAACGGGTATGACCACCTGCACAGCCAGAAAAGGTCAGGAGGGGTTACAGAGGATGGGACATTGGGACAAAAGCACTGGTTAAACTGGTTAAAGGGTCTTTCATGCTCTTGCACCAATTCAGCAAGCGTACACCAGCTGAAAGTCTAAGCCAGAGCTTTGCTGGAAAGAAAACATGAGGAATCAATCCATTACTAGGAGTGGGGGGAAACTGGCGTCTCCTGGAGGGTCCATCCAGTCCCGGTGGGGGACAGCCACAGGACATGGCGCATCCCACATGGGCATGGCTGTCTTCGGGTGATCCCCCCGGGGCTCTGGACCCCCCACTTAGGCAGAGATGTCCACCCTGATACCCACGTGTGGTCGGTCAGGCCTGGGGGCACAGGGCCAGTGCGGTGGAGCAGAAGGTACGGATCAAGCCATGCTCAGCGTGGGCAAGAGCAGAGCCCAGTCCTGACCCTCCTCTCCTTGGACCTAATGCTCCCCTTGGGCACCCATTTTGGGGAGCTCTTCTGCAAAAACCAGGGGGTGCTTTGTTAAAAGATTGCCTGTCATTCAGGCATTAATCGTGGGTCTAAAAGCGTTTATTAATGCCCTGTTGATAGCTAACAGTGAAGTACTGCTGTCCCCCTGCTTTTGCGATATGCAAACAGTGGTGATTAAGCACCAGATTAAACATCTTCATGAATATTTAAAAGGCTGTTTTTGAAAGTTTCCTGTCCTTTTACACTAATAGCCCCATTAAAACCTGTTTACAAGCCAGTCATGAGAGTAACTGTGTGCACTTAAAACACGAGAGAGTTCCCCTAGAGGAGTGCTTTAACCACGTGAGAATGGCAGCTGATCAATAGGGATCTTAAAGTAAGACTGTCTGCCTAAACCCAATGGAAACAACCCTTACAATATAGATATAAAGAGCTGGCAAGTGCCCAGCTGGTTAATTAGGGAGGCAAAACGGTAATAATAACAACAATTATATTTGCTTGAAAGTCCAGCTGTCCTGGTCCTGGGTGTCTGGCTGCCACGGGACTTCTCAGAAGCTGCCTTAAAGCTGTTAACGGCAGCCAGGAAAAGGCCAGGGAAAGTTTTAAATAAACTTAACAGCTTGGTGTTTCCTGGATCTTCTTATCTTTTACACATCAACCCCTGACTGCACACAGCCAGAGCCTACAGTGAGAATGCAGATACCATAGGATAGCTGTTAATCATTCATGCAATCTGCATGTTATGTAGGAGTATGGTAGGATAAACACAAGTCTTACATATATAGGGTGTATATCCATAACAGAAGAGGTGGGCATATTCAGTCAGTGCTGTAAGCCCAAAATTTAAATCTACAGCGCTGAAGCCTCTTAAATGGACATTACTCTTGGCCCGCTCTCTGTTACCATATGTTATATCACAATCACTTCATTGCCTTGTTCTGAGTTAAGGGGCCATGAAGCAGCAGGGCAGCTTTGTAAAGGTGTTTGAGTTCTGCACGGGAGGTAGGTGCTTAGATACTGTGAAAAACCTGGGCCTTTGTATCTGTTCTGCCGCTATCAAGCACACTGGAAAGAAATCTATTGACATCAGTGGGCTTTGGATTAGGCTCCTGCTGTGTTATTAAGTGAATTATTAATTATTAATAATAACATAACAGAAATCACATGTTGCCTTATTCAACCATTCAATTTTGCCTTATGTGGGGGTTTTTGAAAATAGAGTCGCTGAGTTTAAATACAAGTGTGGATTGATTGTTCAGCCTCCTTACTCATTGCCAAGGAGAGAGTATGCTTACATATGGGTGTCCAGTTTTAAATGAATATTGATTGACTGAAATTCATGCCGTCTGCTTCAGTTTAACTGTTTGGCAAAACTAGAGATGTCAATAAAACTGGATTGAATTTTGAACGGTATTAAAACTTTCTGGAGCCAAGGTAATCATGATGGAAAAAAGTAATAAACGGCTGGAGACCTTACAAGCACGGGGCTTTTCCTACTGCTGTGAACCCCTCTGGGGTTAGGGGTGTTTAGACCCAATGTTAAAAGACCGGTAGATCTGCTAATGGTTTTTCTGTCCCTTTGGCTGCAGCAAATATAAATAGGCAAAGTAGATGCTGTAACTCGTACGTTCCTAAAACTTGGCTAAAAGAAAGCCTTCATAATGTTTCTTTGGATAATGAGGTTTGGGAAAGTGCCACCCCTTCAAGTGAGTGGCAGCTGACCGCATGTCCAGGAGATCTTCTCTGAGTTTGCTCCCGTGGGACTGGCACTCACCTGTCCTGGCTCCCCGAGGGGGTCACATCTGCCTTATCCGCAGGAGAAACGGCACTTGGCAGAGTGGGGAAGGGAGAGCTTGGGGAGACCTTCGGGGGGTCTCACCATGTAGTATTTAGGGTTTAATTCCTGGGACAGGAATTCATGGAGTAAGAGCACAGAGCACATGGGGTAAGAGTCCAGCCATCTGCATCCTCACTGCATTCCAGTGACCCAGCAATGTTTCTTGCACTTTTCTGCTAATTTATGGTCATTATTATTTAGTCACCCTCTTGTTAGTGCACTTAGTGCAACTGAAGTGCAGTGGAATTAAGGCACTAATCCCTCCAAATTGTTATCCTATTTCTAAATGGTTCCCTTGAGGATTTATCCTATGGATGAATCCTTATCTCCCAAATTTAGCCATGTGAAGGTCAGGCTATCTAATCCAGCAGCTCTCTAGACTCCAGAGGTGCCTCCTCTTGCCCTACAATGGTGAATTGACAGCACTTAGGTTTGCTCTGGAAAGAACTTGGGCAGTTAATACTAGGAGAGCTAAATCCACTTGCACGGTTTACACAAGACTGTGCGTAACAGCTGGTAGCAAAGCAAGGAGCTGAATCAGGCTGCCTTGCAGGTTTGCTGTATACCCCAACTCTGACCTAGGACTTCAACTATCCACCCCAGTTTTGGGCTGGAACTGTGAGAAGAGTCAGCTCCACAGTAACGCAGCAGGACCAGGCTCAAAGGATGGTGTCCTGCTGTACAAAAAGCAGCAGGGCTGCAGATGGCTTGAAGGTACCCCTCCAAAAACCACTCTCACAACTTCTCTGCAGCAGCTTTTTCCCGGGAATTGGACTGTAACTTAATAAAACAATACCAGGAAAGCCAGTCCATATTATCATTGTGTTTCTACTGCTGCAGAGCTGTCAAAACTGGTGTCCGTGTTTATTACCTATCAATTAATTAACAATCATGAATGAAAGCATATGGGAAACACTTTAATTTCTGGGCCAAACTAATCTGTAATGGTAGTCCTTTGAAATTAGTTATGCGCTTCCTTGATTTCTAAACATCATCTTACTGACGTATGCTGGCATTGCTGTGGAATAAAAGGTCTTATTTAAGGTATAAAATATAGGGACTTACTTGCTCACAAGGATAAGTTAGGGACAAATCCTTGTCAGGTTTTTCCTGATGTCAAAAGCAGCTGAAGTTATTTTTAAGCCCCTTCCCTGCATTTCTCCGTTGTGATAAGGAACGCTCATCTTGTGGAAGTAGAAAATTTTGTTTTCCCTGGAGCATTTCACTATTTGAG
Organism: Morus bassanus; assembly: GCA_031468815.1. Lineage (NCBI taxonomy): Eukaryota > Metazoa > Chordata > Aves > Suliformes > Sulidae > Morus > Morus bassanus. The sequence goes on along the minus strand of CM062600.1, from coordinate 83,669,761 downwards.
GTTGGAGTGTGACCCTGCAGACAGATACGTTATCACAGATAGAGGGAAGCTAAAGCGTGGTGGAGAAGCTGGAATAAGAGGCAGGGGGTGCGGAAAGGGAAGGTGGGAATTAAACTGATTCTGTCACTGGTGAAAACTCACTACCCCTCAAAATTGCTGCTACACCACTGAAGTCATGGGTTCTGGAAATACTTAATGATAATTATTGGGATGGCAGCAACAAAAGAAACAGTGAGGTAAAAGTAGAGGTGATTAGGCAAGGTGATGGCAAGGCAGAAGCCATCAGCTCACCTAGGTGAGTGGTTCTAACCGCAGGTGGGACGTGGCGGGAGCATCAGGCAGGAGAAAGAGCTGTGGGGCTGAGAAAGGCTTGGACCTGGAGGCACAGGAGTTATTTCAGGGGTAGTAATGAGGGACTGAGGGTCAGAGGTGGTTCTGAGAAAGGGTTGAAATCCCTGGGCTCCAGGATATGGAATATGAGTTTTTGGAGAAGGAAGACAGGTGCAAGAAGACAGAGGTTGGAGGTGACAGGCATCCCCACTGGACATTCACCCAGGCAGTGTTAACCAGGACCATAATTTGGGCGTACTCAAGAATCATTGCAGCTTCTACCCCACCACATCCCCTGTTTTGCTTCTTGAAAGACCTCATCTCTAACTACTGGTTAAAGGGCCGTGAGGCAGGGGCTGTCCTGGATCTGTAGCATGTGTATGTGGAAGTCCATGACAATAGATCTGAATTGATAGACAGAAGAAGAGGGGAAAAAACTCCCTGCTGCTGCTTACGTACTTACCTATCAAAAGCCAGCCCTATTGGCTTTTCTCATATGGTCTGAAGAGAAGCTATTACTGCTGGTAGGTTGAAAAATGTGGGATATTTTTGTCTGTCTCAGTATTAACACAGATAAGTAGATGGTCTCAGCCCTGGGCAATAGAGAGGGGAGCTTTGTTCTTCTTTTTCCCAGCAATCAACATAAGAGGTGAAAGCACCATGTCTGAAGTATCATGAGAACCATCCTTCTCACTCCAGGCTCCTCAAGAGTGACCACTGTGAAAAAAAAAAAAAAAAAAAATATTTGAGAATATAGGAAGAGGCAAACATGAGGATCTCATAGTGAAAGAGCTCGAAGGCACACACTGGTTCCTCAGGGAGTAGAAACAGGATCTGCCTGAGAGTGATATAGGGTGGATGTGGTAGGATGGTACCTCTACAGGCTGGAGAGTGTTGATACTAATAGTAAATGAAACAACAGAAGGAAGTTGGATAGTAAGAGTAATAGCAGTGATACAAAAAGGCTGTATGGTAATAACTGGACATGGGAATATCATGACTAAAGAAATCTTCATTCATATGAATTTAGTAATTCCAAGTGCTTTAAGAGAAACGTTTTTTGTGATGTTGAATGCAAATCAGTGGCTGGATGAGCTAAATGAACTCTGTGTGGCATCTAAAGGGCAGGGCAGATATGTGCTTGGGTTATAGTTAATAATGTGGTATTAAAATTATACATGTCAAATTATTCCATATATAATCAAAACACATTTCATCACTGACAGGATATTCCTGAACTGCCTGAAGTAGAGGGACAGGATAGCATGAGACAGAATTCTTCTTTTTTAGTGAAAAATTCAAGATGAGTTGGGTAAATTTTGTAAGCGTAGGTGCCATAAAACATGTTGCCACCTGCTTTGAAAATCTCCTGTGTCCATTATAAAGATTGACTCTGATGGGTAGATGCTAGGTGCCTAAATTTGACAAAGAAATTGGTAGGATCATTTTCCTTTAAATGCTTCCAAATTTATGAAAGGAACACATCAGAGGGTGGATTGATCTTATGGCCACGACCCTGAAATTGGATTGTTCCAAGAGGTAAGTGCATAGGACCCACTCCCTTGGCTGAGTCGACAGTAGAGACCGGAGATAGTTATTGACTTGCTTTCAGTGTCACAGGGGCTTTTGGCTTGGGTTGTGACTAATAAGTAGCTGATTTTATGAAATGGTCTGTGCTCAGCACACTACAGGTGCGTATGTGACTGGGAATTATCATACTGTTGGACATTGACAGGGTGGACAACTGAAATGAGGTGAGGCATCCCACTCTGTGGCCAGGACACTGCAAAGTCAGTTCAGCAAATGTCCTTGCTCCGTATCCCAGAAACTCTTGGTTGCCTGCTGGAGATATGTGGCCTCCAAACCATCCCGGGAGCTATTGCTGAACTGCCCTTGATACTGAATATGGTGATAACCTCCCCACGGAAGAGAATGGATGGATGGATGGATGGATGGATGGATGGATGGATGGATGGATGGATGAACAGACAGATGGAATGAGTGACACCCACTGGGTTTCATGATTCTGTCTTTAATGTAGATCTTCTCACTATAATATATGTATTTTTAAACCGTTCTATAATATTGCCCAGAATGGCTTTTAGAAACAAAAAGTCCCATTCATTTCAATAAGTACTGGACCAGGCTCTGTATTAATTAAGCCAGCAGCTCCCAGTTGGCTCCTGCAGACCACTGGGATCACACCACCATGACACCCAGTCCAAAGCTGTCCCTGGACTAATAATTAGCACCTCTTTCACAGCATCTTCACGGTGCATGCAATTAAAAGTTGGGTGATGAGGAGGAAGGACTGGCAGTCCACTGTCTCAATGAGTCTGGAAATGTCTGAATCAAATCATGGAGTTACTACGTGGTTTCTAAGTTCTTGGGAATCTTTCATTTTATGTAGCTTTTCAATGATGCTTTTAGATACGATTAATCTTTTTTTTTTTATTATTTTCAACTGCACTGTGAAGAAGTGAGAGTGAAAGCTAAGATATGAGAGAGCTTTTAACTCAACTACATTTTACAAAATCTCTCTGAGGTGCTGGTAGATGAATGATACTCCCTAAACACATTCACACACACACATCCTTTCCAGAGGCATAAACTGAGGCTTGAAGAAAAGGTCATATTTTTCCAACTTAGGTATCTCAACTGAGAAATCCCAATCCAAAACAGATTGATTTTCAGAAATGCCCAGTCAGGACGGATGGGCAGCAAACCATATTACTCACAGGGCACTCTTATTTGAGAGCTTGTCTTTAAAATCTTGGTCTATAAATGGCTTTCTACAAGGTCACGCAGTAATTCATTGAACTAAAGAGTAAAATTCCAGGATTCTGGGTGTTCTCTGGCATGATCATACCACTATACCTTACCCCACAAATATGGTTATTTGAGGAGTTATTTCAGTGATTCTGTTATTTCAGACCAAAACAGAGAACTCCAGGCTTGAAAAATCAGCAGATGCCTTCACCATAACTTGATCCAGTGCCCAAAAGTGTTTCCATTTGCTTGGTCTATTGGCTCCTGGCATGACAGCCTGGGACTTTGACCGCAAATATGTGCCTAGAGCAGACTGGTCTGACCTAGGGAATCTGACCTCAGAAGTACCAAAACCCACTCATTGCATTGGTTAAGAAAAGTGATGTAGGGATCTCTAACCCATGAGTGCGGGGGTCATGGTCACTGATTTCCGATCTCTGAAGTCAGCCACTGATTTCAGAAGGAAAAATAATTCCCTCAATCTTTAAAATAACTGTTCAAAAAGAGCAGGTACCTGGTGCCTTACATGCTGAAATAGCAACTAAACTGCTTGAAATGGCTTTTTAGGAGGAGAGGATTGATATCTTCCCGTATCTGCTCCAGTCCCTCTCCTTAATTCACCAGGTACCATTAAAAGGGGAGGATCAATAATGCAATGATATTGCAACATCGCTTGAAAATCACACCTACAACCTTTATAAAACCGGTGAAGCTTCCGCAGCTGGAAGAAGGGGCTTCGCTCTCTGAAACGCAGCCTTGCCTTTGTAAATTTGTCCTAGATTGCTGGGCCCTGAGTGGCCGCGAATTTCAGATTTGTCATCCTATTTCAGCTTTGAAGGTGCAGCGCTAACCTGCCTCCCAACCGGCTGATCCCACCCTTTCTTTAGCTCCCAGTTTCACTTTCGCTTCAATGGGAGTCTCAGGTGCACAGAGGAGAGCCTTTAATGGATTAAACAAATAGAGCAAAGACATATAGAGTATATACATCCATAGGGTGCACGTCTGTGAGCGCACATGTACACCTACATGCACTTATACACACAGAGGTACAGGGGAAGAGGAAACAGCAAAACATCCAGATAAATTATTGGAAAAAGACTTCCATTAGAAAGTTGAGCTTCATGCAGCAGCGCAACGTATATATCCTTTATTTCTGCATCGTTTCTGTGCCGTGGTCAAAGAGTATTAGAGGATACATTTCTGTTCTAAATTACATCTGGGTAAATCCAGAGGAATTCCCCTGAGCCACGTTTACCTCTAAGATTTTGCCTACATGGGGACACTCAGGAAAATAACCCAAATTAGCTGAAGGTGAGAATTTAAAAGTGGATTAATTAAACTGCGTGAAACCCCTGTGAAGGTTGTTCTTATTCAGAATTCAGGTGGTCTTCATTCAATTTAATTTAATTCACTTTGGAAATTAATTCAGATTAATTGTCCTAACAGTTTTTATGTACCTATTCTAGATTAACACTGGGGTAATAAAATGAATTGTAGCCCACTGGCTTCAAGATGATTTTTAGATTGATATCAGGAGGTTCTGGAGTGAGATTGTCCCCTGTGTGTCCAGGAGCCAGTGCTTTGCTAGTCAAAACAAAGGAATGTGGGGTGTTTCTGGAAATAGATAAGCAATATTCTTTTAGCTTTTGGGGCAATATTTAAAAGATCTGGTAATAAAAAGGAGATGACAACGACAACACAGCAACAGGTTAAATACCACTGCTTTTGAGCCCTGACTAGGGAGCCCGCAGACTTGCCTTCCCCTGGGACCTGATCCTGCATTTATGATCTTCTTTTTTTGGTGGGGAGGGGGGACGGGGAGCAACCTTTGAACAATATCCAAATCTCCTAATTCCAGACAATCCGATTTTGCAAGCCTGGAGCCAAATAAGAAATCAAGACTACAGGAGAGAAGGCCTGCTATTTGAAAAAAGAAGAACTGCTTTGAAAAGATAACTGCTCAAAATCTACTCCCCAAAGAAAGAGACTCTTATTAAGGATTTCTTCTTGAGATGTCTGCCTAAAGGCTTCTTCAGAAGGGGTATAACTCAGACCTGGAGTTTGAAGTCCCCTTTTTACTGCACGGTAGCTCGGAGGTTCTGCCCCTGACTCTTTCCAGCAAGCTGGGGCTAAGCCTGGGTGGGGGGACAGCGAAGGCAGCGTGTGTGTCCCCCGCAGCCCTGCCAGGCTGGGGACACTGCAAGGAGCCCAGCCAAACGGGGAGGCAAAAAAATCAGGGCTTGAACCTGTCTGGGATCAGCCAAACGCTGCTGTGGTCAGAAAAAACCCAAAAACCCAGACCCACCCAAACTTATTTCTGAAAGGCTTTTGGCAGTTTTGTGTGTCTTTCTCTGGAGCACCTGGCACTAATGAAGGGGGATCAGACTGAACCAGTTCCTCTCTGCTAAATTCTTTTTGCATATTCAGATTTTAAATGTCAAATATAGCTACAACAACAAAAAAAAAAAATTAAAAGAAACTTTCAGTCGGTCTAGAAAAATAAATGCAACCTTCAGCATCTCGGAGCCGTGATAAAACGGTAACTACGCTTGTAATGTAAGTCATAAAAAAAAGTAGTAATGATAGCGGGATGAAATTTGGGGAAGGGTGGAGGGAATGTCCAGCCCGGACCCCCTCAAAGCCATCCCCCAGGCACTGCAGTTTGGAGTAAAAATGCTTTAATCCTTAATGAGGCGGTCGCTGCAGCGGGAAACCTTAAATCCCTGCTCCGCCACTGCCATCCCGGGGCAGGTCCGCGCTCACCCGGGGCACGGCGGGTCGTCGCTCCTCGGGAGCAAAGCGAAGGATAATTCGGGGTCCCCCCAAAATCGTTTTGCTGCCGTGACCCCCACCCCGCGGAGCAGCTCCTAAAAGGCAGCGCAAAGGCGCGGAGAGACGCGCAGGGAGCCGCGGAGCGGGGCGCGCCCCAGCGCGGCGGGGAGAGCTTTGGCAGGGGGGGTTTTGGGGGGGGATATTCCCCCCCCCCGCCTTCCCCGGCACCTCGCATCCCTCCCCTCCCCAGGCACCCCTCCAGCTCTCCGGGGCAGGAACCGAGCCCGCAGACCCCTAGTTTCACGCATTAAACCAAATTTGCTTCTCGGGCAAATTTGACCTGTTTCTTGGCCCAGATAAATTTCAAACGTTTTCTCCGTTAATTTTTTTTTTTATTTTTTTTTTTTTTTAAGACGGGGCACGGGGGCTCCACGGTCCCTAGAGCATCCCTCCTCCTGCCCGTAAATTTATCCACCTTCTCCCTGGGGAAAAGGGTCGGGGGTCTCGGGTACCCCCAGGACCCCTATTCTCCTCATCATCCCAGCTCCCTCAGATCACCCCCTTACGGGGGGGGGGGTCCCACAGAAGCCGGGACAACAGGTGACCTCAATTTAGGCAACCAGGAGCTCCTTTTAGGGGTGTGGGGGACCACTCTCCCGTCCCCCAATACCTTAGGGTATACGCGCAGCGTAACTGCACAGGCTGCGGTACTCCTCTCCTTGCAGCCAGCTAAAGGCTGTTCTCTTAATGAATTACTAATGAGTTAAAATTGGACAGCCGGCTTAATTAAAGCGTAGAGGCAATGTGTTTACCACATTGTAATTGAACTCATTAGGGCTCCGGCTTTGTGTTTTTTAAGCAGCCGCCTTGTTCCGCACGTCGAGTGATCCGTGGGAAGTGCTTTGCTGGGGACAGGGGGTTCTGCGGGAGTGGGGGGGGTTCTGCGGGAGTGGGGGGGGGGCTCTGGGGTGGCCATGCCCCCCTCCATCCTCCTCTCTCCCATGGGGACTTGTGCTGGGGGGGGGGACGCCCCTTCTGCTGTCCCGCAAAGCGCTCACGGTTGGAGGGGATGCTCTCCTGGATCCCTTTTTGCAGGGAAGAGGCAAAGGGAAATTTAGGGTGGGGGGAGTTTGGGGAAGAAGAGCTTCCCTGCAACAGGGTCCCTCTTGCCTTCTTCCAGCTGGGGGGGGGGGGGGGGTACCCCCCTCCCATCCTCCGCAGCCGTCGGGGCGGACCTGCCCCGGGGTGGTGGCGGGGCGGGGGCAGCCGCCGTCCCCCTCCTGTGTCCCCCCCCCCCCCCCCGCCCCCGGCGAGGGGAGGGGGCCGGGGAAGGGGGCGGCTTCCCCGCACCGCTTGCAGGGCGCTGCCTGGCTGCTAGAAGGCGTCCGAGACCCGACCCACCCGCGGCACAGCCGCCGCGGCAGAGGCGGGAGCCAAACTTAACGCGCCGCGGAAGAACCGCGGAAGAACCGCGGAGCCGCCCGCCGCCCCGGGGGTGGGGGGGGGCGCCCATGGAGCTGGGGCCGTCAGGTGAGTCGTGGGGCTGGAGTGGTGTATGAGGGGGGGGAACATCCCGATTTGGGGGGTATTCTTCCCCTCCCGGAGTAAATAGCAATGTCGTTTGCTGTCGCGATGGGTCGCGGGTCGTGCTGCACTTCGGGGGAGGGGGGGGCACCGGGTTGGGTCTGGCTGGGAGAGCCCCGGTGGGTGTGAGAAGCCCCCCGCAAGTTTGGGTTGCAGCGGAGGGAAGGGGCGATGATTTGGAGCTGCGCGTCTCCTCCTTCCCTTTGCTTTTCTTGATATACATACATTTTTATTAATTTCCCTTCGAAATAATGAACTTTAGGCCGGGTTTGGAGGTGGGACGGGAGGAGCAGGGCTGGCTGGTCCCCAAGGCCAAAGTGGGGACCTCCCGGCCACCCGGGGAAGGGGGGGGGGGGGGGGCGCGGATCTCTCCGCTCAGCACCGCGCCCGCGCAGCGCTCCGCGTCCTGCCGGCAAGGGGGGGGGGGGGGGGGGGGAAGGGGGGCAGCGCTGCCTCCTTCCCTCCCTCCTTCCCTCCCTCCTTCGGGCAGCTCGGCCTTTCCCACCCGGAGAGACCCTCCTCGCCCGGGAAGGGGCTGATTTTTGGGGGAGAGGGTGGGATAAGAGGGCGGCCACCAGCCCGGAGAGAGGCGTCTCCTCCGCTTTGTCAGTGGCTCCGAGGTTTAAAAGCTGGGGAAAACGTAGATTTTTTTTTTTTTTTTTTTTTTTGTTTAATTTTTTTTTTTCCGGCTGCACCCCCAGGGCTTTGGGGGTCCGAGAGCTGAAGCCGAAGCGGGGAACCCTCGGGAAAGCCCTCTCCCCCCCCCCCCCCCAAAGCCTTCCTCGACGGGCTGCCTGCTTGTTGCACAGCTCCTGCCCATCGGCTGCCCCGAAGCAGGAGCTTATAGCGGTCTATATAATCCTTTGGAAACGCCTGTATAGAGCTGGCTTTACAGAAAGGGTGCCTATAGTAGAGTACCCTCCCCTGCAAGTCACTTTTTTTAACATATTCCTGAAACCATAGCGAGGGAGGAGGGGACGAGAGGGATGCGGTTGTGGAAGAGGGGAGAAGTTGCATTTGGGTGTAGGGAGGGAGAAGGTGACAAGCCAGACCCTAAGTGGGTGATGTGAGCTGTCAAAGAGTGCAGGAGCGTAAAAGCCAAACAATCCCAATCCCCATAGGTTGTTTATTCCTCATAAAATACAACTCTACAGAGCAGGAAGTTACTGCAAACATTTATCAATAATGAATGAATCTCCTGTAATAAAATACTCGCATAATTAGCTACAGTCAAGTACGTGCATTATGCCAGGGCTTTTGCAACTCTTTGTTGCAAATCCGACTTAGATAAATCCTCTCAAACGGCCTTTTAAGAAGGAAAAAACCCGAAAACCAAAGAAAAGAAAAAACCCCAAACCCAGGAGCAAACCACCACCCAGCATTTCTCCTTCTTTTATGCCGTTTTTGAAACCCAACCCGTAACTACTCCTGAAATATAACGGAAAACTCTTTGGTGAATTCAGAAGAGTCATTAACATTCAGCTTTAAGTGAATGTTAACAGTAAATAAAGAAATCTCTTGATTGTAGTAGTTGCAACAAAGCACTAATAAACCAGTGGGTGGTCATCAGTAATGATAAATGTATCATTATTACTGTGTGTTGGGGAACAGGGTTTGGAAAGTACTTCAGACTTTTTAGTGGCAAGCTCGGTGGCAATTCGTTTCTTAGCCTGGGAAAGAGGAAGGGGGGGGGGGGAAGCCATATAATTTTATACACAATTTAGGTGAAAATAAATTTAAATCTGTATATTACATTTTTAATTTCAAGATAGTAATTAAAGCTGGTTCATTATATCTCCTCTGAAAGTCTCAGCGCTCATCTTAATTGCCTGTTTGTACAATCTGCTTTCTAAGACACCCAAGGTTACTGGGTTCTGAAAGACGCAAAATTGAATTATTTACTGACGTGATGAGCCTTCGCCCGATGGCGTCACGTTTCCCTCGCAAGTTTGGGCTCGCCGGTGCCCATCGCAGCCCGGTCGGGTCCTCCTCGCTTCTCTGCCGCGGAAGTTTGTTGCTCGTTTAAATACTTGGAAGCAGGCACGTTGCTGGTGGAAGATGTTCAGGGCGCTTTAATTTATGCGTTTGAAAGAAAAATCAATAATTGAGGTGGTTTTCGTTTGGGATTTTTTTGGGTTTTTTTTTCTCCTATCCCCCCCCCCCCCCGGGGGGTTAATTCACCCCCATCTAAACTTGCAGCTCTTTTCCTCCCTGCCACCCCATCCCCAGGCAGGACAGAAATAAAACACACTCGCGTTTTTAAGTGCTGAGGAGCGGGATAAGGAGCACCCATCTCCTCCCGGGCTGCCGGTCTCTTTCTCGTACGATGAAATCAAATCACAAATCGCTTTTTTTTTTTTTTTTTTTTTTTTTTGGGGGGGGGGGCGTTTCTATTCGGGAGGATGATGCTGCGGGGAGGGGGGGGGGTGGTATCCGTATCTCCTTGCTAAGGTCTGCACGTACCTTCGGCGAGGACCACCTCGGTTTTTGATGGCTCGGAGCATATTAAATTGGGAAGTTAAAAGAGCTCCTTCAGACAAAAGATGCCGTTCCCGGTTTCTTCCCTTCAGCCGCCGTGCTGGCTTTCAGCTACCGGAGGGATAGCAAACTACCCAGAAATGCCCCATCCCTAAACTCTCCCGATGCCTTTAGAGAGCCAAGAGAAGATCGCGTCGAGTCTTTTCTCCTCCCGGTTTTATGATTATGGATGCGTATTTGCGAGGCGTCCTCTCGCCACTGAAAAACTCCACGTAGATCTCTGCCCTTTTGTTGTGTCTAGCTGGGTTATTCAAGAGCAGAGACAAAAGCCCGAAGTGATGTGATCTAAATGAGCTCCGGGGTTTTCCAGATGGGACCACCTCTATTCCAAATGCCCTTTCTGCTTACTATAATAAAACGCGATGAAAAAAAAAAAAAAAAATACTTAGAAAAGACCTTCGCTGTAGACCAAACAGCGCAAGCGAAATCTACCCAAAAGTATTTTAAAACCTTCCTTTGCTGCCCAAATTTTGTGAGGAGAAGCGGTTTTATAACGATACCTTGTGTGTCTGGTACTTACACGGCGGCAAGTTTCAATGGGATGTGGAGGGGTGGGAGGGGGGAATGGATCCGCGTTGGGGGTGGTTTTCTTTGTGGTTTTTTTCTTTAAACGCACCAAGGTTATCCTCGTGGCCCCTCTGCTACAACATTTAAGCGCTGTGGAAGTAAATAAAGGCCGTGAGGGTGGGTTGGGGTGGTTTGAACTTGGCCGCTATTCTCAGCTGCTCGTTTTTACACGAAGCAATCCGCAGCGAGAGGAGCTGCTGCTGTCGCCTCCCGCTCCGCCGCTCCTAGGCAGAATCGCGATAGAGAAGGGAAGAGGGGAAAAGGAGCCAGGACTCGTGGTTATCCCTTCCAGGCTTCTGGGAGAAGTTTGTCCACCTTCCCTTCTCCTCTCTTAGGAGGTGACTCCAACGCAGCCGTTGCAAACGGGAACAGCAAATAACGAAATGAACGGCGTTAATTAGAGGCGGTATCAGGACAGGAGCCCAGATCTGCATCTATCCGAGGCGGGGGAGTGTAGGCACCCCGCCTCAAGTCGGGATTGCCCCCCACCGGCCCCTTGCCTGGGGTCCAGTCTGGGCTCCAGCCGGCCGCGGAGCCAGCGATGGGGCCGGCCGCGGCCGGAGCAGCCCCCCGAGCCTCGCCCGCCTGGGGGTCACCTGCGGGAGCCCCCCGGCCCCTGGGGGGACCGACCTTTCTGCAGCAAGCTGAGCTCAACCCTCTCCCCGCCATGCCCGTGTTGGGGTCGTGCTACCCCACGAGGTTTCCCAGCAGACTTAGCTCGGGAAAAAAGTGGAGAACGGTATGTTCTTGCCCCGCTTCTCCAAGGTGCTGGTGCGGGTCAGGCTCTGTTCCCCCGTCGGAGAGCTCCACCGATCCAAGGTGCCTCGGTTCGGTTGCGGGCGGTGCCCGTGCGACACGCAGTGTCTTGCACCCCCCTCCCCTCAATGGGGGCTAGTACACCCGGTCCCCATGGGTTTCAGCTTTCCCTAGAGAGGAAATTGGGGAAGCCCCTCAATTTTGTCCAAAGGAATTCAAGGGGGTCAATAGCACGGAGCAGGTGACCAAAAAAGTTGAGTTTTGCTTTCCGTTTAATCATCATGAAATAAAACGCGGGCGCCGGCTAACGACTCCCCCGGACCGAGCCTGCGTTTTCAACCTCTCCCGGGCTGCGAGGACCGAGCTCGGGGGGCAGCTTCGTTGAAGGCGTTTTGCAAAACCCGCTCATCCCTTTCGCCTCTTCGCAACCGCTTTCCCTCTTTTTCCACCGCCGGGTTCAGAGCCCGGGGAGAGGTTGTCTATGCCCGGTTCTCCCGGGAACCGTCGGGGAAAAGCTACCGGCTGGCCGAGAGGCAGGGGAGCGGGCTGCCCGGCGGTGGCTGCGGGGATGCAAGCACCGAGAGCCTGCAAGGACAGGCGGCTTCTCCCTAAAAACCTCCTGGTGCTGACCAGGGAGAGAAGCCGGGAGTGGAGATTTTCTCCGCGGCGTGGTAATAGATCATAGAATGTGCGACACGGGTTTAACCAATAAACCAATTTGAATCAATTAACTGGCGGAGGGAGAGTTTTGAAGTGTAAAATTCATGTCAGTCTGGCTAGGAAGCATTGATTAAAATGTCACCAATGTGAGGCTTATAGCTATTGCTCACACGAAAGCAGCAGGCTCCGTGTAAAAGAGGCTCGGGAAAAAGTAGGAGGGAGGAGGAAGGGGGGAGCCCCCGTGTGACAGCGGCGGCACGGGGGCGACGAGGGTTTAATAAGAAGTGACAGAAGTAATAAGGAGAAGTGTGATTTTTGTTGTTGTTTTCAAAGTTAGCGAGGACCCGAGCGATCCGGGGGGGCTCCGACGTTTCGTTTACCCGGGGGAAGGGGGGTGGGGGGTGGGGTGGGGGGAAGCGGAGAGAGTTGGTGAGTTTTAGCGTGGATGTCCTGGGAAAGGTCGGCGCAGAGATTTTCGCCTGGATCTGTGATGCCCGGGAGAGGGGAAATAAACATTAAAAAAAAAAAGAGAAAAACCCCAAACACCAAGTTTTCCTAGCTAAAGGTTTGGTATTGGTCATCTGTATGGAGAGAAAAAAAGAGAGATGGGAGCATTTTTGTAAAAAAAAAAAAAAAAAAAAAAAATCAGAATAAACCCGACGGTCTAGATGTCCTCCCCGGTTTAGCTAAAATGGAGTTTTTCTTCTTTTTTTTTCCCCGTTTTTTAGCCTGTTCCGCGGGTTTTCTCGCTGGAAAGGACCGGAATGAGCGGTTTTGGCTAAGGGGACGTCGCGGAGCGGCGGTGGGGACCCACGAGGTTACCGGTGTTTCTCGGGGGTAAATGGTGAAAAATCTCATTTTTTTAGTGCACTTTCGGAAAAAAAAAAAAAAAGGGGGGGGAGGCAGACGCGGCTACCGTGCTGCAGACTATTTGCTAGGTTTTGGGGTTTTTTTTCCCTAATTGAGGGCATAAAGCAATTAGGAAAAAATACTGTATTTGCGCCTTGTTGCTCTTTGTGGGAGTTTAAGCGAAAATCTGGGTCCGGATCCTTCTGAAACTGGTTTTGGTGAATCGCTCCCGTGTAGGTATTTGCGAAGGGGAGTGCGGTTCCCAGCAGTTGTTCGTGCCCGTGAGGACACGGTTGTTGCGAGAAATCAACTTTTTGTTTTCTCCTTCCCTCCCTCCCGCTCCGTAATTTCGGACAGATCCGTTAAAAAATACCGTTTCTGAAAAGACGCGGCTTTTTTACTTGTAAATTCAGATTCTTGGAAGCGATCGGGCTCAGAGCGTGGGGGGGTGAGGGAAGAAAAAAGGTGGAAAAAGGAAGGAAAAGGTGGAAAGGGTGGGAAAAAGCGAAAAAAGGTGGGAAAAAGGCGGAAAAAGGTGGGGAAAGAGATGAAAAAAGGTGGAAAAAGGTGAAAAAAGCCAGAGTGCATCCCGCCTTCAACCGTTCCGTCCCCTAGCTCGGCGTCCCCTCGCCGGGAAACCGTGCCTGGAGCGGGTGGGACCGTGGGAGCGCTCCGCGGGGCGCTGGGGGGGGCGGGGGGGGGCGGCGGCGGCGGGAGGCCGGGCCCCGACGGGGCGCTCGCATCCCCTCCCGGTGCGGGGAGGGAGGGATGGGGGAGCCGCCCCCCACCCCTCACCGCCCCCCCACCCCCACCGTGACGTCACCGTGCCCACGGAGTGGGGGGAGGGGGGGCCCGCCGAGCGCCCAACGAAGCGCGGATCTTCCGCGCTCGCAGCCGCCGCCGTGCGCGCCGTACCGAGGAGCCGGGCACAGCGGCTGGACCGCGCTGCTCCGCGGCGGCGGAGGCGGGGATGCGCCTCCCTCCCGGCGGCCGCCGGAGGAGGAGGGCCCGGCGGAGGCACGGCTAGAGCGCGGCCGCGGAGGTAAAGGGCGCCGGGTGGGGAGGATGAGCGGATGGGCGCGGAAAGCATCGAAACCTTTATTTTTTTTATTTCCACTCTTTTTCCGCGTTTTTCCGGTGCGGGCGGGCGGCGGATGCCCCGCCCCGGGGGGGTGCGGAGGGTGGAACCCCCTCGGACCGAGCAGGCGGGCGCGGTACCCGCGGAGCATCTTCCCGTGGATCCAGGACGGGGGAGGCGGCCACGCATCTCCCCGGCGTCCTTCGGGATGAACCTCCCATGGGTTGGGACATCTCCCTAACATACGGACGGTTAAGCTCATTTACCATCATCTCCGCACCCGCGGTGGGATGCGCACGTCGGAGAGCCGGGATGCGCGGAGGCGGGCGGCCCGCAGCCCCGGGGGGGCGCCGGGCTGGGGGTTTGGGGGGTCGCTGAGCAAACGGCCCCTCGGGTAGCACCTCCCTACGGCGGGAGAGCCGGGGTGGGTCCCCCCCCGTCCCCGGTGGGTCCCCGGTGGGTCCCCGGCTGACGGCGCTGTGTCTCTCTCCCCCCTCCCCGCCCGCAGCTGGAGCAGAGGAGCCCCCCCGGAGCTGAGGCGATGGCGACCAGCCCGCTTCCCGGTCCCACCGACATCCTCCTGCCCTCGCCGTCCAGCGCGTACCCGCCGGACCCCATGAACCAGCCGAGGGCCGGTCACGCCGCCATGAAGCCCAACCAGGTGGGACAAGTGATCCTCTACGGCATTCCCATCGTCTCCCTGGTCATCGACGGGCAGGAGCGGCTGTGCTTAGCGCAGATTTCCAACACCCTCCTTAAAAACTTCAGCTACAACGAGATCCACAACCGGCGGGTTGCCCTGGGCATCACCTGCGTGCAGTGCACGCCGGTGCAGCTGGAGATCCTGCGGCGGGCCGGGGCCATGCCCATCTCCTCCCGCCGCTGCGGCATGATCACCAAACGGGAAGCGGAGAGGCTCTGCAAATCCTTTTTGGGGGAGAACCGGCCCCCCAAACTGCCGGATAATTTCGCTTTCGACGTGTCGCACGAGTGCGCCTGGGGATGCCGCGGTAGCTTCATCCCCGCCCGTTACAACAGCTCCCGGGCCAAGTGCATCAAGTGCAGCTACTGCAGCATGTACTTCTCCCCCAACAAGTTCATCTTCCACTCCCACCGCACCCCCGACGCCAAGTACACCCAGCCCGACGCCGCCAACTTCAACTCCTGGCGCCGCCACCTCAAGCTCACCGATAAAAGCCCCCAGGACGAGCTGGTCTTCGCCTGGGAGGACGTCAAGGCCATGTTCAACGGCGGCAGCCGCAAGCGGGCCCTGCCGCCCGCCCCGCCCGCCCCCGCCGCCGCCGCCCCCGCCGCCTGCCACCCGCTGGGCTCGGTGAAGGCGGCGGCCGCCGTGGTGGGCGGCGGGTTGCTGAGCCCGCACCTCCTGGCCGCCCCGCCGGAGCTCCACCAGAAACGACCGCGGTTCGACGAGGACGACGAGCTGCAGGAGGCCGTGGCGGCGGCGGCGGCGGCGCACGGCGGCAAGAGCCCGCGGAGCTACCCGGTCATCCCGGTGCCCAGCAAGGGCTCCTTCGGCGGCGTGCTCCAGAAGTTCCCCGGCTGCGGGGGGCTCTTCCCGCATCCTTACGGTTTCCCCGCCGCCGCCTTCGGCCTCTGCCACAAGAAGGAGGAGGGCGGCGGCGGCGGGGCCGATGCCCTCGGCGGGGCGGCGGCGCACAAGGCCGGCGGGGGCGCGGCGGGCGGCGGCCTCTCGGGGCTCTTCTGGCCGGGCAGGAAGGACGCCACCTTCTACCCGCCCTTCTGCATGTTCTGGCCGCCCCGTACACCGGGCGGGCTACCGGTGCCCACCTACCTGCAGCCGCCACCGCAACCCCCCGGCGCCCTGGGCTGCTCGTTAGGCGACGGGGCGGGCCTGTTGCGCCAGGCTTTCCTGGACCTCTCGGAGCCCGGCGGCGAGGCGGGGGCCGCGGGGTTGGGCACGCCGCCCGCCGCCGCCGCCGCCCCCCCCCCGCCCGCTCCCGCCGCCGCCGCCGCCGCCGCCGCACGGGACCCGCTCTTCGAGTCGCCCCCTGGCGGTGGCGGCGGCGCGGAGCCCGCCTCACCCGCCGCCTCGGAGGGGGGCGGCGGCGGCGGCGGCGGGAGGGTCCCCCCGCACCACCCGCACCTGCTGGAGGCGGCGGCGGGGCGCAAGGCGGGCGGCGGGTACCACCACTCCAGCGCCTTCCGACCGGTGGGCGGTAAGGAGGACTCGGAGAGCTTGGCCAAGCTGCACGGCGGCGGCCCGCCCCGCTCCGCCTCGCCGCTGCAGCTCCTGCTGCCGCCGCCGCCGCCGCAGCCCGAGGAGGCGGGTTGCGAGCGGCACCCGCTCCCCCCGCCGCCGCCGCCGCCGCCGCCGCCGCACCCCCCCCACCGCCTCCTCTCGCCCGGCGGCACCAGCTGCAGCTTCGCCAGCGAGGACAGCAGCGAGGAGGAGGACGAGGAGGAGGAGGAGGACGAGCCCGAGGTGGACGTCGAGGGGCACAAGCCCCTCGAGGAGGAGGAGGAGGAGGAGGAGGAGGAGGAGGAGGAGGAAGACGACGAGGAGGAGGAGGGCGGCGAGGAAGACCCCCGCGGCGGAGACCCCTTGGCGGCCGGCGGCCGCTTCCCGCCCGCCCGGGGCCTGCCGGAGAAGGGCGGCCGGGAGCGCCCCGCCGCCGGGCCCTTCCCCCGGCCGCCCGCGGAGGAGAAGGCGGCGGAGGGCCAGGCCCCGCCGCAGCCGCCGGCCGGCCCCCCCCGGGCGGGCAGCGGCGGCAGCAGCCCGGCGCACCACCCGTCCCCGGAGGAGCAGCCCGCCTACAAAGATGTAAATGTCCCCGGCGGGCCCCTTCCCGCTGACCGCGGCTACCGGCACCCCCCCGGGGCGGGAGGGGGTCCCCTGGGCGGGGGTGATGGACCACCGGCTCCCCCCCTTTGCCGCCATGTCAGCACTGGGTGTCCCCTCTTTGCCGCGTGTCATGCACTGGGTGTCCCCCATTTGCCGCCATGTCAGGCACTGGGATCCCCATCGCCGCCATGTCAGCACTGGGATCCTCTTTGCCGCCATGTCAGGCACTGGGTGTCCCCCGTTTGCCACCGTGTCAGGCACTGGGTGTCCCCCCTTTGCCGTCATGTCAGCACTGGGTGTCCCCCATTTGCTGCATGTCAGGCACTGGGTGTCCCCCCTTTGCCACCATGTCAGCACTGGGTGTCCCCCATTTGCTGCATGTCAGGCACTGGGATCCCCTTTGCCGCCCTGTCAGCACTGGGTCCCCCTTTGCCGCCATGTCAAGCACTGGGTGTTCCCCATTTGCCGCCATGTCAGGCACTGGGTGTCCCCCCTTTGCCGCATGTTACGCACTGGGTGTCCCCCATTTGCTGCCATGTCAGGCACTGGGATCCCCTTTGCTGCCATGTCAGGCACTGGGTGTCCCCTGTTTGCTGCATGTCAGCACTGGGTGTCCCCCCTTTGCCGCCATGTCAGGCACTGGGTCCCCCTTTGCCGCCATGTCAGCACTGGGATCCCCTTTGCTGCCATGTCAGCACTGGGTGTCCCCCCTTTGCCGCCATGTCAGGCACTGGGATCCCCTTTGCTGCCATGTCAGCACTGGGTGTCCCCCATTTGCTGCATGTCAGCACTGGGTGTCCCCCCTTTGCCGCCATGTCAGGCACTGGGATCCCCTTTGCTGCCTTGTCAGGCACTGGGTGTCCCCCGTTTGCTGCATGTCAGCACTGGGTGTCCCCCATTTGCCGCCATGTCAGGCACTGGGTCCCCCTTTGCCGCCATGTCAGGCACTGGGTCCCCCTTTGCCGCCATGTCAGGCACTGGGATCCCCTTTGCCGCCGTGTCAGCACTGGGTGTCCCCCTGCTGCCATGTCAGGCTCTGTGCCCCCAGCCAGCTTAGCAGGCCAAGGCCACCCCACCTTCCAAACCCCAAAATATGGCTGGCCCGAACTCCACCGCCTGGGGGGGCGAGAGCCGGCTCCGCAGGCGTGCCCGTCCCCGTGGTGAGCCGCTTCGGTGGCAGCAGTGCTTTGCAAGATGCCAAGCACGCCGGGCTGGGATGTGGCATCCCAAGGCCAGCCCTGGAGGCTAACAAAAATAAATATGGCAGATTTATTCAGT